>OX465187.1:5000000-6250000 GCA_949987655.1 Polymixis flavicincta
AATAAGTCAGAACTCATGGTCTTTAAGGCTGTTGGCAAGAAGGGTCCAGAAAGTGTACCACCAATTAAAATAAACAATTTATCGATTCGTCTGGTACACCAGTTCAAATACCTTGGACATGTTATTGCTGACGACCTTAAAGACGATGCCGATATTGAGCGGGAACGCAGGGCATTGGCGGTGCGGGCGAATATGCTGGCCCGTAGGTTCGCGCGATGTACAGATGCGGTTAAAATCACGCTTTTTAAAGCATACTGCACATCCCTGTACACGAGCGCGCTATGGATCAGCTGTACTAAACGTGCCGCCAATGCGTTGCGTGTCCAAAACAACAACGCTTTCAGGACGCTGTTGCGACTGCCGCGTTATTGCAGTGCATTGCTATGTTTGCTACAGCCAGAGTAGATAGCTTCTCAGCTGTCGTACGGAAAAAGAATGCTTCTCTTCTCACCAGATTGCGGGACAGTGGCAACAGCCTTCTGAAAGGTATTGCTGATGGGCCTGATGAAAGCCCCATAATGAGGCATCTTATTAAAAACACCCTGTCGGTATTAGAATTTAATTACTAACATAGCAAATAAGTTAAATTGTTACTAACATCTAGAATTGTATTTTTATTGTATTGTAATTACATTGGACCTACTTAGTTGTCTGCTAAATAAATAAATAATAATAATTAATAAAAACCGACAGAAAAAGGAAGTTAGAAGCTAAAAAAAATACCTTCTAGTCTAACTGAGCTCCTAAATTAGTAGGTACTAATTTTTAGTCTGCACCAAACAATCAATGCAGACCAATCAAGCTGCCATTATTTTTTAAGGCGCTAACTCAAAAATTAAAAAATATACCTACCTACTTGTTCGACTTTTTAGTCATTGTGTAATATGTACCTACTAACGAACGTTACCTCAATGTCGTAAGTACTGCAAGTATATACTTTCATATGCATTGTGTAAAAAGTTTTAATCTTGACATTACAAACATACACTAAGTACAATTTTATATGTACCTACTTAAGTATAGGGCGCATTCCTTATTAGACAAATAGTGATAATATCGCGAAACCAACCAAAATAAAAATCAGTACTAATGATCTGATAGCTCTTAAATTTTTTGACTATTCAATTTGGTCGGGTTCGCGATATTATCACTTTTGTTGCATTTCGGAACACGGTAATAGATGTTATTGATGGATGACTTCATTTCGGTACCGCACATAGACATACGCATTTCGCTGCATAAAATGCTGCAACCCCGGTTACGCCTCGCCTCGAATGCCCATCCCAGAAACTTAATTGCCCACCCTAGAACAAATATTTTCCCCAGAATACTAATAAATCTTCTTGCCAAGCTCTTACGAAATCCGTAAGCGTGAAAAGGTCAGACATAACTAGAATTTCTTTCCATCATCATAATGTCAGCCGAAAGACGGTCACTGCTGGACATAGGCCTCCTCCAAGCACCGCTACCTCGACCGGTTTTGTGCTATTCGCATCCAGCCGATTCCGCCTTTAACTGGTCCATCACGTGGAAGGCCTTCCAACGCTACGTTTTCCGGTACGCGGTTGCCAATCGAGAACCTCGCAACATTGCTCGCAGAGCTCGCACACTTTCGGAGGCTCTCCTGAGGTCATCGAGCATTGTACTGAGGTCCTCAATAGTCTCAGCCATGATCCGACTACTCTATTGTCAGCAAACCGACGACGGTAAGGGATGTATTCGCCATTGATGTTGATGCCAATTCCTCTCTAGTCCAGAACCTTGAAGACATCCTCCAGTGAAGGGATGAACAGTTTAGAGAGAGGAGAGATAACGTCTCCCTGTCTCTCCCCTGGCGAAACATAAGTTTTGTGGTCCGTCATCACCGCCGCACAGTGGAACGTCCCCATATAAGAGGTGTAACATAGAATCAAAAATTGGAAAAGTATTTAATTTAAATAATATATAAGTATATACAGTTGCATTCCTCTAAAGAACAACATTTTTTTTTACTATGCTTTTTTTATTTGACCAGCACTTTCGGAGCGATTCGATGAAAACTTATTTTTGTATGGAAACAAATGTCTGTATCTCATGATTCCCACCTTGTTTCGATTTGCAGTTTTCACTACTGTTTTTTACCCATTTTATGCCACATTTTCTTCAAGGACACATGGTGCCCCCAGAGTGCCCCTTCCGAGATACTTTGCCTATAGTAACTATATTTGTTATTGTATTCCTGATGGAATGGAGGTACCTACATTATGTATACTTATTACTGAGAATAAGTCATCACTAAGTAGTTCCTTAAATAACAGGTGCATTTGTAAGTACTTTAATGACATAAGAACGCTTTTGAGCAGTTTTAAGAGCAGTGGTGCCAAGTGGTAACGGCCGCGACTTACGAGTTGTAGGTCGTGTGTTCGAACCCAGAGAGGCGCATCACCACTGCTCTCAAAATGGTGAAGGAAAACATCGTGAGGAAATTGGCATGTCCCAGAACCAAAAGTTCGAAGACATGTGACATCTACCAACCCGCACTGGGCCCGCGTGGTGGTTTTTGGCCTAATCCCTCTCACCGAGAGGAGGCCTGTGTCCCAGCAGTGGGAACATTAGGTATAGGCTGATGTTGATGATGAACGCTTTTGTTGCAATTTGTACTAATTCCGAAAAAGTTACAGTTTCATATGAGTTTCATAGTAAAATAGCGAGAAATCGGGGTTTTATCCCAAGTGGACCTAAAGGGACGTGACCTAATCGACGCCATCTCGCAGTCAACTGCGGAAGATAAGTTTTTTTTTTTTTGACGGGTTACACTTTACGGTTAACAAAAACGTTAATGAATCATTAAATTGGCATCACTGCAAAATTGACACCGGAAAGATGCCAGATGAAAACAGATAATATGAAAAAAAAATCATATGTGCGAGTAGATCTCACGCCCTGAGGATTCTGTCTCAAGTGCCCGAGGACTCACTCAAGTGACACTACCTAGAAATTTCTGATTCCAGATTAAACTCGATTTAGCCCCAAAACCTGACACCAAGTTGGCAACACTGCAATTTTATCTAAATGACATACGCGATGGATGATTCCGAGATGTTTTAACACTCGAAAGAATCGAAGTCGTTAAAAATAAACCATCGACTCGCCGTTCTACAAAACAATCGAAATGTTTTTCGATTCAAGATTGTATTCTCTGTCTACGTTTCGAGTCAATGGAATTGGCCGCTAGTTTTCGATTGTTCAGTCACTCTCACTCACCGAGTCTCGCTCTGTCACCGAGGTCAGTCGATTCGATTGCATGTATCGAGCCGAGGTGCATGTTAGTTAGAGGCGAGAGCATAGGGGAGAGTAATATATCGGGGCGAGAGTGTGCCAGACTCGAGTCGAATTTGTGAACGTTTACCTTTACTTACGATTACGATGCAGTTTTATTTTTAACTAGTTTTTAACCCCCGACGCAAAAACGACGGGGTGTTATAAGTTTGACGTGTCTGTGTGTGTGTGTGTGTGTGTGTCTGTCTGAGGCAACGTAGCTCCCGAACGGATGAACCGATTTTGATTTAGTTTTTTTTGTTTGAAAGGTGTATTAGTCGGGAATGTTCTTAGACATGTTTCATCAAAATCGGTTCAGCCGTTTGAAGATTATCAGCTCTTTTCTGGTGGAAAAAGGGATTTTAGCCTCTGATCAACTCAAAATTTGGGATTCTATTACTTCAATGATATTAGACGAATAAAATAACCTTGAACTGATGCTGGAGCAACACCTGGAATTTCCAGGAAACCCAAGTTATTCACCAACAAAGAGCAGAAGTATCGTGTTTGGGCTCATTGAAAAGGTCTCAATGAATAGATTATAGATAAATGGTGATTTAAGGGAGACATTAAGTTTAAAAAGCTAAAAATAAAAATTAAATTTAAAATTTAAAAAACCCCCGACCCAAACAAAAACTCAAAAAAGTAAAAAATAATATTTATAGGCCTTTTAATTTTAACGTAATATTTTGATCAGAGCATTGTCAAGTCGGGGGACGGTCAATGAAAACGCCAAACAGAGGCCTAGCCGTCCCCCGACTTGACAATGCTCTGATCAAAATATTACGTTAAAATTAAAAGGCCTATAGATATTATTTTTTACTTTTTTGAGTTTTTGTTTGGGTCGGGGGTTTTTTAAATTTTAAATTTAATTTTTTAAATTCATCATAATGCCACGAATTTTTAAACCATCGTGCCAACCAACCAACTCGCGAAACTCAAAACCATCGCGGAACAACTCTCGACTCGAATGAACGCGCCGTGCGCCAGTCGCAATAACAGACCGAATCGGATTCGAGTCCAAGTCGAAACAGTCAAGAACCATCGAGATGATTAAACAATCTAAACAATCGAATAAAACCTCTCGCCATCGCGCATCGCTAACATAGCCTGTACTTACTGACAGTTAAGCACAGCTGTTTTCCATCAAGAAAAATAGTCAAAAAATTTAAGAGCTATCTGAGGGGCAATTCTGGTAATTTTAAAAACGTTCACAGTCTGATCTCAGTGTCAATCTGTCAAAAATTCCTATACATTTCTGTCAATTTTTTGAAATTCGATTGTCGCTGAGATGACACTGCGAACGTTTTTAATTACGAGAATTGGCCTTCAGATCATTAGTACTGATTTTTATTTTGGTTGGCTTCGTGATATTATAGTTTTGTTGAATTTCGGAATGCGACATTTGTTGTCTGTGTGACTGTGTCAATTTTGTCATCAAAGACTACAATCCGCTAGGAGTAATAGTGTACCTATATATAAAAGTACTCTGTGATAGTGTTCTGTGACTACAACATTGAGATATAGGTTTATTTAGTCATTGGACTACAATATTAAACATGTTTGTCATGTATTTGTCCACAAACTACATAGAGATACTACCGTATTATTTGATTATTTGTCTATCAGGGACAATCAGGGACCAAACTTGACGTTGGCAAATGCAGAAATGCACAAACCGTGCGAAGACAAACCAATAAAAAAAAAACGAGCGGAGAATAAGCATTTGGAGGTGCAAAATAAGATGCAAATCTATTTATTAGGTGCATACTGAATTGCGATATATTCAACGTCAACTCTCTATTTGTGAAATCTAAAATGATATTAAAGGTTTGTATACATGTAATTTCAAACGTGTTTTTAGTCTCCATATTATCCCAAAAATATAACAACCAGTCCTAACCAATGTGTATCGTGTTACTCAAGTACTAATTGGGTTGTTGCGGTCAGATAGGCAGTTGTGTTATGTAAAACACTACTAGTGTATTCAGTGACCGGTTAGACTGGAAACCGACCTCAATATAGTTGGGAAAACGCTATGCAGATGATTAACGAATATTAAAGTAATTTCTAACTTGATATGGTGGTAGCTACGCCACTGGTTGGCAGTCAATGAATATTTTGTTTCTGTAAAAGTAAAATTCACAGTTGTTTTGGAATGAAACTGCTGTCCATAATATAATTCTCATGGCACCTGTGTTTATCTCAAGTTGGGTGGTGACAGGCGCCGTGGAAGTGGGTTGCGTCCCCCCTCGGCTTCAACATGCTACTACCAATGCTCAAAGAGAACACACCAGCAGTGGAAAAATATACACAGGTATTTATTTATTCTTGATCTATCGTGCAACTCAATAAAATGTATGATGATTCCTATTGTTGATGATTTCTAGATGCTTCTGGTTCTAGGTGCTTAAGAGTGGTTGTATCCAGCCTGTGATCCTATAATATATTGATAAACCAACAGAAATTGTCCTGTCAAAATGTAGAAAGAATGAAACAAAAATATTTTATTTGGGACACGCAATATGATGGACATATGATAATTATAAATAATAGGGTATACATCGCTTCAAACTTTATGGCGGTTCTGAAGTGAGCTACACGCTGCGCAGTACCCCACCCCTCAACCCTGCTGACCCATGAATTTGTTACTGCGCAGCGACTCGCCTTGTATTCCGAGCCGCCATGAAGTTTGAATCGAACTGTACCTAGTTTATACAGAAATCCAATAGGAGGGCGAAATTTCCCGAAACATTTTCCAATTTTTGTTTCTATAATAATTTAATTTAGATCACTTAAAGGTGAAAATTTTAAAAACAAAAAAATTGCCAAATCAATGGTCCAGCCATACTCATGTGATGTGCAAAGGAACAGCATTTCATTTTAAATAATAATAAACAATTTTTGATGTTCCGCCTAATCTCTGAAACAGCTTAAACGATTTTGACGAGATTGTCAAGTGCAGATAAATGATGTTTTATAGAGTAACACAGGCAACTTTTTTCTGTCCTAGTTATACGTTTATTGCGGCCGAAGCCGCAGGCAGCAGCTAGTTACTTATATTCTTAGATAGAAAAATTTGACGCTTATTTATCGAATTATTATTTGTTTATTTCAGATAGCCAAAACCTTGGAAAACACAGAGGGATTTAAACTTGAAAACAGAACTTTTGTTTCTGTGTCAAAAGATACAGAAAAAATAAGCCAATTTTCAGATGTTGAAAAAGCTGACTTTAGTCAAAATGTAAATACCTTTTCGGTATATGTAAGTACTATCGTTTCACCTGGTTTTTATCACAATATCAATATTTGTACCTAGAGTGGTGTAATGCCGTAAAAAAATCTTAAAAAATGTAGCGACGCGCACTTTGTTTCTTGTGGTTACCAAAAGTAAAAACATGCTGTGAATGAGTGTGTATCTTGTAAGCTCAGAAGCTCTCGGTACCGTCAGAGGCCGAAAGTGTATGTTATGTGCGTGAACACGCACACACTCATAGCGTGTTTGTACAATCACCAAAAGCAATAGGTAACCAAGGTCGTCTGATATAGATGAAGTTAAGTAAGAAACCGATGAATGTATTCACATGAAATTAAATTTTACAGATAAACTGTTTGATTTTTATTAATTTAATTAAATTTTACTCATAAACAACATCGGTTACTTACTTACTAAAACTATTCGTCAAATCGTTGAGCTCCTCAAGTTCTGAGTTGAGCCGTATGATTACTGACAAATGCGTGCACTGAATGGACAGGTCCACTCAATCTGTGTGGTTCTTTCCTCAAAATACCATTTCAGACACCAATCCACATGGTCTTCACATGATCTGACCAAGATTATGTCTGGACTTTAAAATAGACTGTGACCTCTGAGTTTGTTTCGGCCTTTCTTCTCAGAGTAGTCAGATAGGAAACGCCGACCTCATCTAGTTAAAAAAAAATATTTTGACGTGTAAAAGTGTTTGTACAAACCTACTTACAGAAATAAAATCATTGACTGACCAAAAGCCGATGGGTCGTAGAGATGCATTGTACAGACGCCAGCAGGTCAACCTACCCTAAACTGTCAAATTTTCCCAATTGAACATGAACCTTATGCTTACGGTATAAAGTTGAAAATCTATCAAATAAATTTGACAGATTGGAGTAGCTTGATGTGCTGGCGTCTGTACCTACCCTTTGCATTGCTGACTGGACTCGATACAGGCAGACATTGATCCGGCAGGCTTAGCATGACGCTGTCTATTCCTGCTCTACCGTAGAATAGAAATCGCTTGTCTACATTTCTCGGTACAAAACGGAAAAATGTCTACTGGGTAACGTCATTTTTGTCTACTGTTCCGTCGACAAAATGCTTATCTACAGTTCTCGTACTAAGCCTGCTGAAAAATTAAATAAGTTACTTTAATTTTTTGTCATTTGAACATCTGATGGAGACAAGAAGAGGTGGCGTATTGACCTCGACGAGTAGGTATTACAAGAGTTGGATCTAGGTGGTCCTGAAAAGGATACCTGCAGCGATTTGAGGGAGGCCTTTGACTAGCAGTGGTACAGTGGCGGCTAATTAAAAAAAAATCCATACAATTCCTTTCTCTATTTCATTTCTGTAATTATTAGGATTTTTTTTTCAGATGAAAAAATATGGAGATTTGAGATATCATGAGTTTTCTAATAAAACGGAGTTCATTTATGCAAATTTCTGTACATTTGAGGTAAGTGGGTCAAAAAAAATTATTTATATTAATTATATTATATTAAAAATTAAAAATATATTACATTTATTATATTTCCTTTATTTCAACAAATACATACAAATTACATTTTAAATATTAGAATATAAAATATTTAAAAATATGAATGAATGAATGAATGAATGAATGATTTATTCTCTTAAAAGTTCTTAAAGCTAGATACATTGCCCCACAAAACTGCTTACGCAGTTTAACTGTGAGATCGTTGAGTCTCATACAGTAAACATAATATAAGGTATGTCTGTAACATATATAATTAATACCTAAAATTACATAGAATCTAATAAATATTTTTTAAGTTTACGTGCGAATTTTACTTTAATATCTTCTTGTCTGATGTCAGCAGGCAAAGTGTTCAGGAAGTAGGGAACGCGTTTTTTTAAGGTTCTGTCGCCATAGTAATTAGTAACTCTGGGTACATCATATTTACCTGCTGTCATCGACCTGGTATTATACCTGTTAGAAACTAGTGAGTCACTATCCCGACTACCATAATTATTAACCAATAATAGGTACTTATGCTTAAGGCTAACTGGTAGGATTTTACATATTTTGAATAACTTACTATAATCTCCTTTGCAACTGTTTTTTGTTTTGTTGTTTACTAATAGTTTTAAAAATCTAATTTGGATTGATTCTAGTTTCTGTATATTACTTTTAAAAGTCAGACCATAACAATCTAGAGAATAACTCAGTATTGAGTCAACTAAGGACATGTATAAACATTTTAATGTGCTGAGGGGAACTTTAAAGCTTAAATGATAGAATTTACTTAACAATATTCTAAGCTTATCACAAATGTAATCAATATGTGAAGACCATGAAAAACTTTCATCGACTTTCATTCCGAGATATGTGACACTTTCCACTTGTTCTATTGGTTTACATTTACAAATTGAATTATTATTATGCATACAATCATAGCTATGAGTAAAAATGGAAGGGCACGTTCCAGTCTGATGCATATAAGGAGAATGCATCACCAACAGCTTAGTTTTATCACCATTAAGAACGATACCGTTATCGTGAGACCACTTTACCACCGCGTCTACGTCTTGTTGTACGAGTCGACAGGTGACAGCGAGGTCAGTGCCGGCGCGTAGCACACACAGGTCATCCGCGAACTTGTGCGCCGAGCAGTGGCGCAATACACCGCACAAGCTATTAACATGCAATAAGTAGCACACAGGCCCGCATCCGGACCCCTGCGGCACCCCGCACCCCACCTTCCTCTCGTCGCTGTACTCATCACCTACCTTTACTCGGTAAGAGCGTGATGTGAGATAGTCGCGGAACAATTTGTTCAGCGGCTCTCCCACTCCACACTCCTCCATGGCGTTCAGTAAGGTCTCAGTTTCAAGGGTATCGAAGGCTTTTTTATAATCGAAAAACACCGCAACTACAAACTTTTTCTCACTTAAATATGTATTAACTTCGTCAGTGTATCGTGTAAGAAGGGTATTTGTACTTTTACCTTTCTGGAATCCATGTTGACATTCATCAATTACATTATTTTTCTGCAGATAATTATTCAAACGGTTGATGATACATTTTTCAATAATCTTGTCTACACTGGATAAGATTGATATAGGCCTATAATTACTATAATTTTTACGTTCGCCCTTTTTATATATTGGTCGAACTATAGCTTCTTTCAACATACTAGGAAACATGCCCTTTTGCACACACAAATTGACTAGGTTAGAGATCACAGGGCTAACCGTATCTTTCAACATTTTAAGATCGGACATACGCACAAGATCGCTACCCGGTGACTTATTTTTATCCATTTTAGTTATTATTAGCTTAACATAGTTACTATCCACGGGCTGCCACCTCATACTTCTGTCCGTCAGTTCAACATAGGTGATTCTATCTAACAGCTTAATACTACAAATATGTTTGGTTTTTTCTATTTCTTCGGCAAATGTTCTAGCAAAATTATTACATATATTTTTAATAGGTTCGTTAACTCCCATATTCTTTATTATTGCTTTATCCAAACATTGTTTTTCATTTCCTAATAAATAATTTAATTTGTCCCATAGTTTTTTAATATTATTATTACAGTCTAATATGCATTGCCTATCATACTTATTTTTATTTTTATAAATTAACTTTTGACATCTATTCCTATATTTTGTATAATTTAAGCGTTTCACCATATTTTTAGGATCATTACTCCAGATAATAAACAGTCTATCCCTCTCTAAGACCATATTTTTTAATTCTCTAG
Source organism: Polymixis flavicincta (assembly GCA_949987655.1). Taxonomy (NCBI): domain Eukaryota; kingdom Metazoa; phylum Arthropoda; class Insecta; order Lepidoptera; family Noctuidae; genus Polymixis; species Polymixis flavicincta. Next base: position 5,010,285 of record OX465187.1, read on the forward strand.
TTATCCAGGGGGTTTTATCCCTGTTTGATTTAGTTAGCCTTTTTAATACATAACAACTATTATAAATCTGTTGAAATATATTTCTAAATGCATCGTACAACTTTATGGGGCATGTAAAAAGCAATAATTCTTCAAAATTAACTGTTAGTAGCTTTTCACGAACCGCACGATTATCAAGTATATATCGTTGTTGTGAGGTTACGTTAGGCGAGTGAGCAGGACAGGCATAAACACGCGAGGAGGTGGAAGCAAGAGAGCAGGCGCCGCCGTCTCGCCGCCGGCCGCCACCATCCACAGACACGGCTACCGGAGTGCGTTTCCAGTCCACTGCAGCCGATATCATAAAGTGATCAGATATTTTATGCCGAATAACCGCAGAGTTTATTTTTGAAGTAGGTGCTCTAATATAAATATGGTCAATGCAGGATTCCACCAATGCATCAACTAAAATTTCACTACGTGTGACTTAAAAAATAGTGGCCCACCGGTATCGGGAACAGGGTCCAAGCTACCGGCGGTCAGGGCTCCAGACAGAGGAACCTCCTGACAATACGAGCCGTGTCCAGGAGTACCGCTTTCTGAATCAAGCCCTTGACCCAGCTGCCCAACGAGAGCCTCCTTAGGTGTTGGTATCATATTAATTATTAATAAGTTACTTTTGATGTCAAAAACCAAAACACTTTTTCTTTACACGTACAAGGATAGGTAAAAAAAAACCATTTGGGCACCAATTTTGATGAAACGTCATCAGTTGATATTTAATCAGTTTAAATAAAAATTATTATTATTATTTTAGAGTCAATGGCAGTTAAATAAACGTTCTGGTTTATTAATGAAGTTATACAACTCATTCAATTATGCGGATGACATCAGATATGAGGGTCGGGTAAGTTATTTTATTACCATAGCACAATAACTGACACATCCGTTCTTCTAGGCGAAAAACTATCAAAGAAATTTGACAGATTGGAATAGCTTGAAGTGCTGGCTCTGTACATTGTCGCCATGGGCGCTGGAAGCGAAGCGCAAGAGGGTGTATTTGCACCCTCGTGGCTTCAAACGAAAATGTAGGTGTAAAACCATACAAAAGTAATAAAATATTACAAAACGCCTAATAGAATAATAGGGAATTTAACCTATTCTAAGCGTGATCTCAATTGTCAAGCTTTTGTGCTTTTTTGCTTTGTTAAAAAGTACTGTACTTACTCTTTTTTTCCGAAAATCTAATCCACCCTAGGCGGAGCGGTTGCTAACATTATCGAGCTTGCTTCGCTCGCGCTTTCATCCCCTACTCATTTCATTCATCACTTCTATAAAAAGTCAAGAGTCCTGACTGGCTGACTGACTGACTCATCAACGCCGAGCCCAAACAAACCCTTGGACCTAGAAAGCTGAAATTTTGTACAGAGGTTCCCTTTTTAATGTAGACAAGGAATAAGGAAGGACTTTTCGAAATTCAACCCCTAAGGGAATCAAATAAGGGATGAAAGTTCCACGCGGGTGAATCCGCTGGCAAAAACTAGTCTTTATATAATTTATCGATAACACATCAACAACATCTTGAACACCTACTTTACTGTTGAAAAGTTTAGAATGCGGGAGGTGCCTACGTGTGGGTCCACTAGACAAAGACCTGTGAGCGAGTTACCCTAAATCTGAATCGATAACGCAAATAATCTTGCCTCTAAAAGATTGAGCCTTATTTTTTATGTTAAAACCTTATGAATGCATGTGGAAATAAACAGTTTTTTTTTTGCACTGTTCTTTACCTTAGTGCATACTCCCGTCGAGCGAGCGATGGGACAGAGAAGGCGCGAAGTGTAGGTAGTTAGCCCTATCGCGACAATGTAGCCGTATCAATTGATGCGAAAATCAATTGACTTTTGACATTCTATCAATTGATGAAAACATGTGTTGAAAACATGAATCAAATCCATTCACCTCTTTTTGAGATAAGTGTTTTCAAACAGACTCAGTATCGTCTTCAAATAATAAGTAAATTTTCAATGTTTGTCTTATGGCGTCCCTTATGTGTCGCCGGGCGTAAAAGAATAGCACCATCCCATTTCTTCCCGTGGGTGTCGTAGAAGGCGACTAAGGGACTTACCAGAGAATGGGCAGCAGTGTTTTCTATGCATTTTACCACCAAACTGCGATCGCCAACCCACCTGCCAAGCGTGGCGATTATGGCAAAACCCCCTTTTCTGGGGGAGGCCTATGTCCAGCAGTGGACGTTTTTGGCTGAAATTATGATGATGATGAATCTTAAGGCGAATACTTTATTCGCCATAATAACGAAATTGATTACATAATTAAAAATTATATGGCATTATGTTTATAATTGGTCTTATTACTGACAGGACAACTTCTGCCTTCTCAGGCAAAGGCCTCTTCTCGTACAGAGAGGGCGCATGCATCACCACGCTTGCTCAAGATGAGTTGACGGTTTCAGACCAATTTTTTCCTTCACTGTTGTAAATATTTTTACGAAAAAAAAAATTGATTACGGCTTTACTCACTAGAATATTTCGAGATAAAAGGATATTTAAGTCTGATATATCTTCTATTACTTCCAGTTGATGGAACTACCCCTCCATTCTGAAGATTTCAAGCTAGTGTTAGTTCTCCCGAACGAGAGCGATGCGTTGGTAAACTCTTTGTTCGCGATGCTGACCAATCAGGGCCTTGCTGCAGCTATCAGCGGCATACAGCCACTGTTTACTGCAAAGACGGCATTGTCGACACCTATGAGCATCGATCTCAAATCAAGAGTTGAAATTAAGGAAGTAAGTTTCAAACATATTATTTCACATCATTCAAGAACTGCTTCATCACCCTCATCTGCCTATCTTATATGTAACAGAAAATAAACGTAGTATTAAAACGCAGCACTGCAGTTTTTACTGCCAAACCAATAGCAACTTTGATCTGCTTGATATAAAATCGAAAATACTAACTGTGTGCGTCAGATTTGATGCTCGCGCGCGTATTGTCTTTGGTGTAACATAAAAAATGCCACATACAGGTACTCCCAATTAGAGTAAGGATAATACAATGCAAAACATACTTTTTTTTTAAAGCAATCTATTATTATTTAGAAAATAGTGTTGACCCTGCGCTGTGCTTTAAAAAAGGAAAAATACCATATGCATTTAAAATTGAGTGTTATTGCCATAAAATAAGATTTAATTTCCTTTGGGTCAATCGGATCAAAATTGATTCAGTAATCAATTATGAACAAACTAGGTACTACCAGGGACTTACACTTACCTCGTATAAAAACTCTTTGCGGAAAAAAAAAGGAAAGTAAAAAACACGAGTGTATTATAAGCTGAATAATGAACCTAAATACTTTGACATAAGAGTGACTACTCAAGCATGTTATTATCATTTTACTATACATTTATCAACAAGGACAATATTTAGATTTGAAAACTGTGGTGTATTGTGCTTCGCCAGGCTTCTAAATGAGTGTAGAAATAATTAAAATAAAGTATTTACTTTTCAGAAGATAAGCGCTGTATCTAATGGATTAGCTATCCAGTATGGAAATATAGCCATTACTGATAAAGGCACTCGAGTGAACGTACTGACTTGTAAGTATTTGCCGTATCCGGATCCACCGCATCCGCCTATAATATTCCCACTACTGGGAAACAGGCCTCTCTGTGAGAGGGAGTGGGCTATAATCTACCACGCGGGCTCAGTACGGGTTGGTAGATGTCACATGTCTTCGAATTTTTTATTCTAGCACATACCGGTTTCTTCACGATGTTTTCCGTCGCCGTTTTGAGATTAATGGTAATGAAACTATTAGGTCTTTACCTATGAAATTGCCGTTCTGCAGTACTGGCCATTTCAAATCAAAATAATTTTTGTTTGGCTAAGAATTCTAATTTCAAATTAATTTTATTTTAAAAACATGGATTTTTTTTTCTAAAAGTAGTCATTTCTTTATTGATTAGTGTTACATTTTCATCGCATTTCAATCTTTTTCGTCATCATGGATACGTTAAAAATTCGAGTAATTATGGAATATGAGTACCGTCGTGGCAGCAACGCGGCACAAGCGGCACGCAACATCAACGACGTTTACGGAGCTAACACTACAAACCAACGCACCACCTGTTATTGGTTTGCTCGCTTCCGTTCTGGAAATTTCGACCTGAAAAATGAACCTCGCGGTCGTCCGAAGACTTTGGTCGACAATGACGAATTAAAGGCGATTGTGGAAGCTGATGATACACAATCTACGGCTGAATTAGCAGCAGCTTTCGACGTTAGCGTCAAAACAATATTGGTCCATTTGCGTCAAATTGGCAAGGTAAAAAAGCTTGACAAATGGGTGCCCACGAACTCAATGATCGCCAGCGCGAAGTACGCGTCGAGACGTGCCTTGCACTGCTCAACAGACACACAAATGAAGGAATTTTGAACCGCATTGTTACCTGCGATGAAAAATGGATTCTGTTTGATAACCGTAAGCGCTCAGCAAGTTGGTTGGATCCTGGTTCAGCACCTAAACAATGCCCTAAACGAAAACTTACCCCTAGAAAAGTGATGGTCACTGTTTGGTGGTCTAGCGCCGGTGTGATTCATCACAGCTTCTTACCAAACGGGGTGAGCATTACTGCAGATGTGTACTGTGAAGAACTGAACACAATGATGGAGAAGCTGGCGCATCTCCAACCAGCATTGGTCAATCGCTCGTCTCCGCTGCTCCTGCACGACAACGCGCGACCTCATACTGCACAGCAGACGGTCTCCAAGTTGCAAGAACTGGGGTTGGAAGCTCTCCGTCATCCGCCCTACTCACCAGACCTTGCGCCTACAGACTACTACTTTTTCCAGAATTTGGATAACTTCTTGGCGGGAAAAAAATTTAATACCCGAGAGGCAGTACAAAATGCCTTTGAAGAATTTGTTGCCTCCCGTCCAGCTGATTTCTTTAAGAAGGGCATCAATAAACTGCCACTGCGATGGCAAAGATGCATTGATTGCATGGGTGATTACTTCGATGAATACAAATAAAAAATTCATGAAAAAAATTCGTTTAAATTTTTTCATACAAAACGGCAATTTCATAGGTAAAGACCTATTATTTACACAAATTAAAGCTTGTAGTAAAAGTTGACAAAAACAAAGCATATAATTATGTAACTATTATAGAGATAAATTTACCTATGTATTTTATTTTATTTCAAATCATACATTTATAACGTTCGAACAAAAATTATAAAATCATCATTTCAGCCGAATGACTAGTGGAGCAAAGTGTAATAATCCTTATTTGTATTTAAGTATCACAGCGTTCAATAATTATCTTTATTCCTTGAAAAGAAAACCTTCAGACCTCTTACTGAATCAAAATTATCTGTACCCAACGGCTTTCAATCTATACAGGAAAAATTTTTATCCAGTGCGCAAATTGTAACCATGAATTCAGCATATCATTCTAGACCCCCTAGCGCAGAAATTTTTCGCCGGATATACAAAAAAAAAATCGGCTGTCCCATACATTTTGACCGCGTAGGTATTACACTTTTCTATGAAACAGCTGATATTTTTTTGCATAACCGGCGAAAAATTTCTGCGCTAGGGGTTCTAGAATGATATTCTGAATTCATGGTTACAATTTGCGCACTGGATAAAAACTTACCCTGCATAATGAATACGTGAAACAAACTTTTTATACAACACCCTAATTGAGTAACACACGATTAATCATAATCTGTTTCATTTTGATAGTTCAACAACATTCATTTCGTTATTCACGTTGTTGAGCAGACACATTTTTCGAACACAATATGAAGCAATGGTTTAAAAATCTGTTTCAAAACGAAACAGATTATGATTAATCGTGAGTTATGCAATTAGCGTGCCGGATAAGTTTTAAACCAGTGCGCAAACTGTAACCGTGAATTCAGCATATCATTCTAGACCCCAGAGCAGAAATTTTCGGTCAAAATGTATGGAACTGCTGATTTTTTTTTTTTTTTTTTTGTGTAACCGATGAATAAGTTCTGCACTGGGGGTCTAGAATGATATGCTGAATTCATGGTTACAGTTAAAACCTATCCTGTAGATTGTATCACTTTGTACGAAAACAACGCGGACGGCGGAGTATGAAAGGCGTATACATTTTTAAGGAGAAGGAATGCAGAAAACCAATATGTTTAAATTTATTGTTGATTAAATTGAATTTTGGCCTAATTTCAGCCACTGGGCGACCTGCATTAGATTATAATACATACTTTAGCTTTCACTAGCTCCATTTTATTTATCTGAATAGCCAATCTGAGCATTGCATTTTTTTTTCCAGGTTTATATTTACCTGCAGACTCGGTAATTAATAATGGCAAGCATGATACATTAAAGTCTGCCACGCCGCCGCCATCGCCATCGTCACCATTTTACTTCGCAGTAGTTCACCAAGACACGCCCATTTTTTACGGAGATTTTAAAACGCGACTAGGCGCTCATAATATTTAAGAAAAATGAGGGAAAAGGCGTCTACCATTATGAGTGTGAATGTGCAGACGCCAGCATATCAAGGCACCCTAAAGTGTCATCCCAATTGAACATGAATCTTATGCTTATGTGATAAAGATGAAAATCTATCAAAGAAAGACAGATTGGGGTAGCTTGATGTACTTACCAGGAAATGTGCTAAGGAGCTCCCATACGAATGTTTTGAGAATTTATACAAAGCGGCCGCCAAATTATTTCTGGAACTAATTTGGCGGTTCACCTACACTGCTACAAGGATCTTTTGGCGCTCGAATGGCTGATAGGGGGCGCTGTTGGTAAATACATGTATTTGTGCAATTGTTTTGTGAAATATCACTCGAAATGTATTCAAAGAACAAGATAGCGGCGTTAGTTCCGATTTTAACCACGCTCCATAAGACCCTTGTTGTGCTATACTGACCACGTGGGGAAAATAATAATTTGGTGGTTTGGTTTGGTAACGGGTTATTCCAAAGGAGGATGCCCACTAATATAGAGCTCCCTGTCCATTTTTAGGGTTCCGTACCTCTAAAGGAAAAAACGGAACCCTTATAAGATCACTTTGTTGTCCGTCCGTCCGTCCGTCCGTCCGTCCGTCTGTCAAGACCGTTTTTCTCAGGAACGCGTGGAGTCATCAAACTGAAATTTCTATATGATACTTAGTTCTACTGTCCCTGGAAGCTGTAGAAAAATCAACCTTCTAAGTCAACGCAATCAAAAGATACAGCCATTTAGGCCGCAAAATTCCGCAAATTTTCGAAACTCGCACGGGAATCAAAACCTACAGGGTACTTCCCGTGAACTTAGAATCTTGAAATTTTGTACGAAGTCACGTCTTATAGTACAGATATAGGAAAAATTACGAAAACCGAAAATTTTTAGTTTCGTCATATAAAAAAATATATTTTTGACAATTTTGAACTTTTACTTATATACCCACAGGTTTGTACGGAACCCTCGGTGCGCGAGTCCAACTCGCACTTGACCGGTTTTTTTACTATGAGCGCTCCAAGCTTACTTAGGCATAATGTAATAATCGTATGTTGTATATAATCTATTTTATATGAATAAAAAAGTGATTTTAAAATGTGTTTTTTATTAAATAGATTAGTTATGGATAAAACACAGACACTTTGCATGACATCTAACTTATTGACCGGAGGGCATTTCATCAGTTTATGTAAATGAAATCGAAAAGCACTTCAGAAAATAATTTATATATCGAGTAGGTTATCTTAGAATAACTTAAAATCAAGTCCTAATAACTTTGTCTTTGAAACTGTTTACACAATTTACACCCCTTGAATCATCAAGCTCTGTTCAAGCATCAATATACCTCGTCCTGTCGTACTTGACACGTAGTGCATTTGTTTCTTTTCATTCTTTTCAATAAACTTCGATAATTCCTCCTGAAATTTCGTCTGGCTTTTGTGTCTATTATTATAGTGCGTTGTGGTTTTGTTTCAGCTTTCTTTTTTCTTGCTGGTGCAACTGGTTCCCTCTCTTTTAAAGAGGCAGCTGGTTCATTATTTTGCGATGCTGCTGCCAGTTTCTTCGTTCTTGAAGAGGCAGCTGGCTCCTTCTTTTTTGAATTGGCAGGTGATTCGTCCTTTTTGGGCCCTGCAGTCGGTTTCTTATTTATTGAATCGGTATCTGGTTCCTTCTTTTGCGGCTCTGCAGCTGGTTTATTCACTTTTGATGAGGCACCTGGTTCCTTCTTTTTTGCCGGTGCAGGTAGTTTCTTTATACCTGTCGACTTTTTTGGTTGGCTTGGCTTTTCAGTTTTCTGTTTTAGTGTCAGTGCAGTAATTACCTCTCTTTCGGTTGCTGCAACTATTCCCTCTGTGTATGGTTGTTCGGTCATTTGCCTCTTTTTTGGCGGTGCAGTTCTCAACTTCTTTTTTGGTGTAAACTTTGTCCCGGCTTCCATCGAGTCATGGTAAAGCTCATCGTAACCTAGCACCAGAGGCGGCAGGACGACCAGACTCGCTATGCGTTCCTTTGTTTCACACTGTAAGTAAAAGCCATAATTAAAGTGCAACTATTCAATGTAGGTACTTACACGTAAAGTCCAGCCGAGTTATTCTGTAATAATCTCACCGTATAATCTTATGTACAGACGCCAGCACATCAAGCTACCCCAATCTGTCAAATTTCTTTGATAGATTTTCAATTTTATTTATACAGGATAAGGTTCACGTTCACGTTCAATTGGGAAAACTTGACAGTTTGGGGTAACTTAATGTGCTTGCGTCTGTACAGTCACCTAAAGCGAAAAGTAACCAGGGTCGTCGGATATCGTTGACGTTTAGTAAGAAACCGATGGATGTTATGGAATGTAATTTAATTAAGTAATATAAAACAAACATTTAATTTATCGAATTAAAATTAATTCGAAAACTTCCATTGGTGCTTACAAAACTTCAACTACGTCTAACGACCCTGGTTACATATATATTTTAGTGTCTGTAGGTACAGACGCTAGCACATCAAACTACTCCAAATTCTGTCAAAATTTTGAAATTCAACATGAACCTTATTGTTATGCTATAAAGTTGAAAAACTATCAAAGAAATTTGACAGATTGGGGTAGCTTGATGTGCTGGTCTCTGTACTACTCACCACAGTGAAACAAATGGTAACTGCGGTCAAAATCGGCGACAAGGACATTCTTACATAATCACTAACAATTCTTTATACTTCACACTAACTTTATAGCCAGTCGTAAAATTTCAATTTTATTTTTGAAAATGCGATGCGTTACAACACGCATTTTATTTTAATTCCATAATAGTGGTGTGTTTTCATGTGTGTAAATCAATGAGCTACAGAAACGTATACGTACTAATTGGGTTAGTTGGGTGTGGATTACGTTATTCCGTTTTGCTTTTAATGCAACCTCTAGGTATCTGATTTGTCTATAGGTACTGTCTACTGACCTTGTTACCTGACCGGAGGATGCGCTAAGGTGGAAGCAATACAAATTTACTTTCGTTTTTTGCAATTTGCAGGTCAGGTTGTCTAACAAATATGGCTTTTCAGAATTATAATCATAAGCATCAGCAAAGAATTGGCGTCAAGTATCGTGACGTGAAAGAAACAGCTCAGTCGAAATGGTCTCACTTTAATGAGACTTATGGTAGACAAATGGGACTAAGGCATACGAACCAACTTCATTCTCACTGCAAAACACCATCTAAACTTCATCCGGTGCAAACTGTTCATCCTCTGCAGCTTCTACGGCTGGCAGCTCCTGTTCAGCATCAGGGATAAAAGAAGGCGGTCGAGACAGCCCAGCGTCACTCAGCAGCTCAAACAGTGATACCATCGAACTGTTAAGCTGCAATCAAAGAATTAGATCATTCTGTAAAGAATTATGGAATACGATTACGTCAGGGGAAGCTAGATCTAAGGGGGAAGCTAGTCTTGGTCATGACTGACTTCAGTGGAGGAAAACCATCGCTTCGAATCTTGCCGGTGTATCCTATAAAAATCTCACCCTGAAAATGTATGTGAAGTGAATCGACACCCATTGGTAAACGGTATTCTTTCAATGGTATATCAACGACTCCACCTTAAGCTAGGGATTGACACTTCTGCGAGATTGAGATTCTTACAGATGATACCGACTGGACTTCTAATCAATTTAAGTCATAAATCGCTAAACCGTCTTGAGCAAGCGTGGTGATCAATGCTCGTGCGTTAAGAGGAGTTTGCCCAGCAGCGGGACCATACCATAAGCATACTTAGCCTATAACGTTCCCACAGGGTGGGACACAGGACTCCTCTTGAAGAGAGGAAGTAGGCCGTAACGTACCACACGGATCCAGTGCGGGTAGGTAGATGTCACATGTCTTTGGATTTTTGGTTTTAACTTCTTATGACATGCCGGTTTACTCACGAAGTTTTCCTTCACCATTTTTGAGAGCATAATGCAGTAGCAGCGGGACAATAATGGACTGGTTATATTATTACCAGCACAGAAACGTGGTTGCTCACAATGGCCCTTATCAGAAGGCTAAAATTCACCATAGGGCAATGGAGAGGGCTATGCTCGGAGTTTACTTGCGTGATCGAATTACCTAGGAATGAACAGATCCGCAAGAGAACCAAGGTAACCGACATATCCCGAATAATTGCCAAACTCAAGTGGCAGTGGGCAGGGCACATTGCTCGCAGAATAGATGGCCGATGGGGCCGAAAGGTTTTGGAGTGGCTACCGCATACCGCAAGACGTAGAGTGGAAAGGCCTCCCACAAGGTGGACCGATGACGTTGTGAAGGCCGCAAGAATCCGCTGGATGTGGGGAACCACAAGACAGGTCGAAGTGGAGGAGGACTATATCCAGCAGTGGATGTCTTTTGACTGAAATTAATATTACATGGTTTGTTCTCGAAGAAAAGCTTATACCTGTGCATCTGCCGTTTCCTCTTTCGCCAGCAGCTCAGCAGTGATGTTGGCCTCTTCCGCGGCTTCACGCAGCCGCCCCGCCCGGGCGTGTCTGCCCGCTACGTTTAGCCTGAGCAGGGGGTCGTCCGGAGCCAGCGCCAGCGCACGGCCATACGCTGCGTCGGCCCGGGAGTCCCCCAGGCGCTCCAGAGCTATGCCTATCAGGAGCACCTGTATTAAAACTTAGATTGTCCAGATTGTGTTGGGAACTCATGAAATTGTCTCAGACGTAATTGTAATTGCGTAACACGCTAACTACTGTTAGCAAAGGCTTTCATTTTGACATTCACGAAAATTCAGTGTCCATGGAGTTTCTTGCTTGTTCTCCTCCATATGAACCGGCAATGCTCTGGAGTGAGTAACAGTTTCATTTTTGTAACTGACCGACTGCTTGACAATTCAAGAGTGCCTTTAATATTAGTTCTGACAGTAGAAATGCCATGAACAAAGCCACCATGCAAAGCAAATAAAATCAAAAGTCGATTATTCAAACTAGGCTGGTGTCAGCACTTTTTGAACGTCAAAATGACATAAGGCAGTCCTCCAAAATGCCCGCCCTTCACCAGTTCCTAGTGCTTTTTATGCCCTGAGCACATTCTGCTGCTGCATCCGTAGGCTGTCGTCCCTACCGTGTAAGGCTGGAAAGGCTGCAAGGCCGCAGCTGTGGCGAGCCGGCAGAAGGCCGAAGCTGGTCTCTTGCACACGAGAAGTGCTACTCCGAGGTCATGCGCCGCACGTGCACTCAGCGGCGCCGCCCACGATGCGCGCTGAAGACAAGTTAGGGCCTGCATAGGAAAATAACTGTCTAGAGTTCGCAGTGGCGTGCATTGCTTTCCAGAATACGTAGGCACAGGCCGGCCGCCTGGTCTTGTCTAGGCAGACAGACGTGGTCACTAATCAGGAACATAACAAAAGTATTTTTGCTTAAGCACCCACTGCTATATCTGTAATTAGGCTACGTTTAAAAAAAAAACGATGTACTCGTACCGATCTACCCACAGCAAAAATGGAGTAGAAAATCCGATTGGATGTGCAAGGCGTAAATTGTGTTCCTCTAACTAATTGGACCTATGGATGTAGGTACGGAGTACTACCCCAATCTGTCAAATTTCTTTGATAGTTTTTCAACATTATTCCAAAGGAATAAGGTTTATGTTCAATTGGGAAAATTTGACAGTTTGGGATAGCTTGACCTGCTGGCGACTGTACCGATATCGTCATAACTATTACTTTTGTCACAATAGGTAGGTATGACGTAACATGCGTACTTACCGCAATATACTTCTTCTTAGCTAACAACGCCATTCCGAGATTGGCATGAGCCGCCACACAGGTTGGATGTGCTGTAAGGGCAGCTTTCAGCCTGGATAGGGCGGCGTCCAGGTCCTTATGCTGCAGCATCATGGCTGCGAGGGCCAGGGCGGCTGCGTGCTGCGTGGGCTGTTGCGCTAGAGCTGCTCCTAAGAGTTGGAAGGCGCGTCGTGGGTCCCCAGCTCGGAGACGAAGCGCTCCAGCGGCCGCTAAAGTGTCCGCCCCGCATGCGTGCGTGCTGCGATAATGCAGGTCGAATTTCAGGTATGTTTAATGGCTCTTAATTTATATTTTTTCTAGCATTCATTCTTCGTTTTTTTTTTATTTTTTGTGAAGGAACAACTTGCTGTTAGGCATTCCGCATTATGAAGGCCCTGTACGTAATTCACAAGCCATTAGGTACATAGGTACTAAGGTTTTGGCCATTGTGAATACGCCAACTGCACAATCGGTTGGCACTTTCAATAGTTTCAATGCAGTTATATCAACTGCAGACCGTCCTTCAGGAACTTAGTACACTGCAAAATTGCATACACCTACGTCGTTGATCTTAGACCGTCGATCCACCTGCTTGATAGCCGTTTGTGAGTGGCACACAATCAATGAGGGTTTTCTGAAATGACGTTCACTAGGTGGCAGCACTGAGACGTCAGGTCCGGACACCTGTCAAAAGTGTCAAAGCGCCTACGGACTGAATGGTGAACTAAATAATGAAACGAATGACATCAAATATTTTAAGTTCACTGTCGAACTGGAAGACCTCTTGTCAAAGTGGCGCCAACTAGTGGCTTGAATATTCATGAACACCCTTATTATTTTACTCCACTAGTTCTGCGTACTCTCGCAGTTTCGTTCAAGAAATAGTTTTACTAACGTCAGAGCGTGGTCGTATGCCACTAAAGCGCCGTGCACATCGTCACAGGCCAGGAGTAACTTGGCCAGGAGAGCGCCTGCTCGCTCCCCGCCCCCCGCCTGTACCGCAGACCTGGCCCATTCCACACCCTTGTCCAGCTCGCCTAGGTTCCACGAACACTCCGCTGTAAATATTCAATTAGGAAGGAACCTCTAGGATATGTTATGAAATCAATAAACTTAGACGATCGCAGTCTAATGTTCTAAATAGGTCTCACAAGTTTAGCCATATCACCAAGCTCAGTTATGAATGACTCCAGTGTGCTCATTACCAGCTGTTTTTAGAGGGAATCGGTCTAGACAATATGTCCGGTCTCAGGCTGTACAAACTTAAAGGGGTGGTAGTTTTCTCTTTTCTATCAATAAAATTATCCCACATGAGTGGTCGGAACCCACACCCCCCTGAATGGCAGCTCAAATAACTCAAATAATAACATTAAATGCTGCATCATCTTGAAATCAATGCTAAAATATCAATTTTACGTAAATGTCAGCGTTTTTTTGGTTTATCAAGGTTATTACAAAATTCACCCCAGGGAACTACTTTTTTTTTCTACACTTCTAGCAGATGTTAAGTTCACCTAAGACCTAAACAATGATACCAAAAACTCGATTCTATGACAAATGGTTTAAGATATATTGTTGCTTGGTTGCTGATTTATCATTTATTTCAAGATGATGCAGCATTTAATGTTATTATTTGAGTTATACCCATTGTTAATACTTTTTCGTTGCTAAAAGAATTTTTTTTATGTTAATTGGGCTTTAAATTTCAAAGTTACTGTACTTTTAGTATGCTCGCTCCATAAAAGGCGACCAAAACACAAAAATGGCTACCATTCAGGGGGGTGTGGGTTCCGACCCTACATGTAGAGTAATTTTATTGATAGAACAGAGCAAACTACCGCCCCTTTAAGTTTGTACAGTCCGAAACCGGACATATTGTATAGAAGGGTAGTTAGGTACTGTTACGTTGTCCGATTTGAAGTCGTAATTCAAGGACTCGTCTGTTTCAAGGTGTAAAGACGTTAAAATTAGGGATATGAGACAGGGTAGACGCTGAAGGTGGAGACCAGGGAGGAGTGGCGTAACTAGAGACGCCTGTGGGCTATAGGCCCAATTGAATTTACCTAAAGCGCAGTATATATCAGGATCAGGATGTTTTGACAACTTATCAGCTTCTAAATAGGCCTCAAGAGATAACTGGAACCGATGCTGCCGAGACCTGCAATGTTATTTAACATTTATTCATGCAGACTGGTTGATTGCGGACTGATCATATACTTTTAACTACTTAATATGACGATGATGATACATACAAGCAGCTGGCAACTTGTTTCAAAGGCTCGGGGTCCTGAGGATGGAGTCGTATACAGCTGTGATACCTCTCTAGAGCTTCCTGCAGTCTGCCAGCATCAGCCAACACTGAACCCTGGCCCATAAAAAGTTAGAAGAAATCGATATCTATGGACGTACCACGAAGTAATGAATTCTTTTCTCCGTGGGACGAACACACGGCTACACATCAAGCTATACATTTCCAGTATAAGCTGATCTCGCATTATATATATTTTACATACAGTGCGAGATCAGCGTACAGACGCCAGCTTGTCAACCTACCCCAAACTGTAAAATTTTCCCAATTGAACATGAACCATAAACTTACAGTATAAAGTTGAAAATCTATCAAATAAATTTGACAGATTGGAGTAGCTTGATGTGCTGGCGTCTCTACATAATATTATAGATTAAAGTCGCTTTTCGGGTCTGTGTGACCGCGTTGCTCTTCGCAACGGATTTTGATATAGTTTTCACCATCATTCAGGGAAGTTATTCCGGAAGGTTTATATGTATAGAACTTTTTAACAAAAAAATTAAATCGTCGAAAAAACTGAAAAGAAAAAAAAAACCTGCTGTGTTTAACCTTAATAACTAAGTTCGGAAGTCGGTGACTTTGGAAATGTATTTTAATTTTATGTCACCGCCTTCCGAACTTAGTTATTAAGGTTAAACACAGCAGGTTTATTATTTTTTTCATTTCAGTTTTTTCGACGATTTAATTTTTTTGTTAAAACGTTTTTATGCTTAATTTTTTATTACTTTTTGTAATACACAACTCAGTATCAAAATCTGTGAGTAAACTATTAATCATCCCCTGTTTTCCTACCCTTAGGGTTAGTTTTTTTTCTCGAAATTTATAAGGGACTAACTTCGAGGTATAGCCTTTCCAATAAAAAAAGAATTAGAAAAATCGGACTACTCTGTAAGCAGTAATGCGTAGTTTTACATTACAATCAGTGAGTGAACAATCAATCATCCCTGTTTTCCTACCCTTAGGGTTAGAATTTTTTTCCAAACTTATATGGGACCAACTTTGGGGTATATCATTTCCAATAAAAAAAGAATTATCAAAATCGAACTACTCTGTAAAAAGATATGCGTGGTCATATATAAAAAAAATAAAAAAATACGCGTCGAATTGAGTAACCCCCTCCATTTTATCGTCGGTTCAAAATATTGATATTAAACTTAGATACGAACAATAAAGAAGTCCCTATGTTTTGTCAAGTCGTACAAACCATGCGAAGCAGAGCCGAGTCGCCGATGGTGATGAAAGATACAAAAATAGATACCTAGGTACCTATCTCAGATCATAGGTACCTATCTACTAACTATTATTGTTAGCAGGCATGGGCTAGCTAGGGGGAGGCAAGGGTGCGCCCTTTCTTAATCCACTTGCGCTAAGCGGAGAGGCATGATAATTATAAATATCAATAATTTATCCTTTATTTCAGGCAACTATGGACCTCAAATCACTATAGGAACATTCGGATTCGATTTTATTTATTAATTCGGTCTTCTGTATAAC
Source organism: Polymixis flavicincta (assembly GCA_949987655.1). Lineage (NCBI taxonomy): Eukaryota > Metazoa > Arthropoda > Insecta > Lepidoptera > Noctuidae > Polymixis > Polymixis flavicincta. Next base: position 5,026,336 of record OX465187.1, read on the forward strand.
CTGCCGCGCAGCGTATGTATATGGTCTACGGTGCCTTTACGGAATCCAGCTTATTAGGGAGGCTGGAAGTCGTCAAAGCTGCGCGCGAGACGGTTCGTGTTGACTCTCGACAACAGCTTGTAGACATGGCTCAGAAGTGAGATGGGCCTATAATTCTGAATAGGGGTATTGTCATCCTTCTTAAAGAAAAGTACCACCACACCTCTGTTCCATGCCTTGTGGCGTTTTGCCCTCTAGAATGACGGAATCAAAAAGCTTCTGGAGGGCCTTGAGAACAGATTTTCCTTTGGCTTTTAGGAGTTCGGCCATAATTCCGTCATCACCTTCGCCTTGTTGTTTTTGAGCTGCCTCAGAGCCATCCTACTCTCGTACAAGCTGACGTTCGGGATGTCTTCAGTATACAGGAAAAGTTTTTATCCAGTGCGCAAATTGTAACCATGAATTCAGCATATCATACTAGACCCCTAGCGCAGAAATTTTTCGCCGGTTATAGTAAAAAAAATTAGCTGTTCCATACATTTTGACCGCGTAGGAATTGTACAGAGGCTAGCACATCAAGCTACCCGAATCTGTCAAATTTCTTTGATAGTTTTTCAACTTTAGTACAAAGGATTAAGATTTATGTTCAATTGGGAAAATTTTACAGTTAGGGATAGTTTCACCTGCTGTACTTTTCTATGAAACAGTTGATTTTTGTTTTAATAACCGGCGAAAAATTTCTGTGGTCTAGAATGATATGCTGAATTCCTGGTAACAGTTTGCGCACTGGATAAAAACTTACCCTGTAGTGTCGGGTCAATCTAGCTCGTTGGTCGTTTGCCACATTCGTGACGGGGTTGCTTGTTAACGTGTACTGTCCATAGAACCTCACGATCTCTCTCAACAGCTCAGGTTTGGCGGACATAATCCTGCCATTATCGTTCTTCCACGGTCGTCCACGCCGCCCTCAGCACTCGAAATGATTATGAAATTCGAGATGAAAGCTTTCGGGGTTTCGAGTTTGGATCGGTCCTGGGCGGAGGGTACCTATATTTCACAGTCACAGGAGGCGAGACTTCTTGCTTGATGTTTAAGTTCAAAGTGACTCTTGCCATTCGTTTCTCCCTTCCAGTTTTTACAGATTTGATCACAGAGATATCTTTGAATACTTGCTTCTTCGTCAACATAATGAAGTCTATCTTATTTTTTGTTGCACCATCAGGGATCCGCCAGGCCCACTTCCTGTGGTCACGTTTTCTAAAGAAGGAGTTCATCATAAAGAGGCTTTCCCTCTCCATAAAACTAGCTAGTAGGTGACCCCGGTGGTTCCGATGTCCAACTCCAAATTGCCCAACTCATCATCGCTTCGGTTGCCTAGCTTCGCATTGAAGTCCCCCATGGCAACGGGGAAGTTAGTTTTTCTCTAGAAATATTCTCAAACTTGGTCTCCACCTTATTGTCGAGGTATGACAAGGTGGGGGCGTAAACATGTACGACCTTCAGCGAATACCTTACGGATATTCTGCGTATAAGGAAAACTCCCCCTAGTCGACACACTCTCGATCTTCACCACGTGTTTCACAAGGGACTTATGGAGGATAAACCTAATACCACCTTGGGACTGCTGGTCGCCCTCCCGGAAATAGACCAAGTTTCCAGATTTGAGGAGTTTCGAGTCCTCCCCCTCTCTATGGACTGCGAATAACCCTACTATACCCCAGTGGGATGCAGTTTTTTAGACGAGGTAGGCAGAAATTTAAAAAGGGCAAAAAAGCAGAATAACTGAGCAATCAGTTATTCTGTTTTTTTTTTTTCAGCACATCAAGCAACCCCAATCTGTCAAATTTCTTTGATAGGTTTTCAACTTTATTACAAAGGAATAAGGTTTAAGTTAAATTGGGGAAATTTGACAGTTTGGGATAGATTGACCTGCTGGCGACTGTACATGATGTTTTAATCATCAGGATCTAATGTAGATCAGATTCAAGCCTAACACCTCCTTAGTTTGGGCACGCCACGATTGCGGCGGTAAGTCCCCTCTTTGAGGAGTTGTTCGAGAGGCGGCATGGCGTCCTCACCTTCCGCCTGACGCAGGTCCTCACCGGATACGGTTGTTTCGGATAGGGCGGGAGGAAACGCCCGGGTGTTTCCACTGCGAAGATCGCCCTGAGGACACGGTGGAGCACACGGTGGCGGTCTGCCCTGCTTGGGCGGAGCACCGCCGTGTCCTCGCGGCGGCGATCTCTCGCGTCCGGCCCTGGTCCAGGCCATGGTACGGAGCGAGAGGGCATGGGGAGCCGTCACCTCCTTCGAAGCAGTGATGCTCGCGAAGAGGGAGGCGGCGCACGTGAGGGAGAGGCAGCATATGCGCCCTCGCGACCCCAGCCGCCGCAGGATACGGAGACGCCCTGGGCGTCGGGCATCCCAGGCCGATTTCCGGCCACCGTAGGCATGGGCTTGCGGACGGCGAGTAATGGGTAGCTCGCTGTCCGGTAAGGACCAAGCCCAAGTCGACGGCGGGTTGTGTTCCACGCGCGCCTCAAAGAGATGTCAGCACAAAAAGTGATGGGACCCGCAAGGGTCGATGCCTGCCAGGGGTGCGGGTTTGTTCGAAAGAGACACCACAGCCCCTGGCTTAAGGGCTACTGAAGGAACACGGGTGGGTTTTAGTCAGTAAAAGTCTGACACGCCCTCCTGCTCCACCCAGAGCGGGAGAAGTTATTTGATGATTTCCCACCCAAAAAAAAAAAAAAAAACACCTCCTTAGTTAAAATGTACAGCTGGGCCTTTTCTTAACTGTGCTGCACAGAGACTCTTGAGCTCGGAGGGATTTTTTGTCACTGGGCGTCAATTCAGTTGGAAGGCTGTTCCCCCTAGATTATATCCCTAGCTACGCCCATGCTAGCAGGAAGAGTCTTTTAGCTTAGTAAGTGACATACCATCTGATTCTGCGTCAGGCATGAAGTAAAAAACTACACCGTGATTATGTAGCCTGTATGGTACAGAGGCCAGCACTATTAAAATTGGATCTTCAATTTGGTTACCTAGCAACTGTATACCTATTGTTTTGTCACTCTTGTGTCAAGTAAAAGAAAAACTCGTGGTGTTTTATTAAAGTTTATTGTAAAGTATTGTTCTTGTGCATTTATGATTATATGTATTTCTTTTGGATAAACCACGCTCTGCTACCTTAATCTCCAATAGGTTATGGGCCCAGAACGCAGAAGTGTAAAATGGAGCTTTCAAAAATACAAATCACAAAACTTGATGGCCACAATTGGGTCGCCTGGAAATACCGAATGGTTGCCCTACTAAAAGGCATAAACGGAATTTGGGAGATTGTGGAAGGCAAGGCACAAAAACCGGCGAAACCAGCGGAAGGCAGTGGTGATGCCGTAGTTGAAATTTACAATAAAACTTTACGAGATTTTGTTACATTGGAGAGCACAGCCCTACTGCTAATAACAAACAATGTAACGGATGAAACACTAGGGAAAGTAATAAGGTTGTCCACTCCCAAGGAAGTATGGAAAGAACTCCATAGGCTGTATGAGGGTCCTGATGAGGGCAGGCTCTACGACTTATGTTTGGACTTCTTTAAACTTAAAAGGGATCCGTCAGATAACATGTCAACTCATGTCTCGAAACTGAAGAATCTGTGGCACAATCTGAAGGAAGAATTGCTCAAAGAGGAGAACGTTGAAATGCCTGAAGTTCTTTTGATTTGCAAGATTCTGGATACGTTGCCGGAAACTTATTTTTCGTTCAAGTCTAGTTGGCTATTGATGTCTAAGAAGGAAAGAACAGTGGACAATATTACGGCCCAACTGTGTGCACATGAAAAAGCGCTGAATGCAACGATGGCTGACACTGAATCGAGCGGAAGTGCGCTTTGTGTAAGAACTAATAGAAAGGTTGCTAAAGGAAATGACCAAAGAGACCAGCAAAATAAAAAGAGATACAAATGCTTTATTTGTAAAGAGTCTGGACATCTTAAGAAGGATTGCCCAAATAATGGCAAGAAAGAGAAGGAAAATCTAGCTCGCAGTTCCAACATGATGTTACTGACGGTGAATTCAACAGATTCCGGGACTAACCGTGATTGTGATCATTGGTATATAGACAATGGAGCAACACATCACGTCACAAGTCGAGGAGATCTATTTCAAGATTTTAAACATTTTAGTGAAACTCACACAGTAACGACGGCTGACGGAAACATTATAAAGGCAGTTGGAAAAGGCACAGTCCGTTTAGAGGCCAATGTTAAAGGAAAACGTGACTTCCTTTTGTTAAGAGATGTTTGGTATGTTCCCCAGATTAGCAAGAACCTTTTCTCTGTGCTTAGTGCACAGGACAAGAACCCTTCAAGTATTTTTGAGTCACGGGTTTCAACATGTTCCATGAAGATCAATGGTAAGGTTGTCTTTACAGGAAAAAGGCAAAGGTATGGCGGTTTGTACAAGATAGACTGCAAAGCCATATGTGCTGATTTTTCAGTCAACTTAATTGAGCATGGAGATATGCTGCAAGTATGGCACGAGCGTATGGGACATCAAAACAAGAGACATATCAAAATATTGATAGAGGAAGAGTTAGGAATAAAGACATCTAACAGTGGAGAACTATGCGAAGGTTGCATCTTTGGTAAAGCGCACAGGAAGCCATTTGGTGTTCGCGAAAAGGCAACAAAACCTGGTGAACGCATACACTCAGACGTCTGTGGACCCTTTCCTTGGAGTATCTCTGGATATCGATACTTCGTACTGTTTAAGGATGAGTTCACACGATATAGGTATGTGTACTTCCTTAAAAATAAATCTGATGTTCCTGAAAAGTTAAAAGAGATGATGTCTGAGGCTAGAAATGCTGGACATACTATTATCGAGATTTTAAGCGATAATGGAGGCGAATATGATAACAGGAAAGTTCGAGATATACTTGGACAAGCTGGAATAAAGCAAAGACTCATTATGCCATACACTCCAGAACAAAATGGGTGTAGTGAAAGAGACAATCGCACTATAGTCGAATCTGCTCGAGCGATGATGCACGCGCATGAGGAGATTCCTCAGAATTTGTGGGCTGAGATGGTAAATACTGCTGTTTACATACTAAACAGGACAGGACGTACTTCAGTGAAACACAAGTCGCCCTATGAACTGTGGCTTAACAAGAAGCCTCAGATAAAGCACCTGAGGATAATCGGTTCACCTTGCTTTGCGCATGTACCAAAGCAGAAGAGAAGGAAATTGCAAAAGAAAGCTACACGGTGCATTTTAATTGGATACGACAATGACGACGGATACAGACTTTGGAATCGGGAAAGAAATTCACTAGTCCGATCTAGGGACGTTATTTTCAATGAAAAAGCGCTAGAGACTTCAATGAATGAATACCCTAAAGCAGTCTGCAGTCCGGAAAATGAAATTGAAGTAGACTTTGGTAAAGATGCTTCAAGAGATTTTGATAAAAGAACTCCTGTTATGCCTGATATTGAAAGAGTCGGTGAAACTGACATGGACTTCGGTGAACAGAACCTAGATATTGGAGAAGAGTTTCATGACGCAGAAAATGTAATAACTGAACAGTCTGTTGAATCAGAGGGAGATGGAAACGTTAACGAAGATGATAATGTCGTTGAAGATGATATCAATGATGAAATTATCGCAGATGACCGTGAAGATGTGTTCCCAGAACAGATGATACTTCGAGACCGTTCTTTGTTACGTCCTCCAGACAGATTCAAAGACTTTGTTATGAACGCGATAGTGGGATACAATGAACCAGAAACGTACAAAGATGCGATCAGAAGCCCAGATAAAGAGCTATGGGAAAAGGCCATGGACAGCGAAATCAGTTCTTTGAAGGAAAATGACACATGGAAGCTTGTGAATCTACCCAAGGGCAGAAAAGCTTTACCTAGTAAGTGGGTTTTCAAAGTCAAGATGAATGCTGATGGCTCTATAGATAAGTACAAGGCTAGATTGGTGATAAAAGGTTTTCATCAAAAGAAAGGTATAGACTACATGCAGACCTTTAGCCCTGTGACCAGAATGGCAACTGTTCGCTCAGTGATTAGTACAGCAGCGAGCGAAGGCATGTCGATGAGACAGTTCGACATTTCGACTGCCTTCCTGTATGGCTCTTTAGATGAAGAGATATTCATGAAACAGCCAGAAGGTTATAATGACGGCTCCGGTCAAGTATGTCTTCTAAAGAAGAGTCTCTATGGGCTGAAACAAGCACCACGGTGCTGGAACCGGTGCATTCTAGATTATTTCAAAGAAATCGGTTTCAAGGCAAGTGAGGCAGATACTTGTCTTTTGATACGAAAGAGAGGTTGTGGAAAGCTTATAGTAGCTCTGTACGTGGATGACGGTCTGGTCGTCGGATCCAATGACGTACTGATAGACGACTTGATGAAGGAGCTCAAACGTCGTTTCAAAATAACCACAAAAACTGCATCCTATTTTCTTGGAATAGAGATAGAAAGCAGAGGAGATAGAATTAAGATATTCCAGACGTCGTATGTGCATAAGATCTTGCGAAGATTCGGAATGGATACCTGCAAACCGGTCTCAACGCCGATTGCAAAAGACGGCACATGGAGCGAGAAGGTGGACATGAGTTATATGAAAGATAACTATAGGCAAATTGTTGGAGCCTTGGCTTACTTGATGGTATGCACTAGACCTGACATTGCATATGCTGTAAGTGTAGTCTCACGAAGTCTGGAAACACCAGAAGAAGCAGACTGTGTCCGACTAAAGCGCATAATGCGATTTTTGCAGTACACGCCAGATCTAGGTATCGTGTACAAGAAAAATTACAAACAAGGCATTTTGGAATGCTATAGTGATGCTGATCATGCAGGAGATGTCAGCACTGGTAGATCCACTACTGGAGTGCTGTGCATGTATGCAGGAGGAGCGGTGTCGTGGTTAAGCCAACGACAGGCAAGCGTTTCAATATCGACCACCGAGGCAGAGGTTGTTGCCGCAAGTGAAGCAGCCAGAGAGACTATTTGGCTATCTCGGCTTATGAACGATCTTGTCGTTCTTAAAGAAACTCCATGCATAAGAGTGGATAACGAAGCTGCAATCAGGCTGGCTGAAAATCCTGAATTCCATCGACGAACTAAACATATCCGAGTTCGACATTTCTTTGTGAGAGAATTGGTCACGGGCGGTGAACTAAAAGTCAATAAGGTATCTAGTGAAGATCAGCTGGCAGATATCCTGACCAAGCCACTAGCAAGACCGAGGATCAGAAAGATCTCTGACCTGATAGGTATTTGTTGAGAGGAGATATTAAAATTGGATCTTCAATTTGGTTACCTAGCAACTGTATACCTATTGTTTTGTCACTCTTGTGTCAAGTAAAAGAAAAACTCGTGGTGTTTTATTAAAGTTTATTGTAAAGTATTGTTCTTGTGCATTTATGATTATATGTATTTCTTTTGGATAAACCACGCTCTGCTACCTTAATCTCCAATAAGCACATCAAGCTACCCCAATCAGTCAAATTTCTTTTATATTATTTAACTTTATCACAAAGGAATAAGGTTCATGTTCAATTGGGAAAATTTGACAGTTTGGGATAGCTTGACCTGCTGGCGTCTGTACCTACTTTCTTGGTAGTTACGTATATACCTTTATGTAATGCGCATATCTGTGTTTGTTGCCGTGTTGTTTCTGCAGATCATCGGCGAGTTCTAGGCACGACGAATGCTCTCCTCTAACGTAACGCGCGTGAAGGAGCCAGTTGCGAGAACCGGTGTTGAAGCCTGGTGAAAAACATACAAAAATCATCATTACCACCGTCCTCTCTAACATACTTACCTACTTCCATCATAACACTTCGCACTTACTGGTCTGGCCATATGGCTCGACAAAAAAAAAGAAAAATAACGATGGACTATGGGTTCTGAAGAATGGCACCATACTGAAACCAAACATGAGTTCTTTTTTTAATAAATTGTACCTACCATCCGCATTGCTTTCTAAAGAGAATCGGCGTTTCTTCATTTCGACTAACTTGTTTGTTTGTATCGTACCGCTATGGCCGCTATGGTAACTATAGCAGTAGGTAAGTAAGTAATGCAATGTAGGTAATTAATTATGATGAAGATGTATTCCGGTTTTTTACACTAAATAGTTATTACAAAATAAACAATTTTAAAAATACTGGGTAGGAATTTATCTAGTTATTAGGTTGTATTGAATGTTTTGAAACGAAACCGATTTCTTACCTAGTCCTTTTGAAAAAAAAAATCTCCCAAGTTTATAACTATTCTTTGTTAATGTTTAACATATTTTTAGAAATAGGACCAAGCGAGCAATAAAATAAAACAATCTTATTTTGTCATGCTAACTTGTTTAATATTGTCAATGTCAACGTCATGTCATAGTTGTCAAACTAAATATGAACTTGACAGATGGCTGTCTATTCCAGTGTTGCCAACCCGTACGATAATTATGGGGGCGTACGATAATTTGGCTAATGGTACGATGTACGATAATGAATATCTAATGTACGATAATTTTGTGCTTTGGTCAGTAGTTGTCAGAAAAAATAAACGAAAATAATCTCAATGGCAAATGTAAAGAATGACAGCGTCAACAAGTAAATGTCTCTCTTTGACTCTTTCCCTTACATTAACTAGCGCACAATCCTGAAAATTTTCTTATGTTTCCATTCGCAATAAGCACATAGTCGTAAACAAAACATCAAATAGCTTTCTGGTGAAAAACTTAAGCAATGATTCTTTATTTATGACTTTATTTAATCATATACTGTGAAAAAATTAAAAAAAAAACATTAATTATCTGAACACTACGACAAAACACGGTTACAGTTTGATCTGCTGGTGAAACTTGGCACATACTCCTCCTTTGACTCTATACTTGTCGTTTGTTTTCAATTGAAATGAATTAATGGGGTTTTTTTTGTGATTTGGATTTTGTACGATAATTTTGCCCGGAATACGATAATTTTCGGATCGGAACTCGATAATTTGAACTTTTGGAGTTGGCAACACTGGTCTATTCCCTAATCCCTTCTAACTTCAACCCGAACAGAGCGCACACGCCTCTTACTAATATTAATCAAATAAAATGGTAAAAATGTAATATAACCTTGTGTGTAGGTACAACAGTGTAAACAGTGTTCTGAATAAAGATTATTAAACAAGAAGTGGATTTTAATCAAGATCCCAAACATTCTGGTCCTTCGAGAGCCGACGTTCAAGGATCGCCATCTTTTTTTCTGCGCGTCGTTTGGTGGAGGCGAAGAAAACGCAGCATACATAGCTCGTACGCACCACGAGAACGCAGGAGTTTGGGCGGCGAACCAGCAGCGAGCAGCGACAACAGTCGAACCAATTCAAATAGGTATTCAATCAATCAATTAATTATTAGTCAGACGCTGTATTGTACCTACAGTCAAAAATCGAAACCAAAGCGACATCTACATTCGCAAAAAGGCAACAGCCACATATTTTATATACATCCGGCATCACTAATTGGCCAATCAGCGAACAGGAAAAACCGTCATCTACAGGACGCCAATCAAAATACTCGATCGTGGAGTCGAGAACGTTCGGAACTTCCGCTTCACGCCACGCGGTCAGCCACTACGACGCACCGCACTGCAAAAAATTTCTCTATACACGCAACAGCGAAACACATGAAAATTATTTACAATGTCTCAAAATGAAGAAGATATCGAAATCAACCTACAAACCCTCAAACAGAAGAGAAGTGCAATCAAAGGCAAACTTACTAGGATGGAAAAATACTTACAAAACTTCGACGCAGATCGACACTCCATGATCGAAATCAAAGTCCGACAAGGTGATCTAGAACAATTGTTTCAACAGTTCGAGAAACTACAGCTACAAATCGAATCATTCGAAGACGCCGCGGACAGACAAGACATTCACGAAGTGGAGCGAAGCACCTTCGAGGACAGATTCTATGGACTCAAGGCATGCATGATGAACGCCTTATCGGCAAGATCGCCAGTACACGCATCGACGGCATCACCTTCACGCCACGCGGATCAATTTAACTGTACGCACTACGACCACACCAAACCACGTGTCAAGCTGCCACAACTAGAACTCCCTAAGTTCGATGGGGACATCCGACAATGGCCAGCGTTCAAGAACATCTTCTACGCGTCCGTGGACAGCACCGACCTGCCCGTGGTGAACAAGCTGCAGTACCTGAAGACGGCGCTGACGGGGGAGGCTGCAGGCCTCATAGCTTCACTGCTCATCATAGAGGAGAACTATTCCAAAGCTCTCGAAATCCTAGCTAAGAGGTATGAAAATCAAACTATAATTGTAAACTTTCATTTAAAAAGTATCACTAGCTTTAGTACTATCACTCGAAATAACCTCAAAGAGTACTTGGTTCTGCTACAGCAAAGTCTAGACTCCCTGAGAGCCATCCAGCTCCCTGTAGAGCACTGGGATGCATTGTTGGTTTTTCTAATAACACAAAAGTTAGACAATTCACTCCGAGCCGCTTGGGAGATCAACCGCAAAGAAAATACTATTGCTGCGCTGAGTGAACTGCTTGATTTTCTAAATCAACGCAGAACAGCCTTCGAGTTAATGTATGATGTCAAATCTAATGATAAAATTCAAACTGTTAAAGTCTCTCGTGTAGCTTCTACAACAATCAGAGAAACTTGTATTCTATGCGATAGCAATCATGCTTTGCATAAATGCCCTACATATCTTGAGCTTACAACTCAGAAGCGTATTGAACTGATCAAATCTAAATCACTGTGTTATAACTGTTTACAGCCCTACAAATTCAGGCATAAATGCTCCAAATTTCACTGCCTAAAATGCAAAGGTAAACATCACACATCTATTCACGAGGACAGGCCTCAACCACAGGTTAATCATATTACATCTACACACAGCCAACAGGCATACAATGCTCCACAAAGCCAACAGGCGGTCGATTCCATACTTGCAACAGCAGACACTATGCCAACAGGTACACAAGCATATATACAAGGTTCTATACAGCCAACACACACTCAATTTTCAAACACATTCACTACACCATCTACAGTACTAGTGACAAACACTAACAGATATCAAATGTTGCTTTCCACAGCTCTGGTACGGGTTCAACATGCTTCAGGCCGGTGGATCACTGCCCGAGCACTACTGGACACAGGAAGTGAAGTCAATGTTGCTACCCACAGACTTGCAACTCAACTGAAGCTAAAGGTCAATCAGCAATCATGCCTTATAATGGGTGTAGGCAATAGCCAAGAGCGTACTCAAGTAAGTGTCAACACGAATGTTGCATCTCGGTACAACACCTATCAAAGCAATCAAACTTTTTTGGTTATGGACAGCATTTCAGTGCCACTACCTCACACGCATGTACATACACAAACATGGCATATACCAGACAAACAAGCTCAATCACTCGCTGACCCCACATTCTTCATACCAGGTTCTATTGACTTATTGCTTAATGCTGAAGTTTTCTATGCTACACTGCAAACTGGGCGCATACAGCTTGGTTCACGCCTACCTTTCCTAATTGAAACACTATTTGGATGGGTTGTTTCTGGTTCCTACCTACCTGATATTCACCTACATGCACCAAAATGCACTCTGCACGCTAGCATGTTTTCTACACCTACATCAACAGATGACATACTACAATCCTTCTGGGAGCAAGAAGAGCTGCTTCCTAAAAAGCTACTCTCACCGGAGGACAAACACTGCGAAGAGTTATACATGTCTACAACTACACAGGACAGCTCTGGCAGATACACAGTGGACCTACCACTACAGGCTGATAGAATAGAGGATCTAGGTAATTCCTTCAACACAGCTTATAGATGCTTGCTAACACTTGAATCTAAAATGCAAAGAGATGCAAATCTCTACACACAGTATAAAGCGTTCATACACGAGTTTATACAGTTAGGACATGCTCACTATATAGAGGATGCCTCACCCACAGATAGACACGCTTACTACATGCCACATCTAGCAGTCATAAAGCCCGACAGTATCACAACAAAATTACGTACAGTCTTCAATGCTAGTGCAAAGACATCTACTGGTCTATCACTCAATGATATAATGTATGAAGGTCCAAACATATACAATGATCTATTACAAATTATCTTCAGATTTAGAATTTACAAATATGCTTTCTCTTGTGACATAGTCAAGATGTTTAGAGCTATAAAAATAAATTCACAACAGACATCTTTACAAAGGGTCCTATGGAGAGACTCCAGATCTGAACCACTCAAGTGTCTAGAGATCAACAGAGTCTGCTATGGTACAAAGTGTGCCCCATACTTAGCTTGCCGCACAATGATACATTTAGCTGACACACACTCAGATACACATCCGCAGGCAGCTGACTGTATTAAAAGCTCTGGGTACATGGATGACTACCTGTATGGATCTCAAACTCTAGAACAATGTAAACTAGTATGTTCTGAACTTATAGACTTATTGAGCAAGGCAGGTTTTGAACTACATAAGTGGTCATCTAATCACACTGAAATTCTAGCACATGTAGGCACAAGTTCTACAGAAAACACAAAACATATACAATTTTTACATGACAATGTAGACTCAACTACACAAGAAACATACAATTTTACATCAGCTTCCGTCAAAACGCTTGGCTTACAATGGCTACCTACAAAAGACACACTTCAGGTCAGTATACCTGACAACAGTGCTGATCCTTACACTAAAAGGAACATACTCTCACAAATAGCTCAGATATTTGATCCTATAGGTATCCTAGCGCCTACTACTATACTAGCTAAGATATTGATGCAAGACATATGGAAACAAAGTATTGACTGGGATTCTTTGATCTCAAAGGACTCGCTAGTCATCTGGCAGAGCTATGTTCAACAATTAAACTGCTTGAAAGATATACATACATACCTAGATATTATTTTACAGATATACCTACACAAATAATATTATTAGGATTCTGTGATGCTTCACACAAAGCTTATGGTGCTTGCTTATACTTAAGAGCAACCTACCTTAACAAACCTACAACCTGCACACTAGTCGCAGCTAAATCAAAGGTTGCACCTATCAAAAAACAACAATCTATACCGCGCTTAGAGCTGTGTGGATCTCTCTTGCTAGCCCAATTAGCAAAAAGATTCATAAACGCTATATACAACAAAATTAACATTGAGAGAATGTATCTATTTACAGACTCATCTATTGTACTGCACTGGATCAAAGCTCCGTACAAGCACAAACACGACACATATGTCACACATCGGCTCATGCAGGTCATTGACACCACCAGTAATGATGACTGGTACCACATAAACACAAAACAAAACCCAGCTGATCTGATCACCCGGGGAGTCATGCCTAAAGATCTTCAATCTTGTACACTATGGTGGCAAGGTCCTACATGGTTGACTCAAGATCAATCACAATGGCCATCTACAATGACACATATACCTAAAGTAGACATTAATACATCACACAATCAAACCTCACAAGTCAAAGTAGTCAATTTCTGCACTGACTCACTCATCAATCATTTATTCTTCTTTGATAAATTCACAGAACACTCCAATTTTCCTAAGCTCATTAGAATTGTCGCATACATACTTAGATTTGTACAAAATATAAAGAATAAACATGACAAACATACATCACATTTGACAGTTACTGAACTGAAACATGCTCACAATTTTATAGTATGCACAACACAAAGTCATTCCTTCTCAAAGGAAATGCATGAACTACAATCTATAAAAAGTAATACTAACTCGCAGACTTCACATAAACAAAAGATTTACACATTCACATCCAGCCCACTAAGGAAACTGAATCCATTCTTAGATGGAGATGGCATACTAAGAGTTGGTGGTCGCATACAACACTCAGACATTCCATACAATCAAGCACATCCTATCATACTTCCTGCTAAAAACCACATCACACAGATTTTGATACAGCATTATCACCTCAAGCTGCTGCACTCAGGTGTACAGAACACACTCTGTAACATAAGACTGAAATACTGGCCTATCAATGGTAGAGGTGAAGTAAAGAAATGCATATATTCCTGTGTTAGATGCACTAGGTATAGAGGCAAGGTCTGTGGGCAGCGGATGGCAGATCTTCCTGCTCCCAGAGTCACGTTGACCCGTGCCTTTACTCATGTGGGGATAGATTTTAGTGGTGCTATAGCTATAAGAAGTTCAATGACCCGAAATTGTAGATACTCTAAGGGTTATATATGCCTATTTGTTTGCCTAGCTACTCGAGCTATTCATTTAGAATTAGTAACTGACCTATCTGCACATGCCTTTATTTATGCTCTTAAAAGATTTATTTCTAGGAGAGGAATACCTACTTGCTTATATTCAGACAATGCAACTAATTTTAAAGGTTCCAAAACAGAGTTACATAAGCTCTATAAAATGTTCAAAAATGATACTAGTTATAGTGAAATTGTTGACTTATGTACTATGAATTCCATAGAATACAAGTTTACCTGCCCTCTTGCAAGCCACATGGGGGGGATATATGAAGCAGGGATTAAAGCTGTGAAATCTCTCCTCAAGAGACACCTATTTAACACTAAATTAACATATGAGTTGTTATATACTATTCTGGTTCAAATTGAAGGAATACTTAATTCCAGACCATTGTATCCTATTACTGATTTACCTAATGACTTGACTTGTCTGACACCTGCTCATTTCATTATAGGTACTGCTATAACTGACATACCTGAACCAAATGTTCTAGATGTTAGTGAATCTAGACTGAATGTTTACCAAAAAATAATACAATTTAAACAAAGATTTTGGAAACAATTCTATTACAGTTATTTATCTGAATTACAAACTAGAAATAAGTGGCTACAACTGCAAAATAACTTAAGTATAGGAGACTTAGTTTTAATTAAAGATGAAACTTGTCCACCCACTTCATGGGCTTTAGGTCGAATAACCTCTGTAAACACTAACAAGACTGATGGTCTATGTAGATCTGTAAAGATTCGAACTAGTAAAGGAGAATTTACTAGACCTGTAAATAAGGTAATATTGCTACCAAGCAAAGATTGAAACTACTTAATAATAATCTTAATATTGTGTATTTTTACTTGTGTTAACTCACCTATGTGTAACTTACTTACCTATATTATACACTTAAGTGTGTGTATTTCATTATTGTATTAGACCTAGATTAAGATTCACCTACTATGTTTGTTTATCCTATTTTTTTATGTTCTCAAGAATGTTAGATTTACTATACTGATTTGTTTATTTTTATGTTTACCAAACTTATCTATAAAACTATTAATACTTTTGTAATTTATCTGCTAAGTAAATACTAAAAACTGTTGTATCTAATATGGGAAATAAGACCCATGTTAACTACTATACTATAATTTTAAGATGCTCCTAACAGGATGTTCCTAACTATATTTGCTATTATGCATAATTATTATATACCTGCTTTCTACCAATAGTAAGGTTCAAAACTACGTAAATGAAACTCATGTTCTATTTAAATTCAATAATTGTATTTATTATTGTGTAAACTCAGCTATGTACTTACCGAGGCTTTCCTTTCTTTGGAGGCCCGAGAATGTTTAATATTGTCAATGTCAACGTCATGTCATAGTTGTCAAACTAAATATGAACTTGACAGATGGCTGTCTATTCCCTTCTAACTTCAACCCGAACAGAGCGCACACGCCTCTTACTTAATATTAATCAAATAAAATGGTAAAAATGTAATATAACCTTGTGTGTAGGTACAACAGTGTAAACAGTGTTCTGAATAAAGATTATTAAACAAGAAGTGGATTTTAATCAAGATCCCAAACCCATCCCATCAAGATACCAAAAAAAACGTACCTAATTAGTGATGGGTAACTCATCAATTTTATGTGAGGATGAGGGAGCCCCTCAATTTGCTTCGTGAGGTCCTCACGAGGGACCCCTCATTTGAGGTGAGGAATCGTACGACGGCGTATTCGCCTCACGACTCGCGAGCCCGAGCCGAACTCAAACGAAGCTCCAAGTGAGCGAGGCGGGCGGGTGCAACGATGACTCACGAGTACTCACGAGTCACGACTCTCCGATAATCCGATTATTCACGTCCTCACTCTCTCACACACATCATGTTCTTTCGCTTATAAATTTTACACCGCCAAAATAAACGAATCAATGACCCTTTATTACCAATCTAATGCTAATGCTTTTAGAGTTCATAATAATTAATCGTAGCTGAAATAATTTTAAATAATGTTTACTGTGCCACGGTGTTGTCCAAACTTCAAGATCACACCTCACCTCACTCATTCTCAATTCTCCATACAATTTTTGAGTCGGTTCATTCGCTCACTGAGCTCACTCAATTACTCAATCCTCATATTCCTCATTCGCGAGTCACGAACTCGCTTGCCTCGATTTCCTATTGTCAATAATGTCAATGTCAATTTTTAAATGAGGGGTGATGAGGAATGAGGTGGTTCAATATTGAAATTCGAGTAACTCTTTCAATTTGCGATCACGAGTACCTCAAATGAGGGGCCTCATGAGTGAGGGACGCATCACTATACCTAATCAAATCGATGTTTCCGAACGAAAATGACAAATCAAAATTTGACAAGTGTACTTTTGCAATGAATTTCATAGATTCGTAAATACGACGATAATAAATAATTTTTGTAAGTTTTATGCTTCTAACATTCCAAAAAACATATTAAATCTAAAATGGAGGATATGGCTAGACTTGCTGTGGTGGAACAAAGTTTGAGAGATGTGGATAAATTTTATAAAATACTAAATGAACTTTTGCGGCATATTAACGATATTTTAGAAAATCCCCATGATTATGAATCGAGGACCATAAAAAGCGGTATTCTAAAAGATTTGTTAAAGTGTAACGCTTTCTGTTCATACTTGAAATATGTCGGCTTTCAACAGGTAAGTACAGAAAATAATATACAACCAAATACTATTCTCACTAAATTTTGTAGGAAATATAAAGAAAATCTCTAAAGACAGAAGGAACCATATTTATTCCAATAAAGACACTGTAAATCCCGCTTCTATAAGTTCGATCTAATAATTCTAAACATTGAGTCGTTTAGTACTTAAAACTCACTCGTTATCTTTATCACTTGTTATCAAATACTATCAAAACTGTTTAATTATGAAAATGATTTCATTTAATAGTTATGTCATGCAAAAAGTTATATTGTCATCATCTGCCTAGCCGTTTCCCAACTATGTTGGGATCGGCTTCCAGTCTTACCAGATGCAGCTAAATACCAGTATTTTACATGGAGCGACTGCCTATCTGACCTCCACAACCCAGTTACTGGGTAATATGATACCGCTTGGTAAGACTGATTGTCAGACATTCGGGCCTCTGACGACACATAACGACTGTCAAAGATCCACAAAATAACAGTCAGGACCAACAGCTTAGCATGAAAAAGTTATATTGTATCATTCTGAAAACACAACGTAATGCCAACTTTCAATGCCCTGTTCTTTTTAGAGAGTACATCAATATTTTTATTGTCTGCATCATCATTTCAGCCGAGAGACGTCCACTGCTGGACATAGGCCTCCCCCAAGCTCCTCCACTTCGACCGGTTCTGTGCTTCCCGCATCCAGCGGACTCCTGCGGCCCGCTATCGTCTGCATAGCTTTATGCAAATATGCTAACGTGAAATGCAGCTGAATACCAGTATTTTACATGGATTGACTGCCTACCCCACAACACTTACCCTACCCCACAACACAACACAACACACTTGCCCTTACTTTACCCATTGATAAGACTGGTGTCAAACATTTGGCCAATGATTACCCGTAATGACTATCCAAGATTTACAAATGACAGCCTGGTATTAAATTATATCAATAAAATGTCTATTTATTACAGAAGGGTTCTGAACTCTCTTACCCAAAGGAACAAACACTAAACAACTTGAGAATGGCGCAAGCAGCGATTGAGAGAAAGATAAGTTTTTGTTACGGTACTCCGAAGAAGGGAATGAATGTCAAAATCATTCACAGCCCCAAGATGCAGACGTTAACACCTGCTAAGATTCTGGTATTGTATGTTAATGTTTTCGCTTTTTGTTGCACTGTACCCGCTTAATGCATAGTTTACTTTTCTTTAACTCTTAACAGAAATTCCTTTTGTGTAAAAATCGTGAACTATTATTAATATTCATAAATGTGTAAAGATACTGGTGCTATTTAATAAGCGAAAACCCATCTAAGTAACAAGTACAAAACAGTTGAGTAAATAATGGTTGTTAAAAGACACCCTACTTTGTGTGCTGATAGTTTTGAGCATAAATAACTAGAAACCATCCCATTTCTACCTATTTATTTATAAATGCAACCGCATTTGTAATTTTTGATTATTCAATATTCAGCAATCGCTTGGTATTTGTTTGTATCAGGCTTGTAGGACATGTCCAATGAAAGGTCCACTTTGTCTCAGTCACAGTACAGTAATAGGTTCTGCGGGTTTCTCCGCTTAAGCCTTCATGACATGGTTGGTTCACTTATTAGATGCTTCGCAAGTACATTAGGGTGGTGTTGGATTCTCGATGTATAACATTTGATTTTGTGTTTTATTTGTGTAATCTTTCACTGGTTTTATGACTTGGTGCATTTGCTATCATTTGTAGCATTTTAGGTTGAAATATTTGAAGGATTTTATAACTGCAAGCCGTATCACCATATGGGATTGATTATGACTTCATAGAGTAGCACTTTGTTAAGTATCCAGTATGTACATTGTTCGGATCTGTTGTCCCATTGCCAGGCGTAAGGTGATGATATCAGTAATGCGAATACGGATTTTACCGAATATGAATAGATAATCAGCCAAATTTTTGGTTAACAGTTTACCAAACCGAATCTTCGGCAGGATTGGCACGCTTTATCGTGGATCAAAAAAATTCAAATGTCTGTGCTTTTCGAGCGCGTTGAAGCACACGTCCCTTCCTTCCGCCCGCTGTCGCCGCTACCCCTTGACGACTGGGACTCTTATTGCATCATCTAGTCTAGTTAGTTATGTTATGTATCTTGCCCTTGTAGCAATAATTTAGTTTTGGTTGTGATAAAAGAGCTCACTTGTGTTTATAAGTAGGTACGAGTGAGCTTTTTTAATTTTTTAAAGTATTTTTACATGAAAGTAAAAATAAAAAATTAATAAATATTAACCAAAAAAATATTAAACAAAAAAAAACATGTAAAATACTTTTTTAGTACAATATTATTAGGTAGAATGTTCGGCATTTTTGCCGCATTAACATTTTGGCGTAGCGTTTGGCGTGAACGCAAACAGAAATGTATTTTGTCTCTAGGCCCTGGGTCTGACATTTTTCTAAGATCGGTGGGCCAATAGGATTTTGATTTTCAACAGCCCTAAGAAATTTTCGTATTAGGCCTGCTTTATGGTATGTTTTAGCGGGCTGTAAACTGATGAAACTGTGAATGACCCAACCCAGTCCGCGACTAATATATTTGTTGCTTGAAACTCAGGTGTGCAGTAATGTATGGTCTCGTGGTGTCTTATTTTGTTTCATATAAGGATAGCTCATCCTCCGTGTGCAGTGCCATCAGGGTGCATCGTATCAAATAATTTACTAGCTTTTGTCAACAGCTTCGTCCGCGCTAACCAATTTACACAAAACTTTAACAAATTAAAACCTAAATCTCCCTCATGAATCACTCTTATCTATTGGCGAAAACCTATGCCCAGTTCCAGGTTTTATAGTATTTTTATAGCCTCCTCAATGGTACTTAAGTCCCTACCTATTATTCTGTAATCAACCTAATCTGTTTCGAAAATAGGTCAACTTAAAAAAAAAAAAAACACCTTAACCCTCCTCTTCTTCTTTTGCAGACAACAAACAATCAGCTACTGTTAAAAATCGAAAGGTTATTCAATGACGTCTTAGTATATGAGGAAGAAGAGTTGTTGGAGCTCGCACGGGCAGAAATACCCGTGATCACCCTGCAGCTTATGGCTCTCGACAGGGTTCGTGAGGGCCAGAAATTGATCAAAGCTGGTGAGTATATAACTTGCAATCAAAGTCAAATCAGAATCAGATGTTGAAATCTTAAATCGGTCTATGTGCAGAACAAATATTTGTCACCTTCTACTCGACATTGATCAAAGGAGTATGCAATTTTGATCTTTGTTTTCAAGTAATAAAATTGAGTTTTCTATACAATAGTCTGCCGTAGCTTCAAAGGTTATTATTTGTGTCCTGACTTAATTAAGGGAAGAATTTGAAAACTGACAAAGGTAATTATGAAGGTATACGAGTAAGTAAAAGACTTGACTGTAGGAAGGGAAATAAATTAGATTGAGATACTATTTCAATTTGCCGTTCGTCATTTCATACCACTGAAAAAGAGTAACAGGTTGGATTTGATTTTACGGACAATTAAGGCTTCTTCAGGCCGGCCTGACGCGACAACGACACGCTAGCAGAACAACTTTCATGAAGTTTAGAAATTGTTCTAAGAAAATGCGTCGCGTCTGTTTTTCCGCGTGTCTTTTTGTGATTGTCAATTTGCTTAACAATCAAGTTTCCTGATTTTGAGTAGATCTATGAAAGTTCGTCATTGTTATAATCATTTAAATTCTTGGATAGTTCGTTTGATGGTTTAATACTTTCTAAAAAGAGGTCTTAAGGCGACACTTTGCGCGGGCTCGAACTCAATGGTGGGCCTGGCTAAAAATCACGTTGTCTCACCAGGCTTCGTATCCGACAGAGATAGTATCAGTGGTGAGCAGTTAGACGCTAGTCTACATGCACAACGTTATTGAGTGAGATGCAGGAGCATTTTCGGAAAAAAAATCGCGAAAAAATTAAGAAAAGTCCTTCAGAAGATCGGGTTTTATGAAAAAACCACTGCATAAATCAATGACGAATAAAGTTTATTGAATTTATTGTTAGTTGAACTTTGTCGGTACCGTCTTGGTTTTCGAGATTTTACACTCCTTTTATTACTTAAACACGCTCAAAGATAGGTTAAATTAGCAAGAAAAACGAATCTTTGTTGGCTCATAACTTTTTAATGGCTTTTTATTTTAGTATTCTGTTTCCGTACAGACAATAATAATAACGAGACAAAACCATACCATGTTTTATTTTTGATGTACATAGTCAAACAGTGGAGTAAAACCCTCCCGAAGTTTGTATGGAAAAAATGTGGACAAGTGTCACCTTAAATAATGATATGAACTTAGTAGGTATATATAATTATGGAAAAGAAAACGATCATAGGGCATCAAAAAATTCGTCCGCATCGTTGTCAACAAGAAAAGTGCCCAAAAGGCTGGCAGCATTGCCACGTTGTTGGATAGTACCTAATCTTGTACGGAACCAAAAAAAACTACATTATTTTGAAAGTTGCGGTGCGTTGAGAAGCGGCATGCGAATTTAGCACACATGAAACCTGTAAAGGTCCAATTGTAAAATAACATTCTCAAAATAATATCTACAAATAAGTATGTCTTTTACAGACAGACCGTCAATTCTAATATTTTTAAGTGCGTCGGAATTCTATTTTCAGTTTCAATACGTCAAAAATACTTTAAAAAAAATCTAAATGCTTGACGAGGATTGTCGCTGAATTTAGATTGCGACTAGATTTTCAACGTGTTTAATTACGAAAATTGGCTATCTGTTATGTTTATTTACGTATATTTTCATCATCTCATAGGCCAAAAGGATACCTTGGACCTGCCGTTCGACATAGCTCTTCTAATGGAACTGCTGGGCTGGTTCAAGCACAAGTTCTTCACGTGGGTCGACCGGCCGGCGTGCGACGGTTGCGGTGGTCCCACCGCTTTCAGCAAAAACTATACCGTCATAACGGAAAGGGAGACTTGTAAGCTGGAAGTGAGTAAGAAGGACATTGATATCACGTTTAGGCGGGTAATAATGCATTGGCATTGGCTACTACAGCTCTGAAGTGCGCTACTCGCTGCGCAGTACCTCACCCCTCACCCCGCTGATACGTGGATGGGTTACTGCGCACCGACTTGTCTGATGTTCCGAGCCACCATAAACTTTTTTTTTTGGAAATTACATTCCGCAGATCAATCTATGAGGTTGTCAGCTCCATAACCAGACTTGGCCACCATAAAATTTGAATGGGGCTGCAGTAAAGCTGTACAAAAATCTTTTGGCGCGCGGGAAAAATTGGAACTAAGATCGCCATCTTTTTTTTGTTTGAATGTTAACCAACAGCGCCCCCTGTTAACGTCAAAACACCCTTGCAGCACTCTACTTAGACCATGACATATATATTAAACAGAGTGCAGAGTGACTTGTAATTTGATGTATCCGATAGCTGATTTTTTTTTGTAATATCCGACGAAATCTTTCCAGGTTAAGCTTAATTAAAAAAAAAACATGCAAACTGTATTTTTGCTTGGCTAGTGTATTTAATGTCTGATTGTAATATATAAGCTGCTGGCCATTTTCTATTTTGTTATGTAAGTACCTGGAAGTTGTTGACAGGCCTACTCTGTGCTCCTTCTGGATTTTTTAGTCGGTTTTTCTCCTTAGGAAACGACTAATTGGTTCCAAATAGTCACTTATGACGTTTCATAAGTGCCAATGTATATTTGAATATGTTTATCTATCTAGGCGTACACCTGCAGCGCCTGTGGCATCGGCTCGAAGTTCGTGCGGTACAACGACCCGCGCAACCTGCTGCAGTCGCGGCGCGGGCGCTGCGGCGAGTGGGCCAACTGCTTCGCGCTGCTGTGTCGCGCGCTCGGCTACGACACGCGCTTCGTGTATGACACCACGGACCATGTGTGGTGCGAGGTAACACCAATACATTGTTTATTTAGTAACTAACTACTTATCACGTTTATGAGTTGACTAAACATAGAAATGTCTTTGTTAATACAATACCTATAGGTATGACGGAGGAGGACCCTCTCTTTCATTATTAGCACTCAGTTTGATCGACGCCGCGGCGACATATATATAATAAACACATAAACCTTCAGGAAAACATTCTAAAAGATGGTTAAAACCACATGAAAAATTGTGTTTTCTAGAAAATCTAAAAGTGCTTCTTACACGGGCAATTTTTTGAGCAATTATTGCTCGGCAACATTAATGGATCACTCTGGATCAATTAAGTGGAGCAAACTGGAGCAACAACAATAAATTGCCGAGGTGTTTCGGCAATATTGCTTCTGTCTGATTGCTGCAAAGATTTCACGAGTTAGCCGAATATCCAATCGGTTTGGAATTTTTTAGTCAATTTTCTTTCTATCTCGTTTGTATGTATAACTAACTACGTCTCGTTTTTGCGAGAGAAACCGGCCCGTTGGCGGAGGAGGCACATTGCCTAGTTTTTTAAGTTGCTCCATATTGTGTGGCCATATGTCTACCAACAGGTTGCTACATGTTGCCATTGCCCTAAATTGCTGGAAGTAGTTGGTACGTCATATTTGACGAGTATTGCCGAAGACGGAAAAAAATTAGTTGCTCGTGTAAGCGCACCTTAAGCGGTCACACAGAGACACGAAAAACTACTGTGTTTTGTGACTGTATAGACGAAAGAAGGCGAATAACAGCTGCACGGATCGATCGATCAGGTTAAGCTACGCTTGCCGCGGTAGGTCCGTGGATGGGTGACCATTTTTACATACCGAAACCCCTGCCTCGGAAAGCACGTTAAGCCGTCGGTCCTGGCTGTCTTTCATGGATCTTTAACAGTCACTACAGGTCGTCAGAAGCCCGAAACCTGACAACGAGCCTTACCAAGAGGTATCGTGTTACCAAATAACTGGATCGTGGATGTCAAATAGGCAGTAGGTCCATGTAAAATACTAGTATTCAGCTGCATCCGGTTAGACTGGAAGCCGACCCTAACATGGTAGGGAAAACACCAATAGCATAAACATTCAACATACATTACACACACATACAAAAAATTATACGCTAGAATTATAATAATATGCTGAATTCAGCACGTAATTCTAGCGTAGAATTTTTCAGTCATCAAAAACGAAAAATCTGCTGTTTCATAGACAAGGGCAATACCTACGCTGTCAAAATGTATAGAATAACATTTTTTTTCTTCGCTCTTAGGTTCACATTGCTTCGCTCGCTGGAATAAATGATATTTTTTATTATTATTTTTTTTAGATTTTCGACTACGATTCAAACACGTGGATTCACGCCGACCCCTGCGAGGCCAAACTCAACGCGCCTCTGATGTATTCCCACGGCTGGGGCAAGAAACTGTCTTACGTCATCGCGGTGTCTCGAGACGATGTACAAGACGTCACCTGGAGGTATACCATGGACCACAAAGAGGTAAGACTGTCCTTTTTTTCTCTGTACGGTGGACTGCATCAATTGGGTACCCCAGTTGTATTAAAATGTTAATACAACTGGGGTACCTATAGTCCTGTACATCTATATCTTTACATATAAATAAAAAGAAAAGTCCTGACTGACTGACTCATCAACGCCCAGCCCAAACCCTTGGACCTAGAAAGCTGAAATTTTGCAAAGAGGTTCCCTTTATTATTTAGACAAGGAATAAGGCAGGATTTTTCGAAATTCAACCCCTAAGGGAAAATAAATATGGGATGAAAGTTCCGCGCGGGTGAAGCCGCTGGCAAAAGCATTTAAATAAGTGGAAAAATTTAAAACCCATCAAAAACGTGCGTGAAAATGGAAGCCAACTTCAATACCTACTAAGAATTATGCGTGGTTGTCGCCGACAAGAGAATTGAGATCTGGGAATGAGGAATGAATGCCAATTTCTGTAGAAAATCTCGAAATCTAGTGTGCGTTACTCCAGCGGAATGTTGTCGCTTTTCAGGATTTCGGCTTGACAGATAATTAATTAGTACCCCGTCTCGTGTAAATGTGCCCGAAATTTAGAATTTGTGCTTCCAGCCGATCCAAAGATATTCACGAAAAACAGATTCCGCTGGAGTAACGTTACGCCAGCGGCATGTTTTTTTACCGGTGGTCGTAGCTGAATACAAACTAGCTAGGTACTTAGATAGATCTAATTTGTGCCTAATTGTGCCCAAAAAATGAAATTTGTTCGTCTTGAGGTTTCAGAGTTATTCAAGATGCCGCCGGAGTAACGTTTAGCAAATTGCCGTATCTCTTAAACGGCATGACATACAACTACAATTTTTTTTACGACAATGGGTCTTAATTTGTGCTTATGTTGTACAATTTTATTTGGAAAATAAGAAATTGTTTTTCAAAAACCTTAAAATCGATCCTTGCGCTTCAATGAGAAACCCTAGAAACTTACCAAATATGGTGGTTTGTACCTTTCATGAACTCAAAGCATTATGCGAGATTAGATGTTTCTAATCCAACTCCTCAGAGAGTTATTCCATTTTAATTAAAATCTGGCTACGCTAAAATGTAACACGTGAGTTATTATTAAGTGACGGTAATTATGATTCGACAAATAATTAGTACCTTTATTCAATTGCCTATCAAAACAAATCGAACAAATTCGAATGACTGTATAAAAGCGGCCGCGGGTACTAATTATCTGTCAAGCCGAAATCCTGAAAAGCGTCAACATTCCGCTGGAGTAACGCACAACGAAATCTATACTATTAATAAATAGGAAAGATTTGATTGTTTGTTTGTTTGCATTGAATAGGCTCCGAAACTACTTAACCGATTTGAAAAATCCTTTCACTCTTGGAAAGCTACACTTTCCCCGGGTGACATAGGCTATATTTTATCCCCGTATTCCCACGGGGACGGGAACTACGCTGGTGAAACCGCGGAGCGTTGCTAGTTTATTTAGAAGAACATACAACATCTAAAAAAAACACTTTTTCATTTTTGGCTGCTAAAACAATGTTAGCTGTAGATATAAAAATATTTTTGTATTAATATTGTGGCCTTGTGTAAAATGTATCTGTACAGTTGTATTTGTAATTCATAAGGTGTGCGTAATAGAGACTATTATACATACACACATATATATAAAATCATACTATTGCCCATGTGGGTGGGCAGAAACTAAAGACAGAAAAGAAGACGGAAGCTGTGCCATGTTTGAATCTAAATTAAAAAGTGTCTCAAATAAATGAACTTCGTTTCATATCAGGATACAGTATATTCTAAAATATTATATTATTGTAGGTGCTGAAACGTCGTATGGAATGCACGGAACAGGAGTTGATTCAGTGCATCCTGACGCTGCGCGAACATCGACAGAGGCAGGTGTCGGAGCCGCGGAGGAGGTACCTGACCAGGAGGACCCTGCAGGAACTAGCTGGCCTCATGGTCGAGAAGTATGACTCACGAATGCTTACTAACGAAAGAAAAAAAACCGGTCAAGTGCGAGTAGAACTCGTGGGCAAATTTAGAATTTTGGTACTTACAAGTTTTCGCGAAAATCTAAATTTGCCCATATCTTTTTATTGTGATGACTCAGGACCTTGATTTTAATACACCTAATAGGGACTATAGACCTCAATATGTGGTATAAATTTCAACTTGCTAGGTTCACCCGTTCCTGAGAAAATCGGTGGTGACACACGGACGGACAGCTGGACAAAATAGTGATCTTATAAGGGTTCCTTTTTACTTTTTGTGGTACGGGACCCAAAAAAACAGTTATTGACATTACATCTTAAAAAAAAAAACAAAGAAAACAACAACACTATTATAATAACCCTGACATCAACAAATTAGCAACCTTATTGTAATGACAATAAAGGTCACTGTCGAGATTTTGATAGTCTCGTTAGTGTCAGCAACCCAACAGCAACCTTATTGTGACGAGAATAAAGATCACTGTGATTTTGACAGTTATGCAAAGGCAGAGACTCAGAGCTCTGTGGAAGATCTTTAGCTACCGATACCGTACTTTGAAGAAGATATATTACATATAGAGCAATCAAATCAAGTAATTATTTGAATAGCGAATCAGCATAATGTTCATATTCATTCATTCCGTTTATAATATGTTAGAAAAAAGCTAACGCATAAATTGGACGTACTTACAAAAAACGGATCCAATCCACATGAAGTTCGTTCTATCATGCGCTTTGGATTTGTTTTGATAAAAAATATCAGATGTAGTCCATAGATGTGGCTATGTAGTAGTTTTTTTTTTTTGTTGTGTGGGAAATTTTCAAATAACTTTTCCCGCTCTGGGTGGAGCAGGGTCGTGGGCCCCATCAGTTTGTGCTGACATTTCTTTGAGGCGCGCGTGGAACACAACGCGCCGTCGACTTGGTTTTGGTCCTTACCGGACAGCGAGCTACCCATTACTCGCCGTCCGCAAGTATCTAGTAGTTGTAGATAGGTTTAAAATTGTATTTTGTCACATGGATCTTTTCTGCTATTAAAGATATCAGAGAAGATCCATCACCTTGAAGATGTGTTTTGGTAAATATAACTCAATTTCGGAAAAGTGTGGATTGGATCCGTTTTGCGTAACTACGTCCAATTATGGACCCATATCAAAGATAATATAGAACAGAAGAACAACTGTAATTTTCCTATTTTAAATCTGTGATCCGTCCTCCCAAATTTTAATGATGGCAAAGTCAATTTATGGATCGAGTTTCACACGAAAAATGATTGAAATATCATTTTCAGATGTCAAAATTTCAATCAAGATTTTATGAATGATAAGATTTCATGTTGTAAATAGCGAACATAATTCAAATAAAGTATCACAGGTGAATTGTAAAATGGCTATCAACTAACACGATATTATGAACGCAGGAAACCAACAGACTATGAAACCCACGGCCGGATTTCGGGGTCTGAGCAATGGCGTACCGAACGCGGGGAAATGGGCACCCAGATCTCCAAAACGTTCGAATTTAAGGAACTCGGCGACTACACACTCTGTTACTTCATAACCACGGACATGTATCGCGTCCAACACAACAATGAGGAAGTGGAATCCATAGCCAGCTGGTCCGCAGGAGTCTACCATACAGAGAATGTCTTCAGAAAAGTAGAACACGATTGGCAGCAAGTTTATTTAGCTAGAAATGGTAAAGTCTTTTTGTTTCCCTTCCAATTGAGTTTTACAATGAAAAAATATCATGTAACAAATTGTCAAGCGTGCGTAAACTACTGCGCTGTTGTTATGAGACCGTACACAATATTTTTCTGATTTCGCTCATTTTCGTGATTTTTTATACGCTATTTAGCATTTAAAGGAAATCTAGGTTTGGGCTCGAACTCACTGGTGGGCCTGGCTAAAAAGCACGCTATCCCACCAGGCATCGAGTCCGATAGAGGTGGTATTCGTGATGAGCAGTTAGACGCTAGTCTACACGCACAACGTTATTGAGTGAGATGCAGGATCAGTTATAGTAAAACAGGCAAGTCAAAAATTAAGAAAAGTCCTTCGAAAGATCGGGTTTTGTGAAAAAATTACTGCATAAAGAGCAATAAAGTTTATTTAACTTTTCGATATTGGAGCTCCGAAGTCATCGTAAGGAGCGTTTGGTAAATTCAAAACAAAGAAAAATAAAGGAGAATGCCCGTGGACAGTACTCTTCAAAAATGTCTCGTGTCTCAAAAGGTTGAACAGTATGAAATATCTAAAATGAAAATATATTTTTTGAATAGGACTTAAATGATATTTCTATTGGGATAGTTTTTTGAACAATAATTAGTACTTTTACGTTTCTGTCTGTAAAGTACGCCATTTTTTCAATCCGCTGTCATTTTTCAATATTAAGATGTCCATTTTTCTATTGCGTTTAATGTGCCTACCTATTTGATATCGATTATATGATATCGCCCATAAATGATATACGATTCTGTAATGATTAGCAAGATAAAATAAAAAAATCAGTTTCGAATATCCCACAGTACTAAATATTAGGTAGTGGGTACATTTATTTTCACTCAATTAACTGACGGACGAAACAACGGTGTGTGGTGGGCACCGCACACTGGCATCCATTGATAAAGCCTTTTCTTTAATTTATTGTTGTTATTGAAATCGGAATAGAATAGTAAACGTCTAAAAATATAATACTATCCGACCCACGCTGATAAAAAACAAAAGATTTTCATCTGCATCAATCAGACAGAAATAATCGAATGTTTCTTTTATTAATACGGGTACCCACAATCCTATTTGTCTATAAATACTTCGACGTGGCGTCTCCGCTGCGCATACGTTCATCGAACGCCTACGCTGGACAAACGCTAGTGTGAAGGGGCTCTAAGCTAATCGGCTATCAAGTAATAGGTAAAACGGGCTGTTGTCCGTAACTCCATCCACGTCAAAGCGCGTATTTTGCTTACGGGGCCATCAAGTAATATACTATTACTTTAATTATATAATATAATATAAAGTAGGTACCTAATATAATATTGACTACCTCGTTGGTCTAAGCGCTACTACTGAGCATGAGGTCCTGGGTTCGATTCCCAGGTCGGGCAAAGTCTTGTTGGGTGTTTCCATCTGGAATTGCTCATTAGAAGCCTGGAGTCTGGATTTGTGCCCGTTTGATGGCAATAGGCTCGCCCCTTATTACATCGGACTTAAACATAACTGGCGAAACGTGGGTGTACTACACATAGGTATACCTCTGCCTAATCCTGCGGGGAATACAGGTGTGATGTTATGTTATATAATATAATGTTTGCTTCCATGCTTTACGTTTTAATGAAACGCGGAAATAAGATTTTGAGGCACAAAGATACTCAAAATCTATAACAGTAAGACTTGTGAGGTGAGGTGGGCACCAGTAACTGGCTACCTAAACATAAATAAACTGCTACAGATTTTACACAAATGTTTTTCAAAGGCACAAACAAGGCTCACTCGAAAGCCATTTAGACCCTTTCAAATTGCTTTTTTCAGTTCATTTTGTGTTCGAACATAACCTCAAAATAATCATTTAATTTTAGTAAATATCTCCGAAATGCCGAGGTAGATTGCGTTGAATTTTTTGAGGAAGTATTTAGACATGTCATCGAATATTTCGAAGATGATTTGATGAAGACACGCAAATGTTGAAATCAGTACATTTGTCCATAGTGCCATGGGCATTCTCCTTTGATTTAAATTGTTTTAAATTCAGAAAATGTATATAAATCAATTTACTTTTATTTTTCTGTTACATGTTTCGTCCCAATCTTAAAATTAGAATAGTTTTTAATAAATTGTAAAATACCCTATTTCCGTTCGAGGGATTGGCCCTAGATGTTGCATACATGGCAGTTTACTGACTAATGAAGATTTATTTTTAATTGTGGTCGCACAGCGGTCGAAATTAGACTTCAATTTAATCAAGAATAATCAAAAATATTCGCTTTCTGCACTCCTTCTCCGTATAAACTTTTTCCCTGCCAAATTTTATGGTCCTCTGGCCGCGTACCTAATTTTCGTAAAAAGGTGTTAAAAATTTTTGGTTTACGTATTAATGTAAAGATTTTTCATCATGTTATTTTGATCGGTAGAGGGATCGTCGATGGGCAGCGTGTCGTGGCGCGTGTGCGCGGGCGCAGGTCTGCAGTTGGCGGAGCTGCGCCTGCGCGTGACGTCACAGCTGTACGACACGGGCAAGCTGTCCTGGAGCCTGCAGTACGACGACCAGCCGCCCATAGACGCCGACTTCGACGCGGAAGCCTTGCGTAAGTGGCCCATCTATCTATGCAAGGTGCAACAGAATAAATGCAAGTCCTGAAACTTGCTGGTTCATAATTTGACTGACATAACTTTAAATACAAGTATTGTTTTTCAAAAAATATGTATAAAAAACAATCTTACTTCAAGGGACTCAATTTTAAATGCATAATGTAATGCTAGGATCAACACTAGGGTATTTTCCAATTTATGAAAAACTATTCTTATTTGAAGATTGGAACGAAATATGTAACAGAAAAATAAAAGTAAATTGATTCTACCATTTTCGGACGGCTAATGAAAATCGTTTTCATTGACCGTCCCCCGACTTGACAATGCCTTGATCAAAATATTACCTTCAACTTAAAAGGTCTATAAATGTTATTTTTTACTTTTAAAGTTTTTGTTTGGGTCGGGGGTTTTTTAAATTTTTAATTTAATTTTTGTTTCTTGCTTTTTAAACTAAATTTTTCGCTTAAACCTGCGCAGCCTTGCGTAGTTTTCCCACAGTGAAGTTTGTTACTAATTTTTTATCCTCATTCCTCGTCCTGATCATCATTTATCTATAATCTATTCATTGAGATCTTTTCAACAAGCCCAAACACGATACCTCTGCTGTTTGTTGGTGAGTAACTTGGGTATCCTAGAAATTCCAGGTGTTGCTCCAACATCAGTTCAAGGTTACTTTGTTCGTCTAATATCATTGAACTAATAGAATACCAAATTTCGAGTTGATCAGACCCATGGAAGATGCTCAAATCCCTTCATCAACTAGAAAAGAGCTGATAATCTTCAAACGGCTGAACCGATTTTGATGAAAGATTTCTAAGAACACTCCCGACTAATACACCTTTCAAACAAAAAAAAAACAAAATCCAAATCGGTTCATCTGTTCGGGAGCTACGTTGCCTCAGACAGACACACACACACACAGACACACACACACACACACAGACACACACACACAGACACACACACACACAGACACAGACACGTCAAACTTATAACACCCCGTCGTTTTTGCGTCGGGGGTTAAAACGATTTAAAACAAAATTATTTCTCATTGTTCTGAATTTACCGCCAAAACGCTCCTTACGATGACTTTATCACGTGATGTCAACTTTGTGTAAACTAAAGTAGTTAAGTATTTGTACCGATGCCGTTTACACAAAGCTGACGTCAGGAAAATTAATTTTCATTTTAATCATTTTTAACCCCCGACGCAAAAACGACGGGGTGTTATAAGTTTGACGTGTCTGTGTGTGTGTGTGTGTGTGTCTGTCTGAGGCAACGTAGCTCCCGAACGGATGAACCGATTTTGATTTAGTTTTTTTTGTTTGATAGGTGTATTAGTCGGGAGTGTTCTTAGACATGTTTCATCAAAATCGGTTCAGCCGTTTGTAGATTATCAGCTCTTTTCTGGTTGAAAAAAGTAATTTAGCCTCTTTCATGGGTTTGATCAACTCAAAATTTGGGATTATATTACTTCAATGATATTAGACGAAAAAAATAACCTTGAACTGATGCTGGAGCAACACCTGGAATTTCCAGGAAACCCAAGTTATTCACCAACAAACGGCAGAAGTATCGTGTTTGGGCTCATTGAAAAGGTGTCAATGAATAGATTATAGATAAATGGTGATTTAAGGGAGACATTAAGTTTAAAAAGCAAGAAATAAAAATTAAATTTAAAATTTAATAAAACCCCCGACCCAAACAAAACCTCTAAAAAGTAAAAAATAATATTTATAGGCCTTTTAATTTTAACGTAATATTTTGATCAGGGCATTGTCAAGTCGGGGGACGCCTAGGCCTCTTTTTGGCGTTTTCATTGACCGTCCCCAGACTTGACAATGCCCTGATCAAAATATTACGTTAAAATTAAAAGGCCTATAAATATTATTTTTTACTTTTTAGAGGTTTTGTTTGGGTCGGGGGTTTTTTAAATTTTAAATTAATTTTTTTAATTGAGAAAATGGATATAAATCAATTTATTTTTATTTTTTGTCACATATTTCGTCCCAATCTTCAAATTGAAATAGTTTTTTATCAAATTGGTAAATACCCTATTACTAATAACAGCTTTAAAAGAAATAAGTTTTGGTCATTGTATTATACTTTAAACTGAATAAGCACTTTAATTGAGGCATATGAGGTCTTGCGTTAATTATGTAACATGTTGAATAAATAATAAATAGATGATTTATGTCGGTGACTAGCCCCTTCTACGCCCTAGGGCTTAAGTAGTGGGAGGACTGCTACCCGCGCATTCTCACTATTAACGTATCGGGTCATGAGCCAGAAAAGTTTCACTATTGGCTTTACGCCCTCGAAAACCATAACCAGCCATATTTCGACGCATTGTGATAAAATTGACACTCATTTTTAGATGTGCTCATTTTGAGAAGTCCTATTTTGAATACTGCACATTTTGCGAAGTGTACATTTTGCGATGTGCACATTCTGCGTCAAACCCGTTAGTAAGTATGGTGAGATCAAAATAGAAATATAAAACGGCTGCGAAAGCTTTCGAATTTTCCATCGTGGGTGTCGTTTTCAGTTTTCGGGAGTGCTAAAGCCGATGTTGGGGTTAAAATGGAAATCCAAGAAAGCGACTGTGCAAATTATAGAATTTTCCATCATGGGTGTCGTTTTCAATGTTCTTAGGGGTGGTTTTCGCAGCCGTAAAATACTTACTAGACAAATAAAACAAAATAAATACTAATCAGTTCAAGTTGATCTACTGCATTGCTCTATTCTGTGACGCAACTTAGTACCTACTCCAGCTCTTGAACTCATGAGCAGTGCGTTTGGCACGCGCGTCTCCCGTGCGCATCGTAACCTTTTTCGTATCGCTACTCGTTGCGGGGGCTGAGGTAAGCGTTAAATGCCTATGGCGCTCGGCTCAGTACGCCTTAATGGTTTTTGGAAAAAATAAATCGGAGCAGCCATCTTGAATTTCTTGGATTTTCATCTGACCCCACGAAAACCGACATTAATCCGACATAATGTTTATTTACATGATTGGTCTAGCTAGTCTAGTGGTTGATCATGAGCCCGTCGTTTCCACAGTCGGGTAAAGTGTTATTGGGTTTTTCCACCAGGAATTAATCAGTAGCAGCCCAGTCTGAATTTGTGCCTGGTTGATGCGGTTTAATAGTCTCCATGGGACATAGGATTTACACAATGAGGGTTTTCTGAAATGACGTCCACTATGTGGCAGCACTGAGACGTCAGGTTCGGGCACCTGTCAAAAGTATCAAAGCGCCTACGGACTGAATGGTGAACGAATGATATCAAATATTTTAAGTTCATCGTTGAACTGGAAGACCTCTGGTCAAAGTGGCGCCAACTGGTGGCTTGAATATTCAAGAAAACCATCATTGGTGAAATGTGAGTGTACTATATGTACGCCTCGGGCTAACTTCGGAGATTACCTGCGTTTTGTATGTGTGATTGTAAGATTGGATTTTGAATTCCCCAGAGAGCGGCGTGGCGCTGCGCGCATGCCACAGCGCAGTGCTGCGCGCGCGCCTGTGGGGCGGGCGCGGCGCCGCGGCCTGGCAGCACGCGCAGCTGTGCCGCACGCCGCTCGGCCAGCTCGCGCCCGGCCTCACGCTCACGGCGCGCGTCGCTACTATCTAAACACTTTAGTTATAGCCTATTGCTGTCTCGCTGCGAGGCACAGGCATCTTCTCAATCAGAGAAGGCACGAGCGTCGATCACCACGCTTGCTCGAGACGACACCTACATGAGCACTTATAACGTAACGTCAGAAGCTAGCACGGTCTAATAAAACCCAACTTGATAAGTAAGACATAAACCTTGAAAGGTTATGCATCTTATACCCATATTGCTGACGTATTTCGTAACGTTATTTGTCCTTTTCTATGGAGAATAAAGGCTAAAACTCCACCAAGTTTTAAACATGTGGGTATTACAATATTTCCAAATGTCAGCGTTTATATATATAGGAAGACATCTAGCCAAGAGGTAACGTGTAACCCAGTAACAGCGTTGTGGAGATCCGATAGGTAGTCGCTCCATGTAAAATAGTGATATTTAGTTACTATTCAGCTGTATCCGGTTAGACTGGAAGCCCAGTTACTGGGTAACATGATATCCCTTGGCAGGACTGGTTGTCAGACATCTTTCAGGCTTCTGACTACCCGTAACGACTATCAAAGATACGGGACCAATAGCTTAGTGTGTTTCTCGAGGCACTGCGCGTATAAAATATTCGTTATTTAGTAAGCTAAGAAATTCATTTCTAATAATTATTTATATACATTATTTCTTTTCTTAAGTACGTACAGGATCAAATTTAATTAAAACGAACTGACTTGATTATTGGTGCTGATCGTGAAAAAACTGAAAAAATATTTTTTACTCGTAATTTCCATTGACTACACAAGTAGAGAGAGAGAAGGGAATAGAAGAGAAAATAAGAGATGGAGCAGAGTATTCTATCCATATTTCTATGTATCTACCCGCGGTCCTTGACCTCGTAATCAGAAAGTCAATTCCTGTAAATAAAACATTTAAAATGTAGTTGCGATATCAACTCTGCGACAATCAATGTCAAAAATACTTTGTGTACACATGATGTCGTTACGAGCCTTTGTTGTTCGCGGTAACCAAGATAATTATAAATATTACCTAACTTTCAATAAAAACAATTTTCAATATACTTTTTAGTCTCCTCAAAATAATCATAGGTCTTGAATATACTTATGCTAGCACAGCTTTGGGCTCTCATAATTTCAGCAAAATAAAGACCATAATTTGAAATAAAGTGAGTATTTTTCAATCCATGAGTTTTATTTATCTTTTAGCTTCAGCCAGCGGCATCGCCCGCGTGGAAGTCGGATATTATCCCACGAACGTACAGACGCCAGCACATCAAGCTACTCCAATCTTTCAAATTTATTTGATAGATTTTCAACTTTATACCGTAAGTTACACCGTACCGCGAGCAGTGGTGGCCAAGTGGTACCGGCCGCGACTTACGAGTTGTAGGTCGTGAGTTCGAACCCAGACAGGCGCTTTGCTTTGTGTAAATTATTTCATTACCACTGCTCTCATAACGGTGAAGGAAAACATCGTGAGGAAACCGGCATGTCCTAGAAACAAAAATTCGAAGACATGTGGCATCTACCAACCCGCACTAGGCCCGCGTGGTGGATTACGGTCCAAGTGAAAACAGAATTTGGAAAAAATATACCGTTCAGAAGATATACACGTAAAAGTAAAATAAGGTTATTAGATCCAAGTACTTAAAATAGGAAGTCTAGAGCCTAACATAAAACGTTAATTTGTATCTTTTAAGGCTCTACAGTGCCTTGCCAAGTTTCATTTACGTGGTCTTTGTAATTAATGAGCAATGGCATAATTTACTACGACTGGACCACTATGTATATGTATATGATATTGTATGACATCCGATTGTAGGATTTTTTAATGGTAAAGAATAATAAAACTTATTCTGATATTTAGTGTATTAATATCACAATTCTGATTTTAGAACACGATTCCGAAGGGAGTTTGCTTAGTTTCAGAATCGCCATCAGAAAGTTAATACGTTACCAAATTAGGCTGCTGGTTCTCATACTAATGAAGCGTTAGGCGACTTCTGTTTTTTTCAGTTCTGTGCAAATGACAGTTGACCCAGTTGACAAATGGAGGTTATTGACCTTTTTATTATTATCTCAGACGCATAGTAGAAGCACTGATTACGTGGTAGAAGTAATTAAGTTCCTACCAATACAATACAAAACACGAAACATGGAAATTTAAACAATTTACCATCGATCATTTACCTATTAAAAAAAAAACGATAGATCTCACTCAGCAGTGGTGGCCCAGTAGTAACGAGTTAACGACCGCGACTTACGAGTTATAGGTCGTAGGCTCGAACCCAGACAGGCGCTTTACTTTGTGTAAATTATTTCATCACCACTGCTCTCAAAAACGGTGAATGGAAACATCGTGAGGAAATGATAAAAGAATGTCTTAAAACTAAAAACCTCGAATACATGTGTCATCTACCAACCCGCACTGGGCCCGCGTGGTGGATTACGGTCCACTCCCTCTTGCCGAGAGTAGGCCTGTGTCCCAGCAGTGGGAATGATATAGGCTGATAATGCATGTTATGCTGTATCAAGCAAACTGAAAAAAAGATAAGTTTTTGTCTCTTTTCTTGCTGGATACAGCAAGCTACATTCATCAATTTGAAACTAAATATGTCGGGTGTGCCGAAATATATCGTTGCGCGGTTACCACTAGCGCCATCTAGTATCGAGTAGCAGAATTAATAGAATCTTTCTAGAAATTTCGATGTTAGAACTATCGACATCTGTACATTCAGGGCCGTTTGTGCTCGAACATTCTAGATGCTTCTACGGTAGAAGGTTCTAGTATCAGAGGGTTCTATATAGCGGGAGCGGATCACGTCCCAGGAAGTAGTATTGGATAAGCGATAAATGCGAAAACATCGAAAGTGATGCTTCAAGTGCGACTTAAGAGTGGCCCTAGTGTGAGTTTCATTTAACCATCTCGATCAAACGCAGTGAGCGCGTTCGGCGCTCCGATTGGTCCGTCACCAATCCAGAGCCAATCGGAGCGCCAAACGCGCTCACTGCGTTTGAACGAGATGGTTAAATTAAACTCGCACTAAGGCCTCAGAGCGTCAAACGCGCTCACTGCGTTTGATCGAGATGGTTAAATTAAACTCGCACTAAGGCCTCAGTAGTGCAATTGTGTTTTTTACTTAGTGTGTTTGAGTGGTTCTTTGGTTGCGTAATTAAAGTGCCATTTTTGTTTATTTATATTGGCAGTTTTTGATTATCACGAACCCCAAGCTCGTAACAATATGCATGCGTACGTACGCGCCTTGGGGCTGTCGGCAACCCACTGAGAAATGGGTCACGTGCGACCGGCAGGTAGTAAGCGTGCGTTAGTACATGGAGTGATTTTTCTGGTAATCTGTGGTAGAATCAGGCTGTTATTAGTCTACAGTTCTTGTAAATCCAATAAAAAATGTTATGTGAAGGAACAAGGGAGGAGAGGGGGGGAGGGTGGAGGTGTGTTATGGGAAGGTGTGTGTGTGTTATGTGGTGTTGTGTGTGGGGAGGTGTTATGTGTGGGATGTGGTGTGGAAGTGCTAGAAAATTAATAAATGGTACCTACTGTTGAGCCGCACGATTGATGTTTGGTTACCACTAGCGCCATCTCTTATCGAATAGCGGAATTAATGGTCAAGATCTTTCTAGAAAGTTCGATGCTAGAACTTTCTAGAACTATCGACATGTGTTCGGTCAGGGCCGATATGTACTCGAACATTCTAGATGCTTCTACGGTAGAAGGTTCTGGAACTATCCGAGGGCCCTATATAAGCGGGAACGGAGCGCGTCCCGGGGTAGTTCATTGGAAGCGATACATGCGAGAACATCTAAAGCGATCTTCAAGTGCGACTTAAGAGTGATCCGTAGTGCTATTGTGTTGTGTTATTAGTGTGTTTAATTAAAGTGTTATTTTTGGTAATTCATATCGGCAGTTTTTAATTGTCACGAACCCCTAAACCCCTAGCTCGTAACACTACTCTATTTCATTACTTCTTTAGAAAAGTTGGCAACCCATTTGTCACCATAAGATTGTGAACGCCGTTGGTTTATAATCTATCTCGCAATATTATAAACTATCTATGTAAATTGTAAACAGCAAATACCATTTACAATTTAACGCACTATTTTTCGATAAGTAGTTCTTTAATCTGTCCGTCAAATTGTGAACTGGTCATCATCATCTGCCTTGCCTTTTCCCAACTATGTTGGGGTCGGCTTCCAGTCTAACCGGATGCAGCTGAATACCAGTATTTTCCATGGAGCGACTGCCTATCTGACCTCCACAACCCAGTTACTGGGTAATACGATACCCCTTGGTAAGAGTGGTTGTCAGACTTTCGGGCTTCTGACGACCCGTAACGACTGTCAAAGATTCACAAATGACAGCCGGGACCAACGGCTGTAATGATTATTCTTTATACTTACATTTTGTTAACATTAACCTTGAAATTTAAGCATTCTCTATGTACCTTCATACTCATTTTCTGGAAGGAAATATAGTATTTGCGTGTTACAATAACTATTTCTTTAATATCTGTAATAAAATAAAATTTGATCTTTGTAATTTTGTATGTTGTGACATGTATGTCAAGATTTGTCAAACTGTCAGTTACTTTTCTTTTTTCCCATAGAGTTTCTCACTAGTCTATAAAGAATTACTTTTTGGTTTAATTATTATAAATTATTTTTATCAATATTATTAGCTGAAATATTGTATTTTATTAACTATGATTGTTTACTTCTTAATTTTAAATTATATCTTTAAATTCTTTACACACACATGGTTGTATAATATGTGCTGGCTGGTTACATGTGTCTGGCCACTGGAGGATATAATTTTAAAATGTAAAAAATGTTCTGGAACGGCTGAAACTAGTATAAATAGAGGACGAAGCGCAGAAAGCGGGACTACTACGAGAGGGAACTACGAAGAGGGACAGCGACGTAATTTGATGTATGGAGGTGCTGTTTATTTTTCTGAAAAGCCTCCACTAATAATACTACTACTGCTGCGGCCCTACTATTGAGCTTCGGAGTTTTGTCGGGTCCCTCCTGTTTCCACTGCTCGTCTTACTACAACCAATAGACAACAAGGCGCTCATACCGGATCCTCCTCACGACATATCCTCCTCCCAGTGTGTGTGACTTAAGAACCCTCCTCACAATATATCCTCCTCCCAGTTTGTGATACTAAAGGACTCTAGTGAAATAGGTAATTTTTATAAAACTATTTGTATTTTTTATTTATTTAAATTAAAAATGTACAAATCTACTTATAATCTTTATTTCCCTTAGGTTTAAGTTTGATTTGTTACAGTTTGGCGCCCAATTTTATACTAACCCACCCCTCAGATTTTCAGATATTCATCTTCCTAAATTCTAAATTACACTTTCTCAAGTGAGTATATTTGGATTTTAATTTGGTAAGCATTTTATTATTTTTCATTCACTTTTACTCGACTCTTCTTTATACTAAACTTCATCTAGGTACTCTACACCCCCACACACATTCCATTATCGAAAGATAATTGGCACCCTTTCGGCCTCTTGGAGTGTTAACCCACTAGTGGGCACTGCCAAGGTTGGAGATTGGTTACTCTACGACGGCTATTGGACAATATCCCGTAGTCGTTTATCTCACATTATACTTTACCTACTCTCTACAAAAACATCGCCTACACTGCATCCCACAGACTTGCACACCACTACGTCTACCCTCTGGTATTCGTACCTAACGGCCGCTTGATGTGATAATCCATTCGTGGACACTCCCAAGTTGGTTGTTAGGACACTTCACGGCAGAAACAGGAGAGTATCCTGTGGACGCTTATACATTCCTACACATCTACATTACACTAAATACTAATACTTCTCACTACCAACACTTTTCCACAGCTAGTGCAACCTGTAGAAAACACATAACCCTCTTTTTGAGTTTTGCAATTGTCGGGTAAAATTTCTTAAAATTAATTTTGGATTAACTTGTTATTTTTATTTATTCTTGTAAAAACCATTTAGATTTAAGTTTTGTACTTCACAATATTAATTTATTTTTTTGGCTTAGTTAAGTACCACTATTTATACCTAGATTATTTTATTTTTATTTTAGAGCGGTACACAACTCGTAAAATAAGCCATTGTGTCGAGCGGTCTCACAACTCGTAAAATAAGCCTTAGTGTATCTTCATCTTAAACTAACTTGTATAATATTTTTTTTAGATACTTAAACTACTTGTACCTTGATCCTTGACTTGAAGGCTTTTCTTAAGCACTTTATGCTTGGCTGCTTTTCTTAAGCAGAAAAACTTTGTAAATAATTTCTTTTAATTTTAACGGGTTTTAAAAAAAGGTGCGGGTTACGACACCTAAATTAAATAAATAAGCCTTCGTAAACCTTAAAAATAATTCCTTGTGGAGTATGCGTCATTGAATGTGAACCATATCCCCTAAGTATGCTGGTGATGTATGATTGAGGAAGTGTGTAAGGTAGGTTAATGAAAGATGTATGAAAGAGCAAGGTCTTATTTATAACATCAAAAATTTTCTAGTTGATAATTTTCTGGGGATATGGGGAAAACTAGTGTTAATTTTTTTTTTAAACTTACTGTACCACTGTAAATACTCATTTAGCTTAATTTATGCTAATTAATGCTCTCTTATTTCTAAACAAGAAAATTTTTTCATGGTATTCAAAAATTTTCAGGGGTTTTCGGGGTAATGTAATGATTATTCTTTATACTTACATTTTGTTAACATTAACCTTGAAATTTAAGCATTCTCTATGTACCTTCATACTCATTTTCTGGAAGGAAATATAGTATTTGCGTGTTACAATAACTATTTCTTTAATATCTGTAATAAAATAAAATTTGATCTTTGTAATTTTGTATGTTGTGACATGTATGTCAAGATTTGTCAAACTGTCAGTTACTTTTCTTTTTTCCCATAGAGTTTCTCACTAGTCTATAAAGAATTACTTTTTGGTTTAATTATTATAAATTATTTTTATCAATATTATTAGCTGAAATATTGTATTTTATTAACTATGATTGTTTACTTCTTAATTTTAAATTATATCTTTAAATTCTTTACACACACATGGTTGTATAATATGTGCTGGCTGGTTACATGTGTCTGGCCACTGGAGGATATAATTTTAAAATGTAAAAAATGTTCTGGAACGGCTGAAACTAGTATAAATAGAGGACGAAGCGCAGAAAGCGGGACTACTACGAGAGGGAACTACGAAGAGGGACAGCGACGTAATTTGATGTATGGAGGTGCTGTTTATTTTTCTGAAAAGCCTCCACTAATAATACTACTACTGCTGCGGCCCTACTATTGAGCTTCGGAGTTTTGTCGGGTCCCTCCTGTTTCCACTGCTCGTCTTACTACAACCAATAGACAACAAGGCGCTCATACCGGATCCTCCTCACGACATATCCTCCTCCCAGTGTGTGTGACTTAAGAACCCTCCTCACAATATATCCTCCTCCCAGTTTGTGATACTAAAGGACTCTAGTGAAATAGGTAATTTTTATAAAACTATTTGTATTTTTTATTTATTTAAATTAAAAATGTACAAATCTACTTATAATCTTTATTTCCCTTAGGTTTAAGTTTGATTTGTTACACGGCTTAACGTGCTTTCCGAGGCACGGAGGGGTCTTGGTATGTAAAGATGGTCACCCATCTACGGACCAACCGCGGCAAGCGTAGCTTAACCTGATCGATCGACCCGAGCAGCTATTGTTACTTACTACGTTGTTCTCTATTCCACACCACCATAGAGGTTAAGAACTAGGCGCGTTTTTTTATGTAGTGGTCTCCCCTTTAGGCCTAATCCAATAAGGACTAATAAAATAAATAAGTAAAAATCACAATCACTACTGGCCACTGCACTGTTTTAATTTAATCACTCTTAAGGGTATCCACATTAACGAATGCAAAATTTTCGTATTCGTCATCATCAAATGTTTCCGCTTGTTCAATTACTAATAATGTTTTAATGTTTTCTTGTAAAAGCGAAATAACTGACAGTGTAATGTCCGCCGCGTGCGGCGGCTTGCAGCGCTTTGTGAGTGCATCGTGCACGAATCCAATGTATACATATGTTTCGCTGAGCTCCTGTTGTTTTCGTTTTATTCTGTTTTTGTAAGTTTCTATGATGTGTTTATTTATAAGTAATAGGTCTTTACCTATGAAATTGCCGTTTTGTATGAAAAAATTTAAACGAATTTTTTTCATGAATTTTTTATTTGTATTAATCGAAGTAATCACCCATGCAATCAATGCATCTTTGCCATCGCAGTGGCAGTTTATTGATGCCCTTCTTAAAGAAATCAGCTGGACGGGAGGCAACAAATTCTTCAAAGGCATTTTGTACTGCCTCTCGGGTATTAAATTTTTTTCCCGCCAAGAAGTTATCCAAATTCTGGAAAAAGTAGTAGTCTGTAGGCGCAAGGTCTGGTGAGTAGGGCGGATGACGGAGAGCTTCCAACCCCAGTTCTTGCAACTTGGAGACCGTCTGCTGTGCAGTATGAGGTCGCGCGTTGTCGTGCAGGAGCAGCGGAGACGAGCGATTGACCAATGCTGGTTGGAGATGCGCCAGCTTCTCCATCATTGTGTTCAGTTCTTCACAGTACACATCTGCAGT
Organism: Polymixis flavicincta; assembly: GCA_949987655.1. NCBI lineage: Eukaryota > Metazoa > Arthropoda > Insecta > Lepidoptera > Noctuidae > Polymixis > Polymixis flavicincta. The sequence continues at coordinate 5,069,290 of OX465187.1, forward strand.
AATGCTCACCCCGTTTGGTAAGAAGCTGTGATGAATCACACCGGCGCTAGACCACCAAACAGACACCATCACTTTTCTAGGGGTAAGTTTTCGTTTAGGGCATTGTTTAGGTGCTGAACCAGGATCCAACCAACTTGCTGAGCGCTTACGGTTATCAAACAGAATCCATTTTTCATCGCAGGTAACAATGCGGTTCAAAATTCCTTCATTTGTGTGTCTGTTGAGCAGTGCAAGGCACGTCTCGACGCGTACTTCGCGCTGGCGATCATTGAGTTCGTGGGGCACCCATTTGTCAAGCTTTTTTACCTTGCCAATTTGACGCAAATGGACCAATATTGTTTTGACGCTAACGTCGAAAGCTGCTGCTAATTCAGCCGTAGATTGTGTATCATCAGCTTCCACAATCGCCTTTAATTCGTCATTGTCGACCAAAGTCTTCGGACGACCGCGAGGTTCATTTTTCAGGTCGAAATTTCCAGAACGGAAGCGAGCAAACCAATAACAGGTGGTGCGTTGGTTTGTAGTGTTAGCTCCGTAAACGTCGTTGATGTTGCGTGCCGCTTGTGCCGCGTTGCTGCCACGACGGTACTCATATTCCATAATTACTCGAATTTTTAACGTATCCATGATGACGAAAAAGATTGAAATGCGATGAAAATGTAACACTAATCAATAAAGAAATGACTACTTTTAGAAAAAAAAATCCATGTTTTTAAAATAAAATTAATTTGAAATTAGAATTCTTAGCCAAACAAAAATTATTTTGATTTGAAATGGCCAGTACTGCAGAACGGCAATTTCATAGGTAAAGACCTAATATAAAAATATTTATTTACTTATGCTGAAACTGTTTGTACTCCTCGTCACTTGTCCCTAAAGGTTCATTAGAAAACCAGCGTCAGACAGCATCTGTCTGGCATTAATGCTGAAATGAACCTTTTTGGCGCAGCCGTGAGGCACATATTATAGTACCTAGTTATTTATTTTCACTTTTTTTGCTATTTATTTTGTGTTACACGAACTGTGTCCAAATAAACGGTATTCTTTCTTTCTTTCTTTCTTTCTAATAAACTTTGTGCTTCTACTGACAAAGTTTTATGTTTTCTGCGAAGTTTGTGACGTTTCGCTGAGATGAGTGGATCAGAGCTGGTCAATAAATTATTTAAAATGTCTTCATTTGTAGTTTTTCTACTGCATTTCCTAGAATGGTGTTGGCGGTACCTACGAAAGTCTTTATTTCTAGCTTCAGCAGCTTCTTCATATAGCTGTCCAATTGGTATTAGACCAAAACTTTCAATAATAGCTGCACCATGCTTAAGAACTTTATGAACACTTGAAGGCATATAATACCAGCTATATAATTCCAAATACAGTTGCATGGTCACTTGAACATATTCGTGAAATTTCGCTGTGTCAATGTGGTAACCTGATGAAATTGCCTCTAAAATGATTGCAAATCGCCTTATCAATTCTTCACTAACACCAGTTATCTCAGCAGTCATGTTTGGATTTGCAAAAAATCTTCTAGCAGTGTTTCCGTCATTCGTGGAGCCGTGCCCTTGTTTAACAACATCAATCAGAAGTCCCATTCTATTTTTAAAAGCGTCTTGTATGTCTTTCTATCTTCTTTCCATGATGCACTTGTTGTCTCCCTTTACTGTCCATGTCTGTATCGTTAATCTGTAGGCTATATGCAGAATGCATTCCATCATTCGTATCCAGGTATGCAATGATGACAATCCGTATTTACAGAGATCTGGATCAGTCGGTTTTGATGCAATTAAGGGCAAATTATTCATCTCTGTTGGAGTGGCTTTACAAATGTCGCATCTCTGAGATGAAGTATCACATAAAATTGATGTTGCTTTTCCGTCTATCATAGTCATTAATAAAGAGTGTGTAATTTTTATTTCTCCAACTTCTGTTTTCACTAAATTTACAATCTCTTCCTCAATAGCACTTTTTTCCCGCAATATCGTTATTTTATTTTCTTTCACAAATTCGAAAAAGATTGGACGACACCAGTAAGATGAATTTGGTGAATCGTTTTGCCAGATAACTTGTTCGCCGCACACTAATTTTATTGGCACTAAACTACCCATAAATATGCTTGAATCGTCAAGTTGACTTTCTTGTTCATCGTCTGTTTGCATTTTTTGTTTGTAAATGGCTTGATTAGAAGCACCGTCAAATCCCCACTTACTGATTAGTGTAAATTCTTTACAACCACTATCTATGACGAGTGACGTCATTATTCTTGTTGTCGTTATATCCAATAGAGCTTGTAACTTTATTTTAGCTGAGGTTTCTGTCACTGTAATAGCATCTTTTGGTGGATAGCATTTCTGTTTCGCATGTTGCACTTGATAATAAGATGGAAATATATTACTGTCTTTTTCGTTAACACTTTTTCTTAAAGTATTGTATTGCCACTTGGTCAGCTTAAGTGATAAAAATAACCCTAAAGCCTCATCCGGAGAAAACACAGGTTTTGTTTCTTTAACAGATATGCACTTTTTAACTTTTTTTACATCTTGGGGATTCTTTAGTAAATGTTCTAGTATTCTAAAATACTAGAACCAACCTCCTCATTCCCATCCGCTTTCAACTGCTCAAAATATGCATATTTTATTTCGTCCGAAGATAAATGAAAGTTTTCTGCACGTCTTTTTTTCTGTTTAGGCGCTAATTCACAAAAAGGTTTTCTTGGGCTTTGTTCGGTGGAGACACCGACAGAAACTTTTGATGGTGATACATACTGAGTTGATGTACTCGGTGCTGGTTGATCTTCATTACTGCCTATTAAACACTTAATAAAGTCTGGCAATATTATGTTTTCTTGTAACCATTCACTATTTTTAGTTCTGAATATATTTTCTTTACGATAAGCGTTTTCCCATCTTCTATTTAAATTATAACAAAATTTTGCACAAAACAACTTTAAGGTCTTTTCGTGATCATCACTTAATTCGACTACAAATTTAGACCTTATCTCACTACACAAACTGTCATTATTTTTAATACTGCCACTGTTTTTTAAAATAACGAAAAGATCAAGGTTTGTCACAAAATTTTCAAACATTTTCACAAATACAAAATTACAAATAAGTAAGTAATGAATGTGTGGGGGTAGTGCTTCTATTATGGTGGGTAATAGAACACTGAAGTACGTTTGAATGCAACCGAACATTCCGTAGATACCCTATCGTTGCACCAATCACGTTACGACACGTCATAACTTGTTGTTGCGCTCGCGCACTCTTATCCCTTGATTCCCGGAAACAAGTCTCAAAACAAATTACGTCATACCTACCTATGGTGGTGGAAAATGTCGAACATTGTTTTTTTTTTAAAGAACTAAGTAGGTATTGAGGTTTTCAGGCCGTTTAGTATGCATTATTTTCAATTTCAATTTAAATGGAATAAATTGCTTAACTAAAATAACATGACTCTTTATACAAATTTGATATGGCTATATCTCCGAAAGTACTCGTTAAATTAAAAAAAGTCATAGAATAAAAACGTTTTAAATTTATGCCTAGATACCAAAAAAATACATTTGATCTCTTAAGACCCAACCTTGTAATCCCAGCCCACTGTGCGGCGGGGCGACCGGCGGAATGTACCAAGCGAATGGCACGGGCGACCGGCGGCGCGACAGGCGAGTGAAACAACAAATACATGAATCAGTACGGCGCGCATAGACTAATATATAATTTATAGACAGTTTATAATCTCGCGAGATAAACGAACGGTGTTCGCAATCTCGGTGATATATTCAATAGAAAGTCAGTTTGAGTTAAAATACTTTTTATTTATTTTTTCAAACTTATATAATAATATCAGATAATTATAGACCGTCCTTGTAGTAGTAAAAATGCTTAAGGTGTTATTTCCCCCAAAAACAAAACCGTATTTATTTTCCCTGGCCGGCGACACTTTAACAAAATGTTTGAAACATGAATGTCCTTTTAGCCCAAGATCCCACAGCTTTCTGACATAACTTATTTTCACAAAGATGAAACCTTAGGTTCTGAGTAGTGGCATCATGTACTTACAATAGGTACCTGCGTGTTTGTGGAGTTGTCTCAGTCACACCTGGGCAGGAACCAGATGAGAAAGTTACCTAAAGGGAAATGCCCAAGATCCATAGTGATTTTGGCCTAGAGCGCACACTTATGGTATGACGTATTCATGTAATATACATTGTCAGTATGTAAAAGAAAGAAGAATCGGTTAAGTAAAACTTCGGATTTTTTGGAAAAAAATATTTTAATTTTATTAAATACATTACATTTAATGCTACATAAATGACATTGGTGGTGAAGTTTAAATCGTTTATAGATACCTTACTCGTCATTAGTATCGTAAACGATTAAAACATCATCCAAAAATTGAGCAGGTGCTTCAATATTACTTTGATGCCGTGCCCACCCTAAATACCAGATAACTGACATGACGTGGGCACAGCATCCAACTGTTCGACGGCCTACAATACAATTACAACAGTATTGTTTTATTGCTGCACGACCAGTATTCGTTGTATTGAACAAAATGTAAACGAAATATATTTTTCTTGTTATATGTCGGCTAGATATTTTCGTTCTGAGCAAATAACAATTACTGCCAAAAGCCGATGCTTCCATAGCACTTCTCCTACGATCACTGCACACTTCAATGCGGTAACTACCGTTAAACCTAATGTGCTCCCCGTAATACGAACGTGCTTGTTTTATTTGATATGTCCCACAAGCAATTAAGACCAAATCGCTGTAAGTGAGGATTGGGAATTCTCTTATATTTTCAATATTCACATTAATATTAGTGAAATGTGCCCTAACCCGATTTAAATTATGTTCCCTCACATAATCCGATAGATCATTATTGACATTCATATTTTGGGCAACAATTTCTAGTATTTGTGTTGCATCTTCCCTGTCCCTTATTTTAGTATGGTATTTATTTATTAAGCTAGCCGCCACAGCAAAGTCTTGCATGAGGTGCCTTGACGCTCTATTAAAAAAGTTTTGTCGAAAGATTTTAAAAGATGATTTAAAGATTCCATTCACCACCTCAACCACCCAGCGACATAATGTGACAGCCCTCGATTTGTTGGCATTCGCTGTTGTAAGCTGTGTATCTCCATCTTCTGGGGACAAGGGCACATGCACATGATACCCGCAAGATGCTAATAAAGGTAAGGAGTCCCTAAATCCCCGATCCAAAATAAAAACATCCCCCGCTTGAAAATACTGACGATAGGAGCAGTTTTCGTTCTGAAATTCATTAACCATTATAGTTGCGTCAGAGGTTGTTGCAGGATAAGGGCCAAGGATATCTATTATGTACCCATCTGTACACACAAGTAAAATAGGCTTTACTAGGTTTCGATACTTATGCAATGAGTAAGTTTTCTTTTGATATAAATAATTTGAGCTTTTCTCAATGTAAATATATGTACCATCAGCAATTATTATGGGGCTCCTATCTTCACCTTGATATAATCCACCTGGAATAATCAAGTTTCTCGCAGCTATTTCTGCTCGGGTAATATGGTTTATCCCCAGATTTCTAGGAACAAAATCCTGTGTTAATAATTCGCGTGCTTCATTCATATGACGTTCTAGGGTACTTCTAGGTACTTGCAATAATGTTGCAATTCGTTCATCACTATCACCTGTTCTTAATTTAATTAAATAAGCAGCAAGTGCAAATGCACCCCTATGCTTGTTGGAAAGCCTGGGAACATTGGATAGAATGTCTAAAAATTGTGCCTTATTAAAACCTAGATAGTAGTGAACTATATGATCAGGCATATCATTTATGTTATTAAAATCTAAATGATTGAACATACTGTTCTTGAGTAAGGAAGCAAATTCTTCTACTTGTTCTGCACTAAAAGTTCTAATCGGATTCTCAATTGAGTCCATAAGTGAATTCCATATATTGTTCCTTAAATGATAGAAGCAAATTCTGCATTCTGGAGGTACATAATAATTATAGTCACAAAATAGCCTAACTCTTAAGTCATTTGGGACTGTAAGCCGCTCGGAGCTAACACAGTTTGGAAAAAAGCAGCGACTTTGTGTACCTGGTGCCCGAATATAATTTGGTAGCAACATGCAGTTATCAGTGGCTCCACTTTCCTCTTCGGTTGTCGATACAGTGGCTGTGCTTTCCGATTGAATTGAAGATGGTTGACCCGGAGTATCTTGTTCTAAAATTGTTCTTGATGCTGCTCTGTCAATCCTTCGCCAACAAGTATGACAGACAGATGCTGATATTGGCAACTGTAACAAATAACAGTATTTACATTTTAAGAGTATTTAACACATTTTTTTTTTGGGTTTCATGTTTTTGACAACTGCTACTTACTGTCAATCACATCATCATACTATATTATGTTGAGAGTGTAAAGTTACGATTCCAACGGGAATATCTTACCTCACGTGGTGCAACTTGACGAGCAACCTCACTTCTAATACGATTCTCACGAGGTGTGTCTGTCCTTAATGTGTGAGATCTTGTACGTAAAAGCGAGTGCCCACAGGAGATGCATACATGTGAATGACCAACAATTGGTGTACTTTGTTGACCCGTAGGAGTAGGCTGTCTTATTTCACTCCAAGCTGATATCCAACAAGAATGGCACACCATGTTTTCACGGGTTACTTGGACCTATTGAATTAAAAGTATACAATGAAAGTATACAATAAGAAAATCATCTTGTATCAACTTTTTCTTGATAAATTATAGATATTACAGGTACCTATATTATCTATATGACTTGTAATATTCACCTGCTGTGGTTCAATCCATCTTTGAATAAGACGTCGCACCTCTGCGATAACCAATGGATGTCTTCGCATTCTCGATATATTTATACCACAATTTACACAACGTAAATGTATGTTTCAAACTCAAACTCAAACTCAAAGCATTTATTTCAATTAGACCTTTCACAGGCACTTTTGAATTGTCAAACAAAAATCGAAGTTGAAGCTAGGTGCCCATTCCAAAAACGTAGATCTCTCTGGAGAAGAACGGGCAAGAAACTCCAAGGACACTCTTTTAAATCGTGGGTATTACAAAATTTTGGGAACATTATTCTTGGTGCTTCTATATGTGAGAACAATGTAAAAAATTAATAAAAAAAATAAGATTCAAAATAAGCCATGGCAGATAAGAGATGACCAGTCTCAGCAGACGGCGCCCGTTCACGAACTTGACGCATGGATCAGCACCATCCAGCTCAACCATTTTCTAGGGAACCGAATGATCCAACACACACGCCACCATCAGTGAGACATTTAAGTGAGCATGACATACTCTCAACTACCACGTTTTTTCAAGTCGACGTACATCAAAACAACATATTATAAGGATGCATGGTACTCACATTTACAAAAATTTGACAAAATGCTTCTAAATTATACAAAACTATAGTTTCAATCCTATTTGAGAAATTCATAAAATTTGACTTCCAAAAAGAAAGAAAAATATATAATAAGTATCTATTGAAATTTTAATAAATAATACTTGGTTCAGTAAAATCAAAAACAAATTCGTAATGTCACAAAATTAATAAAAATAGGAACAGAAATGTTCGCAATGTCAGAAAAATAATAATAATAGGAACAGTGTTCGTAATGTCAGAAAACATAAAAAAAAGGGGAAGCATCTCTTCCAAATATTAAAATGTTAATTAGTAAGCCTAGGTGGCTGTGGAGCAGGACCAGCATTAAGCCAGGCATTTTTATCTAAGATATAATCATCTAACTTATAATATGCTTGTCTACATAGTGTGCGTTTAATGCATGACTTAAATTTATTTTCACTTAGTTCAAGAATATCGACTGGTAGTTTATTATAACATTTTACACAGTACCCCATAAAAGAAGTATGTACTTTAGACAATCTGAAACGTGGTTGATCTAATTTGTTCCTATTTCTAGTGTTAAAATTATGCCTGTCACTTATCTTACTAAAAAGATGTAGATTTTTCCGAACATACATAATGTTCTCATAAATATATTGAGAAGGTACCGTCATGATGTTAATTGTTTTGAACAGTTCCCTTAGAGATTCGCGTCTGCGGAGGTTGTAAATGGCTCCTCGACTTGACAGCCCTCTTTTGCAGAATAAAGATCGACTCAACATCCGCAGCCCGTCCCCATAGCAAAATACCGTAAGACATGATGCTATGAAAGTAACTAAAATAAACAAGTCGCGCGGTATCCACGTCTGTTAATTGGCGGATCTTCCAAACAGCGTAAGCGGCAGAACTTAGCCGCCCTGCAAGTGATGTTAAGTGAGGACCCCACTGTAGCTTTGAGTCAAGCGTGATCCCCAGGAAAACCGTCTGTTCGACGAATTCTATTATCTCCTTATTCAATACAACGTGACATTCACTACTTCTGACATTCGGTAACGTGAATCTAATGCATTTAGTTTTCTTTCCATTTAATACCAAATTATTTACAGTAAACCAATTATGGACCTTAACTATAGCGCTATTTACCTCGTCAAGCTCCTGTGCGTGTCTCTTAACTTTAAAAATCAGTGATGTGTCATCAGCAAATAACACCATTTGTGGTTGGTTTTTTAGTAAATGAGGTAAATCATTTATATATACTAAAAAGAGGAACGGACCCAATATTGAACCTTGCGGTACTCCCATTTTGACTTTTAAGCCCAAGGAATTCACACCGTTTATTTGAACTTGCTGCAGTCTATCATTCAAGTACGATTTTACCAAGCTAAGCGCAAGTTCACCCAGTCCGTAATGCTCAAGTTTCAAGAGAAGTGTTTCGTGATTCACGCAATCAAACGCCTTGGATAGGTCGCAAAAGATACCTATTGCATCTTGCGCCTCTTCCCATGCGGTAAAGATGTGTTTTAATAAGGTGACACCAGCGTCAGTTGTGCAACGTCCTCTTGTGAAACCATACTGTTGATCGTGTAGGATGTTATTACGATTAAAATGATTGAGCATTTGATTTAACATAACTTTTTCAAACACCTTGCTGAAAACTGGCAAAACCGATACGGGTCTATAATTATTCATATCTTTGCTGTCGCCAGATTTGAAGAGTGGAATAACTTTACTGTACTTCATTAAATCTGGGAACACCCCTTGATCTACACACAAATTAAATATTAACGCCAAATAGGGTGCAACTGTCTCAATAATGGATTGACATACTTTAGTAGACATGCCCCACAGATCTTCCGTAATTTTGATCTTCGTTTGGATCTATTGTTGATGTTTGCGAAGAACTCGACTGTCCAGTGTGAATGCCAGGGTGATCATCATATCTAGTTATCGGGTCCATGTTCGTGCGAGGAGTTTCGGATGAAGCGGAAGCAGAATCCATATTCACGCCAAGGTCGTTAAGTTCAGAAGGATTATCGGAGTCCATTTTAATGCAAAGTCGTTGGTTTTATAAAATCCAGAATTAATTTATAACAACAAGTCAACAAACAGCAACAGAATCGCGTCAGCCGAGAGTCGAGAGTTGTTGACGTAACGTTTGTTTGACAACTATGAGTCTATGACTTTTAATCAGGGTGCGGTTGCCAGTACAATAAAATAAAATCGATAATCGATTTTGATCGAAAAGAATTCATGTGATTTTACTTTGGCACTTTGACACTGTCATGTATATTCTAAAACTATTAAAGTACAAAGCACCAACTGATTTTTCAAAATATGTCTGCTTTGATGTCGCTTACTGCCATCCAATTAAAATAAATAAATCGAAAACTGAAATAAAATGGCTTCTCTTTTTAAAATGGCAACTCTGCCGGCCGGCATAATTTGGTTGATCTTTCAATCATTTCGAAACTTATAAAGTACGATAAATATTCCTATCTTATATGACAAAATGGGTATCTCGATAATTTAAAATTAATTAAAACGTTTTTTTTTGCACAAATCATTTTCGTGTGCCGCCTTGGCCAAAAATGGGCAATTGCCTTTATTAAGTGTTACTTTACTTATTTTCACATGGCTAATTTTTTTATGTATATTGTAGAATATTACTCTGAAGTAATATCAAAAATATCAGATGCTTTCCATGGGCCGAAACTGTTGTCAGACGCTTTAAAGCTCTACAAAAAATATATGAACCATTTTGACAGGCGATCACGTACTCAACTGGTGACGCCGCTCATTCCACAGGACGCTGATCACGTATTATTCTATAGTTGCGCGGTATTATTATAGTTTTCAAAATCAAAATCAAAAGTCATTTATTCAAATTAGGCTGAGAATCAGCACTTTTCGAACGTCAAAATACATAAGACAGTCCCCCAAAAACGCCCACCCTTCGACACTTCCTAGTGCTTTAGCTGGGAAGAAGAAGTGGCGCAACAAACTCCCCAGCAGCACAGCTGTCTGTTTAGTCGGATGGACTTGATTCTATACATACATAGGCAAAGTAATAAACAATAACGCATATTACCAAAAATAAAAGTTTCCTGGTATAAAGGGCTCTATATGTCAATAACTAATGACTTATTAGATAGATGATAAAAAAACACTTGGTCAATAAAATTAAAAAAAAAAGTATTTAACTAAATAAATATATGAACCCATATAACCTACGTCACTAGGTACGCTAATTCTGGAGAAAGAACATAAACATTGTCTTGTGTTAATCACAGCGACCAACTATTCTTGTCATTTAAATAGTCGTTAATGGAATAGTAAGCCTTTAAACAAAGGATGGATTTTACTTGAACTTTAAACGCATCAAAAGGCAAATCTAGCGAAGAAGTGGGAAGCTTGTTATAAAAAGTTATACCAAGCCCAACAAATGAGTTATGAACCTTATGAAGCCGGTGAAAGGGAGCACGTAGTTTGTCCTTGTTTCTAGTGTTAACGGTATGAATATCACTGTTTTTAGTGTACAAGTGTATATGTTGCCTAATAAATAAGATGTTAGCTAATATGAATTGTGATGCCACTGTGAGAATACCAATATCTTTAAAAAAGTCCCTCAAGGAAAATCTGCCACCTAACTGGTAAATTGCACGAACAGCACGTTTTTGAAGGACAAAAATATTTTGAATATCAGCGGCTTTGCCCCACAGCAGAATACCGTAGGACATAACGCTGTGAAAATAACTAAAGTATACTAATCGAGCTGTATCGACGTCAGTGTATTGTCTTACTTTTCTGACGGCGTAGGCGGCTGAACTGAGCCTCCCTGCTAGTGTTGATATGTGTGATCCCCACTGAAGTTTGGCATCTACTGTTATGCCCAGAAATACTGCCGTGTCTACGGTTTCAAGCACCTCTTTATCTAAGACGATATTGGGACCTAGATTTCTAACATTCGGTAAGGCGAACTTTACACATTTCGTTTTTTTGGCATTGAGAACAAGGTTATTTGCCGTAAACCAATCCGTAACCATTGAGAGTGCACTGTTTACGTCGTCAAAGTCTTGTCTATTCCTATCTACTTTAAAAATAAGAGAAGTATCATCTGCAAACAGTACAACATCACAAATACCCTTTAAATAGAACGGTAAGTCATTAATATATACTAAAAACAAGAATGGGCCGAGTATTGAGCCTTGAGGCACACCTAACTGAACTGGCAGCCCGGAAGATTTTTTACCATTAATTTCTACACATTGAACCCTATTTTGCAAATAAGAATTTATTACGTTTAGAGCATCGTTATGGACACCGTAATAACGAAGTTTACACAAAAGCGTCTCATGGTGCACGCAATCAAAGGCTTTTGAGAGATCACAAAAAACTCCAATAGCATTTTGCGAGTTCTCCCATGCGTTAAATATGTGTTTCAACAGAGCAACACCCGCATCAGTAGTCGAACGACCTTTTGTAAAGCCATATTGCTCATTATGAAGGAGGCTATTTAAATTAAAATGTTTTAGCAACTGCTTGAGTATTAACTTTTCAAATATTTTGCTAAATGCAGGTAAGATAGAAATAGGCCTGAAATTACGAATGTCATTTTTATTACCTGATTTAAATAATGGTATTACTTTACTACTCTTCATGAGGTCAGGAAAAGTTCCTGAATCAACACATTTATTAAAAGTGACAGCTAGATAGGGGGCTACAATTTCTATAATATTACTTAAAAGTTTAATGGAAATGCCCCAGAAATCACCAGTGTTTTTAGACTCCAGTGTGTTAAAAACATTAACTACGTCACGAGGCGTTACATGTTCGAAACTGAATAGGTCACTACATTTAGGCACACTACTATGCAAAAGGTATTCTGCTTTAGACGGGGATGAATCTAAGGAGCGAGTCGTAGTTACAGGTATGTTGGCAAAAAACTCATTAAATGCCTCCGCTACTTCAGCTTCTGTAATAATTAATTTGTCGCCGACCATAATCTCAAGTTGATTGTCTTGTTTAACAGACTTGCCCGTTTCATTATTAATTATTTTCCAAGTGGTTTTAACTTTATTGTTAGAATTTTTAATTGTGTCACTTAAAAATTTCGATTTTGCAAAAGCACTAATTTTTTTAAATAATTTTGAATAGTTTTTGACATACTCTAGGAAAGGAGTATCAAACCTGTATTTTTTCAATCCATATAATTCGTATAGTCTCGCTCTACTTTTGTAAATACCCGGAGTAGCCCATTGATTAAAGCCAGCGGAGGTGCCATTAATGTTAATGGTTTTGGTCTTGAAAGCAGATTGAATCTTTTTGCACAACATCAAAAAGGGCTTCATAAATTTCATTCGGATTCTCGTGTTGTGCTATGGATGGTGTAATTCTATGAGCTATATTATTTTTAAACCTTTTGCAACGACTAGCTGTATAAGGCCTACATTCAAGTGTACGTGGTCGCTTTTTATGTAATGGCATGGGGAAGCTAGCTAATAAACCACATTGGTCGGACGTTAAGTCAGTTAGTACTAATTTATTTTTGGCATCACAATCAGTAAACATATTATCAAGACATGTTGACGAAGATGCCGTGATCCTAGTAGGTTCAAAAAATAAGTTAATTAAATTAAAAGACCTAAACAGTTATATTGCTTGTAAGTTTTTTTTTCTTTTTGCATAGTTACAGTTATTCAAAGCGTTATAGAGCGACTGCGACATCCATGGTAACTCGGTTCCCCTTCTTAAACTAACAATCTGTTTCAGTCAATTGTGTATGTGTATGCGCCATGTATAAATATTGATGTGTAGTTATTACATCGTTTAAGATATTACAGGATAAGGTTAATCAGTGCGCAAAAATATTTTTTTCATAGAATTAACAAAAAACTGCTGTTTCATTCAAAGGTGTCAATACCTATGCGCTCAAAATGTATGGAACAGCAGTTTTTTTTAACATTGTGAGTTTAAGATGGGGAACCGAGTTACCATGGATGTCTCACTCGCTTTCATTAACTGTAAGTACCTATGCACAAATGAAAAAAAAAAAAAAAACTTACAAACAATACAACTATAATAATACCCGGCCGCGCCGCCGCCACTCGCCAGAGACAATATCCCTCCTCACGCCATACCCCGCACCGCATACCGATGAACTGAACTACTTGCATGTAGGTAAAGAAACCCGCTCGACCCAGGTTACGCGCCGATCACAATTTGCATTCGTGATTTTTAAACAAACTATATGAAAGTATATGTACGGCGCCGCCGAGGCCGGCCCAAGAAAAGGTGGCGTATTGCAAGGGCTTGATCGAGGAGGCCCTGGAAAAGGATACCTGGAAGAATTTGGGGGAGGCCTTTGCTCAGCAGTGTGGCAGCGTACGTGATCAGCGTCCTGTAGAATGAGCAGAATCACGAGTTGAGAACGTGATCGGCTGTCAAAATGGTTCATATATTTTTTTAGGGCTATAAAGCGTCTGACAACAGTTCCGACCCAAGGAAAGCGTCTGATACTTTTGATATTACTTCAGAGTAATATTCTACAATATATGTATAAAATCAGCCATGTGAAATTAAGTAACACTTAATTTTAGGTAACTTTCTCATCTGGTACCTGCCCAGGTGTCACTGAGCGAACTCCACAAACACGCGGGTATTAAAAGTACATGAGGCCACTACTCAGAACCTAAGGTTTCATCTTTGTGAAAATAAGTTATGTCAGAAAGCTCTGGGATCTCGCACTATTTATAGATTCGTTATTCGTCGTTTTTCTTCAGGCAATTTTCTGAAATCAAAATTTGTCCTGTCAAAATATTGGCAATGTCAGGGGTATCACTACTCTCAGCCAGGTGGTCGCGTATTTCCGTGACACTGATGGCGCCGTTCTGAACACACTCGAGTACCGCCAGCAGCAGTTCCGTCACGTTGTTCTTGGCCGCGAACTCGATGAGATCGCACGCGTTCACCGCGCTCACGGTGCGCATCAGTTTGTCCACGCAGAGCCGCTCCAGTTCCGGCATAATGTAGAACGAGGACAACAGTAACAGCTGCTCCAAGCCCGACTCAGGCAGCACGCGTAAATACACATAGCTCTTCAAGTGCTCCAGAGTGGCTTTGGAGGTGCCAGTGACGTTCACGTGACCCTCGGCGGTCTCCCGCCACGCGCCGCCCAGCATGCGGCGCAGCACGGGGCTGGCAGCCGCCAGCACGGCGCGGTGCATGCGCACGGAGCCGCCCTCGCCACGCAGCTCAAAGTCCGTCAGCTCCGTGTCCCCGTGCAGAGTCGCGAACGAACTCGCATTCGGCTGCAGGTGCATATCTACCACCACGTCAAACGTCAGTTGCGGCTTACTGTTCTCGTCTATCAAGTGCCACGTGCCATCGTCATTGGTAAACTTCTTGCCCACTATGTTCAGCTCCAAACTGTTGAAGTATATAATGTAGTTGAGTTTATCGGTGTCGCAACGTTTGGTGAACCGCACGAACAGTAAGTTTTTGTACGTAGTATGGTAGTTGTAGTTTGAGTACGCGGCGATACTTCGCAACTGAAACAGCGCCGCGCCGCTGATCACGAACTCGGGGCTATCCTTTGTAATGAAGAATTTGTCGTTGATCGTTACGGTCACCTTTGCTTCCAGTAAATTGCCTTTTTGGGTTACTTCTTTTATTTCCATTCTGCAAAGAAGAAAAGCTTACATTTTATTTGAGTCACCTGGCATGGCAAGCATAGATAGCACAGTAGACCTACTATATAATTGTGCTAATGCTAGTCTATTTCCTAATTAAATCTACAGAGCCCTTTTCATGTGTAAACAGAATCCCAATCTACTTTCAAGACCAAAACCATTGACATTAATGTCACCGCCGCGCCGCTGGGTTCAAACAATGGGCCAGGTATTTATAAAAGTAGAGCGAGACTATAGAAGTTATATGGTTTACTAAATACAGGTTTAATACTCCTTTCATAGAGTAGGTATGTCAGAAAATATTCAAAATTATTTAAAAAGATCTGTCTTTTTGCTAAATCAAAATTTTTAAGCGATCATCATCATCATTTCAGCCGAAAAACGTCCACTGCTGGACATAGGCCTCCCCCAGGCTCTGTTAGGAACAATAAAATAGTTTAAGTATAATAAGTTGGCAACCCTGTCGAAAACCCCTACCAAGATTGTTCTAGCATGGCGGCCTTTTGCTAGTGTAACCGTTTTGTGAAACTCCCATCGTCATTATAATAAAGGTACACAAACACTCTTCGCCTAAGTTTATTTTAAAGTCCTAATAACAGGTTATGGGCCCAGTCGTTCCATAATTCTGTTTTTAGGTGAAGAACCTGAGATCGGTGTCTGTAAAAACGACGCCGGCTGGCGAGCACGTGGGGAAGCGCGTGTGTATCTTTTATTTCGCTCAAAGTCGAAGTTGGGCTGAGGTCAACGGCGTCTGGTGTAATTGCGGTGCAAGGGAGCACACGCAGTAGACGACAATTGCAACCTATTCGACGGCAGAGCAGATTTTGAGCAGATCGAGGTTATGGATCAGTTCGGGGCGATGACGACGGGAGGCGGAGCTAAGTTGGAGGGTCCAACAAATTGGAATACGTGGAAATTCCAAACCACTGTACTATTGAGAGCTCAAGAGCTGCTTTCTGTGGTAAATGGTCAAGATGTAAAATCTGTAGCGGATGTAAAGACTGCAGATGCTGCGTGGGTCAAGAAAGATGGCAAGGCTCAAGGAATAATTGTGTCAAGGTTGAGTGACAGTGTCATGACACATATTTTAACATGCGAGACTGCTGCACAGATGTGGGAGAAACTATTAAACGTCTATGAGCAGAAATCGAGCACTGCGATTCACTTGTTACAGCAAAAGTTTTTTAATTTTAAATTTGAGGAGAACATGGAAGTTTCAATGTTTCTATCCAAACTAGAGGAGCTGCAACTTCAGCTAAAGCAGGCAGGCGAAGAGGTATCAGAAAGATTTTTGATAACTAAAGTCCTGTTGACATTGCCAGAAAAATATTCTCACTTCATATCAGCATGGGAGTCGGTGGACGCAGCTAAGCAGAGCTATGATAATCTAGTTGCAAGACTTCTTGTGGAAGAGGACAGAGTGAAGGCAAAGTCAAGCGAAGGTGAAAATGTAGCCTTAGTTGCAAAAACTTCTGAGAAGGTGAAAAAGTGTTATAAGTGTGGCCGGGTTGGACACTTTATCCAGGACTGTAAGAGCAAGAAAGAAGTCAGAAAATGCTTCAATTGCCATAAGGTTGGACATTTAAAGAAACAGTGTAAAAACATAAGCAATGATAAGAAAACTGAAGAGCAAAGTAACGCCTTTTCAGCAATAACAAAACAAAGTGAGAGGTTATCTTGTGCATCCAACAGCAAGTGGATTATTGACAGCGGGGCTAGCGAGCACATGACTTCTGAACGCAACTTGTTTACATCGATGTGTCAAGTGGGGAACCGGTTTGTTGTTGTTGGCGATGGGCGACGTTTGCCAGTTTTGGGTGTTGGTGAAATTGACTTTGTAAACAATAAACTGACTGAGGTGTTATTTGTGCCAGAACTGAAGCTGAATCTGTTTTCTGTGACAAGGGCTACTGTCAAAGGATATAGTGTGGACTTAACATTGGACAAATGTGTTATAAAGAAAAACAATCAAGTGCGTGTTTCAGGGTTTAAAGAAAACAATGTTTATGTTGTATATTTTGAGAAACATGATGTTCAGTGTGCAGTAACTCTCAGTGAATGGCATGAGCGACTTTGTCATCAGAGTGTGGACTATGTGAAGCAGGTGCTTAACAAAAACAATATTGATTACACAGGAGACCACGTCAAATGTATTTCATGTCTGGAAGGGAAAATACATAAACTTCCATTCAAAAGAGTTGAACAGCATACCAAACAGTGTCTGGAGCTGGTGTATGCCGACGTGTGCGGACCCATGGAGGTGGAAAGTATTGGAGGTTCGAGGTATTTCCTGCTTATCAAGGATGACTATAGCAATTATCGTGTAGTTTATTTTTTAAAGAATAAAAGTGAAACAGCTACTAAGATGAAGCAGTTTGTCAACTGGGCTGAGAGACAAACAGGAAACATGGTAAAAGTCATTCGTACTGATAATGGTGGAGAGTTTATAAACAAAGAATTAGAAGAATTAGTTAATGAAAAGGGAATACACCACCAAACAACAGTCCCATATACTCCCCAACAAAATGGGAAAGCGGAGAGGGACATGCGCACATTAGTGGAGGCAGCAAGGTCCATGCTTAAAGGTAAAGACCTATCGAAAGACTTGTGGGCAGAGGCAGTCAACACCAGTGTATATGTTTTGAATAGGACATCAAAGAGCCGAGTAGAAAATCAGACACCTTATGAAACATTTAATAAACGTAGTTATGATATACACAGCTTGTGTGGAGTTTTTGGTGAATACGTATATGTCCATATTCCTAAAGTAAAGAGACTAAAATGGGATGCGAAAGGAGAGAGAGGAAGGTTTGTTGGATATGAGGACACTAAAGGATTCCGAGTATACTTTGAGGGCAAAAGAGAAGTTCATACGAAGAGAGATATAGTGTTTATAGATAGAAAGAAACAAGAAAATGAACAAGTAATCTCACTAGTCGTACCTGTGGAGAACAATCTACAAAAGGAACATGTACAGGTTGAGGAGGTACAGGAAGAGGTGGAGCAGGTACAGGGACAGGTTGAGCAGCAACAAGGACAGGATGAGAGTGAAGGTAAAGGTGTGTTAGAGCAGGAGGAGCTAAGTGACGTCAGTCAACATGAAAGCTCTGATTATTCTGATGCTACTGAAAACATAAGACATACCCAGAGTGGAAGAAAAGTGAAGAAGCCTTCAAGGTTCCTGGACTACTTGGGACTAATTGCAACAGAGGGAGAACCTGCTAGCTACAGAGAGGCTATGGAAAGAGAAGATGCTAATAGCTGGAGAAAAGCTGTGGAAAAGGAATTGAGCCAGCTACAGGAAAATAATACATGGACAGTAATAGAAAAGATACCCGAAGGAGCAGAAATAATAAGTACCAAATGGGTGTTGAAGAAAAAGGAAGGCCAGAATGGAGAAATTATTTATAAGGCTAGGTTGGTAGCTAGAGGCTTCCAGCAAAACTGTAATGATAGTGATCTTTATTCTCCTGTTGCTAAATTAAATACTTTTAGAATATTTATAGCTATAGCTACTAAGTTAGGGTTAGAGATAAGTCAAATGGATGTATGTGGAGCCTTTTTAAATGCAAAACTTAATGAGGAGTTGTATTTAATCTTACCAGAGGGAACCGATTCTAAATAATATGTAAAACTTAACAAATGTATTTATGGTTTGAAGGGGTCTCCAAAGTGTTGGAATAATACTTTTAATAATGTTATGTTGTCTTTAGGTTACAAACAATCTGATAAGGATTATTGCTTATACTCTAAATGTGAAGGAGAAATGAAAACATTTCTGTTATTGTATGTTGATGACATATTGTATTTTGGGAATAACAAAGAAGAGATGGGTAAACTTAGAGACGTATTGTGTAAAACGTTTAAAATAAAAGAAATGGGATTAATTAGTAAATTTCTGGGGATTGATGTTAAACAAGATTTAAATAAAGGAAAAACTGTTATATCACAAAAAGATTACTTGAGAAAATTGTTGTTACAGTACAATATGTTGAATTGTAAAACATTGAAGTTACCTATTGATAAAAATTACAATTTTCATATCTTAAAGAGAGATGGTTCAGAGAGTGCTGAAATAGAGAGTAAATGTAGAACACTAGTAGGAAGCTTAATGTATGTAGCTATGGATACTAGGCCAGATATATGCGCTGTGGTTAATATCTTGAGTCGCTATCAGAGTTGTGCATCTGAACTTTTGTATAAACTTTTGTTAAATGTTTTGAGATATGTAAATGGAACTGTTGATTTGTGTCTAGTATACTATAAAGAGTGTAATGAGGATGTTGTATGCTATGTTGATAGTGACTGGGGTGGCTCTGATGACCGAAAATCAACATCAGGGTGTATTTTTAAAGTTTTTGGTTGTTCAGTAATTTGGTATTCAAGGAAACAGCCAACAGTTGCACTATCTTCAACCGAAGCTGAATATATTGCCTTGTGTTTGGCCACTAGTGAAGCTTGTTGGTTAAAATATATTATGTTAACATTTGGGTTTGAAGTAAACATAATTGTATATGAAGACAACCAGTCTACTATTAAGATGGCGCAAATGGCCACTGGTAACTCTAGAGTCAAACATTTGGAGATAAAACAGTCATTTATTAAAGAAAAGTTGGAAAATAAAGTTATAGTTTTGAAATATAACTCCAGTGACCAAGTTGCAGACATACTTACCAAAGCATTGGGTGGGGTAATTTTTAAAAGATTAGGGGATAGATTGTTTAATACTTAATTAAGGGGAGGCATGTTGTTAAGGGGAAGTCATTGTGTTAAGGGTTAGTTCGTTGGGTTACCTTTGGAAGTAAAACAATTGTGAGACTTGTTTAAATATTTTATTGAGGGGAGGTGTTAGGAACAATAAAATAGTTTAAGTATAATAAGTTGGCAACCCTGTCGAAAACCCCTACCAAGTAGTACCAAGATTGTTCTAGCATGGCGGCCTTTTGCTAGTGTAACCGTTTTGTGAAACTCCCATCGTCATTATAATAAAGGTACACAAACATTCTTCGCCTAAGTTTATTTTAAAGTCCTAATAACAGGCTCCTCCACTTCGATCGGTCTTGTGTTTCCCTCATACAGCGGATTTCTGCGAACTTCACAAGGTCATCGGTCCACCTTGTGGGTAACCTTCCCACACTACGTCTTCCGGTACGCGGTCGCCACTCCAAAACCTTTCGGCCTCATCGGCCATCTGTTCTGCGAACAATGTGCCCCGCCCATTGTACTCCAAGCATAGCCCTCTTCATTGCCCCTTTGCGTGACTAGCCTTGAGATAAGGCCCAAGGTTGATGCCAGCCTCTTTCCAGTCCAGAACCTTGAAGACGTCCTCTGGTGCAGCGGTGAACAGTGGCATAGTGGCGTTTTCATACATGTCTGTATATCTTCAGCACCTCGGTGTACTGATAGTCAACCTGGCACCTTTGAAGAGACTGCAGTACAGCCCATATCTCGATCGAATCGAAGGCTTTATTCGTAATCCACAAACGCTAAGCAGAGAGGTAGGTTATACTCTTCGGTGTTCAAGCCGAAACCTGCCGCAGCGTATGTATGTGGTCTACGGTGCTAAAGCCTTTACGGAATCCGGCGAAGGTCGCTTTTCAAGGACTTAGAGATCCGTCTATTGAACTGTCGGTACTTTAGCGCGTCGTCTGAAGACTGCAGGATCATTTCACGCCTCTCCTCCATTAGCTGCAGAGTAGGATCCGAGAGTTTATTTCTGCCATTAGTACGACGGGTCTTGAAGACCTTAGACCCTACCGTATGGACAGTTTCGGGAACATCAGAATGATTGGCCAAAATGACCGATCAGCTTTGAAATATTACTAAAATCTAATACCTATTTGGTACTATTTGATACCTTTGTTTAAATAAATTGGTACTTAATTAATAACCGAGAAAATGAATTTAAAAATTGGGCAGTCATTCTGATGTCAGGATGACTGCCCACATTTAGGATCTCCACGTAACGGCCTGGCCACGGGACACCCGCCATAGCGAAAATCCGCGCGGTGCGACCGCCGAGGCGTCTAGCGACTGAAACAAACGCACAGAAATGTACTAATCAAGCCACGCGGGGCGGCGACCGGCGGGGCGACCGGCGGAATGTACCAAGCGAATGGCACGGGCGACCGGCGGCGCGGCCGGCGAGTGAAACAAATACATGAATCAGTACGGCGCGAGCCACGGCGTCAAGCGGCAGTCGCGGCGACTAGGGCAGCGATCAAACGAGTTTAGTTGTTTTCGTCGCGAATAATGAACACCGAGACTTTTATAGCTGAAATACTAGCAAAGCCACCTATTTGGAAGTCTGGCCACCCACAGCATAAATATAAACATATAGTGAAGTGATTGTGGGAAGAAATGAAAATGAAATTTCCAGATTTTCTCGTACTTCTTGTGGAATTCTCCATCTATACCTCAATTCCTATTCAACTTTATACTCCACAATCTCTTCAAAATATTATATCTTGAACCAAAAAACTATTACTTTCTAAGCAATATCGAGATAACTTTGATAAAAACATTTCGCTCTCGGACTTCCTTACTGGTCGCAGCGGCGAACGTGACTCCCCGTGGCCTGCAAACGATGCCGCGCGAATTGTCGCCCCGCCTGCCGCACCGCCGATCCCCGTGGCCAGGCCGAAGGGCTTCAAAATTTAAATTCGCCTTTACAATAATTTAGTACCTATTTGATACCTAAACATATATTTTTTCTAGATTTTTAGGGCAAAGAATAAAGATTTTTAAAGATTTACTGGCTAAAATGGCCGAGCAGCTTTGAAATATTACTAAAATCTAATACCTATTTGATACCTTTGTTTAAATAATTGGTACCTAATTAATAACCGAGAAGGGCGTGTCCTACCGCGACGTGCTCTCCAAAGCAAGGGCGGCGGTGAACCTTGCGGAGCTGGGGGTCACCAATGGCATGCAGATGAGGGTCACTGCGACCGGAGCCCGCATGCTGGAGATCCCCGGCGCGGCTAGTGGTCCGACCGCTGACGCCCTGGCCGAAAGGCTTAGGGCGTCCCTAGACGCGGACGAGGTCCGAGTGTCCAGGCCCACCAAGTGCGCTGACATGCGCATCTTGGGCCTGGACGACTCCGTGACGGAGGGCGAGGTGGTGGCCGCCGTAGTCAGGACGGGAGAATGCTCTGCCGAGCAGGTGAAGGCAGGCACCATCCGTCCTGACAACACGGGGATGCGAACCGTCACGGTGAGCTGCCCCGTGTCGGCGGCCCGAAAAAATAACCGAGGAGGGTCGAAGGCTCGTGCGTTGCCACGCCGCACTGTTATTTATGTGCGGCAGCTGGCAAGCCGGCCGAACACCGGGTTGGGAGTAAAGCCTGCGCTCCACCCGCTGAAGCCAGGGGCCGAGGCAGACCCAAACCCTCCGCCACCGCCGTCACCGCCGCAACCGCCGCCACTGCCGCCGCCGCTGCCGCCTCCACCGTAGTCGTAGTTGCCGCCATTCCGCCAAGGCCTACCCAGGAGGCCCCGGAGGGGGCTGAAATGGAATGCCTTTAACGGCCCCATTACGCCTCCTCCAGGCGAACATCAACCACTGCGCCGCCGCTCAGGATCTGTTGATCCAGAGCATGGCGCAGTGGTCGATTAACATCGCCGTGGTCGCTGAGCCGTACTTTGTCCCGCCCAGGGATGACTGGGTGGAGGACCTGAGCGGCTCAGTGACCCTCATTTCGTCGGCCGCCGCCGGTACCCCGACCCTCGAGAGTTTCAAGAGGGGACGGGGTTGCGTTGCAGCACGGTTCGGGGAGATAGTCGTGGTAGGGGTGTACTTCTCCCCGAGCCGAACTCTCGCCGAGTTCCACAACTCCCTTGCGGAGTTGAGAGACGTCGTCGTCGGGTTTCGTTCCCTCCCCATGCTCGTCCTCGGGGACTTCAATGCCAAGAACTTGGCTTGGGGTTCCCGGTTGACGAACGTGCGGGGCAGGATGGTGGAGGACTGGGCTCTGGAAGCAGACCTGGTCGTCCTAAACCGGGGTTCTGTCGCCACGTGTGTGCGGATGCGGGGTGAGTCGGTGGTGGACATCTCGTTCGCCAGCCCCGCTCTGTCGCCGCGTGTCATCGACTGGCGCGTCATGGAGGGGGTGGAGACGAATTCCGACCACCGGTATATCCGGTTTGACGTCTCCGCCCAGACCTCGAGCGCGCCGGTCCGACAGGCCCCGTGTGGTCCGCGGTGGGCGTTGAAGCAGCTGGACCGGGAGCTTCTCCTGGAAGCCTCGATCGTGCAGGCCTGGGTGTCATCACCGGACAGGCCTGCCGACATCAACGACGAGGCCGAGTGGTTCCGGGAGACCATGTACGAGGTATGTGACGTGGCAATGCCCCGGGTCCAGCCAGGTCGTGCTTCACGCCAGGTGTACTGGTGGTCGCCGCAGTTGACAGCACTGCGCGAGGCGTGTGTTGCTGCGCGACACCTTTACTCCAGGCACCGCAGGCTACGTATCCGCCCTCCGGATACGGTAGCCATTGAGGCGGAGCTGTACGAGGGGTACAGAGTGGCGAAGACCGCCCTGCGAGACGAGATCCTGCGGGCCAGAGTAGTGGCCCGCGAGGAGTCGCTGGAGACTCTGAACAGAGACCCGTGGGGACGCCCCTACAAAACGGTGCGGGACAAGATCCGCCCGTGGGCTCCCCCGCTGACGCAGAGTCTCCGGCCTCAGCTCGTGCAGGACGTGGTGAGCGCTCTGTTCCCCTCGCGAGGGGAGCACGCTCCCCCGCCTATGGCTCCGCCTCCTGCGGTGCCCGATGCGGACCACACCGACGACGACGACGGCTCTCCAGAGGTGACCGAGGTAGACCTGAGAGTGGCGGTACGTAGGCTGAATGCCAAGAATACCGCCCCAGGACCCGACGGCTTGCCCGGCAAAGCCTGGGTCCTGGCCTTGCAGGCTCTCGGGCCTCGACTAAGAGGGCTCCTAAGCGCATGCTTGGAGGAGGGCCAGTTCCCACTTCGCTGGAAGACTGGGAAACTGGTCCTTATTAAGAAGCCGGGGCGCCCAGCGGACTCTCCGTCCGCTTACCGGCCCATTGTGCTGCTCGACGAGGTGGGCAAGCTCTTTGAGAGAGTAATTGCAGACCGCCTCGTCGGGCGGCTGGTGCGGGTGGGGTCGGATTTGGCGGAGAGCCAGTTTGGTTTCCGCAAGGGGCGCTCCACGGTGGATGCCATAATGCGCGTGCGAGCCCTCACGACGGGGGATGCTGTGGCCCGGGGTGGGGTCGTCTTGGCGGTGTCATTAGACATCGCCAATGCCTTCAACACCCTGCCCTGGAGTTGCATAAGGGAGGCACTCCGGTATCACCGGATGCCGACCTACCTCTGTCGTGTGGTCGAGGCCTATTTGACGGACAGGGCCGTCATCTACCCCGGTCACCTCGGAGAGTGGAACCGGCGAGAGATGTCGTGCGGTGTCCCACAGGGATCGGTCCTGGGGCCGCATCTGTGGGACATCGGATACGACTGGGTGCTGCGCGCCGACCTCCCTGACGGCGTCAGTGTAGTTTGTTACGCTGACGACACGCTTGTCCTGGCGCAAGGGAGGTCGTATCAGGCGGCGGCCAACTTAGGGACACAAGGGGTTGCGACAATCGTCGATAGGATCCGGCAACTGGGACTCGAGGTGGCATTGCACAAGTCCGAGGCCATGTGGTTTCATGGTCCTCGGAATGCGCCACCGACGGGTGCCCAGATAACGGTGGGAGGGGTTCACATCGGCGTCGAGTCGACGATGAAGTACTTGGGACTCGTCCTCGACAGCCGGTGGAACTTCGCGGAGCATTTCCGCCGTTTGGCTCCCAGACTGGAGCGGGCCGGGGCTGCGTTGAAGCGGCTCTTGCCCAATCTAGGGGGGCCAAACGCCTCCTGCCGGAGGCTCTACGCGGGGATCGTGCGGTCCATGGCCCTATACGGGGCGCCGGTGTGGGCGCCTACATTGAGGCGCCAACCAGCTCGCAAGCTGAGTGCGTCCCATAGGGTCATGGCGATCAGGATGATCCGGGGATATCGCACGATCTCCGGCGAGGCGGCGGGCCTCCTTGCCGGATTACCGCCATGGGATCTGGAGGCAAAGGTCCTCGCGCAAATATGGGAGTGGCGCGAGGAGGCCAAACGCCGGGGCGTAAGTCCGCTGCCGCAGGAAATCGCGGCACAGCGGACAGAGCTCCGGCGGGATCTCATGGTGACATGGAGAGAGCGATTGTCGCAACCCAGTGCTGGGCACGCCACGATTGCGGCGGTAAGTCCCCTCTTTGAGGAGTGGTTTGAGAGGCGGCATGGCGTCCTCACCTTCCGCCTGACGCAGGTCCTCACCGGACACGGTTGTTTCGGGAGGTTCCTGTTTCGGATAGGGCGGGAGGAAACGCCCGGGTGTTTCCACTGCGAAGATCGCCCTGAGGACACGGTGGAGCACACGGTGGCGATCTGCCCTGCTTGGGCGGAGCACCGCCGTGTCCTCGTGGAGGCGATCGGCGGCGGCGATCTCTCGCGTCCGGCCCTGGTCCAGGCCATGGTACGGAGCGAGAGGGCATGGGGAGCCGTCACCTCCTTCAGCGAAGCAGTGATGCTCGCGAAGAGGGAGGCGGCGCATGTGAGGGAGAGGCAGCATGTGCGCCCTCGCGACCCCAGCCGCCACAGGATACGGAGACGCCCTGGGCGTCGGGAATCCCAGGCCGATTTCCGGCCACCGTAGACATGGGCTTGCGGACGGCGAGTAATGGGTAGCTCGCTGTCCGGTAAGGACCAAGCCCAAGTCGACGGCGCGTTGTGTTCCACGCGCGCCTCAAAGAGATGTCAGCACAAAAAGTGATGGGACCCGCAAGGGTCGATGCCTGCCAGGGGTGCGGGTTTGTTCGAAAGAGACACCACAGCCCCTGGCTTAAGGGCTACTGAAGGAACACGGGTGGGTTTTAGTCAGTAAAAGTCTGACACGCCCTCCTGCTCCACCCAGAGCGGGAGAAGTTATTTGATGATTTCCCACCCAAAAAAAAAAACATACGAACATTTTACTTTGTTTACCAACCTATAAATTTGATGGTTTTTGTTCTATGTTCAATTCCAGAATAGAGACATTGAGTAACTTAATTTACCACGACATTTCGAGGGTATTCTGGCAGAACCGGATAAGTGCACAATATGTAATAATGAGAAGAAAGCACTTAAAGTTCTGAGTGATCATAGTTTAATGTTGAAGCATAATAACAACATGATATCAGTAGGTACTTGTAGTTAGTTATGTTATCATAGAAGTTTTTGATACCTACCATAATTTAGATAATAATTGTCATTAATATGAAGAAAAAAAGGTAACTTCGCGTCAAGGTACCTAGTGCAGTTATTCCGTTTTACCAGAAGTTCGTAAATAAGCTGTAAATCTCTAATAACACAAAGTATTTATACCTCATATACTAATATGGGATCATAATACGACAGTGACTTAGTTCATGATGAAATAACTGAAATAATCTTGTATTTATGACGACAATATACAGAATTGTTCAAAGTTATCCGTTTTTACCTGTAAATGTTTTGAAAATTACTGTATTTTTAAAACAAATAAGTAATATTTTCTTAAGCTTTAATCAGTTTAACAGCTTTATCGCGTAGGTAAGTACAATGGTAATTAAAATAGAAAAATATCAAAAGAAACCAAGAATGCCTAAAATTACACATCTTCCTCGCAAGACAGTACATTCTCCTCTTCAACATCTTCAGGAACCCTATCCACCGTCTTCAAACTTTTATGCCAAGGCTCCAATTCCTCCAGCATTATATTTTTTTACTTGGAAATTAATCGCGGTCCTTTCTTTTTGTTCGTGTAGCTCTAGCATTTACTTCTTTGCCGGTAACGTTATTAAAATTCTCACCTGTGTCGTAATTAAAATAAATTCTTTTTTGCCCCTTTACGAATCTCAGTCGCTTAATATTACAAATTTACAATACTGCTTATTAAATTAATTTATAAAAAACGTAAAATATAAATTTCTTTTTAAGAATACATGCAAGGGAGGATGTATGTAAATGTATGTGAAAGCGTGTGGGGTGAGTATGTGTGAAGTGGAGTGAGTGTGTGAGTTGTTTGGGGTGCTTGTGTGTGCTTTGCAAAGGGAATTTCATATCAAGATAATATAGTTTTGAAAAGATCTTCAATTTGTGTATAATTTAATGTAATAAGCCAGTCAGTTATTTTCCTTTTAAAACCTGCTTTGTTTAGGTTATGGTTTGTATAACTATAAAAACACTGGTGATTACTGGAGCATCTCCATTTAATTTATGAGTAATTTTTGGTATTTCTCAATGCCTGTGCCTGTTTATTTAAATGTTTTGGAACCATTTGTTTCCCCGAGTTTTAAATAAATAAGTAATTAGGTACAGAGGCCAGCACATCAAGCTACCCCAATCTGTCAAATTTCTTTGATAGTTTTTCAACTTTATCGCAAAGGAATAAGGTTTATGTTCAATTGGGAAAATTTGACAGTTAGGGATAGCTTGACCTGCTGGCGACTGTACCTGTAAAAATACAAAAATTGGGCTATGGGTTTGGGTGGCTAAGATGGACTACCTAGGATTACGGAAAGTCCACGAAAGAAGTAGAGATGCCGCAAAGCCAAATCGAAAGAAAGAAGCATCGCCTATTATAAATGCGGGTGATAGTCCAGTGATAAAATAGAGGGACGAGGTACGGCGATGGCTACACATACCCGCCATCATTTGTAAACCATCTAGCCATCCATCCAGTTATCAACTTATCACATAAGTAGGTAGGACCATAGAAATATAAAAAGCAGTATCTATGAGTAGGACCGACTACTTACCGACAGATGGCGCATAGTTCTTTTTTTCAAGTTTCAAATTATTTAAATTAAATGAAATAACATAAAGCGGGCAAAATAAACACAAGCAATTTATTTGAGCCGAATATTGGTCACACTAATATGCATTGGTAATGATGAGAAACACGGAATCCTTGAGAAGTGGTAAGAAGAAGCTACAATTTGGCGATCAAACAAGAAAATGTGATTTAAATGAAAACATTAATTTAAAGTGAAATGTTATGCCATCAATATTTTTCAGTTTTGATCCTCAACAATTTTTGCATCCAACAGTGACTTCACAATTTAAATAATTAAAAACTATCAAAATACAACAGTCCTGAATGCGATGATAATTCACTGAAAATTAAGGTTTGCGACCGCGCCCATTGAGACATCATGACCGCGTGGGAACTACTATGGATGGACCCTACCTACCTGATTTTCTGGTACCCTTACTGAATTTAATTATTTTGATTCATCATCACCTGTCAAATGTTACTGTAAATGGGGTTTATGGCAGAAACCATTGATGGGGCAGTAGAATCGGTCACTAATAAGGAACTGATCAATGGGCAGTAGGCATCAATAATTGAACAGAGGGGTAATTGCATAATCTACTAGGAATATTAGTAGACCTATTGTTAATGCTTTCATTGTGACAGTTATAGAACATTCATGGCATTGTTTACATTGCTTAGAGGAATTATTTTTCGTCAGATTCTAATTTTAATACTTAGTGTGTTACACAATTAGGGCCATATTCATAAACGATGATTAAAGTTAAATGATGTTTAAACGTGAAAAATGTATGGTTAAACAGACGCTACTCATTACTTAACATTAACCAGCGTTTATGAATAAGTGGGTTATTGTGCAGACTTGATTCAGTGAGGAGGTGATGTTATGATGTCTTATTTGACATTGAGCTTCATACTGCTGTTGTAACAAATGCTTGTGACTAAAAGCTTATTAAGACTATGCTTCACTGATTTGACATCGTCCATTACAAGTTGAACCCTGTCTGGTCCTGCCTGCCCGCTTCTCATCAGTGTATTGAATATGCATAAGTAGGTGTATCTGTGTCATTATATTTTTCAACTTCCTATTCATTTTATGAGCATCACGAAGCACCTTTACATTGTTGTCTATTTCCTTATTCAGTTGGTTATAGAATTCCTCATGAGGCCTTTAATGCGGTCAAAGCCAGATTGAGTTTGGGGTGTTCTTAGCTAGCATGGGTCATAGTCATAATCATGCAGTTAAAATAAAATACGATTAGTAAAGAACAACTTTTTAACAAAAATAAAAACAACCAACTGCCAAAAAACTCCAATCTGTCAAATTTATTTAATAGATTTTCAACTTTATGCCGTAAGCATAAGGTTCATGTTCAATTGGGAAAATTTTACAGTTTGGGGTAGGTTGACCTGCTGGCGTCTGTACCTGATAGCAAGGTGACAATACTAATTTCACATATTTATGAGCTGGATCCTGTCACCGATTTACATTGAAATATTGACCCTTATTTTGCACTCGGTAGGTATGTGAATCTAATACAAAATACACCTTATTTTCCTGTTTATTTGATGAATAATTGGAAGAAGGCCTTGGGAACAAATCCATTTTTTTTGAAGGATATAATTACTAATCACCATAGAGGCTCTTATAAAACAAAGGCAGACACCTAGAGCACGACCTAGAGTGAAGCCAGAAAACCAAATACTGATTCAAAACTCGAGTACTACGCAACGAAGCGTCGCATTGTATGTTATAACATATAATGCGACGCTTTAATATTTAGTTTTTTGGCCTCACTTTAGGTGTTCAATCTGAGCATAGAGGTCTATCTGAGATGTTGGGAATAATAATGAAATAAAATAAATACGTACTCTGTGACTGAGCTAATTCTATGTGCTGAAAATCACTGGTCTCGAAATTCACTTTATGCTTGGGTTTCCATAAAAAGGAAAGCGGTGAAACAATAACTAAAGCCAACCAAAAACATAAAATAACTTGTAACCAACTTGTACTTGTACTGAGAACGAATGAAATTATTAAACATCAAAATTCCCTATATTGCACGCAGTGTTGCCAAAGTGAGGCAGTGTGGCCAATTTAAAATCAAACTTAATTTTAAAGTTGGATTCGAGACTAGCGATGCTTTTTTTTTTTTTTTTTTTTTGTGTATGGCATCTCGCAGTTGACCTTGAGAGGCCGTGACTGCTCAACCGGACTTTCCTGTGAAGGTTTTTAGGAATCTAAAAGCCTCCAGCCAGGGCGTAAAACCTACTTAAACCTAAAACGACTGCGCACTGAGGGCACCCCCTGTGGGGTACGAACCTCGGCTCAGGGAGTCGCTGGCGGGGGGGGGGGGGGGGCAGCTAGTACTATTAGGGACAGGCTGGATCAAGATATTTTCATTATTATTAGACGGGGAATTTAAAGCTACTGGCTCAGCTGCGGCGCGGGCTGGCGCATCAACGAGCAAGGGACGGTCGGGGGTCTGATCGTTACTCGGAGGGGGTCTTCGCGGGACGCGAGGACCTCGGCGGCGAGGTCGGAAGGACGGTCGTTTGTGTTTGTGTGCTGTACTGGTGGCCCTATTCTTTTCTTGCAGAACAGTGATGGGGTCGTCTGGGTCGGAAAGGGCATGTCTCGGCCGGCGGATTCTACTGATTCTACTGGGGACATAGCTAGCGGCCTTCACAATCAAGGGATTGCGATGTAACTCGGCTTTATCGAAGAAACGCTTCGAGTTGCGTTTCAGAAATTGAGCAATAGTGGGCATTTTCAGATCGAGATGGAGGATCTCGTTCCGAACGAACCAAGGGGAGCCTGTGGCTTGGCGAAGGAAACGGTTTTGGAGGGTCTGCATCCTATGGATGTGTCGGGGGTGCGTGTGTGCAAAGACTGCACATGCATACGTCATGATGGGCCTTATGCACGCCGTGTATATCCGCAATTTGCACTTGAGTGACAATTTGCTACGTGCGTTCAGAACAGAGTGCAGCCTTCCGAGAGCGAAGGCGGCGCGCGAGCGCGCCTTCTTGATATGCTCAGAGAAGGAGAGGTGCTGATCTAGAATCACTCCGAGATATTTGGCTCGCTTTTCCCAAGGGATCGGCTTGCCGAATATGGAGATGGGCCGGGGGGGAGGGGGGTTGATTCGCGGTTTCGTAAAGAGAACCGCCTGACTTTTGTCCGGATTTAATTCGATTCGCCACTTCCTAAACCACGCGCCAAGCACGTTGACTGCGGTTTGGAGGGAGGAGGCTATCGCTTTATCGCTACGCCCAGAGTGGTATATGGCTGTGTCGTCTGCGAACAGTGCCAACTGTGCCCTTCTACTCTTGGGGATATCGCTCGTGAACAGCGTGAATATGAGAGGGGACAGCACGGCGCCCTGGGGGACGCCGGCGCGAATCGGGTGGGGGGAAGAGAGAGTCCCTTCGACGCGATAGCGAAAGGTGCGGTTCGACAGAAAGTCTCGCAAGATGAGTACGAGACGGTCCGGCACACCGAGTTGGTACAGCTTGTAAATCAAGCCGTTGTGCCAGACCTTGTCGAAGGCTTTCGCTATGTCGAAAAATACTGCACCGGTCGCATTGCCGCGTTGGAAGCCAACGCTTTTGTGCTCTACGATCCGGTGTACCTGTTGTACGCAACTGTGCTGGGTTCGGAAACCGAACTGCTCGTTGGGTATCAGGCCTTTAGTCTCGGCGAAGTCTCTGAGGCGCTTGTAAATAAGTCGCTCATAGATTTTTCCGAGGCTGTCCAGTAAACTGATGGGCCGGTAGCTCGTGGGCTCCGTTTTGGGTTTGCCGGGTTTTGGAAAGCCAATGACCGTGGCTTGCTTCCAAGCTTGGGGGAAGATGTTATTGCTCAAGGCTCCATTGAAGATGGTGGTCAAGAGCATGATCAGGTGGGCGGGCAGCATCTGGATCACCCTATTGGTGATGCCGTCAGCGCCGGGGGCCTTTCGGGGTTTCAGACTTTTGATGATCTCGAGAACTTCGTCCGGGGTGACGAGAGGTAATGGATCATCTGGGTCTTCGACGGGCGGGAGAGAGGTTCTACGTTCGACTTCAGCGTCCACCTCGGCGAGGTGTGCTTGGTCTACAGGTTGAGAACTGGGCGCGCATTGGGCCTCTAGACTATTGGCGAGACATTCGGCCTTTTCGATGTCGTCGAAAGCAACGGTGCCATCGGGCCGGGTCAGGGGGGGCATGGTGACTACTTCTCGGGACTTGAGTTTCCTCTGAAGTTCCCAGAAAGCTAAGTGCGTGGGTTCCAACTCGCTCAGCATCTTGTCCCAGCCCGCGTCACGTAGCTCCGACATGCGTGTCTTTACAGATCGCTGTAAATAGCGCATGTGAGCTTTGTTCGCGTCGCAGGGAAAGTTGCTGTAGGCACGAACAGCCGCGTTCTTCTCATTCAGCAGTTCGCGTACATCGTCCGGCAGCTTCCAGCGGGGGTCTTCCCCTACCGGAACCCGCCTCGAACAGTCGTTCAGGACAGATTGTACGTGACCCGTGAATGAGTCGATCGCGGCCGTTGTGTCCGCGAGAGAGTTGAATTGATCGGGGATGGCGTCCAAGTGGGCGGATGTGTTGGATTTCAGCGAATCGCTTACTTTCCTCCAGTCGATGGTTCTCGATTATTTCGACTTGGACTAGAGTCCGACTCGGTCTGTTATTGCGACTGGCGCATGACGCGTTCATTCGAGTCGAGAGTTGTTCCTCGAAGGTTTAGGGTTTCGCGAGTTGGTTGATTGTTTAAAAATTCGTGGCATTTTGATAAATTTAAAAACTAGTTAAAAATAAAACAGTGCATCGTAATCGTAGGTAAAGGTAAACGTTCACAAATTACGCGCAGCTCGCTGGACGCGAGTCTAGCACGCTCTCGCCTCTAACTAACATGCGCCTCGACTCGATGCATGCATTCGACTGATCTCGGGGACCGAGCGAGACTCGGTGACCGATTCGAAAAATCGTCGATTCCACTGACTCGAAACAATCATCAACTAGCGGTCGATTCCACTGACTCGAAACAATCGAAAAACATCTCGATTGTTTTGTAGAACGGCGCGCGGCGAGTCGATGGTTGACTCGATGGTTTATTTTAACGACTTCATTTCTTTCGATTGTTAAAACATCTCGGAATCGCCCATCGCTAGTTTAGACTGAAGTACTTAACAGCTATATATAGGGATACGCAAAAAGTATCGATACCAAATACTTTTGGAATCGATACTTTTGTTCCGATACTTTTGAGGTATCGGTGCTTTCTAAAAGTATCAATACCTACTTTCCTTCTCTTTAAAAAAATTATTAATCGATACCTTAAACAAAATATTTGTCACAACACTACTAAACCTAAGACATGATTCGGGAAATTCCCACTCATTGCCAAGCACCATTTTATTTCTTTGAGCTGTTTTAGGAGTTTATTTACGAGACATTTTACGGGTTGAATAATCTGTGAAGTGTTTTTTTTTGTCTTTAAAACTATTTCTATTGGATATTAGTGACTATTTTGTGAGACACGTT
Organism: Polymixis flavicincta; assembly: GCA_949987655.1. NCBI lineage: Eukaryota > Metazoa > Arthropoda > Insecta > Lepidoptera > Noctuidae > Polymixis > Polymixis flavicincta. The sequence continues at coordinate 5,102,742 of OX465187.1, forward strand.
CCTGATAGATTGTTTTTCGAAACAGCAACACAAACAACACTGCATTCAAGGTTTTTTTATGTATTAAAAAGTACTCGATACTTTTAGGTATCAATACTTTTGTTTCGATACTTTTTTGGTATGGATAGCTTTGATAAGATACTGGTATCGAGTCAAGAATCGATACTTTTGAAATTTTGCGGATCCCTTACCAAATTATTAAAAAAATAAAAAAAAGGATTACCTACATATTTTTTTTACATAAAAATCGTTCGTAAATCATCTCAAAAAAAATACAAAATACAAAAAGTTTTATTGGCAAAAGGAAAGGTGATGGTTGACAGACAGATAAGTAATATAAAACACAGGTAAGTTAGAACATCACAATAATGGTTAAGCGTTGACCCCCAAACTAAGCAGGGCTTGTATCTTGGGGGGCAGAGTGCGAATGAGCGGAAGTTAATATGTCGACTTACAGGGCTAGTTCAATAAACCGTATCATGTTGTGTGTGGGGGTGTGTGTGGGCGTGTGGGTGTGTGTGTGTGTGTGTGTGGGTGTGTGGGGGGGTGTGTGTGTGTGTGGGGGTGTGTGTGTGTGTGTGTGTGTGTGTGTGTGTGTGTGTGTGTATGTATGTATGTGTGTGTTTGTGAGTGGCTGTGAGGGTGAAGAGAGTTGTTTGCTGGCACTTTGTCTTGTCGGCAAATGTTAGAGAAAAGATTCGGTTTCGGAATAAGATCCAGATTCAGATCTCCAGAAGCCATTTCTTTAGGGCAGTTTTTAGGCGTAAGCAGGTGTTTGATGTCCAGTACTTTGCAGACCTTGTTGAATGTGTGTAGGTGAGAGTAAGCTGGGCTCCGTCTGGCCAAAAGGGACTTTGCTGGCGGAGTAGGGATTCTGAACACTCGCTTTGTCAGGAGTTCTCTATAGTCAGCTCTTTTGGGGAGGGTCTTGATCTAGTTTAAGATTTAAATAAAAAAATCAACTATCATGGAAAAATATGTATACAGAAACCAAATTGACGCCAAATTAAAACTGCACAAACAAAATAGGTACATGTAACTTAGTAAGGTAAACTAATCCAACCTCAGCAACTGCTTAATATTTTTATTTTTTTGGTGGGTGGGAAATCATCAAATGACTTCTCCCGCTCTGTGTGGAGCAGAAGGGCGTGTCAGACTTTTACTGACCAAAACCCACCCGTATTCCCTCAGTAGCCTGCACAGACCACAATCTAGTATAGGGTAGTAGCCTGTGTGGCAGGGGCGGCGGCGGCGGTATCTTTTTCAAACAATCCGCACCCCTGGCAGGAAAATAACAGTCATTACCTCATAATATGTACGCAATAATCATGTAAATTTTGTTTTTTTAAACTTCTTGTATGTACTTAAAAAAATGTTCAAATCGGAATCGTTTGAGTTTTCGTCGGCTACATTGTCTAAAGAGGAAATAATATTTCCAGTAATTTTTAAGTCCGCGCGTATTCTGATAATAAACTTTTAACTTAATCATGTTTTGATTACAATGTGACAAGTAACTAATCGGAATAATGTTAATGATTGAAGAAAAGAGAAAAAAATTAATGTGCGCGGGTACTTCAGAAATAATATGTTGGAATGATGCAAGTCATAACGGACGAACGATATAATATGAAGTGAGCAGTATGCGAGCCAGTGGTTCTCAACGAGAGGGTCACTAAGAGTGACACTTTTTTTTTTCTTGAGTTATTATGTGCCTGGGTATAATTGTGTATTGTGATAGATGAAAGTGTGTAAGTACTTTTTGAGTGTGACATGTTAACCATTAATAAGAGATACATTTTTACAACAGTGAAAACAATTGACGAATAAGAGAAAATTCTAAGTAGCATGCAAATTACTTTGAAATTAGATATAAACTTCTCCAAATCCTCTTCCGAGGTGATTGCAGCGGGTGGTGATTTTTCGTGGCTCCGCATGTAGACTGAGCAGTTTTTTACCTAGACAAAGATGTCTTCCTTCGCGCGTTTCCGGCAATTGGTAAGCCGGATTTTATTCGCTATGGTGAGGTGCTCATTTATAAAGATTTACGCAGAATTACTATTATTACATTAGATTTGTCGATTTTCCGAAAATTTGCAATGATACAATCCTTAGCGTTTCTGTTCTTCAATTTCGCAATAATACGCTTAGGTTTGCCTGTTTGGAATTGCAGTGGCTGTACTCGCGTTATAAATTCAATGTCTTCTTTGGTTATATTGGCGTTGATTGAGGTAACTAGTTTTAATAATAGCTGTGGCAGATCTTCATCAGAATTTTCTGGAATCCCTACTATTTCGATGTTGAGGAATCGATTTAGTTGTTGGCCACGGTTGTAGTCTTTTTCTAGAACGTTGGTTTTTAATTGCAGTTCCGAAACTAGCGCCTCCCTACTCTTACTCTCTCCCTACTTACTCGTTTTCTCTAGACTGACTAAACGCTCGTCATATTTGTTAAATTTGTTCGTCAAAGCATTGCGCTCCTTCTTTAAGGTATCGACAATTTCTAATTTTGTTTCGATTTGCTCAAATCTTGTATTTAACTCGTCAATAATTTGTGTTTTTAGGCCAGATGCCAGGTTTAGATCCGAGCGTAATAGCTGCTCAACCTGTTCGGGTAACTTTATAAGAGTCTGTAATATTGACTCGATCTTCTGAAGAGATGAAATTTCGATAGATGCTTCCATCATCTTGGGTGCTCGATTTCTCCGGTATTTGGGTTCTTGGGGAGTTAAGTTATGTGGTGTTTTTACACTCCGGGCAAATCCAAGTTCCCTGCCTGTCTGACCCCAGTCTCCTCCAGCCGACCTCCGAGAGGCTAACACAAGGGAAGTTAAAGATCAGACGACAGCTCGAACAGTGAGCGCCGTCCGATACCGCATCTGCACATTTTTTACAAGTGAAATTCACACCGCAAGGTTGGTCACCGCTGGCTGGTCGAAAGGTGGGGCGAAGTAGCTAAGCCGCGTTGCTAGATGTCACGGACCGTTGTTCCCGTAGCGTAGCGCGCAGTAATAATTTGGTTCTAATCTGCTCCGGTAAGTTAGTTTGGCGACAAAGTATTAGATCCGCAGCACGGTGCGCCGAAAATTAATCTCGTCGGTGAACACACTTTTAATAATTAGAAGGTAAGTCTGATAAGTCACTGAACACGTCTACTCTCGACCGACTGTGAAAGTATGTAAAGTATATAATTTCAGGCATTCCACTAACCAACGAAGATATTATATACCTACTTATCAATAGATAAATAGAATACTGTTTGTTGAGTTAACTGTATTGTGCTTTTTTCAGTTCTGGCCACCATCACAATGCGACCGCCACAGTATGTAAAAACACCGCTTGGTGAGAGCATTGACAAATCCACCATGAAACTACTCAAGGTAATTCTATTTTTTCCGGATAATATTGCATTTAAGGATTCCACCACAAATCAAAAATTCTAGTGACAGGTAGACAGAAAAAACTACCTAGACCAGGGTAGACAATTTTTGAAGCCAAAAATATATATAGCAGGATGAAACCCACTGGAAAAGGAAGAGAGGATAACAAAAGTGAAAGGAAAAATAGTTTACGGGCGATCTGAGAAGAGTGCGTTTTTAAGGGTAAAAATAAAAAAAACGATTTATCTCGATTTCCGGCAAAACTACCTACAAGTCCAATGGAAAAAAGTAAAATGGCAAAGTTGTAGGTAATAACACAGTAATAAAAAGATCTACAACTTTAGCATTCACACTTTTTTCAAATAACCTCAAAATTTATGTAAAAAATTCAAATAACCAAGTTTTTGGTTTTTTATTTTTATCTTTTACAGTTATTTTTTATATTTCACGAAATTTGGTGACATCTTAGGTTTAGGTAGGTACCTTTTTATGTTCCAAAAAACTGTAATTTTTTTGATTTATAATATTTGTTTTTTCACCTTATTTTGACTTGAATATCGAAAAAGCACCCTAATTTTTAATCACAAATTCTCCCGTCAAAATATCTGTTTTTTTTTAAAGTCGGTTGGCTTTTTGGACCGATGACGTTGTGAGGGCCGCAGGAGTCCGCTGGATGCGGGAAGCACAGAACTGGTCGAACGGAGCTTGGTGGAGGCCTATGTCCAGCAGTGGACGTCTTTCGGCTGAAATGATGATGATGATCGGTTTCGTCGTTGAAATCTCTACTTTCTGATGGTGTAAAAAAAAATACATTACCGTAGTAAATTTTCTCAGAAAATGCAGGAAATGATGGCTTTTTTGATGGGCTAAAATTTTCCGTAGGTCACTCAGGTATATAGGTAAGTCATCTTAAAATAGCAATATATAGGCATTTACGTATTATATTAAATGTTATTATATGCTTAGACGCACTCCCATCCACTTCCCGACCTCAGATCGCCCGTAAATTATTTTTCCTTTCATTTTTGTTATATTCTCTTCCTTTTCCAATGGGTTTCATCCTACTATAATCTCTTTTTACTTTTAACCATTTTCAAAGGTTTCACTGGTCTAACCGTGAAATACTAATGATGGCCACATCAGTAAAAATCAATAAGTAGGTACATAAAATGTGTATGAATGTGCCCCTTCGGAGATGACATCATACAAAAAATGGTTTCATCATATCATCAGTTAAAACTTTAAAACAATTTTGAATTAAAGTATTTACAGTAGAAGTAGAAGTTAACGAATATTTTAGAAAATCATCCATTGTTCTTATACGCGGCTATCGCATGCAGCACCGCGTCAATTTGCTCTTTGAAAAACTATCGACTGGCGTTCCACGTGAAATAATAATTATAAACCTGGGGGCTCCAATTCTTAATCGTTATAATGATTCCCCGTTTACGTTCAAGCTGCGTCAGTATCGTGTTTTTCAGAAACCAATGTAACGGTAAGGAATCGAAATGTCATATTCTGTATGTTCCAAGACAATTTGTCCATATTTATTAGCAGATGTCGTGTGTGATCTAAGAAATTGACGTGGTTTCCAAGTAAGGAATCGTTTAGTGGTCATTGTGAATTAGGGCCCTTACCTACTCGATGTTTTTGCGTGTCCTTTCGAAGTAAAGAATATCACAGTGTTGTATAAAGGAATGACTTTGGCAGGTGGCCTACGATGACGCTAAGGACAAGAACGTCGTGTCGTCCCCTCTCAGTCTCATGATTCTGCTGTCTGTGTACAACTCTGGCGCAGGTCCCAGCACCAAGGAAGAGATTACCCAGTTCTTGGGTGGTACAGATTATCAAAAGGTTCGTGAAATTTGCGCTTTCTGTACCTATAACTGTCTGGATGTTATTATACCAAAGGGCTGATGGTGATGACTGTGTTCTAGTACCTACTCACTAGCTTCCGCCCGCGGCTTCGCCCGCGTGAAGGTCGGAATTTATTCCACGGGAACTCATAGACGCCAGCACATCAAGCTACCCACGGCAACCCACTGAGAAATGGGTCACGTGCGACCGGCAGGTAGTAAGCGTGCGTTAGTACATGGAGTGATTTTTCTGGTAATCTGTGGTAGAATCAGGCTGTTATTAGTCTACAGTTCTTGTAAATCCAATAAAAAATGTTATGTGAAGGAACAAGGGAGGAGAGGGGGGGAGGGTGGAGGTGTGTTATGGGAAGGTGTGTGTGTGTTATGTGGTGTTGTGTGTGGGGAGGTGTTATGTGTGGGATGTGGTGTGGAAGTGCTAGAAAATTAATAAATGGTACCTACTGTTGAGCCGCACGATTGATGTTTGGTTACCACTAGCGCCATCTCTTATCGAATAGCGGAATTAATGGTCAAGATCTTTCTAGAAAGTTCGATGCTAGAACTTTCTAGAACTATCGACATGTGTTCGGTCAGGGCCGATATGTACTCGAACATTCTAGATGCTTCTACGGTAGAAGGTTCTGGAACTATCCGAGGGCCCTATATAAGCGGGAACGGAGCGCGTCCCGGGGTAGTTCATTGGAAGCGATACATGCGAGAACATCTAAAGCGATCTTCAAGTGCGACTTAAGAGTGATCCGTAGTGCTATTGTGTTGTGTTATTAGTGTGTTTAATTAAAGTGTTATTTTTGGTAATTCATATCGGCAGTTTTTAATTGTCACGAACCCCTAAACCCCTAGCTCGTAACACTACTCTATTTCATTACTTCTTTAGAAAAGTTGGCAACCCATTTGTCACCATAAGATTGTGAACGCCGTTGGTTTATAATCTATCTCGCAATATTATAAACTATCTATGTAAATTGTAAACAGCAAATACCATTTACAATTTAACGCACTATTTTTCGATAAGTAGTTCTTTAATCTGTCCGTCAAATTGTGAACTGGTCATCATCATCTGCCTTGCCTTTTCCCAACTATGTTGGGGTCGGCTTCCAGTCTAACCGGATGCAGCTGAATACCAGTATTTTCCATGGAGCGACTGCCTATCTGACCTCCACAACCCAGTTACTGGGTAATACGATACCCCTTGGTAAGAGTGGTTGTCAGACTTTCGGGCTTCTGACGACCCGTAACGACTGTCAAAGATTCACAAATGACAGCCGGGACCAACGGCTGTAATGATTATTCTTTATACTTACATTTTGTTAACATTAACCTTGAAATTTAAGCATTCTCTATGTACCTTCATACTCATTTTCTGGAAGGAAATATAGTATTTGCGTGTTACAATAACTATTTCTTTAATATCTGTAATAAAATAAAATTTGATCTTTGTAATTTTGTATGTTGTGACATGTATGTCAAGATTTGTCAAACTGTCAGTTACTTTTCTTTTTTCCCATAGAGTTTCTCACTAGTCTATAAAGAATTACTTTTTGGTTTAATTATTATAAATTATTTTTATCAATATTATTAGCTGAAATATTGTATTTTATTAACTATGATTGTTTACTTCTTAATTTTAAATTATATCTTTAAATTCTTTACACACACATGGTTGTATAATATGTGCTGGCTGGTTACATGTGTCTGGCCACTGGAGGATATAATTTTAAAATGTAAAAAATGTTCTGGAACGGCTGAAACTAGTATAAATAGAGGACGAAGCGCAGAAAGCGGGACTACTACGAGAGGGAACTACGAAGAGGGACAGCGACGTAATTTGATGTATGGAGGTGCTGTTTATTTTTCTGAAAAGCCTCCACTAATAATACTACTACTGCTGCGGCCCTACTATTGAGCTTCGGAGTTTTGTCGGGTCCCTCCTGTTTCCACTGCTCGTCTTACTACAACCAATAGACAACAAGGCGCTCATACCGGATCCTCCTCACGACATATCCTCCTCCCAGTGTGTGTGACTTAAGAACCCTCCTCACAATATATCCTCCTCCCAGTTTGTGATACTAAAGGACTCTAGTGAAATAGGTAATTTTTATAAAACTATTTGTATTTTTTATTTATTTAAATTAAAAATGTACAAATCTACTTATAATCTTTATTTCCCTTAGGTTTAAGTTTGATTTGTTACAGTTTGGCGCCCAATTTTATACTAACCCACCCCTCAGATTTTCAGATATTCATCTTCCTAAATTCTAAATTACACTTTCTCAAGTGAGTATATTTGGATTTTAATTTGGTAAGCATTTTATTATTTTTCATTCACTTTTACTCGACTCTTCTTTATACTAAACTTCATCTAGGTACTCTACACCCCCACACACATTCCATTATCGAAAGATAATTGGCACCCTTTCGGCCTCTTGGAGTGTTAACCCACTAGTGGGCACTGCCAAGGTTGGAGATTGGTTACTCTACGACGGCTATTGGACAATATCCCGTAGTCGTTTATCTCACATTATACTTTACCTACTCTCTACAAAAACATCGCCTACACTGCATCCCACAGACTTGCACACCACTACGTCTACCCTCTGGTATTCGTACCTAACGGCCGCTTGATGTGATAATCCATTCGTGGACACTCCCAAGTTGGTTGTTAGGACACTTCACGGCAGAAACAGGAGAGTATCCTGTGGACGCTTATACATTCCTACACATCTACATTACACTAAATACTAATACTTCTCACTACCAACACTTTTCCACAGCTAGTGCAACCTGTAGAAAACACATAACCCTCTTTTTGAGTTTTGCAATTGTCGGGTAAAATTTCTTAAAATTAATTTTGGATTAACTTGTTATTTTTATTTATTCTTGTAAAAACCATTTAGATTTAAGTTTTGTACTTCACAATATTAATTTATTTTTTTGGCTTAGTTAAGTACCACTATTTATACCTAGATTATTTTATTTTTATTTTAGAGCGGTACACAACTCGTAAAATAAGCCATTGTGTCGAGCGGTCTCACAACTCGTAAAATAAGCCTTAGTGTATCTTCATCTTAAACTAACTTGTATAATATTTTTTTTAGATACTTAAACTACTTGTACCTTGATCCTTGACTTGAAGGCTTTTCTTAAGCACTTTATGCTTGGCTGCTTTTCTTAAGCAGAAAAACTTTGTAAATAATTTCTTTTAATTTTAACGGGTTTTAAAAAAAGGTGCGGGTTACGACACCTAAATTAAATAAATAAGCCTTCGTAAACCTTAAAAATAATTCCTTGTGGAGTATGCGTCATTGAATGTGAACCATATCCCCTAAGTATGCTGGTGATGTATGATTGAGGAAGTGTGTAAGGTAGGTTAATGAAAGATGTATGAAAGAGCAAGGTCTTATTTATAACATCAAAAATTTTCTAGTTGATAATTTTCTGGGGATATGGGGAAAACTAGTGTTAATTTTTTTTTTAAACTTACTGTACCACTGTAAATACTCATTTAGCTTAATTTATGCTAATTAATGCTCTCTTATTTCTAAACAAGAAAATTTTTTCATGGTATTCAAAAATTTTCAGGGGTTTTCGGGGTAATGTAATGATTATTCTTTATACTTACATTTTGTTAACATTAACCTTGAAATTTAAGCATTCTCTATGTACCTTCATACTCATTTTCTGGAAGGAAATATAGTATTTGCGTGTTACAATAACTATTTCTTTAATATCTGTAATAAAATAAAATTTGATCTTTGTAATTTTGTATGTTGTGACATGTATGTCAAGATTTGTCAAACTGTCAGTTACTTTTCTTTTTTCCCATAGAGTTTCTCACTAGTCTATAAAGAATTACTTTTTGGTTTAATTATTATAAATTATTTTTATCAATATTATTAGCTGAAATATTGTATTTTATTAACTATGATTGTTTACTTCTTAATTTTAAATTATATCTTTAAATTCTTTACACACACATGGTTGTATAATATGTGCTGGCTGGTTACATGTGTCTGGCCACTGGAGGATATAATTTTAAAATGTAAAAAATGTTCTGGAACGGCTGAAACTAGTATAAATAGAGGACGAAGCGCAGAAAGCGGGACTACTACGAGAGGGAACTACGAAGAGGGACAGCGACGTAATTTGATGTATGGAGGTGCTGTTTATTTTTCTGAAAAGCCTCCACTAATAATACTACTACTGCTGCGGCCCTACTATTGAGCTTCGGAGTTTTGTCGGGTCCCTCCTGTTTCCACTGCTCGTCTTACTACAACCAATAGACAACAAGGCGCTCATACCGGATCCTCCTCACGACATATCCTCCTCCCAGTGTGTGTGACTTAAGAACCCTCCTCACAATATATCCTCCTCCCAGTTTGTGATACTAAAGGACTCTAGTGAAATAGGTAATTTTTATAAAACTATTTGTATTTTTTATTTATTTAAATTAAAAATGTACAAATCTACTTATAATCTTTATTTCCCTTAGGTTTAAGTTTGATTTGTTACACGGCTTAACGTGCTTTCCGAGGCACGGAGGGGTCTTGGTATGTAAAGATGGTCACCCATCTACGGACCAACCGCGGCAAGCGTAGCTTAACCTGATCGATCGACCCGAGCAGCTATTGTTACTTACTACGTTGTTCTCTATTCCACACCACCATAGAGGTTAAGAACTAGGCGCGTTTTTTTATGTAGTGGTCTCCCCTTTAGGCCTAATCCAATAAGGACTAATAAAATAAATAAGTAAAAATCACAATCACTACTGGCCACTGCACTGTTTTAATTTAATCACTCTTAAGGGTATCCACATTAACGAATGCAAAATTTTCGTATTCGTCATCATCAAATGTTTCCGCTTGTTCAATTACTAATAATGTTTTAATGTTTTCTTGTAAAAGCGAAATAACTGACAGTGTAATGTCCGCCGCGTGCGGCGGCTTGCAGCGCTTTGTGAGTGCATCGTGCACGAATCCAATGTATACATATGTTTCGCTGAGCTCCTGTTGTTTTCGTTTTATTCTGTTTTTGTAAGTTTCTATGATGTGTTTATTTATAAGTAATAGGTCTTTACCTATGAAATTGCCGTTTTGTATGAAAAAATTTAAACGAATTTTTTTCATGAATTTTTTATTTGTATTAATCGAAGTAATCACCCATGCAATCAATGCATCTTTGCCATCGCAGTGGCAGTTTATTGATGCCCTTCTTAAAGAAATCAGCTGGACGGGAGGCAACAAATTCTTCAAAGGCATTTTGTACTGCCTCTCGGGTATTAAATTTTTTTCCCGCCAAGAAGTTATCCAAATTCTGGAAAAAGTAGTAGTCTGTAGGCGCAAGGTCTGGTGAGTAGGGCGGATGACGGAGAGCTTCCAACCCCAGTTCTTGCAACTTGGAGACCGTCTGCTGTGCAGTATGAGGTCGCGCGTTGTCGTGCAGGAGCAGCGGAGACGAGCGATTGACCAATGCTGGTTGGAGATGCGCCAGCTTCTCCATCATTGTGTTCAGTTCTTCACAGTACACATCTGCAGTAATGCTCACCCCGTTTGGTAAGAAGCTGTGATGAATCACACCGGCGCTAGACCACCAAACAGACACCATCACTTTTCTAGGGGTAAGTTTTCGTTTAGGGCATTGTTTAGGTGCTGAACCAGGATCCAACCAACTTGCTGAGCGCTTACGGTTATCAAACAGAATCCATTTTTCATCGCAGGTAACAATGCGGTTCAAAATTCCTTCATTTGTGTGTCTGTTGAGCAGTGCAAGGCACGTCTCGACGCGTACTTCGCGCTGGCGATCATTGAGTTCGTGGGGCACCCATTTGTCAAGCTTTTTTACCTTGCCAATTTGACGCAAATGGACCAATATTGTTTTGACGCTAACGTCGAAAGCTGCTGCTAATTCAGCCGTAGATTGTGTATCATCAGCTTCCACAATCGCCTTTAATTCGTCATTGTCGACCAAAGTCTTCGGACGACCGCGAGGTTCATTTTTCAGGTCGAAATTTCCAGAACGGAAGCGAGCAAACCAATAACAGGTGGTGCGTTGGTTTGTAGTGTTAGCTCCGTAAACGTCGTTGATGTTGCGTGCCGCTTGTGCCGCGTTGCTGCCACGACGGTACTCATATTCCATAATTACTCGAATTTTTAACGTATCCATGATGACGAAAAAGATTGAAATGCGATGAAAATGTAACACTAATCAATAAAGAAATGACTACTTTTAGAAAAAAAAATCCATGTTTTTAAAATAAAATTAATTTGAAATTAGAATTCTTAGCCAAACAAAAATTATTTTGATTTGAAATGGCCAGTACTGCAGAACGGCAATTTCATAGGTAAAGACCTAATATAAAAATATTTATTTACTTATGCTGAAACTGTTTGTACTCCTCGTCACTTGTCCCTAAAGGTTCATTAGAAAACCAGCGTCAGACAGCATCTGTCTGGCATTAATGCTGAAATGAACCTTTTTGGCGCAGCCGTGAGGCACATATTATAGTACCTAGTTATTTATTTTCACTTTTTTTGCTATTTATTTTGTGTTACACGAACTGTGTCCAAATAAACGGTATTCTTTCTTTCTTTCTTTCTTTCTAATAAACTTTGTGCTTCTACTGACAAAGTTTTATGTTTTCTGCGAAGTTTGTGACGTTTCGCTGAGATGAGTGGATCAGAGCTGGTCAATAAATTATTTAAAATGTCTTCATTTGTAGTTTTTCTACTGCATTTCCTAGAATGGTGTTGGCGGTACCTACGAAAGTCTTTATTTCTAGCTTCAGCAGCTTCTTCATATAGCTGTCCAATTGGTATTAGACCAAAACTTTCAATAATAGCTGCACCATGCTTAAGAACTTTATGAACACTTGAAGGCATATAATACCAGCTATATAATTCCAAATACAGTTGCATGGTCACTTGAACATATTCGTGAAATTTCGCTGTGTCAATGTGGTAACCTGATGAAATTGCCTCTAAAATGATTGCAAATCGCCTTATCAATTCTTCACTAACACCAGTTATCTCAGCAGTCATGTTTGGATTTGCAAAAAATCTTCTAGCAGTGTTTCCGTCATTCGTGGAGCCGTGCCCTTGTTTAACAACATCAATCAGAAGTCCCATTCTATTTTTAAAAGCGTCTTGTATGTCTTTCTATCTTCTTTCCATGATGCACTTGTTGTCTCCCTTTACTGTCCATGTCTGTATCGTTAATCTGTAGGCTATATGCAGAATGCATTCCATCATTCGTATCCAGGTATGCAATGATGACAATCCGTATTTACAGAGATCTGGATCAGTCGGTTTTGATGCAATTAAGGGCAAATTATTCATCTCTGTTGGAGTGGCTTTACAAATGTCGCATCTCTGAGATGAAGTATCACATAAAATTGATGTTGCTTTTCCGTCTATCATAGTCATTAATAAAGAGTGTGTAATTTTTATTTCTCCAACTTCTGTTTTCACTAAATTTACAATCTCTTCCTCAATAGCACTTTTTTCCCGCAATATCGTTATTTTATTTTCTTTCACAAATTCGAAAAAGATTGGACGACACCAGTAAGATGAATTTGGTGAATCGTTTTGCCAGATAACTTGTTCGCCGCACACTAATTTTATTGGCACTAAACTACCCATAAATATGCTTGAATCGTCAAGTTGACTTTCTTGTTCATCGTCTGTTTGCATTTTTTGTTTGTAAATGGCTTGATTAGAAGCACCGTCAAATCCCCACTTACTGATTAGTGTAAATTCTTTACAACCACTATCTATGACGAGTGACGTCATTATTCTTGTTGTCGTTATATCCAATAGAGCTTGTAACTTTATTTTAGCTGAGGTTTCTGTCACTGTAATAGCATCTTTTGGTGGATAGCATTTCTGTTTCGCATGTTGCACTTGATAATAAGATGGAAATATATTACTGTCTTTTTCGTTAACACTTTTTCTTAAAGTATTGTATTGCCACTTGGTCAGCTTAAGTGATAAAAATAACCCTAAAGCCTCATCCGGAGAAAACACAGGTTTTGTTTCTTTAACAGATATGCACTTTTTAACTTTTTTTACATCTTGGGGATTCTTTAGTAAATGTTCTAGTATTCTAAAATACTAGAACCAACCTCCTCATTCCCATCCGCTTTCAACTGCTCAAAATATGCATATTTTATTTCGTCCGAAGATAAATGAAAGTTTTCTGCACGTCTTTTTTTCTGTTTAGGCGCTAATTCACAAAAAGGTTTTCTTGGGCTTTGTTCGGTGGAGACACCGACAGAAACTTTTGATGGTGATACATACTGAGTTGATGTACTCGGTGCTGGTTGATCTTCATTACTGCCTATTAAACACTTAATAAAGTCTGGCAATATTATGTTTTCTTGTAACCATTCACTATTTTTAGTTCTGAATATATTTTCTTTACGATAAGCGTTTTCCCATCTTCTATTTAAATTATAACAAAATTTTGCACAAAACAACTTTAAGGTCTTTTCGTGATCATCACTTAATTCGACTACAAATTTAGACCTTATCTCACTACACAAACTGTCATTATTTTTAATACTGCCACTGTTTTTTAAAATAACGAAAAGATCAAGGTTTGTCACAAAATTTTCAAACATTTTCACAAATACAAAATTACAAATAAGTAAGTAATGAATGTGTGGGGGTAGTGCTTCTATTATGGTGGGTAATAGAACACTGAAGTACGTTTGAATGCAACCGAACATTCCGTAGATACCCTATCGTTGCACCAATCACGTTACGACACGTCATAACTTGTTGTTGCGCTCGCGCACTCTTATCCCTTGATTCCCGGAAACAAGTCTCAAAACAAATTACGTCATACCTACCTATGGTGGTGGAAAATGTCGAACATTGTTTTTTTTTTAAAGAACTAAGTAGGTATTGAGGTTTTCAGGCCGTTTAGTATGCATTATTTTCAATTTCAATTTAAATGGAATAAATTGCTTAACTAAAATAACATGACTCTTTATACAAATTTGATATGGCTATATCTCCGAAAGTACTCGTTAAATTAAAAAAAGTCATAGAATAAAAACGTTTTAAATTTATGCCTAGATACCAAAAAAATACATTTGATCTCTTAAGACCCAACCTTGTAATCCCAGCCCACTGTGCGGCGGGGCGACCGGCGGAATGTACCAAGCGAATGGCACGGGCGACCGGCGGCGCGACAGGCGAGTGAAACAACAAATACATGAATCAGTACGGCGCGCATAGACTAATATATAATTTATAGACAGTTTATAATCTCGCGAGATAAACGAACGGTGTTCGCAATCTCGGTGATATATTCAATAGAAAGTCAGTTTGAGTTAAAATACTTTTTATTTATTTTTTCAAACTTATATAATAATATCAGATAATTATAGACCGTCCTTGTAGTAGTAAAAATGCTTAAGGTGTTATTTCCCCCAAAAACAAAACCGTATTTATTTTCCCTGGCCGGCGACACTTTAACAAAATGTTTGAAACATGAATGTCCTTTTAGCCCAAGATCCCACAGCTTTCTGACATAACTTATTTTCACAAAGATGAAACCTTAGGTTCTGAGTAGTGGCATCATGTACTTACAATAGGTACCTGCGTGTTTGTGGAGTTGTCTCAGTCACACCTGGGCAGGAACCAGATGAGAAAGTTACCTAAAGGGAAATGCCCAAGATCCATAGTGATTTTGGCCTAGAGCGCACACTTATGGTATGACGTATTCATGTAATATACATTGTCAGTATGTAAAAGAAAGAAGAATCGGTTAAGTAAAACTTCGGATTTTTTGGAAAAAAATATTTTAATTTTATTAAATACATTACATTTAATGCTACATAAATGACATTGGTGGTGAAGTTTAAATCGTTTATAGATACCTTACTCGTCATTAGTATCGTAAACGATTAAAACATCATCCAAAAATTGAGCAGGTGCTTCAATATTACTTTGATGCCGTGCCCACCCTAAATACCAGATAACTGACATGACGTGGGCACAGCATCCAACTGTTCGACGGCCTACAATACAATTACAACAGTATTGTTTTATTGCTGCACGACCAGTATTCGTTGTATTGAACAAAATGTAAACGAAATATATTTTTCTTGTTATATGTCGGCTAGATATTTTCGTTCTGAGCAAATAACAATTACTGCCAAAAGCCGATGCTTCCATAGCACTTCTCCTACGATCACTGCACACTTCAATGCGGTAACTACCGTTAAACCTAATGTGCTCCCCGTAATACGAACGTGCTTGTTTTATTTGATATGTCCCACAAGCAATTAAGACCAAATCGCTGTAAGTGAGGATTGGGAATTCTCTTATATTTTCAATATTCACATTAATATTAGTGAAATGTGCCCTAACCCGATTTAAATTATGTTCCCTCACATAATCCGATAGATCATTATTGACATTCATATTTTGGGCAACAATTTCTAGTATTTGTGTTGCATCTTCCCTGTCCCTTATTTTAGTATGGTATTTATTTATTAAGCTAGCCGCCACAGCAAAGTCTTGCATGAGGTGCCTTGACGCTCTATTAAAAAAGTTTTGTCGAAAGATTTTAAAAGATGATTTAAAGATTCCATTCACCACCTCAACCACCCAGCGACATAATGTGACAGCCCTCGATTTGTTGGCATTCGCTGTTGTAAGCTGTGTATCTCCATCTTCTGGGGACAAGGGCACATGCACATGATACCCGCAAGATGCTAATAAAGGTAAGGAGTCCCTAAATCCCCGATCCAAAATAAAAACATCCCCCGCTTGAAAATACTGACGATAGGAGCAGTTTTCGTTCTGAAATTCATTAACCATTATAGTTGCGTCAGAGGTTGTTGCAGGATAAGGGCCAAGGATATCTATTATGTACCCATCTGTACACACAAGTAAAATAGGCTTTACTAGGTTTCGATACTTATGCAATGAGTAAGTTTTCTTTTGATATAAATAATTTGAGCTTTTCTCAATGTAAATATATGTACCATCAGCAATTATTATGGGGCTCCTATCTTCACCTTGATATAATCCACCTGGAATAATCAAGTTTCTCGCAGCTATTTCTGCTCGGGTAATATGGTTTATCCCCAGATTTCTAGGAACAAAATCCTGTGTTAATAATTCGCGTGCTTCATTCATATGACGTTCTAGGGTACTTCTAGGTACTTGCAATAATGTTGCAATTCGTTCATCACTATCACCTGTTCTTAATTTAATTAAATAAGCAGCAAGTGCAAATGCACCCCTATGCTTGTTGGAAAGCCTGGGAACATTGGATAGAATGTCTAAAAATTGTGCCTTATTAAAACCTAGATAGTAG
This sequence comes from Polymixis flavicincta, assembly GCA_949987655.1. Taxonomy (NCBI): domain Eukaryota; kingdom Metazoa; phylum Arthropoda; class Insecta; order Lepidoptera; family Noctuidae; genus Polymixis; species Polymixis flavicincta. The sequence goes on from OX465187.1 coordinate 5,119,323, forward strand.
TGAACTATATGATCAGGCATATCATTTATGTTATTAAAATCTAAATGATTGAACATACTGTTCTTGAGTAAGGAAGCAAATTCTTCTACTTGTTCTGCACTAAAAGTTCTAATCGGATTCTCAATTGAGTCCATAAGTGAATTCCATATATTGTTCCTTAAATGATAGAAGCAAATTCTGCATTCTGGAGGTACATAATAATTATAGTCACAAAATAGCCTAACTCTTAAGTCATTTGGGACTGTAAGCCGCTCGGAGCTAACACAGTTTGGAAAAAAGCAGCGACTTTGTGTACCTGGTGCCCGAATATAATTTGGTAGCAACATGCAGTTATCAGTGGCTCCACTTTCCTCTTCGGTTGTCGATACAGTGGCTGTGCTTTCCGATTGAATTGAAGATGGTTGACCCGGAGTATCTTGTTCTAAAATTGTTCTTGATGCTGCTCTGTCAATCCTTCGCCAACAAGTATGACAGACAGATGCTGATATTGGCAACTGTAACAAATAACAGTATTTACATTTTAAGAGTATTTAACACATTTTTTTTTTGGGTTTCATGTTTTTGACAACTGCTACTTACTGTCAATCACATCATCATACTATATTATGTTGAGAGTGTAAAGTTACGATTCCAACGGGAATATCTTACCTCACGTGGTGCAACTTGACGAGCAACCTCACTTCTAATACGATTCTCACGAGGTGTGTCTGTCCTTAATGTGTGAGATCTTGTACGTAAAAGCGAGTGCCCACAGGAGATGCATACATGTGAATGACCAACAATTGGTGTACTTTGTTGACCCGTAGGAGTAGGCTGTCTTATTTCACTCCAAGCTGATATCCAACAAGAATGGCACACCATGTTTTCACGGGTTACTTGGACCTATTGAATTAAAAGTATACAATGAAAGTATACAATAAGAAAATCATCTTGTATCAACTTTTTCTTGATAAATTATAGATATTACAGGTACCTATATTATCTATATGACTTGTAATATTCACCTGCTGTGGTTCAATCCATCTTTGAATAAGACGTCGCACCTCTGCGATAACCAATGGATGTCTTCGCATTCTCGATATATTTATACCACAATTTACACAACGTAAATGTATGTTTCAAACTCAAACTCAAACTCAAAGCATTTATTTCAATTAGACCTTTCACAGGCACTTTTGAATTGTCAAACAAAAATCGAAGTTGAAGCTAGGTGCCCATTCCAAAAACGTAGATCTCTCTGGAGAAGAACGGGCAAGAAACTCCAAGGACACTCTTTTAAATCGTGGGTATTACAAAATTTTGGGAACATTATTCTTGGTGCTTCTATATGTGAGAACAATGTAAAAAATTAATAAAAAAAATAAGATTCAAAATAAGCCATGGCAGATAAGAGATGACCAGTCTCAGCAGACGGCGCCCGTTCACGAACTTGACGCATGGATCAGCACCATCCAGCTCAACCATTTTCTAGGGAACCGAATGATCCAACACACACGCCACCATCAGTGAGACATTTAAGTGAGCATGACATACTCTCAACTACCACGTTTTTTCAAGTCGACGTACATCAAAACAACATATTATAAGGATGCATGGTACTCACATTTACAAAAATTTGACAAAATGCTTCTAAATTATACAAAACTATAGTTTCAATCCTATTTGAGAAATTCATAAAATTTGACTTCCAAAAAGAAAGAAAAATATATAATAAGTATCTATTGAAATTTTAATAAATAATACTTGGTTCAGTAAAATCAAAAACAAATTCGTAATGTCACAAAATTAATAAAAATAGGAACAGAAATGTTCGCAATGTCAGAAAAATAATAATAATAGGAACAGTGTTCGTAATGTCAGAAAACATAAAAAAAAGGGGAAGCATCTCTTCCAAATATTAAAATGTTAATTAGTAAGCCTAGGTGGCTGTGGAGCAGGACCAGCATTAAGCCAGGCATTTTTATCTAAGATATAATCATCTAACTTATAATATGCTTGTCTACATAGTGTGCGTTTAATGCATGACTTAAATTTATTTTCACTTAGTTCAAGAATATCGACTGGTAGTTTATTATAACATTTTACACAGTACCCCATAAAAGAAGTATGTACTTTAGACAATCTGAAACGTGGTTGATCTAATTTGTTCCTATTTCTAGTGTTAAAATTATGCCTGTCACTTATCTTACTAAAAAGATGTAGATTTTTCCGAACATACATAATGTTCTCATAAATATATTGAGAAGGTACCGTCATGATGTTAATTGTTTTGAACAGTTCCCTTAGAGATTCGCGTCTGCGGAGGTTGTAAATGGCTCCTCGACTTGACAGCCCTCTTTTGCAGAATAAAGATCGACTCAACATCCGCAGCCCGTCCCCATAGCAAAATACCGTAAGACATGATGCTATGAAAGTAACTAAAATAAACAAGTCGCGCGGTATCCACGTCTGTTAATTGGCGGATCTTCCAAACAGCGTAAGCGGCAGAACTTAGCCGCCCTGCAAGTGATGTTAAGTGAGGACCCCACTGTAGCTTTGAGTCAAGCGTGATCCCCAGGAAAACCGTCTGTTCGACGAATTCTATTATCTCCTTATTCAATACAACGTGACATTCACTACTTCTGACATTCGGTAACGTGAATCTAATGCATTTAGTTTTCTTTCCATTTAATACCAAATTATTTACAGTAAACCAATTATGGACCTTAACTATAGCGCTATTTACCTCGTCAAGCTCCTGTGCGTGTCTCTTAACTTTAAAAATCAGTGATGTGTCATCAGCAAATAACACCATTTGTGGTTGGTTTTTTAGTAAATGAGGTAAATCATTTATATATACTAAAAAGAGGAACGGACCCAATATTGAACCTTGCGGTACTCCCATTTTGACTTTTAAGCCCAAGGAATTCACACCGTTTATTTGAACTTGCTGCAGTCTATCATTCAAGTACGATTTTACCAAGCTAAGCGCAAGTTCACCCAGTCCGTAATGCTCAAGTTTCAAGAGAAGTGTTTCGTGATTCACGCAATCAAACGCCTTGGATAGGTCGCAAAAGATACCTATTGCATCTTGCGCCTCTTCCCATGCGGTAAAGATGTGTTTTAATAAGGTGACACCAGCGTCAGTTGTGCAACGTCCTCTTGTGAAACCATACTGTTGATCGTGTAGGATGTTATTACGATTAAAATGATTGAGCATTTGATTTAACATAACTTTTTCAAACACCTTGCTGAAAACTGGCAAAACCGATACGGGTCTATAATTATTCATATCTTTGCTGTCGCCAGATTTGAAGAGTGGAATAACTTTACTGTACTTCATTAAATCTGGGAACACCCCTTGATCTACACACAAATTAAATATTAACGCCAAATAGGGTGCAACTGTCTCAATAATGGATTGACATACTTTAGTAGACATGCCCCACAGATCTTCCGTAATTTTGATCTTCGTTTGGATCTATTGTTGATGTTTGCGAAGAACTCGACTGTCCAGTGTGAATGCCAGGGTGATCATCATATCTAGTTATCGGGTCCATGTTCGTGCGAGGAGTTTCGGATGAAGCGGAAGCAGAATCCATATTCACGCCAAGGTCGTTAAGTTCAGAAGGATTATCGGAGTCCATTTTAATGCAAAGTCGTTGGTTTTATAAAATCCAGAATTAATTTATAACAACAAGTCAACAAACAGCAACAGAATCGCGTCAGCCGAGAGTCGAGAGTTGTTGACGTAACGTTTGTTTGACAACTATGAGTCTATGACTTTTAATCAGGGTGCGGTTGCCAGTACAATAAAATAAAATCGATAATCGATTTTGATCGAAAAGAATTCATGTGATTTTACTTTGGCACTTTGACACTGTCATGTATATTCTAAAACTATTAAAGTACAAAGCACCAACTGATTTTTCAAAATATGTCTGCTTTGATGTCGCTTACTGCCATCCAATTAAAATAAATAAATCGAAAACTGAAATAAAATGGCTTCTCTTTTTAAAATGGCAACTCTGCCGGCCGGCATAATTTGGTTGATCTTTCAATCATTTCGAAACTTATAAAGTACGATAAATATTCCTATCTTATATGACAAAATGGGTATCTCGATAATTTAAAATTAATTAAAACGTTTTTTTTTGCACAAATCATTTTCGTGTGCCGCCTTGGCCAAAAATGGGCAATTGCCTTTATTAAGTGTTACTTTACTTATTTTCACATGGCTAATTTTTTTATGTATATTGTAGAATATTACTCTGAAGTAATATCAAAAATATCAGATGCTTTCCATGGGCCGAAACTGTTGTCAGACGCTTTAAAGCTCTACAAAAAATATATGAACCATTTTGACAGGCGATCACGTACTCAACTGGTGACGCCGCTCATTCCACAGGACGCTGATCACGTATTATTCTATAGTTGCGCGGTATTATTATAGTTTTCAAAATCAAAATCAAAAGTCATTTATTCAAATTAGGCTGAGAATCAGCACTTTTCGAACGTCAAAATACATAAGACAGTCCCCCAAAAACGCCCACCCTTCGACACTTCCTAGTGCTTTAGCTGGGAAGAAGAAGTGGCGCAACAAACTCCCCAGCAGCACAGCTGTCTGTTTAGTCGGATGGACTTGATTCTATACATACATAGGCAAAGTAATAAACAATAACGCATATTACCAAAAATAAAAGTTTCCTGGTATAAAGGGCTCTATATGTCAATAACTAATGACTTATTAGATAGATGATAAAAAAACACTTGGTCAATAAAATTAAAAAAAAAAGTATTTAACTAAATAAATATATGAACCCATATAACCTACGTCACTAGGTACGCTAATTCTGGAGAAAGAACATAAACATTGTCTTGTGTTAATCACAGCGACCAACTATTCTTGTCATTTAAATAGTCGTTAATGGAATAGTAAGCCTTTAAACAAAGGATGGATTTTACTTGAACTTTAAACGCATCAAAAGGCAAATCTAGCGAAGAAGTGGGAAGCTTGTTATAAAAAGTTATACCAAGCCCAACAAATGAGTTATGAACCTTATGAAGCCGGTGAAAGGGAGCACGTAGTTTGTCCTTGTTTCTAGTGTTAACGGTATGAATATCACTGTTTTTAGTGTACAAGTGTATATGTTGCCTAATAAATAAGATGTTAGCTAATATGAATTGTGATGCCACTGTGAGAATACCAATATCTTTAAAAAAGTCCCTCAAGGAAAATCTGCCACCTAACTGGTAAATTGCACGAACAGCACGTTTTTGAAGGACAAAAATATTTTGAATATCAGCGGCTTTGCCCCACAGCAGAATACCGTAGGACATAACGCTGTGAAAATAACTAAAGTATACTAATCGAGCTGTATCGACGTCAGTGTATTGTCTTACTTTTCTGACGGCGTAGGCGGCTGAACTGAGCCTCCCTGCTAGTGTTGATATGTGTGATCCCCACTGAAGTTTGGCATCTACTGTTATGCCCAGAAATACTGCCGTGTCTACGGTTTCAAGCACCTCTTTATCTAAGACGATATTGGGACCTAGATTTCTAACATTCGGTAAGGCGAACTTTACACATTTCGTTTTTTTGGCATTGAGAACAAGGTTATTTGCCGTAAACCAATCCGTAACCATTGAGAGTGCACTGTTTACGTCGTCAAAGTCTTGTCTATTCCTATCTACTTTAAAAATAAGAGAAGTATCATCTGCAAACAGTACAACATCACAAATACCCTTTAAATAGAACGGTAAGTCATTAATATATACTAAAAACAAGAATGGGCCGAGTATTGAGCCTTGAGGCACACCTAACTGAACTGGCAGCCCGGAAGATTTTTTACCATTAATTTCTACACATTGAACCCTATTTTGCAAATAAGAATTTATTACGTTTAGAGCATCGTTATGGACACCGTAATAACGAAGTTTACACAAAAGCGTCTCATGGTGCACGCAATCAAAGGCTTTTGAGAGATCACAAAAAACTCCAATAGCATTTTGCGAGTTCTCCCATGCGTTAAATATGTGTTTCAACAGAGCAACACCCGCATCAGTAGTCGAACGACCTTTTGTAAAGCCATATTGCTCATTATGAAGGAGGCTATTTAAATTAAAATGTTTTAGCAACTGCTTGAGTATTAACTTTTCAAATATTTTGCTAAATGCAGGTAAGATAGAAATAGGCCTGAAATTACGAATGTCATTTTTATTACCTGATTTAAATAATGGTATTACTTTACTACTCTTCATGAGGTCAGGAAAAGTTCCTGAATCAACACATTTATTAAAAGTGACAGCTAGATAGGGGGCTACAATTTCTATAATATTACTTAAAAGTTTAATGGAAATGCCCCAGAAATCACCAGTGTTTTTAGACTCCAGTGTGTTAAAAACATTAACTACGTCACGAGGCGTTACATGTTCGAAACTGAATAGGTCACTACATTTAGGCACACTACTATGCAAAAGGTATTCTGCTTTAGACGGGGATGAATCTAAGGAGCGAGTCGTAGTTACAGGTATGTTGGCAAAAAACTCATTAAATGCCTCCGCTACTTCAGCTTCTGTAATAATTAATTTGTCGCCGACCATAATCTCAAGTTGATTGTCTTGTTTAACAGACTTGCCCGTTTCATTATTAATTATTTTCCAAGTGGTTTTAACTTTATTGTTAGAATTTTTAATTGTGTCACTTAAAAATTTCGATTTTGCAAAAGCACTAATTTTTTTAAATAATTTTGAATAGTTTTTGACATACTCTAGGAAAGGAGTATCAAACCTGTATTTTTTCAATCCATATAATTCGTATAGTCTCGCTCTACTTTTGTAAATACCCGGAGTAGCCCATTGATTAAAGCCAGCGGAGGTGCCATTAATGTTAATGGTTTTGGTCTTGAAAGCAGATTGAATCTTTTTGCACAACATCAAAAAGGGCTTCATAAATTTCATTCGGATTCTCGTGTTGTGCTATGGATGGTGTAATTCTATGAGCTATATTATTTTTAAACCTTTTGCAACGACTAGCTGTATAAGGCCTACATTCAAGTGTACGTGGTCGCTTTTTATGTAATGGCATGGGGAAGCTAGCTAATAAACCACATTGGTCGGACGTTAAGTCAGTTAGTACTAATTTATTTTTGGCATCACAATCAGTAAACATATTATCAAGACATGTTGACGAAGATGCCGTGATCCTAGTAGGTTCAAAAAATAAGTTAATTAAATTAAAAGACCTAAACAGTTATATTGCTTGTAAGTTTTTTTTTCTTTTTGCATAGTTACAGTTATTCAAAGCGTTATAGAGCGACTGCGACATCCATGGTAACTCGGTTCCCCTTCTTAAACTAACAATCTGTTTCAGTCAATTGTGTATGTGTATGCGCCATGTATAAATATTGATGTGTAGTTATTACATCGTTTAAGATATTACAGGATAAGGTTAATCAGTGCGCAAAAATATTTTTTTCATAGAATTAACAAAAAACTGCTGTTTCATTCAAAGGTGTCAATACCTATGCGCTCAAAATGTATGGAACAGCAGTTTTTTTTAACATTGTGAGTTTAAGATGGGGAACCGAGTTACCATGGATGTCTCACTCGCTTTCATTAACTGTAAGTACCTATGCACAAATGAAAAAAAAAAAAAAAACTTACAAACAATACAACTATAATAATACCCGGCCGCGCCGCCGCCACTCGCCAGAGACAATATCCCTCCTCACGCCATACCCCGCACCGCATACCGATGAACTGAACTACTTGCATGTAGGTAAAGAAACCCGCTCGACCCAGGTTACGCGCCGATCACAATTTGCATTCGTGATTTTTAAACAAACTATATGAAAGTATATGTACGGCGCCGCCGAGGCCGGCCCAAGAAAAGGTGGCGTATTGCAAGGGCTTGATCGAGGAGGCCCTGGAAAAGGATACCTGGAAGAATTTGGGGGAGGCCTTTGCTCAGCAGTGTGGCAGCGTACGTGATCAGCGTCCTGTAGAATGAGCAGAATCACGAGTTGAGAACGTGATCGGCTGTCAAAATGGTTCATATATTTTTTTAGGGCTATAAAGCGTCTGACAACAGTTCCGACCCAAGGAAAGCGTCTGATACTTTTGATATTACTTCAGAGTAATATTCTACAATATATGTATAAAATCAGCCATGTGAAATTAAGTAACACTTAATTTTAGGTAACTTTCTCATCTGGTACCTGCCCAGGTGTCACTGAGCGAACTCCACAAACACGCGGGTATTAAAAGTACATGAGGCCACTACTCAGAACCTAAGGTTTCATCTTTGTGAAAATAAGTTATGTCAGAAAGCTCTGGGATCTCGCACTATTTATAGATTCGTTATTCGTCGTTTTTCTTCAGGCAATTTTCTGAAATCAAAATTTGTCCTGTCAAAATATTGGCAATGTCAGGGGTATCACTACTCTCAGCCAGGTGGTCGCGTATTTCCGTGACACTGATGGCGCCGTTCTGAACACACTCGAGTACCGCCAGCAGCAGTTCCGTCACGTTGTTCTTGGCCGCGAACTCGATGAGATCGCACGCGTTCACCGCGCTCACGGTGCGCATCAGTTTGTCCACGCAGAGCCGCTCCAGTTCCGGCATAATGTAGAACGAGGACAACAGTAACAGCTGCTCCAAGCCCGACTCAGGCAGCACGCGTAAATACACATAGCTCTTCAAGTGCTCCAGAGTGGCTTTGGAGGTGCCAGTGACGTTCACGTGACCCTCGGCGGTCTCCCGCCACGCGCCGCCCAGCATGCGGCGCAGCACGGGGCTGGCAGCCGCCAGCACGGCGCGGTGCATGCGCACGGAGCCGCCCTCGCCACGCAGCTCAAAGTCCGTCAGCTCCGTGTCCCCGTGCAGAGTCGCGAACGAACTCGCATTCGGCTGCAGGTGCATATCTACCACCACGTCAAACGTCAGTTGCGGCTTACTGTTCTCGTCTATCAAGTGCCACGTGCCATCGTCATTGGTAAACTTCTTGCCCACTATGTTCAGCTCCAAACTGTTGAAGTATATAATGTAGTTGAGTTTATCGGTGTCGCAACGTTTGGTGAACCGCACGAACAGTAAGTTTTTGTACGTAGTATGGTAGTTGTAGTTTGAGTACGCGGCGATACTTCGCAACTGAAACAGCGCCGCGCCGCTGATCACGAACTCGGGGCTATCCTTTGTAATGAAGAATTTGTCGTTGATCGTTACGGTCACCTTTGCTTCCAGTAAATTGCCTTTTTGGGTTACTTCTTTTATTTCCATTCTGCAAAGAAGAAAAGCTTACATTTTATTTGAGTCACCTGGCATGGCAAGCATAGATAGCACAGTAGACCTACTATATAATTGTGCTAATGCTATTCTATTTCCTAATTAAATCTACAGAGCCCTTTTCATGTGTAAACAGAATCCCAATCTACTTTCAAGACCAAAACCATTGACATTAATGTCACCGCCGCGCCGCTGGGTTCAAACAATGGGCCAGGTATTTATAAAAGTAGAGCGAGACTATAGAAGTTATATGGTTTACTAAATACAGGTTTAATACTCCTTTCATAGAGTAGGTATGTCAGAAAATATTCAAAATTATTTAAAAAGATCTGTCTTTTTGCTAAATCAAAATTTTTAAGCGATCATCATCATCATTTCAGCCGAAAAACGTCCACTGCTGGACATAGGCCTCCCCCAGGCTCTGTTAGGAACAATAAAATAGTTTAAGTATAATAAGTTGGCAACCCTGTCGAAAACCCCTACCAAGATTGTTCTAGCATGGCGGCCTTTTGCTAGTGTAACCGTTTTGTGAAACTCCCATCGTCATTATAATAAAGGTACACAAACACTCTTCGCCTAAGTTTATTTTAAAGTCCTAATAACAGGTTATGGGCCCAGTCGTTCCATAATTCTGTTTTTAGGTGAAGAACCTGAGATCGGTGTCTGTAAAAACGACGCCGGCTGGCGAGCACGTGGGGAAGCGCGTGTGTATCTTTTATTTCGCTCAAAGTCGAAGTTGGGCTGAGGTCAACGGCGTCTGGTGTAATTGCGGTGCAAGGGAGCACACGCAGTAGACGACAATTGCAACCTATTCGACGGCAGAGCAGATTTTGAGCAGATCGAGGTTATGGATCAGTTCGGGGCGATGACGACGGGAGGCGGAGCTAAGTTGGAGGGTCCAACAAATTGGAATACGTGGAAATTCCAAACCACTGTACTATTGAGAGCTCAAGAGCTGCTTTCTGTGGTAAATGGTCAAGATGTAAAATCTGTAGCGGATGTAAAGACTGCAGATGCTGCGTGGGTCAAGAAAGATGGCAAGGCTCAAGGAATAATTGTGTCAAGGTTGAGTGACAGTGTCATGACACATATTTTAACATGCGAGACTGCTGCACAGATGTGGGAGAAACTATTAAACGTCTATGAGCAGAAATCGAGCACTGCGATTCACTTGTTACAGCAAAAGTTTTTTAATTTTAAATTTGAGGAGAACATGGAAGTTTCAATGTTTCTATCCAAACTAGAGGAGCTGCAACTTCAGCTAAAGCAGGCAGGCGAAGAGGTATCAGAAAGATTTTTGATAACTAAAGTCCTGTTGACATTGCCAGAAAAATATTCTCACTTCATATCAGCATGGGAGTCGGTGGACGCAGCTAAGCAGAGCTATGATAATCTAGTTGCAAGACTTCTTGTGGAAGAGGACAGAGTGAAGGCAAAGTCAAGCGAAGGTGAAAATGTAGCCTTAGTTGCAAAAACTTCTGAGAAGGTGAAAAAGTGTTATAAGTGTGGCCGGGTTGGACACTTTATCCAGGACTGTAAGAGCAAGAAAGAAGTCAGAAAATGCTTCAATTGCCATAAGGTTGGACATTTAAAGAAACAGTGTAAAAACATAAGCAATGATAAGAAAACTGAAGAGCAAAGTAACGCCTTTTCAGCAATAACAAAACAAAGTGAGAGGTTATCTTGTGCATCCAACAGCAAGTGGATTATTGACAGCGGGGCTAGCGAGCACATGACTTCTGAACGCAACTTGTTTACATCGATGTGTCAAGTGGGGAACCGGTTTGTTGTTGTTGGCGATGGGCGACGTTTGCCAGTTTTGGGTGTTGGTGAAATTGACTTTGTAAACAATAAACTGACTGAGGTGTTATTTGTGCCAGAACTGAAGCTGAATCTGTTTTCTGTGACAAGGGCTACTGTCAAAGGATATAGTGTGGACTTAACATTGGACAAATGTGTTATAAAGAAAAACAATCAAGTGCGTGTTTCAGGGTTTAAAGAAAACAATGTTTATGTTGTATATTTTGAGAAACATGATGTTCAGTGTGCAGTAACTCTCAGTGAATGGCATGAGCGACTTTGTCATCAGAGTGTGGACTATGTGAAGCAGGTGCTTAACAAAAACAATATTGATTACACAGGAGACCACGTCAAATGTATTTCATGTCTGGAAGGGAAAATACATAAACTTCCATTCAAAAGAGTTGAACAGCATACCAAACAGTGTCTGGAGCTGGTGTATGCCGACGTGTGCGGACCCATGGAGGTGGAAAGTATTGGAGGTTCGAGGTATTTCCTGCTTATCAAGGATGACTATAGCAATTATCGTGTAGTTTATTTTTTAAAGAATAAAAGTGAAACAGCTACTAAGATGAAGCAGTTTGTCAACTGGGCTGAGAGACAAACAGGAAACATGGTAAAAGTCATTCGTACTGATAATGGTGGAGAGTTTATAAACAAAGAATTAGAAGAATTAGTTAATGAAAAGGGAATACACCACCAAACAACAGTCCCATATACTCCCCAACAAAATGGGAAAGCGGAGAGGGACATGCGCACATTAGTGGAGGCAGCAAGGTCCATGCTTAAAGGTAAAGACCTATCGAAAGACTTGTGGGCAGAGGCAGTCAACACCAGTGTATATGTTTTGAATAGGACATCAAAGAGCCGAGTAGAAAATCAGACACCTTATGAAACATTTAATAAACGTAGTTATGATATACACAGCTTGTGTGGAGTTTTTGGTGAATACGTATATGTCCATATTCCTAAAGTAAAGAGACTAAAATGGGATGCGAAAGGAGAGAGAGGAAGGTTTGTTGGATATGAGGACACTAAAGGATTCCGAGTATACTTTGAGGGCAAAAGAGAAGTTCATACGAAGAGAGATATAGTGTTTATAGATAGAAAGAAACAAGAAAATGAACAAGTAATCTCACTAGTCGTACCTGTGGAGAACAATCTACAAAAGGAACATGTACAGGTTGAGGAGGTACAGGAAGAGGTGGAGCAGGTACAGGGACAGGTTGAGCAGCAACAAGGACAGGATGAGAGTGAAGGTAAAGGTGTGTTAGAGCAGGAGGAGCTAAGTGACGTCAGTCAACATGAAAGCTCTGATTATTCTGATGCTACTGAAAACATAAGACATACCCAGAGTGGAAGAAAAGTGAAGAAGCCTTCAAGGTTCCTGGACTACTTGGGACTAATTGCAACAGAGGGAGAACCTGCTAGCTACAGAGAGGCTATGGAAAGAGAAGATGCTAATAGCTGGAGAAAAGCTGTGGAAAAGGAATTGAGCCAGCTACAGGAAAATAATACATGGACAGTAATAGAAAAGATACCCGAAGGAGCAGAAATAATAAGTACCAAATGGGTGTTGAAGAAAAAGGAAGGCCAGAATGGAGAAATTATTTATAAGGCTAGGTTGGTAGCTAGAGGCTTCCAGCAAAACTGTAATGATAGTGATCTTTATTCTCCTGTTGCTAAATTAAATACTTTTAGAATATTTATAGCTATAGCTACTAAGTTAGGGTTAGAGATAAGTCAAATGGATGTATGTGGAGCCTTTTTAAATGCAAAACTTAATGAGGAGTTGTATTTAATCTTACCAGAGGGAACCGATTCTAAATAATATGTAAAACTTAACAAATGTATTTATGGTTTGAAGGGGTCTCCAAAGTGTTGGAATAATACTTTTAATAATGTTATGTTGTCTTTAGGTTACAAACAATCTGATAAGGATTATTGCTTATACTCTAAATGTGAAGGAGAAATGAAAACATTTCTGTTATTGTATGTTGATGACATATTGTATTTTGGGAATAACAAAGAAGAGATGGGTAAACTTAGAGACGTATTGTGTAAAACGTTTAAAATAAAAGAAATGGGATTAATTAGTAAATTTCTGGGGATTGATGTTAAACAAGATTTAAATAAAGGAAAAACTGTTATATCACAAAAAGATTACTTGAGAAAATTGTTGTTACAGTACAATATGTTGAATTGTAAAACATTGAAGTTACCTATTGATAAAAATTACAATTTTCATATCTTAAAGAGAGATGGTTCAGAGAGTGCTGAAATAGAGAGTAAATGTAGAACACTAGTAGGAAGCTTAATGTATGTAGCTATGGATACTAGGCCAGATATATGCGCTGTGGTTAATATCTTGAGTCGCTATCAGAGTTGTGCATCTGAACTTTTGTATAAACTTTTGTTAAATGTTTTGAGATATGTAAATGGAACTGTTGATTTGTGTCTAGTATACTATAAAGAGTGTAATGAGGATGTTGTATGCTATGTTGATAGTGACTGGGGTGGCTCTGATGACCGAAAATCAACATCAGGGTGTATTTTTAAAGTTTTTGGTTGTTCAGTAATTTGGTATTCAAGGAAACAGCCAACAGTTGCACTATCTTCAACCGAAGCTGAATATATTGCCTTGTGTTTGGCCACTAGTGAAGCTTGTTGGTTAAAATATATTATGTTAACATTTGGGTTTGAAGTAAACATAATTGTATATGAAGACAACCAGTCTACTATTAAGATGGCGCAAATGGCCACTGGTAACTCTAGAGTCAAACATTTGGAGATAAAACAGTCATTTATTAAAGAAAAGTTGGAAAATAAAGTTATAGTTTTGAAATATAACTCCAGTGACCAAGTTGCAGACATACTTACCAAAGCATTGGGTGGGGTAATTTTTAAAAGATTAGGGGATAGATTGTTTAATACTTAATTAAGGGGAGGCATGTTGTTAAGGGGAAGTCATTGTGTTAAGGGTTAGTTCGTTGGGTTACCTTTGGAAGTAAAACAATTGTGAGACTTGTTTAAATATTTTATTGAGGGGAGGTGTTAGGAACAATAAAATAGTTTAAGTATAATAAGTTGGCAACCCTGTCGAAAACCCCTACCAAGTAGTACCAAGATTGTTCTAGCATGGCGGCCTTTTGCTAGTGTAACCGTTTTGTGAAACTCCCATCGTCATTATAATAAAGGTACACAAACATTCTTCGCCTAAGTTTATTTTAAAGTCCTAATAACAGGCTCCTCCACTTCGATCGGTCTTGTGTTTCCCTCATACAGCGGATTTCTGCGAACTTCACAAGGTCATCGGTCCACCTTGTGGGTAACCTTCCCACACTACGTCTTCCGGTACGCGGTCGCCACTCCAAAACCTTTCGGCCTCATCGGCCATCTGTTCTGCGAACAATGTGCCCCGCCCATTGTACTCCAAGCATAGCCCTCTTCATTGCCCCTTTGCGTGACTAGCCTTGAGATAAGGCCCAAGGTTGATGCCAGCCTCTTTCCAGTCCAGAACCTTGAAGACGTCCTCTGGTGCAGCGGTGAACAGTGGCATAGTGGCGTTTTCATACATGTCTGTATATCTTCAGCACCTCGGTGTACTGATAGTCAACCTGGCACCTTTGAAGAGACTGCAGTACAGCCCATATCTCGATCGAATCGAAGGCTTTATTCGTAATCCACAAACGCTAAGCAGAGAGGTAGGTTATACTCTTCGGTGTTCAAGCCGAAACCTGCCGCAGCGTATGTATGTGGTCTACGGTGCTAAAGCCTTTACGGAATCCGGCGAAGGTCGCTTTTCAAGGACTTAGAGATCCGTCTATTGAACTGTCGGTACTTTAGCGCGTCGTCTGAAGACTGCAGGATCATTTCACGCCTCTCCTCCATTAGCTGCAGAGTAGGATCCGAGAGTTTATTTCTGCCATTAGTACGACGGGTCTTGAAGACCTTAGACCCTACCGTATGGACAGTTTCGGGAACATCAGAATGATTGGCCAAAATGACCGATCAGCTTTGAAATATTACTAAAATCTAATACCTATTTGGTACTATTTGATACCTTTGTTTAAATAAATTGGTACTTAATTAATAACCGAGAAAATGAATTTAAAAATTGGGCAGTCATTCTGATGTCAGGATGACTGCCCACATTTAGGATCTCCACGTAACGGCCTGGCCACGGGACACCCGCCATAGCGAAAATCCGCGCGGTGCGACCGCCGAGGCGTCTAGCGACTGAAACAAACGCACAGAAATGTACTAATCAAGCCACGCGGGGCGGCGACCGGCGGGGCGACCGGCGGAATGTACCAAGCGAATGGCACGGGCGACCGGCGGCGCGGCCGGCGAGTGAAACAAATACATGAATCAGTACGGCGCGAGCCACGGCGTCAAGCGGCAGTCGCGGCGACTAGGGCAGCGATCAAACGAGTTTAGTTGTTTTCGTCGCGAATAATGAACACCGAGACTTTTATAGCTGAAATACTAGCAAAGCCACCTATTTGGAAGTCTGGCCACCCACAGCATAAATATAAACATATAGTGAAGTGATTGTGGGAAGAAATGAAAATGAAATTTCCAGATTTTCTCGTACTTCTTGTGGAATTCTCCATCTATACCTCAATTCCTATTCAACTTTATACTCCACAATCTCTTCAAAATATTATATCTTGAACCAAAAAACTATTACTTTCTAAGCAATATCGAGATAACTTTGATAAAAACATTTCGCTCTCGGACTTCCTTACTGGTCGCAGCGGCGAACGTGACTCCCCGTGGCCTGCAAACGATGCCGCGCGAATTGTCGCCCCGCCTGCCGCACCGCCGATCCCCGTGGCCAGGCCGAAGGGCTTCAAAATTTAAATTCGCCTTTACAATAATTTAGTACCTATTTGATACCTAAACATATATTTTTTCTAGATTTTTAGGGCAAAGAATAAAGATTTTTAAAGATTTACTGGCTAAAATGGCCGAGCAGCTTTGAAATATTACTAAAATCTAATACCTATTTGATACCTTTGTTTAAATAATTGGTACCTAATTAATAACCGAGAAGGGCGTGTCCTACCGCGACGTGCTCTCCAAAGCAAGGGCGGCGGTGAACCTTGCGGAGCTGGGGGTCACCAATGGCATGCAGATGAGGGTCACTGCGACCGGAGCCCGCATGCTGGAGATCCCCGGCGCGGCTAGTGGTCCGACCGCTGACGCCCTGGCCGAAAGGCTTAGGGCGTCCCTAGACGCGGACGAGGTCCGAGTGTCCAGGCCCACCAAGTGCGCTGACATGCGCATCTTGGGCCTGGACGACTCCGTGACGGAGGGCGAGGTGGTGGCCGCCGTAGTCAGGACGGGAGAATGCTCTGCCGAGCAGGTGAAGGCAGGCACCATCCGTCCTGACAACACGGGGATGCGAACCGTCACGGTGAGCTGCCCCGTGTCGGCGGCCCGAAAAAATAACCGAGGAGGGTCGAAGGCTCGTGCGTTGCCACGCCGCACTGTTATTTATGTGCGGCAGCTGGCAAGCCGGCCGAACACCGGGTTGGGAGTAAAGCCTGCGCTCCACCCGCTGAAGCCAGGGGCCGAGGCAGACCCAAACCCTCCGCCACCGCCGTCACCGCCGCAACCGCCGCCACTGCCGCCGCCGCTGCCGCCTCCACCGTAGTCGTAGTTGCCGCCATTCCGCCAAGGCCTACCCAGGAGGCCCCGGAGGGGGCTGAAATGGAATGCCTTTAACGGCCCCATTACGCCTCCTCCAGGCGAACATCAACCACTGCGCCGCCGCTCAGGATCTGTTGATCCAGAGCATGGCGCAGTGGTCGATTAACATCGCCGTGGTCGCTGAGCCGTACTTTGTCCCGCCCAGGGATGACTGGGTGGAGGACCTGAGCGGCTCAGTGACCCTCATTTCGTCGGCCGCCGCCGGTACCCCGACCCTCGAGAGTTTCAAGAGGGGACGGGGTTGCGTTGCAGCACGGTTCGGGGAGATAGTCGTGGTAGGGGTGTACTTCTCCCCGAGCCGAACTCTCGCCGAGTTCCACAACTCCCTTGCGGAGTTGAGAGACGTCGTCGTCGGGTTTCGTTCCCTCCCCATGCTCGTCCTCGGGGACTTCAATGCCAAGAACTTGGCTTGGGGTTCCCGGTTGACGAACGTGCGGGGCAGGATGGTGGAGGACTGGGCTCTGGAAGCAGACCTGGTCGTCCTAAACCGGGGTTCTGTCGCCACGTGTGTGCGGATGCGGGGTGAGTCGGTGGTGGACATCTCGTTCGCCAGCCCCGCTCTGTCGCCGCGTGTCATCGACTGGCGCGTCATGGAGGGGGTGGAGACGAATTCCGACCACCGGTATATCCGGTTTGACGTCTCCGCCCAGACCTCGAGCGCGCCGGTCCGACAGGCCCCGTGTGGTCCGCGGTGGGCGTTGAAGCAGCTGGACCGGGAGCTTCTCCTGGAAGCCTCGATCGTGCAGGCCTGGGTGTCATCACCGGACAGGCCTGCCGACATCAACGACGAGGCCGAGTGGTTCCGGGAGACCATGTACGAGGTATGTGACGTGGCAATGCCCCGGGTCCAGCCAGGTCGTGCTTCACGCCAGGTGTACTGGTGGTCGCCGCAGTTGACAGCACTGCGCGAGGCGTGTGTTGCTGCGCGACACCTTTACTCCAGGCACCGCAGGCTACGTATCCGCCCTCCGGATACGGTAGCCATTGAGGCGGAGCTGTACGAGGGGTACAGAGTGGCGAAGACCGCCCTGCGAGACGAGATCCTGCGGGCCAGAGTAGTGGCCCGCGAGGAGTCGCTGGAGACTCTGAACAGAGACCCGTGGGGACGCCCCTACAAAACGGTGCGGGACAAGATCCGCCCGTGGGCTCCCCCGCTGACGCAGAGTCTCCGGCCTCAGCTCGTGCAGGACGTGGTGAGCGCTCTGTTCCCCTCGCGAGGGGAGCACGCTCCCCCGCCTATGGCTCCGCCTCCTGCGGTGCCCGATGCGGACCACACCGACGACGACGACGGCTCTCCAGAGGTGACCGAGGTAGACCTGAGAGTGGCGGTACGTAGGCTGAATGCCAAGAATACCGCCCCAGGACCCGACGGCTTGCCCGGCAAAGCCTGGGTCCTGGCCTTGCAGGCTCTCGGGCCTCGACTAAGAGGGCTCCTAAGCGCATGCTTGGAGGAGGGCCAGTTCCCACTTCGCTGGAAGACTGGGAAACTGGTCCTTATTAAGAAGCCGGGGCGCCCAGCGGACTCTCCGTCCGCTTACCGGCCCATTGTGCTGCTCGACGAGGTGGGCAAGCTCTTTGAGAGAGTAATTGCAGACCGCCTCGTCGGGCGGCTGGTGCGGGTGGGGTCGGATTTGGCGGAGAGCCAGTTTGGTTTCCGCAAGGGGCGCTCCACGGTGGATGCCATAATGCGCGTGCGAGCCCTCACGACGGGGGATGCTGTGGCCCGGGGTGGGGTCGTCTTGGCGGTGTCATTAGACATCGCCAATGCCTTCAACACCCTGCCCTGGAGTTGCATAAGGGAGGCACTCCGGTATCACCGGATGCCGACCTACCTCTGTCGTGTGGTCGAGGCCTATTTGACGGACAGGGCCGTCATCTACCCCGGTCACCTCGGAGAGTGGAACCGGCGAGAGATGTCGTGCGGTGTCCCACAGGGATCGGTCCTGGGGCCGCATCTGTGGGACATCGGATACGACTGGGTGCTGCGCGCCGACCTCCCTGACGGCGTCAGTGTAGTTTGTTACGCTGACGACACGCTTGTCCTGGCGCAAGGGAGGTCGTATCAGGCGGCGGCCAACTTAGGGACACAAGGGGTTGCGACAATCGTCGATAGGATCCGGCAACTGGGACTCGAGGTGGCATTGCACAAGTCCGAGGCCATGTGGTTTCATGGTCCTCGGAATGCGCCACCGACGGGTGCCCAGATAACGGTGGGAGGGGTTCACATCGGCGTCGAGTCGACGATGAAGTACTTGGGACTCGTCCTCGACAGCCGGTGGAACTTCGCGGAGCATTTCCGCCGTTTGGCTCCCAGACTGGAGCGGGCCGGGGCTGCGTTGAAGCGGCTCTTGCCCAATCTAGGGGGGCCAAACGCCTCCTGCCGGAGGCTCTACGCGGGGATCGTGCGGTCCATGGCCCTATACGGGGCGCCGGTGTGGGCGCCTACATTGAGGCGCCAACCAGCTCGCAAGCTGAGTGCGTCCCATAGGGTCATGGCGATCAGGATGATCCGGGGATATCGCACGATCTCCGGCGAGGCGGCGGGCCTCCTTGCCGGATTACCGCCATGGGATCTGGAGGCAAAGGTCCTCGCGCAAATATGGGAGTGGCGCGAGGAGGCCAAACGCCGGGGCGTAAGTCCGCTGCCGCAGGAAATCGCGGCACAGCGGACAGAGCTCCGGCGGGATCTCATGGTGACATGGAGAGAGCGATTGTCGCAACCCAGTGCTGGGCACGCCACGATTGCGGCGGTAAGTCCCCTCTTTGAGGAGTGGTTTGAGAGGCGGCATGGCGTCCTCACCTTCCGCCTGACGCAGGTCCTCACCGGACACGGTTGTTTCGGGAGGTTCCTGTTTCGGATAGGGCGGGAGGAAACGCCCGGGTGTTTCCACTGCGAAGATCGCCCTGAGGACACGGTGGAGCACACGGTGGCGATCTGCCCTGCTTGGGCGGAGCACCGCCGTGTCCTCGTGGAGGCGATCGGCGGCGGCGATCTCTCGCGTCCGGCCCTGGTCCAGGCCATGGTACGGAGCGAGAGGGCATGGGGAGCCGTCACCTCCTTCAGCGAAGCAGTGATGCTCGCGAAGAGGGAGGCGGCGCATGTGAGGGAGAGGCAGCATGTGCGCCCTCGCGACCCCAGCCGCCACAGGATACGGAGACGCCCTGGGCGTCGGGAATCCCAGGCCGATTTCCGGCCACCGTAGACATGGGCTTGCGGACGGCGAGTAATGGGTAGCTCGCTGTCCGGTAAGGACCAAGCCCAAGTCGACGGCGCGTTGTGTTCCACGCGCGCCTCAAAGAGATGTCAGCACAAAAAGTGATGGGACCCGCAAGGGTCGATGCCTGCCAGGGGTGCGGGTTTGTTCGAAAGAGACACCACAGCCCCTGGCTTAAGGGCTACTGAAGGAACACGGGTGGGTTTTAGTCAGTAAAAGTCTGACACGCCCTCCTGCTCCACCCAGAGCGGGAGAAGTTATTTGATGATTTCCCACCCAAAAAAAAAAACATACGAACATTTTACTTTGTTTACCAACCTATAAATTTGATGGTTTTTGTTCTATGTTCAATTCCAGAATAGAGACATTGAGTAACTTAATTTACCACGACATTTCGAGGGTATTCTGGCAGAACCGGATAAGTGCACAATATGTAATAATGAGAAGAAAGCACTTAAAGTTCTGAGTGATCATAGTTTAATGTTGAAGCATAATAACAACATGATATCAGTAGGTACTTGTAGTTAGTTATGTTATCATAGAAGTTTTTGATACCTACCATAATTTAGATAATAATTGTCATTAATATGAAGAAAAAAAGGTAACTTCGCGTCAAGGTACCTAGTGCAGTTATTCCGTTTTACCAGAAGTTCGTAAATAAGCTGTAAATCTCTAATAACACAAAGTATTTATACCTCATATACTAATATGGGATCATAATACGACAGTGACTTAGTTCATGATGAAATAACTGAAATAATCTTGTATTTATGACGACAATATACAGAATTGTTCAAAGTTATCCGTTTTTACCTGTAAATGTTTTGAAAATTACTGTATTTTTAAAACAAATAAGTAATATTTTCTTAAGCTTTAATCAGTTTAACAGCTTTATCGCGTAGGTAAGTACAATGGTAATTAAAATAGAAAAATATCAAAAGAAACCAAGAATGCCTAAAATTACACATCTTCCTCGCAAGACAGTACATTCTCCTCTTCAACATCTTCAGGAACCCTATCCACCGTCTTCAAACTTTTATGCCAAGGCTCCAATTCCTCCAGCATTATATTTTTTTACTTGGAAATTAATCGCGGTCCTTTCTTTTTGTTCGTGTAGCTCTAGCATTTACTTCTTTGCCGGTAACGTTATTAAAATTCTCACCTGTGTCGTAATTAAAATAAATTCTTTTTTGCCCCTTTACGAATCTCAGTCGCTTAATATTACAAATTTACAATACTGCTTATTAAATTAATTTATAAAAAACGTAAAATATAAATTTCTTTTTAAGAATACATGCAAGGGAGGATGTATGTAAATGTATGTGAAAGCGTGTGGGGTGAGTATGTGTGAAGTGGAGTGAGTGTGTGAGTTGTTTGGGGTGCTTGTGTGTGCTTTGCAAAGGGAATTTCATATCAAGATAATATAGTTTTGAAAAGATCTTCAATTTGTGTATAATTTAATGTAATAAGCCAGTCAGTTATTTTCCTTTTAAAACCTGCTTTGTTTAGGTTATGGTTTGTATAACTATAAAAACACTGGTGATTACTGGAGCATCTCCATTTAATTTATGAGTAATTTTTGGTATTTCTCAATGCCTGTGCCTGTTTATTTAAATGTTTTGGAACCATTTGTTTCCCCGAGTTTTAAATAAATAAGTAATTAGGTACAGAGGCCAGCACATCAAGCTACCCCAATCTGTCAAATTTCTTTGATAGTTTTTCAACTTTATCGCAAAGGAATAAGGTTTATGTTCAATTGGGAAAATTTGACAGTTAGGGATAGCTTGACCTGCTGGCGACTGTACCTGTAAAAATACAAAAATTGGGCTATGGGTTTGGGTGGCTAAGATGGACTACCTAGGATTACGGAAAGTCCACGAAAGAAGTAGAGATGCCGCAAAGCCAAATCGAAAGAAAGAAGCATCGCCTATTATAAATGCGGGTGATAGTCCAGTGATAAAATAGAGGGACGAGGTACGGCGATGGCTACACATACCCGCCATCATTTGTAAACCATCTAGCCATCCATCCAGTTATCAACTTATCACATAAGTAGGTAGGACCATAGAAATATAAAAAGCAGTATCTATGAGTAGGACCGACTACTTACCGACAGATGGCGCATAGTTCTTTTTTTCAAGTTTCAAATTATTTAAATTAAATGAAATAACATAAAGCGGGCAAAATAAACACAAGCAATTTATTTGAGCCGAATATTGGTCACACTAATATGCATTGGTAATGATGAGAAACACGGAATCCTTGAGAAGTGGTAAGAAGAAGCTACAATTTGGCGATCAAACAAGAAAATGTGATTTAAATGAAAACATTAATTTAAAGTGAAATGTTATGCCATCAATATTTTTCAGTTTTGATCCTCAACAATTTTTGCATCCAACAGTGACTTCACAATTTAAATAATTAAAAACTATCAAAATACAACAGTCCTGAATGCGATGATAATTCACTGAAAATTAAGGTTTGCGACCGCGCCCATTGAGACATCATGACCGCGTGGGAACTACTATGGATGGACCCTACCTACCTGATTTTCTGGTACCCTTACTGAATTTAATTATTTTGATTCATCATCACCTGTCAAATGTTACTGTAAATGGGGTTTATGGCAGAAACCATTGATGGGGCAGTAGAATCGGTCACTAATAAGGAACTGATCAATGGGCAGTAGGCATCAATAATTGAACAGAGGGGTAATTGCATAATCTACTAGGAATATTAGTAGACCTATTGTTAATGCTTTCATTGTGACAGTTATAGAACATTCATGGCATTGTTTACATTGCTTAGAGGAATTATTTTTCGTCAGATTCTAATTTTAATACTTAGTGTGTTACACAATTAGGGCCATATTCATAAACGATGATTAAAGTTAAATGATGTTTAAACGTGAAAAATGTATGGTTAAACAGACGCTACTCATTACTTAACATTAACCAGCGTTTATGAATAAGTGGGTTATTGTGCAGACTTGATTCAGTGAGGAGGTGATGTTATGATGTCTTATTTGACATTGAGCTTCATACTGCTGTTGTAACAAATGCTTGTGACTAAAAGCTTATTAAGACTATGCTTCACTGATTTGACATCGTCCATTACAAGTTGAACCCTGTCTGGTCCTGCCTGCCCGCTTCTCATCAGTGTATTGAATATGCATAAGTAGGTGTATCTGTGTCATTATATTTTTCAACTTCCTATTCATTTTATGAGCATCACGAAGCACCTTTACATTGTTGTCTATTTCCTTATTCAGTTGGTTATAGAATTCCTCATGAGGCCTTTAATGCGGTCAAAGCCAGATTGAGTTTGGGGTGTTCTTAGCTAGCATGGGTCATAGTCATAATCATGCAGTTAAAATAAAATACGATTAGTAAAGAACAACTTTTTAACAAAAATAAAAACAACCAACTGCCAAAAAACTCCAATCTGTCAAATTTATTTAATAGATTTTCAACTTTATGCCGTAAGCATAAGGTTCATGTTCAATTGGGAAAATTTTACAGTTTGGGGTAGGTTGACCTGCTGGCGTCTGTACCTGATAGCAAGGTGACAATACTAATTTCACATATTTATGAGCTGGATCCTGTCACCGATTTACATTGAAATATTGACCCTTATTTTGCACTCGGTAGGTATGTGAATCTAATACAAAATACACCTTATTTTCCTGTTTATTTGATGAATAATTGGAAGAAGGCCTTGGGAACAAATCCATTTTTTTTGAAGGATATAATTACTAATCACCATAGAGGCTCTTATAAAACAAAGGCAGACACCTAGAGCACGACCTAGAGTGAAGCCAGAAAACCAAATACTGATTCAAAACTCGAGTACTACGCAACGAAGCGTCGCATTGTATGTTATAACATATAATGCGACGCTTTAATATTTAGTTTTTTGGCCTCACTTTAGGTGTTCAATCTGAGCATAGAGGTCTATCTGAGATGTTGGGAATAATAATGAAATAAAATAAATACGTACTCTGTGACTGAGCTAATTCTATGTGCTGAAAATCACTGGTCTCGAAATTCACTTTATGCTTGGGTTTCCATAAAAAGGAAAGCGGTGAAACAATAACTAAAGCCAACCAAAAACATAAAATAACTTGTAACCAACTTGTACTTGTACTGAGAACGAATGAAATTATTAAACATCAAAATTCCCTATATTGCACGCAGTGTTGCCAAAGTGAGGCAGTGTGGCCAATTTAAAATCAAACTTAATTTTAAAGTTGGATTCGAGACTAGCGATGCTTTTTTTTTTTTTTTTTTTTTGTGTATGGCATCTCGCAGTTGACCTTGAGAGGCCGTGACTGCTCAACCGGACTTTCCTGTGAAGGTTTTTAGGAATCTAAAAGCCTCCAGCCAGGGCGTAAAACCTACTTAAACCTAAAACGACTGCGCACTGAGGGCACCCCCTGTGGGGTACGAACCTCGGCTCAGGGAGTCGCTGGCGGGGGGGGGGGGGGGGCAGCTAGTACTATTAGGGACAGGCTGGATCAAGATATTTTCATTATTATTAGACGGGGAATTTAAAGCTACTGGCTCAGCTGCGGCGCGGGCTGGCGCATCAACGAGCAAGGGACGGTCGGGGGTCTGATCGTTACTCGGAGGGGGTCTTCGCGGGACGCGAGGACCTCGGCGGCGAGGTCGGAAGGACGGTCGTTTGTGTTTGTGTGCTGTACTGGTGGCCCTATTCTTTTCTTGCAGAACAGTGATGGGGTCGTCTGGGTCGGAAAGGGCATGTCTCGGCCGGCGGATTCTACTGATTCTACTGGGGACATAGCTAGCGGCCTTCACAATCAAGGGATTGCGATGTAACTCGGCTTTATCGAAGAAACGCTTCGAGTTGCGTTTCAGAAATTGAGCAATAGTGGGCATTTTCAGATCGAGATGGAGGATCTCGTTCCGAACGAACCAAGGGGAGCCTGTGGCTTGGCGAAGGAAACGGTTTTGGAGGGTCTGCATCCTATGGATGTGTCGGGGGTGCGTGTGTGCAAAGACTGCACATGCATACGTCATGATGGGCCTTATGCACGCCGTGTATATCCGCAATTTGCACTTGAGTGACAATTTGCTACGTGCGTTCAGAACAGAGTGCAGCCTTCCGAGAGCGAAGGCGGCGCGCGAGCGCGCCTTCTTGATATGCTCAGAGAAGGAGAGGTGCTGATCTAGAATCACTCCGAGATATTTGGCTCGCTTTTCCCAAGGGATCGGCTTGCCGAATATGGAGATGGGCCGGGGGGGAGGGGGGTTGATTCGCGGTTTCGTAAAGAGAACCGCCTGACTTTTGTCCGGATTTAATTCGATTCGCCACTTCCTAAACCACGCGCCAAGCACGTTGACTGCGGTTTGGAGGGAGGAGGCTATCGCTTTATCGCTACGCCCAGAGTGGTATATGGCTGTGTCGTCTGCGAACAGTGCCAACTGTGCCCTTCTACTCTTGGGGATATCGCTCGTGAACAGCGTGAATATGAGAGGGGACAGCACGGCGCCCTGGGGGACGCCGGCGCGAATCGGGTGGGGGGAAGAGAGAGTCCCTTCGACGCGATAGCGAAAGGTGCGGTTCGACAGAAAGTCTCGCAAGATGAGTACGAGACGGTCCGGCACACCGAGTTGGTACAGCTTGTAAATCAAGCCGTTGTGCCAGACCTTGTCGAAGGCTTTCGCTATGTCGAAAAATACTGCACCGGTCGCATTGCCGCGTTGGAAGCCAACGCTTTTGTGCTCTACGATCCGGTGTACCTGTTGTACGCAACTGTGCTGGGTTCGGAAACCGAACTGCTCGTTGGGTATCAGGCCTTTAGTCTCGGCGAAGTCTCTGAGGCGCTTGTAAATAAGTCGCTCATAGATTTTTCCGAGGCTGTCCAGTAAACTGATGGGCCGGTAGCTCGTGGGCTCCGTTTTGGGTTTGCCGGGTTTTGGAAAGCCAATGACCGTGGCTTGCTTCCAAGCTTGGGGGAAGATGTTATTGCTCAAGGCTCCATTGAAGATGGTGGTCAAGAGCATGATCAGGTGGGCGGGCAGCATCTGGATCACCCTATTGGTGATGCCGTCAGCGCCGGGGGCCTTTCGGGGTTTCAGACTTTTGATGATCTCGAGAACTTCGTCCGGGGTGACGAGAGGTAATGGATCATCTGGGTCTTCGACGGGCGGGAGAGAGGTTCTACGTTCGACTTCAGCGTCCACCTCGGCGAGGTGTGCTTGGTCTACAGGTTGAGAACTGGGCGCGCATTGGGCCTCTAGACTATTGGCGAGACATTCGGCCTTTTCGATGTCGTCGAAAGCAACGGTGCCATCGGGCCGGGTCAGGGGGGGCATGGTGACTACTTCTCGGGACTTGAGTTTCCTCTGAAGTTCCCAGAAAGCTAAGTGCGTGGGTTCCAACTCGCTCAGCATCTTGTCCCAGCCCGCGTCACGTAGCTCCGACATGCGTGTCTTTACAGATCGCTGTAAATAGCGCATGTGAGCTTTGTTCGCGTCGCAGGGAAAGTTGCTGTAGGCACGAACAGCCGCGTTCTTCTCATTCAGCAGTTCGCGTACATCGTCCGGCAGCTTCCAGCGGGGGTCTTCCCCTACCGGAACCCGCCTCGAACAGTCGTTCAGGACAGATTGTACGTGACCCGTGAATGAGTCGATCGCGGCCGTTGTGTCCGCGAGAGAGTTGAATTGATCGGGGATGGCGTCCAAGTGGGCGGATGTGTTGGATTTCAGCGAATCGCTTACTTTCCTCCAGTCGATGGTTCTCGATTATTTCGACTTGGACTAGAGTCCGACTCGGTCTGTTATTGCGACTGGCGCATGACGCGTTCATTCGAGTCGAGAGTTGTTCCTCGAAGGTTTAGGGTTTCGCGAGTTGGTTGATTGTTTAAAAATTCGTGGCATTTTGATAAATTTAAAAACTAGTTAAAAATAAAACAGTGCATCGTAATCGTAGGTAAAGGTAAACGTTCACAAATTACGCGCAGCTCGCTGGACGCGAGTCTAGCACGCTCTCGCCTCTAACTAACATGCGCCTCGACTCGATGCATGCATTCGACTGATCTCGGGGACCGAGCGAGACTCGGTGACCGATTCGAAAAATCGTCGATTCCACTGACTCGAAACAATCATCAACTAGCGGTCGATTCCACTGACTCGAAACAATCGAAAAACATCTCGATTGTTTTGTAGAACGGCGCGCGGCGAGTCGATGGTTGACTCGATGGTTTATTTTAACGACTTCATTTCTTTCGATTGTTAAAACATCTCGGAATCGCCCATCGCTAGTTTAGACTGAAGTACTTAACAGCTATATATAGGGATACGCAAAAAGTATCGATACCAAATACTTTTGGAATCGATACTTTTGTTCCGATACTTTTGAGGTATCGGTGCTTTCTAAAAGTATCAATACCTACTTTCCTTCTCTTTAAAAAAATTATTAATCGATACCTTAAACAAAATATTTGTCACAACACTACTAAACCTAAGACATGATTCGGGAAATTCCCACTCATTGCCAAGCACCATTTTATTTCTTTGAGCTGTTTTAGGAGTTTATTTACGAGACATTTTACGGGTTGAATAATCTGTGAAGTGTTTTTTTTTGTCTTTAAAACTATTTCTATTGGATATTAGTGACTATTTTGTGAGACACGTTCCTGATAGATTGTTTTTCGAAACAGCAACACAAACAACACTGCATTCAAGGTTTTTTTATGTATTAAAAAGTACTCGATACTTTTAGGTATCAATACTTTTGTTTCGATACTTTTTTGGTATGGATAGCTTTGATAAGATACTGGTATCGAGTCAAGAATCGATACTTTTGAAATTTTGCGGATCCCTTACCAAATTATTAAAAAAATAAAAAAAAGGATTACCTACATATTTTTTTTACATAAAAATCGTTCGTAAATCATCTCAAAAAAAATACAAAATACAAAAAGTTTTATTGGCAAAAGGAAAGGTGATGGTTGACAGACAGATAAGTAATATAAAACACAGGTAAGTTAGAACATCACAATAATGGTTAAGCGTTGACCCCCAAACTAAGCAGGGCTTGTATCTTGGGGGGCAGAGTGCGAATGAGCGGAAGTTAATATGTCGACTTACAGGGCTAGTTCAATAAACCGTATCATGTTGTGTGTGGGGGTGTGTGTGGGCGTGTGGGTGTGTGTGTGTGTGTGTGTGGGTGTGTGGGGGGGTGTGTGTGTGTGTGGGGGTGTGTGTGTGTGTGTGTGTGTGTGTGTGTGTGTGTGTATGTATGTATGTGTGTGTTTGTGAGTGGCTGTGAGGGTGAAGAGAGTTGTTTGCTGGCACTTTGTCTTGTCGGCAAATGTTAGAGAAAAGATTCGGTTTCGGAATAAGATCCAGATTCAGATCTCCAGAAGCCATTTCTTTAGGGCAGTTTTTAGGCGTAAGCAGGTGTTTGATGTCCAGTACTTTGCAGACCTTGTTGAATGTGTGTAGGTGAGAGTAAGCTGGGCTCCGTCTGGCCAAAAGGGACTTTGCTGGCGGAGTAGGGATTCTGAACACTCGCTTTGTCAGGAGTTCTCTATAGTCAGCTCTTTTGGGGAGGGTCTTGATCTAGTTTAAGATTTAAATAAAAAAATCAACTATCATGGAAAAATATGTATACAGAAACCAAATTGACGCCAAATTAAAACTGCACAAACAAAATAGGTACATGTAACTTAGTAAGGTAAACTAATCCAACCTCAGCAACTGCTTAATATTTTTATTTTTTTGGTGGGTGGGAAATCATCAAATGACTTCTCCCGCTCTGTGTGGAGCAGAAGGGCGTGTCAGACTTTTACTGACCAAAACCCACCCGTATTCCCTCAGTAGCCTGCACAGACCACAATCTAGTATAGGGTAGTAGCCTGTGTGGCAGGGGCGGCGGCGGCGGTATCTTTTTCAAACAATCCGCACCCCTGGCAGGAAAATAACAGTCATTACCTCATAATATGTACGCAATAATCATGTAAATTTTGTTTTTTTAAACTTCTTGTATGTACTTAAAAAAATGTTCAAATCGGAATCGTTTGAGTTTTCGTCGGCTACATTGTCTAAAGAGGAAATAATATTTCCAGTAATTTTTAAGTCCGCGCGTATTCTGATAATAAACTTTTAACTTAATCATGTTTTGATTACAATGTGACAAGTAACTAATCGGAATAATGTTAATGATTGAAGAAAAGAGAAAAAAATTAATGTGCGCGGGTACTTCAGAAATAATATGTTGGAATGATGCAAGTCATAACGGACGAACGATATAATATGAAGTGAGCAGTATGCGAGCCAGTGGTTCTCAACGAGAGGGTCACTAAGAGTGACACTTTTTTTTTTCTTGAGTTATTATGTGCCTGGGTATAATTGTGTATTGTGATAGATGAAAGTGTGTAAGTACTTTTTGAGTGTGACATGTTAACCATTAATAAGAGATACATTTTTACAACAGTGAAAACAATTGACGAATAAGAGAAAATTCTAAGTAGCATGCAAATTACTTTGAAATTAGATATAAACTTCTCCAAATCCTCTTCCGAGGTGATTGCAGCGGGTGGTGATTTTTCGTGGCTCCGCATGTAGACTGAGCAGTTTTTTACCTAGACAAAGATGTCTTCCTTCGCGCGTTTCCGGCAATTGGTAAGCCGGATTTTATTCGCTATGGTGAGGTGCTCATTTATAAAGATTTACGCAGAATTACTATTATTACATTAGATTTGTCGATTTTCCGAAAATTTGCAATGATACAATCCTTAGCGTTTCTGTTCTTCAATTTCGCAATAATACGCTTAGGTTTGCCTGTTTGGAATTGCAGTGGCTGTACTCGCGTTATAAATTCAATGTCTTCTTTGGTTATATTGGCGTTGATTGAGGTAACTAGTTTTAATAATAGCTGTGGCAGATCTTCATCAGAATTTTCTGGAATCCCTACTATTTCGATGTTGAGGAATCGATTTAGTTGTTGGCCACGGTTGTAGTCTTTTTCTAGAACGTTGGTTTTTAATTGCAGTTCCGAAACTAGCGCCTCCCTACTCTTACTCTCTCCCTACTTACTCGTTTTCTCTAGACTGACTAAACGCTCGTCATATTTGTTAAATTTGTTCGTCAAAGCATTGCGCTCCTTCTTTAAGGTATCGACAATTTCTAATTTTGTTTCGATTTGCTCAAATCTTGTATTTAACTCGTCAATAATTTGTGTTTTTAGGCCAGATGCCAGGTTTAGATCCGAGCGTAATAGCTGCTCAACCTGTTCGGGTAACTTTATAAGAGTCTGTAATATTGACTCGATCTTCTGAAGAGATGAAATTTCGATAGATGCTTCCATCATCTTGGGTGCTCGATTTCTCCGGTATTTGGGTTCTTGGGGAGTTAAGTTATGTGGTGTTTTTACACTCCGGGCAAATCCAAGTTCCCTGCCTGTCTGACCCCAGTCTCCTCCAGCCGACCTCCGAGAGGCTAACACAAGGGAAGTTAAAGATCAGACGACAGCTCGAACAGTGAGCGCCGTCCGATACCGCATCTGCACATTTTTTACAAGTGAAATTCACACCGCAAGGTTGGTCACCGCTGGCTGGTCGAAAGGTGGGGCGAAGTAGCTAAGCCGCGTTGCTAGATGTCACGGACCGTTGTTCCCGTAGCGTAGCGCGCAGTAATAATTTGGTTCTAATCTGCTCCGGTAAGTTAGTTTGGCGACAAAGTATTAGATCCGCAGCACGGTGCGCCGAAAATTAATCTCGTCGGTGAACACACTTTTAATAATTAGAAGGTAAGTCTGATAAGTCACTGAACACGTCTACTCTCGACCGACTGTGAAAGTATGTAAAGTATATAATTTCAGGCATTCCACTAACCAACGAAGATATTATATACCTACTTATCAATAGATAAATAGAATACTGTTTGTTGAGTTAACTGTATTGTGCTTTTTTCAGTTCTGGCCACCATCACAATGCGACCGCCACAG
Organism: Polymixis flavicincta; assembly: GCA_949987655.1. Taxonomy (NCBI): domain Eukaryota; kingdom Metazoa; phylum Arthropoda; class Insecta; order Lepidoptera; family Noctuidae; genus Polymixis; species Polymixis flavicincta. The sequence goes on from OX465187.1 coordinate 5,150,294, forward strand.
TATGTAAAAACACCGCTTGGTGAGAGCATTGACAAATCCACCATGAAACTACTCAAGGTAATTCTATTTTTTCCGGATAATATTGCATTTAAGGATTCCACCACAAATCAAAAATTCTAGTGACAGGTAGACAGAAAAAACTACCTAGACCAGGGTAGACAATTTTTGAAGCCAAAAATATATATAGCAGGATGAAACCCACTGGAAAAGGAAGAGAGGATAACAAAAGTGAAAGGAAAAATAGTTTACGGGCGATCTGAGAAGAGTGCGTTTTTAAGGGTAAAAATAAAAAAAACGATTTATCTCGATTTCCGGCAAAACTACCTACAAGTCCAATGGAAAAAAGTAAAATGGCAAAGTTGTAGGTAATAACACAGTAATAAAAAGATCTACAACTTTAGCATTCACACTTTTTTCAAATAACCTCAAAATTTATGTAAAAAATTCAAATAACCAAGTTTTTGGTTTTTTATTTTTATCTTTTACAGTTATTTTTTATATTTCACGAAATTTGGTGACATCTTAGGTTTAGGTAGGTACCTTTTTATGTTCCAAAAAACTGTAATTTTTTTGATTTATAATATTTGTTTTTTCACCTTATTTTGACTTGAATATCGAAAAAGCACCCTAATTTTTAATCACAAATTCTCCCGTCAAAATATCTGTTTTTTTTTAAAGTCGGTTGGCTTTTTGGACCGATGACGTTGTGAGGGCCGCAGGAGTCCGCTGGATGCGGGAAGCACAGAACTGGTCGAACGGAGCTTGGTGGAGGCCTATGTCCAGCAGTGGACGTCTTTCGGCTGAAATGATGATGATGATCGGTTTCGTCGTTGAAATCTCTACTTTCTGATGGTGTAAAAAAAAATACATTACCGTAGTAAATTTTCTCAGAAAATGCATGAAATGATGGCTTTTTTGATGGGCTAAAATTTTCCGTAGGTCACTCAGGTATATAGGTAAGTCATCTTAAAATAGCAATATATAGGCATTTACGTATTATATTAAATGTTATTATATGCTTAGACGCACTCCCATCCACTTCCCGACCTCAGATCGCCCGTAAATTATTTTTCCTTTCATTTTTGTTATATTCTCTTCCTTTTCCAATGGGTTTCATCCTACTATAATCTCTTTTTACTTTTAACCATTTTCAAAGGTTTCACTGGTCTAACCGTGAAATACTAATGATGGCCACATCAGTAAAAATCAATAAGTAGGTACATAAAATGTGTATGAATGTGCCCCTTCGGAGATGACATCATACAAAAAATGGTTTCATCATATCATCAGTTAAAACTTTAAAACAATTTTGAATTAAAGTATTTACAGTAGAAGTAGAAGTTAACGAATATTTTAGAAAATCATCCATTGTTCTTATACGCGGCTATCGCATGCAGCACCGCGTCAATTTGCTCTTTGAAAAACTATCGACTGGCGTTCCACGTGAAATAATAATTATAAACCTGGGGGCTCCAATTCTTAATCGTTATAATGATTCCCCGTTTACGTTCAAGCTGCGTCAGTATCGTGTTTTTCAGAAACCAATGTAACGGTAAGGAATCGAAATGTCATATTCTGTATGTTCCAAGACAATTTGTCCATATTTATTAGCAGATGTCGTGTGTGATCTAAGAAATTGACGTGGTTTCCAAGTAAGGAATCGTTTAGTGGTCATTGTGAATTAGGGCCCTTACCTACTCGATGTTTTTGCGTGTCCTTTCGAAGTAAAGAATATCACAGTGTTGTATAAAGGAATGACTTTGGCAGGTGGCCTACGATGACGCTAAGGACAAGAACGTCGTGTCGTCCCCTCTCAGTCTCATGATTCTGCTGTCTGTGTACAACTCTGGCGCAGGTCCCAGCACCAAGGAAGAGATTACCCAGTTCTTGGGTGGTACAGATTATCAAAAGGTTCGTGAAATTTGCGCTTTCTGTACCTATAACTGTCTGGATGTTATTATACCAAAGGGCTGATGGTGATGACTGTGTTCTAGTACCTACTCACTAGCTTCCGCCCGCGGCTTCGCCCGCGTGAAGGTCGGAATTTATTCCACGGGAACTCATAGACGCCAGCACATCAAGCTACCCCAATCTGTCAAATTTCTTTGATCGATTTTCAACTTTATCACATAAGCGTAAGGTTAATGTTCAATTGGAAAAATTTGACAGTTTGGGGTAGCTTGATGTGCTGGCGTCTGTACTACCGGAATAAAAAGTATCCTATGTGTTATAATCTATCTGTGTGCCAAATTTCATCCAAATCCGTTCTGCCATTTTTGCGTGATTGAGTATTAAAATCCAAACATTTTCACAAACTTTCACATTTATAAAACCTGTAATGTACCTAGTAGTACGATGGATAAAATTTTGACTTAGGTACTGATTAACTTACTTATTTCATCGAGTAGGTATCTACTTGCTTGCTGGTTAGCTGTGAACTTTATATGCAAACGAACGAAACCTGAAATCGTAAACAGTTATTATTAACCTTTCGAGAAGTTTCTAGAAATACTAAACTAGAATACAGATAATATCATCTATCTATCTTATTATATGTAATGAATCGCCGAAATGTGAGTACCTACTCGCATAACTTCTTAACGACTGCACCAAATGATACTTTTTTTATGTGTTCCTTGTTGTCCGGACAAGGTTTGTGTATAAGAAAAATGTATGAAAAATATTTAGATTCGATCAGAATTATTGTGAAAGTATTGGTAATCCAACTGATTAGATTTTATCGGAAGGGTTATATTTCCTCAGTCGCGACTGGAGAAATAAAATATGGCGGTACGAAGTTCGCCGGGTCAGCTAGTTAAAAATACGAACAATTTACGAATCAACTTACCTTATCGTAGCAATTTAAGTTACTTACGACCTAAAAACGATGTGATCACTTTTGTTAATTAAACATTATGAAGCTATTCAAGTAAACGATAGTGAAGAAAACCAATACCTAAACCTGACCGACAATAGGGTAGTTTTACTTATGTAAGAGAAAACATCTAAAAATATACATTATTTTTAGTATATGCGAAACCCGAATATACGTAGTTTGTTCAGAATAAGGAACTGAATCGATTCCAATAGTTTTTACACCATGTTATATTTTTACCAAAAAAAATTTTTTTCTAAACTATCACCAGTTAATTACAAAACAATTGCCATACGGTTAGTTAGCTGCTGCCTAATTATTAGCAATTAGCACAAACCACGTAGGACTTGCGGGCCCGGGCGGTGCGTGGTGGGGCCTATGGTGACCATGTTTTTGTAGACAACTAGGTAACATAACAGGCTTAAATTTTGTGATTTTTCATGATACAGCTTTGAAATTTTGTCCATTGATTCTATACATAAGAATACTAGACACGTGTTTCGGGTTTCGCATATAAGTACTAAAAATAAGGTTTGTATAACTGATATAACTGATACTTAGGCAAAATGCAGTCGGAAAATCAAACAAATAACAAAATAAAATTTAAGATTCAATTCAAATTTCAGTTTTTTTTTTAATAAATTTTAAAATGTAATTCAAAGATTTCAGTTTTTTTTTAATTTGTTTATGAACACCATGAAATAGTAGGGCTTATTCCACTATTCCCCTATGATAGAATATAGAAGAAAAGTGGACCCAATAAAAATAAATCCAGAAAGTCCCCTTTTCATTTTAAGTTATCCACTATTCTCCCTGAGAGAATCAAGGTGGAAAACTGATATCCGCCATGTTATTACGTCATACGGCGTGTCAATTGAACGACTTTGTACTTTTAATTTTCGTAATCAAAGTAATTTGAATATATATTTAAAATAATGTTTTCTAAATAATATTTTTAAAATAATGTAATATGCAAACCAACGACAAAAATGATCATACTTATAAAATACTAGCAGCGCTCCGCGGTTTACCCGCGTAGTTCCCGTTCCCGTGGGAAAACGGGACCCACGTCACCCGGGGATAGTGTCGCTTTCCAACAGTGAAATAATTTTTCAAATCGGTTCAGTAGTTTCGGAGCCTATTCAATGCAAACAAAAAATCAAATTTTTCCTCTTTTTGTAATGTTAGTATAGATCAGCGCATTTGTCTGCATAGCAAAGTGACGTCATATCCACAGAGCAATACGGCGTCCAATGCGTCCAGCGTTTAGGTACGTCAAATTACGCGCGAAATTCGAAAATTTAAAATTTCAATGCATTTTTGCAGCACTAATCGATTACTTCAGTTGCCTGTTTGCCAGGGGCCACGGTATCTCTTTCGAACAACCCGCACCAAATTGTGTGATACCTTCACATATCATTTTAGGTAGGTAACTACTTAACAAAGAATTAAGGAAGATTTAGTGAAAGTAAAGTTTATAACGCATATTAAACATAATCAGCCTATAATGTTCCCACTGTTGGGCCACAGTCTGACACTGACCTCTTCTCTGTGAGAGAGAATGGGCCATAATAAAACACGCGAGCCCAGTGTGGATTGGCGGATGTCACATGTCTGCGATTTTTTTGGTTCTAGGACATGCCATTTCCTCAAGATAATGTCTTCACCGTTTCGAAAGCAATGGTGATGAAATAACTTACACAAAGTACCTAATGTGGCTTTCTTGAGTTCGCACCTAGGACTTAGAATTCGTAATTTGCGGCCGATACGTCTGGGCCACCACATAAACCAACTTGTTTATGTTGATAATTATATGAATTTCAAATGACAAGTTACAATAGGGACCGTCACTAACACAACGGGTAAGAAAGAGACTGTCACTCACACAGCGAATGAGTGATAAACACGACAGTATACAAACCCGAGCCAAACCTTTTCAAAACCGATTTTGTGTCAAAATGAACGTTCACTTTACATATATTTCCAGACTTCGGACTCTTACAGGGAGTTGAGCGAGAGATTCTCTCAACTCAACTCTGAAGCACTGACAGTCGCCAACAAGGTGTATGTGTCCAACAAGTTCCGTCTGCAAGACGCCTTCACTTCGGCCGCTCGCTCCTACCGTAGTGAAGTCGACACCATCGACTTCAGCCAAAAGCAACAAGCTGCTGACATCATCAACCAGTGGGTAAGTACATCACGATCAGCTTCATTCTTATTATTAAACAGTTTTATTTAGCTTGCCCTGTTTGTTTTTTGGGTCTAATTTAGTACCAACTTGAAATTTTACCCCTTTCCTGTTGGCAGTTTTGATAACAATACAATTTAATATAATCAGTATCATTGTAAATTAAAAATGGCCGACGCTACAAAATGGCGGGTTAAGTATTTTTTCACAATCCCCTCAATAAGGGTATCAAATGAAAGTGCTTGACTGTAAAATAGGTACTGTAAATTATAAAAATTAAAAAAAAAATAGAATGAGAAATAATAAAAACGAAAAACGTGAAAAAAAAAATAGTTACTGGCTGTTAAAGTTGGTAAATATTTAAAGTAGAGTGAGAGTTAGCGCGTAACATCATTTTTCAGACGAGGATAGCGATTGCCCGCTGAGCGACGCTTTTAAGCCATTGCGCATGCCTCGAATACTGGTGTTCTCAACTGAACAGCTGCAGCATTTAAAAAGCATGTATAAAGTTCAGCGCGGAAAATAAAGGCTGGCTGCTATTAGATGGTTTTCTAAAACCAACATGGTTCCTGGGAGACTAACTCCAACGCAAGTTAAGAGTGTGCTATGTGATTCCATGAACAAATCTTCCAATAATGACGACGATCTTGATATTTGTAGCGATAAACGTGATGTCTCCAATGATAGTGTAACAGACTGAAAGCTCCGATAGTTCGGACTTTTAAGAGTTACGGAAATACACCGTGACATTTTAGTCGTCTTACAAAGATGGTCCGCTCAATGTATATCCGACATAAAATACCTATACCTAGGCCTGATTAAAAAATTATTACCATTAATTAAGATAATAGGTACAAAGAATAATAAATAATGCTTTAGAGTTATGAATCGGAAGATTTGTTCATGGAATCACATAGCACACTCTTAACTTGCGTTGGAGTTAGTCTCCCAGGAACCATGTTGGTTTTAGAAAACCATCTAATAGCAGCCAGCCTTTATTTTCCGCGCTGAACTTTATACATGCTTTTTAAATGCCGCAGCTGTTCAGTTCTACTTTTAATATTTACCATCTTTAACAGCTAGCAACCCTTATTTGCGGCCAGATTTAATTAGGCAACCATAAATAATAATAACCAAAAAAAAATAGCTTTAATTTGACATATAATTAATAAATAAACGTTATGAACGCATAAATGTATCGAAATCATACCTGTTTATACCTGGTTGCGAAGAGGTGCGGCCAGATCCACGACGGCAACCGTGATTTTTAGAGTCTTTATTTAAATTGCCGTGAAATAGACGACATTTTATTAAAAAAAACAAGTGAACGAAATTATTTCCCAAAAATCTATTATGTAACAATAGTTTAATTAAAAATACTAGCGGCCACATTTTGATAGGCAACATAGTTGATATATGTTCTCCTAATCATAAATTTACATAAAATTTGTTTTTAAGCAAAAACTCGATGGGTGCACTATTCTGTTGCCAGATCTTAGACTATTCAGTTAGCATACAGTAGGGCATCTCAGGTCATGATATTTACTCACTAGAGTAAATATCATGAGCTTCATGTTTTGATGTTGACAGGCTGATGAGAAGACTCACGGCAACATCAAGGAGCCTGTCAGCCCAGACGCTCTAGACGATGACGTAACTGTTGCTCTTTTTAACGTCATATACTTCAAGGTATGTAATTCATATTCATCTTAAATGCTTTAAAATCACTCTAAATTATTAAATTTAAAGAGGGGTGCGGTGCGTCAATTTCCAGTTTCTTATAGATTACGTGTGTACCTAAAGTTCCAAAGCCTTTGGTGACCGCAGGTGCAAATAAGTTTATAAATAAGTAATATGTTCCTTTAAAATATGTCATGTATTGTGTGTCTTTTGTTGTAGATTCTAAATAAATAATATTATTTTTAAATTTCCAGGGACACTGGCGTGTTCCTTTCAAATCGGAGAATACGAAGGACAAAGATTTCTATATCAGTAAAACCTCTATAGTTCAGAAGCCGACGATGCATTTATTGCGGTCTCTGTATTATACGGAGAGCTCTGAACTTGGTGCTCGGGTAAGCGTCTGTTTGTTACGTACTGTTCTCTGAAACACATCCATACAAGCTCTGTTCTAATGTTTCGAAAATGGTTTCTTCTTTCGGAACTTTGCAATCATTTATTTGCTTTGCGTGTATTAGATGGTTGAGCTGCCGTACAAAGAGAAGGGCTTCCGCATGGTCGTGGTGCTCCCGAACGAAGTAGACGGACTACCATCGGTGCTCGAGAAAGCATCGGAGAAAGGCCTTCTGAACGACGTGTTCAAGCTAAGGCCTGCTGGCGCTGATGTGGACCTAGACATCCCGAAGTTCGATATCAAAAGCAAACTGGACTTCAACGAAATCTTACCAAAGGTTCTTGTTATAAATATATAATCCTTTATTTATTTTACTAATATCGAGTTCCCAACATATTTAAGCCAATGGATGCGTATAGTTTGAAAAATCCTCCTCTCTATATTATCTACTTACATAAATCCAAAGGTGAATATTTAAGATTATTAATTGAATATTCTTTGTAATTCTCAGCTGGGAGTATCCAAACTATTCAAAGAGTCAGCGAACGGTATTGTACAAGAGTCGGTGAACGGTATTGTTCAAGACTCGTCAGTGGTAGTGTCCAAGACGTTCCAAGAAGCCTTCATTAAGGTTGATGAGGAAGGAGCCACTGCTGGCGCATTCGCAGGTTTGTAATGATGTTCCAGGGGTGCGGGTTGTTCGAAAGAGATACCGCGGCCCCTGTCACTCAGGCAACTGAAGGAACACGGGTGGGTTTTGATCAGTAAAAGTCTGAGACGCCCTTCTGCTCCACCCAGAGCGGGAGAAGTTATTTGATGACTTCCAATCCAAAAAAAAACTATAATGATGTTGTCGGACAGTGAAGGTTACACTTTATAGATCCACGAACCCGCACTGGTCCCACGTGGTGGATTATGGCCCACTCCCTCTCACAGAGAGGAGGCCTGTGTCCCAGCAGTGGGAATATTATAGGTTGATTATGCACTTTATAGAATATCAATGATAATATAATATTATAAAACATGTACACACGTATTTTGGTGAAAGAGATTTCACAGGATTACTTTCATTCGCATTATCTGGAAGTTACCGAACACCACCTCCTATGAAGTTCACAGTTGCCCTTCCATTCTTATATCTTACTAGCTTTTGCCAGCGGCTCCGCCCGCGTGGATGTCGGTTATCGCGGTCAAAAAAGTAGCCTATGTCCTTCTCCATATCCCAGGCTATATCTCTGCCAAATTTTATGACGATCGGTTCAGCAGTTTAGGCGTGAAAGCGAGACAGACAGGCCGACAGAGTTACTTCCACATTTATAATATTATATAGTAGGGATTATCTTCGAAGACGTAGTTCTTTTTGCAGGCACATACTCACATTGATGAGGTAAACATGGTTGCTTTCTATGGCGTTCGCATCGCAGGCTTGCTAGGCAAGGGAATTTTGCTTTTCCTATTGAAAATCTTTGTTATCTAGATTAAAACTGGTATATATCAATGCCATATGTATGTAGGTAAAGTTGCATTGTGCGGTTCGCAATCTACTTTGTACTCCTTTTTTGATTAATGTGTCTTCCTCGTTTTCGGATGCTAAAAAACGAATTTAAAATGTGTTGTCTTCCCAGACATCAGTTTTTTTTTTTTCAATTTCTTGCTGCGTAATGAAGATCTACATCAGCGTGGTGGTCATAAATACCGCACCACTAAAAAGTCCCCTTGATTGAACGATAGTTCACGTACGAAATAAGGCCCATCGGTATGACGAGCTTAATTGCTGATTTTTATCCGCAGGATTAATATTTAGGGAAATTTAAGGATCTTCTCAGCCGCCATCGTCGGTAAAAATAACTGTTGATTGTCGCTTTTTCTATCTGATACCTTTATAGCCCATGAATTTTAATGTCTTATACAAAGAATGTATTATACTGAATGTCATTCCCAGGGCTATTTTAGGACCACAATATTTAATTTAAGAACCACCACCCCCATGAAGTTGACTGTTGACATTTAATTCTTATATTTGATCATCTTCGAAGCCAAAATTATTTTTGTTGGCATCTACTTATCTACACTAACAATGAGACAAAATATTGATGAACCGACTTGGTCGCTTTTTATGGTGTTCGCAATGCTATTAATTTTGATTTTCTCATTGAAAACCCCATTTTCACTTTTATCAACTGGATATAATTGGTTGCATTCACCTAAATTGCTTTTTTAATTAAATAACTAGCTTTTGCCAGCGGCTTCGCGCCCGCGCGGAATATTCATCCCCTATTTAACTCCCTTAGGGGTTGAATTTCAAAAAAATCCTTCCTTATTCCTTGTCGATATTATAAAGGAAACCTCTGTGCAAAATTTCAGCTTTCTAGGTCCAATGGTTTGGGCTGGGCGTTGATGAGTCAGTCAGTCAGTCTTTTTATTTATATAGATGTCTTCTTGTCCTCTTCAGGTGCAATTTTTTTTAAATGTTTTCACCGATATCAGTCTATCTCACTTCAGAACTATAGGTCAAAAGAACCTAGCCATTAAAGAAATTCCACCACCATGATGAGCGTAGTTGCTATTTCAATCAATAGATTTGTTTGATTCTCATCCATAGGATTAATATTGAGAGAATTGTCACTATCTTCCCAGCCGACTTCTACTTTTGATCATCCATTCTTAATGTTACATCACTACAAAATTATCAAATTTACAGGTTTATCACAAAATGACAGGCTTCTTTCGATTTGGACCAAATCAAAAGAGGCCTTTCATAAATTACGTATTTATTACACTTAAATACTTACGTATTTATTGGTGTTCTTTGTCTTTTCCAGCACTCATTCTAAAGCGGGCTACAGACCTTCAGTTTTAACTGATCAGTTTTCACTTTTAACTGAACAATCTAACTGTGCAGTGTTTTTTTATGTACCTAATTATATTTTGATTAGATTATCAGTTCAACTGTACAGCTCTCAGTTTTGCCCACACACATACGTTTTAACTGAACAGTTCAACTGTACAGTTAAAACTGAAGGCCTGTAGCCCGCTTAACAGATTCTCTACCACCAGAACCAGTCAAGTTTACCGTGGATCGGCCATTTTATTATTTGATCCTCTTGGAAGACAACGTTCTTTTCTCTGGCACCTTTATAGGTTAATTAAGGTGATAACGATAATAAACAGTCAAAATAGGAATAGGTCCTAGCCTCGACTATTTATCTACTTAATAAATTCACTAAGACGTGGGGTTCTTTTTTTATGTAGAATAATCAATTTTCCTTTCTTTTCCTTTTCCCTGATAAAATGGCACAATAAGTGTGAAAGAAAAAGACATGTTGCGCCGATCCCAAATAAATTGGGATAAGGGCAGGAGAATGATGAAAATGGCACAATAAGTTCGTTTTAAAATTATAAAAGTTATAATATTGGTCGATGGTCAATCCCATTCTAATTTTGATCTTTTAACACATATTTTGTGCTTCGAATTTTATACGGTAACCAGCTTCCATTTTATGGCAGCTTTTCTATCGAATACTAACTCCTCATTAATTCGGTCAGAAATGTTAAAAATCTAAATAATTTTGTCCGTAATCATAGGCGTTCCACTCACGAAGTGTCCCTGAACAGCCATTTTATCACTAGTCTAGCGAAAGTAGTCATCTTGTTCTAATTTGCGTTCGTGTTTAGTAGAAAAGCGGATCTTTCAAATAAATACCTATAATTAAGTTTCAGCCTTCGTCAAAATCGGGTTAACTAATTACCAGTAATTTTCTCAGACGTTTCGGATTTGGTCAACAAGTTGCTTCCAAAATCCTATGATTTTTTTTCTTTAACGTGTTTAAGAACCTTACCTACCTATTTTGTATTCGCGACTCGCGTGCTGTGTGACATTTATAAGTTTTGTTTTTCCTTTTCAGGCGCAGTTATTATAAATCATTCATTCCGTTCACTGCCACCAAAGCCCGTGAAGTTTACAGTGGATCGCCCATTTTTATATTTGATCCTCTTTGAAGACAACATTCTTTTTGCTGGCACTTACACTAAATGAGGTAATCAATACACTAAATCTTTTTCATTTTGATTTTACTAGCTTCCCGTTCTAGTTGCAGTGGTCGCATAATGAAGCTGGTCTTGGTTCCTGAATATCCGTGCTGACCGGTTCTTTTCGGTGCAGGATTTCTTTCTTTTGATCCTGGACCGATCAGAACCGATCAGCCGGCTATTTTCGGTACGGGCAAGTAAGGATAGAAACGAGTATGAAAATTCATGCTTCATAAAAAAAAAAAAACTTTAATAAGATCGCATATTTTAAAATTTATAAAATGTGGATAATGTTGCCTTTGCTTTTGCTTGGTAACGTTGTGGCTGATTTGGGCATGAGGTATGTTTTTTTTTTAATACGTTTACCTATGTCTTGTTTTATGAGTGTATGGTTAAACCGATATTCTTAAAAAAAATAAAAGATTTTGGTCTCTTTTACCCCATTTCCGTTTTTTGTTCGTTCCTGTCCATCCATAGTCACGCCGTTTTTCCAATATTAGTGTGATCTTTAGAAAACCTTTTGTTATGTGTAATTTGATTAGTACGTGGGTATAGGTATTAAGGTTTCTAACTTGTGTTGCAAGTTGTTCCAATTGTAAGAAGCCCACGTTCGCCACAAGGGTCATGTTTGGGCACGCCACGATGCGGCGGTAAGTCCCCTCTTTGAGGAGTGGTTTGAGAGGCGGCATGGCGTCCTCACATTCCGCCTGACGCAGGTCCTCACCGGACACGGTTGTTTCGGGAGGTTCCTGATTCGGATAATGCGGGAGGAAACGCCCGGGTGTTTCCACTGCAAAGATCGCCCTGAGGACACGGTGGCGGTCTGCCCTGCTTGGGCGGAGCACCGCCGTGTCCTCGTGGAGGCGATCGGCGGCGGCAATCTCTCGCGTCCGGCCCTGGTCCAGGCCATGGTACGGAGCGAGAGGGCATGGGTAGCCGTCACCACCTTCAGCAAAGCAGTGATGCTCGCGAAGAGGGAGGCGGCGCACGTGAAGGAGAGGCAGCATATGCGCCCTCGCGACCGTAGCCGCCGCAGGATACGGAGACGCCCTGGGCGTCGGGAATCCCAGGCCGATTTCCGGCCACCGTAGGCACGAGCTTGCGGACGGCGAGTAATGGGTAGCTCGCTGTCCGGTAAGGACCAAGCCCAAGTCGACGGCGCGTTGTGTTCCACGCGCGCCTCAAAGAGATGTAAGCACAAAAATGATGGGGCCCGCAAGGGCCGATGCCTGCCAGGGGTGCGGGTTTGTTTGGAAGAGATACCACAGCCCCTGGCATACGGGCTACTGAAGGAACACGGGTGGGTTTTAGTCAATAGAATTCTGACACGCCCTCCTGCTCCACCCAGAGCGGGAGAAGTTATTTGATGATTTCCCACCCAAAAAAAAAAAAAAAAAAAAAAAAAAATACTCCCGTTTAATACCGCAACACGGTCACTTTATAAACCCTACTTGGAACTGAAAATGGTCAAAAAGGTGTTTTTTTAAAGCAGTGTATCCCTGTAACCGTGAATAATTTTGAGTCTTTTTTTGCATACAGTGATGGAATTCAAAAGATTATTAAACATACTTTAATGCATCAAAAAATCATCAAAGAGATCTTTAAAAGCAGTTTTCAACACACTTGCTCATAAAATGGCTCTAATTTCACCGCAATTAGGCACATAATGACACCTATTATCAAACTGTGACTTTTTCATTACTTAATTGTTATTCACTAATGAGTTATAGGTTTTTTTTTTTTTTAATTTGTTGAGTTGCTTTGTTCTTAAAAAGTTTCGATACAAAAAAGGTCGTGTTCAATAGTACAAATAAATTAATGTACTTATTGCTTGCTCATTTCGTGCAACTTCGTAGTTAAATACAATATAATATACAATAGATAATTTCAACTTGTACGTTTAAATAAATAAAACTTTCACTCAAATATAACTTTTGGTTTCGCTGTAATAAAGAAAACTTTGAATTCCCCATTTTGTACGTGGCTAAAACCCTATCGGCAAAAAGCCAAAAAAAAAGAAACCTCATTATTTTAGGCCACGTTCTGAGTTACAATAATATCGATTTGAGCGCGCTCACACCCGTTCCGAATTGGCGTGAGCGCGATAACGGAGTCCCTCGAATCCTCATAGATGACGTCATGACATGCGCCATCTTGGGATAACGCCGACCACGCGTTATACTAATATCACCGTGAGCGCTGTCAAAAATGACAGTTGTGCTGTTTTGTTTTGAGTCGCATCAAATCTTTAGTTAACTTAGATTTATTGGAAATAATGCTTCTATCTAAAAAGAAGAAATGTGTGGTGTAAAATGACGGTTCTTAGCTGTCAGAATCGTGATATCTAACTCGGAACGCAAAATATCGATGTGAGCACTCACAGCGCTATTTTTCTTATTCGGAATGCGCCATTGTTAGGTGCGCGCGCATTGGAAAACTGATTAATTTTTCCCGCCATTGGCAAAAAAAAATAATCACAACTCGTTTTCACTGTTGAAATTATAGTTATTTATTCATTAAAATGACTACAAGTACTAGTTGTGAAGAAAATGATTTATGTTGTAACACCGCCCGATATCACATGTGAAGCCCTTAACGTTATGGAAAGTTTACAACCTAAAAACTCCAAGGACAAAATGATTTTTTTGTATTATTTTCTTCACTAGTGTGTTGAAAAACGTCGTATGATACACGTGTGTATTGATGAATACCGTCCTCGGCTCTCTTAAGACCCTCGCCTAACGGCTCGGGTCTCAATGGCGCCTCAGCGGTAATCACCAACGTTACTCACTTGTACCATAATGTACAATTATCCCTTCAATATCAATTATAATTATACTGAAAAATATACTTACCATAAAATTTCAAATGCCAAACTGCATTCAGTGATGGATTATTTATTATTAAATAGTTAATATCTAATTTTACACGATGTTATTTGCATTTTTATGACTTGCGCTTGCTCATTTATTATTCGAATTTATTACAACAGATTTTAACCCGTATGAGATTGCAATGCTTAAGAACTATTATCGCTCATAATGACACTAGCCTAGACCACAAAGACAGCGGAGGCACGTTAATAGGTTCCTGTTGAGCACCCTTTTTTTTTTTTTTTTTTTTTTTTTTTGGGTGGGAAATCATCAAATGACTTCTCCTGCTGAGTAGAGCAGGAGGGCGTGTCAGACTTTTACTGACTAAAACCCACCCGTGTTCCCTCAGTAGCCCGTATGCCAGGGGCTGTGGTATCTCTTTCGAACAAACCCGCACCCCTGGCAGGCATCGGCCCTTGCGGACCCCACCTGTGGTTGCTGACATCTTTGACGACGCGCGTGTGGAACACAATGCGCCGTCCCGTCTACCACTTTTCGGCCGCAGGGGATAGGGAGAGCGGCTGACGCTATACCGACACTCCTCTTCCCCTGCGGCCGACACCGCGTCCGCCATCAAACGGTGGCGGCCCCGTCCAGGCCACGGAAGGGAAGAGCGCTGCTCAGAAGCACCGGCACTCCTCCTCTACCGCAGCCCGTAACCCTCAGCCGCGATGCCTCCCATTCGACATCGCGGCCCACCTCAGTTGCGGTGCACCTCACCGCAACCTACTTCTTGGCCGCTACGTCGTCGGCTTTGAGGCAAAAGCCCTGACGAGCGGCCCCACCTTTGGGTTCCTCTTGGCTTCACCGTGGCCGGAATCCACGGTTACTGAGCCCCCCCGCAACGACAATGCGGGAACCCAATCGGGGGGGTGATGAGCACCCTTTGGGTACGGAATCCTAATTAGGTAGAGATTTTTAAAACCAATAAAATCACTTTCTTGACCGATTATACGTTGTACGACGAATTTGGTCAAATTTGGACTACGTAGCTCCTAGAGTATATGTGTTCTGTGCTACGTAGAGTTCGGAACACGACGAATACGGAACAAATCTTTAAAATTTTATCAATACAAGTAAAAATAAATAAATATGTATTAGGTTACATTTAAATTTTAAATACTTTAAAGTTGCAAAGCTTTATCATCAGTTCTTTATTGTGCATAGCAGGGCACGTCCTGCACCCTAATTGCGCAACTCACGATTGATCATAATCTGTTTCGTTTTGAAACAGATTCTTAAACCCTTGCTCATAAGTTCGAAAAATGTGTCTGCTCAACAACGATAAGGCAATGAATAATGTTGAACTGTCAAATTGAAACGGATTATGATTAATCGTGAGTTACGCAATTAGGGTGCTGGTTCTACACGCAGAGTTTAGGAATGGATAATTGGATAAATTTATTTATATAGGTATTGGCCCCTTGAGCGGCCACGGGATATATTTAATCCCACGCGCGCAATGCCGTTGAGCGGCCACGGGATAAAATCTATCCCACGCGCGCTCTGTTGCGGAGTGACTCATTTATTTTAACTCGTGACGAAAATCGACTAAAAAGTTCTCTATGGTAACCGTACATTCTGATTCCATGCTCAATATACTACGTGTCAAGCTAAGAAAACCCTGGAACGCTTTTTTTTTTTTTTTTGGGTGGGAATTCATCAAATGACTTCTCCTGCTGAGTAGAGCAGGAGGGCGTGTCAGACTTTTACTGACTAAAACCCACCCGTGTTCCCTCAGTAGCCCGTATGCCAGGGGCCGTGGTATCTCTTTCGAACAAACCCGCACCCCTGGCAGGCATCGGCCTTTGCGGACCCCACCAGTGGTTGCTGACATCTTTGACGGCGCGCGTGAGGAACACAACGCGCCGTCCCGTCTACCACTTTTCGGCCGCAGAGGATAGGGAGAGCGGCTGACGTTATACCGACACTCCTCTTCCCCTGCGGCCCCACCGCGTCCGCCATCAAACGGTGGCGGCCCCGTCCAGGCCACGGAAGGGAAGAGCGCTGCTCAGAAGCACCGGCACTCCTCCTCTACCGCAGCCTGTAACCCTCAGCCGCGATGCCTCCCATTCGACATCGCGGCCCACCTCAGTTGCGGTGCACCTCACCGCAACCTACTTTTTGGCCGCTACGTCAATGGATTGAAGGCAAAAGCCCTGACGAGCGGCCCCACCGTTGGGTTCCTCTTGGCTTCACCGTGGATGGGAGGCCACGGTTACTAAGCCCCCCCGCAACGACAATGCGGGAACCCACTCGGGGGGGACCCTGGAACGCTCGAACAAAAATATTTTTAATCTATTTGTTTTGCAAAGTCTGTAGTAAAACTCACGTCAGGCAATTGTTATTGTTTTGTTTTGTGATGCTTGTGGTTAATTCATTTTGTACTAAAGGTAGGTGGTTTTATTCATTTGTTATGCTAAGAATATACACACCATGCATTTAAAACCATAAAAAACATAGGTCATCGCTTGTTTTTTTTTTTGTTTTTGTTATTTTTTTCGATAGCGTAAACATTCTAAGATAAACATTCCCACGCTCATTATCAACTAATTATCTAATTTTTTACGACCATTCGTTCAAACGAAAGTAAGAATAGTTAAACCGTCCGTTTACTCAGAATTCCAAAGCAATAAACGTTCGAACCACTCCAGGAACAAAGAACCCTTGTTTTTTTCGAGTTTGCGTTAAGAGGCGGACCACCCACGACGCAAATGGGTGCGATGACGTCATTGTGGGCGGTTTACGGTATTTAATTCGCTTGGCCGCTCGAGCGGAATAAAACTAAGTACCTAAATCAAAATGTTTTTTAAATAATGAATAAGGGTGCCTACCTCTGGGCACGCCACGATTGCGGTGGTAAGTCCCCTCTTTGAGGAGTGGTTTGAGAGGCGGCATGGCGTCCTCACCTTCCGCCTGACGCAGGTCCTCACCGGACACGGTTGTTTCGGGAGGTTCCTGTTTCGGATAGGGCGGGAGGAAACGCCCGGGTGTTTCCACTGCGAAGATCGCCCTGAGGACACGGTGGAGCACACGGTGGCGGTCTGCCCTGCTTGGGCGGAGCACCGCCGTGTCCTCGTGGAGGCGATCGGCGGCGGCGATCTCTCGCGTCCGGCCCTGGTCCAGGCCATGGTACGGAGCGAGAGTGCATGGGTAGCCGTCACCTCCTTCAGCGAAGCAGTGATGCTCGCGAAGAGGGAGGCGGCGCACGTGAGGGAGAGGCAGCATATGCGCCCTCGCGACCCCAGCCGCCGCAGGATACGGAGACGCCCTGGGCGTCGGGAATCCCAGGCCGATTTCCGGCCACCGTAGGCATGGGCTTGCGGACGGCGAGTAATGGGTAGCTCGCTGTCCGGTAAGGACCAAGCCCAAGTCGACGGCGCGTTGTGTTCCACGCGCGCCTCAAAGAGATGTCAGCACAGAAATGATGGGGCCTGCAAGGGCCGATGCCTGTCAGGGGTGCGGGTTCGTTTGAAAGAGATACCACAGCCCCTGGCATACGGGCTACTGAAGGAACACGGGTGGGTTTTAGTCAGTAAAAGTCTGACACGCCCTCCTGCTCCACCCAGAGCGGGAGAAGTTATTTGATGATTTCCCACCCAAAAAAAAAAAAAAAAAAAAAGAAAAAAAGGGTGCCTACCTAATGGAAAAGTTTGATTATCTTTAAAATATCAATGAGAGGTATTTGTATGTTTGTATGTAGGGGGGTAATCTCATTTTCATATAGGTAATCAAGTACGCGAGCAAATCCGCTGATAGAAACTAACGTTAAATGAAACGATAACAGATAGACTTACTAAAAATATTTACTGACCTTGAAATAGCACATATTTATTTAATCATAATTGCCGTTTTGATAGTTACCCATATTCCCATTAGCTATTGATTCTAAATAAGCATAAAAGATATCTCGAGTAATCAAGAAATACAGTGTAAACTCCATTTATTCAGTACTAAACAGCACTTTACTGCGTAATAAACAGTACCTACTTTCTATTTTCATATTCATTTTTCCTATCTCCATTTAACGACAAACTAACTACAAACTAATTTTGACTTATAATATTGTACATTTAATCTTAATTCTCTGAAATATTTGTACGCTGGAAACAGCAGAATATTATGGACGTCATAATGTGTACAACACCTTTATTACAACAATATTCTAACAAATAAATTTTAAATAAATAAATAAACGCCATAAAATGCGCAGTCCCTTATTACACTATAGTAACAAATTGTGGTATTCAATAATTAATTGAATCATGCTTAAAATCATTCGTACTTAGCAGAATCGTATAAATATCGACAACCACAAACATAACATCACATCTCTAACTCACAAAAGCCGGCAATGGCCGGTTCACGAAACTATCATATGAGTGAGAGTATTAGTAAAATACATATCCTTTGCGCTATTAGACCAGCCGATTCACTAGTAGATGTGTACTAAGCAAGCAATGGTTTTTGTTCCTAATGCAAACAATTGATTTGGTTTTTCATCGTGTTTCTAGTACCACGAAATAATGTTTTAATGAATGTATTAAGAAAAACAATAATATTTTAGTACCTACTTACGTGTGAAATGAGATGCCATCTTTAATGTAATACACAATACAGCTGTTATTTTTGCAAACAATCACTGAACACCGCGGCATTTTGTCAAAAATCACGAGCAGTGAAGCCGTCGCAAGTTGACATTTCACTATTTACTGAAACTGGCATCAAGCCGCTGTGCGGCCAGATGCGTTCGCAAGCGCCACGCCTCCTGGTCAAATCTCTTTCTTTCTATGATCTGAGGCCCACTCCCTCTCACAGAGAGAAGGCCTGTGTCACTGTGTCCCAGCAGTGTGAACATGAGTGAGAACATTCAACGCATGTTGTAAATCTAATGCCCAATACGCAATCGCCCGTCGCTCGCGCCGGTTGGTACGATGGCATACTGTATTATTAGCCAAGATAACGCTTACAGCCTTACCCCCATATTTATAAACGTTGCTTAAAATTATGAGATGTTTAAACGTCAAAATTTTTGGTTAAACATACACTAATCATTATGTAACTTAAAGCAACGTTTATAAATAAAGGGGTTTTTTTTTTTTTGGGTGGGAAATCATCAAATGGCTTCTCCTGCTGAGTAGAGCAGGAGGGCGTGTCAGACTTTTACTGACTAAAACCCACCCGTGTTCCCTCAGTAGCCCGTATGCCAGGGGCTGTGGTATCTCTTTCGAACAAACCCGCACCCTTGGCAGGCATCGACCCTTGCGGACCCCACCTGTGGTTGCTGACATCTTTGACGGCGCGCGTCTGGAACACAACGCGCCGTCCCGTCTACCACTTTTCGGCCGCAGGGGATAGGGAGAGCGGCTGTCGCAATACCGACACTCCTCTTCCTCTGCGGCCCCAACGCGTCCGCCATCAAACGGTGGCGGCCCCGTCCAGGCCACGGAAGGGAAGAGCGCTGCTCAGAAGCACCGGCACTCCTCCTCTACTGCAGCCCGTAACCCTCAGCCGCGATGCCTCCCATTCGACATCGCGGCCCACCTCAGTTGCGGTGCACCTCACCGCAACCTTCTTTTTGGCCGCTACGTCGTCGGCTTTGAGGCAAAAGCCCTGACGAGCGGCCCCACCTTTGGGTTCCTCTTGGCTTCACCGTGGCCGGAATCCACGGTTACCGAGCCCCCCCGCAACGACAATGCGGGAACCCACTCGGGGGGGTAAATAAAGGGGTTACTTCAGCATTAAGGCGGATAGCGTCACTAACATGTTTTATTTTTTATTTGACAGGTCTGATAGCCGTCCCCATGTCATTGTTTTCCAAACCACCACCGCCAATGAAATTCACTGTGGACCATTCCTTCCTATACAGGATAAGTTTTTATCCAGTGCGCAATTTTTAATCATTAATTCAGCACATCATTCTAGAGTTCCTAGCGCAGAAATTTTTCGCCGGGTTAACAAAAAAATAAAACAGCTGATTCATAGAAAAGTGCAATACCTACGCGGTTAAAATGTATGGAACAGCTGATTTTTTTTTTTTTGTATAACCGGCGAAAAAATTCTGCAGTAGAATAGAATCTAGAATGATATGCTGAATTCATGGTTAAAATTTGCGCACTGGATAAAAACTTCCTGTATGTAATACTTTTGAAGATATTCTTTTATTTTTGCTATGTAGAAGTCATACTTTATAATTTTGTAAAATAAAAAAAAGGAAAAAAAAACAATGTTTTATTTTTTGTATGGCGTGGCTGTCAAATGATAACTTAAATTTAAAGTAAAAACATATAATATTATTGTTCAGTGTTTTATTTAACCCAGTAAGATTAAGATGATAGGTACCTTATTTACTTGCTTTCCATTTCGCCGATGATATTTAAGTCCCATGTAATAAGGGACGACCTTATTGCCATCAACCAGGCACAAATCCAGACTCCGGGCTGCTACTGAGCAATTTTAGATGGAAGACCCAATAACCCTGCCCAACTCGGGAATCGAACCTAGGACCTCCGGCTCACTAGATAAGCGAGACAGACTAAATTATACAGTTAATCTAAATTGAGATTATTTTTTTTACTAAAATTACTGAATTGAGAATACATACACACATAGAGGAAAGGATGGTAATTTGGAATACCATTTTCTTTCAGACCTGCAACTTTTTTTCCGTGAGGTATTAAGAAATAAAACCTTGATTAAATTGAAGCAATATTATGTTACTACCAATGTGCAAGCTATCAAAAACAATTAAATATCCCTACTAGTTAAAATTTTAGGTTGAATGCAAAATGGCACACAATTTAGTTTTGGAGATAGGGTGCAGGTATTTTGGTTTAGGAGTATTCCAAATAATATTCACCATGCTTAACTTAGTTATTCTCGCTATTACTAAGTCAGTGTATAAGAAGAAAGTGGAAGGTTTGTTCTCGCTATTACTAAATCAATGTTTAAGAAGAAAGTGTAAGGTTTGTGATAACAAAATTGATCCCAGAGAGCAACTCTCTAAAATCGGTTCCTAAACCGACTGAAGGTAATTTGGCATACCATTTTGGTATTATAAATTACCTCCAGTAAAGATTAGAGACCTTGATAGTAGGTAAATGATTTAAATAATATGTCGATGGATGTATCTTCCTCATTTCAAGTCGGAATAAAGTTGACCTAGGGACATTGAAACTTTTGGACGCCTATAGGCAGTGGCGGATTTACAAATTTTGAAGGTATAGGCTGTACAGTTTTTGCCGCCCTTGCCTCTTCAATTGTCATGTCCTACATTATTTTTACAATCCAAAAATTTCGTTGAAATTGCACGTAAAATAATTTTTGGGTATATTTTTGAGCTAATCAAAGCTCAATCATCACGATTTAGGGGGCGTAGTAAGCCAGAAAAAAACAAGTTTCACCCGCGCCTCGTTGCCTGCCCCTCTCTTCACACACGACGAAAACAAAAACAAACCCTTCCCGCCAGCAGAAACTTTTCGCCCGGCAATTAATCCATAAAAAAAAACAAATGTCACTCCCGCTACCCTTACTTACCCCTCTTAAGAAACTCGACGAAAACAAAACACAATCCCTTCGCGCCTATCCAGCAATAAACTTCGCATTCATCCTCTCTAGCTGACCAACGTGTGAGATTTACTATCTTGACTGTTTTGCCTTCTTCGACTTCAGTCATCAATATCATCCGGCGATGTGACGAACTTGAAAAAATCGTATATTTCTAGGAGCAACATGAAGAATCGACAAGCTTCTGTGCAAGATTCAACCACTAAATTTAAAGAGTGGGCAGAGCAAGGAACGGAAAAGTCTAACGGTGCTTGACCTTGAATTTTAGCCTGTAAGCCATTGTATAATAATTATGCCAGACATATTTGCGGCATTGTCATACGATTGTCCACGACAGTCTTCAATATTCAAACCCAAGGTTTTTAGTTCCGAAGTAATGCCAGCAAACATTTCTTCAGCTTTATGTCCCACTGAGGGCAAAAACTTGAGGAATCTTTCACAGGGAGCTTCTGTTTCTAAAACATATCGAATCACGAAGGTGAGCTGGTCCATATGTGCTATATCCGGTGTCGAATCAATGATTAAGGAATAGTATTTCGCCCTTCATATCTCGTGTCCAATTTGCTTCAAGACTTTATGGCACATCTAGAGTAGAAACTCATCACAAATGGTCTTCGATAAGTAACTGGATTCCAGATCCTTGATTCCCAAAACTTTCAATAAGACTGGCTAAGAAAGGATCGAACTCGGCTAGCAGTTCCAGAATCATGAAATAATTTCCGTTGTGGGAATCACCGAACTTTTCACTTTTTCCTCTAAAAGCGAGACCTCTTTACACAGCCGCGTAACTACAGCAACACCCCTCTTCAGAACGTTTCTCCAATAAGTAATTTCTTCATCAATTTTCAAATGCAGTAAATTGTCGATTCGACTATCAACCGCACTTCTAGCTTTTTCAGGCTAAGGATACTGGGTTTACCTATGACGCGCAGAGTTTTCAGAGGTACTCGGTGTTCTGCATTTTTCCAGTTTTCTCGAACTGAGTTTTATTCTCCAATGGACCGAATGCCAAACACGGTCCGCAATATACCTAAGGAATTATTACTTTCAGAGTAAACCAGCTAATTTCGATGCGTAATTTTTGAACATTTTCATATTAACTTTAAACAGTATTCTAAAAGATTGCTCATGGTTATCTTGTAGCGTTAAAAAAAATGCATTCCAGGATTTTTTTTTTTGTTTTACTTAAGGTGAAACAAGTCCACATTTTTTCCATACAAACTTCGGGATGGTTTTACTCCACTGTTTGACAATGGTGCCGATTTTGTTGTACACCGAACTAAACTATAACTAAAATTCCTTGCTTTTGACTATGACAATCTTAACGCTATTCTGCAAAAAAATCTCTAAATTTAAAAACAATTTTGACACAACTAAAATCGAATTTGACAATCGCGACTCGCACGTGGTATATTTTGGCTTCGCAACGTGGTACTTGTTTGCCCTACCCCGTGATTTTTTTTAGAGTCAGAGGCGCGCAGGGGCGGCAGCTTCGACGTGATTTATAATGAATTTTCACTTTTATTGTGGAAAATATGAAAAATTATTACCCACATAATGAGTTTTAGAGACGTATTGGGGTGTTGTAAAGGGGGTCGAAATTTTCATTATTTTTGCGATAGGACACACCATTTTCGAGATATAAGCAAAAGAAAAGAAAAAAATATAGTACTATTTTTGCACCAGAACTCGAGGTGTCGGTGTGAATTTTAGTTCTTGACAATTCATTTTATTCCACACCTATTTAATCGCGATGAAAAAAAGTCAGATTTAGTTAGACAACCAAAATTTTAGGTTGAATAGAATAATAAAATTGACAACAACAGAATAGCAAAATTGCCATTTTCACTAAACTAATAACGCAGTGCAATCTTAGTGCTGTCAAACTAAAATATAGTTAATTTGTGTCACTTTAGTCAATTTCAGAATGAGAAATTGTCGTTTGACAGGAATAAACTAAATTTTGGTGATTTTTAGTCTAGTTTAGAGAATTTTGTGACAACAGAATCGGTACCAGTATACATCAAAACTTAAACATGGTATGGTTTTGTCTCATTATTAATTTTGTCGGCACGGAAACAGAATACTAAAATAAAAAGCCATTAATCGGTACCAGTATACATCAAAACTTAAACATGGTATGGTTTTGTCTCATTATTAATTTTGTCGGCACGGAAACAGAATACTAAAATAAAAAGCCATTAAAGAGTTATGTATGAGCCAACAAAGATTCGTTTTTCTTGATAATTTAACGTAACTTTGGACATGTTTAAGTAATAAAAGAAGTGTAAAATCTCCAAAACTAAGTCGGTACCGACAAAGCTCAATTATTGAAAAGTTCAATAAACTTACTTGGTCATTGATTTATGCAGTGGTTTTTCAGAAAACCCGATCCGACGCGCCGGTGTGACTATAACTGATCCTGCAGCTCACTCAATAATGTAGACTAGCGTCTAACTGCTCATGACGAGTACTACCTCTGTCGGACTCGAAGCCTGGTGAGACAGCGTGCTTTTTAGCCAGGCCCACCAGTGAGTTCGAGCTCGCGACTAGTGTACCCTTAAGACTATCTCGTTATCACTTATCAAGGTTTTTTTAGAATTCGAATTTTCTAAAGCTAGTGTATGTTCAACACATAATAGTCGATACATAAGACTGAAATCGGTAAAATTATTCACTAAATTATTAACTTTATTCAAATTAAAATTACAAAATTATACAAACCACCCAGTTCGCAGCCTCCAACAAGTAGTAGGACTGGCATGTATGAGTTGATAGTGGGAAGAGGGAAATATATTTTTCAACACACTTGCTCATAAAATGGCTCTAATTTCACTACAGTTAGGCACATAATGACACCTATTATCAAACTGTGACTTTTTCATTACTATTATTCACTAGTGAGTTATAGAATTGGTTGAGTTGCTTTGTTCTTAGTGAGTTATAGGTTGTTTTTTGTTTGAGTTGCTTTGTTCTTAAAAACGATGATGATGATGATGATGGATGATGCTGGATGATGATGGATGATGCTGGATGATGATGGATGATGATGATGGATGATGATGGATGACGATGGATGATGATGATGGATGATGCTGGATGATGATGGGTGATGATGAGTGATGATGGATGATGATAGATGATGATGGATGACGATGGATGATGATGGATGATGATGGATGACGATGGATGATGATGAATGATGATGATGGATGATGCTGGATGATGATGGGTGATGATGAGTGATGATGGATGATGATAGATGTTGATGGATGACGATGGATGATGATGGATGATGATGGATGACGATGGATGATGATGGATGATGATGGATGACGATGGATGATGATGGATGATGATGATGGATGATGATGATGATGATGATTTAGTATTATTTTCTTCGCAAGTGTGTTGAAAAACGTCGTATGATACACGTGTGTATTGATCATTATCGTCCTCGGCTCTCTTAAGACCCTCGCCTGACGGCTCGGGTCTCAATGGCGCCTCAGCGATAATCACCAACGTTACACACTTGTACCATAATGTACCATTCTTTTGTACAATTTCGCTATTTTCACTCATACAAAGTGTGGGCAGAGGGCGCAGAGGCCGATTACTGGTTGGGGGCGGCAAACTAGCTGTTTTACTCTAGAATATGGAGGTTTGCTACTCGGAATGTGCAATGACAAGTGAGAGGGGAAAGTCATCGGCAAAGGAGAAAACCGTTACAGGAATCAGATATGTACCAAAAAATTCGTCTATTTTTCTTAATTAACTCATTGAAATCTTAGCCTCATTAGCAATGGCCAAGTGTAGAAAAAAGATTGATTTCTATTTTCTTAGCTCATAACAACCTTTGTAAATCTTTTTATCACTTATTTCAATAAAACGTCACTAACTTCACAAACGCTTCCATTTTTTCAATAGAGCGCACCCTAAGAATAAGATCGATTTAGTGGAAATCGATACTGTAACAAATAATTAATAACACTCCATGTTTTTAGTTTAATTGTTTTTAGGGATTAAAATCAAAGTTAAATAAAAAAAAACAGGAATCTAATTCATTTTTAACGTAAGCACCATTATTAAGCCAAAACGAAATAAAAATATCTAAGGGCAGATGCCCGTCATCACCAGAATCGGCCATTTTAATCAAAAGTTATTTAATTGCAAACAATATAGTTCTTTTACAATTTCAACAAAAATATATTCTCTACTAATTACTAAATCACTTTAGCAATTGGTTTTAATTATTTTATAAACGAAAAGTGACAAGATAACGCGGAACAAAAGCGATTCGTCGGGTGCGTGGTGCGCTCGCCGTTGATGTCCGAAAAAGCGAGTGACATTCCACATGGCCGCGCTGACCATCGCCTCGACGCTCCGCCAGACTGACAGTTGTCAAATCTCGTTCCGACGTATCTCAACAGATGGCGCTAGCTATGCGCCGTCACGGCCGGACTGACTTTCGACCGTCCTCGGGCGCATCAGATTGCAGTCCTGTAACAATCACACAATCAATCGAACGGGTGTCAGTAAATCTACCCGCTCGCCCAACCTGACAAACTATGACTGCTAGACATAACATTACTCTCATACTGACTGTAACTGTCTCAGAATAAAAGAAAGCGAGTGTCCCTTCGACTACTCATAGACCGGACGGCACCTTTCTCTTAATAGTTACAACGCAATGCACTCTAAACTCGATCAGCATGTCCTATCAACCAACCCTCAGGTCTGGCCCGGACGATACCGTCGTGTTGCGATCAACTTTCCACACAATATTAACCTGGACCGGACGGGTGTGTCCTTTCGACCAGCCACACGTGCATGGCCCGGACGACACTGTCCCTTCGACCAGTGAACACTTAAGGTTGGACCGGATGAATGTGTCCCCTCGACCAGCTGCTATCAGCTGCATGGCCCGGACGACATTATCCCTTCGACCACCTTCACATTATTTGATAACTGCTCCCAACATAGTAGACTTCATGCAAATAATGCTTACAGATTACACATACCTATAAGTTATGGACTGTCTTGCTGTGCGTCAATTTGGACCTCATGCTCAATGGTTTCATGATCTGAGATGTTACTAAGGGTATCAGACTCTGCTGTAAGTGTGTCTGATCCTGCGGAAAGGGTATCGGAGTTGGCAGTTAATGTATCAGAACTACTTAGCCTGTCGAGGTGACCATAATTGAGTTCTACGTTTTCCGGCGCCGTCATGGCCTCCTCCTCAATCATCAAACTAGTAGATATTTCAACTAACCCATCATGGCCCCGAGGTACTGCACGCAAGTTCTCATGCGCGTATTTAAAAGTACGATGTGAACCAGTTATGCTTTTTAACTCGTAACGATCATTGTCTAATACTGCGGTTATTACGTAAGGACCCCTAAACTTCCTATCTAATTTGGTTTGGTTTCGTTCGCTGCTTTTGATAAATACGAAATCGCCATTAGAAAACGGCTTGATAGTGGCTCGACCTTGGTTAAATCGTAGAGTATCGGATGCGGCTGCCCTTTGTATGTTATTAGACGCATCTTGCCTAACAGAATCAAGGTCGATTCGCTGTTCCTTTTCTGGATCAGGACTGGAAGACCTAATTTTCGACATACCTAGCGATTGGGAACGAATGCCGAACATGAGTTCTGTTGGCGTAAATTTGCTGACTGTAGACTTAGTACTATTAAGCGCTAACTGAACATTTCCTAACTCGTCGCGCCACGCTTTATTGGGATCGTTTTCTATAATCGTTAGCAAACTTTTCAAGGTGCGCATCACGCGTTCTACTTGCCCGTTTGCCCTGCTGGAGCCCGTTGCTATAAAATGCAGCTTAATATTATGTTCTGAACAAAAGTTCTTAAAATCCTGGCTAATGTAACACCTGCCTTGATCGGCTATTATGCGCTTAGGTGCTCCAAAAAGGCAAACGGCATTTGTAAGGGCTCGAACTGCACTGGCTGCGTCTAATGAAGAGGCATGCTCTAATAACACGTATTTAGTGAACGCGTCAATAATTACCGAACAATATTCCTTACGGTCACTTTTTCCACTTAGTTTCCCGGTAAAGTCTATATGAATCGTGTGCCACGGTACCGAAACTTTTGGAATGGAGTGTAGCTGCACAGGCTGAGCACCTGAGGGACCTTTTGATGCCTTGCAGACAATGCAAGAGTCAATAAATTTCCTAACGCACTTGGACATCTGAGGGAACCAGTACTGTTCATACAGTTTGTCCAGTGTTTTATCACTGCCCAGATGTTATAATTCATTATGAACGTGATTGATCAAGGTCCATACTAAGGAACGAGGGACGACTGGCAGCCATGAAATAATCTTGTTTCTTACGACCTTCCTATAAAGAATGCCATCCCTAACGTCATATGTCTGACCAACCGTTTCGGGAAAATCGTTATTATTATGCTTGTTGATCAAGTCTTGGATCTCTGCATCACGTCTTTGTTCTACAGAAAGCCAACCCTGATGCAATTCTACAAAATGTATTGTCTTGGCTGTGGGTTTTGAAGAAACTTGCGATGTGGAAGCTAAGCTATTGGGGTCTGGCAAGGGATTTCTAGAGAGGTAATCTGCGTGTTCCATGCCACGACCTTCGCGATATACGATGTCGAAATCGTAGGCTTGTAAAAACGCCCACCAGCGATGAACACGTGGGGTTAGATCAGTTTTCGATTTTGATGCTTTTAGTGAGTTACAGTCAGTGAAAACCTTGAAACGTCGGCCGTACAAATAATGCCGGAAGTGTTCTACCGCTCGTACGACTGCCAGAGTTTCTAGTTCGTACGAATGGTAGCGGGACTCAACTTCAGATGTACGTCGACTATAGTATTCTACAACATGAGGCAGGTCTTTCTTTTTCTGGATTAGGATTGCCCCGTAGCCCTCGGAGCTGGCATCGCAATGCAACTCAACGGGTAATTCCGGGTCAAAGATCATCAGAACTGGTTCAGAGGTAAGTATCTCTATAACGGTATTACGGATCTTTTCATGTTTTTCTTCCCATTTTACAGGACCTTTGAGTTTTGTTAAGGGATACAATGGGCCAACAATGTTTGTAAATCCAGGGATGAATTTTCGGAAATATGACGCAAGACCTAAAAATTGACGTACTTGCGTCGCAGTTTTAGGTTGGGGAGAGTCTACTAAAGCCTGTATCTTGCGCGAGTTTGGTCCCACCTCTCCGTACTGGAGAGAATAGCCCAAGAAATCAATTTTCTTTTTCATAAACTTACATTTTTTTAGGTTTAATGAGAAACCAGCGGTAGAGAGAGCATTTAAGGTTTCATTAAGACGTTTAAGACCCTCGGTTATGTCATCAGAATAGCACAATACGTCGTCCATGTAAATCAAAGGCTTATCCTTCAGCTGACGGACAGCCCTTGTGATGCAGCGTTGATAAACCGAAGGGGCATTGCGTAACCCGAAGGGCATCGCCAGATATTCGTACTGCCCCTCGGGCGTTACAAACGCTGTCTTTTCTACGGAGTCATGGTGGATAACAATTTGGTGAAATCCTGATGCCATATCTAAGGATGTGAAATAATGGGCACCACTGAGCTGATCTATTTGTTCCTCAATACGAGGGAGGGGGTAGTGTTCAGGTCGTGTATTTGAGTTAAGCTCCCGATTATCTTTTTTCTTCACCAAGAGAATTGGACTGGCAAATGGTGATGAGCTTTCCCGAATTACACCCGCATCGAGGAGCTCTTGAACCTTTTCCCTAACAATTTGCTTTTCGCTTGGTGCTAACCTATATCGGCGTCTTTGTACAGTTTTATGTGGGTCTACTAAAACAATTTCCAACTCTCCACTGTTCACGCGACTATGGGGAACACCTTCTACGAAGTAGCTAGCATATTGATTTAATAGTTTAATAAGGGCGGCTCTATCATCACCTGTCAAATCCGTATCTATCTGGGTAAAGTCTGGCTGGGTAGCAATCAACTCACAAACATTAGATTGTGCCTCAAAATGAAATGTTAAGTTATCATTATTAATTTTGACGCTCACACCCTTTTTTAAAATGTCCCTACCTATTATAGCAGGGTCCGTAAGACAAGAGTCTGGTACTACATGAAATGTCAAGATTTGTAAAATTTCTCCAAGATTTACCTCACTCGAAATTTGTGACGTACATTTTATTTCATCGCCGCCAATGCCAGTAAGATACACGAGATTATTGTGCACAGTACCTGGGAACCTACCAGAGAAGCTATCTTTTACCAAAGAGCAAGACGATCCGCTATCAAATAAAAAAGAGACTGGCTCACCGGATGACGTCCTCAAGGTACCCCTCGACAACCGTTGTTCGCAGAGATTGACCTCTTTCCTCGCAGCAGCTCCACCACCTTTCCCCTTTTCTTGACAATTCGTTGCTATGTGTCCTGGATTACCGCAATTGTAGCAGGTTACGGTCGAAGTCTTCTCGGGGGCACGTGCGGTAGTTGGGGGATCTTGCTGTTGAGTCTTCATAGAAGAATCTTCTCGTCGCTTTCTACAGTCGGCTTGCCGATGTCCAGGGATTCCACACCAATGACATTTACCGGCAAATCTTGCGTCCGCAATTCTAGGTCGCTTGAAATCAGGCTCTTGGATTTCGGAAACCTCCGATCTTCGCTTTAGCGAAATGCCGCTTAAGATTCTAAATAGTTGAGCTTTGGTAGTGATGGCATGTGCATTTAACTCACGGCGTATCAAACCATCCTTCTGACATAAGACCGATATGACGAATCCGGTTATAACATCTTCTGGCATTCGGGTCTTAGGTATACATTCGATCATATTCCATAAGCGAAGGCCAGTTTCTGATGCAGTTTCCTTTGCTCCAATTTGAAATCTCAATACTTCATCAAAGTAGTCTTGAAATAATTTCGGTTTACAAAATCTGGTCATTAAACTTTGTTTTACAGCCTCCCATGTAAGCTCATTCAAATTTAACTTGGTCAAGCAAGAGGCTGCGCGGCCTTTTAGTGCACCAGTAAGAGCAAGAAGCAAATCCACACCCTCTAGATGTCTACTCATGACTATAAGTTCTGTAATCTTGCACCAACCTTCGATATCCGCGTCGGCATCTTCTGGATTAAACTGTATGAGCTGCACTGCACTGGACTGGGCGCTAGCACTTGCCACCGGCGGTTGCGACGTTGCTAACATACGAGTAAGTAGGGTCTCCATATTACTCAACAACCTTAAGGGGACACTTTTCACGGACACGAACTCACTGGTGGGCCTGGCTAAAAAGCACGCTGTCTCACCAGGCTTCATATACAACATAGATAGTGTCAGTGATGAGCAGTTAGACGCTAGTCTACACGCACAACTTTATTGAGTGAGATGCAGGAGCATTTATAGCAAAACATTAGCGAAAAAATTAAGAAAAGTCCTTCGGAAGATCGGGTTTTCTGAAAAAACCACTGCATAAATCAATGACCAATTAAGTTTATTGAACTTTTCGATAATTATTGAACTTTGTCGGTACCGACTTGGTTTTGGAGATTTTACACTGCTTTTATTACTTAAACACGCCCAAAGTTAGGTTAAATTAGCAAGAAAAACTAATCTTTGTTGGCTCATAACTTTTTAATGGCTTTTTATTTTAGTATTCTGTTTCCGTACAGACAATATTGATAATGAGATAAAACCATACCATGTTTAATTTTTGATGTACATTGTCAAACAGTGGAGTAAAACCCTCCCAAAGTTTGTATGGAATAAATGTGGACAAGTGTCACCTTAAGGCGCTATTTTCGTCAGGCGGTCGTTTTTCCTCGGTCGGTAGCACATGGGATCCCACTTCTGATAAGGGCAGATGCCCGTCATCACCAGAATCGGCCATTTTAATCAAAAGTTATTTAATTGCAAACATTCTTTTACAATTTCAACAAAAATATATTCTCTACTAATTACTAAATCACCATTGATATAATAAAATCACTTTAGCAATTGGTTTTAATTATTTTATAAACGAAAAGTGACAAGATAACGCGGAACAAAAGCGATTCGTCGGGTGCGTGGTGCGCTCGCCGTTGATGTCCGAAAAAGCGAGTGACATTCCACATGGCCGCGCTGACCATCGCCTCGACGCTCCGCCAGACTGACAGTTGTCAAATCTCGTTCCGACGTATCTCAACAGATGGCGCTAGCTATGCGCCGTCATATCGATAAAATCGATTACATCGCGGATTGCTTTAGTAAACGGTAAATGTCAATGTCTGTCAATTGTCATGGTTGTAATGTCATGCATGTCACTTCGTATTTTTGTGCAAGTGAATGATTTTTCTTGTATTTCTATTATTACCTATTTCATTAGACCTCTGCTCTAATACTGGACTCCGTAATTGATTGCCTTTTGGCTAACCCTCGCTTGAACATTCGACACTGTAACCTGCTACCTTTGCTGGAAAACCGGATATTGCTCTTTGACGACTGGTTAATAACGATATCATGACCATGAATCTGTGCATGAATTGCGGAATAGTAACGGACCGCTGCAATATAATAGGAAGGCGAAGATTGGAAGACGAAATGATTCTTTCAACAGTAAAGCAATGGGGCGCACCTCAAACGGTTAGTATCCCATTTTTCTAAACTGCAACATTTTTGTAATAGGTAACTAAGTAATTATTTAATGTAATCAAACTACATAGTGTTATTGCTCATGTTCAGTTGTCTGTTGGTAGTTGTGTTTTATGAAATAATACCAGAACATGAAACAAATTCATATACCAATCCATACTGAACCTGCATGGTTAATTATGGCCTGTTCTCTCTCTGGAGGCCTGTGTCCCTGCAGTGGGAATGTAATAAGGTAACTATGCTATGCTAGTTCTAGACATAATAGTCAAATTATAAATATTTGCTTCAGATAAATGAAAATGACTATCTGCCCAACTTGCTGGAATCATCCCAATGCTGTATATCTTGATGGAAATTAACCAGAAGAGAGTAAACACAGATGAGTGTGTATTTTCTGTAGACGTTCTCTTCTGAGAAGAGTTTGTTGCCATCAACTTAGGACTGGTACAGTGCAAGAATACATGAAGTTACAAGATAATGGATCCTACCACGCACCGTTAGTATATTAGTTTTATTAGTAACATTCTTTAGTTTTGTTAACAAGGGTATTTAAAAATGTTATTTGGTATGCATAAACATTTAAGTGAATCAGAAAGCCGGTGGGATAATGGTCGAGCTCCTACATCAGGATTTCTCATTCACAGAATTTTTTAGATCAGTCTATTTCAAAGCGGGCTATGTGATAACACTTCATACAGCTCTGGTGTAAAGGCAATATTTAATGTAGATTAATTATTATTTTCAGGTGGGTGCTTCAAGTGTCGTTTATCACTCTTGTTGGTGCGAGCTAATAAAGCATCCTGGCATTTCCATTCGGGCACCCTAACATCTGGTGCATCTTCATCAGCTGTCAATGGGCCAAATAGTTAAGACATTCCTCATTTAGAAGAACCTTCAACAAGGCAAGAAACAAATTCTGCACCCAGGACACCTACTGTGTGAACTCTTATGGTTTTACCCAATTGTTTTAGAGCTGTTGAAACCAAAAGTAGATGTTTTGTGGAAGGATGTCGGAGACATGAAAGAAACTGAATAACAATTACGATGCAAAAACTGTTACTTATAAAACGATTACGTACCTCCAAATAATTTTCTTTGTGATATCCATTTAACATGCATATCATGGGGCTTTCTCAATTATATCAGTGATAATTATCACACATTTAGTGGAAAACAAAATCAAGTATGTTTTCATTAAAATAATCTGATTGTATGTTTTTGGATTTCGAGAATGTACAATATTATTTTCCCCTGTATCGTTGGTGAAACAATGGTTCGTTACTGTGCCCACACCATGAGCATAATATGGTATTTGGTTAGGCATGGCACCAGGGTAGTAAATTGCCTTCTGCACAATTTCTGGATACTGTATTGTTATATTATGATAGACCTAATGAAGCAGGTGATTAATAAAACCATTTATCACAATGTTGTTTTTTTATTTTAATATACTACCTACCTATAATGTATTGCAATCGGAGATTAGGTACCTAGGTACCTACTATAATCTGAAAATGCAAATGCAATGGAAATGCATTTTGCATTTGTTATTAATGCATCTACATTAATAACAAATGTAAGGCATACGTGACCTAAGTCGGCCTTATCTAATAAAAATAGTTTTCAGCTGTTTTTTTTAGTAGCATCAACCAGATAAATCAGAAGTCACCTCCTAAGCGCTATGTATGTAGGTATCTACCTAAATATAAGCTGCAAGCAGCAGCACATTTTTTACATTTACAGGCTTTATATAAACTTGTTTTATACAGCGCTTTAACCCAAACAACCTCAAAGACAATGGTTTTTTTATAATAAAATTAATACGCATATCAAAATCATCACCGTCTGTGAAAAAAATGAAATGCTACTCTTTACGTTTGCCGGCTACATACACGAATACCCGACGTGTGAACTAGAATTTAATTTATGATTTACTTTTATCCATGTTGTATATCCTTTTTTAGAAAAGTAAATAAAAATTTCTTCGTAAATTATATGATCAATATATAAATAAAATTTTAGCATCGAAATTCGTCAACACCGTCACGGAAATATCAAAGTGGGGGTAGTTCCGTATACGTAGCATTTACGCGGCCCGCTATACCCCACCCCGCTTCCTCGTTTCATAACTAACTGCGAAA
Organism: Polymixis flavicincta; assembly: GCA_949987655.1. Classification (NCBI taxonomy): domain Eukaryota; kingdom Metazoa; phylum Arthropoda; class Insecta; order Lepidoptera; family Noctuidae; genus Polymixis; species Polymixis flavicincta. The sequence continues at coordinate 5,184,639 of OX465187.1, forward strand.
CGAGCCGCACGTCGGCATAACACGCACTCAGAGGCCAAAAATTTGGTGTGAGTGTCCAAAAATGTTGTTTAAAGACAAAGTTGCGTCATTCCCGTCAGGCTGTGGTACAACGAAAGTACTTACATAAAAAAAACATTACGATTGATTTGAACATAATCTTAGTTATAAGTGAAGATGTAAAAGAAAATAGCGGTACCTTTCTATTACTAGTACTTTCCTAGAGAAATCGACGTAGCATCATAATCGTCATCACCATACCCATCATCACCGTTTAAAAATAATAAGCGGTGATGACCTCATGCGTATGGTGATGACGATTTACTTAATTTGTGTTATAATTTGCTTAAAACTTACACTAAGAGATTGAAGGTTAGTGATGGTGATATTATATCCTTCCTACTGAAAACCCTCGAGAGACGCTGTGATAGATATAGACATATCCGAGACGGACCTCTCCGGATAAAACCACTTTACAAACAACAGCACGCACATTCCACTGGCAGATCAACAGAATCCGCACTCCATAGCGTAGTATCCAAAACTGAATGCGCAGTGGACCACAAATGCTCGGCTCTGGCTGCTTTTATCGACATCGAAGGTGCCTTTAACAAGATCATGTTCAATAGCATTAACATTTCCCTCGACACACACAACATAGACACGACTCTGAGAGGGTGGATCACCAATATGCTCAAATTGAGAGCTGTACAGGTCACCGGGAACGACACTACAAGGGCAGTAGTGGCGAAGCGCTGCCCGCAAGGGGCCGTCTTCTCGACGTTTCTATGGCACCTGGTCGTAGACAACCTCATAACAACAAATGCCCGAAACGCTAAATATTGACAAAGGTTACTTCACCGTAGGCTACGTCGATGATTTAACTATAATAGTAACAATGGTATTTTCGGATGGCAAGCTGATCAGACGTCTGTTACGCCTGGACAGGTAGGATCTGGGTCTGATGGCTGGGACCATCACGGGACACTGCCCGCTAAACAAACGCTTCTACAAATAGACATAACGGACAGCCCCCTGTGCAGGTTACTTCACCGTAGGCTACGTCGATGATTTAACTATAATAGTAAATAGCACCCACGAAAATGAAAATAGTCGAAGACAGGTGCAACAAACACTAACTATCAGTAGACCCCACAAAAACCGAACTGATCCTCTTCACAAAAAAGAGGAAACTCGCGGAAATAAAACTTTTACGTCTGTTTGGCACTACCCTAAGCCTGTCAACTGACCAAATACCTGGGCATCGTTTTGGACATAAAGCTGAACTGTGCTGTGAAAAAGCCAGCATATTCTTATGGCAGTGCAAGTGAATGCTTGGCAGGAACTGGATTATTAGCTCCAGAGTCACCAACTGGCTATACACCACAGTTATTCGACCAATTATCACATACAGTTCAACAGTCTCGTGGCCCAGAACAAACCTGAGCACAGCCCAAAAAGACCTAGAAAACTGCAGCGGCACGCCTGTGTAGCAATCATTGGCTGTATGAGAACTACACCAAATGCTGGGGCTGCCTCCTCTACACCTCATCGTGCGAGAGGAGGCGGTCGTGGCTGTTTTCGGGCTCAACATAGCTGGAACCCTAGGCAAAGACTCTAGAGTCAAGCATATACACGTATTAAGGACGATGCGATCAAACGACAACCAATGATGGCATCACTCTGCGATAAATCCCCGAAACTACACTACTTTCAAAAGTACTACAACGTAGCACTCACAGAAGAACAGAACGATCACACAGACCCGGGGTAAGAGTTTACACAGATGGATCAAAGACACCCCAGTTTTCTCACACAATCTTAACTTACACATATACAGTCCGTTGGGAATGTCCAACAACGTCTACCAGGTGGAATATGTGACCATTATACAAGCAGCGTACGCCATAGAAGCAAGGAGAGTCACGGTCACCTACATACGTATACTCTCGCAACAGTGCTTCAGTTCTCCAATCCCTAGGGAAAAATTACATTACATCGAGTTTAGCACTAGAATGTCACAATGCACTATAACGAATAATAATTTCTAACCGCTACACTCTGGCACTGCAATGGATAAAAGGACACAGCGGATCACTAGGCAACGATGCTGCTGACGAACTGGCCAGAAGGGCATCCAGCGCGTCAGTCTGTGGACCCGAGCCCATCGTGCCCATCCCCTTCAACCAGCTACGCAGGGGTCTTAAGGACTACACTCACACACAAGCGGAGAGCTAGTGGACCTCGACACCAGGCAGTCTAGGGAAACAATGGTATTTTCGGATGGCAAGCTGACCAGACGTCTGTTACGCCTGGACAGGTAGGATCTGGGTCTGATGGCTGGGACCATCACGGGACACTGCCCGCTAAACAAACGCTTCTACAAATAGACATAACGGACAGCCCCCTGTGCAGGGCCTGCATGGAGGCTGAGGAAACCGTTGCGCATGTGCTTTTCGAATGCACAGGCGTGGTCCAGATTAGAACAGAAACCCTCGGAGCACCCAAATCTTACCAGGATTTTCACAACAGGCCATGAGATATAGGTAACTTCTGGAGGGAGTTGGGCTGGCTGGATTAACCACCGATGGCCGCCATGGCTCACGCACAATGGTCCACTTGAAGGTCTAAGTGCGGAAACTAAACCCAATACCATAGAACATGCTACCATGAAGCAAGATTCTGAATTGTATGAACCATAGAAATATAAATCTATGGTATGAACTTATGAAAGAAAAAGAAAAGGTATAAAAGTGAAGAGAGAAATTAGGTCAGTTCGAATCAATAAATGAAAAAGTCTAAGAGAGCAGAGAGTATGGCGCAAAAAATGGCGTGAAGCAGATAAAAGATAGCAGGGAAAACAAGAAAAACCGGTCAAGTGCGAGTTGGACTCGCGCACCGAGGGTTCCGTACAAACCTGTGGGTATATAAGTAAAAGTTCAAAATTGTCAAAAATATTTTTTTTTTATATGACGAAACTAAAAATTTTCGGTTTTCGTCATTTTTCCTATAACTGTACTATAAGACGTGACTTCGTACAAAATTTCAAGATTCTAAGTTCACGGGAAGTACCCTGTAGGTTTTGATTCCCGTGCGAGTTTCGAAAATTTGCGGAATTTTGCGGCCTAAATGGCTGTATCTTTTGATTGCGTTGACTTAGAAGGTTGATTTTTCTACAGCTTCCAGGGACAGTAGAACTAAGTATCAGTTTGATACCTCCACGCGTTCCTGAGAAAAACGGTCTTGACAGACGGACGGACGGACGGACGGACGGACGGACAACAAAGTGATCTTATAAGGGTTCCGTTTTTTCCTTTAGAGGTACGGAACCCTAAAAATTAAGCAAAAATGTAGACCATTGAACTAAAACCAACATTGGTCAATCCCGATGGTCCCAAAAAAGTTGATTTCCTTAAATTTTCTCGTTTTTTATTTGACATTCATGTATAAAGCGTCATCACCATACACACGAAATCAGCACCATCCATAGATAAATCATCGCCATACCACAGCCGTCATCACCATCTCACTTCTTTTTATTGGAATGCTGATATCTTCAGATCTACGCATTAAATTTTCGTCTAAACACAATTTATGAACATTATACGTAGCCTACAATGATTTTATCTAGTTTTACTAGCATTCCAATGCGTTTTAATTTTTTTAAATTTATTGTTTGATGAAATTTTTCTTGTGTAAATCCACCCGGTTGCACCGTACAACAGTAATATAACGTTTTCAGGCATACACGGTTCTTGAACAATTGGCTGTTACGGAACGGAACACGAATCCGAGAGACTTGAGGCTTTACTGGTGATGTGGTCAATGTGTGCCTCGAACGTGAACTTCTCAACTAGAATCACACCCAAATCCCTAACCTGTGATGCACGCTTTATAATATCATTACTAATACGATAATTGTAATTAATGTTGTTGCGTTTTTTAGAGAAACTTATAATTTTAAGCCCATTCAACAAATATTTACGAGTTTGTGATCATCAGTATTGTTATGCAATTATGTAATATTTTGTAAAAATGTGTCAATCCTATCTAAAGTACACTGTCCTTCAAGATACAGGATTCTCCTAGTTTGAAGGGCAGGGGTCTACTCACCTGTATTAGCCATACCTATCTCTTAGATACTAAACAATCTCTGATGTTACCTAGGCTAAGTCTTTTCTCAAATAAACGATTACTTACTTACTAATTTGGCATTTCAGTGTTAACGTTAAGGCTCCGTGCACTAAATTAACTGATTTTGGTCAATTTTGATCACTTGTTGTGAGTTAGGGAAACGAAATTTAGACATTTTATTTTGTTATTATAATAGTGGAGTTCTAATTCTTGCATGTGGTGGAAAGGGATTTTTCAAATAACTTATAGAATAGTGGAAAATCACCAATATTCACAGCCCCTTTTCCGAAAAAGTGACGAGCGAGTGATGTTTGGCTTCGTGTTACAAACAACTACAAAGAATTCTGGACATAAAAAAAATACAAGTAACATCATTGAATGGTCTACTTGCAGATAGTGGAACCACTTTTTTGACTTTTATACGAAATATAGCAGAAAATAAATATTGAAATAACGTAATTTTTAGGAAACTGCTAGACGAATAAGTATTTTTTTCTATTACTTAAAATCACTTTATTGAAATTTTAAAAATTATGTATTAATCTTAAGTTAACCATTGAATATAATCTAAATTTTATTTTTATAATAAACAACAAATTCATTTCGTAAATAAAAGTCAAAGTGAACTATATAATCGACCGCGCAAAATCGATCCCGTCAGAAACGACCGGGCCTTCCCAGCGTGAGGACGTATCGCTTTGCATCGCAGGAGTCACGTGGGCTCCTGCGATTCTACGTAAAAATATTCCAGAAATTGTACGTCGACTACCACATTTTGATCCGGTAAGTATTAATATTTATTAAAAGTACTTGCAAAATGTTAATGTTATACCGGTGTACGTGTGTTCGTAATTCTTCTCATCCTAAACGGCTAGTCCAATTCTAATGTATTTTTTTTTGGGTCGCCTCTATCCTTCTTAGCTTTTGTTGGACCTGGGTGAAGTGTCGCAAGAAACGACTTCGTACCGGGTTCGCTAGTTATACATATTTTGATTGTATGTTTAAAAGATTTTTGAAAGGAAGTTCTTTAACGGAGCTTGGTACGAGTAAACTTTTAGAAATCGTCACGTAATAAAAATGATAGAAATGACAATTTCTATCATTTTTATGCTGAGCTGTGGGAATTTCAAAAAGTTTTTGTGATGTAATAGAAAAAAAAGAAAGACAGAGAGATAGTTTTTATGGTTTCCAAGAGTGAGTGAAGCCCCTAATGAGGTCAATAAGAAAATCCCAGATGACAGTTGTGAAAAGTTAAAACAGTGATTGAGCCCAACAGTGCCTATAAGTTACTGATGTTAATATTTTTTTTAGATAATGGTGCCGATTCTGTTGTCACAAAATTCTCTAAACTAGACTAAAAATCACCAAAATTTAGTTTATTCCTGTCAAACGACGATTTCCTATTCTGAAATTGACTAAAGTGACACAACTTAACTATATTTTAGTTTGACAGCACTAAGATTGCACTGAAATATTAGTTTAGTGAAAATGGTAATTTTGCTATTCTGTTGTTGTCAATTTCATTATTCTATTCAACCTAAAATTTTGGTTTTCTAACTAAATCTGACTATTTTTAATCGCGATTAAATAGGTGTGGAATAAAATTAGTTGTCAAGAACTAAAATTCACACCGACAACTCGACTTCTGGTGCAAAAATAGTACCTACTGTATTTTATTTCTTTTCTTTTGCTTATATCTCGAAAACGGTGTGTCCTATCGCAAAAATAATGAAAATTTCGACCCCCTTTATAAAGAAAGAAAGAAAGAAAAATTATTTATTGGACTTGCACAGGAATCTTACAGACTTGCTACAGTATGATACGATAATTAAACACATAAAAGAAAAAACACTAAAACACTACTATGCTACACTACTATTAAAATTAACATTATACAAAAAAAAAAAGTAAAATAAAAAATAATGTCCTGTGCGAAGCCAAAAGGCCACTATCTCAGCATGATGCTGCGACATTTAAAAGTGTCGCAGCGCTGGTATTCTGATAGGGCCCGCTGTGATGTCACGGACAGATATACAACAAAAAGGAAATAGATATAAATAAGATAAAATGTGTCTAGGAACTGAGAAATAAAATAAATATGTAACAACATAAATAGTAAAACATTGTAATCCGCGTGTGTGCACCCTACGTAACATCTATTACTTATCTATGCCATTAGTGACTATTACACACTGACTTATAAATCATATGGACTTGAAATGTTTGACTATAGAAAAAACAGTTATACAAATATGAGGCATATCGACACCGAAATCATAAAAATGCTGTCATCTCTTTTTAACTTTCATAATTTTGCGTAAGTGAAAAAGGACATCAGTGTTTTTGACAGGTACCATAATGGCAACTCTTCATTCCTAGCGTCATTAAATACCTATTTGCGGCCGGGTCGCCATTTTATCCTCTCGCTGTTTGGTACAAAGTTGGGGTACGTCAACTGTCAAATGCTCTTGAGCTGTGGTTGTAATTTGTGAATTTGTGAGTAATTTTGCTGTGTTATTGCGTTTGAACTCGGTTCTATAGTGTAAATCGTCAAATGCAAGATGCTCAATTGCAATATAATCGGATGTGGCATTAAAAGAAGCGGAAATCACCCGAACATAACTTTGCACCAGTACGTACTTAATTTCAGCTGAAATATCTATAGATTTTGATAATAAACATAACATTCCGTATTTGTAGAAGAGTTTCAACAGTTTCCCTTCACAGTTTCCCTTTTACCTTTATTATCAACAGTAATATTTGTACCTATTTCATAAAATCATTTTCTTGTTATTATAGGGATAGAGTAGTGCATGCATGACATTTTTATATTTATCGATATTGCTATAATATGGTTCTTAATTGGTTTTTTGTTTTACTTTCCAGGCTGCCTGCTAATAAAGTAAAAAGAAAATTTGGATAGAAACAATTTGTGCAGAAAATTTAAAGATGTCAACAAAAACAACTAATATTTGTTCTCTTCACTTTTAATTAAAAGTGTAATAGAAGTATACATGAGATACAAATATTATGGGAAGAAATCTACTGAAAGAATATCACACAGAAATCACCTGAACAAAATTGTATGGTTTAGAAATGAATGAGATTAATTTTTTATTAAATACTTTATTTTAAATAATTATTGTTGACTTTTAATTTAAACCCAAAATCATCCGCATTTTAGAAATGATAGGTGTTGAGACGTCCGTGCAGGGAGCCCATCGCGCCATAATGGATTTAGAATGACGTCAGTTAACAGTTAGCTCACCATGCATTGGTGTCAATTCTGTTGTGCACTCGTCATTTCAGCCGAAAGACGTTCACTGCTAGACATAAGCCTTCCCCAAAAGGGGGTTTTGCCATAATAGCCACGCTTAGCAGGCGGGTTGGCGATCGCAGTATGGTTGGAAAATGCATAGAAAACGCTGTTGCCCATTTTATAGTAAGCATGTCCCTTAGTCGCCTTCTACGACACCCACGGGAGAGATGGGATAGTGCTGTCAAATTTAATTGAACTAATATTTCCTTACAAATTAAGGGTAGGTGCACGTAATAAAAAATAAAATAAAAAATTTAAAAACCCCCGACCCAAACAAAAAAGTAAAAAATAATATGTATAGGCCTTTTAATTTGAACGTAATATTTTGATCAGGGCATTGTCAAGTCGGGGGACGGCTAGGCCTCTGTTTGGCGTTTTCATTGACCGTCCCCCGACTTGACAATGCCCTGATCAAAATATTACGTTCAAATTAAAAGGCCTATAAATATTATTTTTTACTTTTTTGAGTTTTTGTTTGGGTCGGGGGTTTTTTAATTTTTAATTTTATTTTTATTTCTTGCTTTTTAAACTTAATGTCTCCCTTAAATCACCATTTATCTATAATCTATTCAATGAGCCCAAACACGATACTTCTGCTGTTTGTTGGTGAATAACTTGGGTTTCCTGGAAATTCCAGGTGTTGCTCCAGCATCAGTTCAAGGTTATTTTATTCGTCTAATATCATTGAAGTAATAGAATCCCAAATTTTGAGTTGATCAGAGGCTAAAATCCCTTTTTCAACCCGAAAACAGCTGATAATCTTCAAACGGCTGAACCGATTTTGATGAAACATGTCTAAGAACACTCCCGACTAATACACCTTTCAAACAAAAAAAAACTAAATCAAAATCGGTTCATCCGTTCGGGAGCTACGTTGCCTCAGACAGACACACAAACAGACACGTCAAACTTATAACACCCCGTCGTTTTTGCGTCGGGGGTTAAAAACATGTCGACTAAAAACACGGTGAAGCGTAGGCATAAGATTGACATCTCTAACTTAGTCGTTCATAGCAATCATAGCTATAGCCGTACTTTTCTCGGACTGCCTTTTAGTAAAAAAAAGTGATAGATAGCGATACTCTAATTTTAGATTAGTAATTGAACAAGAGAATCGGCAGCAATGTCATCCAAACTAAACATGTACGCAAAATTGAAGCTTTTTTAAAAACCGGGAAGTGGGTCAAAAATAACTTTTAAGATTTGTTTACATAGTTAGTTATGTTGATATTGTACCGTGACACAATGAAAACATTCTCACAATCTTTTATCGATGTTATTGTAGAGAAACATCGATAAGGGGTGCACTATTAGCCGCCATTTTATCTTCTCAAATAAGTGTAGGTATCCACGTTTTTCTTGTAGGTATTACCTACAAGAAAGTAGGTATGCCAAGTCCATATGATTTATAAGTCAGTGCTATTACACTATGGCACCGCTTTGACAAGTAATGAGACGCAGGCGCCGACGTTTTGTGGACAAACATCAAAAATCTTATATATAAAAGTGTTACGGCTGTATTGTAATTCAGAAAATTATTGGCAATTGGAGAAATGAAGATAAACTACGGTTTTCAGAGGAATAAGTATTCCGATTTAAAAAAAGACAAAAAACGATGAAAATAAAACAAAAACAAAGTGCAAAAACTGATGCTGTAGGGCCAGTATAATCGCTGCCAAACGCTCGCCACTATTGCCAGCTGCGTGCAGAACAAGGGTAAGTTCAAAGGGTATCTTTTTGAAGTTGCAGTAAGTGCTGTTTAAATTTAGTTCTGAATGTGCCAACTGTCTTTATAGCACGAAAAGGAGGTGGCAAGTCGTTCCAGCAACGAGAGGCAGCGAATTTGAAACAGCCACGGAATGCAGCAGTTCTGTGCGATGAGGCCAACAAAAGGTACGAAGATGCTCTGGTTTTAATCTTGTTAATATCGCGCGACCAGGACAACTTTTTGTATAAATAGTCTGGTTTCTTTGTGAGAATAGTGCCAAAGAGTAGGGTAGCCTGATGTAGCTTTCTGCGTGCTGACATTCTCATCAAATTACCCTTATTTAAAAATGGAGTGATATGGGATCGGGGTGGGACATTGTAGCAGAATCTTGCACAGGCGTTCTGCACCCGCTGGATCAGTTTTTCACTTCTACCGAGAATGCACGCCCCATACACAGTGTCAGCGTAGTTTAGCTTCGATAGAACAAGTGACTCACACAGCATGACACGCATATCCACACTTATGTAGGGACGGATACGATATAAGAGCTTAAGTCGGTAGAAGCAGTTGCGTACAGCTTCCAAGATGTGAGTTTCGAAGTGCAGCTGCCCATCAAATACTAGCCCAAGATTACGAGCCTCCAGAACCCTTTCCACATCACAACCATCAATCCTGAGGCCCAGGTTACAAATCAGCATTTTGTTCAGGAAATCCCTGGATCCCATCACAATGAACTTGGACTTACTTGGGTTCAGGACCAAGGAGTTTCTTCTGGACCAAGCAGAGATCCTCTCCAAATCCTCATTAATTTTTTGTACAGTTTCAGCAGTATCCTGGGAGCGGAAGGAGATGTACAACTGCAGATCATCAGCGTACAGGTGGAACTTAGTATTGATCAAACAGTTGATGATATCAGCACTGTAAAGAATGAAGAGAAGCGGGCCCAGGATTGATCCCTGCGGTACGCCCCTAACAACGCGCCTCGGACCAGAGGATATGGTATCTCCGTTACTGTCACATGTCACCTGGACGAATTGTGATCGATCACTGAGGTAACTCCCAAACCATTCGACCGTTTCTACATCACATCCATAGAACGCCAGCTTGGAGAGAAGAAGCGAAGTATTAATAGAGTCAAAGGCGCGTGAGAAATCAAGTAAGACAAGAAGGGATCCCATGCCCTTGTCTCTAGCTTCGAGAATATTACCAACGACATCCAAGAGCGCTGTAGCTGTGCTATGTCCCCTGCGAAATCCGGACTGAGCCAGGGGCAGAATACAATGGTGCTCAAGATATGCCCTAAGCTGGTCCGAGACAACTCTCTCTAAAATCTTGGAAAGACATGGCAGCAGGCTTATTGGACGGAGGTCTTTCACGCTGGTGGGTGTTGAATAAAAGGTGCTCGATACAATATTTATTCCAGAAGAAACCAAGGGAAAAGACAAAACAAGCGACGCTAGGTGAGCACCATAGTGTCTTCTCTATTATTACCTACTTATATTTTCTATTAAGGTGTGTACATACACAACACCTCTACCCTTAATAACTAATATAACAAAACAAAAAACTATAGCTAAGACTTCAACACCTTAAAATAACATCGAACACATAAGTCACAAGTAAATTAAACAAGTGTGAAAATGATCCTAAAAACATCCAAAAAAAATATATATATTATTAATTATAAATGTGTTAATGAACTTAAGTTCTTATCATCAAACTAAACATTAACTTAAATAAATTATCTTAATCAATTTCGTCATACCACCCGTATCGTGCTGGAGGTTTACGTACTCTTACGGGACGATTACTAGTTGTGGCAACATTGCCAGTATCCTCGCTATTAGCCGACACATTAGGTTCTCCCGGCGAACTACAAGATACTTCCATAGCAGCATCTTTTGCTAACACGACTGGTGGTACTACTGGATCTAGAGACGAAACTCCACCTAAACTACCTTCTCTCGAATCACCCGCACTTCGAACTGGACCCTCGCCACTGATCATGGGAAATGATAATGATTTTCTTGAATGCCTATTTATTTCCAACTGTTTCGTAACCTGATCTAGTACTGTCCTTTTCCTGGACATATCTTTATCCACATTTTCCATAATTCTTAGCCTCAGCTGATCGACATGTCTGTGAGTTTCCGTTCCTACGTCAGACCTAATAGAGTAATTTGTTTTACCTAAACGTTCAAGTATCGTTCCAGGTACCCATTTATCGGAACCTCTATATTCGCGATACCAAACACGAGCGCCCGGCTCGAATCCGCGCTGAATCCCTCCCGCGTCTTGCTCACTACGACCTTGGCGCGCAGCGACCTGCGTTTCTCGTTCTGGTTTTAGGTTATCCAACCTCATACGAAGACTACGACCCTGTAATATACTAGCTGGACTATCACCGGTAGTAGCGTGTTTTGTGTTCCTGTAAGCTAAAAGAAACCTAGTCAGAGCTATTTCGACATTGAGATTCTGTTTGAACGCCTTCTTTATAGTGCGTTTACAAATTTTTTACCGCGCTCTCAGCTGCACCATTGGAAGCTGGGTGATACGGAGCTGTGAAAATGTGTTCTATGCCATTATGTTTTAGGAAATCTTGAAATTCTAAACTTGAAAAGGGTGGGCCGTTGTCACTAACCGTTTGTTTTGGAAGACCAAATTGCGACCACAAACTACGTAGTACATTGATGACTGCTTGTGCTGTAGTTCTATTCATTCGGACTGCTTCTATCCATTTTGAGCAAGAATCTACAATAATAAGATAGGTCAAACCACCTATAGGCCCTAAAAAATCCAAATGAAGCCTGGACCAAGGACGTGACGGCCACGGCCATGAGCATGGTATGTGTGCAGGCGGTGCATCGGCTACAGCCGCACATACTACACACGAGCGACATACCGCCTCCAGCGCTTCGTCTACTCCCGGCCACCACACGTAACTACGAGCTAGCGACTTAGTCTTTACTATTCCCATGTGTACCTCATGAAGTTCCGAAATTACCTTAGCTCTACATGACAACGGTATAACCACACGATGACCCCACATAACACAACCCAATTCGCAATACAATTCGTTCTTTCTATTAAAGTATGGTTTAATTTCCTTTATTTCAACCTCCGATGGCCAACCGTCCATAATATAACTTAAAACGCGACTTAAAATTGGGTCATGTAATGTTTCTTTTTTAATTACATTATAATCTAGCGACATGGCTTCCACTGCGAAGTGCAAATATGTTTGCTCTGGTAAAATTTCCTCTTCAGCTGCTGTCTCTTTTTTTTGTGAGTCAATTAAACGTGAGAGACAATCTGCTATATTTTTATCCGTTTTGACATACTCTATAGAATAATCATAAGCTGATAGTTTAATTGCCCAGCGTTGTAAACGGCTTGCCGCCGCTGTAGGAATACCTATGCTAGGCCCAAAAATACTAACAAGTGGCTTGTGGTCAGTCCTAAGTACGAACTTCCTCCCGTAAAGGTACTGATGGAATTTCCCAATAGCGAATACAATTGCCAAGGCCTCCTTGTGAATTTGACTGTAGTGTAGCTCATGAGTTGTGAGTGAGCGCGAGGCGTACGCAACGACACGTTCCTCACCTCCTGGTTCGCGCTGTGCTAGCACGGCGCCTATCCCGCGCGCGCTTGCGTCTACTGTTAATACAGACTCCTTATCCATGTCAAAATGTACTAGCGTTTTTGTACTACACAATTTTTTTTTTATTCTAATAAATGCAGAATTTTGTTCAGTTCCCCATTTCCAATGTCTACCCTTCTTTAAGAGCTGGTAAAGAGGCGATAACTGCATGCTCAAATTCTTTATGAATTTCCCATAAAAAGTTACCATTCCAAGAAAGGATTTCAATTCTGTGACACTGTTTGGATGGGGCATGGTTGCAATAGCCTTTACCTTGTCTGGGTCTACTCTTACGCCATCCTTACCAATAATAAAGCCTAAGTATTTTACTTCTCTTGCCAAAAATTCGCATTTACTTTTTTTTATTTTTAGACCGTTTGCTTCTAGTATTTGCAACACCTCTTCAACGGATTTTAAATGGCTAGCCAAATCTTTATTCTTAATTAAGATGTCGTCGAAAAATACAATTACATTTGGATTATTCTTAAACATGTTTACCATTAATTTTTGAAATATACCTGGGCTTGAGGATAACCCATAAACCAAACGATTATACTTAAATAATCCCCTGTGTGTGTTGATAACTGTATACTTTCTAGAAGACTCTGCTAAAAGTACCTGGTTATAGGCTTGCGATAGATCTAGTTTTGTAAAGAAAACATTCCCGCTAAGATTACTGAATAAATCTTCCATTTTTGGTATCGGAAATCTATCGATCGCTAAAACTCTGTTTAGGGTTACCTTATAATCGGCACATATTCTTAGGCCGCCGTCTGCCTTGCGTACCACGACTAGTGGCGTGGCCCAGTCGGAATGGTCCACTGGTTCAATAACCCCAGTTTTCAGCATGGCCTCCAGCTCGGCATCGACACGCTCACGCAGCGCATATGGCAGAGGCCGCGCGCGACAAAATGTGGGTATTGCCCCGTCGTGCACATGCAGCTCTGCCGTACCTCCTTTAAATTTACCTAATGTGCCGTCGAATAGGGATTCATGCCTGGAAACAACTTCATTGATTATTCTGTCATAATTAAATTTGCAGTGAGTTTCATTCTGATCGGCTATCAAATGACATTTGGATACTTTAATAGGTATATTTAATTCAGCTAGCCATTGCCGTCCTAATAAATTTGAGGATCCTTTGTCCAAAACATACAGATCTAATGTTTTAATCACACCATTATAGCTAACCGTTGTTTCTAAGAATCCTATAGGTTGAATAGTTGTGCCATCATAAAACTTGATGTTCAAATTACATCTATTCAAGTGCAAATCGCTGAACAATTCATCATAAACACTTTTACTAATGCAAGATAGGGCTGACCCAGTATCTATCTCCATATTCAGTAAACAATTTTGTACCTTAACAGTTATACACACCGGTTTATAATTGTTTAAAGACATTTGATGCATGGGCTCTTCATCATCTAGGTTGCTATTGCTTCCGTTGTCTTCCTCATCCAAAGAGTACAAAAGAGCCCCTTCTCGGCCACTCCGGCCACCGCGCTGCACGCGCCCCGCTCGCCTCCACGTTGAGCGCCCGCTCGTACTACGGCTGCTACCGCGCCCTCCACGTGAAGCTTTGTTATGTTGACTATCGGCCGATCCCGCCAATTTACTTCGTCTAGTATCATTGTACCCCGGGCACATCCTTCTCAAATGACCGACCTCGTGACAACTACTGCACACGTATTTTTTATATTTGCAGTCGTTAGCTTTGTGTTTATTATCGCCACAGTTTGGGCACTCTTCGAGTTTGTTCAGATTTTCCGTTGCCCCCATATTAGGCTCTACAGCAATAGCGTCTCGTTCCGCGGCCTCTAATGACAGCGCTAAGCTGACCGCTCGATTATAAGTGAGATCGTCTTCAGCGAACAGCCTTTGGCGTATTATATCGCTTCTGATGCCACAAACTAACTGGTCGCGTAAATTTTCATCCAATGCTGTTAGGAAATTGCAGTGTTTCGACAACTTTTTCAGCTGTGTGACATATTCCGCCACCGATTCTTCCATTTGCTGTCGCCGCTGCCGGAATCTAAATCTCTCCGCTAAGATCGATGGCGTTGGCTGCAAGTGTGCAGCCAATAACTCCACTGCTCTATTTAGCGTCAATTCAGCGGGTTTTAGTGGACTAGCTAGTGATGATAGGAGCTCATAAGCCTCCTCCCCCATCATCGAAATCAGCGTTGGTAGCTTGAGCTCATCTTTTACGCTATTAACTAAAAAGTACATTTCTAGTCGCTCCACATAAGCGGACCAGTTCCCTGTTGTTATATTGAACTCACGTACCTGTCCCACCGACATTTTATCCGGTTTAGCGCTGTAATTACACTATTTTTATAAATTTTAATTTTCCTCGTCGCC
This sequence comes from Polymixis flavicincta, assembly GCA_949987655.1. Classification (NCBI taxonomy): domain Eukaryota; kingdom Metazoa; phylum Arthropoda; class Insecta; order Lepidoptera; family Noctuidae; genus Polymixis; species Polymixis flavicincta. Next base: position 5,199,801 of record OX465187.1, read on the forward strand.
ACTGTTGAATAAAAGGCGTGTGCTCGATACAATATTTATTCCAGAAGAAACCAAGGGAAAAGACAAAACAAGCGACGCTAGGTGAGCACCATAGTGTCTTCTCTATTATTACCTACTTATATTTTCTATTAAGGTGTGTACATACACAACAGTGGGGTTAGGTACTTTTGGGATTGGTCTAACTATTGCCATTTTCCACAGATCAGGGAAAGAAGAGGTGACTATCGACTTGTTGATGATAGCTGTGATAACTGCAAGTGTTCGAGGGAGTGTCAACATCAGCATCTCCAGTGAAATATGATCAGCGCCCTGTGCATTGGACTTAAGACCACGCAAGATCTTCAGCACCACATCCTGTTGGACGGGCTCAAGCCGAAAATGACTGTTACTGTGTCTATGGTGCTCAAAATATGTTAAGTCAGCAGTTGTGACCTTACCACTGCCAGGCACATCCAGAAAGTGTTGGTTGATAGATTCTGGGTTGTTACAGAAATGTGGTAGACTATGCTCTGGTTTTTTTGAGATGGCTATTGTTGATTTAATATGTGTCCATAACTTCTTTGGTTGTTTAATGTTATTGTTGATGTATGTTTTAAAATATGCACACTTCTCACTGTCAAAAGCGGCTCTAACGAGGTATTTAAATTCTTTGTAGGATTTAATGTGATGTTCGGATTTACTTGTTTTTGACTTCAAATGGCATTTGTCACGCAGCCGTATCATTTCTTTGACAGTGTCGGTTATCCAGGGATAAGATTTTTCTTTAATTAAGGTTTTTTTAAGGGGTGCATGCAAATCGAATAGTGTCAAAATGTATTGATTAAACATTGCAACCATGGAGTTCACATCTTCCAGACTTATAATATGTTCCCAGTCCATCTTATTTAAGTCTTCATTAAAAATATCTGGAAGGATGTCTTTAAGTGGCCTATAGGTAGTCCAGTATGGAGCAGGCTTCTCTATTTAAAATTAAGTTCGACACAAATAATTGCGTGGTGCCCGAGTTCCGGTATGTGTGATACTGAGACTCCACACACACGGGCGTCAGTGCACACTATATCAATTAGAGTTTCACTATGGTCTGTGAAATGGGTTGGCTCAGTAACTATTTGTTTAAGCTTGCAGCAATTTATAAAATCGTTCAACAGTTTAGATTTACTGTCAGTTTGACATAAAACGTTAATATTGAAGTCGCCAAGCAAGATAACCTTGTCCGCATTAGCAAAGGAGGAGAGAGAATCAGTAATCGCGTCCAAGAAGACATTGACATCAAGCCACGGCGGCCTGTATGGAGTGCCGATGATAACCGACTGCGAGTTAATGTTAAGCCTGAGCCACATCTGCTCGACCTGCGACGCCGGCGGGTGCGGCACGGCGCGCACGCGCACCCCGCGGCGCACGTAGAAGCCCACGCCGCCCCCGCGCCCGCCGCGCACGGTGCGCGCGCGCGGCTCGTGCCGCAGCCGGTAGCCCGGCACTGTCGGCGCGCGACCCTCCTCTCCCTGCCTGAGCCACGTCTCGTTTATCGCCATGATATCTACCGAGAGGCTATCCATAGCAACTAAGAACTCCTCATGGCGCGAACCTAGTGACCCTGCATTAAATAATCCAACTGTTAGATTTCTTGTTTTGTTGAATTTTGTAAATAAAAGTGTATTATAGTAATATGTTCATCGTAGATTGTATCGGATGTAGTATTATGCATTACAGAGTTTTGTATAATAGAGTTTTGCATTATAATGCGATGAGTAAATATAATAAAATACATAGTATTAGGTGTAATTCGTAATACAAGTGTTGAATATATTGCCAGAAAAGATGTAGTCAGCCAAATTGTAATAATATAGAAAGTCCGTATATATAAAGATATCATAATAAAAATTGAACACGTGACAATATTGAGCGGAAGTGTGATACGTATAAAGCCCTAAACACATGTAAAACTCAACATGTGGATAATAATTTTTCATATTTTCCATGAAAAAAGTGAGAATTCCAAATAAATCACGTCGAGGCTGCCGACCCCGGCGCGCTGCTGGCTCTAAAAAAAAACACGGGGTAGGGCAAACAAGTACCACGTTGCGAAGCCAAAACATACCACGTGCGAGTCGCGATTGTCAAATTCGATTTTAGTTGTGTCAAAATAGTTTTTAAATTTAGAGATATTTTTTTGCAGAATAGCGTTTAGATTCTCATAGTAAAAAGTAAGGAATTTTAGTTATAGTTTAGTTAGTTTAGTTCGGTGTACAACAGAATCGGCACCGTCGAAAATGTACGTCGATATGGTCGAAAGAAAGTAACACATTACCAGTGCATCACCAAAAAAAAAAAAGGACGAAACGTGGGATTGGCATGTTTCAGACAAATTCTTGCAGAACGTAATTCCAACCAAAACTTACACATTCTTCAACGAAGCCATAGGGCTTCGTTTCAAGAACGTGTTAGTTTTTACTTTCAATCAGTGTTAGAAGTACCTACATAAATAAGTATTTACGAGTGCATTCGTATCTTCATTGTTGTTAATTTTAGGAAATCAATGAAATTTCGCCGTTGTCTTATATAAATAAATTATGAATTTATAATATTCCTACTGCACTTATATAATTTTAAACTGATCTTTCAGAGTGAGGAAGATAATGATTCAAAGTTAGACAACACCTCGAAAAAATCCGTAGTTCCAAATGTTGAAGAAGGACAATCAGACATGATAAGAAAAATATTATGCTGTCTTAACGGTTCCTTGGCCAAATTGTGAAAATGAAACCCTTAAATTCAAATTCAAATTTCAATGTTTTGTATTTTAGAAAACTTTATTTTTTATCCTAATTCAATTCCAATTCTCCTATTGTATTTGTATTATTAATTATTTTATTTTAAAAACAGTTTTCAAATGTGGGGCCCAGGCTCAATAGTTTTTTTTGTTTTTGTTTTTGAACTTTCTAAGTTTATCTTGGCTATTATTGACATCGATGATGTCACAATTAAATTTCTAAATATGCATACTACTCGTATTTATGTAAAATGCTTTCCTCAATGTTATTGAATGTCTACATGCATAAGACACGAAATTGTACCATTTTTGTTTATTGTGATATATATACTAAACGAATATACACAAACATTCTAGACTTTTATTTCTCAACCATACATAAATAACATAAAAAATATAAATCTATAGGATACTACAACTCTACTACTACTACTGCGTAGGTACTATCAAAACTGTTTAAGCGATCACTACGCTCGACTTTTAGGCGTGTGTGCGTGAACGGTGCACACAAACATAGTATCGCAATGAATTTGCCTAAACTCTAGCCAGTGAATTTTATGCACGGGGCCTTAATGTTGTTTAAGCTGTTATAGTCACCAAGTCAGTCACTGGGGTTTTTTATTTTCATAAATATTTTGGTAGGAATTTACTTTATCTGACATTGATTTAAGGGAGGGCGAGGGGGTTTGGGGGAAGAGGGGTAGGGAGGAACCCACCCCCCCAAAGAAAAAGTTGCGAAACACCCCCTCCTGAATTATGTTTTTTTTTAAATTTCGTAACCTAACTTTTGTCGACGTGTCAAGTAACTGCCACTAATTTGGAAGTAGCGCTCGCCGGCCGCTGCCGCGGCACCGCTCGCTTCGCTCACTCGGCTTAGCCTTCTAACCTAACAGGTCCGAGTCGGATTTGCCACACTCGTCTCATGTCACTCATATCGACCTACTCTACCTATGTCGGTTCTGCCACGGAAGTGGTTCCGGGAGGTTATAAAAAAAAGCTTAAAAACCTACTGCCTAACCATGTTGGTTCTGCCTCGGAATGGATTTCAGATTGCTATATAAAAATACTTGACAGCCGGTGCCAACTTAATCAAAATGGAGTCGCTACGTTTCGTTCTATTTAGCGATTGATGTGTAAGAAACATAATTGCGTTAATTTTAACCAAATTAAAGCAAAAAATTGTAAACTGCTTTAAATATTGTTAATTTAGTTTGGAAAACAGTATTAATAGTAGTTAATTTTTGGTTATTATCATATATAAAACAAAATACAAATAGTCGCAAGTTTTACAGAACGTAACACGGAACGTTTCAAGGCGTTATTCGATATACTTTCTGTCAAATACTACAAAATATTTCAATTTTCAATATTTTTTCTCTCGATAACTGTTGGTTTTCGCAATTTAACATTTTGTGTGCAGCCTTCCAATGGTACAACCTATCTGTGAAAAAAATATGAACTCTCTACTCGACGTCTGATAAAGTAAAACTTAGCCACTACCGATAACTACAGCTTGCCGTCGGTTTCTCAGGTAAGAGTTAATCCACCTTAGCAAGTTCCCCTTAATACCCACGGCTATTAGTTTTTCGATCAGAATGCAGAAATCTACCCGGTCAAACGCTTTTTCGAAGTCTGTGTATATTACGTCCACCTGAGCACCATCATTCATACCAGTAACAACATAGTAAGCTCGAGAAGGTTGGTATTGACTGAACGTGATTTAACGAAGCCGTGTTGGGAAGCGGGTATGCAAAGCTTAGTTGCAGCGTAAATATGACCGTATACAATTTTCTCAAGCATCTTCCCAAAGTTGTTCAGAAGTGATACGCCTCGGTAATTAGATACATCCAGCTTGGATCCTTTTTATGGTTCGGGACAATTTTAACCTCGCGCCATTGTCGCGGGAACGTGCCCTCGTCGAGAGATCGCTGGAAAATCAACATAAGGCTAATTCGCCTTTTTTAATAAGAATTGCTGGTATTCCGTCAGTACCGGCTCCTTGCTTACTATCAAAAATTCTGAATGCTGTTCTTAGTGATTCCGGAGTGATAATAATAGAATGGACAACGTTTGACAAAGGGGACTTATCGCTACACTTAACCCCGTTGCCACTAGTAGGACTAAAAATGTTTAAAAAAAATTAAATGCGTTACAAATGTCCTCGCCATTCGAGTATGTTACCCCTTGGTAAATCATATTGCGAGGGTATCCAGAAGATTTTCTTTTATTATTTACGTACTTTCAAAACTCTTTAGGCGACTTTATTAATTGCTTCTCGCATCTGGCAGTGTATTTAGCGTAGGACTCTTCTTGGAGTAATTTTACCCGAGATCGTGTAGCAAGGCGAATTCCGTGTAGTCCGCTTGGGATTTGTATTTTTTCCAAGTTTTGTGTGCATAAAATTTTTCCTTGATAGCGTTTATTGGTGATGGAGGGTACCATTTCGGGTACCAGAAACGCCCGGATACTTTTACTATGGGGACGTGTGCGTCTATAAGGGAGCGTAATGTTGAGTAAAGATTATCGAAACACTCCTCCACATAACGTTGTTTGAAACGGTTCTTCCAGTCTACGCTAACGAGCTCCGAATTAATTTTTTCAAAGTCAGCCTTAAAAAACTTTTTTATAACTCAAGGTTGAGAGGGAATAGGTTTATAACAGCAGTCCTCAATGCTAAGTTCCAGTGGGACGTGAGACTTGTCTATATCCACCAGCGATACCTCGCTCGAGGTACACTCTAAAGATACATTAGAGATGACAAGGTCGAGAACATTGTCGCAGCAATTTGGTTTCAGATTGTATTGAGACATATTCATAAAATCTAAAGAATTAACAAATTCAGTTACAACTTCCCATAAAACTGAATTAGGTTTAGTTTTCCAACCGTATCCATGTGACGACCATGTCATGAAGGGTAAGTTAAAATCGCCTACCACTAGGTGTCTATCATCGGGGCTTAAATTCTAGAAATGAAGAAGAGATTCATTGAAGTCCTTCAGCATTAATGGGGAATTATTGTTGGAAGGAATATAAACTGCTGCTAAGTGATCTTCACTTAGCTTAATTATGTTTTGATTACAATGTGACAAGTAACTAATCGGAATAATGTTAATGATTGAAGAAAAGAGAAAAAAATTAATGTGCGCGGGTACTTAGGAAATAATTTGTTGGAATGATGCAAGTCATAACGGACGAACGATATAATATGAAGTGAGCAGTATGCGAGCCAGTGGTTCTCAACGAGAGGGTCGCTAAGAGTGACACTTTTTTTTCTTGAGTTATTTTGTGCCTGGGTATAATTGTGTTTTGTGATAGATGAAAGTGTGTAAGTAGTTTTGGAGTGTGACATGTTAGCCATTAATAAGAGATACATTTTTACAACAGTGAAAACAATTGACGAAAAAGAGAAAATTCTAAGTAGCATGCAAATTACTTTGAAATTATAAACTTCTCCAAATCCTCTTCCGAGGTGATTGCAGCGGGTGGTGATTTTTCGTGGCTCCGCATGTAGACTGAGCAGTTTTTTACCCAGACAAATTTGATGTCCAGTTCCTTCGCGCGTTTCCGGCAATTGTTAAGCAGGATTTTATTCGCTATGGTGAGGTGCTCATTGATAGAGATTTTCGCAGAATTATCTACGAAGCCTAAATCGTTTGAAGTTATGCCTTCAGATTTGTCGATTTTCCGAAAATTTGCAATGATACAATCCTTAGCGTTTCTGTTCTTCAATTCCGCAATAATACGCTTAGGTTTGCCTGTTTGGGATTGCAGTGGCTGTACTCGCGTTATAAATTCAATGTCTTCTCTGGTTATGTTGGCGTTGATTGAGGTAGCTAGTTTTAATAATAGCTGTGGCAGATCTTCATCAGATTTTTCTGGAATCCCATTTCGATGTTGAGGAATCGATTTAGTTGTTGGCCACGGTTGTAGTCTTTTTCTAGAACGTTTGTTTTTAATTGCAGTTCCGAAACTAGCGCCTCCCTACTCATAATCGTTTTCTCTAGACTGACTAAACGCTCGTCATATAACTCGTCAATAATTTGTGTTTTTAGGCCAGATGCCAGGTTGTTTAGATCCGAGCGTAGCTGCTCAACCTGTTCGGGTAACTTTATCAGAGTCTGTAATATTGACTCGATCTTCTGAAGAGATGAAATTTTGATAGATGCTTCCATCATCTTGGGTACTCGATTTCTCCGGTTTTTGGGTTCTCGGGGAGTTAAGTTAAGTTGTGTGGTGTTTTTGCACTCCGGGCAAATCCAAGTTCCCTGTCTGTCTGACCCCAATCTCCTCCAGCCGACCTCCGAGAGGCTAACACAAGGGAAGTTAAAGATCAGACGACAGCTCGAACAGTGAGCGCCGTCCGATACCGCATCTGCACATTTTTTACAAGTGAAATTCACACCGCAAGGTTGGTCACCGCTGGCTGGTCGAAAGGTGGGGCGAAGTAGCTAAGCCGCGTTGCTAGATGTCACGGACCGTTGTTCCCGTAGCGCGCAGTAATAATTTGGTTCTAATCTGCTCCGGTGTGTTAGTTTGGCGACAAAGTATTAGATCCGCAGCACGGTGCGCCGAAAATTAATCTCGTCGGTAAACACACTTTTAATAATTAGAAGGTTGTAGGTGATAAGTCAGTGAACACGTCTACTCTCGACCGACTGTGAAAGTATGTAAAGTATATAATTTCAGGCATTCCACTAACCCACGAAGATATATACCTACTTATCAATAGATAAATAGAATACTGTTTGTTGAGTTAAATGTATTGTGCTTTTTTCAGTTCCAGGCCACCATCACAATGCGACCGCCACAGTATGTAAAAACACCGCTTGGTGAGAGCATTGACAAATCCACCATGAAACTACTCAAGGTAATTCTATTTTTTCCGGATAATATTGCATTTAAGGATTCCACCACAAATCAAATACCAATCTAGTGACAGGTAGACAGAAAAAACTACCTAGACCAGGGTAGACAATTTTTGAAGCCAAAAAAAAAATATAGCAGGATCAAACCCATTGGAAAAGGAAGAGAGTATAACAAAAGTGAAAGGAAAAATAGTTTACGGGCGATCTGAGAAGAGTGCGTTTTTAAGGGTAAAAATAAAAAACTTTTTAATAAAAAAATTAAACCGCCGAAAAACCGAAAAATAAAAAATAGTAAACTAGCTTTGTCCAACCCCAATAAATAAGTTCGGAATGCGGTGACATATAATCAAATACATATCCAAAGTCACCGACTTCCGAACTTATTTATTGGGGTTGGACAAAGCTAGTTTACTATTTTTTATTTTTCGGTTTTTCGGCGGTTTAATTTTTTTATTAAAAAGTTTTTATTTTATAATTTTTTGTGGCTATAATCTACTAATTACTACCTACATGCTTAATTTTTGATTTAATACACGACTCAGTATTAAAATCTGTGAGTAAACAATCAATCATCCCCTGTTTTCTTACCCTTAGGGTTCGAATTTTTCTTCTAAATTTATATGGGACCAACTTCGAGGTATACCCTTTCCAATAAAAAAAGAATTATCAAAATCGGACTACTCTGGAAAAAGTTATGCGTGGTCATACATAAAAAAAAAAAAAAAAAAATACGCGTCGAATTGAGTAACCTCCTCCGTTTTTTCGTCGGTTCGAAAAAAACGATTTATCTCGATTTCCGGCAAAACTACCTACAAGTCCAATGGAAAAAAAGTAAAATGGCAAAGTTGTAGGTAATAAAAAGATCTATAACTTTTGCATTCACAATTTTTTTTCAAATAACCTCAAAATTTATGTAAAAAATTCAAATAACCAAGTTTTTGGTTTTTTATTTTTATCTTTTACAATTATTTTTTATATTTCACGAAATTTGGTGAAACCTTAGGTTTAGGTACCTTTTTATGTTCCAAAAAACACTGTAATTTTTTTGATTTATAATATTTATTTTTTCACCTTATTTTGACTTGAATATCGAAAAAGCACCCTAATTTTCAATCACAAATTCTCCCGTCAAAATATCTGTTTTTTTTTTAAAGTCGGTTGGCTTTTTGGACCGATGACCTTGTGAGGGCCGCAGGAGTCCGCTGGATGCGGGAAGCACAGAACCGGTCGAACGGAGCTTGGTGGAGGCCTACCTATGTCCAGCAGTGGACGTCTTTCGGCTGAAATGATGATCTTATATCTATGGATGATGATGATGGGTTTTTGTTCGTTGAAATCTCTACTTTCTGATGGTGTAAAAAAATACATTACCGTAGTACATTTTCTCATAAAATGCATAAAATGATGGCTTTTTTGATGGGCTAAAATTTTCCGTAGGTCACTCAGGTATATAGGTAAGTTATCTTAAAATAGCAATATATAGGCATTTACGTATTATATTAAATGTTATTATATGCTTAGACGCACTCCCATCCACTTCCCGACCTCAGATCGCCCGTAAATTATTTTTCCTTTCATTTTTGTTATATTCTCTTCCTTTTCCAATGGGTTTCATCCTACTATAATCTCTTTTTACTTTTAACCATTTTCAAAGGTTTCACTGGTCTAACCGTGAAATACTAATGATGGCCACATCAGTAAAAATCAATAAGTAGGTACATAAAATGTGTATGAATGTGCCCCTTCGGAGATGACATCATACAAAAAATGGTTTCATCATATCATCAGTTAAAACTTTAAAACAATTTTGAATTAAAGTATTTACAGTAGAAGTAGAAGTTAACGAATATTTTAGAAAATCATCCATTGTTCTTAGACGCGGCTATCGCATGCAGCACCGCGTCAATTTGCTCTTTGAAAAACTATCGACTGGCGTTCCACGTGAAATAATAATTATAAACCTGGGGGCTCCAATTCTTAATCGTTATAATGATTCCCCGTTTACGTTCAAGCTGCGTCAGTATCGTGTTTTTCAGAAACCAATGTAACGGTAAGGAATCGAAATGTCATATTCTATATGTTCCAAGACAATTTGTCCATATTTATTAGCAGATGTCGTGTGTGATCTAAGAAATTGACGTGGTTTCCAAGTAAGGAATCGTTTAGTGGTCATTGTGAATTAGGGCCCTTACCTACTCGATGTTTTTGCGTGTCCTTTCGAAGTAAAGAATATCACAGTGTTGTATAAAGGAATGACTTTGGCAGGTGGCCTACGATGACGCTAAGGACAAGAACGTCGTGTCGTCCCCTCTCAGTCTCATGATTCTGCTGTCTGTGTACAACTCTGGCGCAGGTCCCAGCACCAAGGAAGAGATTACCCAGTTCTTGGGTGGTACAGATTATCAAAAGGTTCGTGAAATTTGCGCTTTCTGTACCTATAACTGTCTGGATGTTATTATACCAAAGGGCTGATGGTGATGACTGTGTTCTAGTACCTACTCACTAGCTTCCGCCCGCGGCTTCGCCCGCGTGAAGGTCGGAATTTATTCCACGGGAACTCATAGACGCCAGCACATCAAGCTACCCCAATCTGTCAAATTTCTTTGATCGATTTTCAACTTTATCACATAAGCGTAAGGTTAATGTTCAATTGGAAAAAATTGACAGTTTGGGGTAGCTTGATGTGCTGGCGTCTGTACTACCGGAATAAAAAGTATCCTATGTGTTATAATCTATCTGTGTGCCAAATTTCACCCAAATCCGTTCTGCCGTTTTTGCGTGATTGAGTATTAAAAATCCAAACATTTTCACAAACTTTCACATTTATAATACCTGTAATGTACCTAGTAGTACGATAGATAAAATTTTGACTTACTGATTAACTTACTTATTTCATCGAGTAGGTATCTACTTGCTGGTTAGCTGTGAACTTTATATGCAAGCGAAACCTGAAATCGTAAACAGTTATTATTAACCTTTCGAGAAGTTTCTAGAAATACTAAACTAGAATACAGATAATATCATCTATCTATCTATATATATAAAAGAAAGTCGTGTTAGTTACTTCACTTATAACTCAAGAACGGCTGAACCGATTTAGCTGAAAATTGGCAGGGAGGTAGTTTAGAGCCAGGAGAAGGACATAGGATACTTTTTATCCCGTTCAGTTGTTTCAGAAATAAAAAAAGTATCAAAGTGGAAGTTGGCTGTCGAAAAACGAAAATTTTCACGGATAGGATAATAGGGTAGATAGGGTAGGGTAGGTAGGGTAGGTAGGGTAGGTAGGGTAGGTAGGGTAGGTAGGGTAGGTAGGGTAGGTAGGGTAGGTAGGGTAGGTAGGGTAGGTAGGGTAGGTAGGGTAGGTAGGGTAGGTAGGGTAGGTAGGGTAGGTAGGGTAGGTAGGGTAGGTAGGGTAGGGTAGGGTAGGGTAGGTAGGGTAGGTAGGGTAGGTAGGGTAGGTAGGGTAGGTAGGGTAGGTAGGGTAGGTAGGGTAGGTAGAGTAGGTAGGGTAGGTAGTCTTATTATATGTAATGAATCGCCGAAATGTATGAGTACGCGCATAACTTCCGAACGACTGCATCAAATGATACTTTTTTTATGTGTTCCTTGTTGTCCGGACAAGGTTTGTGTATAAGAAAAATGTATGAAAAATATTTAGATTCGATCAGAATTAGAAGATCAAACGAACTTACCTGAAGTGAAGTTCGATCTTGATTATCCTGTCTTCGTTGAAGAGATTTAAATCTTAACCATGTAGTAGCTTGCCTACGTTTCGATCACGCCGCACAAGTCTTTAGAGTAAAAGAAAGAGAAAAAACATTGTTTCCGTCTTGTGGCGCGCCGTCCAGGCGACACCTCATTATCTTTAGAGCAGAGTAGAGAGACCAGCAGCAACATTGATCATACAGGGTTATTGGGCTAGGGAGGGACCTTAAATCTCTTCGACGAAGACAGGATAATCAAGATCGAACTTCACTTCAGGTAAGTTCGTTTGATCTTCTAATTATCCTGTCTTCGTCTTCTAGATTTAAATCTTAACCATGTAGATGTTTAGAGGTCCATGATCGATGTTGCAAAAAATCAAACAAAAGTTATAGGTACTGATTGGAAAAAAATTAAAAATTATATTTATTGAATACTTAAATTATCCTTAAACCGATAAACAAAATAATGCATTTTATAAATAACATTAATCAACAAAATTATATCAGTAAAGCATATTAACAAAAATACTGTCCTACTTTAATTACTTATTATGTTCCTGTTCAATAAAGATGTTGTACTTAATTTGGGAATCTACGTTAAAAAGTCTAACAAATTTGTACTAATTGACGTTTGGTCAGTGACTATTGGTCGATTATAGAAGTTTGCGAAAACTGCTGATTGAGCAGACCAACCCGCGGTCTTCCTAATGGCATCGATACTTAATCCCGCACGAGCGGCTGCTGAAGTCGAGGCATGCCTCGTACTGTGAGCACTAAAAATGGAAGTATCGATGCCGCTTTCCAATAATATTTGCTTAACCCATCGTCCAAGGGTCTGAGAAGACGCTGCCCTATGTGGCTTTTTAAACGTTAAAATCAGACGCTCTTCGTAGTCTGGTCTGATCTCTGAAGTTATCGCCAAGTACTTATGTAAGGCAGAAGCTGGGCATATTCCAGGTTTCTGATTGAAATAAGTTAAATTTAACAGGGGTTGACATTTCCCAATTCTTGAAGTTTTAATCAGACTACTAATAGTTATTATAAATCGATCTTGGTATGTTTTAATATCAGACAATTTTATCAAAGATAAAGTTTGCAATCTTTGCCCAGTAGCAAGTGCTAACAGGGTGATTAATTTTTTACTTAGCATTTCAAAACCAGCTGATTCATTCTGAATGTGTTCTAGATAATTTAAAACTATACTTGGATCCCATGTAATATCGTAACGAGGAAATACTGGTTTTAATTTGAAGATGCCTTTAAAAAATCGTTTAAGTCTACTATCTTCGCCTATTTTTTGTGTAGATATCATGGAAATTGCTGATCTATGACTATTCAAAGTACCGTAAGATGATCCATTTTGAAAACAAATGGTCAGGAAGTCTATTACGGAAGAGACGTTAACATTAAAGAAATCAATATTTCCTTGTATGCAATAATTCCACCATAGTTTGAGACTTGAACTGTATTGCGAAATAGTATTCTGTGAGACGGACGAAAGCATAACGTCTAAAGCTGATTCGGGAACGTGTTGTCTACGGAAACCTTCCCGGATAACACACACACTGCCAGGGAAAGATGAGGATGCAGGGGGTGTACTGATCTGAAAGGAGAGAGAAGGAGATATTTACTTGGAGGAAATACTATCATCTCTTTAACACAGAGTGATCTGAAAAGTGGGTACCACGGCTGAGACGGCCATAATGGAATGACCATTATGCCGGTTGCTTCATCAAGTATTATCTTTCTTAACGTTTTTAAAATTAAAGAAAACGGTGGAAAAGCGTAAAAGAAAAATTGTGACCAATCTAACGTGAAAGCATCGATATTGTAAGCAAAAGGATCTTGTTTCCATGATACGTAAACAGAACACTTCGTGTTTATGCGAGAAGCAAATAAATCTATGTTAGGCTTACCAAATTTATAAGTTATTTGTTTAAATTCTCTAGATCCTAATTCCCACTCTGTATCGATATTAAGTTTTCTAGATTCGGTATCAGCTTCTACATTTGATGAAGAACAAATATATGATGCGAAAATGAAAATATTCCTTTCTTCACACCACTTCCAAATCATGTTGGCTACCTCGTTTAAGTGCTCGTATTGAACTCCCCCCATTCTGTTAACGTACGAAATAGCGGTAGTATTATCAACGCGTAAAAGAATTTCGCAGTTTCTTCTATCTTTTGCGAATGATCTGAGGCCAAAATAAATTGCCAACAATTCGAGATAGTTTATATGATTATTACGCTCTGTGGCGTTCCAATGCCCGCCCGATTTTTGAGAACCACAGGCTACACCCCAACCTGTTAAGGAGGCGTCTGTGAAAATCTCAAGATCGTATTTATGGCATCGAATTGGATTGACTTTTAATAAAATATTATTCTTCCACCAAGATAAATCATCATGTAAACTATCTGGTACACTCAGGAATGCATCATAATTATCATTGTTCTTAAGCAGCGCCAAATATTTAACTCTTTCTAGAGCCTTGGTATATAACCAACCGTATGGAATAGCTGGACATGCTGCAGTAAGAGTACCAAGGAAACGAGCTAATTCTCTTATTCGAAGTCTCTTTGAATCTGATAACCAATTTACTCCCTTAAGGATCTTGTGTCGCTTAGAATTTGGTAGTTGTAAAGTCATGGAACCAGAGTCTAAAATAAAACCTAGGAATTTACATGCTGTTTTGGGTATCAAATTGGTCTTTTTATAGTTAATGATAAAACCTAATTGTGTTAAACAACTAATACTTTTATTTGCGTTTTCTAGGCAATCACTAGGGGATTTTCCAATACACAAAATGTCATCAAGATAGCGTACTGAAAGGAAACCTTCAGACCTTAGATGAGTCATAACCGGTTGCAATATTTTTGTAAAAATATATGGAGCCGAACACAAGCCAAAAGGCAAAACTATAAATTCATATAAATCTTCTCTAAAATAAAAACGTAAAAATTTTGTATGACTATCATGAATGGGAACTAAAAAATAGGCATCTTTAAGATCGATATTAATCATGTGACAGTCTTTAGTAATGAGTTTGGTAGCTGTTCTTACATCTTCCATTTTAAAATGTTCGGTATGTACATATTCATTTAATTTCTTTAGATTTAAAATAAACCTACTACCACCGTCACTCTTAGGAATTAGGAATATATCTGAAACATATTGACCAATGACTGGTGTACACTTCCTGATAGCTTTAATTTTTAATAAGTGTTCTATTTCATTTTCTATTGCAACCGATTCACATTTTGAAAAACTACGACGTGGGTAATTTTCTAGCTTCTGTTTAGGCTTTTTAATAAATGGTATCATGTATCCAGATACAGCATCTAAAATGAATTTATCATTGGTGAACGATTGCCATTCACAATAATAGTGTTTTAATTGACCAGCGAGTACCTGGGTTTGCAGCGGATCTTGTAAATTCAATGGTTCATCGTGTACCGCGGTGCTCGGGCCGGCGCAGGCGGCGGCTGCGGGCGCTGCGGGCGGCGCGCGGACAGCGGCGGCCCCCGACGCATAGGGGGTGGCGGCGGGGGTGGCGCTCGCTTGCGGCCCGGGTATGCGTAGTGCGCATACGACGTCGTTTGTTTCGGCCCACCGACTCTGGCTGGGTACATCTGGCCGCTGCGCTGGTGTTGGAACCGAACTCGGGTCGATGGGCCTTTTCCGTTTAAATTGGCAGTTGATGTGTGAGCTTGGATTAGTTGACTTGTATTTTTAATAGATCTAGAGTTCTTGACTAAATCACCTAGATTTTCTCCAAATAAAAGAGAATCTCTTTTCCTATCTTTAAAGGGATCTGTCAAAGATTTATCAATCAATGGAATGATAACTGAGCGTCGAGTATCTGTTTCAGTGTAGTGGGAATCAGCCAGGAGTTGACCCGCATCGTTCAGAGTACGGATGATATCTGGAATATCTGAAGTTTTCTTTAAGAGACATGTCATAGCATAACCTAAAGCTGATAGGGCTTTGCCGAGCTGATCTTGCTTGGCAAGCAGCCGCTTATCCCTTAATTTACAGGTCTCGGCTAGCATGGCGCCAACTTCCGGGTTCAGAGCAGGACCTTTAGCGAGGGGAACATTTTTTGGAAAAAGATGTTTCTTTAAAATCTCCTCTTTAGTTTCCTTTTTTAAGCCACACGAAAGAATTTTTTGAAATCGAGTGGCTAAATCTGCTTGAAGGTCATTACCGTACTCAACGATGTCCGCCTCGGACTCACCAAGGGCTTTTAATAATTGAGGGTCAAAATTGTCAGACTCAGCTGTTTCATCCTGCGGTATCGCGGGGTCAATGTGTGTCAAACAAGGCTCAGCAGCCTTCGCGTCGACCGTTGTAATAACGCCATCTCCAATTTCATTTGAGCGGTTCTTGTTTTGAAGCACGCCTTCAGACTCGGTGAGAAGCGACATGTTGACGAGTGGATCCAGCTCGAGATGTTCTGGAAACCATTACTTTTAGTGAGAAAATACTGAAGAAAAAGGCAAGAATACAAACGGGAGTTTGAAAAAGACTTGATTATTAAAGCTACAGTGATTAAATACTGCTATAGCTGATGGTATGACATGTGTGTATGAGCTTTATTTTCCAGTAGGCAATGGCCGTACACGTTCCTTTGAATGCACACAGAACCAACTTAAAAAAGTTTCATGATAGGTATCCGAAGAATACAACGGATTTTTAAAACGTACGATTACCGATGAATGCAACGGTCGTACTTATGTTACTAAACGATTATAAATCATCCGAAGAATACAACGGATTAAAAGGCATAGTGATCCCAAAGAATACAAAGGGTACATAAAAGTCACCTTGAGGGTAGACATCATCATCGTCGTCCGAATATATAATCCTCCGAACACTGCGTCGATTCCCTTGAATTTTGTCTTCGTACTTTTTCATCTTCCTTCTCCATCTGTCTTCTTTGGTTTCATCACGATTCCGCTTAGGCATTTTTGAAACAAACCGTAAAACTGTTTCCTAGTATTTTGTAGGTAGTTGCTTGTGCAAACGCCGTGAGCGCACGGACAAGAATGAGGTGTCGCCTGGACGGCGCGCCACAAGACGGAAACAATGTTTTTTCTCTTTCTTTTACTCTAAAGACTTGTGCGGCGTGATCGAAACGTAGGCAAGCTACTACATGGTTAAGATTTAAATCTAGAAGACGAAGACAGGATAATGATTGTGAAAGTATTGATAATCCAACTTATTAGATTTTATCGGAAGGGTTATATTACCTCAGTCGCGACTGGAGAAATAAAATATGGCGGTACGAAGTTCGCCGGGTCAGCTAGTTAAAAATACGAACAATTTACGAATCAACTTACCTTATCGTAGCAATTTAAGTTACTTACGACCTAAAAACGATGTGATCACTTTTGTTAATTAAACATTATGAAGCTATTCAAGTAAACGATAGTGAAGAAAAACAATACCTAAACCTGACCGACAATAGGGTAGGTATTTTTACTTATGTAAGAGAAAACATCTAAAAATATACAACATTATTTTTAGTATATGCGAAACCTGAATACAGTTTGTTCAGAATAAGGAACTGAATCGATTCCAATAAGTAGTTGTTTTTACACCATGTTAAACTATCACCAGTTAATTACAAAATAATTGCCATACGGTTAGTTATCTGCTGCCTAATTATTAGCAATTAGCACTACCACGTAGGACTTGCGGGCCCGGGCGGTGCGTGGGGCCTATGGTGACCATGTTTTTGTAGACAACTAGGTAACATAACAGGCTTAAACTTTGTGATTTTTCATGATACAGCTTTGAAATTTTGTCCATAGATTCTATACATAAGAATACTAGACACGTGTTTCGGGTTTCGCATATAAGTACTAAAAATAAGGTTTGTATAACTGATATAACTGATACTTAGGCAAAATGCAGTCGGAAAATCAAACAAATAACAAAATAAAATTTAAGATTCAATTCAAATTTCAGTTTTTTTTTAATAAATTTTAAAATGTAATTCAAAGATTTCAGTTTTTTTTTAATTTGTTTATGAACACCATGAAATAGTAGGGCTTATTCCACTATTCCCCTATGATAGAATATAGAAGAAAAGTGGACCCAATAAAAATAAATCCAGAAAGTCCCCTTTTCATTTTAAGTTATCCACTATTCTCCCTGAGAGAATCAAGGTGGAAAACTGATATCCGCCATGTTATTACGTCATACGGCGTGTCAATTGAACGACTTTGTACTTTTAATTTTCGTAATCAAAGTAATTTGAATATATATTTAAAATAATGTTTTCTAAATAATATTTTTAAAATAATGTAATATGCAAACCAACGACAAAAATGATCATACTTATAAAATACTAGCAGCGCTCCGCGGTTTACCCGCGTAGTTCCCGTTCCCGTGGGAAAACGGGACCCACGTCACCCGGGGATAGTGTCGCTTTCCAACAGTGAAATAATTTTTCAAATCGGTTCAGTAGTTTCGGAGCATATTCAATGCAAACAAAAAATCAAATTTTTCCTCTTTTTGTAATGTTAGTATAGATCAGCGCATTTGTCTGCATAGCAAAGTGACGTCATATCCACAGAGCAATACGGCGTCCAATGCGTCCAGCGTTTAGGTACGTCAAATTACGCGCGAAATTCGAAAATTTAAAATTTCAATGCATTTTTGCAGCACTAATCGATTACTTCAGTTGCCTGTTTGCCAGGGGCCACGGTATCTCTTTCGAACAACCCGCACCAAATTGTGTGATACCTTCACATATCATTTTAGGTAGGTAACTACTTAACAAAGAATTAAGGAAGATTTAGTGAAAGTAAAGTTTATAACGCATATTAAACATAATCAGCCTATAATGTTCCCACTGTTGGGACACAGTCTGACACTGACCTCTTCTCTGTGAGAGAGAATGGGCCATAATAAAACACACGAGCCCAGTGTGGATTGGCGGATGTCACATGTCTGCGATTTTTTTGGTTCTAGGACATGCCATTTCCTCAAGATAATGTCTTCACCGTTTCGAAAGCAATGGTGATGAAATAACTTACACAAAGTACCTAATGTGGCTTTCTTGAGTTCGCACCTAGGACTTAGAATTCGTAATTTGCGGCCGATACGTCTGGGCCACCACATAAACCAACTTGTTTATGTTGATAATTATATGAATTTCAAATGACAAGTTACAATAGGGACCGTCACTAACACAACGGGTAAGAAAGAGACTGTCACTCACACAGCGAATGAGTGATAAACACGACAGTATACAAACCCGAGCCAAACCTTTTCAAAACCGATTTTGTGTCAAAATGAACGTTCACTTTACATATATTTCCAGACTTCGGACTCTTACAGGGAGTTGAGCGAGAGATTCTCTCAACTCAACTCTGAAGCACTGACAGTCGCCAACAAGGTGTATGTGTCCAACAAGTTCCGTCTGCAAGACGCCTTCACTTCGGCCGCTCGCTCCTACCGTAGTGAAGTCGACACCATCGACTTCAGCCAAAAGCAACAAGCTGCTGACATCATCAACCAGTGGGTAAGTACATCACTTAGATCAGATTCATTCTTATTATTAGATAAACGGTTTTATTTAGCTTGCCCTGTTTGTTTTTTGGGTCTAATTTAGTACCAACTTGAAATTTTACCCCTTTCCTGTTGGCAGTTTTGATAACAATACAATTTAATATAATCAGTATCATTGTAAATTAAAAATGGCCGACGCTACAAAATGGCGGGTTAAGTATTTTTTCACAACCCCCTCAATAAGGGTATCAAATGAAAGTGCTTGACTGTAAAATACTGTAAATTATAAAAATTAAAAAAAAAAAATAGAATGAGAAATAATAAAAACGAAAAACGTGAAAAAAAAAAATTGTTACTGGCTGTTAAAGTTGGTAAATATTTAAAGTAGAGTGAGAGTTAGCGCGTAACATCATTTTTCAGACGAGGATAGCGATTGCCCGCTGAGCGACGCTTTTAAGCCATTGCGCATGCCTCGAATACTGGTGTTCTCAACTGAACAGCTGCAGCATTTAAAAAGCATGTATAAAGTTCAGCGCGGAAAATAAAGGCTGGCTGCTATTAGATGGTTTTCTAAAACCAACATGGTTCCTGGGAGACTTACTCCAACGCAAGTTAAGAGTGTGCTATGTGATTCCATGAACAAATCTTCCAATAATGACGACGATTTTGATATTTGTAGCGATGAAAGTGATGTCTCCAATGATAGTGTAACAGACTGAAAGCTCCGATAGTTCGGACTTTTAAGAGTTACGGAAATACACCGTGACATTTTAGTCGTCTTACAAAGATGGTCCGCTCAATGTATATCCGACATAAAATACCTATACCTAGGCCTGATTAAAAAATTATTACCATTAATTAAGATAATAGGTACAAAGAATAATAAATAATGCTTTAGAGTTATGAATCGGAAGATTTGTTCATGGAATCACATAGCACACTCTTAACTTGCGTTGGAGTAAGTCTCCCAGGAACCATGTTGGTTTTAGAAAACCATCTAATAGCAGCCAGCCTTTATTTTCCGCGCTGAACTTTATACATGCTTTTTAAATGCCGCAGCTGTTCAGTTCTACTTTAAATATTTACCATCTTTAACAGCTAGCAACCCTTATTTGCGGCCAGATTTAATTAGGCAACCATAAATAATAATAACCAAAAAAAAATAGCTTTAATTTGACATATAATTAATAAATAAACGTTATGAACGCATAAATGTATCGAAATCATACCTGTTTATACCTGGTTGCGAAGAGGTGCGGCCAGATCCACGACGGCAACCGTGATTTTTAGAGTCTTTATTTAAATTGCCGTGAAATAGACGACATTTTATTAAAAAAAACAAGTGAACGAAATTATTTCCCAAAAATCTATTATGTAACAATAGTTTAATTAAAAATACTAGCGGCCACATTTTGATAGGCAACATAGTTGATATATGTTCTCCTAATCATAAATTTACATAAAATTTGTTTTTAAGCAAAAACTCGATGGGTGCACTATTCTGTTGCCAGATCTTAGACTATTCAGTTAGCATACAGTAGGGCATCTCAGGTCATGATATTTACTCACTAGAGTAAATATCATGAGCTTCATGTTTTGATGTTGACAGGCTGATGAGAAGACTCACGG
Organism: Polymixis flavicincta; assembly: GCA_949987655.1. NCBI lineage: Eukaryota > Metazoa > Arthropoda > Insecta > Lepidoptera > Noctuidae > Polymixis > Polymixis flavicincta. The sequence goes on from OX465187.1 coordinate 5,220,290, forward strand.
CAACATCAAGGAGCCTGTCAGCCCAGACGCTCTAGACGATGACGTAACTGTTGCTCTTTTTAACGTCATATACTTCAAGGTATGTAATTCATATTCATCTTAAATGCTTTAAAATCACTCTAAATTATTAAATTTAAAGAGGGGTGCGGTGCGTCAATTTCCAGTTTCTTATAGATTACGTGTGTACCTAAAGTTCCAAAGCCTTTGGTGACCGCAGGTGCAAATAAGTTTATAAATAAGTAATATGTTCCTTTAAAATATGTCATGTATTGTGTGTCTTTTGTTGTAGATTCTAAATAAATAATATTATTTTTAAATTTCCAGGGACACTGGCGTGTTCCTTTCAAATCGGAGAATACGAAGGACAAAGATTTCTATATCAGTAAAACCTCTATAGTTCAGAAGCCGACGATGCATTTATTGCGGTCTCTGTATTATACGGAGAGCTCTGAACTTGGTGCTCGGGTAAGCGTCTGTTTGTTACGTACTGTTCTCTGAAACACATCCATACAAGCTCTGTTCTAATGTTTCGAAAATGGTTTTTTCTTTCGGAACTTTGCAATCATTTATTTGCTTTGCGTGTATTAGATGGTTGAGCTGCCGTACAAAGAGAAGGGCTTCCGCATGGTCGTGGTGCTCCCGAACGAAGTAGACGGACTACCATCGGTGCTCGAGAAAGCATCGGAGAAAGGCCTTCTGAACGACGTGTTCAAGCTAAGGCCTGCTGGCGCTGATGTGGACCTAGACATCCCGAAGTTCGATATCAAAAGCAAACTGGACTTCAACGAAATCTTACCAAAGGTTCTTGTTATAAATATATAATCCTTTATTTATTTTATTAATATCGAGTTTCCCAAAATATTTAAGCCAATGGATGCGTATAGTTTGAAAAATCCTCCTCTCCGAATTATCTACTTACATAAATCCAAAGGTGAATATTTAGGAATATTAATTGAATATTCTTTGTAATTCTCAGCTGGGAGTATCCAAACTATTCAAAGAGTCAGCGAACGGTATTGTACAAGAGTCGGTGAACGGTATTGTTCAAGACTCGTCAGTGGTAGTGTCCAAGACGTTCCAAGAAGCCTTCATTAAGGTTGATGAGGAAGGAGCCACTGCTGGCGCATTCGCAGGTTTGTAATGATGTTCCAGGGGTGCGGGTTGTTCGAAAGAGATACCGCGGCCCCTGTCACTCAGGCAACTGAAGGAACACGGGTGGGTTTTGATCAGTAAAAGTCTGAGACGCCCTTCTGCTCCACCCAGAGCGGGAGAAGTTATTTGATGACTTCCAATCCAAAAAAAAACTATAATGATGTTGTCGGACAGTGAAGGTTACACTTTATAGATCCACGAACCCGCACTGGTCCCACGTGGTGGATTATGGCCCACTCCCTCTCACAGAGAGGAGGCCTGTGTCCCAGCAGTGGGAATATTATAGGTTGATTATGCACTTTATAGAACATCAATGGTAATATAATATTATAAAACATGTGTATTTTGGTTCTCTTTCACAGGATTACTTTCATTAGCATTATCTGGACGTTACCGAACACCACCTCCTATGAAGTTCACAGTTGCCCTTCCATTCTTATATCTTACTAGCTTTTGCCAGCGGCTCCGCCCGCGTGGATGTCGGTTATCGCGGAAAAAAGTAGCCTATGTCCTTCTCCATATCCCAGGCTATATCTCTGCCAAATTTTATGACGATCGGTTCAGCAGTTTAGGCGTGAAAGCGAGACAGACAGGCCGACAGAGTTACTTCCACATTTATAATATTATATAGTAGGGATTATCTTCGAAGACGTAGTTCTTTTTGCAGGCACATACTCACATTGATGAGGTAAACATGGTTGCTTTCTATGGCGTTCGCATCGCAGGCTTGCTAGGCAAGGGAATTTTGCTTTTCCTATTGAAAATCTTTGTTATCTAGATTAAAACTGGTATATATCAATGCCATATGTATGTAGGTAAAGTTGCATTGTGCGGTTCGCAATCTACTTTGTACTCCTTTTTTGATTAATGTGTCTTCCTCGTTTTCGGATGCTAAAAAACGAATTTAAAATGTGTTGTCTTCCCAGACATCAGTTTTTTTTTTTTTCAATTTCTTGCTGCGTAATGAAGATCTACATCAGCGTGGTGGTCATAAATACCGCACCACTAAAAAGTCCCCTTGATTGAACGATAGTTCACGTACGAAATAAGGCCCATCGGTATGACGAGCTTAATTGCTGATTTTTATCCGCAGGATTAATATTTAGGGAAATTTAAGGATCTTCTCAGCCGCCATCGTCGAAAAAAATAACTGCTGATTGTCGCTTTTTCTATCTGATACCTTTTTAGCCCATGAATTTTAATGTCTTATACAAAGAATGTATTATACTGAATGTCATTCCCAGGGCTATTTTAGGACCACAATATTTAATTTAAGAACCACCACCCCCATGAAGTTGACTGTTGACATTTAATTCTTATATTTGATCATCTTCGAAGCCAAAATTATTTTTGTTGGCATCTACTTATCTACACTAACAATGAGACAAAATATTGATGAACCGACTTGGTCGCTTTTTATGGTGTTCGCAATGCTATTAATTTTGATTTTCTCATTGAAAACCCCATTTTCACTTTTATCAACTGGATATAATTGGTTGCATTCACCTAAATTGCTTTTTTTATTAAATAACTAGCTTTTGCCAGCGGCTTCGCGCCCGCGCGGAATATTCATCCCCTATTTAACTCCCTTAGGGGTTGAATTTCAAAAAATCCTTCCTTATTCCTTGTCGATATTATAAAGGAAACCTCTGTGCAAAATTTCAGCTTTCTAGGTCCAATGGTTTGGGCTGGGCGTTGATGAGTCAGTCAGTCAGTCTTTTTATTTATATAGATGTCTTCTTGTCCTCTTCAGGTGCAATTTTTTTTAAATGTTTTCACCGATATCAGTCTATCTCACTTCAGAACTATAGGTCAAAAGAACCTAGCCATTAAAGAAATTCCACCACCATGATGAGCGTAGTTGCTATTTCAATCAATAGATTTGTTTGATTCTCATCCATAGGATTAATATTGAGAGAATTGTCACTATCTTCCCAGCCGACTTCTACTTTTGATCATCCATTCTTAATGTTACATCACTACAAAATTATCAAATTTACAGGTTTATCACAAAATGACAGGCTTCTTTCGATTTGGACCAAATCAAAAGAGGCCTTTCATAAATTACGTATTTATTACACTTAAATACTTACGTATTTATTGGTGTTCTTTGTCTTTTCCAGCACTCATTCTAAAGCGGGCTACAGACCTTCAGTTTTAACTGATCAGTTTTCACTTTTAACTGAACAATCTAACTGTGCAGTGTTTTTTTATGTACCTAATTATATTTTGATTAGATTATCAGTTCAACTGTACAGCTCTCAGTTTTGCCCACACACATACGTTTTAACTGAACAGTTCAACTGTACAGTTAAAACTGAAGGCCTGTAGCCCGCTTAACAGATTCTCTACCACCAGAACCAATCAAGTTTACCGTGGATCGGCCATTTTATTATTTGATCCTCTTGGAAGACAACGTTCTTTTCTCTGGCACCTTTATAGGTTAATTAAGGTGATAACGATAATAAACAGTCAAAATAGGAATAGGTCCTAGCCTCGACTATTTATCTACTTAATAAATTCACTAAGACGTGGGGTTCTTTTTTTATGTAGAATAATCAATTTTCCTTTCTTTTCCTTTTCCCTGGATAAAATGGCACAATAAGTGTGAAAGAAAAAGACATGTTGCGCCGATCCCAAATAAATTGGGATAAGGGCAGGAGAATGATGAAAATGGCACAATAAGTTCGTTTTAAAATTATAAAAGTTATAATATTGGTCGATGGTCAATCCCATTCTAATTTTGATCTTTTAACACATATTTTGTGCTTCGAATTTTATACGGTAACCAGCTTCCATTTTATGGCAGCTTTTCTATCGAATACTAACTCCTCATTAATTCGGTCAGAAATGTTAAAAATCTAAATAATTTTGTCCGTAATCATAGGCGTTCCACTCACGAAGTGTCCCTGAACAGCCATTTTATCACTAGTCTGGCGAAAGTAGTCATCTTGTTCTAATTTGCGTTCGTGTTTAGTAGAAAAGCGGATCTTTCAAATAAATATAATTAAGTTTCAGCCTTCGTCAAAATCGGGTTAACTAATTACCAGTAATTTTCTCAGACGTTTCGGATTTGGTCAACAAGTTGCTTCCAAAATCCTATGATTTTTTTTCTTTAACGTGTTTAAGAACCTTACCTGCCCATTTCCCTTGATACCTATTTTGTATTCGCGACTCGCGTGCTGTGTGACATTTATAAGTTTTGTTTTTCCTTTTCAGGCGCAGTTATTATAAATCATTCATTCCGTTCACTGCCACCAAAGCCCGTGAAGTTTACAGTGGATCGCCCATTTTTATATTTGATCCTCTTTGAAGACAACATTCTTTTTGCTGGCACTTACACTAAATGAGGTAATCAATACACTAAATCTTTTTCATTTTGATTTTACTAGCTTCCCGTTCTAGTTGCAGTGGTCGCATAATGAAGCTGGTCTTGGTTCCTGAATATCCGTGCTGACCGGTTCTTTTCGGTGCAGGATTTCTTTCTTTAGATCCTGGACCGATCAGGGTGCTTACTCTCGAATATAATTCCGATAGATCGTCATTGGAATTATCAGTTAAACGTCAGGGATTGGCTAGACTCAGTAGTCCAGCCAATCCCTGACGTTTAACTGATAATTCCAATGACGATCTATCGGAATTATATTCCAGAGTAAGCACCCAGAACCGATCAGCCGGCTATTTTCGGTACGGGCAAGTAAGGATAGAAACGAGTATGAAAATTCATGCTTCATAAAAAAAAAAAAACTTTATAGATCGCAAATTTTACAATTTATGAAATGTGGATAATGTTGCCTTTGCTTGGTAACGTTGTCACTGATTTGGGCATGAGGTATGTTTTTTTTTAATACGTTTACCTATGTCTTGTTTTATGAGTGTATGGTTAAACCGATGTTCTTAAAAAAAAAAAGATTTTGGTCTCTTTTACCCCATTTCCGTTTTTTGTTCGTTCCTGTCCATCCATAGTCACGCCGTTTTTCCAATATTAGTGTGATCTTTAGAAAACCTTTTGTTATGTGTAATTTGATTAGTACGTGGGTATAGGTATTAAGGTTTCTAACTTGTGTTGCAAGTTGTTCCAATTGTAAGAAGCCCACGTTCGCCACATGGGTCATGTTTGGGCACGCCACGATTGCGGCGGTAAGTCCCCTCTTTGAGGAGTGGTTTGAGAGGCGGCATGCGTCCTCACCTTCCGCCTGACGCAGGTCCTCACCGGACACGGTTGTTTCGGGAGGGTCCTGTTTCGGATAGGGCGGGAGGAAACGCCCGGGTGTTTCCACTGCGAAGATCGCCCTGAGGACACGGTGGCGGTCTGCCCTGCTTGGGCGGAGCACCGCCGTGTCCAGGCCATGGTACGGAGCGAAAGGGCATGGGTAGCCGTCACCTCCTTCAGCGAAGCAGTGATGCTCGCGAAGAGGGAGGCGGCGCACGTGAGGGAGAGGCAGCATATGCACCCTAGCGACCGTAGCCGCCGCAGGATACGGAGACGCCCTGGGCGTCGGGAATCCCAGGCCGATTTCCGGCCACCGTAGGCACGAGCTTGCGGACGGCGAGTAATGGGTAGCTCGCTGTCCGGTAAGGACCAAGCCCAAGTCGACGGCGCGTTGTGTTCCACGCGCGCCTCAAAGAGATGTAAGCACAAAAATGATGGGGCCCGCAAGGGCCGATGCCTGCCAGGGGTGCGGGTTTGTTTGGAAGAGATACCACAGCCCCTGGCATACGGGCTACTGAAGGAACACGGGTGGGTTTTAGTCAATAGAATTCTGACACGCCCTCCTGCTCCACCCAGAGCGGGAGAAGTTATTTGATGATTTCGCACCCAAAAAAAAAAAAAACAAGGGTCATGTTGCTCAATACTCCCGTTTAATACCGCAACACGGTCACTTTATAAACCCTACTTAGCATTATGGGGGAGATTTCTTGAAAATGGTCAAAAAGGTGTTTTTTGAAAGCAGTGCATCTCTGTAACCGTAAATAATTTTGAAAGCAAAAAATATGTGATATTTTCAAGTCTTTTTTTGCATACAGTGATGGAATTCAAAACATAATTAAACATACTTTAATGCATCAAAAAATCATCAAAGAGATCTTTAAAAGCAGTTTTCAACACACTTGCTCATAAAATGGCTCTAATTTCACCGCAATTAGGCACATAATGACACCTATTATCAAACTGTGACTTTTTCATTACCTAATACTGTTATTCACTAATGAGTTATAGGTTTTTTTTTATTGGTTGATTTGCATTGTTCTTAAAAAGTTTCGATACAAAAAAGGTCGTGTTCAATAGTACAAATAAATTAATGGTGCCGATTCTGTTGTACACCGAACTAAACTAACTAAACTATAACTAAAATTCCTTACTTTTTACTATGAGAATCTAAACGCTATTCTGCAAAAAAATATCTCTAAATTTATAAACTATTTTGACGCAACTAAAATCGAATTTGACAATCGCGACTCGCACGTGGTATGTTTTGGCTTCGCAACGTGGTACTTGTTTGCCCTACCCCGTGTTTTTTTTAAAGCCAGCAGCGCGCCGGGGTCGGCAGCCTCGACGTGATTTATATGGAATTTTCATGGAAAATATGAAAAATTATTATCCACATGTTGAGTTTTGGAGGTGTTTGGGGCATTATAAAGGGGGTCGAAATTTTCATTATTTTTGCGATAGGACACACCGTTTTCGAGATATAAGCAAAATAAAAGAAAAAAAATACAGTACTGATTTTGCACCAGAAGTCGAGGTGTCGGTGTGAATCTTGACAACTAATTTTATTCCACACCTATTTAATCGCGATTAAAAATAGTCAGATTTAGTTAGACAACCAAAATTTTAGGTTGAATACAATAATGAAATTGACAACAACAGAATAGCAAAATTACCATTTTCACTAAACTAATAATTCAGTGCAATCTTAGTGCTGTCAAACTAAAATATAGTTAAGTTGTGTCACTTTAGTCAATTTCAGAATAGGAAATCGTCGTTTGACAGGAATAAACTAAATTTTGGTGATTTTTAGTCTAGTTTAGAGAATTTTGTGACAACAGAATCGGCACCAATGTACCTATTGCTTGCTCATTTCGTGCAACTTCGTAGTTAAATAGATAATTTCGTTTAAATAAATAAAACTTTCACTCAAATATAACTTTTGTTTTCGCTGTAATAAAGAAAACTTTGAATTCCCCATTTTGTACGTGGCTAAAACCCTATCGGCAAAAAGCCAAAAAAAAAGAAACCTCATTATTTTAGGCCACGTTCTGAGATTTGAGCGCGCTCACACCCGTTCCGAATTGGCGGGAGCGCGATAATGCAAAGAGTACAGTATATAATATGAGATAGAGAGCTAACTTCACGTTTTAGGTTAAATCGCGCGACAGCAGCGCCGCCCTGGTAGTTGTTCATCGAACTAGTCTCTCTCTATAGGTATAATAGTAGATAGCTTTATTTACTTTTGGTATTTTCGTACTTGAATGGTTGAAATGAATGTGTATTGTAAAAAATCCGCTAAATTGAATAATCGTTAACTTCAATTTGGCTGTTTTTTTACAATACACATTAATTACAATAAACAGCGTAGGTAAGAGAATGCGTATTGTACGCAAAATTTTAACTACTCCGATAATGGCGTCCCGCGAATCCTCATAGATGACGTCATGACATGCGCCATCTTGGGATAACGTCGACCATGCGTTATACTAATATCACCGTGAGCGCTGTCAAAAATGACAGTTGTGCTGTTTTGTTTTGAGTCGCATCAAATCTTATCTTAGATTTATTTGAAATAATGCTTCTATCTAAAAAGAAGAAATGTGTGGTGTAAAATGACGGTTCTTAGCTGTCAGAATCGTGATATCTAACTCGGAACGCAAAATATCGATGTGAGCACTCACAGCACAGCGCTATTTTTCTTATTCGGAATGCGGCTTAGTCCATGGCCGGTCGCCATTGTTAGGTGCGCGCGCATTGGAAAACTGATTAATTTTTCCCGCCATTGGCAAAAAAAAAATAATCACAACTCGTTTTCACTGTTGAAATTATAGTTATTTATTCATTAAAATGACTACAAGTACTAGTTATGAAGAAAATGATTTATGTTGTAACACCGCCCGATATAACATGTGAAGCCCTTAACGTTATGGAAAGTTTACTACCTAAAAACTCCAAGGACAAAATGATTTTTTTGTATTATTTTCTTTACAAGTGTGTTGAAAAACGTCGTATGATAGATACACGTGTGTATTGATGATTACCGTCCTCGGCTCTCTTAAGACCCTCGCCTAACGGCTCGGGTCTCAATGGCGCCTCAGCGGTAATCACCAACGTTACTCACTTGTACCATAATGTACAATTATCCCTTCAATATCAATTATAATTATACTGAAAAATATACTTACCATAAAACTTCAAATGCAAAACTGCATTCAGTGATGGATTATTTATTATTAAATAGTTAATATCTAATTTTACACGATGTTATTTGCATTTTTATGACTTGCGCTTGCTCATTTATTATTCGAATTTATTACAACAGATTTTAACCCGTATGAGATTGCAATGCTTACGAACTATTATCGCTCATAATGACACTAGCCTAGACCACAAAGACAGCGGAGGCACGTTAATAGGTTCCTGTTGAGCACCCTTTGGGTACGGAATCCTAATTAGGTGGAGATTTTTAAAACCAATAAAATCACCTTCTTGACCGATTATACGTTGTACGACGAATTTGGTCAAATTTGGACTACGTAGAGTTCGGAACACGACGAATACGGAACAAATCTTTAAAATTTTATCAATACAAGTAAAAATAAATAAATATGTATTAGGTTACATTTAAATTTTAAATACTTTAAAATTGCAAAGCTTTATCATCAGTTCTTTATTGTGCATAGCAGGGCACGTCCTGCACCCTAATTGCGCAACTCACGATTGATCATAATCTGTTTCGTTTTGAAACAGATTCTTAAACCCTTGCTCATAAGTTCGAAAAATGTGTCTGCTCAACAACGATAAGGCAATGAATAATGTTGAACTGTCAAATTGAAACGGATTATGATTAATCGTGAGTTACGCAATTAGGGTGCTGGTTCTACACGCAGAGTTTAGGAATGGATAATTGGATAAATTTATTTATATAGGTATTGGCCCCTTGAGCGGCCACGGGATATATTTAATCCCACGCGCGCAATGCCGTTGAGCGGCCACGGGATAAAATCTATCCCACGCGCGCTCTGTTGCGGAGTGACTCATTTATTTTAACTCGTGGCGAAAATCGACTAAAAAGTTCTCTATGGTAACCGTACATTCTGATTCCATGCTCAATATACTACGTTTCAAGCTAAGAAAACCCTGGAACGCTTTTCTTTTTTTTTTTTTGGGTGGGAAATCATCAAATGACTTCTCCTGCTGAGTAGAGCAGGAGGGCGTGTCAGACTTTTACTGACTAAAACCCACCCGTGTTCCCTCAGTAGCCCGTATGCCAGGGGCCGTGATAAAATAAATGATAAATGATTTATTTCTGTAAGTAGGTTTGTACAAACACTTTTACACGTCAATCATATTTTTTTAAACTAGATGAGGTCGGCGTTTCCTATCTGACTACTCTGAGAAGAAAGGCCGAAACAAACTCAGAGGTCGCAGTCTCTTTTAAAGTCCAGACATAATCTTGGTCAGATCATGTGAAGACCATGTGGATTGGTGTCTGAAATGGTCTTTTGAGGAAAGAACCACACAGGTTGAGTGGACCTGTCCATTCAGTGCACGCATGTATCAGTAATCATACGGCTCAACTCAGAACTTGAGGAGCTCAACGATTTGACGAACAATACCAAAGAAAGGACATTTGGGTAAGCCGCATAAAGAACTCAAACTGCCAGATTAACTTTAAAAATGAACTGAGAAAGAGATGAAACACAAAAACAAAAATACCACATAGTCCTCACATTCACAATAATTAAAGCAAAAATAATATTATACTTCTCAAAGTAAATATTCATGTCAAAGTGTATATAAAAATAATCAAATGTCAAAGTGTATATAATAATAATAGAATGTCAAAGAGCAAAACAAAAACAAAAACAAGATTCAGTATACAAAATTGGAGCAGGTCAATCCCAAGCTTTTTTGTCCTCAATATAATCTTTAACAGTATAAAAGGCTTTCAGGCACAACTTACGTTTAATGAATGATTTAAATTTATTGAGACTTAGATCTTGAACATGGCTTGGAAGTTTATTATAAAAGCGTATACATTGACATCTGAATGACCCACCTATTTTCTTGAGCCTTGTTGATGGTACAACAAATTTGTGTTTGTTCCTAGTATTTATACTATGGATATCACTGTATTTTTTAAACAATTTAATATTTTTATGGGCATATAAAAAAAATTCATAAATATACTGTGAAGGCACAGTCATTACATTAATCTCCTTAAATTTCTCTCTGAGAGAGTGTCTCGGACTTAATTTATAAATTGATCGCACAGCTCTTTTCTGCAAGACAAAAATAGTCTGAATGTCGGCGGCATTTCCCCACAATAGAATACCATACGACATTACACTATGAAAATAGCTAAAGTACACTAAGCGGGCTGTCTCTATATCAGTTAAATTACGAATTTTTCTAACAGCGTATGCTGCAGAGCTTAGCTTTTTCGATAATTTGGCTATATGTGGGCCCCACTGAAGCTTGGCATCCAAAGTTAAGCCCAAGAATACAGTACTATCTTCAGGATTCAATTCTTCGCCCTTTATTAACACATTAGTTTTCACCTGCTTAACGTGAGGTAGCGTAAACTTAATGCATTTGGTCTTTTTTTCATTAAAAAGTAAATTATTAACATTGAACCAGTGAACTACTTTTCAGATTGCGCTATTTACATCGTCATTAACAAGTTGCTGACGTTTAAGTTTAAACAAAAGTGAAGTGTCATCCGCAAACAACACTATATCATGATGATCTTTTTTGAGGTAAGGCAAGTCATTAATATAAATAAGAAACAAGAAAGGGCCAAGAATCGAGCCCTGTGGGACTCCCATTGATACTACGGACCCGGGAGATCTTTTTCCGTTTACATCAACACACTGAATCCTATTACACAAGTATGAAATAAGAAGATCCAGAGCGGTGTTCCGGATCCGGTAGTGGCGGAGTTTCCTGATTAAAGTTTCATGAAGCACGCAATCGAATGCTTTAGATAAATCACAAAAAATGCCCAAGGCATCGTATTTATTTTCCCATGCATTGTAAATATGCCCTAAGAGTTCAACACCGGCATCGGTAGTTGAACGACCCCTTGTGAAACCGAACTGTTTGCTATGTAATAAATTATGTTTATTAAAAAATCTTTGCAATTGGTCTAAAATTAATTTCTCAAAAATTTTACTAAAGGTAGGTAGTACTGAAATAGGTCTGTAATTAGAGGGGTCTGATGTACTACCTGATTTAAATAAAGGTATTATTTTACTATTCTTCATTAGGTCAGGAAACTCCCCACAGTCTATACAATTATTAAATATAAGAGCTAAAGTAGGTGCTACAATGTCAATAATAGACTTAGCAACTTCTATAGAATTACCCCACAGATCTGCAGTCTTTTTTACATTTAAAGTGTGAAAGGTTTTAATTATATCTCTACAGCTAATATGTTCAAAATGAAATTCTGAATCACAAACATTAACATTTTCCTTCAGCAAAGACTCAGCAACAGAAGGTGATGAGTTTAGTGATTTTGTAGTTGAAACGGGAATATCTGCAAAGAAATTTTCAAAAGCCGCGGCGACTTGCGAGTCTGATGTGATTATGTTATCGTTGATAGACAGGCTGTAGTCAGTATTTCGGTTGCTAGACCTTCCCGTTTCACTATTAATAATATTCCAAGTCGTTTTAATTACATTACTACTGTTTTTAATCTTAGAACTCAAATAACGCGACTTGGCCATCCAACAAACTTTTTTAAATAATTTGGAATAATTTCTAACATATAAATTAAATTCAGCAGTGTTTACAGAAGTCCTTTCATTGTACAGCTCATAAAGTCGTGTTCTACTTTTATGAATACCAATGGTAGCCCAATCACTGAAAGAGACGTTACTATTAATCGAGATAGTCTTGGGAATAAAAGTGGAATTAAATTGTTTACAATACATCTTAAAAAAATCACCATGTAAGTGATTAGGATCAGCATTTGCAGATAAAACTGGTAATTTATTTTCAAGTTTAACTTTAAAGGCCTCTAGGCGAAATGCAGTTTTGGGGTTAACAGTGATATCCTTTTTCCCCTTTTTTTGATTTTGATTTTGAATGGTAATCCGTTGCCCGCAATGATCAGATTCTAATAAATTAATAATTTCTTTGTGGCTCGGTACAACATCTGTAAAAATATTATCTAGGCATGTGGCACTACTAGGGGTTATTCTTGTGGGCTCCATAAATAAGTTAACAAGATTGTACGACTGAAATAAACTTATTATTTTACTACTATAACCTGAGTTATCTAATAAATTAACATTAAAATCACCGCAAACAATAATAGACTTGTTCGAGTTACAAATCTTGTGTAATACTTCATCCATTACCTTTTCAAAGCAGTCATACAATCCTGAAGGTGGTCTGTACACACTTAATACAACAAACCGCTCCAATTCTATACAGGCTATTTCAACTGTCCGCTCACAATATCCTTACGTTCTTTAAATCGTGGTATCTCTTTCGAACAAACCCGCACCCCTGGCAGGCATCGGCCCTTGCGGACCCCACCAGTGGTTGCTGACATCTTTGACGGCGCGCGTGAGGAACACAACGCGCCGTCCCGTCTACCACTTTTCGGCCGCAGAGGATAGGGAGAGCGGCTGACGCTATACCGACACTCCTCTTCCCCTGCGGCCCCACCGCGTCCGCCATCAAACGGTGGCGGCCCCGTCCAGGCCACGGAAGGGAAGAGCGCTGCTCAGAAGCACCGGCACTCCTCCTCTACCGCAGCCTGTAACCCTCAGCCGCGATGCCTCCCATTCGACATCGCGGCCCACCTCAGTTGCGGTGCACCTCACCGCAACCTACTTTTTGGCCGCTACGTCAATGGATTGAAGGCAAAAGCCCTGACGAGCGGCCCCACCGTTGGGTTCCTCTTGGCTTCACCGTGGATGGGAGACCACGGTTACTAAGCCCCCCCGCAACGACAATGCGGGAACCCACTCGGGGGGGACCCTGGAACGCTCGAACAAAAATATTTTTAATCTATTTGTTTTGCAAAGTCTGTAGTAAAACTCACGTCAGGCAATTGTTATTGTTTTGTTTTGTGATGCTTGTGGTTAATTCATTTTGTACTAAACGTAGGTGGTTTTATTCATTTGTTATGCTAAGAATATACACACCATGCATTTAAAACCATAAAAAACATAGGTCATAGCTTGTTTTTTTTTTTGTTATTGTTATTTTTTTCGATAGCGTAAACATTCTAAGATAAACATTCCCACGCTCATTTTCAACGAATTATCTAATTTTTTACGACCATTCGTTCAAACGAAAGTAAGAATAGTTAAACCGTCCGTTTACTCAGAATTCCAAAGCAATAAACGTTCGAACCACTCCAGGAACAAAGAACCCTTGTTTTTTTCGAGTTTGCGTTAAGAGGCGGACCACCCACGACGCAAATGGGTGCGATGACGTCATCGTGGGCGGTTTACGGTATTTAATTCGCTTGGCCGCTCGAGCGGAATAAAACTAAGTACCTACCTAAATCAAAATGTTTTTTAAATAATGAATAAGGGTGCCTACCTAATGGAAAAGTTTGATTATCTTTAAAATATCAATGAGAGGTATTTGTATGTTTGTATGTAGGGGGGTAATCTCATTTTCATATAGGTAATCAAGTACGCGAGCGAATCCGCTGATAGAAACTAACGTTAAATGAAACGATAACAGATAGACCTACTAAAATATTTACTGACCTTGAAATAGCACATATTTATTTAATCATAATTGCCGTTTTGATAGTTACCCATATTCCCATTAGCTATTGATTCTAAATAAGCATAAAAGATATCTCGAGTAATCAAGAAATACAGTGTAAACTCCATTTATTCAGTACTAAACAGCACTTTACTGCGTAATAAACAGTACCTACTTTCTATTTTCATATTGATTTTTCCTATCTCCATTTAACGACAAACTAACTACAAACTAATTTTGACTTATAATATTGTACATTAATTTAATCTTAATTCTCTGAAATATTTGTACGCTGGAAACAGCAGAATATTATGGACGTCATAATGTGTACAACACCTTTATTACAACAATATTCTAACAAATAAATTTTAAATAAATAAATAAACGCCATAAAATGCGCAGTCCCTTATTACACTATAGTAACAAATTGTGGTATTCAATAATTAGTGAATCATGCTTAAAATCATTCGTACTTAGCAGAATCGTATAAATATCGACAACCACAAACATAACATCACATCTCTAACTCACAAAAGCCGGCAATGGCCGGTTCACGAAACTATCATATGAGTGAGAGTATTAGTAAAATACATATCCTTTGCGCTATTAGACCAGCCGATTCACTAGTAGATGTGTACTAAGCAAGCAATGGTTTTTGTTCCTAATGCAAACAATTGATTTGGTTTTTCATCGTGTTTCTAGTACCACGAAATAATGTTTTAATGAATGTATTAAGAAAAACAATAATATTTTAGTACCTACTTACGTGTGAAATGAGATGCCATCTTTAATGTAATACACAATACAGCTGTTATTTTTGCAAACAATCACTGAACACCGCGGCATTTTGTCAAAAATCACGAGCAGTGAAGCCGTCGCAAGTTGACATTTCACTATTTACTGAAACTGGCATCAAGCCGCTGTGCGGCCAGATGCGTTCGCAAGCGCCACGCCTCCTGGTCAAATCTCTTTCTTTCTATGATCTGAGGCCCACTCCCTCTCACAGAGAGAAGGCCTGTGTCACTGTGTCCCAGCAGTGTGAACATGAGTGAGAACATTCAACGCATGTTGTAAATCTAATGCCCAATACGCAATCGCCCGTCGCTCGCGCCGCACTATGGGCCAGAACCGTGCGTACCGTCTCAAAAATAGGTTTTCGTAATGTTCTATATTAAATATTGTGTTAATGCACATGTCTAACTGAATGTCCAATGCATATTATATAGCAGTTAAAATATACTATTTCTCATTTTTACTATTAGACTAAGGCTTGCAAGTTGACGCTCAAAGTTATGTCAATTATGTAGAACACAATTTCACCAGTTTACATGGTCATATTTTCATTATTTTCACAGCAAATTTTTAAGTGTGATATATGGTTAGAATGGTGATGAAGTATTCTATTTAAAAATAATTTAAGTGGACCATTATGTGAAAACTGGGGAGGTATATAAATTATTTTTCAGAACCTAATATTTTATCCTTATTAGAAACTTTACATAGACTTTTGGCAGTTAGCAATGTCTGCCCATGTCGTAATTTTGATAGCATCACATAGAGCAGCTAATAAAGAAGTTAGGGCAAAAAAAAAAAATTGCCCGAATCTGCCCCCCTTGAAATGAAACGAAAAATGTCTGATGGGGGGAAAATTCAAAATATACCAAAAATTATTTTAGTTGTGATTGATGAGATTTTTGGATATTTAGATTACTTTTTTCTTAAAATTATCTATTTACTTAATCTTTAGGTAAGGTGGGAGTATTGGGTAATGTATTTTTTTTTTTATCGTCCGGTCAGATGTGGTTAATGTTTTGTTATCACTGTGTGAATTACATGTTTATCATGTAGTTTATGTATTTCTCTATCGCGGTGAAGGAAAAGGGAGGAAATGGTAGTTAAAGTTGTTATTGTACATTATATCAGTACTACTAACCACCTTCGTAGATAGTGGTTAGGAACGTGATAATGCACTAGACAATAATATTTTTTCACACGAAATTTCAGTATAAAAGTTATTTATTTACGTTGTCATTTACCAGTACTTTAGTGTGCTTTGACATATTATAGTCTTCACCAACTCGGTAAAAAAGTAGTAGTTAGAAGTAAAAACAAAATGAGTGAATTTGTTGTGCCTCGACGAGTATTATGCGAATTTTTCATTGATCATGGAACAAAATCAGAAGATATTCAAAATTACTTAGAAGAACACCACCATTTGTCGTCTGAAAAAAGTGAATTAGTTGTGAACCGTATTCAAAAATGGCTTATAACAGCGTTTAACGATCGGTGGACCAAATCTAACCGAACTAAAGAACGTTTCTTTAATAAAAATACATCGTGGTTAGACGGTGAATTTAAGGTACAATTCGAAGAAGCACCGTTGGATATTACACCTACAACATCTGGAGAACGTGGACGTCCGCCAAAGTCTTATGAAGATCTATCAGAGAAATCGAAAAAAAGGAAGAATATGGAGTTGGTACAAGAATATGGAATCGAGTATATACATAATGCATACGTTCAAGGATTGCGGTCTGAAGGAGAATTCGAAGAAGCTACTGTTGTTACAATGATGCGGAGTTGTGATAGAAATGAAAAAAGGATCATGAAGGAAAAATTATTGCATGAAAGTCGCAATGCAACAGATTTTACGGTGGATGAAGCTTTAAGTATATTTGCAGATTTAGATCTTTCGAAATCACAATACGGATTACTTCGAGCAAGTCTGATTAACAAAAACTTCGACATACTGCCATCATATAATATACTGACAAACGCCAAAAAACTGTGTTATCCTCCACCATCCAGCATTCAAATAACCGATATAAGTGCCAAAGTAAATCTACAAGATTTGCTGGACCACACTTCTGCTCGCATCTTAAAGATTGAAAATGTTTACAACTCAACAAGAAAATCTCTTAAATTGTTTACCAAGTGGGGATGTGATGGGTCATCGGGGCAAAGTGAATATAAACAAGTTTTATCAGGTGAGAATGATTTAGTCTCAGATGCAAACTTATTTATAGCGTCTTTGGTACCAATAAAGCTGACTGACACAGAAACAAATGAGGTAATTTGGCAAAATTCGGCTTGTTCGTCTATTCGTTATTGCCGACCAATCCTGATGGAATTTGCAAAAGAAACCCCCGAGAAAACCCGATCAGTGGTTGGTGATATTCGGGGTCAAATTAATAATTTGCAAACTTCAAAGATACACAAGGAGGAGCAGGTAATTGAAATAAGTCACGACCTATTTCTAACTATGGTGGATGGAAAAGTTACACAAGTTCTAACTGACACAAGTTCTGGAGCTGTGTGTACAGTATGTGGGGCTAAACCAAGCGAAATGAATAATTTGGAGAAGATTGAATCAAAGCCAGATAATATAAATGCTTACGAATACGGTTTGTCTACGTTGCACGCGTGGATCAGGTGCATGGAGTTAATTTTACATATTTCATATAACCTTTCATTTAAAAAATGGGCTGCGAGAACTCCAGAAGATAAAAAAAGTAAAGAAGACAAGAAAAAGCTTGTACAAAGTTTATTTCGAAGCCGAATGGGATTGCACGTTGATAAGCCCCGACAAGGAAGTGGAAGCAGCAATGACGGTAATACAGCTCGGCGTTTTTTTGAGAACTACTATTGCGCTTCAGAAATTACAGGAGTTGACGAGGAACTTATTAAAAGGTTCTATGTTATTCTTCAAACTTTGGCATCCGGTATTGCTGTAAATCCAGAAAAATTTGGTGAATATACTCGCGCAACCGCACAACTATACGTAACAAAATATATGTGGTATAATATGCCTTCTTCAGTACATAAAATCTTAATACATGGGGAAAGTATACTAAGACATTTTGCTGTTCTGCCCATTGGTAATTTATCTGAGGATGCCCAAGAATCTCGTAATAAAGATTACAAAAAATTCAGATTGCATCACGCTAGAAAATGCTCTAGGTCCGCAACGAATCAAGACGTATTTCATGGTCTTCTATTTACGTCAGATCCTTATATATCAAGTATCAGAAAACCATCAGTCACTATTTCCAAGGAATTGTTAGACGAAGCTAAGAGCCTCTTAGCTATTTAAATAGAAGTAATTACGTACCTACATTAATTGTAAAATATATTTTTAGAGTGGATTTATATCATATTTGTCATTTATTTAAATGTAAGATTTATATGTAATACCTATAAAATAAAAGAAAATAGGTTTAATATCATAAAACTGTAAAATTATAATTCAATAAGTTAAACAAACTATGGTTTAATATTAAAAAAATACATTTTTATTATTGTTTTATTTTTTAAATATTAATAATTAAAGTTTTGACAATAAATGTGTCACTATTGGATTATATATACTCTGGAGATACTACGTGCCAAATTTCAGCTATTTACTTCAATCAACAAAAAAGTTACAGATTTTTGAGACGGTACGCACCGTTCTGGCCCATAGTGCGCCGGTTGGTACGATGGCATACTGTATTATTAGCCAAGATAACGCTTACAGCCTTACCCCCATATTTATAAACGTTGCTTAAAATTATGAGATGTTTAAACGTCAAAATTTTTGGTTAAACATACACTAATCATTATGTAACTTAAAGCAACGTTTATAAATAAAGGGGTTTTTTTTTTTTTGGGTGGGAAATCATCAAATGGCTTCTCCTGCTGAGTAGAGCAGGAGGGCGTGTCAGACTTTTACTGACTAAAACCCACCCGTGTTCCCTCAGTAGCCCGTATGCCAGGGGCTGTGGTATCTCTTTCGAACAAACCCGCACCCTTGGCAGGCATCGACCCTTGCGGACCCCACCTGTGGTTGCTGACATCTTTGACGGCGCGCGTCTGGAACACAACGCGCCGTCCCGTCTACCACTTTTCGGCCGCAGGGGATAGGGAGAGCGGCTGTCGCAATACCGACACTCCTCTTCCTCTGCGGCCCCAACGCGTCCGCCATCAAACGGTGGCGGCCCCGTCCAGGCCACGGAAGGGAAGAGCGCTGCTCAGAAGCACCGGCACTCCTCCTCTACTGCAGCCCGTAACCCTCAGCCGCGATGCCTCCCATTCGACATCGCGGCCCACCTCAGTTGCGGTGCACCTCACCGCAACCTTCTTTTTGGCCGCTACGTCGTCGGCTTTGAGGCAAAAGCCCTGACGAGCGGCCCCACCTTTGGGTTCCTCTTGGCTTCACCGTGGCCGGAATCCACGGTTACCGAGCCCCCCCGCAACGACAATGCGGGAACCCACTCGGGGGGGTAAATAAAGGGGTTACTTCAGCATTAAGGCGGATAGCGTCACTAACATGTTTTATTTTTTATTTGACAGGTCTGATAGCCGTCCCCATGTCATTGTTTTCCAAACCACCACCGCCAATGAAATTCACTGTGGACCATCCCTTCCTATACAGGATAAGTTTTTATCCAGTGCGCAATTTTTAATCATTAATTCAGCACATCATTCTAGAGTTCCTAGCGCAGAAATTTTTCGCCGGGTTAACAAAAAAATAAAACAGCTGATTCATAGAAAAGTGCAATACCTACGCGGTTAAAATGTATGGAACAGCTGATTTTTTTTTTTTGTATAACCGGCGAAAAAATTCTGCAGTAGAATAGAATCTAGAATGATATGCTGAATTCATGGTTAAAATTTGCGCACTGGATAAAAACTTCCTGTATGTAATACTTTTTGAAGATATTCTTTTATTTTTGCTATGTAGAAGTCATACTTTATAGTTTTGTAAAATAAAAAAAAGGAAAAAAAAACAATGTTTTATTTTTTGTATGGCGTGGCTGTCAAATGATAACCTATATTTAAAGTAAAAACATATAATATTATTGTTCAGTGTTTTATTTAACCCAATAAGATTAAGATGATAGGTACCTTATTTACTTGCTTTCCATTTCGCCGATGATATTTAAGTCCCATGTAATAAGGGACGACCTTATTGCCACCAACCAGGCACAAATCCAGACTCCGGGCTGCTACTGAGCAATTTTAGATGGAAGACCCAATAACCCTGCCCAACTCGGGAATCGAACCTAGGACCTCCGGCTCACTAGATAAGCGAGACAGACTAAATTATACAGTTAATCTAAATTGAGATTATTTTTTTTACTAAAATTACTGAATTGAGAATACATACACACATAGAGGAAAGGATGGTAATTTGGAATACCATTTTCTTTCAGACCTGCAACTTTTTTTCCGTGAGGTATTAAGAAATAAAACCTTGATTAAATTGAAGCAATATTATCTTACTACCAATGTGCAAGCTATCAAAAACAATTAAATATCCCTACTAGTTAAAATTTTAGGTTGAACGCAAAATGGCACACAATTTAGTTTTGGAGATAGGGTGCAGGTATTTTGGTTTAGGAGTATTCCAAATTATATTCACCATGCGTAACTTAGTTATTCTCGCTATTACTAAGTCAGGGTTTAGGAAGAAAGTGGAAGGTTTGTTCTCGCTATTACTAAATCAATGTTTAACCTGTCCCAGGAAGGGGAGAGTTGCCGGAAGCATACGCTTCATTTTATCTTATTTTTTATGATTTTCTTGATTGAAATCAATCTTTGTATGAGTCGAATATACTTGAAGAAAGTGTAAGGTTTGTGATAACAAAATTGATCCCAGAGAGCAACTCTCTAAAATCGGTTCCTAAACCGACTGAAGGTAATTTGGTATACCATTTTGGTATTATAAATTACCTCCAGTAAAGATTAGAGACCGTGATAGTAGGTAACTGATTTAAATAATATGTCGATGGATGTATCTTTCTCATTTACAAGTCGGAATAAAGTTGACCTCGGGACATTGAAACTTTTGGACGCCTATAGGTACCCCATCCAACATCACATCGGGTAAGTACTTATTCCAAATTAGCAACAAGACGTAGTTGGACATAACCTCAATTTATGAATGTATAAATAAACAAATTGTTGAATTCAATGCTACTTTACACTACACCTAAAGGTAACTAACACAATCATAAGGAAATTTAGCGATGGGAATGGGATAAACACGTACATACCTCAAAAACGTTGTCATGCGCTGTTCCACGTTTTAATCTCTGGTTGCCATCTCCACAGAACATTACTCCTAAGTCCTAACGGAGTAAAATGACAGACTATCTGTGTAAACATTTCGATAGATGACGTTACTTGTAAACATTTTATGATCCGTAATACGAGATGGCGCTTTTCATTTTTGTGAAACACTGCTATCCCAAATTAACAACAGTATTCCAGAATACCCTCCTTTCCTCTACATAAACTTACGCATTCTTCCAATTGGGGTAGGCAGAAGCAGAAACTACAGAACGCTTCGATCCTTACATATTCCTTGTTAGTACCTGAAACGGGGGGGGGGGGTGATTAGACCCTGGAGGGGTGAGTCGAGACGATTTTACTGTTGAAATTATGATCGTTTGTAGCCAAAAAGGACTCTAATGTGTTTACTGTTAAAATCCACTTTAACAGTTTCGGTTCGATTCACCCCTGCAGTCTGATCACCCCGTTTTACCCGGAATTGTATCAAAATGAACTAGTAACGCCATCTACCTATAATGTATTTGAACAATCACTGTGCTGAATGTATAAAAGAATAATAGACTGTTCTACGGATAAAACCTTGTTTAAATCATAGGCTAAGCTTAGGTATAAATTTTGGACACATATCAAAGTTAAGAACACAAGAACAACTGTAACTTTCCAATTTTAAATCTGTGATCCGACCTCTCAAATTGATGGCATGGATGGAAGTCAATATAAGGATCGAGTTTCACGCGAAAAATTATTGAAATATCATTTTCAGATGTTAAAATTTCAATCAAGATTTTATGAATGATAAGATTTAATTTTGTAAATAGCGAACATACTCGTAATTCAAATAAAGTATCACAGGTGAATTGTACACTGGCCATCAACTAAACACTATTTTATGAACGCATGAAACCAACAGACTATGAAACCCACGGCCCGGATTTCGGGGTCTGAGCAATGGCGTACCGAACGCAGGGAAATGGGCACTCAGAACTCGAACGTTTTGGAGATCTGAGTGCCCATTTCCCCGCGTTCGGTACGCCATTGCTCAGACCCCGAAATCCGGGCCGTGGGTTTCATAGTCTGTTGGTTTCGTGTAATGTACACTGTGAATTGTACACTGGCCATCAACTAAACACGATTTTATGAACGCAGGAAACCAACAGACAGTGAAACCCACGGCCCGGATTTCGGGGTCTGAGCAATGGCGTACCGAACGCGGGGAAATGGGCACTCAGATCTCCAAAGCGTTCGAGTTTAAGGAACTCGACGACTACACACTGTTACTTCATAACCACGGACATGTATCGCGTCCAACACAGAATCAGGAAGTGGAATCCATAGCTAGCTGGTCCGCAGGAGTCTACCATACAGAGAATATCTTCAGAAAAGTAGAACACAATTGGCAGCAAGTTTATCTAGCTAGAAATGGTAGTCTTTTTGTTTCCCTTCCAATTGAGTTTTTACAATGAAAAAATATAATGTAACAAATTGTCAAGCGTGCGTAAACTACTGCGCTGTAGTTATGAGACCTAATACGATTTTTTTCCGATTTCGCTCATTTTCGTGATTTTATGGACGCTATTTAACAGTTAAGGGGAATCTAGTCGCGGGCTCGAACTCATTGGTGGACCTGGCTAAAAAGCACGCTGTCTCACCAGGCTTCGTGTCCGACAGAGGTAGTATCCGTGATGAGCAGTTAGACGCTAGTCTACAGGCACAACATTATTGAGTGAGCTGCAAGATCAGTTAAAGTAAAACAGGCGCGTCAAAAATTAAGAAATTCCTTCGGAAGATCGGGTTTTATGAAAAAACTGCCGCATAAATCAATGGCCAATAATGTTTATTGAACTTTTTGATATTTGAGCTTTGTCGGTACCAACTTGGTTTTGGAGATTTCACACTTCTTTTATTACTTAAACACGCCCAAAGTTAGGTCAAATAACAAAGAAAACTAATCTTGTTGGCTCATAACTTTTTAATGGTTTTTATATTATTTTAGTATTCTGTTTCCGTACATACAATGTTAATAATGAGTCATCATCAGCCTATAACGTTCCCACTGCTGGGACAGGCCTCCTCTCGGTGAGAGGGACTGGGCCGTAATCCACCACGCGGGCCTAATGCGGGTTGTTAGATGTCACATGTCTTCAATTTTTTTGTTCTAGCACATACCGGTTTCCTCACGATGTTTTCCTTCACCGTTTTGAGAGCAGTGGTGATGAAATAATTTACACAAATTAAAGTGCCCGTCCGGGTTAGACCTGCAACTCGTAAGTCTTGGCCACTACTGCTCTCGTTCATGAAAATTAAAACTTTAGTACTTAATAAACTTCAGTTCAAGATCAATCCATTTCCCGAAAAAAATTATGCAAAAAAATTAAAATGAATTGGCAGTAAATAATCTTTCAAAACAACCTGAATCTCGCATTTTAACTCACGACTAAAATAAAAAAGGAGCCCATTCATTAAACAATAATTGAAACGATCTTTCATGTTATGCATTAAAACTTATGCAAATGCAGTATTTTAACTATAAAAGTACGTCTTTAAATTCAAGTAAATAAGTAATATCGACAAAATTTCGTATACGGCCTCATAAGACATTCAACTAATCATATCACTTCGGTAATAGGTAATACGGGCTGGTGTCTGCAACTCCACGGCTAATTTGCGTATGGGTGGGAGAATCAGTTATTTGATCCACCTCAGCTCCTCGATAAAGGCCAGCAACGCTCTGGGCCTAGAGACAATAGTTATTTGTGCAACAAGAGAGCAAAGTCATTTTTTGCTGCGAGTGCGAGTGCTGATTTTGAATCTTGAGCAAGCGAAGGATTCAACGATTGAATCACGAGCGCAGCGAGTGATTCTAAACTTGAAATCTGAGAGAGAAAAGTTATGTGTGTTACACGAGATGCAAAAAACTTTGCTCTCGTGTAACACACATATAACTTTTCACTTCAGCAGCGAGAACACTTTAGGAGATAAAATATATTACGTAACATCATTGAAACTAGAAATAAATATTTACAGGTTAAATATCAGTTTTATTTGCAGTAAATACTTATTTTCGTTTGAATACAACAATAAATTAAAAATTCAATAAATTACACTATAAGACTTAGGTATATATTTTTTTGCAAAATTTCTTTAGTTAGTACGAAATTCCGAACGTGTTTGTCTTTGAGGTCGAATTCAAAATCAGAAGGCCAATTCTCGTAATTAAAACCGTTCAAAATTTAGTCGCAGTGTCATCTCAGCGACAAGCAAATGTCAAAAATGTATGAAAAATCGAGGTATTTTTGACAAATTGACACTAAGATCAGACTGTGAACGTTCTTAAAATTAGTAGAATTTCCCCTCAGAACTTCGAAAGGGCTGGTCTTTGTCTCTCTCTCTTTCTAATGGCGGGAAAGAGATATAGTGTGAATGTTTCGAATTATATGATTAACCCAAGGCTGACTAAGATATTCGCGGCTTTCTGAAAACAAAAATTAAAAAGTTACTTTGTCTCACTCAGTGACCAAATCGCATTTTGCTCACTGATTTCAGGCAGCAAAACCTACATGTTTGAGCTAATGAAGTGAAATAGTAGATTTTACAACAAGTGCACAAAACAAACTATTTTTATCCGAGACTTTTAGCAGCCCGAGCCGAAGGCGAGGGCTGATAGTAATGTCGAGGATAAAAATGGTTTTGTGGACGAGTTATAGACTCTGCTTTTCACTTCGATTGCGAGGAAATAAAACAGTAGTATAACATAACATTTCTTTAATTAAAATTCAAAGTAAAATTAGAACAGTTTTGAATACTGAAGGAAATTGTTTTTCCCGGCATATTAACGGTATTTTTCTGAATTTGTGAAGACGACATATTGTGAGACGATGGCATATTATGAGAAGATGGCTCTGACGACAACAAGGAATCTCTGGATGTAGAAGGGACGGGCTCGCTTGGGATTAAATTAATGGCTTCTGTTATACGGTCGGTAATCTTGCTTTTGTTCTGTACGGATTCTTCAATGTATCCCTCAGCAACCTGATCAGACTTCCACCCGCCATGTCTTTTCAGCATTGTTAAGTTTGCTCCCGATTCTGCTAGAAGGGTGGCTGAGGTCCGGCGGAAGCAATGACCCGTGTAATTTTCGGGATTTTCTAATTTTAGAAAAGTTGCGATCTGTTTGGGAAAGGCTGCAAATTTATTGCGTCCTATAACTTGCTTAGTGCACTTCCCATTTTGATAATTGAGGAAAAATTTATTAGTCGACACGTTTTGAGGACGTAGAGCTTGGTAATTTTTAACTATTTTTAGGTAATCTCCTTTGACAACAAATGTTCGCTCCCGTTTGTTTTTTGTGTCGGGTAAGTTTATTGCTTGCAAAAGCGTGTCCGTCTTTACGTCATTTACGGCAATGTTCGCAAGTTCAATGCCCCGGCACGCACCACTTATACCAAATATAAGTGCCACCTAAAACAAAATTAATAACTTTTATACACTTTAGAACAAAAGAGCAATAGGTATATGAGCAATAAAATATGAAAGGAATGTGTATTACGTACTTTTGTGGCCAAATATGTTTCATCTGGAGCGGTATTTAAGAAGGTTTCCACTTGATTAGCTGAAAGGACCTTGCTTTTCTTGCTTTTGTGCCCACTTGAAAGCCTTTTCAACAAAGATGTAAGCTTCGAATAATTTTGTATATTAACATTGTCCTTCATTTGTAATGTTGCTTTCAGCATGGAATATATACTCCACAGTGTAGACGGCTGAAGTTTTTTTGGATAATTCATCAAAATAACTCAAAAGAACACTTTCCGAGAACGTAGTTACTAGTTTTTCTTTTCTCCAATTTACAAAATTATCGTAAACTTTGAGATATTTTTCCCAAGACTTTGGCGGTAATATCTGTTGCACAACTCTCTGTGCATTTATTTCCATAAGCGTATTAGGAGAGACTGTTAAATCCTCTTCTTCACTGGACATTTTTAACAATTTTAGCAAATTGAAGAAATTAATAAATGCACGAAAAAAGAACAAGAGCTGTTTCCCGCCGCTTTATTTTTTTTTAAATCTTATGACATTGATATTAGGCTGCAGACCTATACAGCCTACTATTAAATTAATTTTGTAATAATAATTTTCTTAAATCAACTAACCTACCGTACTTGAATTAAAATTTTAATATCTATTATATCTTAAAAAACACATAAGGCAAATAAATTAAAGTAAATATTATATAATAACAAATTCTATCTATGAACTTCTTATTGCATTTGGCTGTATGGCTCATTTTCTTTGCCTTAATATAATACATTTATGAGTAGATACGTTAATGCCCTTGTGCACAAAATTCGATTTTGTGCAGCCTATACCCTGCACAAAGAAGCACTTTCAGAGCATGAGAAGTGAAAAATACATTTCTGTTAGCGATCACGCCAAGCGCTACACCAAAATGTATCATGGGAATGACATTACCTGCGGAAAGAACACGACGTAGGTAACCTTTCCGCAGGTAATGTCATTCCTATACATTTTGGCGGAGCGCTTGGCGTGAACGCTAACCGAAATGTGTTTTGTCTAGGCCTGCAGGTTACTGACAATCTGACGTACGGTACCTGGTATACCGAAGTACTTTGCCCTGTACGTTGTGAATGTATGAAACTCCATTATAAAGAAACGGGTAACGTTATAATGAGTTGTACTAGGACTTTGAAACACTACTGGGATGATTACAGTTATTTATTTTTGACACGCTTTGTGGTACATGTTCTGTTGCACTCGTTACTACTCTTTTTTACCATCGACATCCGTCCGCCATAGACTATACTCACATAGACACACATCTCCTCTTTTTAGATCTATACTGTCAGTGTCACTGTCACTGTCATGCATCTAATAACAAACATAACCTCTGCACTTATTTATAAATCAAAATTACTGAATGAAAATTACTCTTTTACAGAATTTTGCAGAAAAGGTAAAACGTCATTCCTATACATTTTGGCGGAGCGCTTGGCGTGAACGCTAACCGAAATGTGTTTTGTCTAGGCCTGCAGGTTACGGACAATCTGACGTACGGTACCTGGTATACCGAAGTACTTTGCCCTGTACGTTGTGAATGTATGAAACTCCATTATAAAGAAACGGGTAACGTTATAATGAGTTGTACTAGGACTTTGAAACACTACTGGGATGATTACAGTTATTTATTTTTGACACGCTTTGTGGTACATGTTCTGTTGCACTCGTTACTACTCTTTTTTACCATCGACATCCGTCCGCCATAGACTATACTCACATAGACACACATCTCCTCTTTTTAGATCTATACTGTCAGTGTCACTGTCACTGTCATGCATCTAATAACAAACATAACCTCTGCACTTATTTATAAATCAAAATTACTGAATGAAAATTACTCTTTTACAGAATTTTGCAGAAAAGGTAAAACAAATTATATGCCTTATGCTCAGTTTTATAACAATAGTGAAATAAACCTATTTGTGTTGTTTACAGTGGTTAAACGAATCATAACATTGTTAATTCTTACAGCTGAACTGTGATTAGTATCATAATTTAATATTAAAGAATTATGTCCACATTTTTTTATATAACATCACAAGAATTAACAAATAGCAAATGTAACATTGTATGCTCATAATCTAATCTACTTTTATAAAATGCAATAAAATCTCAAATCAACAAATGACTTGTGTACATTATTTTTACCTCTATCCTATCTATTCATTTCTCTGAAATCTCACTTTCACTTTATATTACATCCACTAACACTTTGCTTTATATTATGTTTACGCTACTAAAGTATTATTATTCTTATAAACAATTATAACACAAACACTTTGGCTTCACTATATTTCTTCCCGATCTGGTAGTAATTTTCTTGTCTTCATTCTCTTTTTCTGGCATTGTTTGCAGGCTCAGTGAATCAGGTGATGAACTTGGTGTCTCATATGATGTGGAGAGATTTACAGATGTTTGCTCAGTATGACTGTTTTGATCACTCTCACTCATTGAAGTTATGGGACGCATCTCTTTCATAGGGGAATTAAAGTTTGATATATGTTGTGTTGAGATGCTTGGAGAATATTCTGGGGTGCTCATGGTGTATGGTAGGTCATCTGTGAGTGTAGTTACCATTGCTTCATACTCTGAGTTGTCAGATGTCTCATTACTTATTTGAGAATTTTCAATATTAGGTACAGAAGGTTTGTCTTGTTGCAGTGAGGGGTTTGTGCTGCTAAGATCTATGACATCTCTTCTGTTTTTTCTTATAGTGTTACCTTTGTCAGTCTTGATCATGTAGCTTCTAGGTTCTGGTCTTTTATTGTCTACTATTCCATATAACTTTTCAGATGTTAGGTATACTTTAGATCCTTTCTTCATTTCTGGTAGTTGTTTAGTTCTATGTTTTTTATCATAATATAATTTTGATTTCTCTCTTCTTTCAGATAATTTTCTTCTATATTTTTCAAGATCAATAACTTGTGGTTTTAACTTTTCTATAGTATTAGGAAGAGTGCTGTTTAATGTTCTTGACATTGAGATTTGTGCTGGCGATGGACCTAATATTGAAGGTGTTGTTCTGTAATTTAGTAAGCCAAGTATAGGGTCTTGAGGATTTCTTTCAAATATATTTTTTATTATTTTTACTCCTATTTCAGCTGCTCCATTACTTTGTGGAAAGTGTGGGCTTGATGTTATGTGTTTGAAGTCCCATTCCCTGGTGAACTTTTCAAATTCTTTTGATGAGAACTGTGGTCCATTGTCAGTTCTTAGTATTCTTGGTATGCCATGTCTGGCCATGATGCTTTTTAAATGTATTATTATAGCTGTAGAAATTGTTGATGTAAGCTTAACAACTTCTGGATAGTTAGACAGTGTGTCTCTAACAACAAGATATTCTTTACCCTTATAAGTACATAGATCAGCTGCTATGACTTCCCATGGATATTCTGGTATATCACTTGGAATTAATGGTTCTGGTTGTTGTACTGCTAACTTTTTACATTCTATGCATCTTGAAGTCATGTTAGTAATGTCTTTGTCTAATGTTGGCCACCATACAGACTGTTTTGCTCGCTGTTGGACCTGATGTGTTGGTACATGCCCGGTATGTAATTTGGTGAGTATTTCATTTCTCATCATACCTGGTATATAAATTTGGTTGTTGTAGGCTATTAGGTCATTAAGTATGTTTAAGTTTTCTTTGTTATCATAGTAAGATTTTAGTTCTTCACTTACGTCTTTATAATAAGGCCATCCATCCTTAATGTAGGTATATAGTTTTTGACAGATGTAGTCTTCTTTTTGTGCCTCTTTGATTTTTAGTAGTCTGCATTCTGTTATGGGTATTGTTTTCATGATGGTCAAGATTGTTAGTTTGTCACTTTCCTCTTCCGCTAGTATATCTATGTCTTCTGTTTCAGAAGGGATTGGTGATCTGGATAGCATATCTGCCATATACATGTGTTTACCCGGTATGTGCTCAATGGTGTAATTGAATGGAATCAGTCTCATTCGAAATCTTTGAAGGCGAATAGGTAAATCTCCAATAGGTTTGGATCCTAGAATAGACACTAGAGGTTTGTGGTCTGTTCTTAATTTAAATGTCAAGCCTTTCAAGTATATTGAGAATCGTTCACATGCCATTGTTATTGCACATGCTTCCTTTTCTATCATTGCATACCTTTGCTGTGTAGGTGTTAGAGTTGAAGACCAATAGTATGTAGGTTTCCATATTCCATTATGATTTTGTTCCAGTATTGCACCCATACCATACTGTGATGCATCAGCAGTGACTCTTGTTTCTAGTTTTGGGTCATAGTGAGCTAGTATTGGTGATGATGTAAGTAGTTTTTTTATCTTTAGGAATGCTTTGGTATGTTCATCGGTCCACTCTAATATAGCATCTTTCTTTAGCAGGTCTCTTAGGAGTTTTGATATGTGTGCTAGATTAGGTAAGAATCTTAATTGTTGGTTGATGGCTCCTAAAAAACTTCTTAATGCTGTGATATCTTTTGGTATAGGCATTTCACATATGGCCTTAATCTTGCTTTGTAGGGGCTGTATACCAATTGATGATATTTTGTAACCGAGAAATGTGCATTCTTGAACTCTAAATATGCATTTCTCTTTGTTTAAAGTTACTCCTGCCTTCTGTAGGGCTCTTAATACCTCTCTGAGATTTTTGTCATGTTCTTCAACTGTTTTTCCAAAAACTAAGGTATCGTCAACATGATTTACACAACCTTTGAGTCCATTTAATATAGTAGCCATCTTTCTTTGAAATACTTCACTGCTGGAATTCATACCCATAGGTAGGCGATTGAATTTGAATCTACCAAATGGTGTAATAAATGTTGTCAAATCTTTGCAGTCTTCTGTGAGTATCACTTGGAAGTAAGATTTGTTTGCATCTATTTTGGAAAATACTTTAGCTCCAGCTAGCTGTCCCAAGCATTCTTCTACTGTTGGTAAGGGGTAGTATTCACGATGAATAGCTTTATTTAACTCTGTGTAATCTACAGTTATTCTGACTTTATTTCCATTAATTATCGGCACCATTGGGGAACACCACTCTGTAGGTTTAGTTACAGGTTCGATAATTTGTAAGCTTTGAAGTTCTTTGAGTGCTTGTTCTACTTTAGGCATTAAGGGAAGTGATACACGTCGTGGTATAGGAATAGCATATGGTGTTATTATAGGATTCAGCTTTATACGGTATTTGGCACAATTCAAACTATCAAATAATTTGTCAAAGAATAATAAGATATCTGCAGTTTGCGTGCTTTTTTCTGGCATTGCTCCCATTTCTGAAAATTAAGAAACAATTGCAATTGTAGTCATTATCATTACATATGGTTTGTTGTTCACAATCGTTATTAGATTACACATTTAAAAAAAATGAAAAGGAAAGTGGATGGGGATCAATTATTTTATATTAGACTATCTCTAAAAAGTTTATGTTTCATTGTATTAGGTCTTTACCTATGAAATTGCCGTTCTGCAGTACTGGCCATTTCAAATCAAAATAATTTTTGTTTGGCTAAGAATTCTAATTTCAAATTAATTTTATTTTAAAAACATGGATTTTTTTTTCTAAAAGCAGTCATTTCTTTATTGATTAGTGTTACATTTTCATCGCATTTCAATCTTTTTCGTCATCATGGATACGTTAAAAATTCGAGTAATTATGGAATATGAGTACCGTCGTGGCAGCAACGCGGCACAAGCGGCACGCAACATCAACGACGTTTACGGAGCTAACACTACAAACCAACGCACCACCTGTTATTGGTTTGCTCGCTTCCGTTCTGGAAATTTCGACCTGAAAAATGAACCTCGCGGTCGTCCGAAGACTTTGGTCGACAATGACGAATTAAAGGCGATTGTGGAAGCTGATGATACACAATCTACGGCTGAATTAGCAGCAGCTTTCGACGTTAGCGTCAAAACAATATTGGTCCATTTGCGTCAAATTGGCAAGGTAAAAAAGCTTGACAAATGGGTGCCCCACGAACTCAATGATCGCCAGCGCGAAGTACGTGTCGAGACGTGCCTTGCACTGCTCAACAGACACACAAATGAAGGAATTTTGAACCGCATTGTTACCTGCGATGAAAAATGGATTCTGTTTGATAACCGTAAGCGCTCAGCAAGTTGGTTGGATCCTGGTTCAGCACCTAAACAATGCCCTAAACGAAAACTTACCCCTAGAAAAGTGATGGTCACTGTTTGGTGGTCTAGCGCCGGTGTGATTCATCACAGCTTCTTACCAAACGGGGTGAGCATTACTGCAGATGTGTACTGTGAAGAACTGAACACAATGATGGAGAAGCTGGCGCATCTCCAACCAGCATTGGTCAATCGCTCGTCTCCGCTGCTCCTGCACGACAACGCGCGACCTCATACTGCACAGCAGACGGTCTCCAAGTTGCAAGAACTGGGGTTGGAAGCTCTCCGTCATCCGCCCTACTCACCAGACCTTGCGCCTACAGACTACTACTTTTTCCAGAATTTGGATAACTTCTTGGCGGGAAAAAAATTTAATACCCGAGAGGCAGTACAAAATGCCTTTGAAGAATTTGTTGCCTCCCGTCCAGCTGATTTCTTTAAGAAGGGCATCAATAAACTGCCACTGCGATGGCAAAGATGCATTGATTGCATGGGTGATTACTTCGATTAATACAAATAAAAAATTCATGAAAAAAATTCGTTTAAATTTTTTCATACAAAACGGCAATTTCATAGGTAAAGACCTATTATTAACTACCAGTGTTCCAAATAAATAAATAAATAAACTGTCTATTTAGATAAAACATGTGATAAAATTGTTTACATTTAGTCCTTTTTGGGCATAGGCTTAAGACGAAAATTACACAGAAATGGGGTAAGGTAAAGGCGCGGCGCAAGCGCAGAGTACGCAGTACATTTAGTATGTAGGCATGATGGTGCTTTTAATTCGCGCCTTATGGTACAGGAGTAACTACATCCGTTACTATACAGTTAAAATTTATTATTCTTTATTATTTAAAATATCTGTGACAAGAATCATAAAAACAATTTAAGTACCTGATAGTTGTAGTTCTGGAATTGCTCATTTACACAGCTGGTGGCTTGGGTAGAGGTAAATCGCTTTGAAATGTTTACAACATACTTGCAGATTGTTGTAAACATATTTCTTATCTTGCAGATATAGACCGCCAATCGTTGAAACCCATGTCATGTATTTCTCAAGATTGGATTTTGGACCTGGAAAATGATGTAGAGGAATACCTGAAAAAGAAACATAAATATACATTTATTTTACTTAAAAAGCAATTGGCGCATTTAAGTAAGATTATCACATGCGAATGCCTGGTTCAGATTTTTAAATAGGTACAATGTTTACCTATTATTACATATGGAACTCAGATCTAAATCATGATGAAATAAAAGAAAGTAAAAATAATTTCCTGTGTGTGGCTTTGAAGTATTCATTGGATTTGTTTTTTTGTTAAATGACGCGAACATTTTCTATGAAAACTTCATGGAAATTGTTCTACAAGCGCCTGTTTGAAGAAACCTTCTATCGTCCTGTTCCACCTCGTAAAATAAGTGCAGATAGCAATAAGTACATTACATTTACGGAAGGGTAAGGTTATAGATAATTATATTTACCGTTATCCTTGACGACTTGGCAGCCGGGCACACAACACTTGTTTCGAGACATTGTTGTTTATACACAAAATACTTAAATAATATGGTCCAAACTCCTATTTAGGGACGGCCTAGGCTATTTTGTTCGATTAAAATCACGGAGGAATACAGGGGGCTCAACTCGACGTAATTTAGAAAGTAGAAACACGATGGGAACGTTAACTTCTAAGATTTGTAGTAAATACGGAGTAGCGAACTAAACTCAACGTAAATTATACTCAAAAATCGTAAGCAAACGAAATAATTGCAAAAATATGCGCAACCGTAGACATTTTTTAATAAGGCCGCATTCCGTATTAGAAAAATAGTAATGTGAGCGCTCACATCGATATTTTCCGTTCCGTTCTGCCAGCTAAGGACCGTCACTTTTGTCATCAATACGGAACGCTCGTAATCGTGATAAAACTGTTCACTCAACGTTAAAACATATTTACACCATAAACTTATAAACACCACACATTTATTCTAGCTAAAGATTCTATGCGACTCAAAACAAAACAGCGCAACCGTCATTTCTGACAGCGCTCACGGTGATATTAGTATATAACGCGTGCTCGGCGTTATTGCAAGATGGCGCATGTCATGACGTCATCTATGACGAGACGCGGGACGTCGCCGTCGTTGACGCGGGTGTGAGCGCGCTCAAATCGATATTATCGTATCTCGGAACGTGGCCGAAGTGTCATTATTACCCCCTGCCTCACTTGTAGCTAGTAAAGTCATTTCATATTTGTAAATTCTACCAATAGTGTCACGTTTTATCAATATAAAGAAAATGTTGATAAAATACTATGATTGGAGAGCTTTTACAAATGAAAAAACATACGATAAATATGAACTAACTCACAATTAGATCAAAATCAAAGATTATACGTTTACCCTTTTAATTGAACTATACTACCAATTGCTTCATGGATTTACGCTGGCAACACTGTTCATTTTTAATTTATGTCCTGATAGATAGATGGCGCTAAAGAGTAAGAAATTAAAATGTTTGGAAGTTGCCACCCCCTGGCAGCACATGAGCTGCCGTCTCGTCGTGCTCCATGCAGGCCCTGCACAGCGGACTGTGTGTTACTCCTATCATCATATCTGTATCCATATCACTTTACACGCACTTGACAATTTGTCACATAATTTTGCGATGATAGGGTATTTTCTAAAAATACCTCATTTCCGTTCGAGGAATTGGCCCTAGATGTTGCATACATGGCAGTTTACTGACTAATGAAGAATTATTTTTCTGCACTCCTTCTCCGTTTATACTTTTTCCCTGCCAAGTTTTATGGCCCTCCGGCCGCGTACCTAATTTTCGTAAAAAGGTGTTCAAATTTTTTAGTTTATCTAATAATGTAAAGATTTTTCATTATGTTATTTTGATCGGTAGAGGGATCGTCGATGGGCAGCGTGTCGTCATGCCCTGGTAACTTAGAACATTATTTTAAAATGGTGAACAGTGCCATCTATCCCGAATACCGCAGACTTTTAATTGCAGTGTTCCCACTTTTTTCCTCTTAAAAGATTTGGTGTTGTACTCGGATTTCTATTTTTCATTAATTAGTCCAGGGGCACAAAGAAAAAATATTTGATAACCTAGTGTAATTTATTTTCAAAATATTTTATTTAAAAATGTATTTTAAGTGATACTTTTAAAGTAGTTTACGGATACTAAACGTTAGCAACACTAAGTGTTAACGTCACAAGAATTTTTCCACCGGTGTGTTTACATGCTCGTGCGCATTTTTCTTGTAATTTTTTGGTGTTTTTGTATTATCGTATCGCACCCCCAGCCCAGTGCGACAAAGGCGTAAAAAGAATAAACTAACTTTACAGGAGAGCAAAAAAACTGTTTGATGTGGTATATCTATTTAGCATTTCATGTTATGAGCTTTTTTCTCAACAGTATTTCAGTTACCTCAAATTATCGTGAATAAAGAGTAATAAATATTTTAAGTTTTGCACACATTGACATATATAAAAGGACTGGGCGGACCGCACGTTAAAATGACGCCTCGAACTTGGTCCCAAAATGGTCTTCCCTACAGCGAAGTGAACTAGAACGCGATCGGCTGTCTTCGGAGCGGTCGTAAATTTTTGCAAGCAAAAATGTCAAGTTGTGCCGTGAAGGGTTGCGTGAACTACGACAAAAGGCACATTAAAAAAAAATTATAACATTTCATATCCCCTGTAAGTTAAAAATATGTCATTAAATCGACTTCTAACATTATTTAAAACAATTTTCTTTCTTATTTGTCTCAACCTTTGGCAAAGATGACGCGAAGCCGCGTAAAAGCGCGACATAACTTTGCAGCGGCGCTAGTTGTAGCCGATGAAATGAAAAGATATAATAATATTGCTCTATGGTTAAATTTTGTACAAAATTGATTTTTATTGTTTATTAAAAGCAAATTAAAATGTCCAACGTCAGAAAACACTACGAATCCAAAATGGAAAATATGTCCAAATTACCAAAAAAACAACATTTTTTTTAAATTGTTTTATTCGAAGGCCAATGAAAACTTAATAACACAAACAAACTGCAACAAATATAAATTTTGAAAAATATAAGGTTTTTATTTTATTTCTTTGTACCTCGAAAAATATCACACCCGCTCTTACAAGGTTACGCCTAGGAGCAGACACGCCGATTGACATCGTAGTTCTAATAGATGGCGTTAGTGTTATTTGTAGGGCGACCGCGTCCATAGACTACTATTTATACTAGAGATAGACTGGCAACTTAAGCATTGCTTAGGCAGCGCCATCTAGTTATCAGGACACACACTAACCATCTGTCAATGTGTGCGTAGTAGTACACACATAGTTAAAATTGCATCAAGTAAAATAATATAGATTGGTTGTAAATTCTGTTGTAGTCAAATTAAACCAAAATAATATTTCAAAACTAGATTACAGGATCTAGATTTGATTTTTTATGTTTAATTTTACTACAACAGAATTTACAACCGATCTACATTATTCTCCTCGGCAAAGCTAATTCATTAGTACACTAAACTTGTTGTTTCGAGGATATTAGAACAAATAATATCAAAATCAAAAGTCATTTATTCAAATTAGGCTGAGAATCAGCACTTTTCGAACATCAAAATACATAAGACAATCCGCCAAAAACGCCCACCCTTCATCACTCCCTAATGCTTTAGCTGAGAAGGAGAAGTGGCTCAACAAACTCCCCAGCAGCACAGCTATCTGTTAAGTTGGATGGACTTGATTCTATACATACACAGGCAAAGTAATAAACAATAAGAGAAACAGAACATGAATAACATAATTAGTCTAATAGTTTAGGTATGGTATGGGGCAAACTGGCATTCCAGAGCTCATGGTGTGCGGAATTAGTCTTGATAGCGGATTTAAACTGGTTTCCCGGCACAGCTTCGTAACTCCCACAATACAAACTATCAAATAATTTGTCAAAGAATAATAGATATCTATCTGCAGTTTGCGTGCTTTCTTCTGGCATTGCTCCCATTTCTGAAAATTAAGAAACAATTGCAATTGTAGTCATTATCATTACTTATGGTTTGTTGTTCACAATCGTTATTAGATTACACATTTAAAAAAAATGAAAAGGAAAGTGGATGGGGATCAATTATTTTATATTAGACTATCTCTAAAAAGTATGTTTCATTGTATTAACTACCGGTGTTCCAAATAAATAAATAAACTGTCTATAGATAAAACATGTGATAAAATTGTTTACATTTAATCCTTTTGGCTTAAGAATAGGCTTAAGACGAAAATTACACAGAAATGGCGTAAGGTAAAGGCGCGGTGCATGCGCAGAGTACGCAGTACATTTAGTATGTAGGCATGATGGTGCTTTTAATTCGCGCCTTATGGTACAGGAGTAACTACATCCGTTACTATACAGTTAAAATTTATTATTCTTTATTATTTAAAATATCTGTGACGAGAATCATAAAAACAATTTAAGTACCTGATAGTTGTAGTTCTGGAATTGCTCATTTACACAGCTGGTGGCTTGGGTAGAGGTAAATCGCTTTGAAATGTTTACGACATACTCGCAGATTGTTGTAAACATATTTCTTATCTTGCAGATATAGACCGCCAATCGTTGAAACCCATGTCATGTATTTCTCAAGATTGGATTTTGGATCTGGAAAATGATGTAGAGGAATACCTGAAAAAGAAACATAAATATGTTATTATGCCATTTATTTTACTTAAAAAGCAATTGGCGCATTTAAGTAAGATTATCACATGAGAATGCCTGGTTCAGATTTTTAAATAGGTACAATGTTTACCTATTATTACATATGGAACTCAGATCTAAATCATGATGAAATAAAAGAAAGTAAAAATAATGTGTGTTGCTTTGAAGTATTCATTGGATTTGTTTTTTTTGTTAAATGACGCGAACATTTTCTATGAAAACTTCATGGAAATTGTTCTACAAGCGCCTGTTTGAAGAAACCTTCTATCGTCCTGTTCCACCTCGTAAAATAAGTGCAGATAGCAATAAGTACATTACATTTACGGAAGGGTAAGGTTATAGATAATTATATTTACCGTTATCCTTGACGACTTGGCAGCCGGGCACACAACACTTGTTTCGAGACATTGTTGTTTATACACAAAATACTTAAATCATATGGTCCAAACTCCTATTTAGGGACGGCCTAGGCTATTTTGTTCGATTCAAATCACGGAGGAATACAGGGGGCTCAACTCGACGTAATTTAGAAAGTAGAAACACGATGGGAACGTTAACTTCTAAGATTTGTAGTAAATACGGAGTAACGAACTAAACTCAACGTAAATTATACTGAAAAATCGTAAGCAAACGAAATAATTGCAAAAATATGCGCAACCGTAGACGTTTTTTAATAAGGCCGCATTCCGTATTAGAAAAATAGTGCTGTGAGCGCTCACATCGATATTTTCCGTTCCGTTCTGCCAGCTAAGAACCGTCACTTTTGTCATCAATACGGAACGCTCGTAATCGTGATAAAATTGTTCACTCAACGTTAAAACATATTTACACCATAAACTTATAAACACCACACATTTATTCTAGCTAAAGATTCTATGCGACTCAAAACAAAACAGCGCAACCGTCATTTCTGAAAGCGCTCACGGTGATATTAGTATATAACGCGTGCTCGGCGTTATTGCAAGATGGCGCATGTCATGACGTCACCTATGACGAAACGCAGGACGTCGTTAACGCGGGTGTGAGCGCGCTCAAATCGATATTATCGTATCTCGGAACTTGGCCGAAGTGTCATTATTACCCCCTGCCTCACTTGTAGCTAGTAAAGTCATTTCATATTTGTAAATTCTACCAATAGTGTCACGTTTTATCAATATAAAGAAAATATTGATAAAATACTATGATTGGAGAGCTTTTCCAAATGAAAAAACATACGATAAATATGAACTAACTCACAATTCGATCAAAATCAAAGATTATACGTTTACCCTTTAAATTGAACTATACTACCAATTGCTTCATGGATTTACGCTGGCAACACTGTTCATTTTTAATTTATGTCCTGATAGATAGATGGCGCTAAAGAGTAAGAAATTAAAATGTATGGAAGTTGCCACCCCCTGACCGCGTCCGTCAAATGTTCGGACGGCCGTATCTTTACTATTTAAATCAATGTTTGCACACGTTTTCCTTATTTAATTAGGACAAATTCTCAAATGTAATGTTGTTTACTCCAATCATCGTTTTATAAATTTATTTGTACACTGTAACTGCTCCTGGTTATGTCTTTTACGAACTTTTAGACCATGATAAAATGCAGAGGGTAAACACTACTTACGCCTTTTTTTGCTTTATTTTGTTTTATATATGAATTAGTAAGAACTTTTTACAGCCTTGTTTGTAAAAAAATCAAAATAAAACGAAATGTTAAGTCTGAATACTGGTTTCTTTTTTATATCTTCGAATAAATCCATAATTGTAAGTAGTATTAAGCCTCCAGGTAAAATATATTTATGCGGTGTAATAAAACAGGAAATTATAAAATTGCACTTTATTAGAATATTATAATACATAAAAGGATACTATTATGGTTTACAAAAACTCTTACGAAGAATTATAAACACACAAAATAATAATAAATCAGTTCCCGTTGCAGTTATCAATTCCAAGTCATAATATTTGTCAAATAAATTAGACTTGATAATGATAGAATGAATAATAATCATAATAGGATATTATTCATCACATATTAATATGAAATAGTAATTTTAACAATCGTATTCAACGATTCAACTAATATTTAGTAGCCAGTAATTAATAACCAGATTTAACAAAATCAATGTTATAATCAATAAGTATAATTGGTAGGTACTCAAGTTTAAGTACCTACAATAACGTAAAAAGCCTAATTGGTATTTATTATGTTTTGTGATTGAAAACATACATGTTAGAACGCCTCAACTCAACAAACAATTAGTAAATATAATAAAGAAAGGAATAAAAAATCAGGGTTTTCTTAATCTAAAACTGCGAGTACAACTAATATTCAATTTGTTTCAGTCTTCGTCTGAACTGTCGCTTGGCAATAAATTACTTACGGGTATTATTTTCAGCCACCAGATTCCTATAAAAAGCTTGATAATGTAATGGAATTGCATTTGTCTCACACAGACTTTTTTAAATCTTTGTACAGTGCATTCGATAGTGTACGTTGGCCTAGCAAGAAAGTGTCTCCTAGAGTTATAAGAGTAGAACGTATAATGTGTGCCTTATCTGCTGTAAATGTGCACCCTCATAAAAAATGTGTGCCCCCTGTCGTTTTGGAGAAAAACGGAAAAAACTATTCTTGCTGGGGTAACGTTTTCCTAGCAGGAAAATTCTAAACGAATGATCGGAGAGAGAAAAATTGTGCATGGCCAGAGAGCTTATATGTGTGCCAAAATGGTGTGCGTTACCTACTCCAGCGGAATGTTGTCGCTTTTCAGGATTTCGGCCTGACAGATAATTAGTACCCCGTCTCGTGTAAATGTGCCCGAAATTTAGAATTTTGTGCTTCCAGCCGATCCAAAGATATTCACGAAAAACAGATTCCGCTGGAGTAACGTTACGCCAGCGGCATGTTTTTTAACCGGTGGTCGTAGCTGAATACAAACTAGCTACTTAGATAGATCTAATTTGTGCCTAATTGTGCCCAAAAAATGAAATTTGTGCGTCTTGAGGTTTCAGAGTTATTCAAGATGCCGCTGGAGTAACGTTTAGCAAATTGCCGTATCTCTTAAACGGCATGACATACAACTACGTTTTTTTTTACGACAATGGGTATTAATTTGTGCGTATGTTGTACAATTTTATTTTTTCTATAATCGATACCGTTGAAAAATAAGAAATTGTTTTTCAAAAACCTTAAAATCGATCCTTGCGCTTCAATGAGAAACCGTAGAAAATTACCAATTATGGTGGTTTATACCTTTTATGAACTCACAGCATCATGCGAAATTAGATGTTTCTATTCCAACTCCTCAGAGAGTTGTTCCATTTTAATTAAAATCTGGCTACGCTAAAATATAACACTCTCCAATACATGAGTTATTATTAAGTGACGGTAATTATGATTCGACAAATAATTAGTACCTTTATTCAATTGTTTATCCTTAAAGTTTCAGCTGAAAAATCCTTGTAACTACTCAGATAGAAGAAACAAACCATGGGAAAAGAAATTTCACGATTAACCGAACAAATTCGAATGACTGCATAAAAGCAGCCGCGCAGTACATTGTGCCAACCTTCTTAAATTTGTAGTACAAGATTACGTTTTTAGAAACAGTCTCACACAAAAGTGTTACATAAAATTATTTATTGTTTTGTAAAACACGTACGTACACACACGGTATGGAAGCCATATTATATTGAGGATTTGCAAATCTTTAAACTTTCAGTCAAATGTTAGAGCATAATTACCTACAGAAAAACATAACTACCTACAGCAATTTAATAAAGACTACACTATGTAAATTTGTCGATAAATTGTATTTGTTATTGCTCAAAAAGATCATTATGATATAACAATAAATAAAAATACTGTTTATAGATTTTCTTTTTGTTTTGAATTTAAATAAAATAGCATTATATACTATGTGAAATGTTGTTTTGTTAACACTGTTTTTTAATAAGCTCGTCAGTAAAGTTACTACTCTCTGATAACCCTCTACGTTACATTTTTACATAAAAGTAAGTAAATAGTTATTTAAACCATTTGTACGCACCTGTACCATCAAAATTCAATTATAATGCTACATATTTAAGAAGGTTAGCACAATGTACTGCGCGGCCGCTTTTATACAGTCATTCGAATTTGTTCGGTTAATCGTGAAATTTCTTTTCCTATGGTTTGTTTCTTCTATCTGAGTAGTTACAAGGATTTTTCAGCTGAAACTTTAAGGATAAACAATTGAATAAAGGTACTAATTATTTGTCGAATAATAATTACCGTCACTTAATATTAACTAATGTATTGGAGTGTTACATTTTAGCGTAGCCAGATTTTAATTAAAATGGAATAACTGTCTGAGGAGTTGGAATAGAAACATCTAATTTCGCATGATGCTGTGAGTTCATAAAAGGTATAAAACCACCATAATTGATAAGTTTCTAGGGTTTCTCATTGAAGCGCAAGGATCGATTTTAAGGTTTTTGAAAATCAATTTCTTATTTTCCAACGGTGTCGATTATAGAAAAAATAAAATGGTACAACATAAGCACAAATTAAGGCCCACTGACGTAAAAAAAAATCGTAGTTGTATGTC
Organism: Polymixis flavicincta; assembly: GCA_949987655.1. Taxonomy (NCBI): domain Eukaryota; kingdom Metazoa; phylum Arthropoda; class Insecta; order Lepidoptera; family Noctuidae; genus Polymixis; species Polymixis flavicincta. The sequence goes on from OX465187.1 coordinate 5,262,444, forward strand.
ATGCCGTTTAAGAGATACGGCAATTTGCTAAACGTTACTCCAGCGGCATCTTGAATAACTCTGAAACCTCAAGACGCAAACATTTCATTTTTTGGGCACAATTAGGCACAAATTAGATCTATCTAAATAACTAGTTTGTATTCAGCTACGACCACCGGTTAAAAAACATGCCGCTGGGGTGACGTTACTCCAGCGGAATCTGTTTTTCGTGAATATCTTTGGATCGGCTGGAAGCACAAATACTACATTTCGGGCACATTAACACGAGACGGGGTACTAATTATCTGTCAGGCAGAAATCCTGAAAAGCGACAACATTCCGCTGGAGTAACGCACACGCCAAAATGTGCCTCCAAAAATAAAATCTGAGCCCCTTCAGGTTTTCGAGATATTGCATTACCTGCTGGAGTAACTCAAACTCAAACTCAAAGCATTTATTTCAATTAAGCCTTTCACAGGCACTTTTGAATAGTCAAACAAAAATCGAAGTTGAAGCTAGGTGCCCATTCCAAAAACGTAGATCTCTATGGAGAAGAACGGGCAAGAAACTCCAAGGACACTCTTTTAAATCGTGGGTATTACAAAATTTTGGGAACATTTCTTGGTGCTTCTATATGTGAGAACAATGTAAAAAAATAAATAAAAAAAATAAGATTCAAAATAAGCCATGGCAGATAAGAGATGACCAGTCTCAACAGACGGCGCCCGTTCACGAATTAACATGACGCATGGATCAGCACCATCCAGCTCAACCATTTTCTAGGGAACCGAATGATCCAACACACACGCCACCATCAGTGAGACATTTAGGTGAGCATGACATACTCTCAACTACCACGTTTTTTCAAGTCGACGTACATCAAAACAACATATTATAAGGATGCATGGTACTCACATTTACAAAAATTTGACAAAATGCTTCTAAATTATACAAAACTATAGTTTCAATCCTATTTGAGAAATTCATAAAATTTGACTTCCAAAAAGAAAGAAAAATATATATTAAGTATCTATTGAAATTTTATTAAGTAATACTTGGTTCAGTAAAATCAAAAACAAATTCGTAATGTCACAAAATTAATAAAAATAGGAACAGAAATGTTCGCAATGTCAGAAAAATAATAATAGGAACAGAAGTGTTCGTAATGTCAGAAAACATAAAAAAAAGGGGAAACATCTCTTCCAAATATTAAAATGTTAATTAGTAAGCCTAGGTGGCTGTGGAGCAGGACCAGCATTAAGCCAGGCATTTTTATCTAAGATATAATCATCTAACTTATAATATGATTGTCTACATAGTGTGCGTTTAATGCATGACTTAAATTTATTTTCACTTAGTTCAAGAATATCGACTGGTAGTTTATTATAACATTTTACACAGTACCCCATAAAAGAAGTATGTACTTTAGACAATCTGAAACGTGGTTGATCTAATTTGTTCCTATTTCTAGTGTTAAAATTATGCCTGTCACTTATCTTACTAAAAAGATGTAGATTTTTCCGAACATACATAATGTTCTCGTAAATATATTGAGAAGGTACCGTCATGATGTTAATTGTTTTGAACAGTTCCCTTAGAGATTCGCGTCTGCGGAGGTTGTAAATGGCTCTGACAGCCCTCTTTTGCAGATGAAAGATCGACTCAACATCCGCAGCCCGTCCCCATAGCAAAATACCGTAAAACATGATGCTATGAAAGTAACTAAAATAAACAAGTCGCGCGGTATCCACGTCTGTTAATTGGCGGATCTTCCAAACAGCGTTTGTAAGCGGCAGAACTTAGCCGCCCTGCAAGTGATGTTAAGTGAGGACCCCACTGTAGCTTTGAGTCAAGCGTGATCCCCAGGAAAATCGTCTGTTCGACGAATTCTATTATCTCCTAACGTTTTGATGAATCGTATATCTCTAAAACTATTGCATGTGCCCCTGTAGAATAAACATACACGAGTAGCTCTTAATGTGTGCCCCTTAGTGCCCCAATTAGATTTAAGAAAATATTTATAGTTTTCATGTTATCGCGGTTTTATGAAAACCCGAAAAAACATCGCAGCGCCTAAATGAGACAAGCCATAAGTTCGCTGAAAACTGTATTCGGTCCTTCTTGACGCTATTAATAACCATACAAAGTTTCAAAACTGTTCATGCATGCGTTTTTGAGTAATCTTGCTAAAATTCAAAACGATGGTGTCTTAACTTTGACGGCAAAATACAAGGAACCGGCTCAATCCCAGATGTGTAGGTGTGAACCAAAATTGTGTGCCTTTAGTCAAAAATACATGGTGAAAATATTCAGCTTGGAATGTTTCGCATTAAGTTAATATTAACAAAAAACCAAAATATGTAAGCAACGGGTGGTTATCCGACCAAATTTGCATGACTACTAAAAAGCGACGGATTCATACATATCGATGACCTTCTTTACTTTACTCACTAACCGATTCACACGTGTTGTGCCTGAGTACACTGAAGTAGAAAGTAATCCCTACTAATATTATAAATGCGAAAGTAACTCTGTCTGTCTGTCTGTTACGCTTTCACGCCTTAACCGCTGAACCGATCGTCATGAAATTTGGCCGAGATATAGCCTGGGATATGGGTAAGGACATAGGCTACTTTTTTACGCGATAACCGACATCCACGCGGGCGGAGCCGCGGGCAAAAGCTAGTAAGTAATAAAATAAAGTTGTTATTGGATTATATTCTAGTAGCTGTTTCTATTATATTTATTGATAAGCCATAGGTTAGATAAATTAACAGTAAGTTTTTCATCAGTAAGGGGAATGCTCCAACCAGCCCGCGAAATTCAAAGTTTCTTGCGTTTTTTGTAATTTGCAGGCCAGTGCTAGGTTGTGTGTTGATTAAAATATTATTCGCGGCTGTAAGACGTATGTAGTTACAGAATTATAAGCATCAAAATTACCAATACAACCCTCCAAGTTCATAAAGGCGTAGGAACAAAAAAAAAAACAGAAAAAGTCATCCCTACAGCTTTATGAACTTAGAGCGTACAATAGTATTGATGATTTTGATGATTATAATTAAGTGATTTTTTGTGATGCCAATTTACTAATTATATGTTAAACTTAGATGAAAAACTGATCTGTGTCTTAAATAATAACGACTACACAACGTGCAAATAATTTATAATATTTATAGGAAGGAAATTTAATCTGTGATTTGATGCAATACTTACTTTCAGAATTAAAATTAAGGGAATAAAAATAGTAATTTCCACATCAACTAGCTGGTTTATTTAATATAGTCACAATGTGCATTTAATATATATTTTTATCCCGTTCAGTTGTTTCAGAAATAAAAAAAGTATCAAAGTGGAAGTTGGCTGTCGAAAAACGAAAATTTTCACGGATAGGATAATAGGGTAGATAGGGTAGGGTAGGTAGGGTAGGTAGGGTAGGGTAGGGTAGGGTAGGTAGGGTAGGTAGGGTAGGTAGGGTAGGTAGGGTAGGTAGAGTAGGTAGGGTAGGTAGGGTAGGTAGGGTAGGTAGGGTAGGTAGGATAGGTAGGGTAGGTAGGGTAGGTAGGATAGGTAGGGTAGGTAGGGTAGGTAGGGTAGGTAGGTAGGGTAGGTAGGTAGGTTAGGGTAGGGTAGTGTAGGGTAGGTAGGGTAGTGTAGGGTAGCGTAGGTAGGGTAGTGATTTTGTATGAATGACTTTTGAACGAACAGGACAACGTCTGTCGGGTCAGCTAGTAAGTAATAAAATAAAGTTGTTATTGGATTATATCCTACTAGCTGTTTCTATTATATTTATTGATAAGCCGTAGGTTAAATAAATTAACAGTAAGTTTTTCATCAGTAAGGGGAATGCTCTAACCAGCTCGCGAAATTCAAAGTTTCTTGCGTTTTTTGCAATTTGCAGGCCAGTGCTAGGTTGTATGTTGATTAAAATATTATTCGCGGCTGTAAGACATATGTAGTTACAGAATTATAATCATCTAAATCATCAATACTACGCTCTAAGTTCATAAAGCTATAGGAATGACTTTTTTTTTTGTTCTTACGCCTTATGAACTTGGAGGGTTGTTTTTTTGGAATTTGCAGGCCAGTGCTAGGTTGTATGTTGATTAAAATATTATTCGCGGCTGTAAGACGTATGTAGTTACAGAATTATAAGCATCAAAATCACCAATACAACCCTCCAAGTTCATAAGGCGTAAGAACAAAAAAAAAAAAGTTTATACATTATACGTTCTACTCATATAACTCTAGGAGACACTTTCTTGCTAGGGTAACGTACACCACATTATACGTTCTACTCATATAACTCTAGGAGACACTTTCTTACTAGGGTAACGTACACGGCGAGTGGCGACATCGATTCAGCACCAATATATAAATTTCGTTTAGCGAAAAAATTCTTACGACTGAACTTTTCAAAATCCCAAAGAAATCCAATCATGTGAAATAAAGTATTTTGGTGTACTTTATTGTTCTCATAAAGTATAGAGTACAATTACCTGAAATAACGTACAATACTTTATTATCAAGTACAGGTGGCAACCCTAACCGCCACGATTTTTGCGTGTACGTTACCCTAGCAAGAAAGTGTCTCCTAGAGTTTTATGAGTAGAACGTATAATGTGTGCCTTATCTGCTGTAAATGTGCCCCCACATAAAAAATGTGTGCCCCCTGTCGTTTTGGGGAAAAACGGAAAAAACGATTCTTGCTGGAGTAACGTTTTTCTAGCAGGAAAATTCTAAACGAATGATCGGAGAGAGAAAAATTGTGCATGGCCAGAGAGCTTATATGTGTGCCAAAATGTGCCCCCAAAAATAAAATCTGTGCCCCTTCAGGTTTTCGAGATATTGCATTTCCTGCTGGAGTAACGTTTTGATGAATCGTATATCTCTAAAACCATTGCATGTGCCCCTGTAGAATAAACATACACGAGTAGCTCTTAAGGGGCACACCTTAGTGCCCTAATTAGATTTTAGAAAATATTGATAGTTTTCAAGTTATCGCGGTTTTATGAAAACCCGAAAAAACATCGCAGCGCCTAAATGAGACAAGGCACAAGTTCGCTGAAAACTGTATTCGGTCCTTCTTGACGCTATTAATAACCATACAAAGTTTCAAAACTGTTCATGCATGCGTTTTTGAGTAATCTTGCTAAAAGTCAAAACGATGGTGTCTTAACTTTGACGGCAAAATACAAGGAACCGGCTCAATCCCAGATGTGTAGGTGTGAACCAAAATTGTGTGCCTTTAGTCAAAAATATATGGTGAAAATATTCAGCTTGGAATGTTTCGCATTAAGTTAATATTAACAAAAAACCAAAATATGTAAACAACGGCTGGTTATCCGACCAAATTCCAATGACTACTAAAAAGCGACTGATTCATACATAGCGATGACCTTCTTTATTGGACGTATTATACCTAAGCTGTTGTCCGTACAGTCGCGTTCAAAAGTTTTGGGGGCTAATTAAAAATATATATTAAATGCACCTTGTGACTATATTAAATGAACCAGCTTGTTGATGTGGAAATTACTATATTTATTCCCTTAATTTTAATTCTTAAAGTAAGTATTGCATCAAATCACAGATTAAATTTCCTCCCTATAAATATTATAAATTATTTGCACGTTGTGTAGTCGTTATTATTTAAAACACAGATCAGTTTTTCATCTAAGTTTAACATATAATTAGTAAATTGGCATCATAAAAAATCACTTAATTATAATCATCAAAATCATCAATACTACGCTCTAAGTTCATAAAGCTGTAGGGATTACTTTTTCTGTTTTTTTTTTTTTTGTTCCTACGCCTTTATGAACTTGGAGGGTTGTATTGGTGATTTTGATGCTTATAATTCTGTAACTACATACGTCTTACAGCCGCGAATTATATTTTAATCAACACACAACCTAGCACTGGCCTGCAAATTACAAAAAACGCAAGAAACTTTGAATTTCGCGGGCTGGTTGGAGCATTCCCCTTACTGATGAAAAACTTACTGTTAATTTATCTAACCTATGGCTTATCAATAAATATAATAGAAACAGCTACTAGAATATAATCCAATAACAACTTTATTTTATTACTTATTACTTTTCTACTTCAGTGTACTCAGGCACAACCGGTTAGTGAGTAAAGTAAAGAAGGTCATCGATATGTATGAATCCGTCGCTTTTTAGTAGTCATTCAAATTTGGTCGGATAACCAGCCGTTGCTTACATATTTTGTTTTTTTGTTAATATTAACTTAATGCGAAACATTCTAAGCTAAATATTTTCACCATATATTTTTGACTAAAGGCACACAATTTTGGTTCACACCTACGCATCTGGGATTGAGCCGGTTCCTTGTATTTTGCCGTCAAAGTTAAGACACCATCGTTTTGACTTTTTGCAAGATTATTCAAAAACGCATGCATGAACAGTTTTGAAACTTTGTATGGTTATTAATAGCGTCAAGAAGGACCGAATACAGTTTTCAGCGAACTTGTGCCTTGTCTCATTTAGGCGCTGCGATGTTTTTTCGGGTTTTCGTAAAACCGCGATAACTTGAAAACCATAAATATTTTCTTAAATCTAATTAGGGCACTAAGGTGTGCCCCTTAAGAGCTACTCGTGTATGTTTATTCTACAGGGGCACATGCAATGGTTTTAGAGATATACGATTCATCAAAACGTTACTCCAGCAGGAAATGCAATATCTCGAAAACCTGAAGGGGCACAGATTTTATTTTTGGGGGCACATTTTGGCACACATATAAGCTCTCTGGCCATGCACAATTTTTCTCTCTCCGATCATTCGTTTAGAATTTTCCTGCTAGAAAAACGTTACTCCAGCAAGAATCGTTTTTTCCGTTTTTCTCCAAAACGACAGGGGGCACACATTTTTTATGTGGGGGCACATTTACAGCAGATAAGGCACACATTATACGTTCTACTCATATAACTCTAGGAGACACTTTCTTGCTAGGGTAACGTACACGATTTTTGCGCCTTGCCAAAAGCTGTAGGCAATGTGGCTTTGTAGTACACGCTGCTGATTATCTGTTCACAGGCGTGCTTAACCCTTTGACCGCCACGCTCAATCTTAAAAACCTGACCACCAGCGCCACGCCTATTTTTGCTATAATTTCTCGCATGATACTATAGTGATGTGCCCCCTTCTTACGATATAATTATTGCAAAACGTGATATATTGAGTTTATTTATGATTAAACTATACATAACGTTAAAATTATGCATTAAAAACGTATTAGAATATAACAGACAGCTAATTACGCCATAAAATTAAGACTGGACACAATACAATATCAATTTTTGCTTCCCAAATACAATATACAATTCAGAAATTTGACGCAACTAGTCGACGCCCTAAGACGTCAACGGCGACACCAAATTGTAGTTTCAACACATTTTCATCAAATTAATAGTGTTGTTCGTAACTGTTATCGATATTATAATTTAATAATAATGTTATAAGTTGTAGGAATAAAATTAAATAAAATAACTTTCAATGTTGTTAATGAATTTATTGAATTATTACTTACCCTCAATGTAACATACATAATTGGATTATACATAATCACCATATTGATACAGGCTATAGGTACATGACGTTAAATTGTAAGGTTACTTCAAAAATATCAAAAACTGACTTAAAAACTTGTATTATTTTTTATTTTCATGATAAGGGCGGAAGCAGGTTACGCAAAGTGGTATTTTGCACTCTTCACATCAAAATCGCGAGTCACGCCTTTTACGATACACATGAGCGCATAATTTGCAGCGTAGTTTTTTTTGCTGTGGAAGATACTCTGGCATATGTTTAGCAGTATTGTCACCTAATATACGAGCCGGATTGTCAAATGCACGGGTAGTCATGGGAAGTGACCTGTCACCCGCGTATTTGACAACGATCTGATTGATTACTGATAACTGAAAATTGTGGTAGTGCAATTTACTGTCATTTTTTAACACCTTGCAATAGTAGAAGGAATTGAGCAAATGCATGTCGATTATGTGAAAGAAAAGCTTTTTATACCACTTCACTGTTTTTCTCATGCAGTGAATTGAACTTAGCATCATATCGTTCGTGTCGACTATACCCATATTTTTGTTATAGTCTAAAATACATTCAGGTTTCATTACTGGCAGACCGGTTGACCTGTCGATTTTTCCACTTGGCCCTAATTTATCCTCATGGAATGTACTCAACATATGCACATCTTTTTTATCATGCCATTTTAAAGCCATTATATTGGAAGTATATTTTGCGTCTCTTTCTCCTTTCTTCAATTTTTTAAACACTGGCATTGCTTTTCTATTTTTTCTCACTGTTCCACAAGCACCTATACCGTGACACTTCAAATAATTAAATAATTTAGGACTGCTATACCAGTTATCCATATATATTTTTCTGTTAGTAAAGTAGTATTGTTGTATTAAAGTAGTAACAACAGATCCACTTATGCCTAAATCAGTATTTCGCACTATTTCAGTCTCAGTACCCGTGTAAATTATAAAATCTAAAATAATTTTAGTACTGACATCACATAAAACAAAAAGCTTTATTCCGAAACGATTTCTTTTATTTGGAAGGTACTGTTTAATTAATAACCTTCCTTTGAACGGAACCATGCTTTCGTCAATACATAACTTTTGGTACGGTATAAAATAATCTTGAAATTTACGTCGCGCATCATCAACTATGCCTTTTATTTTATGTAAGATGCTATCCCTCATCTGCTTCGGCCCTGGTTCAGAAAAATGTAGCATGCCCAACAAAGTAGTATATCGATTTCTACTCATAAGAGTTGTGAAAATAGGTGAGTTTAATAATGGATTAGTCGACCAATGTTCTTCGATACTTAAACGGCTATTCCTAGACATTAACATTGTAACAGCCAGAAATATATAAATATCTGGTATCGTAACATCTTGCCACGCCTGTAACCTTGAGTGATTTCTTAAATCAGTATTTAAAACAAAGTGTCGATGATATCGATTTGTATCATAAACAATTTTAGAAACTAATGATTCATCCACGAATTTCTCAAAATATTCAAGTTCGCTTGATGATGGTGATAATTGTAACGATGGTAAAATACCACTACTAAAGTCGTTAAATGCCTGAATATCCATCGAGTTCGGAAGTCCCGTCCATTGGAACTGAGTTTCAGAGCTCGAACTACCCTGACTTTCTTCTATTAATTGCTCCTAAAATACAAAAAAAAATAACTGTCACGGTGCTTATGTCTACCATTATTTCAGCCTTTACACATTTTTTTATTAAATAGGAAATAAATATTTTACCTCTATCTCACTTTCTATTTCGCTGTCAGATGAATTTAAGTACACGACCTCGTTGTCGTCTACGCCTTCCAAAATGCGAATAAGTTCTTCACTGTCCATTTTCTTTTTCAAAATAGTAAAACAAATCGTGTGGATGCCAATTAGCAATTGGTACGTCGAAACGAAACTTGTGTTGGAAAGTGGACATGTCGGTAGACTTAAATCAAATTTACCTTAAAATAATAATAAATAAATATTATAATTTCCTTTGAAGGTAGATTTTATTTCACTCTACCGACATGTCCCCACATTAATAAGAACGAGGCAAGCGTTTATGACGTCACTAGCGGACAACTTAAAGCGTCTTTGGCGTCCGCGATATGGATAAATATGCATGAAATAGTGTGGTACGGTAGATATATCGATGTTTATTTTTACTTATTCACATTCTAGTAATATGACATTTCAATTATCTACTATAACACTTGTTAAATATGGCAAGTATATATATTCAGAGTTATTTGTTAAGTAATTCTTAAAAGTAAATAAAATACAAATTTGACTCGTTTTTATTTTGCACCATGACAATCAAATACACAAAATCTATTATTGTTGTGTATTTATTATATCTATTTCATGACAGTGATCATGTTTAGCTTCATCTAAAAAATTCAAAATTTTAATAAAACAACTGGTACGTAATTGAGAAAAATGCTCATTTTGGTTGTCGCTTGAATTGTATTTTTCACAATCTTTACATTTAGAATTATTTGTTGCCGTCTGCTTTTTTTTTTTTTTTTTTTGGTTGGGCAATCATCAAATAACTTCTCCCGCTCTGGGTGGAGCAGGAGGGCGTGTCAGACTTTTACTGACTAAAACCCACCCGTGTTCCTTCAGTAGCCCTTAAGCCAGGGGCTGTGGTGTTTCTTTCGAACAAACCCGCACCCCTGGCAGGCATCGGCCCTTGCGGGCCCCATCATTTTTTGTGCTGACATCTCTTTGAGGCGCGCGTGGAACACAACGCGCCGTCGACTTGGGCTTGGTCCTTACCGGACAGCGAGCTACCCATTACTCGCCGTCCGCAAGCCCATGCCTACGGTGGCCGGAAATCGGCCTGGGATTCCCGACGCCCAGGGCGTCTCCGTATCCTGCGGCGGCTGGGGTCGCGAGGGCGCATATGCTGCCTCTCCCTCACGTGCGCCGCCTCCCTCTTCGCGAGCATCACTGCTTCGCTGAAGGAGGTGACGGCTCCCCATGCCCTCTCGCTCCGTACCATGGCCTGGACCAGGGCCGGACGCGAGAGATTGCCGCCGCCGCCGACCGCCTGCTTAGTTGCAACTGATGCTTCATAAAGATCTTGAGTATCGGCCTCAAGAATATTTGGCGAGGCCGTCCATCCCCTCGATCTTTTTAAATCTGAAAAAAAGTAAGCGAGAAATGAATTATAGATAAAATTACATCTATTTGGTTCCCACAGTATAAAATAAAGAATCGCTGAATGACCTTGATACCTCTTTAAAATAATGGCCCATTCTAACACAAGACAGAAATAAGTACAAAGGGATAAAATACTGCACTTGGACGATACATGCTCCATAAGTAAAAACAATGTTCATAGTCTATTACCTATGAATCCATTAGACAATTACGTACTTAGGTATATCTAAAATATGATTAAAACAACTTACCTCTATTTTTTTCCATATATAAAAATGCACACACGCACCAATTCAATTAAGAAGTTAACAGTTGCTTGTGGAAACATGCAAGAAATGAGGTGGAGATAAAAATCTCCACCTGTTAAGTGGGGATTTTTATTTTACATCTACCTCCTATATTTGTATTTTTGTGCGAATGGCCACGTCACTACGTGACGATTTAAGTCGTCAATGGCGATCAGTGTAATGCTTTAAAACTCAAATTGTAGTCTTTGGTTTTTCATATCACTTTTTGCTTAAAATATGGATTTTTGTAGATTTTTATGCATTAAGAATAAAGGCCTAGTCTATGTTTAAGCGTGATCTGTTGCTAAAACTACGTAAAATAGTGTTTATTACTATGTATTTGAATGTCAAACATAAGGATAAAAATAGACGCTTTAAAGAGTCGTCGGCGTCTGGAGTGAAATCGTAATTAACGCTTTAAAGCGTCATTGGCGGTCAAAGGGTTAAACACACAGTTTATAGACAGTTTAAAATCTCGCGAGATAAACGAGCGGTGTTCACAATCTTACGGTGATATATTCAATACAAAGTCAGTTTGAGTTGAAATACTTTTTTTTTTGTTTTTTCAAACAGCAGATAATTATAGAATTAGATTTATTTCTCAGTTTATGGTACATTGAGAACTTACATTAAACATTGTTTCACACATATCGCGGGTCTCAAACCATAGGGGCGTATATGCAAAAATGCGATTTTTCGTTTTTAATGCCATTGGATTCTACTATAAGCAATACATAACCTCATTTTTTCTTATAATTTAATATTAATAACTTTTTGTATAAATTGCAAAATATTATTTGGCGTAAGCTAGACAGTCTACAATTATTTTTGGGCCACATAGCCGTATAATAGACGTAAGAGCAATATTATTGCTTATTGAGGCAGTTTTGACGTGCCATATAGACGTATGCACGTACGGCTTTATATTTTTTAATAATCCAAGGAAATCGTGTCATGCCATAGACATGTATGCGCATACGACCTTCCATATCAACATGATCCTGGGGATATTTAGTCATCACTGCACACGTATGCACATACGTCTACATTTTTAAGTATTGCTGTCTCAAGATTTCGTCAATACGCAGACGTTTTGTCATGTCAACCACACCCAATACACACAGTCACTGTCATCTGATGACTTCGGCGAATTAGCCATCGAGCGTATGACATTCGAATCAAGCAGTCAACCCTCATTCTCCAGTGAGCTGCCGTAGCGAGTCTGCAAATTTAATGCGTGATAACGTTGGTTTGTGGAAGTATTGGTTAATCATCATCATCATTTCAGTCAAAAGACGTCCACTGCTGGATACAGGCCTCCCCCAGGCTCCTCCACTTCGACCGGTCTTGTGCTTCCCACATCCAGCTGATTTCCGCGGTCTTCACAAGGTCATCGGCCCACCATGCGGGAGGCCTTCCCACTCTACGTCTTACGGTTCGCGGTCGCCACTCCAGAACCTTTCGGCTCCATCGGCCATCTGTTCTGCGAGCAGTATGCCCTGCCCACTGCCACTTAAGTTTGGCAATTCTTCGGGCTATGTCGGTTGCCTTGGTTCTCCTGCGGATCTTTTCTTGATTCGATCGCATAGGGAAACTCCGAGCATACATCCTCTCCATTGCCCTTTGTGTGACTTTAAGCCTTCTGATAAGGCCCATTGTGAGCAACCACGTTTCTGTACCATAGGTCATCACCGGCAACATACACTGATCAAAGACTTTTGTCTTGAGACACTGTGGTATTTGGGTCGAAAAGATATTGCGAAGCCTCCCAAACACTGCCCAGCCGAGTCAGATTCGACGATTGACCTCTTTCTCGGAGTTGGACTTACCTTGACAGTTTGTCCTAGGTAAACGTACTCGTCCACAACTTCGAGTGCAGTGCTTCCGATCGTCATGAGAGTGGGTCTTAGATGGGCATTCGACATGACCTTTGTCTTTTCCATGTTCATTTTAAGACCCACTCTTTCGGAAGCTCTACTGAGGTACTCGAACATAGCACTGAGGTCCTCCATGGTCTCAGCCATGACAACTATGTCATCGGCAAACCGAAGGTGAGTGATGTACTCGCCATTGATGTTGATGCCAGTAAATTACCATTCCATAGTCACGGTTTCTGTATTCGCGGTAGGTATTTTACGGAACGTATACCTCGCGAATAAAGAGCTTTTACTGTACCTACGGCAGGTGCACATTTATTATAAAATGAGCCTCGACCAGGCGCTTTGATCTATATTTATTCTTAAAAATCTGAGTGAGACTTCGTCGCAATATCATTATAACCCCTAAAGACGCCTGCAGGCCTAGACAAAACACCTTTCTGTTAACGTTCACGCTAAACTCTACGCCAGAATATATGGGAATGACATTACAGTGTCCTTTCCGCAGGTAATGTCATTCCCATACATTTTGGCGTACCGTTTAGCGTGAACGCCAAAAGTAATGGAAAGCTGTGGATTCCTACCAGGATAGATCGGAAGATCGGAGGAGTGGTACCTACACCGTCAAAGCGACACATTATTGTTTTCCGACATGCACGCGAACGAAGTCGCGGGCCCAGCTAGTTTATTATAAATTTTAATTGTCATACAACTGGCATTTCTACTGTATAATTGCAATCTCTGAGCCGGTACTAGTAATTTCCCGGCATTTTTTTTGTTCAGTCTTTCGGAGACTTGTTCATTTAAAATAAATAAGTGGGGGTATTTTTTTTACAAATAGACAAACTTCAAAAATATACAGACATGGGAGAGGGATAATATAGACCGTCCTTGTAGTAGTAAAAATGCTTAAGGTGTTTTTTCCCCCCAAAAAAACCGTATTTATTTTCCCTGGCGGGCGACACTTTAACAAAATGTTTGACACCTGAATGTCCTTTATAGATTCGTTATTCGTCGTTTTTCTTCAGGCAATTTTCTGAAATCAAAATTTGTCCTGACAAAATATTGGCAATTTCAGGGGTATCACCACTCTCAGCCAGGTGGTCGCGTATTTCCGTGACACTGATGGAGCCGTTCTGAACACACTCGAGTACCGCCAGCAGCAGTTCCGTCACGTTGTTCTTGGCCGCGAACTCGATGAGATCGCACGCGTTCACCGCGCTCACGGTGCGCACCAATTTGTCCACGCAGAGCCGCTCCAGCTCCGGCATAATGTAGTACGAGGACAACAGCAACAGCTGCTCCAAGCCCGACTCAGGTAGCACGCGTAAATACACATAACTCTTCAAGTGCTCCAGAGTGGCTTTGGAGGTGCCGGTGACGTTCACGTGACCCTCGGCGGTCTCCCGCCACGCGCCGCCCAGCATGCGGCGCAGCACGGGGCTGGCGGCCGCCAGCACGGCGCGGTGCATGCGCACGGAGCCGCCCTCGCCACGCAGCTCAAAGTCCGTCAGCTCCGTGTCACCGTGCAGAGTTGCGAACGAACTCACATTCGGCTGCAGGTGCATCTCTACCACCACGTCAAACGTCAGTTGCGGCTTACTGTTCTCGTCTATCAAGTGCCACGTGCCATCGTCATTGGTAAACTTCTTGCCCACTATGTTCAGCTCCAAACTGTTGAAATATATAATGTAGTTGAGTTTATCGGTGTCGCAACGTTTGGTGAACCGCACGAACAGTAAGTTTTTGCACGTGGTATGGTAGTTGTAGTTTGAGTACGCGGCGATACTGCGCACCTGAAACAGCGCCGCGCCGCTGATCACGAACTCGGGGCTATCCTTTGTAATGAAGAATTTGTCGTTGATCGTTACGGTCACCTTTGCTTCCAGTAAATTGCCTTTTTGGGTTACTTCTTTTATTTCCATTCTGTAAAGAAGAAAAACTTACATTTTATTTGAGTCACCTGGCATGGCAAGCATAGATAGTACAGTAGACCTACTATATAATTGTGCTAATGCTATTCTATTTCCTAATTAAATCTATAGAGCCCTTTTCATGTGTAAAAAGAATCCCAATCTACTTTCAAGACCAAAACCATTGACATTAATGGCACCGCCGCTGGGTTCAAACAATGGGCCAGGTATTTATAAAAGTAGAGCGACACTATAGAAGTTATATGGTTTACTAAATACAGGTTTAATACTCCTTTCATAGAGTAGGTATGTCAGAAAATATTCAAAATTATTTAAAAAGATCTGTCTTTTTGCTAAATCTAAATTTTTAAGCGATCATCATCATCATTTCAGCCGAAAGACGTCCACTGTTGGACATAGGTCTCCCCCCGGCTCCTCCACTTCGATCGGTCTTGTGTTTCCCACATACAGCGGATTTCTGCGAACTTCACAAGGTCATCGGTCCTTCCCACACTACGTCTTCCGGTACGCGGTCGCCACTCGAAAACCTTTCGGCCATAACGGCCATCTGTTC
This sequence comes from Polymixis flavicincta, assembly GCA_949987655.1. Lineage (NCBI taxonomy): Eukaryota > Metazoa > Arthropoda > Insecta > Lepidoptera > Noctuidae > Polymixis > Polymixis flavicincta. The sequence goes on from OX465187.1 coordinate 5,277,801, forward strand.
TGCGAACAATGTGCCCCGCCCACTGCACTCCAAGCATAACCCTCTTCATTGCCCTTTGCGTGACTAGCCTTGTGATAAGGCCCATTGTGAGCGACCACGTTTCTGTGCCATATGTCATCACTGGCAATACACACTGGTCAAAGACTTTCGTCTTGAGACACTGCGGTATTTGGGACGAAAGGATATTGCGAAGCCTGAATATCCCGAATGCTAACCAGCTGAGTCGGATTCGAAGATTGACCTCATTCTCGAAGTTTGACCTTCCTAACTGGACAGTTTGTCCTAGGTAAACGTACTCGTCCACAACTTCCGAGTGTAGCGCCTCCGATCGTCATGAGAGTGGGTATTACAATGTCTTGTCCTTGTTCATTCTAAGACCCACTCTTTCAGAAGCTCTACTGAGGTCATCGAGTATTGCACTGAGGTCCTCCATGGTCTCAGCCATGACAACTATATCATCGGCAAACCGAAGGTGAGTGATGTACTCGCCATTGATTTTGATGCCAGCCCCTTTCCAGTCCAGAACCTTGAAGACGTCCTCCGGTGCAGCGGTGAACAGTGGCATAGTTGCGTTTTCATACATGTCTGTATATCTTCAGCACCTCGGTGTACTGATAGTCGACCTGGCACCGTTGAAGAGACTGCAGTACAGCCCATGTCTCGATCGAATCGAAGGCTTTATTCGTAATCCAAAAACGCTAAGCAGAGAGGTAGGTTATACTCTTCGGTGTTCTTTATAACCTGCCACAGCGTATGTATGTGGTCTACGGTGCTAAAGCCTTTACGGAATCCGGCGAAGGTCGCTTTTCAAGGACTTAAGAGATCCGTCTATTGAACTTTCGGTACTTTAGTGCGTCGTCTGAAGACTGCACGACCATTAGCTGCAGAGTAGGATCCGAGAGTTCATTTTTGCCATTAGTACGACGGGTCTTGAAGACCTTAGACCCCACCGTATGGACAGTTTCCACGAACCCATCGTTATAAACGTCCGCTCCCTAGGCACTCGAAACGATTCTAGAGTTCGAGCTGAAAGCTCTTGGAGTTTTGGACTTGGATCGGCGCTGGACGGAGTGTAGACTTCATCAGCCGACATCTTTCTAGCTTGATGTTGATGTTCAATGTGCCTCTTACCATGGGGTGATCGCTTCCGATATTTTAGTAGTTAAAACTAATAAAATAATGCCTATAGCACAGACTACATTACCGAATCATAATATTATGTCATTTCATCTACTTATACAAATTGTGGAGTTCTTCAGTTGATCAATAATCTGGACCAAAAATTGATAAACTATACAATGAATGACTACTGTTTGATTTTGATAGGCAAAGAGGACTTTATGAAAACTCACAATTATTTGGAATTATTAATGGTATGAGAAATATATTAATGTCAACACAAATACGAACATTTTACTTTGTTTACCAACCTATAAATTTGATGGTTTTTGTTCTATGTTCAATTCCAGAATAGAGACATTTAGTAACTTAATTTACCAAGACATTTGTTCTTACAATAATGCAATAATATTTGATTCTAATTTAAATTTGACTTATGATGACACAATGTTTTATAAACGACGAGGAATTCTCAACAATTATGTTATGAGGAATATATTTGACCATCTGAAGTGCTATCTTGACAATTTTACGGACCCTTTCCTTACAGACATTGAGGAACCATCTAAAGGAACTGTTACTGAGTTAATGAAGGAACAGCTTTTTCGTTCCTAATATAGCGAGTGAGAGAGAACCTATTAGACGGCGGGTCTACTGCGTGGCAGGCCGTACGGCGGTACCGCGCTTATATGGAATACCCGTGTTTCCTAGTGTTACTGTGATAAATTGCGATAATTCGCGAGTGTGTGCTATTCGCATTAATACGGTCGCTAGTCTATTTATAGTGGTGTGTGTTTATATTACAAACAAATCGGAAAACTTGACGATGTTTACTGACTGTATGGGGACCGTAAGTGCTATTAGTAATGATTATGAAAAGGAACCTATTTTTGTTTTAGGGGATTTCAATGCACATCCCGGTGAATTATTTTTTAATGAATTAAATATTTTATGTGATGAGTTCAAATGGCTGCTTATTGACGTAAGTGAGTTAGGATTAACTTCTAATACATTTACATAATTAGATCAAGCGTGTGGGTCGCGTTGGTTGGACCATTGTGTTGTGTCGCAATCTGCTGCTGTCTCAGTGTGTAATGTTTATGTTAATTATGACGTATTGTGGTCAGATCATTTTCCCATTATATGTGAATTGGAGTATTTGACTCCAGTTAGAATTATTCCGAGTGTACCTAATAACGAGGTTGTGTGGGGAGAGAGAACCAATGACTTTATATTAGACAGTATAGAATTGAATGTCATAAACATCTTAAACTTATTGATTTTCCTACTGAGTTTCAAAAGTGTAGTGACCGGTACCTATTGTAATGACCCTGCTCACAGCTTAGTTATTGATAAGCTTTACTCCGACATTGTGCTTGCATTATCCCAGGCATCTTTGGGTGGTGGGGGAGGCGGGCGTAAGCAGAGTAAACGTAGACCTAAAATCGTTGTTGGTTGGAATAAAGTCGTTAGCGACAGTCATAGGGTGGCCCGGGCGAGTTTTCGGGAATGGCTATTATGCGGTAGTCCAACCACTGGTGATATGTATACTAACATGTGCTATAGCAAAAAAAAATGTAAATCGCGTTTAAAATGGTGTCAAAAGCATCAAGACCAACTGAAAATGGACGTTCTAGCTGTTAAGCATAGCGTGAAAGATTTCAGTGGTTTTTGGAAAAATACTAAACGTTTGGGTACTCGGCCGGGTCTTCCTGTGAGTGTTGACGGTTCGAATGACTTAAAAAGCATTGCTGATAAATTTAAAAATAACTTTACTGTTAGGTCACCGTTACGGCCATTATCGTCGTCTCGAAGTGAGGGTGAGATGAGCGGGGAATATGTTGATACCAGGATTACGGCCAAGGATGTATCAAGGGCGGTGAAATCTCTGTCAAAAGGCAAATCACCTGGCCATGACGGATTAAGCGTGGAACATGTGCAGCACGCTGGGCCTAGGGTTGCCAGACGGTCGGGAATTGCCGGGATTCTCCCGAATTTTTGTATGTCCTCCCGACTCCCGACAAAGCAAATAATCTCCCGAAAAACAAGTTCGATAATTTTAAGTTCACATTATCGTCAAACGAAACTTGCAAACCACTTGGGCGCTTGGCGCAGAACGAAAAAACATTGCAATGCACTCCATTCAATGAGTTTAGCTCATCCTCTACGAAAACCGAGAAGCTAAAAGAGTGTTTTTTGTTTGCAAGTGTAGAATATAAAAACCTTCTTCGGCATGTCCCAACAAGGTAGCTGTCACTTATGCCTGCTTTAGAACGATTACTTCATGGATGGCCAGCCATAAAACATTACTTCTTGTTAAAAGGAGAAGATGAATGTCGAAAGGAAATATGGGACTTTGTATCTAAAAATCTTACTTCTTTTGATAATAACGAAGGGGTTGATGAATGCGGCGGAATGGGCGATATTGGCATTGGAAAATGATGGATGTACTGTCCTGGAAATAGATGGTATTATGAGAAAGCTGTTGAACCAGCTAAAAAGCCGATTACAGGACAAATTTTATGGCAGTAAAAATAGGTCCATTTTAACAAAATTGCCAAACGCCGAAAAAGAAAACTTTAACAAAGAAGCAGAACAGTTTTTCCAAAGGGCCATCAGGTATTTGGAAGAAAGTTTTGATTTTAGTGAGGAGTCTTTATACAAAATGCTCTCTAAGTTTTCATTAAAAAAAGAAACTTTGTTCACATGGAGTGAGATCTTAGAACTTAAAGAAAAATTTAAATGATATTGACACCGACCATTTGTACAGTGATTATTGTTCTTTAAAAGAAGTTTTTAGTTTAAATCGCCTTCCAGAAGAAAAAACTAAAATGACAAATGATAAGCTATGGGCATATTTTATAAGAAACTGCGTTGAAGTTTGTATGTAAAATTGTATGTTTTATATTTTCAATTCCAGTAAGTAACACTTACTGCGAACGCGTTTTTAGTATACTTAATAATTTATACTCAAAAGAAAGGAACCGAATGAGCATGGAGGAATGGCATGAGGATTTAATAAAGGCGGAATTAATAATTCGTTTGAATTTTGACGAAAATTGTTTAAATTTTAAGACCTTTTTGAATAGCGTTATAGCTCAAAAGTTGTAAACGCGGTAAAAAAAAATGACAAATACCTATGGCAAGAACAAAAACAATAAACATGCTCATTCGGTTCTTATGTGTCACAAATACCTACTATGTTTTTTTTTCTTATATCTACAGTGCAATGCAAAAATATGTTTGTTTACTCAATATATTATGTATAATTAATATTATTAACTTATTTTTTTATTTCTCCCGACCAAACCCCTAAAATCCCGAAAAATCGGTTATTGATCCCGATAACAGGAAGAATCGATCTGGCAACCCTAGCTGGGCCTCATATGTGCAGAGTGCTAGCCATGTTGTACAACTTTTGCATATCACACTCATACCTACCTAACGACATGATGAGAACTATCGTAGTACCGGTAGTAAAAAACAAGGCAGGAGATTTATCAGACATATCTAACTACAGACCTATTTCCTTGGCAACAATAGGTGCGAAAGTGTTTGACAGCATTCTGAATACACAATTAAACAAACACTTAAAATTAAATGATAATCAGTTCGGATTTCGACCGGGACTCTCCACGGAAACTGCGATATTGTGTCTGAAGAGTGCTGTCAGATATTATACTGAGAGAAAAACATCTGTGTACGCCTGCTTCCTCGACTTTTCCAAGGCCTTCGACCTGGTCTGTTATGATATACTGTGGGATAAAATGAAAGCAGCCCATATACTGAACGAACTTATTACTATCTTTAAGTACTGGTATGGGAACCAGGTGAACTATGTCAGGTGGGCGGGCACATTGTCGGACCCGTATAGTTTGGAATGTGGGGTGAGGCAGGGGGGTTTGAGCTCACCATCCATTTTTAATCTGTACATTAATGGGCTGATCGAGGCGCTCAGCGAGCGACATATTGGTTGTTACATTGATGGCGTCTGTTTCAATAACATCAGCTACGCTGACGATATGGTGCTGCTGAGTGCCTCGGTCTGCGGACTCAGAAAGCTGTTAGGTATCTGTGAGGGTTATGCAACTGATCACGGACTATTGTACAACGTAAAAAAAAGTCAGTGTATGGTTTTCCAGAGTGGACTCAGAAAAGTGATATCAATGCCACCAATTACACTGTATGGCTTACCGTTAGAAAGGGTAGACGAGTTCAAGTACTTAGGCCATCTAGTGACACCTACCCTGAAAGACGACGCGGACATTGAACGGGAGCGGAGGGCGCTATCGATCAGAGCGAACATGGTCATTCGTAGGTTTGCTCGGTGCTCAACAGCAGTTAAATAACTCTTTTTAGAGCCTACTGCACCACGCTGTACACATGTAGTCTATGGACCGACTACACGCAAAAATCGTACAGCGCCCTTCATGTCCAGTTTAACAACGCGTTTAGGATGATGATGGGGTGGGGCTCCCCCGCTATTGTAGCGCATCAACGATGTTTGCGGAAGCCCGCGTAGATTGTTTCTACGCAACAATGCGCAAGCGTAGCACCGCGCTGGTGCGGCGCGTTCGGGGGAGCCCCAACAGCTTGCTAACCGCGCTTGCAGAAAGGCTCGATTGTGTTATCATGACTCACTGTTTGGAACGACACGTAGCACGCGAAACATACAAAATGCGAGGTTGAAACATACAAATTTAATTCATAATGCTATTTTGTTATTCTTATTTTATTTTTTAATGTATAAATTTTAATTGTAATTGCATGTAATAATTGAATATTGTAATTTTTGAATAATGTTAAATGTGACCGTGTTCTTGTCCTATTTTAATATGAGTCCATGTTACTTGAAATAAATGATTTATTTATTTATTAGTAGGCTTGAAAATAATGACATCATTCACTATTCAGTAATTAATATTTTCCACCAAAATCTATGTGGCGTTACCAATAAAAGGGATGATCCGGAAATATATGTAAGGGTAATTTCTAAGGAACTTAACCCTTAGATGCATGATTTTTTATATTTTCGTGAAAAAATACACATATTACGAAATGAGGTCCCTAAAAAACAGGAAAAATAATAAAAAAAAATCATTTCAAAATTTAAAGTTTATTATTTATTAAAAAACATGTGCTATCATTTTTGATAAATTATGCACCAAGGTCATAAAAAAAACAAAAATTAATTAGTGTGGAAAACCCTGAAACTGTTATTATTTCTATTGTCACAGAGTGACACATGACATTTCTCACACATTACTGACGTAAGTTTTTTACATTGGGCATATTTACACTGGTTCCTTTTGGAACCATAAGATTTTTCATGCCCGACACCGTCAAAACGTACGTCATCAGGAGGTAATGTTTGAACACCTATCTTTGGTCTCTTTTGCTTGTTTACAGGGCCTGCAGCAGTATTCAAACTTGGGCGACCTCTTTTATTTTCTGATGTGCTGCCATATTTACACAAAGTTTCCGCTAGTTCGGTCCTGAAGTCAGCAAGTTTTAAAATATTCTTAGGATTCGCACCCTTCTTCAACAAAACTTTTTTATACAGAATCCAACTATTTATCACAGACATGTCTAGTAGGTGATAAAAGAGTCTATTTGTCCATTTTTTGGATTTCATTCTAATTCTGTATCGACCCAAATAGCTATCCATAGTGTCGACACCGCCCATACTCGCGTTATATTCGCGGATAGCATTTGGGCAGGATATGGCAATGCTTTTCTTCTGCTTTTTGTCATATCTTTTTACCGTGTTTACAGGTTCTGAACCCACATACGTCGAGAGCAGTAAAACCTGTTTATTATCCTTCCAGCTAGTGGCCGAAAATTCAACCCCATCAAAGGCGGTTACTGTTGTCGTTGAAATGAATTATTTGGCGAATCTTTTCGAATCTGTTTACCGTCATTGTCTCTGAAATTGGATGGAATTGTACAGCTCGTGCCCAATAAGATCTGATGCTAGGATAATGATATACTGAAGTGTATATACGAAGATGCCAAGGTATTTACGAAGTTCTAATAAGTTGATGGGGTCGGAAAAATTTGGATTCACTTGTACAGCATATTTGTTCGTCTCAGCAATGATCAATTCCAGTAGCTTTTGATCAAAAAAGTAAGAAAAAAAATTGGTATGGAGTGGATAAATCTAAAATATGTTGAGGGTAGGCTGTGACTCCAAGAAAGGTAAGAGCTTGATCAACCAAAGGCATGTTTTTCTTTTTCCAAACGAAATGTCTTACTTGAGTATAATTAGTGGACCTTGATTCAATTTCTGACAAATCATCAGACACTAATGGGGGATCACAGTCTTGATTAGTATTTAATTCTGTTTGTTCTTCTTCTACTTCCTGTTCCACATCTTCAAGGTCTTCGAGCAATTCATTTAGATTGTCATAGTAATCCAGAGCATCTTCATCGATGTTTGCTTCATCCTCAGAGATGTCGCCGTTTTCCAGTTGAGATAATAGTGTTTCAATATCTCTGTCATTCATATTCTATGTCGTATCAATTGAGATCTAAAACCATAATAAAACCATGCAACCCAACACCAAAAGACATAAAAATTGCTCCAAAAACATAGCAATGTAGGAATAATTATGTACATCCATAGTAAGAAAAACTTACACCGGTAATGCATAGATTATCATTTTTGATAACAATATTCCAAAGCAAATTTAGTACCATGCCACAGTATTCAGTTGTAAAATAAACATATCAAAACAAAATATAGATTCTTACCTTTCAGAAAGTATTTTCTTTTTGTAAATAACCGTTATTTTAGTCTAGATATGAACCGATATAAATATTCAAATTCGTACCCATGTAAGTATTACGACCTTGCAGCTTGTAATGTCAAATTCAACCAATCACAGCCCAGATCGTATTTTGTCATGTTGACAGATTATAAGAATGACACGTAAACAGTCGTCCAGAAACGTTTCGTTACATAAATATATTTTATTCGGAAGTTATGCGTATGAAAAAGTCAGTTATCATTTTTGATAAACTATGCACTTAAGGGTTAACTTCTTATGTATAACTGAACATTTTCTGAATGATACAAACAATTTAATTTTACTAATTATAATATGGGGTCTAACAATGCTAGACTCAATAAGAAAAGGGGAGGTTCGATGATATTAACTCATAGCGATAGTAACATAGGTAGATGACCTGCAAGTGTGTTAGCAATTATATAAAATTGATTGTATAATATTGTTGAATATTTTCGCAGCCGCTAGGTATCTTGGATTTTTATTTTGACCTCACTATTGTTTTCAGAACCTTCGAAAACCATGAAAACGACACCCATGGTGAAAAAATTGAAAAAGTTGGTTTTTACAAACTCGTGATTACATTCGTCTACTCGTTTGTAAAAACCAACTTACCGCACTAGTTTCATAAATAACTATTATTTAATTACAAAATATTTCTTATATGCTTACAGGACTATATAACGTGTTGTTTTGCTTCCTCGTCAAATTCAAGGAGGTATATAACTATGCTAATGATTCTCGACACGAATCAATAATAAAATAAGTAGGTTTTTTTTTCATATTTTCGGAAATCGGCATTTGGCATTTTTTTTTCGGACACGCATGTTAAAACCCGGCCCGTGTGATACCGCACTGTAACACACAGCGATATAGTTGTGCGACAGTGCCTACCGCATACGGAACGGAGCGATTGTTCTTTGAAAGAGGTGTTTTCTGAAATACTGTTAAAATTTAAATAACGAAAAAAACAAGTATGTATTCATTAGTGAGCAAGTATCGTAATTTTATTTGATTATTTATGTCTTTCCTAACAACCTCCTGAAATTTGACGAGGATGCAAATCAACACGTTGTATAAGCCACAATTTCTTATTATTTTGGAATTAAAATATGCAGTTTTTCTAGCTATAATGGTTCCTATTCAGACCCCTTTTTTGTCATTTTGTGCGATTACTGTCGTGGTGAAAACGTATTTGTGTGAAAATTTTGTATGGGGCTATGCAATTTTCATGGCGTACTTGTGGAGATGATTATCTTTAATTTAAGACCATAATTGCCTCGCAGGTGTGAATCCTCTGCTTGTAAATGGGACCAGAAAACAGAAAAAATGTGACAGCGTCCTTAACCGTATAGTTCGGAAATGCCCCCGAAAGGACCCGAACGCACGAACCTCCGCCGGCTCGGTAGCGGGTCCCAGGGGACCCAGGAATCACGACGTACGACACCCTAAATTTATCATGTGAATATATTTAATACTACCCATCACACCACCACCACCACACACACCACACACATTCTACCACATGTAATGGTAGAATGTAAATGGGCCACATTAATAATAACAGCATACTACTTTGTACACCTACATTTTGGCAAATAAAGCATTACTTACTTATTACTATCTGCGTTAATTTAGAGAGTTGGATAAAACCCTCCTAACGGCCTGGCCACGGGGATCGGCGGTGCGTACGGCGGTGCGGCAGGCGGGGCGACAATTCGCGCGGCATCATTTGCAGGCCACGGGGAGTCACGTTCGCCGCCGCGACTAGTAAGGAAGTCCGAGAGCGAAATGTTTTTATCAAAGTTATCTCGATATTGCTTAGAAAGTAATAGCTTTTTGGTTCAAGATATAATATTTTGATGAGATTGTGGAGTATAAAGTTGAATAGGAATTGAGGTATGGATGGAGAATTCCACAAGAAGTACGAGAAAATCTGGAAATTTCATTTTAATTTATTCCCACAATCACTTCACTATATGTTTATATTTATGCTGTGGGTGGTGTAGCGTAAAAAAATAAAAGTGTGAGAGAGACACTAACCGCTACTTAATACGTTTAATTTTGATTTTTTTTAAAAAAAGGTACAAAACAAGTAATTAAAATATAAAAAAGTTAAATTATCTATTTCAAAAAAAAAAATGATTTTTTTCTTTTTGGGACCTTAATGCGTCGAGGTGGGTTTGCTTAGTGGAAAAAGAAAAAATATTATTGAAAGTATTATGCAAACATTTTAAATCTGACCTAACAAAAAATCGATTGCAATCGGTTAAAGTTAGGGGAGTAAGCAATATAAGTAATTTTAATCGCGGAAACACTAAGAGAATCCAACGCGTGTTGATAGGCCTTAAGTCAGAAAGTTGTTATTTTTTTGACATGAGAATTTTTGATAAAAATTATATAAATCGGCTGCACTTAGGTCTCTTGCTGCGAAAAACACGGATAATTGCTGGACTGCTGAACACGTCTGTCGGGTGAAATGTAGAAATCAGGGAACCACAGAACTGCGGCGTCCGCCTCTAACTCGAACACGTCTCAATCCTTGTAGATAGTCGTCTCGGCACGTGAGGTGTTTGGATTACGGGCGAGAGTGTCCCGACCTCCGTCGTCGATAACTGACGTCGCTTGGCCGTAGGGTGGAGCCAAAAATCGGCTTGTAACGGGATCAAATTAACCAGAAAATCACAGGGTCACTGTTATACTTGTGCTAAGATACTTTATATTATTAGGTTTGCACCAACAGTAAAACCTTTACCAAACACATGATAATTTTCAATATTAAACACCAAAAAAGATAAGCTCGACCATTACGTATCGGGTCCCAAAAAAGCAATGACATCGTCTGAAAGGAAACAACCGACGATTTTTTTCGGATTCCTGGTTCAAATGAGAATAACAGCTATGAAGAAAAATTTTGTTGAAAAGTTTGGATTAGGATTGGAAGAGGTTTTAACCGTAGCGATTTTACGCTACAGTACCCCATTTCCAGTAAAAAAAAAAATTGAGAGTTGCAACACTATTGAAAGGTGAATGGCAACCCTAAAGAAAGGTGAGTGATGACCCTAAAAGAAAGGTGAGTGACAACCCTAAAAGAAAGGTTAGAGACCATCCCTAAAAGAAAGTATCAACCCGGTGAAAGAGTGACAACGCTATAACAGATTGACAACACTAGAACAGATCAACAACACAATAGGGATAGAATCAACCCTATAAAAGAGTGATGATAACCTTAAACAAACTAAATAAACTAGCCTAACTAACCTTAAACTAAATAGATCAAATCAACAACATCGAAGTGCAGCTGATACTGAATAAAATTGAAAGTCGGCCTTCAGTTTAGACGTTATCAGTGCGAGCTTCAGATGCGTCTCCTAGACCTACGAGTTATCTAAGAACTAGAAGAACAAACGACATGAGAACTAAGAATCCCATAAGTATTTACAAGCACAAATACTACTAAACAACAAGCCAAAGAAACGACTTGGCGTCTATAATGCAACTCGAATACAAGTCAAGTCAAAGAAACAAAGAAAGACTCGAAGTCAAACAAAGACTCGAAGTCAAACAAAGACTCGAAGTCAAACAAAGACTCGAAGTCAAACAAAGACTTGAAGTCAAACAAACGACTTGAAGTCAAACAAACGACTTGAAGTCAAACAAACGACTTGAAGTCAAACACACGACTTGAAGTCAAACACACGACTTGAAGTCAAACAAACGACTTGAAGTCAAACAAACGACTTGAAGTCAAACAAACGACTTGAAGTCAAACAAACGACTTGAAGTCAAACAAACGACTTGAAGTCAAACAAACGACTTGAAGTCAAACACACGACTTGAAGTCAAAGACAAGGATAGGACTTAAGTAAAAAAGGGGCTTAAGTCAAAGAAGACAAGTCATAAATGGACAAGTCAAAAGAAGACCAGACAAAGGACATGCAGTCAAAAAAGGAGGACATGCAGTCAAAAAAGAGGACGTGCAGTCAAAAAGAGGACGTGCAGTCAAAAAGAGGACGTGCAGTCAAAAAGAGGACGTGCAGTCAAACAGGAGACTAGCAGTCAAACAGGTAGACATGCAGTCAAAAGGGAATGTGAGAAGTCAGTCAAAAAAATATGCGACCTCAGTCAAGTCAAGAAATAGACCATTGTTCAAGCATATTTCAACACGTGCCTAATTAAGTCGACTTTCAGCTAAATAGATGCTTAGAGTCTGACCCATCAAAACACGGATTAAATATGAGGGTTTATTTATGCCAAGGGAGGACGAATTCGACACGAGTTAAGTCCGACTTTCAGCCAAATAGTTGCTTAGAGTCTGACCATAGCACCCGGAAGAATCCATAAGGTCTTCCCTATCAAACAAAGAGGTTGTGTGTTTAACCAAGAGGCTAAACTAATGTGAATTAAACTTCATATTTGAAAAGAAAAAGTTATTTTTTAAATCTAAGGAGTACCGTACTTTTATTTACATTAGGTACTTGAAGAAATGAAGAACGCTTCTTCAGAAGAATATAAAAAACTTTACAAAAAAACAGAAGAGGGAGATCTGTTCAGTGTTGACAACAAATAAAAGAGAAGTTTGGTAACACCAAAAGTTAGTGATAAAAATTTCCGTCATCGCCAAGGGGAAAAATTTCATCATCGCCAAGAGTCTATGAACAAAGTCCCAACACTAAAGTTACAAATAACGCCATCTGTGTGCGTAAGCAAAAAACAGACAGTAACCAAAAATTGTCGGCTAGTAAATAGTTTCCTTCGTAGCAACTAGATGTCGCTATTTTGGATCCGCCTAAAGTAAAATACGTAAAAATATTTGAAATAAGCTGTAAAAGTTTAGGTAAACAATTTTTGCTAAATAAAGGGAATAAAATATTATCTAAAACTAACATTCCAGATGAAACCAAATAAAAATCGGACAAGGTGTGTATAAGTTGTTGGAAAACCGTATCAAAATCGGTTCAGCCAAACGCGAGAAAATCGCGGACAAACATACCAACACAGGTCAAACTGAGAACCTCACTTTTTTAAGTCGGTTAGCAAATTGTAGAGGGAAATTATACCGAACTATATTTACTGAGTTTATGTTCTAAAACTTTAATGTTGAATTATGAAAGTGAAACAGAGGTTCGTCGTTCGATAAAAGGCGTACCATTTATTGGCACTTCTGTTGCGGAACAGCGGTCCGTGGGTTCATCTGCCATGTTAGAAAACACTTTCACAACAGACGATTCCAAAGAATACACAAGACTGCTGTCTGCTAGTATGTAGTTGGGAAGTGACCAAATTGAGTAATGTGGCTGATAGAGGAATGGTGCGGCATTACGACGGCAAAGGAACCGATTGCGCTAAGAATCAAAAAATAGTAGATACTAGCAAACAACAGGAAAGCAAACAGTTGGGCTAAGAATCAAAAAATGGTAGACACTAGCACACGACCGTTCAAAAAGCTTACCTTTGGTCACGACGCCTAACCATCCACACATCAAACACACAATACGGGAAACTAACTACAACTACCTACAGGGATCAAATAAAACTCGGGAATAAATATGTATTTTTTTGGGAGAAAATAAAAGAATTGGAAATTGGGTATAGTTACAAAGTTAATCTTTAAAATTGTATTTCACAAACATCACACAATTAAGCAAAGAACATAAATTCAGTTAGCAGTTCCGTAGTCCAGTCGTATAAATCTGGGAAACATTCAAGACAGGTAATCCTTTTAACTTCCACACGGGTATCTCACCAATTCTAAAACCTGAAACTCACAATTAGAAAGATGAAAATTAAAGATTGCTCTCAAGAGCAACCACACACGAGATAACAAAAATAGGTATTACAGTAATAATGAATAAACATACTTACTTTAATTCGGGCGCCATATTGTAGCGTAAAAAAAATAAAAGTGTGAGAGAGACACTAACCGCTACTTAATACGTTTAATTTTGATTTTTTTTAAAAAAAGGTATTTGTACCTTTTTTTAAAAAAAATCACACAAGTAATTAAAATATAAAAAAGTTAAATTATCTATTTCAAAAAATCGATTGCAATCGGTTAAAGTTAGGGGAGTAAGCAATATAAGTAATTTTAATCGCGGAAACACTAAGAGAATCCAACGCGTGTTGATAGGCCTTAAGTCAGAAAGTTGTTATTTTTTTGACATGAGAATTTTTGATAAAAATTATATAAATCGGCTGCACTTAGGTCTCTTGCTGCGAAAAACACGGATAATTGCTGGACTGCTGAACACGTCTGTCGGGTGAAATGTAGAAATCAGGGAACCACAGAACTGCGGCGTCCGCCTCTAACTCGAACACGTCTCAATCCTTGTAGATAGTCGTCTCGGCACGTGAGGTGTTTGGATTACGGGCGAGAGTGTCCCGACCTCCGTCGTCGATAACTGACGTCGCTTGGCCGTAGGGTGGAGCCAAAAATCGGCTTGTAACGGGATCAAATTAACCAGAAAATCACAGGGTCACTGTTATACTTGTGCTAAGATACTTTATATTATTAGGTTTGCACCAACAGTAAAACCTTTACCAAACACATGATAATTTTCAATATTAAACACCAAAAAAGATAAGCTCGACCATTACGTATCGGGTCCCAAAAAAGCAATGACATCGTCTGAAAGGAAACAACCGACGATTTTTTTCGGATTCCTGGTTCAAATGAGAATAACAGCTATGAAGAAAAATTTTGTTGAAAAGTTTGGATTAGGATTGGAAGAGGTTTTAACCGTAGCGATTTTACGCTACAGTGGCCAGACTTCCAAATAGGTGGCTTTGCTAGTATTTCAGCTATAAAAGTCTCGGTGTTCATTATTCGCGGCGAAAACAACTAAACTCGTTTGATCGCTGCCCTAGTCGCCGCGACTGCCGCTTGACGCCGTGGCTCGCGCCGTACTGATTCATGTATTTGTTTCACTCGCCGGCCGCGCCGCCGCGCCGGTCGCCCGTGCCATTCGCTTGGTACATTCCGCCGGTCGCCCCGCCGGTCGCCGCCCCGCGTGGCTTGATTAGTACATTTTTTTTCACGTTTGTTTCAGTCGCTAGACGCCTCGGCGGTCGCACCGCGCGAATTTTCGCTATGGCGGGTGTCCCGTGGCCAGGCCGTAAATCTTTCATATTAAGCGCGCAAGTTTATTAATTCACCTTTTTAAAATCCAAATCTGTAAATGCGATAATCGCCATTTTGGGGACGGTGGTGTTCGAGGCTAAAAACAAAAAAAACTGGAGATTTCAAGCATCCAAACTCCATCGCGGGGCAGTGGCATACATCATTTAATTACTTGACAAATTTATCCATTGTTCAAGTTACATAAGTCGTGGTAACTAATGAAGTTTTTTGATTTCCAAAGTCGAAGTTTCGCGCCAATCGTCGTCACAAATAACGCACACATAGATGTAATTGCGATTTAAAATGTGACAAATAAGATTTAAAATATTATAAACAATATGAAAATGTCCAGATCTTAACGTAATATTCAAACACAAGTCCACAATATCACGTAATATTCATTACCACTACTCAATTTGTGTAGGTACCAGATCGCCGACCATTTTTGTTTTTTTAATTGTAAAGATGTCCGAAAGCGATTGTGCCAAACGATTTTTTTTATTTCGATCGACTCGATTCATTCGTATGACGAATGTCAAAAATCGATACTTACTTGGAAATTGCAATTAAATTGGTTTTAAACATTAAATACAATAAACATTGTTTATAATAATGTTTTATACATTTCTAATGTAATTTTGATCTTTTTCGAATATTATATTGAAACCAAGTTAACAGTCAGGACCTATGATGACCATACCCACCTAGGTACCTACCTCTATTCGCGCCGTTGTTTCTCTGTATGAATTTAAATTCGGAATCCGCTCGCTGTTCAAAATTATTTTTATTTAATCGTACCATGAATAACCGTAGCATGAACTTTGTTTTTCGTAGTAATAGAATGAATTATAAAATTCCTATCTCTATTGAGATAGAAAAACCTCTCCCCCTCCCTTCTTTTAAATTTATTGAAAAGTATTCCAAATTGAAGATTGGGACGAAACATGTAACAGAAAAATAAAAGTAAATTGATTTATATCCATTTTCTCAATTAAAAACGATTTAAATCGAATTTACTTTTCGTTGTTTTGAATTTACCGCCAAAACGCTCCTTACGATGACTTTTTATCACGTGACATCGTGACGCCAGCTTTGTGTAAACGGCACCGGTACAAATACTTAGTTTGGCGCAGTTTTAGAAGTATTTATGCACAGAGGTACCATACGCCTGTAATTCACTTTCTATACATTAAAAATCTTATTAATTTTAACTCGACATTCACTTGTTTACTTACTAATTACTTTGGTTTACACAAAGTTGACGTCACGTGATAAAAAGTCATCGTAACGAGCGTTTTGGCGGTAAATTCAATACAACGAAAAGTAAATTCGATTTAAATCGTTTTTAATTGAGAAAATGGATATAAATCAATTTACTTTTATTTTTCTGTTACATGTTTCGTCCCAATCTTCAATTTGGAATACTTTTCAATAAATTTAAAAATACCCTATTGGCTTACCAATCAAAGTCACTTAGAAAAACCTTAATCACATAAAACCCTACACGCCTATGTGCATAGACTTTTTTTCTTCCCGGTTACATGTATGGGGAATGCCACACCTCTATCCTCACTGCATGTGCCTATAAAATAATTAATAAAAATTTACAATGAATTAATCACACCAGTTTTTATTCATTTTCAGTTTTTTTTTTTCAAACTCGATTTAATTGCGAGTATCGATTAGACTGAAAACAACTTTTGAATCGAAATAAAAAATGGGTGGCCGGTCAGCACTAAAAACTGGCTTGTGGCAACACAATTTTTAGTATTTTTCGACAATATTTGATCGTGTTTTTATGTAGTTTAGGTATGAATAATGGTGAAAGTAAGAATGCAGAGAGAATTATTATATCTTTATTTTGCCCTTTTGCATATTTTCAGCAAGAGAGAAAGAAGGCTGTTAATGTACATATTTTCAGCGAATCTAAGTTGCCTACGGTTTGGAGGGTTGTAGTAATACCTATTTAATACAACTTTCGCAGTAGACTGACGCGGATTGACCGGCCTCAATATATAATGAAAGATATTTATCACAAACGTATTGTATACAATAGGGCGTTTTAACATATTTTTCTTAATAAAACCGAATGCTAAAGTTGATGTCAAATCCTGAAATTCATGGCGTAATTTGCAACATCCCGCCGAGTCAGCTGATGTGTCATATGTCAAAATCTTGTCGAACAGAGAGGTATTCGTTCCAAACACTGACGTATAAATCATATGGACTTGGCATACCTACAAGAAAAACGTGGATACCTACACTTAATTGAGAAGATAAAATGGCGGCTAATAGGGCAGCCCTTATCGATGTTTCTCTACAATAACATCGATAAAAGATTGTGAGAATGTTTTCATTGTGTCACGGTACAATATCAACGACTATTTTTAACACACTTTTCTTAGCTTCACTTGTTAAAATAACAAAATAACTATGTAAACAAATCTTAAAAGTTATTTTTGACCCACTTCCCGGTTTTTGAAAAAGCTAAAATTTTGCGTACATACTTAGTTTGGATGACATTGCTGCCGATTCTCTTGTTCAATTACTAATCTAAAATTGGAGTATCGCTATCTATCACTTTTTTTACTAAAAGGCAGTGCGAGAAAAGTACGGCTATAGCTATGAACGACTAAGTTAGAGATGTCAGTCAATCTTATGCCTACGCTTCACCGTGTTTTCAGTCGACATGTTTTTATTACGTGCACCTACCCTTAATTTGTATGGAAATATTAGTTAAATTAAATTTGACAGCTCTAAATTACGTCCGTCTGTTTCTCGTTTAATTAGAGAGACAAAGATAGCAATAGCCTAAATTAAGTTCAGTTAGTGCACAACAGTTCCGTGTGGTGCCTGACGTAAACGAATAACACCATCCCATCTCTCCCGTGGGTGTCGTAGAAGGCGACTAAGGGACTTGCTTACTAGAAAATGGGCAGCAGCGTTTCCTATGCATTTTCCAACCATACTGCGATCGCCAACCCGCCTGCTAAGCGTGGCTATTATGGCAAAACCCCCTTTTGGGGAAGGCTTATGTCTAGCAGTGGACGTCTTTCGGCTGAAATGACGAGTGCTCAACAGAATTGACACCAATGCATGGTGAGCTAACTGTTTACCGACGTCATTCTAAATCTATTATGGCGGACTCCCAAAGATGGCGGACTAGTTATTTTGTATGCATTCCCATGTGGGTTTGAAATGAAAGGGTTTGCTGAGAAGAACACGAAAAATAAAAAAAAATACCGGCCAACTGCATGTCGGACTCGCGCATTAAGTTTTCCGTACCATCGTTTTTAGTACTATGTAGGTACCTATTGCCATTATTATGATAAGTAAGTAGGTACAGACGCCAGCACATCAAGCTACTCCAATCTTTCAAATTTATTTGATAGATTTTCAACTTTACACCGTAATCATAAGGTGCATGTTCAATTGGGAAAATTTGACAGTTTGGGGTAGGTTGACCTGCTGGCGTCTGAACATCGAATAAGTTTGTGTCAATTTAAATGAAATGTAAGTGTTATTCTAGACCGAGAGCCTTGCGTTAGGTAGACGTTCGACACGGAGCGGAGGGAACAAATTCTAAGAAAGCAAATGACACTACATCCGCGATGAGCCCATCGCGGATGTAGGGAGCCCCCTGCACGGACGTCTCAACACCTATCATTTCTAAAATGCCGATGATTTTGGGTTTAAATTAAAAGTCAACAAAAATTATTTAAATAAAGTATTTAATATTAAACAAATTAATCTCGTTTATTTCTAAACCATACAATTTTGTTCAGGTAATTTCTGTGTGATATTCTTTCAGTAGATTTCTTCCCATAATATTTGTATCTCAAATTCATGTATAGTTCTATTACACTTTTAATTAAAAGTGAAGAGAACAAATATTAATTGTTTTTGTTAACATCTTTAAATTTTCTGCACCTATTGTTTCCAGCCAAATTTTCTTTTTACTTTATTAGCAGGCAGCCTGGAAAGTAAAACAAAAAACCAATAAAGAACCATATTATACCAATATCGATAAATATAAAAATGTCATGCATGCACTACTCTATCCCTATAATAACAAGAAAATGATTTCATGAAATAGGTACAAATATTACTGTTGATAATAAAGGTTAAAGGGAAATTGTGAAGGGAAACTGTTGAAACTCTTCTAAAAATACAGAATCTTATGTTTATTATCAAAATCTATAGATATTTCAGATGAAATTAAGTACGTACTGGTGCACAGTTATGTTCGGGTGATTTCCGCTTCTTTTAATGCCACATCCGATTATATTGCAATTGGGCATCTTGCATTTGACGATTTCCATTATAGAACCGAGTTCAAACGCAATAACACAGCAAAATTACTCACAAATTCACAAATTACAACCACAGCTCAAGAGCATTTGACAGTTGACGTACCCCAACTTTGCTACCAAACAGCGAGAGGATAAAATGGCGACCCGGCCGCAAATAGGTATTTAATGACGCTAGGAATGAAGGGTTGCCATTATGGTACCTGTCAAAAACACTGATGTCCTTTTTCACTTACGCAAAATTATGAAAGTTAAAAAGAGATGACAGCATTTTTATGATTTCGGTGTCGATATGCCTCATATTTGTATAACTGTTTTTTCTATAGTCAAACATTTCAAGTCCATATGATTTATAAGTCAGTGGTTCCAAATCTTTTGCGTCGCTTATTTCCTTTCGAACACGTTACGCCTCGTGATGTAGTTAATATTTTTAACACACATAACTATAAAAACACTGGTGATTACTGGAGCATCTCCATTTAATTTATGAGTAATTTTTTGTATTTCTCAATGCCTGTGCCTGTTTACATAAATGTTTTTGGAACCATTTGTTTCTCCGAATTTTAAATAAATAAGTAATTAGGTATAAAAATACAAAAATTGGGCTATGGGTTTGGGTGGCTAAGATGGACTACCTAGGATTACGGAAAGTCCACGAAAGAAGTAGAGATGCCGCAAAGCCAAATCTCAAGAAAGAAGCATCGCCTATTATAAATGCGGGTGATAGTCCAGTGATAGAATTGAGGGACGAGGTACGGCGATGGCTACACAAACCCGCCATCATTTGTAAACCATCTAGCCATCCATCCAGTTATCAACTTATCACATAAGTAGGAGGCTAGAACCATAGAAATATAAAAAGCAGTATCTATGAGTAGGACCGACTACTTACCGACAGATGGCGCATTTTTCTTTTTTTCAAGTATCAAATTATGTAAATTAAATGAAATAAGTAACATAGCGGGCAAAATAAACACAAGCAAGTTATTTGAGCCGAATGTTGGTCACACTAATATGCTTTGGTAATGATGAGAAACACGGAATCCTTGAGAAGTGGTAAGAAGAAGCTACAATCTGGCGATCAAACAAGAAAATGTGTTTTAAATGAAAACATTAATTTAAAGGACTCACATGTGAAATGTTATACCATCAATATTTTTCAGTTTTGATCCTCACCAATTTTTGCATCCAACAATGACTTCACAATTTAAATAATTAAAAACTATAAAAATACAAAAGACCTGAATGCGATGATAATTCACTGAAAATTAAGGTTTGACTGAGACATCATGACCACGTGGGAACTACTATGGATGGACCCTACCTACCTGATTTTCTGGTACCCTTACTGAATTTAATTATTTTGGTTCATCATCACCTGTCAAATGTTACTGTAAATGGGGTTAATGGCAGAAACCATTGATGGGGCAGTAGCATCGGTCACTAATAAGGAACTGATCAATGGGCAGTAGGCATCAATAATTGAACAGAGGGGTAATTGCATAATCTACTAGGAATATTAGTAGACCTACTGTTAATGCTTTCATTGTGACAGTTATAGAACATTCATGGCATTGTTTACATGGCTTACAGGAATTATTTTTTTGAACTTAAGGATGAAACTTAATGAATAAGCAATAACCGTGATAATGATTCAGATTCTAATTTTAATAGTTAAGTGTGTTACACAATTATTGTGCAGACTTGATTCAGTGAGGAGGTGATGTTATGATGTCTTATTTGACATTGAGCCTCATACTGCTGTTGTAACAAATGTTTGTGACTAAAAGCTTATTAAGCTAGCTTATTTAGCTTCACTGATTTGACTCGTCCACTACAAGTTGAACCCTGTCTGGTCCTGCCTGCCCGCTACTCATCAGTGTATTGAATATGCATAAGTAGGTGTATCTGTGTCATTTAATTTTTCAACTTCCTATTCATTTTATGAGCATCACGAAGCACCTTTACATTGTTGTCTATTTCCTTATTCAGTTGGTTACAGAATTCCTCACGAGGCCTTTAATGCGGTCAATGCCAGATTGAGTTTGGGGTGTTCTTAGCTAGCATGGGTCATAGTCATAATAATGCAGCTAACATAAAATACGATTAGTAAAGAACAAAAATAAAAACAACCAACTGCCAAAAAAAAAAATTACTACAAAGTGAAAAATAACTTTCATTTTGAAAAGGGCTACCGTATCCAGTTTAGTATTTCATTTGATGTTACTAACTTCCGAAATAAAAGTTAATTTAAACATTGGGAAGTTGTTGGTCACCAAACCAACACGTTCAAAGGTCTATGGCATCAACAAGAAGGTACCACAAAAACTAAAAGCAAGTTTATTAAGTTAATAGTAATAGAGTATTGTACCTGTTATCAAGGTGACAATGCAAATTTCGGTCAGAGTGTCGTCTTGGGGGCACTATGAAAAAATTACTTAGGAAAATTTCGCGACCAACTTCGAGGTACCTAGCGCTCGCCGGCCGCTGCCGCGGCACCGCTCGCTTCGCTCGCTCGGCTCGCGCGTAGTTGGTCACAGTTCTAACCTAACCTAACCTATGGATCTCTTCCACATCCTTTTTACGACAAACGGTTAGTCGGAGACAAAAAACACCAAGACACTTTTAGCCTTATATTTAGGTGTTTTATACGATAGAATCGAAAAAATAAACGATTTAAAAAAAAATTTTTTTTTGGCTAAATTTTTCTAAGTCCTCGCTCCATAGTGCCCCTAAGGCTACACTCCAACCCAAATTTCACATATGAGCTGGATCCTGTCACTGATTTACATTGAAATATTGACCCTTATTTTGCACTTGGTAGGTATGTGAATCTAATACAAAATACACCTTATTTTCCTGTTTATTTGATGAATAATTGGAAGAAGGCCTTGGGAACAAATAGGCAGGTACTTTTTTTTTTAAGATAAAATTACTAATCACCATAGCGGCTCATCTATAACAAAGGCAGATAGAGTGAAGACAAAAAACCAAATACTGATTCAAAACTCGAGTACTACGCAACAAAGCGCCGCATTGTATGTTATTACATACATGCAACGCTTTAATATTTAGTTTTTTGGCCTCACTTTTGGTGTTCAATCTGAGCATATAGGTATATCTGAGATGTTGGGAATATTATTGAAATAAAATAAATACGTACTCTGTGACTGGGCTAATTCTATTTGCTGAAAATCACTGGTCTCGAAATTCACATATGCTTGGGTTTCCATAAAAAGGAAAGCGGTGAAACAATAACTAAAGCCAACCAAAAACATAAAATAACTTGTAACCAACTTGTACTTGTACTGAGAACGAATGAAATTATTAAACATCAAAATCAAAATTCCCTATATTGCACGCAGTGTTGCCAAAGTGAGGCAGTGTGGCCAATTCAATTTAAAATCAAACTTATTTAAAGTTGGATTCGTTCAGACTAGCGATGCTCGGTGGCGAGAGGTTTTATTCGATCGTTTCGATTGTTCGAACATCTCGATGGTTCTCAATTGTTTCGACTTGGACTCGAGTCCGACTCGGTCTGTTATTGCGACTGGCGCATGACGCGTTCATTCGAGTCGAGAGTCGTTCTTCGATGGTTTAGGGTTTCGCAAGTTGGTTGGTTGGCGCGATTGTTTAAAATTCGTGGCATTTTGATGAATTTAAAAACTAGTTAAAAATAAAACAGTGCATCGTAATCGTAGGTAAAAGTAAATGTTCACAAATTACGCGCAGCTCGCTTGACTAGAGTCTGGCACGCTCTCGCCTCTAACTAACATGCGCCTCGACTCGATGCATACAATCGACTGACCTCGGGGACCGAGCGAGACTCGATGACCGATTCAAACAATCGTCGATTCCACTGACTCGAAACAATCGAAAACTAGCGGTCGATGCCACTGACTCGAAACAATCGACGACTAGCGGTCGATTCCACTGACTCGAAACAATCGACAACTAGCGATTGTTTTGTAGAACGGCGAGTCGAGGCAATAATCGACTCGAAAAATTATTAATCGATACTTTTAACAAAATATTTGTCACAACACTACTAAACATAAGACATGATTCGGGAAATTCCCACTCATTGCCAAGCACTCACGTGTACCATTTTATTTCTTTGAGCTGTTTCAGGAGTTTATTTACGAGACATTTTACGGGTTGAATGATCTGTGAAGTCTTTTTATTGTCTTTAAAACTATTTCCATTAGATTTTAGTAACTATTTTATGAGACACGTTCCTGAAAGATTGTTTTCGAAACAGCAACACAAACAACACTCCATTCAAGGTTTTTTTATGCATTAAAAAGTACTCGCTACTTTCAGGTATCGATACTTTTGTTCCGATACTATTTTGGTATCAATAGCTGTGATACGATACTGGAATCGAGTCAAGTATCGATACTTTTGAAATTTTGCGGATTCATAGCTATTTATAAATAAAAAAAAAAAAGCGATTACATATTTTTTTTAAACTAGTAGTACAAAAATGAGAGCGTTCGGAAACCATCTACTTTAAAATTTAAATAAAAAAAATCAACTATCTAGGTCTCATGGAAAAATATGTATACAGAAACCAACTTGACGCCAAATTGAAAGTGCACAAACAAAATACATGTAACTTAGTAAGGTAAACTAATCCAACCTCAGCAACTGCTTAGTATTTTTTTTTTTTGGTGGATGGGAAATCATCAAATGACTTCTCCCGCTCTGTGTGGAGCAGGAGGGCGTGTTAGACTTTTACTGACCAAAACTCACTCTTATTTCCTCAGTAGCCTGCACAGACTACAATATAGTACCTATTGTCGTGATTTCATTGATTTCGTTTAAAAAAAAATGTATTATTTAAATACCGAATCAAAAATATCCATTGTGGCAGCACTGTTAAGTTATTATCATGAATTTTAACGGTCTTTTGTAGATATATTTTTATATTATGACAAATCAGACAATTTAATGTGTAATTGTACGATGGCAACACTCAGAAGCAACGTCACCGAGCCGTTGTTTCTGGGTGGGGACATAAATGTGTTTTAATGTATTTAAAATGGTAAAATGATGTAGGATTGATTCGTTGTTGGACAGTCGAAGAGAACAGCACCCTAATTGCGTAACTCACGATTGATCATAATTGGTTTCGTCTTCATAGTTAAACAATATTCATTGCGTTATTTATGTTGTCGAACAGACACATTTTTCGAACATATGAAGCAATGGTTTAACAATCCGTTTCAAAAAGATACAGATTATGATGAATCGGGAGTTACGCAATTAGGGTGCAGTTGTGAAAATAAAAGCATAAGTATCGTTTTTCTTTATACTGTGTGCCTGTGTGTTTTTTCTGAAAGAACAAAAATTTGAAATTTACAAATCAGGCGAATGAACTTCACCACTTTTTTTTAATTTACATCGCTTTTATCTTTTCCAATCTTTGAAAATTTCCGTTATTTTACAATAGTTTCAAATTAAAGAGGATCACAACTGACCCGTGGAGAAGTACACTACCTCATAGGTGGCGTTGAAACGTGTGCACATTATGACGATAACAACTTTTTGAATCGTTCTATCTCAGAAACGGTGGCTCGTAGGAAAAAAAGTATCGAGAAATTTTTTATACATAATTTTATGATCTACAATTTTTGTCCGAGGTACTTTTGTGATAAAACTTACCGTTTTGCAGAAAATTGCGAAAAAATCATATTTTGACCTTTGACCTCGAATAAAAAATTTCCTTATACGGGAATGATGGGGAACTTTTAAATTGTATTTATAATTATATTTGAATAATTTTACTGATGTTCAGCTTGTTGGGACTTTATGTACCTTCACTCTCATTTTTTGGTCTAGATTGACCGGACTAAATCTGTTTCCAAACGGAACAGATTATGATGAATCGTGAGTTACGCAATTAGGGTGCTGGATGTGGATACGGATATAGGAATAATATATCGGTTTCGGATACGGTTGCCGAAATGTAATTATTTCGGATAATCCGTTAGTTTCGCATAAAACACGACAGTCAAGTGGCTATTTTCGGTTACGGATATTATCTTGAAGTCCTACTTCCTATCCTACTAATCCTACTATCCTTCCTACTAATATTATAAATGCGAAAGTTTGGATGTATGGATGGATGTTCACGCAAAAACTACTGAACGAATTTGGATGAAACTTTCCAATAATGTTGCTTAGACATCAGAATAACACATAGGCTACAATTTACTTACCACGCGGGCAAAGCCGCAGGCGGAAGCTAGTAAAATATAAACACAAATAGAATGTAATAATTTGGTTTTATTTATAGGTTTTATCTAGTCTATTATATCTATAATATTCATCCCAGGTACTATTGTTTTTTAAAGAATCTGTTATACTTAGATAACTTTTCGAGACTCTTGTAAAGGTATCAGCTGTTTGGATGTTTTTGTTGCTTATTTTGTTCCAGCATTAAAACTTCTTTGTACTTATCACTGTGTGTACACCTACTATTTATATGTCTGTGGTGTACACACACATGATTTGAGATGAAGTTTCAGTGAAGCAGTGCCACCTCCTGTCCGGGAAAAGTTTTAATCACACTGTTTACGTTTTATAGAATCTACATTAACTTTGAAAAAAAATTGTTCAAATTAAACTCGACATTGGTCGCATTTTATCTATGAAATCAATTTAATACTTAAGGGTACACTAGTCGCGGGCTCGAACTCACTGGTGGGCCTGGCTAAAAAGCACGCTGTCTCACCAGGCTACGTGTCTGACAAAGGTAGTATCAGTGATGAGCAGTTAGACGCTAGTCTACACGCACAGCATTATTGTGTGAGCTGCAGGATCAGTTATAGTAAAACAGGCGCGTAAAAAATTAAGAAAAGTCCTTCGTAAGATCGGGTTTTCTGAAAAAACCACTCATATATCAATGACCAATTAAGTTTATAAATAGGTTCACAAATATTTGACAGTAATAGGGATGGTATCTTATGCGTTAACTAATATATTCAGTTAGCTGACCCGTGCCTACTTCGTTGGGCGGTAAACATTTTTATCAATAGACTAGCGACCCGCCCCGGCTCCTCACGGGTGCAATGCTGATATACTACAAAATGTCTATAAATGTATACAACGTTCACAGCGTTGTTTGTTATCAGACACCGGCCCCCAGCCGGTACCGCCGCAACCGCGATGTCAACCGGTTGCGGTTATAGATATTTCTTCGAAAATATTCATTTAAATTACATGCTGTAAAGGACTACACTCGCGAGCAAAAGTATGGAATCACTTACTTGGAATTGATTCCGCGCGATGTTGAGTAGGTACTTAATAACCAGTTAAGAATAATAAAAATGGTACCATTTTAAAGAATAAACTGTTAACTTTAAATTGATATCAAATTCATTAAAATCACACCAGTATTAAGGAGTTATCCCGGATTGAGTGAAGGAGTTAGGAAAACATAAGGAAAATGGTAAAATAATAAATAAAGAAAACATAAAAAAAATATTTGCCTTAAATTAAGTTTCAATATTTTGTGTTCCCTCCCCTCGCCCTAATAACTTCTCGAAGAAGGTTCTTCATTGACCTAATCAGCTTCTGAATCGATTCTTGCGGGATACCTTCCCACTCCTCTATCAAAACCGATTTCAGCTCATTCACACTTGAAGGAGCAGAATTTCTGGAACGAATCCTATTCTTCAGTTCATCCAACACGTGCTCAATGGGATTCAAGTCCGGGCTGAGCGCTGGACAGTTCAATGTGGCGATACCGACTTCTTCGACGTATTCAGTTATGGCACGGGAAGTGTGACAACGCGCGTTATCGTGCTTAAGGAGGAAGTCATCACCGAAATATCACACATAAGGAACGACATGTTCCAGCAGAATATTGGAAATGTAGCGGTCTGAACTTAGACCGCCTCCTCGTCCCCCTCCAGGTACGAAAACAAGCTCTGTTTTACCGTCGAAGGAAATCCCGGCCCACATCATACAAGAACCGCCCCTATAAGCCACTGTCTCAGTGAAACAGCACTGCGCAAATCGCTCCCCAGGCCGCCTGTAGACCCGACCCCTTCGTTCGCTGCCGTGCAAACACATTCTGCTCCCGTCGGAAAACAGGACTCGCCTCTATTGCTCAACCTCCCAATCAAGATGGTAGCTAGCAAATTGAAGGCGTGCTTGTCAGTGACCTACCGTCAGTTTCGGGCCAGTGGCAGGCCTTTTTGGAGTCAAATTAGCTTGCTTAAGTCTTCGACGAACTGTCCATTCGCTGGCAGCTACCCCACGAACATTTCGGAGCTCCTGTTGGACGTCGACACCAGTCAAATGTCGATTTCGGAGAGAGGTTGACACGATAAAACGGTCATCCCTCTCCGATATGCACCGGCGCCGTCCAGATCTTCGTCTCGAGATAGAGCCACAAGTCTCCCGAAAGCGTTTTTAAACTTTCGAAACACAGGACTGGCTTATGTGGAGCTGACGTGAGACAGCCCGCTGGCTGAGCTCTTCTTGCAAATAGTGCGACGATTTGTGCTGCTTCTATAGGTGTAGTATCCATTGTTGTCCAAGTTGCAGTTGAAGTTGAAAAGCAGCGGAGATGTGTACCGGTCAACGTGTGAAAACCGACTGATAAAGAAAATCCGATAACACGTGGTTTTATAGGGGATCAAACAATTGAAACATGTCTTTTTCTTTACTTCTTCACGTAATCCGGGATAGCCCCTTAAATACTTGTTTGATTTAAATGAATTTGGTATCAATTTAAAGTTAACAGTCTTAACTAGTTATTAAGTACTCAAGATCGCGCGGAATCAATTCCAAGTAAGTGATTCCATACTTTTGCTCGCAAGTGTATATTGATCTATATAAACGCACAATTTATTTATGGTATGTACTTAACTGGATAAGGATTAATGCTGTATTGCTTGAAATTGCTTCGTAAATAAGCCATTTTTTCTCGTAAAAAGTAAACGATAAATTAATAATGGTTATTGTGTGTTATCCCTAAGAGATAGTATCATCGCGGACTTATTTGTAGACCTTTTTAATGTGTACAATATTTTAATACATTATTTTGATCTATCTCGTGGGGTTCAACCAGCGTTTGCAATGTTAACGCAAAAACCTCTAAAATTCTCAGGGTTTCTCTACTATAATAAGCATGTTATTTACATAAAAAAACGCGCATCAAAATCGGTTGCGTAGTTTTATAGATCCAAGCATACATCAACAATAGGCACGCCACGATTGCGGCGGTAAGTCCCCTCTTTGAGGAGTGGTTGAGAGGCGGTATGGCATCCTCACCTTCCGCCTGACGCAGGTCCTCACCGGACACGGCTGTTTCGGGAGGTTCCTGTTTCGGATAGGGCGGGAGGAAACGCCCGGGTGTTTCCACTGCGAAGATCGCCCTGAGGACACAGTGAAGCACACGGTGGCGGTCTGCCCAGCTTGGGTGGAGCACCGCCGTGTCCTTGTGGAGGCGATCGGCGGCGGCGATCTCTCGCGTCCGGCCCTGGTCCAGGCCATGGTACGGAGCGAGAGGGCATATGTAGCCGTCACCTCCTTCAGCGAAGCAGTGATGCTCGCGAAGAGGGAGGCGGCGCACGTGAGGGAGAGGCAGTCTATGCGCCCTCGCGACCCTAGCCGCCGAAGGATTAGGAGACGCCCTGGGCGTCGGGAATCCCAGGCCGATTTCCGGTCACCGTAGGCATGAGCTTGCCAACATGAACTTTGCCAACTAGGTATACCCGAATTTGCCTATTTCGTTTCAATAACTCCCGTTTGCTCACATTTTTTTCTTGTTTTCTACCATTTTGTAGGAACTAGGTATTTGTTGTTAGGGCAACATATTTTTCATAATGGTAACACCATTAATACTCTGACTCGGTCAGTTACTTGCACGACGAAAGCCGATGCGAGTGGGTAGATTTTCTTGTCCTTCTATAACTTTGCGTTTCTAGCTACAGTAACGGTGTTTTCGCGAAGGAATAATATCCCAAGGTAAGAAAATACTGTCTTTTTTTTCGTAATAATTGATATTTAATGAAAAGGACTAGAATTCTTCAAAATAACTTAATAGGCAATGTCGCGTACTGTTTTGGATACTTGATTGACACAACTTTGCTTGGGTCTAGGGCTGGCATAGGTCAGGTTTTATCAATTATATATTTGAATATGATTGTCTGTATGTTACCACTGATGTGCAAATAGGTACCTACTTCTCCGACGTTCAAACAGAACACAAATAATAATTAATTTACTGTAGATTTCGAGTCTGATGTTGTTGACTTTGACAAAGCGATTTTAAGTACAGAACCCAGCACATCAAGCTACCCCAAAGTATAAAATTTTCCCAATTGAACCTTATGTTATAGAAATAACGTTGGAAATCTATCAAAGAAATTTGACAGATTGGGGTAGCTTGATGTGCTGGCTTCTTTACAGATAGGTACATGACAATACTTTAAGTAGGTACCTAGGTACTTAGTGTAGGTACCAACTTAAGACCACGACCGCTCCGCTCTGTTAAAAGTACCTAGGTAGTAGGTACCTATTTAAAATAATATCAATAATAATAGTATACACTTCTGCAAAACCCTTGGATGGTTGTTTTGTGTCGTAGGTATTCAAGTAAGTCTTATTTCTATTGCAGATATATGAAAAAATGGGAAACAATAAGAGTGAGTTGCACCAACTACTTATCTAACTTTAACGATAACCAACGCCGCTCAGATTAAAGAATTCTATAATCTGAGCATCGCCGTGACATCAACCAATTTAACAATTGTTGAAATTACGTTACAAATAACGATAACAGTAACCGCTCAAATTCGAATAACTTTACGGTTTCTGTCATTGTATGATCATCTGATTCGCAGTTTTCACCTCTAAAAATATTGAACAAGCAAGCCATTGAAATGAAATTAAAATGTCTTTACTCCGTGACAT
Organism: Polymixis flavicincta; assembly: GCA_949987655.1. Lineage (NCBI taxonomy): Eukaryota > Metazoa > Arthropoda > Insecta > Lepidoptera > Noctuidae > Polymixis > Polymixis flavicincta. Next base: position 5,308,070 of record OX465187.1, read on the forward strand.
ATTGTGGGAATCGAGGTCTTCTAGTGATGATGGTGACACCAATAGTGAATCCAATGTGCCAATTAGGAAGATATCAATTTGTTCGATTGATCGATTTATAAAGTGGGATAAGAATGAATTTTTGGACAGATTCTGGGTTTCTAAAGCCTTGGCAAAGGCGCTGGCATCTAGCTTAGAACCTTTGCTGAAAACAAGAACCATGAAGTGAGTACCTACTATCCATATTATTAATTAGGTACCCATCTTGTGACTATGCTGTGACTATAATATAAAATAGGTATAGGAAATTTAAGCACCGAATAAATAGCCTACGCAAGTAGGATAATGTAACAACAAATCCTATAATATTCAGTTCATTTAATCTATCTAATATATTACCTATGTATTAAATCTAATGTTCCTCATTTCATTCTTGGCAGAAATAATGCAATAACACCGGAACAGCAAGTACTAATGGCTCTGAAGTTCTATGCATGTGGCTCTTTCCAACAGTGTACATATTGGTGATGCTGCAGGCGTTCATAAGTCCAGTGTATGTCGCATCGTACATCGTGTGAGCAGAGCTATTGCCAGGTTGAGATCACAGTGTGGTAATGCCTAATGGTCAAAAATTCATAATATGGACTAGGAAGCAAAATTATTTTATAAAATTAGTGCGTTCCCAAATAATAGGAGCCATTGGCTGCACCCATATTCCCATTAAATATCCCGGTGGAATGGATGCTGAAATTTATAGAAATAGATGAATATGTATGCACAAATGTACATCAATAATATTGTAGCACGTTGGCCAGGGAGCTGCAATGACACCAAAATATTCAATAGTAGCATGATTAAAGGACGCTTAGAAGATGAGTTTGGTTATTGGAATAACCAAACACCTACATAAAGGGTATGCTATCAAACAGTATTTGCTCACCCCTCTGCGCAATCCAACCTAAGAAGCGGAGCAGCTTTACAATGGAAGCCAAATTTGAACCAGAAATGTGATTAAACGGACATTTGGCTGCTGGAAGAAAAGATTGAATTCTTAATCATGGAAACTCCGCACCGATCCAAGAAGAGCCCAAGCTGCCATTGTTGCAATTGCAGTGCTGCACAAAATCTGCAAAAAATCTAGAGACCCAATGCCAGTTCCACGCCAGCGCCATTACGATGAGGATTCTTCTGATGAAGAAGAATTATTTGCATTTCCAGTTGCCAGTAGCAATAATGACAAACACAACAGAAATATGTTGATTAACAATTATTTTAGTAGGTTAGCACGTGGGTAGAAAATAATATAATAGACCATGCGAAATTGAAAAAAATAACTTATTTCATTTTCATACTATGTCAATTACACCTAACATATTACATTTATTTTGCCAAACATTTACTTGCTTATAAAATAAAGTAGAAACACAATATTATTAAAAGGGAATTGTAAGACTTGTTTTGCTTATTAACATTTTGTTTCTCTAATTCTAGTTTATATATTTCTCATTGTTGTGTTGCATCAATTGTCGTTTCATCTTGGTTTGCTCGCTCATTTTGGTTTCCAATGCTTGTTCTGATTTTATGCACTTCAATTTATTTCATTGAGGTCTTTTAAAACCGCTTGTTTTTGTTCTCGCAATGCCCTCTTTAAATATTGTCATCCTGTTTCTTCTGGATTTTCCCTGATACAAAAATAATGGATAAGAAACAGTAGCTTCTTATTATTATACCTACTCTTACCTCATATCTTGTTTGCTTCTTCTAATGATAAAAGCTGATGATTCTATGTACCTACTTATATCATCCTGATTTAACTTTCAGAATTTAATATTATGTGGTTAGCGAATTCACTGAATCACTATTTACTAATCTACTAATATTATAAATGCGATAATAGCATACATAGAACACAGCACATAACACATAACGAACATAGCGAAGACATAGAGCGCGAACGCAGGGCGTTGGCGGTGAGAGGCAATATGCTTGCCCGCAGGTTCGCTCGATGTACAGTAGACGTTAAAGTGAGTTTATTTAAGGCGTTCTGCCAGTCTTTTTACACGAGCGGCCTGTGGGTGTCGCACACGAGCCGAGCCTACAACGTCCTGCGTGTGCAATATAACAACATTTTCAGGATGCTGGACTGTAACGTCTGAAATAAATAATTTTTATTTTATTTATAGCTGTCCCCCAAAACTGCTTAACCGATCGTCATAAAAATTTGGCAGAGATATAGCCTGGGATATAGAAAAAGACATAGACTACTTTTTTACGCGATAACCGACATCCACACAGGCGGAGCTGCTGGCAAAAGCTAGTAAGAAATAAATCAAAACACAAATTACTCACTCCTGAATGGTTGTGCCATTGGTTTCCTCAGAGAAGAATGCGGTGTACTGCAGTCAGACTGCAGTCAAAGGGAATTTCAATAATAGGATCACTAGCTTTTCTATATCCATCTCTGCATCCTGTAAATAACCTATAAAAATACTAATAGGTTGTCATGGGCAGCAGTTTTTCTGTTTAAAAAAGGGTTTTACCTACGTACGTGTGGTAAATTATAAGTTGCATAATCAGTATCCGTTAAAACAGTCACATTAGGTAGGTGCCTACTATCCAGTTTCGGTTTCTGTAATAAAAACCCCATTACAAAAATTATACTCGTGCTAATTTAGTAAACCATAGGCAACAAATAGTAAAACATGATCAAACAAAAATACCTTTTCTGTTAATAAAATTTCATCAACATCTGAATTAATTACTTATAGCTAAGTTGTTGTCATTATTTTGTCCCTGAAACAATTAGGTAAACCTACATAAATGTATTTTCAACACACTTGCTCATAAAATGGCTCTAATTTCATCGCAATTAGGCACATAATGACACCTATTATCAAACTGTGACTTTTTCATTACCTACCATTACTCACTAATGAGTTATAGTTTTTTTGGTTGAGTTGCTTTGTTCTTAAAAAGTTTCGATCCAAAAAAGGTCGTGTTGAATAGTACATTATGGTACAAGTGTGTAACGTCGTGTATCATACGACGTTTTTCAACACACTTGCGAAGAAAATAATACCTACTACTAAATCATCATCATCATCATCATCATCGTCATCATCATCATCGTCATCGTCATCGTCGTCATCATCATGTCATAGTCATCGTCAACGTCATCATCAACGTCATCATCGTCATCGTCATCGTCAACAATTAAAAAACAACCTATAACTATAACAAAGCAACTCAACCAATTCTATAACTCACTAGTGAATAATAGTAATGAAAAAGTCACAGTTTGATAATAGGTGTCATTATGTGCCTAATTGCAGTGAAATTAGAGCCATTTTATGAGCAAGTGTGTTGAAAATAAATTAATGTAGGTACTATCGGGGAAGTTCATATCTAAGCAATTTCAAAACAAAATCCCGTGAGCACGATGACCACATCTGTTTAAGCCCCTTTTGGCCTCCACCAATGAAACGAAAATACGTAGCAAATATTTTGTCGTTTAAGTTTTTTTGTTGTTCGTGTGTTTTACAATCTCTGTTACAATGATCACAGATGTCTGACCCTTTTTCGAACACTAGGAATAGAACAAAAGAAACAAAGATGAGAAAGTTTTAAGTGTTTCTTTAGGCACGGATTATAATAATTTTAAGTGGTTCATGAGTAAGCTCCCAGTTTATTCAATCAAACTGCTTTGTCTACAGGTTTCTAATTAGGTGCATTCCTTGAAAAGGGGTTTATGACTAGAGCTAATTTAAAACAAAGGTTTTGCACTTTTAAAATTTTATGGAAATTTTCCGCCTCTCACCCAAAAACTCCTATAAAATTGTGAGAAATCTACTCTAATCGTCATAGATGACGTCATGACATGCGTTATCTTAGGATAACGCCGACCATGCGTTATACTAATATCACCGTGAGCGCTGTCAAAAATGACAGTTCTGCAGTTGTGCTGTTTTGTTTTGAGTCGCATCAAATCTTAGTTATCTTAGATTTATTTGAAATAATGCTTCTATCTAAAAAGAAGAAATGTGTGGTGATAAATGACGGTTCTTAGCTGTCAGAAACTCGGAACGCAAAATATTGATGTGAGCGCTCACAGCGCTATTTTTCTAATTCGGAATGCGGCTTTAGGCCATGGCCGATCGCCATTGCACGGTATAATAATAGGTCTTTACCTATGAAATTGCCGTTTTGTATGAAAAAATTTAAACGAATTTTTTTCATGAATTTTTTATTTGTATTAATCGAAGTAATCACCCATGCAATCAATGCATCTTTGCCATCGCAGTGGCAGTTTATTGATGCCCTTCTTAAAGAAATCAGCTGGACGGGAGGCAACAAATTCTTTAAAGGCATTTTGTACTGCCTCTCGGGTATTAAATTTTTTTCCCACCAAGAAGTTATCCAAATTCTGGAAAAAAGTAGTAGTCTGTAGGCGCAAGGTCTGGTGAGTAGGGCGGATGACGGAGAGCTTCCAACCCCAGTTCTTGCAACTTGGAGACCGTCTGCTGTGCAGTATGAGGTCGCGCGCTGTCGTGCAGGAGCAGCGGAGACGAGCGATTGACCAATGCTGGTTGGAGATGCGCCAGCTTCTCCATCATTGTGTTCAGTTCTTCACAGTACACATCTGCAGTAATGCTCACCCCGTTTGGTAAGAAGCTGTGATGAATCACACCGGTGCTAGACCACCAAACAGTGACCATCACTTTTCTAGGGGTAAGTTTTCGTTTAGGGCATTGTTTAGGTGCTGAACCAGGATCCAACCAACTTGCTGAGCGCTTACGGTTATCAAACAGAATCCATTTTTCATCGCAGGTAACAATGCGGTTCAAAATTCCTTCATTTGTGTGTCTGTTGAGCAGTGCAAGGCACGTCTCGACGCGTACTTCGCGCTGGCGATCATTGAGTTCGTGGGGCACCCATTTGTCAAGCTTTTTTACCTTGCCAATTTGACGCAAATGGACCAATATTGTTTTGACGCTAACGTCGAAAGCTGCTGCTAATTCAGCCGTAGATTGTGTATCATCAGCTTCCACAATCGCCTTTAATTCGTCATTGTCGACCAAAGTCTTCGGACGACCGCGAGGTTCATTTTTCAGGTCGAAATTTCCAGAACGGAAGCGAGCAAACCAATAACAGGTGGTGCGTTGGTTTGTAGTGTTAGCTCCGTAAACGTCGTTGATGTTGCGTGCCGCTTGTGCCGCGTTGCTGCCACGACGGTACTCATATTCCATAATTACTCGAATTTTTAACGTATCCATGATGACGAAAAAGATTGAAATGCGATGAAAATGTAACACTAATCAATAAAGAAATGACTACTTTTAGAAAAAAAAATCCATGTTTTTAAAATAAAATTAATTTGAAATTAGAATTCTTAGCCAAACAAAAATTATTTTGATTTGAAATGGCCAGTACTGCAGAACGGCAATTTCATAGGTAAAGACCTAATATTATCTATCAGTATTTTAACTCGGCCGTATTTTTGAAATAAATACCTACAGCCGCGCGGTACGTAAACATGCGATAGGGCTGCCCGCCTCCAGCATTTGAATTACATTTGCCTACTTTGTGTTTCCATTTAGTTTTGTGATTGTAAATATACTTGTTTTATATAAACAAATAAAATACTTTGTGAATTGAATAGGAAGTGTTCAATAAAAATGCGTGATGTTTTTTAAATGGTAGATTTAATTAAAAAACCATGTTTATGTTTGAATAACAAATCGGTCTTATAAATTTGCGACTGAAAAATATTTGCGCCTCGACTGAGACGTACGAAATGCTTTATTATTAAATTTTAAAGTATAAAAAATCCGCATTCTAATATTAAGCTTAACCGGTCAGGCTCCCCGTAACGTACCTACCTAATAAGACACTCAAACCGTCAAGCCCCGCCGTCATTTAACACTTGAGATGTTTAAGTTCGGCGAGCAATAAAAACGTCCGGGTCGATTTTTTGTTGCCTCCAGCTACTTAGAGATAAGTTTTATGGTTTCCTGAATAGGCAAACCATAACATAAATATTGTGAGTCGTTCTAAAATACGTTGTAGTTTATTTTAAACACTGGAAATTAGAGACAATGACTGAACATGTCTTTGTTCCCGTGTTTTGTCGATTTCTCATAGAACTGCTGTCTCAATTTGCTCGAAATTTTGTATGTTACTTATTGAAAACAGCAGTATTTTTTTGGGAATCCTACTCAACATTTTCGTAATATTTAAACTCAAATTTCATATCGCGTGGAGGTCAACGTCCGTTTTGTGCACTCGAAGATTCAAAGGATTTATTTTACTATTTATCGAAGTGAATCTAATAAGATTCTTATTCTTATAAGAAAATACATTATTTACGTACCATTTTATACACCAAAATACACTTAATACACCGTGAATCACTCAAAATAAACACGATTCTCATATCACTGCACATTGTTTACAAAGGTTTGTTTACGTTTCATGTTTCGTCGAAATATAAGTTTTTAATGATGCTATTTGATGCAATTATTACCTAAAACGATGTGATAACTACTTCTAAATGAATATTTATCCACTTATCGTCGAAAACACACAAATAATAAGAAAAAACACTATAAAACTAGAGAGCTTATCACGAAAAAGTACCGGTGACCAACGAGTTCGAAACGTCACTTTCAACTTTTTTTTTGATATTACCAGACAATATTTTCCATAGAGAATAAGTTCATTACAGTAAAATTGTCGCAGACGATATAGAACTTTATTTATTTTTGGAAATAAAGCTAAAAACCGGCTGAACCGCGCGGTCCACAAGTCTTTTAGGTCTGGAAAATGGCGGTCGCAGAAGCGACCGCGCGGTTCAACTGGTTTTTAGCTTTATTTAAAATAAGAACTTTTAGTTAAAATATTAAAATAGGGTCAGAGATACGAACAAAAAACGTCAAAATCCAGGCAATGTTGCAGCATTCTACTGTATAATTTGTCTATGATATTTGTATTAGCTTGGGGAAAATGTCTTTTCGTATTATAGTTTGTATGAACTTGTAATACAATCTCTTTGCCTATACAATTTTTAGTTGGCTGGTTTTGGTATCATTGAAAGTTTAAATTTTAAAGAAAATTAAAATTAGGAAAATGTGTGATTTTCATTTGTTTTTCGTACTGTCAAGATGAGTGAATCTAATGAAGAAATTCGATACATTTTAAAATTTTACTACAAAAAAGGTAAAAACGCAGCGAAAAAAAATTGCGATGTTTATGGACCTAGTGCAGTGTCTGTGAGAGTAGCACCAATTTGGTTTAAGCGTTTTCAATCCGGAAATGATGTCAAAGATGCACGTCGCTCCAGGGGGTTTTTTTTTTTTTTTTTTTTTTGGGGTGGGAAATCATCTAATAACTTCTCCCGCTCTGGGTGGAGCAGGAGGGCGTGTCAGACTTTTACTGACTAAAACCCACCCGTGTTCCTTCATTAGCCCGTATGCCAGGGGCTGTGGTATCTCTTTCAAACGAACCCGCACCCCTGACAGGCATCGGCCCTTGCGGGCCCCATCATTTTTGTGCTAACATCTCTTTGAGGCGCGCGTGGAACACAACGCGCCGTCGACTTGGGCTTGGTCCTTACCGGACAACGAGCTACCCATTACTCGCCGTCCGCAAGCCCATGCCTACGGTGGCCGGAAATCGGCGTGGGATTCCCGACGCCCAGGGCGTCTCCGTATCCTGCGGTGGCTAGGGTTGCGAGGGCGCATATGCTGCCTCTCCTTCACGTGCGCCGCCTCCCTCTTCGTGAGCATCCTGTGTCCTCAGGGCGATCTTCGCAGTGGAAACAGGGGTTTTTTTTTTTTGGGTGGGAAATCATCAAATAACTTCTCCCGCTCTGGGTGGAGCAGGAGGGCGTGTCAGACTTTTACTGACTAAAACCCACCCGTGTTCCTTCATTAGCCCGTATGCCAGGGGCTGTGGTATCTCTTTCAAACGAACCCGCACCCCTGACAGGCATCGGCCCTTGCGGGCCCCATCATTTTTGTGCTGACATCTCTTTGAGGCGCGCGTGGAACACAACGCGCCGTCGACTTGGGCTTGGTCCTTACCGGACAGCGAGCTACCCATTACTCGCCGTCCGCAAGCCCATGCCTACGGTGGCCGGAAATCGGCCTGGGATTCCCGACGCCCAGGGCGTCTCCGTATCCTGCGGCGGCTGGGGTCGCGAGGGCGCATATGCTGCCTCTCCCTCACGTGCGCCGCCTCCCTCTTCGCGAGCATCACTGCTTCGCTGAAGGAGGTGACGGCTCCCCATGCCCTCTCGCTCCGTACCATGGCCTGGACCAGGGCCGGACGCGAGAGATCACCGCCGCCGATCGCCTCCACGAGGACACGGCGGTGCTCCGCCCAAGCAGGGCAGACCGCCACCGTGTGCTCCACCGTGTCCTCAGGGCGATCTTCGCAGTGGAAACACCCGGGCGTTTCCTCCCGCCCTATCCGAAACAGGAACCTCCCGAAACAAACGTGTCCGGTGAGGACCTGCGTCAGGCGGAAGGTGAGGACGCCATGCCGCCTCTCAAACCACTCCTCAAAGAGGGGACTTACCGCCGCAATCGTGGCGTGCCCAATGGAAACAGGGGTAAAGTTAGCTTTATGCCCAGAGCAACTTTTTTAGGTGCGCCATCTATGATTCTTGTTCCTTAAATTTAAGGCAAATGGTTTACATGGGACGTACTAGATGTCTCTACAAAACTACTAGACTTATTAGATTAATTGTTTGAAATAGCTATTTTTAATGTCTAATTTTATTTTCATTATTTTAGTTTAATTATAAGACTTAAATTATGGACTAGTATTTTTTTTGTATATTGCTTGCTATTTCATCATTTTTAGAAAAAATCACAAGTGTCAAATTCGAAAATTGTCAAAAGAAACGGACGCCCGATGGTGGTTTTCGTGTTGTTTTACGCTGTTTTGTTTACTTTGCTGCCAATACGATGAGCTGAGGCTCCCCTCCTCCGTAAAAGCTTGAAGAGACCATCATCGGATTCATCAGTCCGCCCTTGCGTTGAGTATATCCGCGGGGCGAAGGCCGACTGAATTCGCTGTCTGTTTGAGATATTTAGACGCTATTAGTAATATTTTGCGGCATTGGACCCTATTATTTAAGTGTTGTTACGGTAGTGGACGCTATCGTTCAGTTCTTTGTGAAAAATGTGCACAAGAGTGGGTACTATAGTATACGTGAACAAACAAATAAATTGAGAATTTAACGACAGCTTGTTTCATTGAAAACTAAATTATCCTTTACAAACAATCTCAGAGAATAAATGTGCACATTTTCCATGCTTGTAGATTGATTTAACTTAATTTGGAGTGGTTTTTATTTTCAAACGACTGTAAAATTAATTTCACACTACCAAACATGGTTTTACATAAATCAATCTTTATTATATGAGAAATATATGCAATTGACCATGAAAGATAGAGTACGCCGCCCTTGTTGCTTGTTACTAGGACGGCGAGTAGGTACCTATGTATGGGTGGGTGTGTGTGTGTTTGTGTGGTGGTGTGGGTGTAGTTAAGGAACAAGAAATCCAGATGGCGCTACTCGCGACAGATTGTCATGCAAAACCCCGTAAGATGGCACTCTATTCCCGTATATATTATAATATTATGCTCTGTGCGTCGCTCTGGTTGCCCTACTATGGATAAAATGGATGCCATTTTTGAAAAAGTGCAGCAAGATCGGCATATCAGTAGTTACGACGTAGCTGAAGAACTGTGAATTGACGACAAAACATTTGGCGCATTTGTAAAAAACTGGGTACACAAAAAAGCTCGGTATTTGGGTATCTCACGAGCTCACTGAAAGAAACCTAATCATTTGTGATTCTTTATTACGACGTAATGAAACCGAACCATTTTAAAGAAGTTGGTAACTGGTGATGAAAAGTGGATCACGTACGACAAGAACGTGCGAAAGAGGTCGTGGTCAAATGCCGGTCAGGCTTCACAGACTGGCGAAACCCGGGTTAACTCGCAACAAGGTGATGCTGTGTGTGTGGTGGGATTGGAAGGGCATTATTCATTATGAGCTGTTACCACCAGCCAGGACCATCGATTCTGAACTCTACTGCGAACAACTGATGAGATTAAAGCAAGAATTTGAGAGAAAGCGGCCGGAATTAACCAACAGAAGGGGTGTGGTTTTTCATCATGATAACGCTAGACCTCACAGATCTTTAGCCACTCAGCAAAAATTAAGAGAGTATGGCTGGGAGGTGTTAATGCATCCGACGTATAGTCCTGACCTTGCACCTTCAGATTTCCACCTGTTTCGGTCTCTTCCGAATTCTTTAGGCAGTGTCAGGTTTTCATCACGAGAGGATTGCCAAAACGACTTGTCGCGGTATTTTGATCGGCACCCTAACTGCGTAACTTACGATTAATCATATATAATTGGTTTCGTTTTCACAGTTCAACAATATTCATTGCGTTATTTACGTTGCTGAGCAGACACTTGGTTCGAACATATGAAGCAATGGTTTAACAATCCGTGTCAAAACGATACAGATTATGATGAATCGGGAGTTACGCAATTAGGGTGCAGAAGTACCAAAATTTCTATAGCAATGGGATCATGTCCCTACCTACAAGATGGCAAAAAGTTATCGAACAAAATGGTACCTACATACTTTAGTTAAATGTAAATAAAATATGTTAAAAAATGTTTTGAATTTTCTTAAAAAAATGAGAAGTTACTTTTTCCCCTGCCTATTTTGTAAACACAATGACATTTGTATGTATTTTATTTAACCCATGTCATTACTTTCCGCTTTTTTTACGTTCCGTTTTATCATTTTTGCACGATATTTTATACCACAGATAATCTATTGTGTCAGATTTTGGTTGCCTCAATTACCCATTTTAACGTTCCGTTTACACTTATAGCTTATTTCAGATTAGAGACTTATTTTGTAATTGTTTCATTACCTTTTAATAAGAGTGGTAGCGTTATAATCCCTACCAGTTTGCACCGGTGTGGGCGCCTACATTGAGGCGCCAACCAGCACGGGTTAAAGGCGTCCCATAGGGTCATGGCCATCCGGATGGTCCGGGGATACCGCATGATCTCCGGTGAGGCGGCAGGCCTTCTTGCCGGATTACCGCCATGGGATCTGGAGGCAAAGATCCTCGCGCACATCTGGGAGTGGCGCGAGAAATCGCGGCACAGCGGACAGCTCCGGCGGGATCTCATGGCGACATGGAGAGTGCGATTGTCGCAACCCAGTGCTGGGCACGCCACGATTGCGGCGGTAAGTGCCCTTTTCGAGGAGTGGCTTGAGAGGCGGCATGGTGTGCTCACCTTCCGCCTGACGCAGGTCCTCACTGCACACGGCTGTCAGGAGGTTCCTGTTTCGAATAAGGCGGGAGGAAATGCCCGAGTGTTTCCACTACGAAGATCGCCCTGAGGACACGGTGGAGCATACGGTGGAGGTCTGCCCGGCTTGGGTGGAGCATCGCTATGTCCTCGTGGAGACGATCGGCGGCGGCGATCTCTCGCGTCCGGCCCTGGTTCAGGCCATGGTACGGAGCGAGAGTGCATGGGTAGCTGTCACCTCCTTCCGCGAAGCAGTGATGCTCGCAAAGAGGGAGGTTACTCACGTGAGGGAGAAGCAGTATATGAGCCCACGGCCTTAGTCGCCGCAGGAGACGCTTTGGGCATCGGGAATTTCAGGCTTATTCCCGGCCACCGTAAGCGTGGGCTTGCGGACGGCGAGTAATGGGTAGCTCGCTGTCCGGTAAGGACCAAGCCCATGTCGACGGCGCGTTGTGTTCCAAGCGCGCCTCAAAGAGATGTCAGCACAAACAGATGGGACCTGCAAGGGCCGATGCCTGCCAGGGTGCGGGTTATTCGAAAGAGATACCGCCGCCCCTGGCAAGCAGGCTACTGAGGGAACACGGGTGGGTTTTAGTCAGTAAAAGTTTGACACGCTCTCCTGCTCCACCCAGAGCGGGAAAAGTTATTTGATGATTTCCCAGCCAAAAAAAAGCCTTACCAGTTTTAACCGTTTTTACCCCCCAACTCCTGCCAAACGATACTAGATCCAACCTTCGGGTTTTTCGGGTTAATACCTATATAGCCTACTAGCTTTTGCCAGCGGCTTCGCCCGCGCGAAACTTTCATCCCCTATTTAACTCCCTTAGGGGATGAATTTCGAAAAATCCTTCCTTATTCCTTGTCTACATTATAAAGGGAACCTCTGCAAAATTTCAGCTTTCTAGGTCCAAGGGTTTGGGCTGGGCGTTGATGAGTCAGTCAGGACTTCTCTTTTTATTTATATAGATGACGCTCACAAATAATGTGGCTTTCTATTGGTAAAAGAATTTTCAAAATCGGTTCAGTTGATCTAGAGATTACCCCCTCTACAACATCACAAACTTACCTCTTTAAAATATTGGTTTAAGGAACGTGCACGAACTGTAGATGGCAGTACAAATCGACACGAGAGCCACGGTGTGGTCAAAAGAGAAACGATTGAGAGCAGTCATCGTGTTGCCGCCAGTGTTCATGTTAATGTTTACATTATTATATTTATATCGTTTGTAATGATTAAAATTATTAAATAGTGGTTCCGGCCGATTTATATTTGATGATCGTCAGTGGTCAAAATATGTCCATTGGCCAAAAACCTACAGTCTGGGCATGTCTTAGATGTATGAATCCTGAAAATGTAGTAACTGGCAAAATTTTAGCGCAAACGATGATTTCTAACGTTTATGATGTCAAAATAACTGTAAAATATTTATTTTCTGAACTCATTCAATAAGATCAATGTACAATCAACAAACTTTAAGCATGCTCACTTAAGAAAATATTTCTGCGGCGGCGCAGCTAGTGACAAACCACACCCCTTCTTGGTGTATTTGTGTGACTGTATTCACATAATATTGTTTTATTGTGTTTGTTACACGCCCTGTAAGTGTAACAAAAACATTTAGCCAGTGCCAATTTGTTTCATGTTGCCTTCTTTTCAGCTTGATGGCAATAGTACTTAATTTTAGAAGAGCAAATTGCAAACGTATCTGCACATTTTTTAATTTACTTAAAACATTCTCCAGAAATTGTTCTAACGATAACGAACAAAAATTATTTGAGGTTATGTTAACTTAGATTTGTTTGTATTAATTACTACATACAAAACTCAGGTATTTTTACAAATAAAATTATTGAGTAGTTTCTAAATGTTTTGAAACTCATACTTACATTTTTTTTACTGCATTTATCGACTTTTGTCGTTTATCACGTAACCAAAGAAAGTGAGTAATATCCGTGGGAAAGTCTGTGGGAATTTCACACCATTTGGGTTATTTTGAGTTTTATTTGAAGTGTTCGAGTATCCAGACACAGCAATACATTTTCACTTGGTAACTATGTTTCTTTTTCGCTTCTTCTATGATATTATTTTACTAAGTGAAGTGTCAATTTCAAGTAATGATTCTGAGTAAACTTCGGATTTGCGCCACCAGGCGGCAAAAATACTCGCGTAAACTTTCATCGACCTTTCTTCTAAAAGTCTACCATAATCATCCTCCATAAGGAACGCCCTTTTTTTGGCTTGCCACTCGTCCCAAGAAAATACGACCGTAGAAAGAGACTCGAACCATTTCTTCGCATGTTCAACAAGTTTTTGGAGGGAGAAGTAAGTGAATGGTTTGCTTCTGATTCCAGTTATTTGTGAACATTCATTAACTTTCCGTATCCAAGCTTTCAATACATTGTAACCTATTGGCCGGGTCAAATTCAGGTATCACGGTATAAAGTTGACTACTTTGCAAAGAATTGGTGCTCTTACTATTTTCAGTTTTCCGGGAAGTCAAAGATATTTAGCACGTCCTCCGTGGTCAATCCCTTAGAGCGTTTTCGAGACCGCCGTTGACTCCTTTCTTCCGATGTGGACAAGGACGAAGATGATGATGACGATGGTTGTCTTTGTTTCTACCTGCGTCTACTACGTTTACAAGTAGGAGTATGCGATTCACCTACGGACTCTGCATCACTCATGGTAACTGAAGGGTTCCATAGCATCTGGTTACATTCTTTTCACATTTTCAAGGCTGTAATATTCAGGAAGAGAGTCAGGCGAAGTTTTTGGGTAATGTGATTGACAGCTTACTCACTTGGAAACCTCATGTTGAAGTTGTGGCTGTGCGTAAAAATTTTTTCCAAAAAAAGACAACCGAAAAATAACGATTTCGGAAGGCGGTGACAAGTAATTAATAAAATACCAGATTCTATTATGTGGGCCATTGCCACATTTGTGTGCTGGTTTGGCGAGGAAGAAAACCACTGGAGACTTCTTGCTTCTATATTTAGAGTACGAGTAGCTCGCTGCTGAATGAGTTTTTTTTTTTGGGTGGGTAATCATCAAATAACTTCTCCCGCTCTGGGTGGAGCAGGAGGGCGTGTCAGACTTTTACTGACTAAAACCCACCCGTGTTCCCTCAGTAGCCTGTATGCCAGGTGCTGCGGTATCTCTTTCGAACAAACCCGCACCCCTGGCATCGGCCCTTGCGGGCTCCATCGGTTTGTGCTGACATCTCTTTGAGGCGCGCGTAAAACACAACACGCCGTAGATCTGGGCTTGGTCCTTACCAGACAGCGAGCTACCCATTACTCGCCGTCCGCAAGCCCACGCCTACGGTGGCCGGAAATCAGCCTGGGATTCCCGACGCCCAGGGCGTCTCCTGCGGCGGTTAGGGCCGTGCGGGTGCATATACTGCCTCTCCACCACGTGCGCCGCCTCCATCTTCGCGAGCATTACTGCTTCGCTCAAGGAGGTGACGGCTACCCATGCACTCTCGCTCCGTACCATGGTCTGGACCAGGGCTGGACGCGAGAGATCGCCGCCGCTGATCGCGTCAACGAGGACACGGCGGTACTCCGCCCAAGCCGGGCGCTCCGCCCAAGCCGGGAAGACCTCCACCGTGTCCTCAGGGCGTTATTAGCAGTTTAGCAGTGGAAACACCTGGACGTTTCCTCCTGCCTTATCTGAAACAGGAACCTCCCGAAACAACCGTGACGTGAGGACCTGCGTCAGGCGGAAAGTGAGGACGCCATGCCGCCTCTCAAGCCACTTTTCAAAGAGGGGACTTACCGCCGCAACCGCGGCGTGCCCAGGTGTTGAATGTGTTGAATGGCTAAAATGTTCCTCCTATAAAAGTAGTTTGACAATTGATGTTGACAGTTTGAGTTAGTAGACAATTTTTGATAAGAATTCGAATTTCGGTTTGACCAAACATAATTATAAAAAAGCGCGCGAAAATCGTCAGCTAATCAGAACACGGCACAATATCATTAAAAATGCACGAAAAGTGTCGGCCAATCAGAGCGAGGCACAATATTGAACATTTTTACCATTTTTTTTTATTTATTTTTTTATGCCTCGAACCTATACCGTAACGAGGACCGCGCTACATTATTTGTGAAGATCAATGAAAACAATATAAAATATACAGAGGCCAGCACATCAAGCTACCCCAATCTGTTAAATTTGTTTGATAGTTTTTCAACTTTATTGCAAACGAATAAGGTTCCTGTTAAATTGGGAAAATTTGACAGTTTGGGATAGCTCGACCTGCTAGCGTCTGTACACAACTACGAACTAATTGTTAAAACTATTGCACTTATGTACAGTCTGAGTGTCTATGTATCACTTTATACACACTATTCTGTTATATACACTATTCTATCACTTTTCCCGCACATATTACCATACCAGATTCCTATGTCCCGCGAGAGTCGGCATCTCACTGGCTTCATCACTCCTGAAGTCCTGACGGCCACTATGAATTTAAGAGTATGCCGTTTGGTTTAGCCAACGCCCCCGCTGTGTTCCAGCGAATGATTAATGAAATTCTTTGGAATAGACGATTTGATTATTCACTTACGTATTTAGATGATTTACTTATTCCATCTAAAACAATAGATCAAGGTTTGAACGATTAGAAGAAATTTTGAAATATTTTCGCGAATTTGGACTAACACTAAAATTAACTAAATGCCGGTTTTCCGATATCACGATTAACTAAGTATTTAGGTTATGAAATATCTACGTGAGTAAGACCCGGGGAAGCAAAAGACTTGGCTGTCAGGGAATTCCCTTGCCGTAGAAACATTCACGAAGTCCGTCAATTATTGGGGCTTACCGTTTTATATGGGGAAATAGTCCAGTCATTTAAGCTTAAATTAGGTAAGAATCGCGGAATTCGAGATACCCAGCTGTAAGTCTGTAAATACTTGTATATTGACACCCTAAAAGTTGTCTCAAAACCTACATATGGTAGGGTGTACGCAACTATTACCTACATTTCAAGGTCAAAGGTCACAAAAATTGTTTATTTTTTCGCTTTTTTTGTAAATATCCCATTTCCTATGGATTTTTTTGTTATTTGCATTTATTATCAATATTGTAGAATACAAAATTCTCTATTTTTGTTTATAAATGTTTTATACGGTGAACCGTTTTCGAGATAGAGGGCGGAGAGCGCGCGGTTACAGGATCACTTCAGGTCAACCGGTGCCTCCGGTCGAAAACGCGCCATATATAGTTGATTTACTATGGATAAAACAATTATTATAAATATTATTTTGTCAATTTTTATTAACTATTATATTATATTTTATCATTTTCTTCATGCATTAAATCTATAATTCTATTCTGTATATACTGATAACCGTTTCCTAAAATAAAAAAATATTAAGGGAAAAACTTAAATCATAATATTATATTCCCATTTACACTAATGACATTTTAAATAGAAAATAATAAAGTGCATCTTCTTTAAAATCTGTAAATTTTATAATCCTTCCACTACGTCAAAAATTATGACGAGATATGCGAACATAAATGTAGGGAACAGCTGATTTTTTTTTCGAGATTTCAGGTTTGGTCCCATAGTAAAAGTTGTTCATAATGATGAGTACAATGACCTCTTAAGAGGTTATTGGTGTTTTTCAAATAACCCTGTATATGGCGCGTTTTCGACCGGAGGCACCGGTTGACCTGAAGTGATCCTGTGACCGCGCGCTCTCCGCCCTCTATCTCGAAAACGGTTCACCGTATAAAAAAATTATAAACAAAATTTGTAGAGAATTTTGTATTCTACAATATTGAGAATAATAAATACAAATAGCAAAAAACCCATAGAAAATGAGATATTTACAAAAAAAAGCGCAAAAAACCGATTTTGTGACCTTTGACCTTGAAATTTAATAGTTGCGTACACCCTACCATAAGTAGGTTTTGAGACAACTTTTAGGGTGTCAATATACAAGTATATAAGTATTTACAGACTTACAGCTGGGTATCACGAATTCCGAGGTGAACTAACTATAATGACTGGACTAAAATAGCGCAACCACTCCCTAAATTACTAAAGAAAAATGTTGCATGTTATTGGGGCAGTGATCAACAAACTTTATTCAATTCTTTGAAGGAAAGTCTTAACCAGGCAAGTGCAGGTCGTACAAGGCATTGTACGATCTGCAGTTAGAGACCGAGTTTATTTATTTATTACATTTGGGAAAACAAACAGTAGCATATTAAGGTTAAACAGTAACAATCTTAAAATTAAACTCAACAAATATACTACCCACAACATTTTCCACAGATTACTATTATATAATAAAAACAAGTTGTTAGCAAAGGTTAACTAGCAGGGCAAACTTAATGAAAAAGAAATTAAAAAAAAAAAAAACAGTGTTCTTTAAAAGATGTAACAGCAAAAAAAAAAGAGCATGAAATAAATAAATTACAAAAATCCTAGCCAATTAACAATGATACCTACATTGCGTATAACCTAAAACCTATGGAGCCTACTGCCGTTCCTTTAGAATTTTAATTATTTCCTTTTTAAATTAATATCTGCTTATGAATAGAAGTTATAGAGTTACACACGGATGCTAGCGCCCTTGGTATTGGCGGAATCCTGAAGCAAAGGCAAGCATCCCCCCGCGTTCTAAAACCAGTCGCTTACTTTAGTAGACAGACTACGGTGGATGAAAAACATTTTCATTTTTACGAGTTAGAAACTTTGCCCGTAGTCTGTTCGGGTTTAACGACATTGGGCAAGTCTGATATTCTTCAAATCGGCAATTCGTCAAATTTAATATTGGTTAAATCGTCTGTTTGTCCAATTATAAAATTTGCCAAATACGCTATTGGTCAAGTAATTTATGTACAATCAACTGTAAAAATGAAAGTACCTCATGATATTTACACATTCTGTTCATTAAAGAAGTTTAGAGTGTACCTACTTGTTAGGAATCCCGTTTAAGGTATTTAACGATTGCGCGGCGCTTAGGACAACATTGACAAAGAGAGATCTCGTTCCGCGGATAGCCAGGTGGTGGTTGCAAATATGCGAATATAACTTTGAAATTTAAAACTGCCCAGGTGTTAATATGGCGCATGTCGACGCCTTAAGCAGAAACACTTGCCTAAACGTGGAAGGACATGTTGGGCCTGTTAATGTTCTTAATATTGAATCGGATACTTGGATCCTAACCCTACAAATGGGTGACCCCGAAACCTCTCGAATTGTAAGAGTTCTTAAACCTGAAACCGATCTCGAATTTGAAGATCTAAAGCAAAAATTTACGGTAAAAAAAATGCGCCTCCCTGGTGCACCGCGTGCGGGCCAGCCCCAACATTATTCTGCGCTGTGTGGCGAGCAGACTTGATTTATCTGTGAGTCAATACTGCACGCTTTCCAACTTGGTGTTACGCGTGCGGCAGTGATTCACATGTACTCATGGTTTTAGGTTAATTGATTAGAATAGGAAAACCAACTTAGGGGTAAGGAATATTGTTACTAACACAATTGAGTCATGTTACTTGATAATTATGGACATTATTTATTTATCGCAAAGTTGATAATTTGTTGTTTATGTCTTGTGGTACAGAGGCCAGCACATCAAGCTACCCCAATCTGTCAAATTTCTTTGATAGTTTTTCAACTATATTCCAAAGGAATAAGGTTTAAGTTCAATTGGGAAAATTTGACAGTTTGGGATAGCTTGACCCGCTGGCGACTGTACCACGAAGTGCTTGTTGGCAAGTTTGCAGAGTTAACCACAACGAAAGAAAGAAAGAATAAAAATCCAATTTTGGTTCGCAAAATTACGACGATTTTTCAAAAAATATGTACCTAAGTTCCTGCATAGAATGTGCTTATAATAAGGATAGTGCGGCTAAAAAGAAGTAGGGTCTACTTTTCCAATAGAAAAAAATGTATACCGTTCCACACAATTCATATTGACCATTTGGGACCGTTCGTAAGGAGCAGAAACGGCAACTCTTTCATACTTAATTGAGGTTGTAGATGGGTTCACTAAGTACGTATTCGTCAGAGCAGCAAAAGATACGAAAACAAAGAGCAGAATTAAAATCTTGGAGAATATTTTCACTGACTTTGGTACACCGGCTAGAATCATTTCTGAACGTGGCACTTCGTTCACATCCACAGCTTTCGAAATTTTTTGCAAATGTCTTGGTAGCGGGCGGCATCAATTGGGTACCCCAGTTGTATTAAAATGTTAATACAACTGAGGTACCCAATTGATGCAGCCCACCGTACATGTACTTATAGAGGTATGAGGAACAGGGTGTAAAGATGCTAAAGGAGGATCCTCCGACCAGACGGGTATTGTGCCTGGTGGGCAATGCCCGACAGCTGATGTCGGGATATTTTATTTATTCAAGTGTCGTGGTAAACCCTATTTGCGCGATGTAGAATTTCTAAGAATAGTTCTCCTGTGGCATTGTAGATGGCGCCACTTTTCTTTTTGGCATTTTCGATTTTGTTGCGAAGCATTTTTATTCATAATGCCGCTACATCACTCTCCCCCGGAGACCGGAGGTCGATAGTGGGCTGAGTTAGTGCATATTGTGATGCTTGCCAGGGTCAGTTGTGGTTCCAGTGGGTCGGAACCGGGTGTCGCATAGTTCGCGGTGAGTCGGAACTGTCTGCGACGAATCCCCAGTGAGTCGGGGTTGCGCTGCGTTGTGCTCCAGTGAGTCGGATGTGGTACAGCGCTGGGTTGAGAGGTTGAGGCTGACTGCTGGCGTTGACCGGGAGATTGACCTCTCGACCGGCCGAAAGTGCAGTGTGTTGGGCCATGGTTGCTGATGAGGCTGTGGGTGATGACCAGGCATGCGGTTCGCTGCATGCAGGTGGTCAGGATACCCGTTGAAGCCGTGGGTGCTGGCTGGCTGTGTGACTCGCCGCTCGAAAGCTTGAGGAAGTGGTCTTGATTTGATGAAGATGACGTCACGCCGAAGTATTGCACGTAGGCTGCGCTGACGTTCTTTCACGGGGTCACCAGTATAGAAGTATGAGGAACAGGGTGTAAAGTTCACTCATATCTTTGTTGGTATCGGAGGATCCTCCGACCAGACGGGTATTATTGTGCCTGGTGGGCAACTGCCCGACAGTTGATGTCGGGATTTTGTACTAATCTGGGTATCGTGGTAAACTCTGATTGCGCGATGTAGAATTTCTAAGAATAGTTCGCCTGTGCCATTGTAAATGGCGCCACTTTTCTTTTTGCGTTTTTCGATTTTGTAGCGAAGCATTTTTAACCCCCGACGCAAAAACGACGGGGTGTTATAAGTTTGACGTGTGTGTGCGTGCGTGTGTGTGTGTGTGTGTGTGTGTGTGTGTGTGTGTGTGTGTGTGTGTGTGTGTGTGTGTGTGTGCGTGCGTGCGTGCGTGCGTGCGTGCGTGCGTGCGTGCGTGCGTGCGTGCGTGCGTGTGTGTGTGTGTGTGTGTGTGTGTGTGTGTGTGTGTGTGGGTGTGGGTGTGTGTGTGTGTGTGTGTGGGTGTGTGTGTGTGTGTGCAAGTCGGGGGACGGCTAGGCCTCTGTTTGGCGTTTTCATTGACCGTCCCCCGACTTGACAATGCCCTGATCAAAATATTACGTTAAAATTAAAAGGCCTATAAATATTATTTTTTACTTTTTTGAGTTTTTGTTTGGGTCGGGGGTTTTTTAAATTTTAAATTTAATTTTTTTATTTGTAGTGCCGCTACATACTTAACGTATTCGCTTGTCCCAGAGCAAACGGACACTATTCTAAATTCATTTTAATGGAAATGTGCGTGACTGGGACAAGTGTCTAGCTAAGGTTCAGTGGGGTATTTATTTATTTAATTAATCGTACATATAGTCTTAATACAAGTTTTTTTTTTATTTGTATCATTAAACCAGAGATGGTTTGTATTGATACTCACATTCGATAACACTGCTTAATCACTAAATTAATAGGTAACAAAATTTTGGATGTACAGTCGCCAGCACATCAAGTTACCCCACTTTGACCTTGAACGCTTTATAAGCAGCAATAGCGAGAATCGTGTGAAAGACATATATAGCTTTTTGTCCGCTCTTTTTCGTAATGTTTCGTGCTGCAGTGCGTACCTGAGAGTGTGTGCGTATGCGCGTCGTGGTGTAGAATAAGATACTTTGCGATAAGAAATAGCGTAGCAGGCCCGAAAAAGAAGCGGTCCGTGCACGGCGCATTGCCTAAACTACTTAAGAAAGCTTGGATATAATCGTTTTTTTATATTTTATTTCTTCATTTTTACTTAAATAATAGTTGGAAATACCTGTAAGTATTAAGTAGATAGTAGTATTCGAATTACCTGTCTTCAAGCGTCTGTCAATCATTTGCACCGCATCGCAAAAATACAGTCCACTAAATTAGCCCCAGCGCCACCATTTTCTTTGGTCCCTCTCACCGGATAATTAGGTATTTGAATTAGGTACATATTTGATATAGTTATTGTATTAGTATTTATTCCATAGGTAATAAACGCACCGCATCGCAGTCATATACCTAACGCAATTTGTTGTTTGTTTCGCTGCAAATCGTTCATCTATTACCTACGTACGTAAGCGGTACCTACATGCGTAGCTATATATAGATCGTTCGATTACTTATTCAGCGAACCCTAAAATGTAAATTGAAAACTGAACTACTTAATGCATTGACCGCGACATGTGACAGTATTTAACAATAACCGAAAAAGCACGAGCGGTGTTAGCCCGTTAGCCGTCCGTCGGTCGTCGGCGTGTGTGCCGGCAGAACGGCGCGGTGGCTTGCGCTGTAAGCATGGTATTCTTACCGCCCTTGTAAATTAGTTATAAGACTAACTAAGACATGTCTACTTAGATGTTTAATTAGATTTTTGTTACCAAAAATATTTATATCGAGCGCTAATCCTGCCGACAAACTGTCACGCAGTTTGGCAGGTTTATAAATTATGTAAAAGTTTTGGCCAAAATAAATGATTTATTTATTATTATTATTTTGACATATATTTTATATTCTCGGCTAGCCGGAAAAGCTGATAACACGGGCCTAAGCCAAGTGATTATCAGTTGGGCTAAGTGCGGTCACGTGCAGAACATTGCACAGAAGATGGTACAGTATTTGTGTTCTGATGTGGGTTTTCTGAGTCACATTGCAGAAACTTTCTCACGAGTCTGCATGTGTTTAGTATCGCTGCCTTCTGCAGCAGGTGGTAAGTATTTGGAGGTAAGTTAAGGGAATTAAGGGATTGGTGAAGTTGTTTCGGTATTACTCCTGTTGTAGACAATACTGTTGGTACTATTGTAACTTTTTGCAAATGCCAAAGTCTGGTTACTTCATCTTTTAATTCAGTGTATTTGCTCAGTTTTTCTGCTATTGTTGTTTGCAAGTTGTGTGTATTTGGTATGGCAATATCTATTAAATATCCAGTTTTGTTTAACTTATTAATAAGTGTAATATCTGGTCTATTGAAATGAATGGTTCGATCGGTAAGAATGGCGCGGTCAAAGTATAGTTTTGTTGAGGGGTTCTCTAATACAGTTTCTGGATTGTATTTGTAGTATGGTGTAACGGAATCTATGAGTTTGAATTGGTGTGCTATTTTTTGGTGTATAATGTTGGCTACTTGATCGTGTCTGTGTTTGTAGTCCGTTTGGGCAATCGACTTGCACGCGCCTGTGATATGCTGGATCGTTTCTGGAGAACTATTGCATTTCCTGCATGTGTCATTATTTAAATTCTTTATGATGAACTTTCTGTAATTTTTGGTTTCAATTACCTGGTCCTGTATAGCAAGCATAAACCCTTCAGTCTCCGGGAAGAGTTCGCCTCGGTTTAGCCACGCGTTCGACGCTTCTTTGTCGACATTTATGTGGTTTAAGTCTTGGCGATGTCTTCCGTGTAGAGATTTCTGGGTCCATTCTAAAAGCTTAATTTTGTCGTCGATTGCTTTTTCGTTTCTCTGTTCAGATGTATCTTTTAAATTTAGGGGTGTTAAGTTTTGGTCGTCATGTGTTATCACTTTGTGAAGAATAGAAGTTTCAATTTTTGAATAAAAGAACTGTCGAAGTGCCTTTATCTGTCTATTGTGTAGGTTAAGAAAGTCAATAAGTCCTCTACCTCCTTCTTTCCGCGGCAGTGTTAATCTCTGAAGACAGGATCGTGGGTGGTGTTTGCGGAATTTTGTCATTTTGGTATTAATTTTTCGTTGAAGGTTTTTCAGGTCGGTTTTGGTCCAATTGATTATCCCAAAAGAATATGTAAGAATCGGTATGGCGAAGGTGTTAATCGCTTTGATAGTATTTCGAGAATATAGTTGCGTTTTCAAAATTGTGTTCAGTCTGTGTTGAAATTGAAGTGTTAATTTTTGTTTAGTTTCTTTGTAGTGTATCTGTCGTGATTGTGTGTAGCCTAGGTACTTATAACTGTCTTGTTCCTCTAATGGTTCTATCTGTTCTCCTGTACCTAAAGTGTATTGGTGTTGGTAGTTTTGTCCTGCTCTAATTGAATTTATTTTACATTTATCTATGCCGAATTCCATTTTAATGTCGTTTGAGAATTGTTCTGTCAATTTTGCTAATTCATAGAGTTGGGTCTCACTTTTGGCATATAATTTGATATCGTCCATGTACAATAGATGATTTATTTCTATTTTTTGAACCTCAGTATGTCCTTCGGTACTTAGATGTTTTAATGGGATTCCTAAAGTAGTTGCATTTAATATATTCGATAAGGGATTTAGAGCAAGACAGAACCATAGTGGGCTTAAAGCATCTCCCTGAAAGATACCTCTCTGAATTTTTATTGGGCTGGTATCCACTGTTTTAGTAGGGGAAGTTAGTCTTAGGACAGTGGTCCAAGACGTCATCGTGGCCTTTAGGAATGATACTATAGTTGGATGTATTTTGTATATCTCTAAAATTTTTACAAGCCACGAATGGGGTACAGAGTCGTAAGCTTTTTTGTAGTCAATATACATGCTAAACAGATCGCTTTTGGATTTTAAAATGTTTTTAAGAATTACTGAGTCTATGATTAATTGTTCCTTGCAGCCTTGGCTGAATTTACGGCATCCTTTCTGCTGTTCAGCTAAGATATTATTAGTGTCGATGTGTTGATATATTAGTTCAGAAATACAAGATGTGATAATTTTGTACAAGGTCTGCAAGCATGTTATAGGTCGATATTTTGCTGGATTTGAGAGATCATTACGATCTTTAGGTATCATAAAAGTTGTACCTGAAGTTATGTAGGATGGTATTGTTTTAGGTTCCTGTATGAATGTATTTATGTGATTATATAGGAAACTATGGATAAATGTAAATTTTTTGTACCAATAACTATGAATGTTATCTGAACCTGGTGCTTTCCAGTTATGTAAACGAGAAAGTACTTTATGGAAAATTTCTGGGGATATGTGGTCTAATGCCATTGCTTGAATATTGTTTTGGCTGTTGGTCAGTTCAGCTTGTATCCAATCTGCTTGGGCATTGTGTTCGACTGGTTGTTCCCAAATTCCTGCCCAGAAGTTTTGTAACGTCTCTGAGTCAGGGTTGTTATGATCATCATCATTTTGGCCCTGAACGTTAGATGTCGCCTGTCTAATATAGCGGTAGAAAAGTTTTTCATTGTGGGTGAATTGAGTGTTTTGTAATTTTCTTTGGGTACATGCTTTATATCGTTGTAGTCGGCCTGTTACGACTGACAGTTTTTGCTTAAGTGTGTCTAATGTGTGAGCTGCTTGTGTATTTGGTTCTTCATGAACAGTGTGAATTTTATATTGTTCTATTATCTTGTTAACGTGTTTAATTATTTTCCTACTTCTATTGCCATTGATGAATTGGGTCATTCTAGCTATATTTGATCGTAAATCATTTAATTTTCGTTCTAGTCGTGTCTCCCAGTTAGGTTTATATTCTTTTTTTGCCCTTTGGGACACTTGTCTTGCTTGAAGGTTCATTTTTGCTCCGTTAACTTTTGCCGCGGTCCATGCCGCACAATATATATTAGTCTGTAAAGTGTAGAACTCAGTTTCTTTATTAACGTTTTCCGGTAAAATTATTTTGTTTAGGTAGCTCACAATTCGGGCAAGTTTTTTAGAAGGTTTTTGTTTGGGAATAAAAATTCTATTTATAGGGCTAGTATCTTTGTAATATTGCAGTGCTTGTTGGAACGTGTCATCTATTAATGGGTCCCTATCTAGGTTAGCTTGTTGGTTAGGTAGAATTTCTTCTGCAATGTTAATTTCAGTATGATTTACAGTAAATGTAGATTCTTGGGTGGAGTTAATATCAATGCTGTTTATAAATTGCGGTTCAGAATTATTGTTGTAGTTTGGATTTACTATCGTCGTTTCACTTGTGAAGTTGCTAAAGTTAAGATTATTTAGTCGTAATTCTTCAGATATTTCTAGTTTTAATGAGTTTAATCTGTCAGTAGTGACATATTTATTGTTTATAATTGCTCTCCTCTGATCAGCTATTCGTTGTTCGCTTAGATGAGCAAGTGCAGGAAAACTGTTGATAAAATCTTCATACATGCGTCTTCTATAAACTGTTTCGTTTCTACCCAAATCTGTTACTCGATAATAGGATCGCATTATAGCTTCATTTTGTTCATTGGTCCATCTCATTCGAGTCTGTGTTCTATTTTTAGTAGTTTGTGTTTCTGGAGTTCTAGGTTGCATTTGGGTAGATTGTGTGGGTGTAAGTATTTGTTGTACATGGTTGATACAGTTTTGTGACTGTTGGGTGGAGTGATTAAATTGTAGAAGATCTAATTCTACTTTTACGTCGTTTCGTATCTCCTGTATAGTTTTTTGTGGTAATAATTTGTTGTTTATTATAGCTCTACGTTGGTCTCCTATTCTCTGTCGACTAACCTGCATGTTCGGGTATTTTTCTAGAAATTTTAGGTGGAGCGGTTCAAGGTAAGTTTTTCTGTCTGTATCCAGTGCGGTCAATTGAAAATAAGTGCGCAGTATGAACTTATTCATTTCAGGTGTCCATCGTCTGCGCGTACTTGGGGCGCTTGTAGTGGGTGCAAGCTCAGAGTCAAGGTTGACTTCCTGCACAACACTATCAAGCGTGCTGGTTGTGGACAAGCTAGTTGTTCTTCTTGTCATGTAGGAGGGGCGAGAAGAAGGGATGGATGAAAATAATGAAATAGTATCATCGCCCGTAGAATCGGCTGTGGCTTCTACGTAGTGAGCCCGCCTGTTCAACTCACTACGACCAGCTGTAACAATTTTTTCGGTGGGAGCCCGCTTGCTCAACTCCTCACCGCCGATGGTTCGCATGCTGTGGCACCTAGCATCGGCTCCAGATGCGCCCCGGCGCTCCCCGGGAAGCGACCGTAAATTGTATACTCTCTTATTACTCATCTCCATAATGGGTTACCTTTCCTTGTTAGCCGCATAAGTTTTTTGTACAGTTGTACAGTACGCGTGTCCGCCCCCCACGTAGCCAGGTGTTCAGCTTGGACGTAAGGTAGGATTTTAGGGGGCTTATTATTATTATTATTATTATTCGGAAGTCAAAAAGTAATAGAATATCAGAAACAGAGACACAACGTCGGTAGTCGTAGATTTCTCTCGCAGTTCGTTTTATCTACCTACCCACTTGTATTTAGATGTTGCCCGCGTCACTGTTCTCTGCCGCTAATTAGCTAATAACTTTATTTTGTTTACCGCTGTGATAGTGTGTGTCATACACTGTCATACGATGCCTCCAAAGGTCAATAAAGTTGAATTGAAACTTTTATATGCTAAAAGAGACATGCTATTTTCCCGCGTGCAATCTATTTGTGATAATGCACTTAAAACGGGTGATCTAGCCATTAGAGATTCGTTCTTATGTTCAGTAGAAAACTTGGATAGTTCGCGCACGGAGTTTGAATCCGTAATTCACGATATTAACGTTTTAGAGTTAGAATTAAATCCAGAATACACTGTGAGCTACCAAGCTTTGGCGTCATTTGATGATTTATTCTGCCGCATTAAACGGGTCGCGAGAAGCTTGGAGATGCTGTCTGTCCATCAGAGCCAGGCAAATCACACTCGCGATCGACAAATCTTCTATTTGTTCTTTGTGTAATACTCAACATTTGCAATTGTACAAGTGTTCCGGTTTCTTAAAATTAACGCCTTAAGAACGTTATAAGTTTGTTCGCGACAACAATTTCCCCCTTATGCATAAACGCTGGTTAAAGTTAAGTAATGAGTAGCGTCTGTTTAACCATACATTTTTGACGTTTAAACATCATTTAACTTTAATCATCGTTTATGAATATGGCCATTTGTGTTTTAACTGCCTAAGTGACAAGCATCGGGTTACGTCTTGTAATAGTAATCAAATTTGTCGTAAGTGCTCTTCAAAGCACCACACTTTACTCCACAGGGAGAAAGGTAATAACAATGCCGCATCCAATGTGAGCACAGCTGGTTTATCAAGCGGTGACACGTCGTCGCCGCCGGTCAGTGCGGACTCTGCGGCCGCTCAGCCAGCGCGCGCCGCCGCTGCTCCGTCAGCTCGCGACGTTGCCTGCGCGCAGACCGCCGTGAGTGACGTCACGTTGTGTTCGATGTCCGGAAGCAGTGCACGTACTACCGTGGTGCTTGCAACCGCTCACGTTATTGTTAACGATGCATTAGGAAATCCGTGTCTTGTCCGAGCGTTGTTAGATTGCGCTTCGCAGAGTAATTTCTTGACAAAAAATTGTTGTCAACGCCTTGGGTTTAATAACCGGCCAGCCCACTCAATAGTTAAAGGGTTCGGTGGTTTAAAATCAACCATTCATGGTTCGATTAAAATTAAATTTGCATCGCGTTTTAATTCCGATATCTGTTTTGATATGGATTCGCTTATAGTAGATAAAATTACGGAACAATTACCTACTGTCCCGGTTGACACGTCTTTATTGACCAAGTTTAAAGACCTACCGTTGGCAGATGAATCTTATGGTGTCCCTGGAGACGTCGATATGTTGATCGGCGCATCGATTCTCCCGCACCTCCAGCTATCGCGTAAGATTCAAGGTCATTCGTCGTACCCCGCACCGCACGCCCTAGAAACAGTTCTAGGTTTTGTTATTGTTGGTTCCGCACCCGCACATTTAAATAGTTACTCGACTGTGTCACACTGCTGCACTGTTGAGCCGCCGTTGGAGTCTACCATCCGCAGATTCTGGGAAATGAAGAAGTCAATGTCCCGCCTATCCTAAGCCCTGATGATAAGGTGGCTGAGGAGATTTATTGTCGCACGACTACTCGAGATAATGAAGGTCGTTATGTTGTCGCCCTTCCATTCAAGAAGGATATTTTTTCGCTCGGTGACTCCTACGCTTCCGCTGAAAGACGCTTTTCTTGTTTAGAACGTAAGATGCAGGCATCTCCGAAGTTGAAGCAAGCCTATGATGAGGTTGTTATCGAATACCTAGATAAAGGATACATCTCACCTGCGCCCACCGCCGAGACTGACGAGACTCGCGATCATCCATCTTACATCATTCCACACCACGGATCGAGTTGTTAGAGAAGACAAGCTTACTACTAAGCTCCGCGTGGTTTTGGACGGCAGTGCTAAGACTAGCACTTCTGTATCGCTCAATGATATTTTGTATTGTGGTCAAAACCTTCAAGGTAACTTATTTGACATTATTGTAAATTTCCGCTTGTTTGCTGTCGCGCTTTCCGCCGACATAAGGCAAATGTTTCTTTCTATTGGTATTCGCAAATGCGACCGTAGATTTCAACGTTTTTTGTATAGGTTTTCGCCTAAAGAACCTTTGAGAGTTTACGAGTTTGATCGTGTTTGTTTTGGGCTTAAG
Source organism: Polymixis flavicincta (assembly GCA_949987655.1). Lineage (NCBI taxonomy): Eukaryota > Metazoa > Arthropoda > Insecta > Lepidoptera > Noctuidae > Polymixis > Polymixis flavicincta. The sequence continues at coordinate 5,337,226 of OX465187.1, forward strand.
TCGAGTCCTTTCCATGCGCTTCGCACTATCAAGCAATTAGCCGCTGATGAGGGTGAAAGATTCCCAAGAGCGAAAGATACTATTGCGACTGGGTTATACATGGATGACTTTGTTCATAGTGTCGCCAGCGAGGCAGAGGCCGTTGAGACCGCTGCTCAATTCTTATGAAAGCCGGTCAGTTTGATCTTGTGAAGTGGACAAGTAACTTGCAGACAGTTCTAGATTCGATTCCACTATCACACCAATTATCTTCGGTCAAGGAATTTGATGGTGATGATACGCACAAGGTTCTAGGCTTAAGTTGGTCACCCGCGTCTGACATGTTCAGTCTTAAAGTTAGTTCAACTCCGCAAGTTTGTACTAAGCGCATTATCCTGTCGTGTGTAGCACGAATATGGGATATTATGGGATTTGTAGCTCCCGTCGTTTTATATGCCAAGTTGCTTATAAAGGAACTTTGGCTTTCCAATAGTGATTGGGACGACCCCGCGCCCGACAATATTGTTAAATTGTGGGCTCGCTTTCGGAAGGAGCTTCCATTGCTCAATCAAATAAAAATTCCACGCCATGTTGGTATATTCTCAGACAGTATAGTAACTGTTGTAGGCTTCGCGGATGCCAGTGAGAAGGCTAACGGGGGAGTAGTTTATTTTCACGTTTTGAATACTGATAAGGTCTCGGTTAGTCTTATAAGCGCTAAATCCAAAGTCTCACCCCGCAAGGACCATATTTTAGATTTGATTGTAGATTATCATCATAAGGTGAATTGTCACGCAGGTCCGGATTTGTTGATGGCTATCCTTAGACAGAAGTATTGGATACTTTCCGCTCGCAATTTGATTCGCGCTAGAGTGCATAAATGTGTGCCCTGTTTTAAGCTTCGCCCGCGTTTTATCGCGCCTGAAATGGCCGATCATCGCTCTTGCCGTGTTGTTCAATCCGCTAAACCTTTCGTACACACCGGTACCGACTTCGCCGGCCCGTTTAGGGTAACTATTACCCGGGGTCGTGGTATACGCTCCAAGAAAGCTTACGTTTGTCTATTCATTTGTATGACAACTCGCGCTGTTCACATAGAATTGACCGGTGATTTAAGCACGCAAAGTTTTATGTCCGCTTTTAAGCGTTTTTTGTCGCGCCGTGGTCCCGTCAAACGTTTATATTCGGACAACGGTACTAATTACGTAGTATCTCGGAATTACACGAATTCTTGCGGTCAAAGTATTATAAGAGTGAATTTGCTCATATTTTGGCCGAAAATCGTATTGAATGGCATTTTAATACGCCCGCTGCTAGTCACTTTGGTGGTAATTGGGAGGCTAATAATAGGTCTTTACCTATGAAATTGCCGTTTTGTATGAAAAAATTTAAACGAATTTTTTTCATGAATTTTTTATTTGTATTAATCGAAGTAATCACCCATGCAATCAATGCATCTTTGCCATCGCAGTGGCAGTTTATTGATGCCCTTCTTAAAGAAATCAGCTGGACGGGAGGCAACAAATTCTTCAAAGGCATTTTGTACTGCCTCTCGGGTATTAAATTTTTTTCCCGCCAAGAAGTTATCCAAATTCTGGAAAAAGTAGTAGTCTGTAGGCGCAAGGTCTGGTGAGTAGGGCGGATGACGGAGAGCTTCCAACCCCAGTTCTTGCAACTTGGAGACCGTCTGCTGTGCAGTATGAGGTCGCGCGTTGTCGTGCAGGAGCAGCGGAGACGAGCGATTGACCAATGCTGGTTGGAGATGCGCCAGCTTCTCCATCATTGTGTTCAGTTCTTCACAGTACACATCTGCAGTAATGCTCACCCCGTTTGGTAAGAAGCTGTGATGAATCACACCGGCGCTAGACCACCAAACAGTGACCATCACTTTTCTAGGGGTAAGTTTTCGTTTAGGGCATTGTTTAGGTGCTGAACCAGGATCCAACCAACTTGCTGAGCGCTTACGGTTATCAAACAGAATCCATTTTTCATCGCAGGTAACAATGCGGTTCAAAATTCCTTCATTTGTGTGTCTGTTGAGCAGTGCAAGGCACGTCTCGACGCGTACTTCGCGCTGGCGATCATTGAGTTCGTGGGGCACCCATTTGTCAAGCTTTTTTACCTTGCCAATTTGACGCAAATGGACCAATATTGTTTTGACGCTAACGTCGAAAGTTGCTGCTAATTCAGCCGTAGATTGTGTATCATCAGCTTCCACAATCGCCTTTAATTCGTCATTGTCGACCAAAGTCTTCGGACGACCGCGAGGTTCATTTTTCAGGTCGAAATTTCCAGAACGGAAGCGAGCAAACCAATAACAGGTGGTGCGTTGGTTTGTAGTGTTAGCTCCGTAAACGTCGTTGATGTTGCGTGCCGCTTGTGCCGCGTTGCTGCCACGACGGTACTCATATTCCATAATTACTCGAATTTTTAACGTATCCATGATGACGAAAAAGATTGAAATGCGATGAAAATGTAACACTAATCAATAAAGAAATGACTACTTTTAGAAAAAAAAATCCATGTTTTTAAAATAAAATTAATTTGAAATTAGAATTCTTAGCCAAACAAAAATTATTTTGATTTGAAATGGCCAGTACTGCAGAACGGCAATTTCATAGGTAAAGACCTAATATTAAAAGCCTCAAGTCGCATCTGTTCCGCGTTGTAGGCGTGCAGATTCTCTCTTATGAGGAGCTGAGTACTGTACTCACTCAGATAGAGGCAGTAATGAATACTCGTCCACTGTGTCGAACTCTATCTAGTGACCCGTCGGAGTCTTTAGCTTTAACGCCGGCTCATTTCTTAACCACGACTCCTCTTAAGTATTTGCCCGCTATGGATGTTGATGAAGACAGACTGCATCTCCTAAAGCGTCACGCTCTTTTGGATAGATTAGTTCAATCCTTTTGGAGGCGTTGGAGAACAGATTATTTGCACACGCTGCAGTCGCGTCAAAAATGGAATACTCCATCGAATCCAGTCACCGCTGGTACTGTGGTAGTTTTAATGACCGAGAATGCGCCCCCTCTACACTGGCCTCTAGGTGTAGTGGAGGAAGTTTTCCCTGATTCAAAGGGAGTAACGCGTAGTATAGTTAGAGTTAAAACCGCAACCGGTTCGTATTTACGTCCGGTTATTCGTCTCTGTCCTCTGCCTAATCAGCAGCAGGTTTCAAATTAGTTTAGTAGTTATAGTAACGCATTATATATAGTTTAGAAATAGGTTAGCAATTAGAGGTTACACCAGAATTTGGTTATTTGATTGGTTTCGCTTATTGTTTTGAAGGTAACCCTTCAAACCGGGGGGGAATGGTTGCGCCAACATTCTAATATGATTGACATTCGTTCCTAGAACCTTCACTCCCTTTTCCCGCACATACCTCGTGTGTATGAAGGACTGAATGCGTGCATTCACTCCGCCATCTTTCGCGAAGAACGTTACTTCCGATCTGAACCGCTCCGCTAACGCATGGCGGATAGTCAGCTCCGCTAAAACTATTGATAAGTGTGTAATAAGACATAATTGACAGCTTGTGTTTGTGTAACGTGTGAGGACAGTAACTGGAAGTTCAGCTGCCCCTGAACCTGGATGAACTGGTGCATCGGCGAAGACGGCGAAAGCACGTGTCTCCCGTAAAGGTTTGTGCATCCCTCCCCTATTATAATCGGGTTGTATTCTATCGTCCAGAACTCCAAGCAACTCGAATTACCTGTCTTCAAGCGTCTGTCAATCATTTGCACCGCATCGCAAAAATACAGTCCACTAAATTAGCCCCAGCGCCACCACTATGCATTACTAGATAACAATAATATAGTACCGTAAAACGGGGCTATTTGAAACATCTTTTTGCTAAAACATGTGTTTAATAAAAGAACAGTGTATGAAATAACGCAACAAGGGGCTTTTTGAGTAGTTCCTATAATGCCCTCTTGATCACTTCTACTACTATACGTCTATCGTAGTAAGTTTTGAAGATATATATTTTGAAATACGCTGTTCCAAATATCGCTACTATGGGGTTATTTGGTACCACAATTTATTGGACCTGTTTTTCTTAATTTATCAAACATTGTGCTAAATAAAACCGTCGAAGCGATATTTGGAAATATTTTAGGGTAACCTGGTTTTGTTTAAATGGCAATTTGACTGTTTTTGGTCAAGAAAATACCGAATTATATGAAGGTAGTTACATATCGAAATTATATTTGTTGCCAAAATGGGGTTATTTGGAATATTACGTAAGTATAACAAAGTTGTACCTATTATAAGTAAAGCGATATTTGGAATTCTTAAGGGTAAGCTATTTTTTACGTGTGTCATGAATGTGGGCTGGATTATGATGAATTTATAAATAAATAAAACCCAACTATCTCATTTCAATTGACATATTTATTTAATATTCATGGTGAATAAAGAAAAACGTAAGAAAAATAAAAAGTCAAAACAAATGTTAAATATTCCCAACATAAAATTCTAGAAAAAAAAGGAATACGAATGAAAAAAATTATGATGATGTGAATTGAGATGTATTTTTGACGTAGCTCAAAAATACATCTCATCGCTTTTTTCAGCGAGTAGGAATTCTTCGACATTAGGATTTTTCTTCATTAAAATTTTTTTTACAATCCATATGTCGTCAACCTCATCTCGATCAATTTTCTTGGTAATTCGAAATGCAAGCTGTGGCTTTTTTATTGTTTTGAAAAAATTTACTGTGTAGTTATATTTACGTCCATCAATTTTAATATTTTCAATAAATCCAACATAATATTTACATTTTTTACCGTCACAGTAGCGCACCAAAACATGGTCGTTCACAGCATATAAAGATTCCATTACATGTTCTTCAAGTTCTTGATTGCTCTCTACATGTTCTTGCCTGGTGTTATTATAATTTTGGTCGTTTTCATTACAGTACATATCTAAATCCAGTTCAAAGTCTTTCTGTATTTGCAAGGGATCCACATTTTCTTGGTGAGAATCATTGGACTCATGAGCTTTTGAAATCTCAGGTTCCGGCAAATCGATATTCTCACTTATTAATGCTGAGGTACTCACATTTTTATCAGTCTTATAGATTCCATGTTCTAGCTCAGTCTTTAAGTTATCATAAGTCTTTTGTTTTATAGAACCTGCAGTTACATATGATCTTACAGATGACATTTTGCAATCTTTTATGTTCGAATTTTGGAGGTCTTTTGTATCTGTTGGTTCATTATTGTAAAAGCAAAGTTCATGTACTTCAGATTCATCTTTTTGCGTTATTAAATCTTCTTCTAAATCTATATTATCACATATCGTTACTAAATTTCTTGGATTGTTGTCAGTCTTATCAGTTTCGTATTCTAACTTAGTCGTTAAGTTGTCATCAGTCTTTTGTTCAACATAACCAGCAGGTACATATGATCTAGCAATTATCTTATCATCATCGTCAGGAATTAGACTGTTTTCTGCAGTTGGCTGTTTAATGTAAGTACAGTCACTCATGTCTTTGTTACATTCGTAGCCTTCATCATTGCTCTTGACATCAGAGCTGTTTTCACTAAAATTAACATCTATAATGTCCGAGTCACTATGGACACTCATGAGATCTGACACACTTGTAGTGTCAGAATCTGTTGAATCTCTTTTGGTTTTCTTGTTTTTGGATTTCTCGGCTTTAACACTGGCTATCAATAGTTGAATACTTACTGGATCCAAGTCTAATTTTTTCAAATCACTTATTTTCATCTGTTTTTTTTCTAGTTTTGGCCTACTTTTATTTCCCTTGCCTTTGCGGTTAATAGATAGATTTTCACCAGATGCTGGTTTATTTTTCAAATCACTAATCTTCAGCTGACTTTCTTCTATTTTTACTTTACTTTTCTTTCCCTTGCCCTTGCCTTTAAAAAATACATATTCTCCAGTTTCTGGTTTGTTACTAGTTTCTATAATCTTTTCATGTTGTGAACTTTGATCATCTGAGCTGACGTATGTGGAGTCAGAGGCATAGGCATTACATAGCCCGGAAGGACCAGCAATTGGCTGCGTATCAAGCAAATTCGATTCTTCATTTTTACATCCTCCGGTGATATCAGAATCGGTGTTACTCATGTCTTTGTCAGATAAATCGGAATTGGATATAGTCAAAGATTTTTTATTCTTCGTTTTGCCCGACACTCGCTTTTGTGTATTTTTCCTTTTTTTTTCCTGGAGGGGTTTGGTTATGGCTATGTCGTCTGCTGTAATACTCATTCCGGGTGGTACATTGCATTTCCTTTTTCGTTTTGTTTGTCCAGTGGCACTTGTAGGACATCTCATTTCTTGCAAAAGTTCTATTACAGCCGAAGATGCTGCGTTCTCTATCTCTTCTTCTGGAATAATCTGTGTTTGTGGCAAGCGTGACTTGGGTCGGTCCGAATTTATAGGGTATAAGCCACATTTGTTAAATCCGGCTATCAGGTTATTGGATTCCGTGCCACTCTCTACCAACTTATTCTTCAATTTCTTTAACAACTTTGGAAATGAACTTTTAACTAGAGTCTTATGTTTTAATCCTTCTGTCTTCTTCCACTTTGTTAATACGTCACGCCAATACCTTTTTAAAGGAGCGTAAAAAGCCACATCCAGTGGCTGGAGAAGATGTGTAGTTTTTGGAGGTAAGCAAATAAACGTTATGTTCAGTTCACTGCAAGTCTGTAGAACAGATTGTGAGAAATGAGAAGACAAGTTATCTCCTATTACAACTTTTCGTCCTGGTTTTTTTCTTGCGTACGGAACTATTATCGTATGAAACCAGTTTTCGAAGCATACCGAATCAAACCAGCCACTTTTTGACCTATTGTATCTGGTGCCTTCAGGTCCTCCCTCCAGCCATTGATCCCACAGATGATCCGCTTTGTAAACCACATATATCGGCAAGGATTGTCCATCTGCAGTGCCAGCAAACATCAAAGAAATTGATGACTTAGAACTATTTATTACCCTTTCAGGGTATTTACATCCTCTCTTAAAAATATATTTTTTGTTACCCGGGTCATCGGTTAGGTTTGTCTCATCATAATTGATGAGACAGTCTGGGGAGACTCCTTTGATAGATTTTTCGTAACGATCAAAAAACTCATCTATTTCCTGTTCTGTAGTTTTGGCGCGATCGCTAGATATGTTTGACGCTGTTCGATTGGAAATCTCATGTTTGTGTCTGTTTAGGAAATTGCGCGCCCAGTCTACACCAGGGATGTTGTCTTTTAGTCCATATATGGTTTTTCCAATTTTATTTAAATATTTTTGTGCAAATACTCGTAGGTCAGTTGAATCAAAAGGAAACCCCCAGTGGCTCAGTAATTGAATATATTCTACAAACGATTTCTCTTCTTCTTTCGAAAATAGGGTTGGGTGCCCCGCTTTTTCTTGCGTGCAATTTTTATATCTATATTTTCTGCTTAAAGTGCTAATCGGAATATTGTAATGTTGCGCAGCGTCTTTCACTTTCAAATTACCATTCTGAACGGCTTCTATTGCTTTTTGTAAATCTTCTTCAGAATACCGCAGATATGGTGGATGAGTTTTGCCATTGCGTGAGTTGGTATACTTCCTTTGATATGTTCGCACCATGATATCATCCCTAGTTTCATATTATCTGTGGACAAAATAATAGGTAGGTAGTGGTACCTATGTAATTTTAACTTATTCAATTGAAGCGTGATAACTTAGCCTTAAGTGAATTTTGTTGCACTATTGGGGCTATTTGAAGCGACTACTTTAATCCATACTAATGCATAGAAAACCGTAGAAGGGGCTATTTGAAATATTGTTCCAAATAACCCCAAAATCAACCTCAAAAAGCCCCAATCACAAAAAATAGGTACAGTACATAGCTCGTTAGAGATAGAAAACAGCAACTAAAACCACTGAAATCTGCGCAAAACACACGTATACATAGTTTGATTAGCGTAGTACATACCTTTCTAGATTTTGTGTATCAGATGAAAGTTGTAACCCCACGATAAAAACCAGAAATTCGAAATTTACAAAAACATTTACTGCTCCACGTGAAATGCTAAAGTAACCTCCAAAATTTGAATGTGACATAGACAGTTAGTTGTTGTGTTGCCAGGTGGCATTCAAATATTCCTACCCTTGACAGATAAAAAAATACATGTGATCAAAACTTTTATTTTAGAAATTCCAAATAACCTCACTATATCCAAAAAACCCCATTTTACGGTATTTCATTTATTTATGTTGGAGCCGTCGAAGATGTGTTTCTTTAACATTTAAAAATCGCCCGACGCCGACGTGATGATCTTGTTTGTTTTATTTTTATGTATGGCACATGTCGCAGTTGACCTTGAGAGGCCGTGACTGCTTAATCGGGCTTTCCTGTGAAGGGTTTTTAGTGATACTAAAAGCCTCCAGCCAGGGCATTAAACCTACTTACACCTAAAGCGACTGCACGCTGAGGGCACCCCCTGTGGGGTACGAACCTCGGCTCAAGGCGTCACTGGCGGGGGTGGGGGTGGGGACAGGCTGGATCAAGATATTTTCATGATTATTATCATTCGGGGAATTTAACTCTACTGGCTCAGCTGCGGCGCGGGCTGGCGCTTCAACGAGCAAGGGACGGTCGGGAGATCTTGTTTGCACTTCATTATTCCTTTTATATGTAATGTCTGTGTGTATTTCTTTTGTTAGGATGCAGGTATTATATTGATGAGTTTTGGTGAAATACAATCCTAATGTAACCTGCCTTGAATAGACTGCATAGATAAAAGAATAAGTAGACATCAGTTTGACAAAATGTCATAACAATATTATTATGTAAAAGATGCTTTTATATAATGTTGTTGAACAGACACATTTTTCGAACATATGAAGCAATGGTTTAACAATCTGTTTCAAAGCGAAACAGAGTATGATGAATCGTGAGTTACGCAATTAGGGTGCAGTTAAATCTTAATAGACAAATAGTTTATGACCGATTCACAGAGTACTAACACAGAAAGCAAAGTGCGAAACATGAATAATGTAAGAAAGTCGTAAAAGGATACTAAAACAAAGATGATATGGATGACTGAAAAAGAAGCGAAGTATTATAATTTCAACAACACGAAATTACGAACTTAAAAAAAAACATGTTCCTTGAAATATAACTAAAAGGTATCCAACCAGGACTCGGGTAAAACCGAACGTAAAGTAAAAGTCCCAGATTTTCAGGGCATCACTCGCTTTCATCGAGGTGGTCGCGAATTTCCGTTACACTGATGGCGCCGTTGTGTACACACTCGAGTACGGCGAGCAGCAGTCGCTTTACGTTGTTCTTGGCCGCAAACTCGATGAGATCGCACGCGTTCCCCGCGCTCACGCTGCGTACCAGTCTTTCCACGCAGAGCTGCTCCAGCTCCGGCATGATATAGCTCGAAGACAAAAGCAGCAACTGCACCAAGCCCGACTCGGGAAGCTCGCGTAGATACAAATAGCTCTTCAACTGCTCGAGAGTGGCTTTGGAAGCGTCGGTGAGGTGTCCCTCGGCGGAGTCACGCCACTCGCCACCCAGCATGTGGCGCAGCACGGGGCTGGCGGCCGCCAGCACGGCGCGGTGAATGCGCACGGAGCCGTCATCGCCGCGCAGCTCAAAGTCCGTCAGCTCGGTGTCCCCGTGCAGACCTGCGAACGAGTTTGCATTCGGCTGCAGGCACATCTCTACCGCCACGTCGAACGTGAATCGCTGCTTCTTGTTCTCATGTATCAAGTGCCACGTGCCGTCGTCGCTGGTGAACGTCTTGCCCACTATGTTCAGCTCCACGCTGTTGAAGTGTATCATGTAGGTGGGGTCGTCGTCGGCACGACGCTTGGTGAACCGCACAAACAACAAGTTATTGTAGTACAGACTGTGTTGTCCTTTGTTGTTGTACGCATTGGTGAGTCCGCTGTTGTTGTACGCATTGGTGAGTCCGCTGTTGTTGTACACATTGACCTGCGTGGCGATTAGTTGCACCTGGAACAGCGCCGCGCCGTTGATCACGAACTCGGGGCTCTTCTTTGTAGCGAAGGGACAACCTCCAGCGGAGGGTGCGTAGTGCGTGACGCTCAGCTTCGCTTCCAGAAAGTTGCCTTTTAGTTTCACTTCGCTACTTACCATTTCGCTAAAAGGAGAAAAAAAACCACTTTATTTCAGACACCTAACATGACACGTGTAGACTTACCTACCTGCAATTTCTTAAACAGTAAGCTGTGCATGTGGATTGAGGGCCCCTTTTTTATCCTTGCGAAACGAATTAGTTAACTCTCAAATTCCACCATACATCATTTTGATATCAAAAGGGGTTAGGCAGCGTTTTCGTTGAAAGCTCCCAGACGGCTTATTTTTTTCCGACACCTCCAACAAACGCCAATCACCAATGTATGCAAAAACTTGACAAATTATATACTAAAACCTTCCTCGTAGACCACTCTCCATTGGTGAAAACAGCATGAAAATCTGTTAAGTTTATCGCGAAGAGACAGACAGACAGACGCGGCGGAGGACTTAATTCTATAATATGTAGTGATATACTACAATCCCAGCTGAAATATATTTATTACCTCAAGTGAGTAGCTACATTTTCTATTCAGAAAACAAATCTACTGTATTTTTAACCGACTTCAAAAAAAGGACGAGATTCTGTATGTATTTTTTTTTCTTGTAGGTATGTTCACCGATTTCTCCCCAATTTGTGGACCGATTCTCAAAATTATGTTTTTATTTGAAAGAATATACTCCTGAGGTGGTCCCATTGGCACCGAGTCACGATCTGATGATGGTATCCCAGGGAAATCGAGAGTAACCCTCAAACTTTATAGGTATTAACAATGTTTTTCATATATTTTCTGAAGCTATTGAGACATTTGTGTGTGGTCATCATCATCTCATGAGGCTGAGCTGATGAAGGAAGGCACAACTCTTTAACGGTTAGGAGTTAGGTAGAGGTACGGGCAAAATTCTTTTTTGGTCGAAAGTAGCTTAATCCGAAATGATCTGATGAAGCGTTTCGGAGACAGACAACGGAACTCTTCAAAAAATGACAGCAAATTGACCGCGATTGCTGCTGTCACATAAATATGCATTGTTTTGACCCCAAGAATCATGAAATTTCGAATTGGTGTGGGGAAGGGAGATACTATAACTAAAAAGTGAAAAAATAAAAATAAAAAACACCGGACTTCCGGAAAAACACTACAAAGTGACAAATAACTTTATTTTCGGAAGACGGTGACTTTGATATGTATTTTATTAATTTCTTGTCACCATCTGTTGAAAAAAGATTTTAACATTCTGCAGTGGCGTTTTCATCTACGCCACGAAGATTTTCTGTTTGGCAAATTCACCCATAGACTAACGCAAATTAGAACAAGTTTTTTACTATTTTAGTATTAAAATGTAACATATTGTCTGTTCTTCTAAATGCCATACTTTCAGAGGCAGTTGATTTCTAAATTTTCTATAGGATTACATTTTCTAGGCTATGATAAAGTTACTTTTGTGGAGTGATCAGTATCCAGAGTAGTCTACCGCTACGTCGAACGTGAATCGCTGCTTCTTGTTCTCATGTATCAAGTGCCACGTGCCGTCGTCGCTGGTGAACGTCTTGCCCACTATGTTCAGCTCCACGCTGTTGAAGTGTATCACGTAGGTGAGGTCGTCAGCGGCACGACGCTTGGTGAACCGCACGAACAACAAGTTGTTGTTGTCAAGTACACATCGGTGTGTCCGTTGTTGACCTGCGCGGCGGCGGCGATCAGTTGCACCTGGAACAGCGCCACTCCGCTGATCACGAACTCGGGGCTCGTTCCTTTAGCGAAGAGTGTTGGTGTTAATTATGGTTAGCTTCGTTGCCTTTTTGTGTTACTTCTCTGGTTGCAATTCTGCAAAAAAAAAAAACTTAATACACCTGGCTTGGCAGGATATAGAGGTATTGGCAATGTCTAAAACAGTTAATTAAATAAAACGCCATCTGGAATTTGTTATGTAGTTCAATGAAACCTGAGGGGCAATTCTGGTAATTTTAAGAACGTTCACAGTCTGATCTCAGTGTCCATCTGTCAAAAATTCCTCGAGTTTCCATACATTTTTGACAAATTTTTGAAATTCGTTTGTCGCCGAGATGACACTGCGCACGTTTTTAATTACGAGAATTGGCCTTCTGTTCAAACCGCATATGCTTCTTGGTTTAATTTCCCCACAGACCATCATTATTATATCCTGGATAAAAACCTCGATTAAAATCGATCGAATATTATAAATGCGAAAATAACTCTTTGTCTTTCTGTGCGTGTCTGTCACGGTTTCGCGAGTTCAAGACTGTACGGATTTCGACAGACCACGAGGCTACCCGGTAGTGTTGACATAAGTAAATCTTGAATGAATGTTTTACATTTTGACCGTGTAATTTTGTATGAAAAATCTTGTTTTCTTTTTAAATGAATAATAAGCCTATATAGCCGAGCCTCCCTGAAGCGCAAACTCATCAATCTTTACCTACGGTGCACAGACCAGGGGCCCAAGTCTGCAATTTTTATAAATTCGTCATTCATTCCAACACGACCCCATTGTCATTTTGCTAAAAGTTCGTAATCTGCTAAATTCATAGTGGTCGATCATTGGTCTCTTATTAGAATTGTCTTATAAAGGCATTGTCGTATTGCCATTACTAAAAAACCCTATAATATAAATAATTTTCGAAAAAATACTACTAAATTTGAACATTATTATTTCATGCCAGATTTCATTTATATGTACATATTTTATCATATTATTTTAGGAACTGTCAAAATTTTAGCAGATCACCCCCTGAGTGAGATTTGTCATTATGTACGAGATTACCAATAAATGCCATTTCTTTCAATGGAGTGTCAGTGGCTGACCACTGATGACGCCATTATATTAGTAGATTACTAAACTTGTCAAAATCAACAATTATTTATTAACTTATTTATTTATATTTATTTCAGGCACATTACCCATAATTTTGTTAGTATTACTTAAATTATGTTAGTATCATTACATTAATTACTTTTATTACACAAACAAAAACAAAAATAAATAGGTACAGTATTCCCCAAGTTGCATTGTATTCAATACAACTTAAGGAACACTATATCTACCACGCCATCTTCTGGACACACCTGGCAACAATACATGCACTGCGCACAGGTGGCCCATCAGATGGCCCTCAGTTTTGTTAGCAACAATGCTCAGGAGACTGTTGTCGCTGTCTCGCACTCGACTGACTCGACGCAGTAATGAAGCGGATCTTTTACGCATGATCGCAAAAAAGTCATCTGTACGCGCTGCTGCGAACATCCCTGACGCGCTACAATGAATTTGCGCAATTATGAAATCAATGATAGACCATTCTGTGACAATGACAATGACATTACCTGCGGAAACGTTACGTCGGCGTCGCCATCGTGTCCATTCCGCAGGTAGTCATTCCATACACTTTGGCGTAGCGTTTGGCGTGAACGCTAACAGAAATATATTTTGTCTCTAGGCCCTGCACGCTAATTGCGTAACTCACGATTAATCATAATCGGTTTCGCTTTGACAGTTCAACAATATTCATTGCGTTATTTACCAACGTAAATAGATTCGTCTGAATTGTAGAGTGACACTGGGTATACCAAAATTGAAAAAAAAAACCCGTTTTTTGGCGCTACATTGTGTAATGAAAAAAAAAAACCTCAATACTTTTTGAATGGGATATCAAAGTAAAGGGTTTCATAAATAGCTTGCAAAAGTTAATGCAACTTGTATGTTTACATGTAATTTGGAATAAAAAATGCTAAAATAATAAAAAGCAACAAAATAGTCAACGTTACAACATAAAATACATTATTATTCATTAATTATATTAAGTGTGTATGGCAGACAACTACAAAAACTAAAAAGATTAAAATAAAAATATTCTTAATAAAACAAAAAACCCTACTGCCTAAAAAGTAATTTAATTAAAAAGATGGAAACCAGAAACTTGTTTTAAAAGGATGACTATTAGACTGAATACTATATGCAGTCGGAGCCAATAAAGGTCATTATTGTTAAATTTAAGTAATGCCTCCGACTGCATGAGATTGCGAGGCCCCCGAGCTGAGGAGTAGGTGGCTTCACCACTCGCCGCCGCGGCTGAGGCTAGCCGAAGCCGCGGTGGTGAGCGTGAAACACATCTGCGACGATAAGCTCGCATGGGACCGCCGGAGCCGTGACAGAAACCATACCTGCTACATGTTGCTTGCTTGCTGCATGCTTGCTTGCATGCTGTATGTATGACGTATGCTTGTTTACATTTTTCTAAATTATAACACAATCATATTTTAATTGGTCACTAGTAAATCATGTTATGTTAACGTCGTGATATGGTTGGCGATTTTAGATAACTCTCTATTATGGGTCGGGCAGACGAGACTAGGTACGTGGAGTCGGTTTTGCAGAGATTCGTTTCTGTCACGCCCGCCGCTCCCGCAGCACGCTCAATCAAATAAATCGCAATATTAAATATTTTAAAAGATAGGCCTAAAGATTTTCGACTAAAAAACGTTATATCCAATAACGTTATAGTATTACATTATAAGTCTTATGTTAACACTTTAGTCGGGCTCTATGTCCTACCAATTTCATTGGTGTACAAATATATTCGTTAGTCAATTATAGTATGATTATTAATAAATGATTATTCAATTACAATTTATTTTTCCATGCATGTCAATGGTAAATTATAATAAAGGGTTAGCTAAGTCATATTTCATCATATTGTAGTTAAGTCAATTAAATATATGAATAAACAATTATCAATTATAAATAAAATAAATTACATGCATGTCAATGATAAATTACATGGGGTGGTAATGTCATATTTTATCGTTTAAAAATTCTTCGTTAAAGTAATACTTACGTCTTATCTTTTAGAAATGAATACAATTTACTTTTGAATTTTCGGACACTATCTGCACTCCTTATACATTTCGGTAATTTATTATAGACCTTTGGAGCCATTACAAAAATACTGTTTTTGCAGTGCAGTACAAGATCCCACTGTTTGTAACCGATCACAACGGCGCGCGGCGCTGACTAGTGATTCGAGCTTTATATAGGTACCTACCTAAATTATTTTTGACGAACATAGACGTATCATAGATGGTACAACGACGGCATAGTTAATATTTTGGAATTAAAAAAAAACGGTTTGCAGCTGTCTGTTGTCTGCAAATTATATATAGATCTTAAGCACCTTTTTTGACACTTAAATACCATATCTTTACCCGTGGCATTGCCCCAAAATATAATTCCACATCTCAATGTTGAGGCTACTAGACCATGATACGCCGTTAAGACTGTTGCTCCATTTGCCGTTTTATTTAACATGTGCAAAGCGCAGGAATGTTGGTTTAGCTTACTGCATACTTTGTCAATATGTGAATTCCATTTTAAAGTGTTTTCTATGTTTAGTCCAAGAAATTTTGTCACATTTATTCATTAAAAAATTTGTCCTTGTATTTAATATTTAAGTCCAGATTGTTATTTACTCTTTGTTGAAATTTCATTAATACTGTTTTGTCAAGATTTATTACCAAATTATTATTTTGTAGCCAAGTCACAACTGATAGCAAGGTAGAATTAATCTCGGCCTCTAATGTGCTCACCTCGTCACTATTAAAAAGTAAAGTACTGTCATCTGCAAACATTGTCATAGGATACGATAATGCTGTCGGAAAGTCGTAAAATTCTATTTATTGTCGTTATTTGTTGCCTATCACAGAGATAAGATTCTATTAAATTAGATATATTTCCTCTTATTCTGTATGCGTTAAGTTTACTTAGAAGTATTTTATGGTCTACGCGATCAAAAGCTTTTGACACGTCCATATAAAGCGCCAGAGTTGGTAATCTCTTATCTACTCTGCCGCTAACCATATGTAAGAAATCGTAGATAGCCATGTCAATAGATCCGTTTTTCTTAAAACCTTTCTGGTTATCAATGAATAGGCAGTTTTTCTCAAAGTATGAGTTAAGTTGATAATATATTGCTTTCTCGAATATTTTTGAAAAAATCGGTACTAACGCTATCGGTCTTTAGCAGGACATATCTTTTCTGTTGTCCTTCTTGAAGTGAGGTTTTATAATTGTTATTTTTAATTCTTCTGGAAAGTAACCATGGCTTAAGCACATATTGATTAGATGGCTCAACCTAGGGGCAATAATTGTGGAGACCCGTTTGATAATACTCATTGATTATATCGTTGAACCCAGTGCTAGCCGTATTTTTTAGCGACATAATATTTCGGTGAATTTCTGGTGGTAGTGTAGGCGACATAAACACAGAAGTAATTCTACTGCTTATTTTATGTTTATTTTTATTGTCTCTAAATTAGTAAGTGGTTTCCCTTGATCTACAAAGTAATCGTTAAAAGCTTGTGCTATCATGAGGATTAGTTAAGATTTTATCATTTGACTTAATTTGCATTATGGTTTCGTTTGGTAAATTATGTTTATTCTTGTTTTTGTTTATAACATTCCAAGTTGCTTTACATAGGTTCTGAGCTGAATGTATGAAACGATTATTGTGGGCTTTCGGACTGAGATTTATAACTTTCTTCAGCCGATTTGAAAGCATTTTAAAGTTTGCTTTATTTTGCTTATTTGGTAATGACCGGTATTTCCATAGCAATTCTCTTTTTTTCTTAATGCCACGACTAATCCATTTTGCTTTTTGTTAAGTCGATATTCGTATTTTTATATTTGGAAAACATAAATCATATAGCAACTTAAACAAGTCATAGAATAATTTGAATGCCTTAGCAGGATCCGTTTCCTCGTATGCGTCAGCAAAAGTTATGGCTTTGATGTTGTCTATGAATTTCTGAACATTTTCTTTTGAGTAATCTCGTTTAGTTGAGAACCAGTAATTTAATATACATGTTCGTCTTACTGGACATCGTACGAGTTGTGCCGTATGATAGGATACCGCCAGCTCTAAGATTTCTCCTTTTGATCCTCGTACATTGTGAATTATGTTATCTATGCAAGTTCCGCTGCCTAATCTTGTTGGAACCTCCGTTATAAGATCTTTGAATTGTTCTAAACATGTGGTCTTTTTTAAAAGATCAATGTTGAAATCACCGCATATAATTAGTTTTTTCTTAGTGTGCCATGAAAAAGTCTTTAAGAGAATATTCAAATTATTAAAAAATATATCAAGTTTACTCTTTATGTCCCTACTATGTGGACTCCTATAGACACACCTCACAATGATGTTGTGGTCAGTGCGTTCTACTGCGCAACATTCAATTATATTAGACACACAATACTTTCCCACTGACTCCAAAGTTCTATACTTAATATCATTATGCACGTACCACCATGTCGGGATTTCCGAGTGAAATGTGTAGCAAGTGTAAAGTTAGGAATATGTAACAAGGTTAACATCAGATAATATGATATTGTGCTCCGAAAAACAGCACGGTAAACATTATGAGATTTGTTCAAAAGGCCATTAATATTTTGATGTAGAATATTAATATTTTAGTACTCGAAAAAAGTTTTCATGGTCACAGTATTTTTCATCTGCAGAAGATTGACATTGGGCCGATGACATCTCTGATATGGTTAACAATAAATTTTGAAAGATAATACGCATACCCCGGTCGGGTCTAAGTTCTTCAAGACTCGTCGTACTAATTGCAAAAAGAAGCTCTCTGATCCTACCTTGCAGCTCATGAAGGAAAGGCGCGAGATGGTCCTGCAGTCTTCAGACGCTGCGCTCGAGTACCGGTAGCTTAGACAGATCTCTAAATCCTTGAAAAGCGACCTCCGCCGCTTTAATGCAGAATGTATTAAAGACGCAATAGAGCGGAATAAAGGCTCCAAGGGCTTTTCTAGGGATCTGTCTATTGGGCAGAGTCAGCTTACGAAACTGAAGACCGATGAAGGCAGGATCGTATCCACCAAGCCTGAGCTGTTGAGAGAGATTGAGAGCTTCTATGGACAGTTATACACGTCGACAAGAAACCCTGTTACGAATCTGGAAAACGAACCAAGAGCTAGATTGACCCGACACTATACTGAAGACATCCCGGACGCCAGCTTGTACGAGATTAGGATGGCTCTGAAGCAGCTTAATAACAACAAGGCGCCGGGTGATGAGGGAATCACGGCTGAGCTCCTGAAGGCCGGCGGGAAACCCGTTCTTAAGGCCCTCCAGAAGCTGTTTGATTCCGTCATACTCGAGGGCAAAACGCCACAGGCATGGAACAGAGGTGTGGTGGTACTTTTCTTTAAGAAGGGTGACAATGCCCTTCTTAAGAATTATAGGCCCATCTCACTTCTGAGCCATGTCTACAAGCTGTTCTCCAGAGTCATCACGAACCGTCTAGCGCGCAGGTTTGACGACTTCCAGCCTCCCGAACAAGCCGGATTCCGTAAAGGCTTTAGAACAGTAGACCACATACGTACGCTGCGGCAGGTTATACAGAAGACCGAAGAGTATAATCTGCCTCTGTGTTTAGCGTTTGTGGACTACGAAAAAGCCTTTGATTCGATCGAGACATGGGCTGTACTGCAGTCCCTCCAACGGTGCCAGATCGACTATCGGTACATCGAGGTGTTGAAGTGTCTGTACGAAAACGCCACTATGTCAGTCCGTCTCCAGGACCGGACCTCGAAACCTATCCTTCTACAGCGAGGTGTAAGACAGGGAGACGTTATCTCTCCGAAACTCTTCACCGCTGCACTGGAGGATGTCTTCAAGGTTCTGGACTGGAAAGGGGCTGGCATCAACATCAATGGCGAGTACATCACTCACCTTCGGTTTGCCGATGATATAGTTGTCATGGCTGAGACCATGGAGGACCTCAGTACAATGCTCGATGACCTCAGTAGAGCTTCCGAAAGAGTGGGTCTTAAAATGAACATGGACAAGACAAAGATGATGTCCAATGCCCGTGTAACACCCACTCTTGTAACGGTCGGAGGCGCTGCACTCGAAGTTGTGGACGAGTACGTTTACCTAGGACAAACTGTCCAGTTAGGTAGGTCCAACTTCGAGAAAGAGGTCAATCGTCGAATCCGACTCGGCTGGGCAGCGTTCGGGAAGCTTCGCAATATCTTCTCGTCCCACATACCGCAGTGTCTCAAGACGAAAGTCTTTGACCAGTGCGTGTTGCCAGTGATGACATATGGAACCGAAACGTGGTCGCTCACAATGGGCCTCATAAGAAGGCTTAAAGTCACCCAAAGGGCGATGGAAAGGGCCTATGCTTGGAGTTACCCTGCGTGATCGAATCAGGAATGAAGAGATCCGCAGGAGAACCAAGGTAACCGACATAGCCCGAAGAATTGCCAAACTTAATTGGCAGTGGGCAGGGCACATTCCTCGCAGAACAGATGGCCGATGGGGCCGAAAAGTTCTGGAGTGGCGACCGCGTACCGAAAGACGTAAAGTTGGAAGGCCTCCCACAAGGTGGACAGATGACCTTGTGAGGGCCGCGGGAGTCCGCTGGATGCGAGAAGCACAGAACCGGTCCAAGTGGCGGAGCTTGGGGGAGGCCTATGTCCAGCAGTGGACGTCTTTCGGCTGAAATGATGATGATGATGATGATGATGAGTCATTCATAGAATAATCAATTAGTTTTTATGCAAGTATTTTATAAGTTGAAGTGTACCACAATTCGGCGTGACGTAATGACATATTTGAAAGTTTTTAAACACCACTTGAGCTGTGGGCAAAACTTTGTTATTTTTATTCGCACTAACAATACACAGTTTTCTTTTTATGGAAATCGAAGAATGGTCTTCCCATTCTTCCTTCTGTGTTGTTGTATTATCTAGTTCTATCCTTGAAGAATTAATCGTGTCAAGTTTTTTTGAAAATAGTTGTGACTTCCTTGTCTTCTTCTGTGACTTTGTTTGAGAATTTGGGCGCGGAGTATATGTAAATGAGCTTTTTTTAGGAGTTCTCACTTCGCTCATTAATGTTTTTGTAGCCCTTTTAGTAAGTACATCATTTTTACTTGTCAATTCATTTACAGATTTTTAAGCTGAGTATTTTCTATGTTTAAGTTCTTTATTTCTTTGTGTGCCGAGTTAAGTTGTGAAGTAAGTTGTGCAATTTGGTTTTGTAGTTCCTGTATTTGTATATTGTTTTCATCACTTGATATATTTGATAAGCTGCTAGTGCTGCCATCTAACTTCGAACTATTTTCTTCGGACATTTCTAAAGAGCGTGTCTTTGAATGTTGTCAAAGAAGCTCATATTGAAAATCACTAAAAATGGAAAAAGAAATATTGTGTTTGAGTTTCGAACAAGCGCCTTCTAGCGAACACACTCCACGCCGTAACCACTAGGTCATCCAATCAATAGTTTTTACTTTGAAATTAGTCATCTGTTAGTAAGTAAGCGTATCTTTATCCGTTACTTTTTATTTGGATATTGGTGGCGGTAAACTGAAAATAATGAATCGTTTTCTTCGATCAATAATTATTGATCGAAGATGGTTTTCAAACGATAATTCACTTACAATGATATTAAGTATAAACAGTCTTCCTATAAGGTTTACAGCGTTTGGATTTCGGTCGTAAATAGCTTCATCGTATATGAATATTATCACTAGATTTCAATTTAGTTTGATTATTGTAGTCCACTTTCACCAATAAACTACTTCAGAGCACTTAACATGTACCTATACTTTTTTAATAATTGTTTTATACGGAGCTGTTGTTAACGAAATGACACTGACAGTTCTACCTAGTTTATCTAGTGTATCTATGTAGTTTTAGAGTATATAAATGTTATATCTAAAGAAATTATATCAACAGTTGGTACTTATAACTCACGTTTAATACTTATATCTTGTGAACGTTATTGAAATAAAAATATACCAAATAACTTTATATATGAGACGCATCCCTAGTGGGTAAGTATTATATGATATAATTACAAAATCTCCAATAATTACAAGATACAACAACTGAATCTATAATTTTATTTGATATAATGATCAGTTAGAGGAGCTAAACGCAGGTTTTATAATGCCTAAAAGATTATGATGCAGTAAACAAAATCAGAAAAATCTATGATAATCTTCAGGATATACCTATGCTAGTTA
This sequence comes from Polymixis flavicincta, assembly GCA_949987655.1. Taxonomy (NCBI): domain Eukaryota; kingdom Metazoa; phylum Arthropoda; class Insecta; order Lepidoptera; family Noctuidae; genus Polymixis; species Polymixis flavicincta. Next base: position 5,358,325 of record OX465187.1, read on the forward strand.
GATAGTGTGTTGAAAACATCATCATTTCAGCCGAAAGACGTCCACTGCTGGACATAGGCCTCCCCCAAGCTCCGCCACTTCGAACGGTTCTGTGCTTCTGGCATCCAGTTGCAAACATAATACAACTAATTTGATACGATAGAAAAAAAATCACGAAGATACCTCAAAAAAATTCTTTTAACGATTAAAAACCATACTAATATACATGCAATCATTCTGATTTTGAACCGACTTCCAAAAAAGAAGGAGGTTATATGTTCCACCGAATGTACTTTTTTTATGTATGTTCCTCGATTTCTCTCCCATTTGTGGACCGATTCTCAAAATCCTTTTTTTATTTGAAATAGTACCTATACCCCTGAGGTGGTCCCATTGGCACCAAGTCAGGATCTGAATATGGAATCCCAAGGAAATCGAGGGCAACCCTCAAATTTTGTAGGTATTAACAATGTTTTTAATTTATTTTCTAAAGCTATTGAGACATTTGCGTATGGTCATCATCATCTCATGACGCTGAGCTAATGAAGGAAGGTACAGCTCTTAAACGGTTAGCAGTTAGGTGGAGGTTCGGGCATAACTCCGTCATAAGACCGATTTGCAAAATTCTTTTTTTGTTCAAAAGGGGTTTATTTCGAAATGGTCCCATTTAAATCTCATATAGATCGGATGATGCGTTTCGGAGACAGACAACGGAACTCTTCGAAAAATGACAGCAAATTAACCGAGATTGCTGTAGCATAAATATGCATTGATATAAATTCGAAATTTCATCATCCTTGGGGTCAAAACAATTATCTAACTAAAATGTTAACGAAAAAGTGAAAAAAAAAACGAAAAAATAAAAAACAACCGACTTCCAAAAAACACTAGAAAGCGAAAAATAACTTTAATTTCGGAAGTCGGTGACTTTGGATATGTACTTGATTAATTTCTTGTCACCGCCTTCCGAAATTAAAGTATTTTTTTTTTAACGTTTTTCGTCAGATTATTCTACAAGCAAAATACCTACTGGCATAAATAGTGTTTTATTTTTTTAGTCCGATCAATAGATTTTGTAAATCGCATATTCTTATTTCCGAACATAATATCATCATCATATCATCTGCATCCTAATTACGAAGCGCACGATTCTGAATCATTTTAAAACAGATTGCTCATTCATTGCTTACTATGTTCGAAAAATGTGTCTGCTCAACAACGTAAATAACGCAATGAATATTGTTGAACTGACAAAATGAAATAGATTATGATTCGACCGTGAGTTCATCATTCTTCATTCATCCTTCCGCTACGTATTAGGCTTACCTTTGCTAATATAAATATTAGTACGGGTTCGAACTTCGAAGCTCGATCTAGTAGAAACTTAGTCACCATACTAAAAAACAATGGGTAATGGTGGGCCCACCTCTCAATTGAAATAAGATATTCATGAATGAATAGGTATTTTCATGCAGAATAAAACTTAGTATTACGACTAAGGTTAAAAGTCAGTACTTTCGGAGTTATACTAACTTTTATACTGCCAAAATAGTGATTCCAATCTAAGCAAACATTACCCATACTCAAACCGAAGGGCACGATTGGCGCAGTGGTTTAGCGATTGACTGCTGCACTGCGTGTCGCGGGTTCGATCCTGCACGGAACAAATATTTGTATGACCTACAAGTAGTTGTTCCGGGTCTGGGTTTTTGTGTACGTGAGTTTAAATGATTGTATTTTTTTATGGGCACATATAAATTGCAAATGGCTGGCTGCGTGTGAGTGTTTAATTGCTAGTGCGCATTTATTTTCCTTTAACAATAAAGTTCTTGTTGTTTCGCTAGTGCATCTGCTATCCACGTTGAGGTGAACAGCCATTCCTCCATGTGCCATGTTATAATTCGTTCGTTCGCTCGTGTTGAGTACGCCGTATTTTAAACAATAGGAGACCATGTGGTTATGAAGCGCATATGCCACCAACCAAAGATCTTGTTTTTTTTTGTCAATGGCATCTCGCATTTGACATTGACAGGCCGTGACTGCTCAACCGGACTTTCCTGTGAAGGCATTTTTAGTAAACTAAAAGCCTCCAGCCAGTGCATAAAACCTACTTAAACTAAAGCGACTGCACGCTGAGGGCACACCCGTGGGGTACGGACCTCGGCTCAGGGATCACTGAAAGCAGCAAGTGGGGACAGGCTGGATCAAAATATTTTCATTATTATTAACAATCGGGGAATTTAACTCTACTGGCTCAGCTGCGGCGTGGGCTGGCACATCAACGAGCAAGGGACTGTCGGGACCAAAGATCGATGGACAACTCAACTGACTATGTGCCGTTGGGTGGTAGAAGTTGTGTCAATGGTCGCTTCAAGCGAGATTTCAGGCTTATGCGCCAAAGTTATTTTAATAAAACCGTACACAATATGATCACCGATTTAAAAATTGCAGCTCCGATTATAAATTACTTTCATATGCCTATAGACGACCACAGAGACGCAGATGATTTTCTGAATTTGATAAATGAAAGGCCCGAAGTCGACAACCTATTATATAACTACGTGGAAGGGAATTATCTGAACAGACGCAGAGTCAACTTCGAACGAATGGATGCAAATCTACAAGTTCAGGATTTCCCTCAATTAACAGAAGACATCATGTTTCTTGCTTAGGGTTCCTACCACATGAAGTTAGCTCAAGTCCTATTGTATTGAACATCTTCGAGACGTTTTTTACGTCATAGAAAACTACAGAGAAAACGAATTATATGATATAATGGAATAACATATACCCGCAGAGAATGTATGGTTGCTGCCTGGAAGGATATAGTCACGCCACGTAAGAGCAAGAAAATACTATTGCTACATATTAATTGATCAAAACCACGTTGGAAGAAACGCGATAACACAATATTATTGCTCTTGCTTGACCGGACAGCGAACTGTATTGATTTGGTACCTAGGAGTTGGGAGATATCAACCATTTGTGGCCTCCGCGGGTTTTTAAGATGATTAATAATGATTGGTAATTGTCATTGGTGTCCAGGACGAATAATAAATCTTTAAAAAAAGTGAAATACATGTATTTAGTTTTCTACCTTATAGGTACCTAAATATCCATAAAGAATATGTTACACTGAGACGACTTTCAAGCAGGGACTTGAAACGTTTCTCAAAATAACGTTACGCGTAGTTCCAGTACCGATAATTTGTACCGTTCCACTAGTATCGTAACAAAATTCACTCCTTGGAAATAACGATACTGACAAACGGAACGAAATCTTACATTGTTCAATAACGATACTATCAAGATATCGTTATTAGTATAACGATATAATAACGTTATTCATTTCGATACGCGACGTTGCAAGCTTCATGACCTTGGGCTACGTGCGGTGCGGCCAGCCGGCGATGCAAACGCAACGCATCCCTTCTACAATTTCCCGAGCGCAGTATGGCAACGTATCATTTCGCCGTGTTCATTTACATTACTTAACTCGTATCTGATTTTAATTCGTATAGTTTGAGTTTTGACAATTTCTCTTAAATCATGGGCCGTAAGAAGAACATTGTCTACAGATATTTTTCACTAAGCGACGACAAACACTCGAAAAATGTGATGTTCCAGGTTTTGATAAAACTCTTAGGTACAATTTTATATTGCTATTAATATTATTGATCGATGAAAGATGTTTTATCGTCTGCGACAGTAAAGTGATGTTTACAATTACAAAAGGCTTGTCGTAAGTGTTTTCCAAATACATGTCCTCTGCGGTTTAGTTGACGCAGGTATTGGACGCGAAAACAGGTTTAAACTTGCTCGCAAGTCGCAACGTGCGGCCGGCGAGCAAGCGGTACCTCTCGCCACGGTAATAATTTACATTCAGCCCCTTTTGGAAATGGAAAATATTACCTTGACGTCGCCCCTCACAAACCGCCGCCGTTCCCCGCGCACATCAAGTACTTGGCATTTGTTTTGTTTGTCATATCACATGCACGGAGTTACCATTACGGCGCAAAAGATCATTGATTTGGAGATTTTATGACGAAATATAAGGCGATAAATCTAATGAGGTCAGGTTATAATTTTACGAGTTCTTTTTGAGCAGTGGCGTGCATTGCAGTGCCTATCTCGATAAATCACCTTAAGCCTGTTAATTACATTTTAGTGTGTGTGCCCTATAATTTAAGAAACTCACTAAATTATCATACCTACAACATAATATCTTCATAAAAACACGCGCGACAGTAGGCACTCGCCTGGTCGTCGGACGGCCTAGTCGGCTCCCGTATTATTCACACAGTCATTGTCATTGGTCTTTGCACGTTCAAGTTAATACGACGAAATGAAAAATAAGTACGCTGTCTCCGAAATTATTCTCGGCCGTACTAGAAGAAATCTTCAGAAAGCTGGCAGCAGGCTGGACAGAGAGGGGCATTATGGTTGCACATAGGAGATTATCCAATCTCCGTTTTACCATCTTCCGTTTCCGAGTTGACTCAGATGCTAGAAGATCTTAGCACGGCAAGCCTAGAGGTCGGACTTCAAATGAACATGTTAAAGACCAAGTTGATGACGAATAGCGTGCATCTAAGGGTCACCGTGGTGGGTGGGGAGGTTGAATATGTTGATGAGTATCTCTATCTCGGCCTAGTAGTCTCTTTCCAGGTAAGACAAAATAAAGAAGTTGTAAGACTTACCGAAAATACCTGGAAGAGCGATTGGGCCATGAAAGATTCAATGAAAGGCGACCTTCCTCTATCGCTCAAGAGAAGACTCATGGACGTATGTATTCTTCCCATTCTCACATATGATTCTCAAACATGGTTTTTGACAATTCAGCAGAGGTCCACGCTTGAGGTTTTCTAGAGAGCTATGGAACGGAGTATTCTGGGTATGAAACTTGGGGACCGGGTTAAGAATACAACAATCCGTTCCATTACGAAACTTACTGATGTCACTCGCAAAGCTGCCACGTTTAAATGGAATTGGGCTGGACACATCTGCCGTATGTCAGACGATCAGTGGGCCAAACTTACGACCCAGTGGGTCCCGCTTAGTGGCAAACGACATCGCGGCGGGCACAGACGAAGATGGCGGGATGAGCTGGACTCCTTTAATAAAGCTTGGTCCTTGTCAGCTTTGGACAGAGAGAGGTGGAAAGAGAGTATGGGAGGCCTTTGCCCAGCAGTGAGACGTTAAGAGCTGACAAAAAAAATTTGTTGATGGTATAATAATTACACAACAAATATAATATAAGTAACATACAGGTATTATTATAATATAGAATCTTCCGCATTTCAAAATGAGGTAAATTTTCATGTCGTTTGTTTTGTCTCGAATAAACACGTTTGTGACAAATTTATTTGTTCAAAACCTCATACATACTTTTCTTTTTAATATACAGTACAAAGTCATTTACTCACAGCAGATTTGAAGAACAGCAAAGAAGAAATTCTAACCGAATTGACTTACGGTGCTCTAACAATTGTCTTACACGACCCACTAAATTGCAAATTCTTGGCAATTTTTGTGGAATCTTGGTATTGCTGTCTATCGCATCTGGGTGCCTAATTTACAGCTATTCCAAGATTGTATAGAAATTGTTTTGTTTTTGTGTTTCATCTCTTTCTCAGTTAGTTTTTAATGTTAATCTAGCAGTTTGAGTACTTTATGCGGCCTACCCAAATGTCCTCTCTTTGGTCAATTAACTCAGCCTATCGCAGTCCACTGTTGGACATAGGCCTCTCCCAGACTGCACCACAACACTCTGTCTTCCGCCTTCCACATCCAGTATATCCCAGCCACCTTTTAAGGTCATCGGTCCATCTAGCTGGGGGGCGTCCCACACTACGTTTGCCGATACGCGGTCTCCATTCCAGAAATCGTCTGCTCCACCATCCATCGGTCCTTCGACAAACATGGCCAGCCAACTGCCACCTCTGCTTGATTACTCTACAAGCTATGTCGGTAATTCGGGTACTTTTCCGGATAAATTCGTTCCTGATTTTATCCTTCAAAGAAACTCCGAGCATAGCCCGCTCCAAAGCGGCCTTACATTTGTGGATCAGCCCAGCTGTCAGTGTCCACGTTTCGGCACCGTATGTCATCACGGGCAGGATGCACTGGTTGAAGACATTAGTCTTCAAGCATTGCGGAATAGGTGACGAAAAGACATGACGTAGTTTCCCAAACGCTGCCCAATCCAACTGGATCTGTCGGCTTCTTTCTCAAAGTTGTGTCTACCGAGCTGGATGTCTTGCCCTAGGTAAACATACTCCTTCACAACTTCGAGAAGCGACCCTTCAATGTGAATCCACATTGAAGGGTCGCTTCTCGGACTCGGCAAGACGTGAGAATTGCACATGACTTTCGTCTTGTCCAAATTCATGCCAAGGCCAACCCGCCGAGAAGCTCCACTTAGGCTGTGCAGCATCTGGTCTAACTGTTCCAGTGTCTCTGCCATTATGACGATGTCATCGGCAAACCGAAGGTGTGAGATGTATTTGCCGTTAATAGTGATACCCTGTCTAGTCCAGTCCAACGTCTTAAAGATGTCCTCCAACGCGTTGGTGACTAGTTTCTGAGATATTACATCCTCCTGTCGCACCCCTCTAAGCGGTTGGATGGGAATTGTTTCCTTATCCTGGATCTGGACAGTCATCGTGGCAGCGTCATACAAACATCTCAACACCTCGATATGGCGCAAGTAAATTTGACATCGTTGCAGAGAGGCCAGAACTGCCCATATTTCGATGGAGTCGAAAGATTTCTCGCTGTCCACAAGCCATACACAGCGGTTGGTTGCACTCTTCAGTCTACAATTTTCCGAACAGTATGGATGTAGTCTACGGTACTGAAGCCTTTTTGAAAACCGGCTTGTTCTGGCGGCTGGAACTCGTCAAGTTTTCTGGCAAGACGATTCGTGACGACCCTTGAGAACAACTTGTAAACGTAGCTCGGAAGCGAGATGGGTCTATAGTTCTTCAGCAAGGTTTTGTCACCTTTTTTGAAGAACAGAATCACCGCACCTCTGCTCCACACCTCGGGTGTTGTACCCTCTTGGATGACGGAGTTGAAGAGACTCGCTAGCTAAGGAGCTCTGTCGTTATTCCGTCATCACCCGGTGCCTAGTTGTTCTTAAGCAGCTCGAGAGCCGTCCTAACCTCGCACTGGTCGATATCTGGGATTTCCTCCGCGTAGTGGCGCGTTATTTCGGCTCGGTGGTCACCTGCACTATGTTCCGCTGGTTTTGCCGTCCGCGTGTGTGCCCGTAAAAATCCTCAACTTCCTCGAGTATCTCGGACTTTGAAGTCACGATTCTGCCATCCGCAGTTCTTAGTTGCGTCAGATGGGACCTCCGTAATTACTGAGCGAACACTTTCGACCCTCGGTTTTGCTCAATCGCGACCTTAATGTCGTGGGTGTTGGAGCACTGAAGGTCGCGTCGCGTCAGCTTTCGTATTTTGAGGTTTAAGGCCCTCTTTTCTGACGAAGACGGCTGCGTGGATGGCAATTCTCGTCTTTCCCTCATAAGTCCAAGAGTCTCCGAGGAAAGTTTGAACACCTTAATTTTTCACTGCGGCGAGAAAAGTCTGCGGGAGATGTCACGTAGTGCTTTGATCACCTCGTCGGCTTTTTCGTCAACAGTGCCTGAGGTTTCCAGCAGGGCAACTCGATTTTGAAGTTCCAGTTGGAACTTTTCGGATCCTAGAGCAGTTTGGAGCTGCGTAGGTCGGAGGGTAGGCCTCATCGTGCGGATGGCTTTCTTTGGTATTGTTCGTCAAATCGTTGAGCTCTTCAAGTTCTGAAGAAAGAAGAATTTCTTACCGTATTGACTTACGGTGCTCTAACAGTTGGCTTACACGAGCCACTAAATTGTGAATTCTTGGCAATTTCTGTACAATCTTGGAATTGCTGCATATTGCTCAATTTACAGCTATTATATACTTATACTTTACTTTTACTTTAATTCCAAGATTGTATAGGAATTGTTTTGTTTTTGTGTTTCATCTCTTTCTCAGTTCGTTTTTATTGTTAATCTGGCAGTTTGAGTACTTTATGCGGCCTACCCAAATGTCCTTTCGTTGGTATTGTTCATCAAATCGTTGAGTCCTCAAGTTCTGAGTTGAGCTGCATGATTTCTGATAAATGCGTGCACTGATTGGACAGGTCCACTCGATCTGTGTGGTTCTTTCCTCAATAGACCATTTCAGACACCAATCTACATGATATGACCAAGATTATGTCTGGACTTTAAAAGAGACTGTGACCTCTGAGTTTGTTTCGGCCTTTCTTCTCAGAGTAGTCAGATAGGAGACTTCATCTATTTAAAAAAAAAATATGACTGACTTGTAAAAGTGTTTGTACAAACCTACTTACAGAAATAAAATAATTTAATAATGTATAATATTTTTACCCCAACTAAACGCCCGTAAGTAACGAGTACCTCGATAGTCAAACCCACTTATTCGGCCGATAACGAGTACTAATAGAATGGCCGAATATTGCCGAGTACCTAGTAATAAATGAGAAGCGACCTGTTCCTTGCTAGTTGCCGTGGAAATGGGCTGAATGTAAACGGGGTAAAACTTTTAAATATCCACAGACCATAGGATCAATGAGACAAAATTAACAATGTATTCATTATTAAATAACTAGCTGACCCGACAGACGTTGTCCTGTTCGTCCAAAAGTCATTCATACAAAATCACTACCCTACCTACGCTACCCTACACTACCCTACCCTACACTACCTACCTACCCTACCTACCTACCCTACCTACCCTACCTACTCTACCTACCCTACCTACCCTACCTACTCTACCTACCCTACCTACCCTACCTACCCTACCTACCCTACCTACCCTACCTACCTACCCTACCCTACCCTACCTACCCTACCTACCCTACCTACCCTACCTACCCTACCTACCCTACCTACCCTACCTACCCTACCTACCCTACCTACCCTACCTACCCTACCTACCCTACCTACCCTACCTACCCTACCTACCCTACCCTATCTACCCTATTATCCTATCCGTGAAAATTTTCGTTTTTCGACAGCCAACTTCCACTTTGATACTTTTTTTATTTCTGAAACAACTGAACGGGATAAAAATATCCTATGTCCTTCTCCTGGCTCTAAACTACCTCCCTGCCAATTTTCAGCTAAATCGGTTCAGCCGTTCTTGAGTTATAAGTGAAGTAACTAACACGACTTTCTTTTATATATATAGATTAAAATGATAGGTTACGCGCCGATGAGATGTGTACATAAAAAGAAAAAGTTAAATTTGACACAATCACATGAATATAAAAGTAGGCAGATCATCACAACGAATCATTCACAATTACAACAAACAACACTGTCGGAAAAAATATGCACTCTCGAACGATACGGCAGTGGCTTGTGCCAGGGACGGGGCGCGCGGGCGACGGAGCGATGGTCAGCGGGAAAAGTTCTTAAGAATAACGTTAGTAATTAACCTGTAACGTTTCACCTGTAACGTTATTACAAGCGGATAAGCATAATGTTACTGATACCTATAACGTTACTAATAATTTTGTTCCACGAAATTGATTTTCTATAACGTTTTTTTTTTGTAACGTTATTTTTATTTTTAGATCTTAGTATCGCTACAAATTTTGAAACGTTATATGTATGTTGTTATGTGTAATAACGTATATTAAGGGTAACGGAACAAAATTTATTTCGTTTTCAAGTCCCTGCTTTCAAGTCGTCGCATCTCCGAAAGTACTAACATTTGACCATAGTTTTCATAGTAACTAATGTTCCGCTTAAAAAGCCCTATCCAACGGCATAGCAAATGTTACTATTGAAGGGTGGGCCCAGACCCCATACATTTGTTTCCCATTCTGACATTCTCCTTTCCCACAAAGACATGAAAAATTTGGATACCTAGATTTACTAAAGAGCAATTTTAAAATTGCATAATTTCAGGCATTCTACCCACCAACGAAGATATACCTACTTATCAATAACTAGCTTTTGCCAGCGGCTTCGCCCGCGCGGAACATTCATCCCCTATTTAACTCCCTTAGGGGTTTAATTTCGAAAATTCGTTCCTTATTCCTTGTCTACACTATAAAGGGAACCTCTGTGCAAAATTTCAGCCTTCTAGGTCCATGGGTTTGGGCTGGGCGTTGATGAGTCAGTCAGTCAGGACTTCTCTTTTTATTTATATAGATAGATAGAATACTGTTTGTTGAGTTAAATGTATTGTGCTTTTTTCAGGCCTGGCCACCAACACGAGGGCTCGCCACGAGGGAGGGGAATCAAGAGGAGACCCTCTTGATTCTTTCGAATTCCTCGCCCCGCCTCAGTATGTAAAAACACCGCTTGGTGAGAGCATAGACAAATCCACCATGAAACTACTCAAGGTAATTGTATCGTAATTTTTCCGGATAATATTGCATTTAAGGATTCCACCACAAATCAAATACCAATCTAGTTATAGGTAGACATAGAAAAAACTACCGTGAAATACTTAAATAAGGTAAATTCTGTTAGAAGAGTGTCTTTATGCAATTAATAACGTAAACTAATGAAGACCACATCAATAAGGTACATAAAACATGCATGAATATGCCTTCGGAGAAGACATCATACAAAAAATGGTTTCATCATAATTATCATCAGTTAAAACTTCAAAACAATATTGAATTAAAGGGTACTTACATACGTAGAAGTAAACGAATATTTTTGAATATCATCCGTTGTTCTTATACGCGGCTATCGCATGCAAAATGTCGCGGACATAATAGCACCGCGTCGATTTGCTCTTTGAAAAACTATCGACTGGCGGTTCCACGTGAAATAATAATTATAAACCTGCATCCTCATTGCGTAACTCACATAGAAATATAAAAAGCAGGAGAAGTGGGAAAGGGGCGTGTCTGTGTCCGCGCGGTATGATCAGCATGACCATTCCTAAAGGAAATGGCCGTCTCCGCGAACTAGTGTGCTTTCGACCGTTGTCGTGTCAAATCATAAGAATGCCGTGTTGTTCAGTGGTTTCTTGTAAAAACCAAAGCCAAAACAAAAACTTTGTGAATCATGGAATCACTTACCATAAATAAGTACAAGTATTTTTCTATATTTGTCTTTAAAATCATGAAAAACAAGAAATCGAAAAACATTTCTTGCGTTTACCATGTTATTTTTGTTTTCAAATATCACAGCGACTGTATTATTTTTGTACTAAATACATTGCTCCTAAACCACTACCTAAATATTTTGTCGCTAAGTGACTGGACAAGCAATGTAAAAATCACAAAACGATAAAGTATCTATGCGGACGCATTCCGTAGTACGGCCGCTGGTTCTTGCGTCGAGCTAGTGATGTGCTCGTGCAGATCCACTAACGTAGGCTATCGATAATGTCGATTCGCGAATAAATGTATTGCAAGATCGATGTGAATTAATGTTATTCACTTATTTTGATTATTTTACAGCGTAGTAGAGAAATGCCTAAACAACAATCGTAAAGTTAACAAAATTTTAGATAATGTCGGTGGAGTGTTATTGGGTTTGAATTATCGTATAATAAGTCTTATCCTCGTGCTATTTCCTTACTTTTTGTATGGTTTTGGCATTTTACTTACGTTAAAGTCTTCAAACGCTTCGTATGCGTTATTGTTATCGGCATTGTTCAGATAATATATTAGTGACGTATTACGGTTATCGTTTTCATTTTATCTTATTTCCTGGACCCCAAAAAAATTGAAGTAGTACAATAATAAATAGAAGTATCGACAACTTTCCGCTTTAGTCAATCACTAGCGTATATGTAAAATAAATTGCTTTTGCACAGCACAACGGTAGCAACCGTTGTTTGTGTGAGTGAGTTGTACTTAAATGCACGCTGCGTTTGAAGGGATAAGGTCTATATTTGATTGTGTAGTACGTTCTGATTTATAAATTGCGAGTGTGAGCGCGACTTCGTATCTATTGGTTTTACTAAATTGCATGTGTAGTTGTGGCGCGGTAGTGGGGAGCAAGTGGAGACACCGGGTTCCGATACATTTTCAACTACTTGGCATATCTTCTTATTTCTTATATCTATGGTAACTCACGATTAATCATAATCGGTTTCGTTTTGACAGTTCAACAATGTTCATTGCGTTATTTACGTTGTTCAGCAGACATATTTTTCAAACATATGAAGCAATGGTTTAACAATCCGTTTCAAAACGAAACAGCACCCTAATTGCGTAACTCACGATTCATCATAATCTGTATCGTTTTGAAACGGATTGTTAAACCATTGCTTCATCTGTTCGAAAAATGTGTCTGTTCGACAACATAAATAACGCAATGAATATAGTTTAACTGTGAAGACGAAACCAATTATGATCAATCGTGATTTACGCAATTAGGGTGCAGATTACATGATTAATCGTGAATTACGCAATTAGGGTGCTGGGCCTAGAGATAAAACACGTTTCTGTTAGCGTTCTGTTAGGTAATGTCATTCCCAGACATTTTTTCGTAGCGTTTGGCGTGAACGCTAACAGAAATGTGTTTTGTCTAGGCCGGCTGGGCTCCAATTCTTTATCGTTATAATGATTCCCCGCGGAATCTTACTAAGTTCAAGCTGCGTCAGTATCGTGTTTTTCAGAAATCAATGTAACGGCAAGGAATCGAAATGTCATATTCTGTATGTTCCAAGACAATTTTTAGTTATTTATTAGCAGATGTGGTGTGAGATCTACGAAATCGACGTGGTTTCGAAGTAAGGAATCGTTTAGTGGTCATAGTGAATTAGGGCCCTTACTTGATGTTTTTGCATGCCCTCTCGAAGTAATGAATATCACAGTGTTGTATAAAATAATGACTTTGGCAGGTGGCCTACGATAACGCTAAGGACAAGAACGTCGTGTCGTCCCCTCTCAGTCTCATGATGTTGCTGTCTTTGTACAAATCTGGCGCAGGTCCCAGCACCAAGGAAGAGATTACCCAGTTCTTGGGTGGTACAGATTATCAAAAGGTTCGTAAAATTTACGGTTTCCATACCTATAACTGTCTGGATGTTATAATACCAAAGGGCTGATGGTGATGACTGGGTTCTAGTACTCACTAGCTTCCGCCCGCGGCTTCGCCCGCGTGAAAGCCAGAATTTATGCCACGGGAACGTACTACCGGGATAAAAAGTATCCTATGTGTTTATATAGATTATAATCTATCTGTGTGCCAAATGTCATCCAAATCCGTTCAGCCGTTTTTGCGTGATTGACTAACAAACATCCAAAAAATTTCACAAACTTTCACATTTAAAATAATTACTGTAATAGTACTATAGATAAAATTTTGACATCTGATTAACTTACTTATTTCATCGAGTAGGTATCTACTTGCTGGTTAGCCGTGAACTTTAGGTATATGCAAGCGAAACCTGAAATCGTAAACAGTTAGGTATTATTAATCAGAATCAGAACTTTTGCTATGCAAGTAGGTACAGGTATAAGATGTTGTACATAAATTAATGAGATCGGCTACAATCTACCATACGGCGTGCAAATTATTACATAATATATTAAAATATTTATAAAAAATAATATTACTGTGGTCAGGTATAGTCGCCAGCAGGTCAAGCTATCCCAAACTGTCAAATTTTCCCAATTTAACATAAACCTTATTCCTTTGCAATAAAGTTGAAAACTATCAAAGATTTGACAGATTGGGGTAGCTTGATGTGCTGGCCTCTGTACATCTTATGTCATAAATGGTCAAAAATGTGCAATTAATTTTATCAATCATGATCACCGTTCGATAAGTTTCTAGATATAATTAAGTAAATAGAATACAGATATCATTAAAAATATGAACAATTTACGAATCAACCATAGATTTAAGAAAGAAGCTGCTTTTTATATTTCTATGGAATCAACTTACCTTATCGTAGCAATTTAAGTTACTTAGGACCTAAAAACGATGTGATCACTTTTCTTCTTCTTCTTTTCGTGTCGATGGCGCTCGTACACTTTTTTATTTATATTATTAGAGCCCAGTAGGTGGCCACGTTTATTGCGGCATCAGTGACTTTATTTAGGTCATCATGTGATCACTTTTATTATTAACCCTTAATCGGGCCGAATAAAAAAATCAACTATTCATAGTTTAAATGTAAGTAGGTATATCATGTTAGATAGCAGTGTAGGTACATACATAAAATACAATACAAATGATTACTATTTTCCCACTTACAAGACAATATTTCAAATGAATAAGATCCACACAAACATTACATCACAACAACGTTACACAGAATATAATAAATTAGTCAATAACGGATCGAAAAACGACTTATCAGAATCTTTCTTGAAGAAACATAACAGAATTATGTCTCCACTATATGAACCCCCCCCCCCCCCCCCCCCCCCCCGAGTGGGTTCCTGCATTTTCGTTGCGGGGGTGCTCAGTAACCGTGGATTCCAGCCACGGTGAAGCCAAGAGGAACCCAAAGGTGGGGCCGCTCGTCAGGGCTTTTGCTTTCAAGCCATTGACATAGCGGCCTAAAAGTAGGTTGCGGTGAGGTGCACCGCAACTGAGGTGGGCCGCGATGTCGAATGGGAGGCATCGCGGCTGAGGGTTACGGGCTGCGGTATAGGAGGAGTGCCGGTGCTTCTGAGCAGCGCTCTTCCCTTCCGTGGCCTGGACGGAGCCGCCACCGTTTGATGGCGGACGCGGTGGGACCGCAGGGGAAGCCGATTGTCGGTATAGCGTCAGCCGTTATCCCCTGCGGCCGAAAAGTGGTAGACGGGACGGCGCGTTGTGTTCCACACGCGCGCCGTCAAAGATGTCAGCAACCACTGGTGGGGTCCGCAAGGGCCGATGCCTGCCAGGGGTGCGGGTTTGTTCGAAAGAGATACCACAGCCCCTGGCATACGGGCTACTGAGGGAACACGGGTGGGTTTTAGTCAGTAAAAGTCTGACACGCCCTCCTGCTCTACTCAGCAGGAGAAGTCATTTGATGATTTCCCACCCAAAAAAAAAAAACTATAAGAAAAACGCGATTTTTTCATTAATAACGTTTTTTTTTTCTTTTTGGCAATTGAGCCGATGTCGACTATTCTGCCAGCGTCATGTAGTGACGGCAAATTAATACCGATAGGTACCGTTATTCTGATTCTGACGTTGAAATTTGACATTTGAAAAAGTGGGCGTTGCCAATAAAATAAATCAGTACCTAACTAAAATATATTTGGGTAAAAAATAGTCTGGGGGTTTACCATTTCAAAAATGTGTACGAGTATTTATAACTCGGCTGTCGTGGTGGGAAAATAGTTCCTTGTGCCCGAAAGTAAGCGATTACACGAGTTAGTATGTAGACACATGACGCGCTACAAAAAACAATTCATAACGAAGAAAAACAATTCCTAAAGCTGACCGACAATAGGGTATTTTACGCTGTAAGAGAAAAAATCTAAAAATATTGTATTATTGATATAGGTACTTAGCTTTCAGTTTTTTTTTTTTAATTATTTTAAAATTAAATTCAAAGATTTCTGTTTTTGAACACCATGAAATAGTAAGGCTTATTCCCCATGATAGAATCCCCCTAGGGGAGAAAACTGGACACTAATAAAAAAGAAATCCAGAAAGTCCCTTTTATATTTTAAGGTATCTACTATTCCCCCTGAGAGAATCCCCCTCAAGGGGGAAAACTGATATCCGTCATGTTATTAAGTCATACGGCGGCGGCGTATCAATTTACTATTTTCGTAACCAAAGTAATTTGAATATTTATTTAATTTTCATTTTCATGAAATTTTGTGAAATAGCGAATTAAATTGTATAATTTTGGTAGTGAATTATTCAATTTAGTTACGTGTGAGTGCACAAGTGTAGTGAAGGTGAAAGTAAGTGACTAACGTGGACTTTTCGTGTTCCCCCAAAAACTCCTAATAGGTTGTTGTAAAGTTACTACCGCTTTACAATAACTTTGACTTGGCTGACTCTTTTGTAACTTCGTGCCTAATATCGGGCCATTTACTTGATTGAAAAGTAAAATTACTTGACACAGGCTAAATGCACAAACCGTGCGAAGCCAAAACCCAAAAAAAAAAAAAATTACTTAATGCCCGGTTTCTGAGCTACTCGTATCGGCAGTTTATCTATTCATTAGCGCTATTGGTTCGATAACTGACGAAAGTGCGTTTCCGAACACCGCAATGTAAGATAAACTCCGTTTAAACTCAGGTTAACTTAACTGACCAATGTTGGCCGTTTATTGGTTCCATAACTATTTGACGTTTCATTTCATGGCCAAAATATTTAAAAATTGCGTTATAGATACTTATAACATGTATTAAATGGCTAGTAAAAGCTAAATATTAAAATCTAACAACAATGAGTTTTAGTAAAATGAATACAAGCTCCAAATCAGAGTATCATTTTATTGAATTTTAAAACATCAATATGTATTCAGATACTTAATACGTAGGAGAAATCCTTTCGAAATATTTACGGATGAGGAATTGACATTGAGATGATATAGATTGAGATATAAGAATATTATGATCAGACCTGGTCTAGCTCCCCTTATGCATCGCAAATGTCTATTGTCAGGTTTTTTTTCAAAAGAATGGATAAAGCACCAACGATTGGAAAGACAAATATACTTTTTACTTGAAATAATAAAATAGGAACGTTTCTTTGAAAAAAAATGGAGACAATGATGTCGACATCACATTGTGACAACATCTGCGTGCAAAAACGAATTTTAAAGCCGATATTCTCAACAGACCCATCTAGCGCCAACTAAGGAACTAGTTATGGGTTACATAGTTATTGAATGGCTTGTTGCGGATTCAGAAACCCAGTTACAGTTAACCGACGTTTATCTCATACACAACTTTATTGAATCAATAGTTATTGGAAGTTTAACTGGGAACTTCAGAAACCGGGCATAAGCCAGTTTGCTAAAAAAAATTAGTAATTTAAAAGTAAAACTAATATGTTTAAGCAATTTTGGAATGCAACGCTGTAAATCAGTAGTAAAACTCAAGACACGCGGGATTTAGCTTTTAGTCGGCGTTGGTTTGTTCCTGGGCGTCCAACGCTTAACGGATAGCATGTGTGCGTAGCGTACTTCACTAGACACACAGGCGGGATCGGCTACCACGCGCCGTTAAATTTTCCTAAAATTGAGCACTTCCATTTGTAATAGCCCTCTTAAGCATAATCAGCCTATAATGTTCCCACTGTTGGGACACAGTCGGACACACGACCTCTTCTCTGTGAGAGAGAATGGGCCATAATAAACCACGCGAGCCCAGTGTGGATTGGCGGATGTCACAAACATGTCCACGATTTTTTTTGGTTCTAGAACATGGTATTCCCCCAGGACCTAAAATTCGTAATAAGACCTAAAAAAAGAAAGGCCGAAACGTCTGGGCCACCACATAAACCAACTTGGTTTCAAATATTGATAAATGAATTTCAAATGACAAGTCACAATAGGTACCGTCACTAACACAACGGGTAAGAAAAAGACTGTCACACAGCGAATGAGTGATAAAGACGACAGAATACAAACCCGAGCCAAACCTTTTAAAAACCTAATGATTTTGTGTCAAAATAAACGTTCAGTTTACGTATATTTCCAGACTTCGGACTCTTACAGGGAGTTGAGCGAGAGATTCTCTCAACTTAACCCTGAAGCTCTGACAGTCGCCAACAAGGTGTATGTGTCCAACAAGTTCCGTTTGCAAGACGCCTTCACTTCGGCCGCCCGCTCCTACCGTAGTGAAGTCGACACCATCGACTTCAGTCAAAAGCAACAAGCTGCTGACATCATCAACCAGTGGGTAAGTACATCACTTAGATCAGCTTCATTCTTATTACTAAACGGTTTTATTTAGCTTGCCATGTTTGTGTTTTGAGTCAAATTTAGTACCTACTTGAAATTTTACCCCTTTCCTGTTGGCAGTTTTGTTAACAATACAATTTAATTTAATCAGTATCATTGCAAATTCAAGATGGCCGCCGCGCCGCTACAAAATGGCGGATTAAATATTTTTTCACAACCCCCTCAATATGGGTATCAAATGAAAGGGCTTGACTGTAAAATATAAAACGTAAAAAATAAAATAGAACGAGAAACAATAAAAACGAAAGTTCATGCAAGAAATGCTTTGCTACGCCGCCTAACATCCACCAGATGGGGAGCCTCACCCCATGTCCTGCGAACAACTGGAATGGCACTCTGCTTTTCCGCTGGTGAATATGCCTGTCCAGTATGGAACCGTTCTGCCCACGCTGACCTAGTGGATACAGCTGTAAATGAGACGTGCCAGATTATTAGTGGCTGCCTTAAACTGACCCCAGTGCGAATGCTGTCCACTGACTGGCATTGCGCCACCAAGCGTTCGCAGGGCCATAGCCAGTCGCATTGAAAGGGTGAAACTACAGACTGACTCACGTCACCCAATGCACAACTACGTCTCATTGCCCCAGAGGCTAAAGAGCCGAAAAAGTTTTATAGGGTGCGTGGGTCTAGCTAGTTCAGTCAATAGCGATGCCTCCACAGCGAGATGTAACCTGTGGCGGGAGTTGTATAAGCCCCTTGACAACTCTATCGAACCATCTGAGAGCCTTCCTCCTGGGCACGCGTTACTGTGGCCGACCTGGAAATCTCTGAATAGACTTCCAACCCAAGTCGGCCGGAGCAAAGACAATCTGCACAGATGGGGGTTCACGGATGGCTCAGATCTCAAGTGCGTGTGCGGCACCTCCCCACAGACAATGGTTCACCTTCCATCCTGCGCCGCATGCCCTGTTACTTGTGCATTTGACGATTTTATGACTGCGTCAGCGAGCGGAGTTCGCGTAGCCGAATTTTGGGCCAAAGTTGTTTGATTTATTTTTATTTTTGCCATCGATACGCTAAGAAGAAGAAAACGAAAAACTTGAAAAATAAAAAACTTTTTAACAAAAAACTTTAACCGCCGAAAAAACTGAAAAGAAAAAAATAAAAAAACCTGCTGTGTTTAACCTTAATAACTATGTTCGGAAGGCGGTGACATAAAATTCAAATACATTTCCAAAGTCACCGACTTCCGAACTTAGTTATTAAGGTTAAACACAGCAGGTTTTTTTTATTTTTTTCTTTTCAGTTTTTTCGGCGGTTAAAGTTTTTTGTTAAAAAGTTTTTATTTTACAATTTTTTGAGGCTATAATCTACAAATTACTACATGCTAAATTTTTGAATAATACACAACTCAGTATTAAAATCTGTGAGTAAACAATCAATCATCCCCTGTTTTCTTACCCTTAGGGTTGGAATTTTTCTTCGAAATTTATATGGGACCAACTTCGAGGTATACCCTTTCCAATAAAAAAAGAATTATTAAAATCGGACTACTCTGGAAAAAGTTATGCGTGGTCATACATAAAAAAAAAAAAAAAAAAATATACGCGTCGAATTGAGTAACCTCCTCCGTTTTTTCGTAGGTTCAAAAATCGTGGCGCATAGCGTCGCGTAACCTGAGTAAATATGTCATGTAGGTAAATAGCACATTGGCCGGTTGACTGTTGCAACAAATTTCACGCGCCCTACGATTTTTTTTTGTCTGATCTTATGCCCTATTTGATGAGGAAGTGGTGTGATGACTGGTACCTAAGACCTACTGAAATATATTTTTAGCTTTAGTACAGAGGCCAGCACATCAAGGTTACCCAATCTGTCAAATTTCTTTGATAGTTTTTCAACTTTATTCCATGGGAATTAGGTTTATGTTCAACTGTGAAAATTTGACAGTTTGGGATAGCTTGACCTGCTGGCGACTGTACATTATCTACATCACTATTTTCTTTAAAACCGTTTTACTGAAAAAAAAAATAACTCATTTTTATAAAATCATGTCCGAAATTTTTCCGCACTCTTGCGCAGCCTGACCCCTGCAATGAGCACTGACAGTTTTGGGAGTGCTCCTTGCAGATTATACGGCAGTATACGTATATATTAGTATACCGCCGTATATATGTCAAACAGAAATATCAGGGTAAGGATTCAAATTAAAAAAAAAAAAGATTCCCATAAACTGCAGACCTTGAGGATTTGGTATATTCATACGTTGGGCATTGAAGCACACAAGACACAAAATAACCTGAATATGACAGGTATACTTATCAGAAACTTGTCCTGTTTGTCCACAACTCCTTTAGTTAGCACGCAGTAGCACTTCCCAAGTAAGTAAATATCATGACCTTCCTCTTTTGATGTTGACAGGCTGATGAGAAGACTCACGGTAACATCAAGAAACCTGTTAGCCCAGACGCTCTAGAAGGTGACGTAGCTGCTGCTCTTTTTAACGTCATATGCTTCAAGGTATGTAGTTCACATTCATCTTCATCATCATCATCATATCAGCCGAAAGACGTCCACTGCAGGACATAGCCTCCCCCAAAAGAGGGGCATTTGCCATAATCGCTACGCTTGGCAGGCGGGTTTGCGATCGCAGTATGGTGGTCAAATACATAGAGAACGCTGCTGCCCATTCTCTAGTAAGTCCCTTAGTCGCCTTCTACGAGACCCACGGGAAGAAAAGGGATGGTGCTATTCTTTTACGTCCGGCACCACACGGAACACACATTCATCTTAAATGCTTTAAAACCACTGTACATAGTTACATTTAAATAGGGGTGCGGTGCGTCAATTTCCAGTTTCTTATAGATTACGTGTGTACCTAAAGTTCCAAAGCCTTTGGTGACCGCAGGTGCAAATAAGTTTATAAATAAGTAATATGTTCCTTAATATGTCATGTATCTATCTTTTGTTGTAGATTTTAAATAAATAATATTATTCTTAAATTTCCAGGGACACTGGCATGTTCCTTTCAAATCGGAGAATACGAAGGACAAAGATTTCTATATCAGTAAAACCTCTATAGTTCAGAAGCCGACGATGCATTTATTGCGGTGTCTGTATTATACGGAGAGCTCTGAACTTGGTGCTCGGGTAAGCGTCTGTTTGTTACGTACTGTTCTCTGAAACACATCCATACAAGCTCTGTTCTAATGTTTCGAAAATGGTTTTTTCTTTCGGAACTTTGCAATCATTTATTTGCTTTGCGTGTATTAGATGGTTGAGCTGCCGTACAAAGAGAAGGGCTTCCGCATGGTCGTGGTGCTCCCGAACGAAGTAGACGGACTACCATCGGTGCTCGAGAAAGCATCGGAGAAAGGCCTTCTGAACGACGTGTTCAAGCTAAGCCCTGCTGGAGCTGATGTGGACCTAGACATCCCGAAGTTCGATATCAAAAGCAAACTGGACTTCAACGAAATCTTACCAAAGGTTCTTGTTATAAATATATATAATCCTTTATTTATTTTATTAATATCGAGTTTCCCAACATATTTAAGCCAATGAATGCGTATAGTTTGAAAAATCCTCCTCTCCTTATTATCTACTTACATAAATCCAAAGGTGAATATTTAATTTCCAGATAACTTCTTTATAATTATTAATTGAATATTCTTTTTAATTCTCAGCTGGGAGTATCCAAACTATTCAAAGAGTCAGCGAACGGTATTGTACAAGAGTCGGTGAACGGTATTTTTCAAGACTCGTCAGTGGTAGTGTCCAAGGCATTCCAAGAAGCCTTCATTAAGGTTGATGAGGAAGGAGCCACTGCTGGCGCATTCACAGGTTTGTAGATAGAGGCAACTGTAATGATGTTCCAGGGGTGCGGGTTGCTCGAAAGAGATACCGCCGCCCCTGGCACACAGGCAACTGAGGGTTCACGGGTGGGTTTTAGTCAGTAAAAGTCTGACACGCCCTCCTGCTCCACCCAGAGTCCACCAACCCGCACTGGTCTCGCGTGGTGGATTATGGCCCACTCCCTCTCACAGAGAGGAGGCCTGTGTCCCAGCAGTGGGAATGTTATAGGTTGTTTATGCACTTTAGAGAGCATCAATGGTAATATTATAAAACATGTATTTTGGTTCTCTTCCACAGGATTATTTTCACTCGCATTATCTGGAAATTACCAAACACCACCTTCTATGAAGTTCACAGTTGACCGTCCATTCTTGTAACTTACTAGCTTATGCCCGCTGCTCCGCCCGCGTGAAATTTAAGGATGTTCTCAGACGCCATCGACGGTGAAAATAACTGTTGATTGTCCCATTTTCTATATGATACCTTATAGCCCATGAACTTTAATGTCTTTTACAAAGAATGTATACTGAATGTCATTCCCAGGGCTATTTTAGGACCACAATCTTTAATTTAAGAACCACCACCCCCATGAAGTTGACTGTTGACAGTTAATTCTTATATTTGATCATCTTCGAAGGGAAAATTATTTTTGTTGGCATCTACTTAAATACTCTAACAATGAGACAAAATATTGATAAACCGACTTGGTCGCTTTTTATGGTGTTCGCAATGCTATTAATTTTGATTTTCCTATTGAAAACCCCATTTTCACTTTTATCAACTGGATATAATTGGTTGGTTGGTCCTTTTCAGATGCTACAATTTTGAATTTAAAATGTCTTCTCCGATATCAGTCTATGTCACTTCAGAACTATAGGTCAAAAGAACCTAGCCCATGAAACATAGTCCATCGCGTATGATGAGCGTAGCTTCTGCTCTACATCTTTAATTCAAGCAATTGATTTGTTTCATTCTCAGCCACAGGTTTGATATTGAGGGAATTATCACCATCTTCCCAGTCGACTTCGACTTTTAACCAGCCATTCTTATGGACTCCGAAATTATCAAAGTTATCTCAAAATGACAGTCTTCTTTTGAATTGGTCCGGGATTTCTTAATGTAAGAATTTATAGGTGTTGTTTGTCTTTTCCAGCACTCATTCTAACAGATTCTCTACCACCAGAACCAGTCAAGTTTACCGTGGATCGCCCATTTTTATATTTGATCCTCTTGGAAGACAACATTATTTTTGCTGGCACCTATATATTTTCATAAACGATTTCTAAACTTAAGGGTGTTTAAATGTCAAAAATGTATGGTTAATCAGTCGCTAATCATTACTTAACTTTAAGCAGGGTTTATGAATAAGGGGGTAAGTGACTGATTTTAGTGACCGATATTTAAACACATGATTATACTCATCATAACAAACAACTTTCCCAAAGAAACGACTTTTTTTAAATCGTATCTTATTGATCCCTCCCAATTTCATTAACCCAACCTTACATTTTTCAAAATTTATATTTGTTGCAGTTTGTTTGTGTTTATTAAGTTTTCATTGGCCTTCGAATAAAACAATTTCTAAAAAAAAAAATGTTTTTTTGATAATCTGGACATATTTTCCATTTTGGATTCGTAGTGTTTTCTGACGTTGGACATTTTAATTTGCTTTTAATAAACAATAAAAATCAATTTTGTATAAAATTTAATCTTATAGTAATATTATTAAATCTTTTCATTTCATCGGCTACAACGAGCGCCGCTGCAAAGTTATGTCGCACTTTTACGCGGCTTCGCGTCGTTTTTGCCAGAGGTTGAGACAAATTAGAAATAAAATTGTTTTAAATAATGTTAGAAGTCGATTTAATGACATATTTTTAAGTTACCGGGGATTTCAAATGTATCTTTATGTATCTTTTTTTTAATGTGCTTTTTGTCGTAGTTCACGCAACTTTTCACGGCACAAATTGGCATTTTTGCTTGCAAAAATTTACGACCGCTCCGAAGACAGCCGATCGCGTTCTAGTTCATTTCGCTGTAAGGAAGAACATTTTGGGACCAAGTTCGAGGCGTCAAAGTAACATGCGGTCCGCCCCGTCCTTATATATGTGTCAATGTTTAATACGCATTTTTTTTTTTCTTTTTTACAACGTATCCTACGCACGAGCTCAGCTGTGTGCGCATCAGCTGTGAGTCGCGTGACCCCGCGTGCGCGATTCTTACGGTGGTTAAATTAATGACAAAAGAATAATGAATGGTAAAAGTTGATAATATTGTTGAGCCGCACGATTGATGTTTGGTTACCACTAGCGCCATCTCTTATCGAGTAGCGGAGTTAATCGTCAAGATCTTTCTATAAAGTTCGATGATGTTCTAGAACTTTCTGGAACTATCGACATGTGTTCGGTCAGGGCCGATAAGTACTCGAACATTCTAGATGCTTCTACGGTAGAAGGTTCTGGAACTATCCGAGGGCCCTATATAAGCGGGAACGGAGCGCGTCCCGGAGTAGTTCATTGGAAGCGATACATGCGAGAACATCTAAAGCGATCTTCAAGTGCGACTTTAAGAGTGATCCGTAGTGCTATTGTGTTGTGTTATTAGTGTGTTTAATTAAAGTGTTATTTTTGGTAATTCATATCGGCAGTTTTTAATTGTCACGAACCCCTAGCTCGTAACAATTGGTGTCAGAAGCAAGGATTAAAATCATGCCGATTTTACCTAAAGACGACACGGAGGGTATCCGTACCCGGAGTCAACGCCAGCAGGAGACGGACCAGAGGCGATTTGGTGGAACAATGCCACAGGCGTCGGAGGGCCAGCTACCAACCAAAGAGGCCGGCCCGTCCACAGCTGCTCCAGCATCACCAGCACCAGATTTTGCTGCTCTGATGATGATGTTGCAGGAGCAGGCCCGCCGACAGGAGGAACAGGCCCGCCGACAGGAGGAACAGGCTCGCCGACAGGAGGAACAGGCCCGCCGTTTGGAAGAACAGCTCAAACGGGATAAAGAGGAGCAGGCCCGCCGACAGGAGGAGCAGGCTCGCCGACAGGAGGAGCAGGCTCGCCGACAGGAGGAGCAGGCCCGTCAATTGGAAGAACAGCTCAAACGGGATAAGGAGGAGCAGGTGCACCGCCAGGAAGAGCAGATGCTCCTCATAAAGGACCTTCACGCAACCTTCGGGAAAGACATGAAGGAGGTGAAGGAGAAGGTTGCCCAGCATGACAACCGCTTGTCAGAAGCTGAAACTCAGATCAGCAAGTTTAGTGACGTCATTGCTGATGTGAAGCAAGAGTTGGGTAACCTTAAACTTGGGGATGGAATCGCAGCTCCCGTAGCCACAACACCTTCGCTACGTGGATTCAAAGTGCCGCCGTACGACGGGACTTCTTCCTGGTCGGCCTACAAAATTCAGTTT
The DNA here is from genome assembly GCA_949987655.1 of Polymixis flavicincta. NCBI lineage: Eukaryota > Metazoa > Arthropoda > Insecta > Lepidoptera > Noctuidae > Polymixis > Polymixis flavicincta. The sequence continues at coordinate 5,383,415 of OX465187.1, forward strand.
GCGGCTGTCATGAAGGCGAACGGGTGGAATAAAAGTCAGGCCATGACTGCCCTCACCCTAGGCCTGCGCGACCAGGCTTTAAATGTGCTGGAAGCTCTCGGTAAGGAAGTGACTTACGAGCAGCTCCTCGAGGCATTGGAGGCTAGATATGGCGACGCTCACCTGGAACACGTGTTTCGTGCGCAGCTCAAGGATCGTGTGCAACGCAGTAACGAAAACCTGCAGCAGTGGGCCCTTGAAGTGGAGAAGCTGGTTCGAAAAGCGTACCAGTCCGTACCTGCGCTTATTGATGGGAACCTGGTGCAGGCATTCATCGACGGCATCCGGGACCTTGAAGTTAGAGCTGCTGTGAGACTCGGTCACCACGGGACGCTTAAGGACGCCTTGGCCCATGCACTGGAGGTGGAAGCTGTGCGGCAGGATCATCGTTCCCATCGCGTCAGGGAGGTTGTAGCGGCTACGGTTCGCGATCGTAAAGGATACAGCCCTAGGTGCTACGGCTGTGGGGAAAGGGGCCACCTTCGATCCAGTTGCCCTAAGCGAACTGCAGAAAGGGAAGATGGCCGGTCTCCAGAGGGTAGCGCGGCTAACAGCTCTACCCAGCAGCAGCAGGGAAACGAGTAATAGCCAGGACTGCGGGGCGGGTGCTGGCTGATGTTCAAAGAGCCCCAAGGATTTCGATCACACAAACCCATGACGGGAACACCTTAATCATCAAGGGTGAGATCAACGGAATGCCTTGTAAGCTGACCATAGACACGGGAGCCTCTCGTACGGTCGTCAGTTCCAAAGTTATGAGTCGGCTCCTTGGGGACTCCGCATACAACCGGGAACGCATTAATTTGGTGACAGCCACCGGTCAGCGCATACCCGTCCGTGGAGAGAAGGAGATGGAGTTGAAGCTAGGCAACAGGACCTACCTGCATAATGTCATCGTGGCTGATATAATGGACGATTGCATCCTGGGTCTTGACTTTATGAGGAAGAATTTTTGCGAGATTGACATCAAGCAGGGAGTTATGAAATGTGGACGAGAGGAACTTTTTATGGAAGGGGCGTTACCAGGGAATGTGTACAGCCTTAAGGAAATTGTTCTTCCTCCGAGATCAGAAACGATTGTGCCGGTTAGTCTTCCTCGGAATCCTGGGCAAACTCATCGTTGTGTACTCGTGGAAAGGGTAGACAATGACCTTCCATGGAAAGTGGCACGAACTTTGGTCAGAGCCACCGACATCTCAGGGGTACGTGTGCTGAACCTTCGTGATCAGGAACAGACTATTGAAAAAGGCACACTGATTGGTACTTGCGAGGAAGTGGATTGGCTGCGTCAATGCCAATATCTATCGACTGGGACCCCCAGCAAGGATGCACAAACGAGAGTGACCACACTTTTAGAAGAGTGTCGCAGCGCTCTGTCTCAAAATGAGATGGGCAAGGCGAAGAAGATGTTACTGAAGTACGCCGAAGTTTTCTCCGTAAACGATAGTGACATTGGGAAGACGGGCTTGGTTCAACACAAAATAAATACAGGCGACGAGTTGCCTATCCGTCAGCGGCCAAGGAGATTGCCGGTAGCGCGTGAAAAGGAAGTAGAAACCATGATTGAGGGAATGGTGAAGGATGGTGTTATTGAACCTTCATCTAGTCCATGGTGTTCACCGGTAGTGCTGGTAAGGAAGAAGGACGGCAGCATGCGGTTTTGTGTTGACTATCGTCGTCTGAATGACGTTACGAAGAAGGACAGCTACCCTTTGCCAAGAATTGATGACACTTTGGACATGCTTACTGGAGTAAAGTGGTTTAGCACGCTGGACCTGAAAAGTGGCTACTGGCAAGTTGAAATTGATCCCAAGGACAAGGAGAAAACAGCATTCTCGACAGGAAAGGGTCTGTGGCAATTTAAAGTTATGCCGTTTGGATTGTGCAACGCTCCGGCAACGTTTGAAAGGTTGATGGAACTTGTACTAACTAAGTTGATTGGCGATGCCTGTCTGGTCTACTTGGATGACATCATCATCGTAGGCCGTACGTTTGAAGAACATCTTCAAAACCTGGAACGCGTGCTCATGAAAATCCAGAGTGCCAACCTCAAGTTGAGTCCGAAGAAATGTTCACTATTCAAACGGCAAGTTAGCTTTTTGGGATATGTAGTGTCGGAAGAAGGTATCCGCACGGATCCAGAAAAAATCGCCGCTGTCAAGGATTGGCCAGTTCCAAAAGACAAGACGCAGGTCAGAGCGTTTTTGGGGTTGTGCTCTTATTATCGGCGATTTGTTAAGAACTTTGCAGATATAGCCAAACCCCTGCATAAGCTAACCGAAGAGAAGCGACATTTCAGCTGGGATGAAAGTTGCGATATCGCATTCCAGGAGTTAAAGGACCGACTATGCAAAACACCTATTTTGGGGTACCCTGATGCAGGCAAGGAATTTATAGTTGACACAGACGCGAGTGACATAGGACTTGGTGGTGTGTTGTCTCAACGGAATGGTGATCAAGAGGTTGTGATAGCGTACTTCAGCAAGTCGTTGTCAAAGCCGGAGAGGAACTATTGTGTCACGAGACGGGAATTGCTTGCTGTGGTAAAGTCATTGCAGCATTTTAGCAAATATCTTCTGGGGCGGAAATTCCATTTACGTACCGACCATGCTGCACTGAAATGGCTATTGCAGTTCAAAAATCCAGAAGGACAAGTTGCGAGATGGATTGAGCTACTACAGGAATACGACTTTGTGGTGGAACATCGCAGCGGGAAATCTCATGGCAACGCAGATGCATTGTCAAGAAGACCTTGTCCTGAAGACTGCAAGCACTGTACTAGGCAAGAGAGTAAGGAAGTGGTACCTGTGAGGATGCTCAGGACGGACCTCAGCAACGAGTGGAAGGAAAGCCTACAACGTGCACAGCAGGAAGATTCAGACATCAAGCCGATTCTGGAGTGGATAAAGGCCAGAGCTCCTAAGCCCAGGTGGAGCGACGTCTCAGCAATGAGTTCGATCACAAAGAGCTATTGGGCCCAATGGGACAGCTTGGTGATTCAAGATGGAGTCCTGTGCCGTAAATGGGAAAATGCTCGGGGAAACAGCTGTCACTTGCAAATGGTTGTCCCTAAATCTCAAGTACCGGATGTTCTGCAGCTGTACCATAATGGTTGTTCAGGAGGTCACCTGGGAGTAAAACGGACTCTACTGAAGATACGAGAACGGTTTTACTGGGTCCACTGTCGGGACGATGTCGAGGACTGGTGTCGCAAATGTACAAGTTGTGCAGCTGTAAAGGGACCTCAGACGCGTAGCAGAGGTGCATTGAAATTGTACAATGTTGGTGCACCATGGGAGAGGATAGCCCTTGACGTTGCGGGGCCGTTTCCGGAAAGTGAAAGTGGTAACAAGTATTTCATGGTTGTGATGGATTACTTCACTAAGTGGCCGGAAGTCTTCGCCATTCCAAATCAAGAAGCTTCAACAGTTGCCGATAAATTAGTTCATGAAGTCTTCTGTCGTTTTGGAGTACCTTTAGAGATTCACAGTGATCAAGGAAGGAATTTTGAGTCTCAAATATTCCAGGAAACTTGTCGAGTGATGGGTACTCATAAAACAAGAACAACTTCTTACCACCCACAATCGGATGGAATGGTGGAACGATTCAATCAGACATTAGAGAGGTACCTAGCCAAAGTTGTGGAAAATCGGCAACGAGATTGGGACAAGCACATACAACCGTTTTTGTTGTCATATCGAAGCGCTGTTCACGAAAGCACATCGGTGACACCAGCTTTCGCAAACTTTGGAAGGGAATTACGGCTGCCTGCAGACCTGATCACTGGAATACCACCTGATGCCCCACGCAGTATAACCGATTATGCGAATGACTTGCGGAACAAGATGAATGACATTTATGAGCACGTCAGACACTCAGGCCAGCAAATGTCTGAAAAGATGAAAACCCGTTATGACCGCAAAATGAACAATAAAGGGTTTGACGAAGGTTCACTAGTGTGGTTGCACAATCCCGTCCGCAGCAAAGGGAAATCTCCTAAGCTTCAAGCTAACTGGGACGGACCGTACCGGATTGTGACAAAGATCAATGACGTTACCTACCGGATACAGAAAGGTGCAAGAGGTACTCCTAAGATAGTCCACGTGGATCGACTGGCGCGTTATTATGGGGCCGATAATGCTCGGGACGAGCATTTCTTAGGTGGGGGCAGTGTTGAGCCGCACGATTGATGTTTGGTTACCACTAGCGCCATCTCTTATCGAGTAGCGGAGTTAATCGTCAAGATCTTTCTATAAAGTTCGATGATGTTCTAGAACTTTCTGGAACTATCGACATGTGTTCGGTCAGGGCCGATAAGTACTCGAACATTCTAGATGCTTCTACGGTAGAAGGTTCTGGAACTATCCGAGGGCCCTATATAAGCGGGAACGGAGCGCGTCCCGGAGTAGTTCATTGGAAGCGATACATGCGAGAACATCTAAAGCGATCTTCAAGTGCGACTTTAAGAGTGATCCGTAGTGCTATTGTGTTGTGTTATTAGTGTGTTTAATTAAAGTGTTATTTTTGGTAATTCATATCGGCAGTTTTTAATTGTCACGAACCCCTAGCTCGTAACAATATTTTTTTGTCAACTTTCCAAAAAAATCGTTTCTTTGGAAAAGTAGTTTGTTATGATGAGTACAATCATGTGTTTCAATATCGGTCACTAATAGGGTATTTTCCAATTTTTCAAAAACTATTCTGATTTGAAGATTGGAACGAGATATTTAACAGAAAAATAAAAATAAATTGATTTCTATCCATTTTCTCAATTAAAAACGATTTAAACCAAATTTGTTTTAGTTGTTTTGAATTTACCACCAAAACGCTTCTCACGATGACTTTTTATCACGTGACGTCAACTTTGTGTAAACTAAAGTAGTTAGTAAGTAAATAAGTGAATGTCGAGTTTATAATTAACAAGATTTTTAATGGATATAAAGTGATATGACTGGTGTGCGGTGCCTCTGTACCACGGAGTTAACAACTCCGTGCTCTGTACAAAAATACTTCTAAAACGGCGCCAAACTAAGTATTTGTACCGGTGCCGTATAAACAAAGTTGACGTCACATGTCACGTGATAAAAACTCATCGTAACAGCCTGGCCACGGGGATCGGCGGTGCGTACGGCGGTGCGGCAGGCGGGGCGACAATTCGCGCGGCATCGTTTGCAGGCCACGGGGAGTCACGTTCGCCGCCGCGACCAGTAAGGAAGTCCGAGAGCGAAATGTTTTTAACAAAGTTATCTCGATATTGCTTAGAAAGTAATAGTTTTTTGGTTCAGTTATAATATTTGGAAGAGATTGTGAAGTATTTAAGTTGAATAGGAATCGAGGTATAGATGGAGAATTCCACAAGAAGTACGAGAAAATCTAGAAATTTTATTTTAATTTCTTCCCACAATCATTTCACTATACGTTTATATTTATGCTGTGGGTGGCCAGACTTCCAAATAGGTGGCCTTGCTAGTATTTCAGCAATAAAAGTATCTGTGTTCATTATTCGCGGCGAAAACAACTAAACTCGTTTGATCGCTGCCCTAGTCGCCGCGACTGCCGCTTGACGCCGTGGCTCGCGCCGTACTGATTCATGTATTTGTTTCACTCGCCGGCCGCCCCGCCGGCCGCCCGTGCCATTCGCTTGGTACATTCCGCCGGTCGCCGCCCCGCGTGGCTTGATTAGTACATTTCTATGCGTTTGTTTCAGTCGCTAGACGCCTCGGCGGTCGCACCGCGCGAATTTTCGCTATGGCGGGTGTCCCGTGGCCAGGCCGTAAGGAGCGTTTTGGCGGTAAATTCAAACAAAGAAAAATAAATTAGATTTTAATCGTTTTTAAGTGAGAAAAAGTGTATTAATAAATTTATTTTTATTTTTCTGTTAAATATATCGTCCTAATCTTCAAATTAAAATAGTTTTAATGAAATCGGAAAATACCCTATTAACAGTCACCCTATATATTAATTAAGGTGTTAAAGTTAATAAACGATCAAAATAAGAATAGGTCCTAGTCTCGACTATGTAACTAATAAATTCACTAAGACGTGGGGTTTTTTTTTGTGTAGAATAAACAATGTTTCTTTCTCTTGCTTTTTCTCAGATAAAATGGCTCAATAAGTTCGTTTTAAATATAAACCGTTAATCCTATTCTCATTTTGATCTTATAAGTACACACATTTTATAATTCGAATTTTATACGGTAACCAGCTTCCATTTTACGCTAGCTTTTCTATCGAACTAACTCCTCATTAATTCGGTCAAAAATGTTAAAAATCTAAATAATTTTAAATATGTCCGTATTACTTAATGTTATGTCTGAATCATAGGCGTTCCACTCAGGAAGTGTCCCTGAACAGCCATTTTACCACTAGTCTAGCGAAAGTAAAGTAAAGAAAGAGAAAGAAAGAAAAAATATTTATTGGACTTGCACAGGAATCTTACAGACTTGCTACAGTATGATGCGATAATTAAACACATAAAAGAAAAAACACTAAAATGCTACACTACTATTAAAATTAACATTATACAAAAACAAAAAGAAAAAAGTAAAATAAAAAATAAAGTCCTGTGCGAAGCCAAAAGGCCACTATCTCAGCATGATGCTGCGACATTTAAAAGTGTCGCAGCGCTGGTATTCTGATAGGGCCCGCTGTGATGTCACGGACAGATATACAACAAAAAGGAAATAGATATAAATAAGATAAAATGTGTCTAGGAACTGAGAAATAAAATAAATATGTAACAACATAAATAGTAAAACATTGTAATCCGCGTGTGTGCACCCTACGTAACATCTATTACTTATCTATGCCATTAGTGACTATTACACTATGGCACCGCTTTGACAAGTAATGAGACGCAGGCGCCGACGTTTTGTGGCAATTAAAAACATCAAAAATCTTATATAAATTTAAAAGTGTTACGGCTGTATTGTAATTCAGAAAATTATAGGCAATTGGAGAAATGAAGATAAACTACGGTTTTCAGAGGAATAAGTATTCCGAGTTCCGAGAGTAGCCATTTTGTTCTTATTTGCGTTCGTGTGTGTGGTAGAAAAGTGGATGTTTCGAATAAAAATAAATAAGTTTCAGCCTTCGTCAAAATCGGGTTAATTAATTACCAGTGGTTTTCTCAAGGGTTTCGGATTTGGCCAACACGTTGCTTCCAAAATCCTATGATTCGTTTTCTTTTACGTTTTTAAGAACCTTACCTGCCTATTTCCCTTGATACCTACTTTGTATTCGCGACTCGCGTGCTGTGTGACATTCATAAGTTTTGTTTTTCCTTTCCAGGCGAAGTTTTTATAAAAGAATCATTTATTTCACTGCCACCAAAGCCCGTGAAGTTTACAGTGGATCGTCCATTTTTATATTTGATCCTCTTCGAAGACAACATTCTTTTTGCTGGCACTTACACTAAATGAGGTAATCAATAAATACACTATGAATTATTTATTCTGGGTCTGGAACCTTTTTCATTTTGATTTTACTAGCTTCCTATTAGTTGAACCAAAACCAGCTTCATTATGCGACCACTTTATAGTGGTCGCATAATGAAGCAATTGATGCAATTGTTTATTGCATCAATTAAATAGCTTTTTCTAGTTAAATAGGGAGAATCCTGTAGCTTGCTTGTGTTAGGATGCTCCGCCCTTCCCCAGGTTCCCGAATCTCCGTGCTGACCGGTTCTTATCGGTAAGTACAGGATTTCTTTCTTTAGATCCTGGACTGATCAGAACCGATCAGCCGGTTATTTCCGGTACGGGCAAGTAAGGATAGAAACCAGTATGAAAATTCATACTTCATAAAAAAAACTTTAATAAGATCGCAAATTTTACAATTTACAAAATGTGGACAATGTTGCCTTTGCTTTTGATTGGCAACGTTGTAGCTGATTTGGGCATGAGATATGTATTTTTTGAATACGTGTACCTATGTCTTGGTTTATGAGTGTATGATTAGTGCGATCTTCTTAGAATTTTTCAAAGATTTTGGTCTCTTTTCCCCCATTTCCGTTTTTTGTTCGTTCCTGTCCATCCATAGTCACGCCGTTTTTCCAATATTAGTGTGATGCTATCCTATAAAAAACCTTTAGTTATGTGTAATTTGATTAGTACGTGAGTCTAACTTGTGTTGCAAGTTGTTCCAATTGTGAGAAGGCCCCACGTTCGCCACAAGGGTCATGTTGCTCAATACCTACTCCCGTTTAATACCGCAACACGGTTACTTTATAAACCCTACTTAGCATTAAGGCGAAGATTTTTTGAAAACGGCCAAATATGATATTTTCAAGTCTTTTTTGCATACATTGCTGGAATTCAAAACATAATTAAACATACTTTAATGCTTAAAAAATCATCAAAGTCACCTTTTAATTATCTTTGAAAGTAGTTTATCCCTTCAATGTCAATTATAATTATATTGAAAAATATATCTACCATAAAATTACAAATGCCAAACTGCATTCAGTGATGGATTTCTAATTTTATACGATTTTATTTGCATTTTTACGACTTATGCTTGCTCATTTATTATTCGAATTTATTACAACAGATTTTAACCCGTATGGGATTGCAATAACAACTATTATCGCTCATAACGACACTATTTAAAGTTAGCAGGGCCATAAGGCCTGGTTAGAACATTGAAAAAAAAATGTTCTGTCATATAGATTCTGTAGGTGCTTGCAGCATTTCGCTATAACAATTTTTGCCGTATGGCAATACTTTGCCTTTAAAATATTTACCAAAACGCATTTTTTTGGCTAATAGTCCCTACTACTAGATATGTAAAAGCACAGGTAATTGTAAATAAATCAACATTATTTGCAAAAGAAAATGGGGCTCTATTTTGAGATGCTCAGAGGTGGAATGCGCGGGCGCAGGCAGAAGTCGTGCTCATTGCGACTGTAGCCTTTTTCCCAGTCGAACAATTTGCAATAGCCAATTCAGGAATTGGCACGATGTCCTAGTTTTAGTCAACCCGAGGTGTGGTTTATGTAAAAAAGCTTATTTTCTTCGTGGTACATGATTATTATAAAGTGCCTGTTTATACAAGTTTATAATAATTCACTTACAATAAACCGATTGTGATCCACAGGTTTCTTTGCCGTGCCTCCGTCTTTGGACTTCCAATCACCGCAACCAACGAAGTTCTCAGTTGACCATCCGTTCTTAGATCTGATTCTCTTTGAAGACAAAATACTTTTCGCTGGCACCTTCACTAAATAAGGGATTTATTATTTCGAGTATTTTTTCTGCTCTGTGGCTTCTGGGGACACCCATATGTATAAGTCTTGAGTTTATGTATGTACCTGTGTATGTGTTAAGTAGTTATTAGGTATGTTTTGTTCGCACTAATTTTTCGCACTCACACCTTTCTTGAAAAGTATCCCGTTGAGCTCACTAACTGTCAATGAACCAAAACCTCATTAAGGATAATGGTGAATATTAGGGGGGGTGTCCATAATAAGCATCCATTTTTGCTTCAGTGGAAATTTTCTAGGATGGGTCTAGTGGGGAGACCTTCTTGGATGTTGTATCGATTTGTACCCTCTGTTGGAGGAGTATCCGCATGATTGGAATTATTTCTGTCGTCCTCTTCAGTCTCTGAATAATTATTATACAAAGTAGGTACCTATAACAATCTTGACGTTTTTATTTTTGGTTAAACAGTCCTCAGGACTTCAGGAGCTGCGAGATAGCGTCTTTTATTTGGATTTCTGTGATATGTGTGACAGAGTTACTTCCAAACAGATTCAATAGCACCCTACGAATCATAGATATAAGTTTTTTATATTTCTATGATCATAGCATCAAGTCTCCCGCACACAGGCGTGGAGCGACTCTTGTAGAAAAAAAAACATGAAGTTTTCATAGAAATTGTTCCACGAGAGTCGTGTCGCGCCTGTTTGAAGGAGTCTTCATTCCTTTTTCGCGACGACACAGTGTTCTCATCTCACACTGTCAAAGCCATCTTTGGCTTTAACATGTCACAGTATGGCCCCATCCCCATGAAAATTGAATAGATTATCTTCCTAAGAATAATTGTCATCAACAGGAGGACATTTCATGCTTCTATCTCCAGCGCCGCCAACACTACCGCCTGTGAAGTTTACAGTTGACATCCATTTTTATACCTGATACTCTTCGAAGACTGAATTGTTTTTGTTGGCACATACACAAATTGAGGTGATACTTTTGCAGTGATATACTTTTTCGTAAAATGGGTCTGTAGGCTTATATCGTCTTGATTCACGTAATTAAACTCCTTCCTTTTCTTTTAGGCCTTAAAACCTAGAATTAATTACCTTAAGCCGGCTACTCACACACCTGCCGCAGGGGCAATACCGGTCGCACGGCGGTCGGGGCAATTTCGGTTGTTCTCTACACACAAGCCTGCCGTTCAGTGTGTAGGTAAGTGATAGTCCCGCTGAACGCACGTCCATAAGAATGGGTCCAGTATTGTCGAAACACCAAAGGATTGGCATAGTCTTGGCACTTTCTGTGGTGCTACCGAAAATATTTTACTTAAATATAGGTAAAAAGTAAATACTGACCATTTTAACTCCCGTGCGTAAGACGTACGCATGTTTTTAACCGACTTCAAAAAGAAGGAGGTTATCAATTCGACATGTTTATATTTTTTTTTTTTATGTATGTTCGGGCATAACTCCGTCGTATATAGACGGATTTGCAAAATTATTTTTTTGTTCGAAAGGGGTTTACTTCGAAATGGTCCCATTGAAATTTCATATAGATCTGATGATGCGTTTCGGAGACAGACAACGAAACTCTTAAAAAAATTACAGCAAATCAACCGCGAATGTTGCTATCGCATAAATGTGTATTGTTTTGACCCCAAGGATGATGAAATTTCGAATTGGTGTGGGGTAGATAACTAAAAAGTGAAAAATAAAAACTTTTTTCAAAAAAATAACAACCGACTTCCAAAGAAACACTACAAAGTGCAAAATAACTTTAATTTCGGAAGGCGGTGACAAACAATTAAAATACACATCCAAAGTCACCGACTTCCCAAATTAAAGTTATTTTGCACTTTGTAGTGTTTCTTTGGAAGTCGGTTGTTATTTTTTTGAAAAAAGTTTTTATAAAACTTTTTTTTGAAATTTGTTGTTGATATCGTTTGCGTGTTCGCGATATATTTCGAACCTTAATTGGAAAGTTTGATTTCGCATGTCTCTCTTAAAATATTGTTTGTTTTTTTTTTATCCCACGTGTGGGTCCGGTCTTTGTACACGTCCATTACCCGTGTCCAAACTTCACGCTCTTTATTGTCCATTGTGACATGTACACTCCGGTCGGTTGTCGCCAATGAACTGACTGGAATTGCCCCAATCGTACTACACATGCGGCAACCTAGCAGGGCGGTAGATACAACCTAGGGAGCTAGGAAGGTTTTGCGCCCCTGCTGCCCTGCCGCAGGCCCAATCTAAAAGTTGCCCCTGCTTGCCTATACACATCACAATTAAGGAGGCAATTAAGGGTCCAATTCCAATATTGCCCCTGCGGCAGGTGTGTGAGTAGCCGGCTTTATATGTCTTGTAAATCAGATTAAACTTCAAAAAGCCAAACCACTCATCTCTAAGACACCGTAAAAACGGAATTTAGGATTCTTCCGAGAGTAAATATTTACTAAACTAAGTTCATTTTGTAGGTAAGCTACGGCTACCTACTATAATTTCATTTAGAAATACAATAAGTTTTAACGGCAAAGGAAAACATTATGAGGAAACCGCCGTGTTTTGGTTCATGACATGTGAATGTGACATCTACCAACCCGCATTGAGCACGCGTGGTGGATTACGGCCCACTCCCTCTCACAGAGAGGAGGCGTGTGTACCAGCAGTGGGAACATTATAGGCTGATTGTGTATGTATGTAGGTATGTAATTGTTTTCGCTGTGCCGTATTATTTGTGAAGCTTTATCCACGTACTCTTGCCTAAACGATTTATTGTATAGGGCTTATAAACTCAGAATTGATCCTGTTACCGTCAACTGCGGCATCTTTACTTTCTATGAGCAACTTTACCAATGAGAACTGTATTAAAATATTTCTCGATTACTAAAAAATTGTAAGAAATAGTAGATATATTCTGCTTACTACGCAGTTCCCTACGCGATCGAATCAGAAATGAAGAGATCCGCAGGAGAACCAAGGTAACCGACATAGCCCGAAGAATTGCCAAACTTAAGTGGCAGTGGGCAGGGCACATTGCTCGCAGAACAGATGGCCGATGGGGCCGAAAGGTTCTGGAGTGGCGACCGCGTACCGGAAGACGTAGAGTAGGAAGGCCTCCCACAAGGTGGACCGATGACCTTGCGAAGACCGCGGGTATCCGCTGGATGTGGGAAGCACAAGACCGGTCGAAGTGGAGGAGCCTGGGGGAGGCCTATGTCCAGCAGTGGACGTCTTTCGGCTGATATGATGATGATGATGATGATTCTGCTTACTTACCTACTTGTATCTAGTTATGGAAAGAAATATCGCTTAGACATATTAAATGGCTACAACACATTTTTAGTTATAGAAAGTCACTCATTTTTTTTTTGAGGGTGGGAGATCATCAAATAACTTCTCCCGCTCTGGGTGGAGCAGGAGGGTGTGTCTAAAACCGGCCCGTGTTCCCTCAGTTGCCTGTGTACTAGGGGCCACGGTATCTCTTTCGAACAACCCGCACCCCTGGCAGGGATCGGCCCTTGCAGAAACTAACAATAGAAAGTAAAGATGCCACAGTTTACCGGTTTTCTTTTTAGGGTTCCGTATGCAAAATACGTGTTATCGTGGATTTGCGGCCACCAGCCCGTCTTACCAGTAAGGTTTCGTAGCAAAATGGTATGACTTGATCTGTCCGTTCGTCTGTCTGTCATAGCTGCTTAATTGAAGGAACTAATATTACTAGTGGTCACCCATTGGTCAAAATTCGCATAAATGCTAGCTTGCTATTTTAGTTTTCTGCACTCTTGCTCCATATCATCTCCCTCCGCGTAATTTTCGAGAGGCCTTTTTTTACTTCTTAGTAAGTAGATCTACTATATTTTTTTGGAGCGTGAACAAAATCGGAACTAACGAAGTTATCTTGTTTTTATCAATACAATACCTATATCACAAATGCTTACCAACAGCGTGCCCTGTAGGTAAATGTTATTCAATCAAAAAAATCTGTATTTGTTGAGGCTCATGTATGCTAATACATAGTATACAAAATAAAACCATGTATCCAACAAGGACAGTTAATCTAGTAATCACCGAAACCTTATCAACTAAATATAAACTTATTTGTGATTGAATAATCACAAATAAACTATGCTTTCCGGCCAAATGAAATGAAAATAGGAAGAAAGCCTACTTAAGTAAGGAACCTTTGGTCGGCGAGTCCGACTCGCTCTTTGCTCATAACATCATAAAACGTTGTTCATGAGCATGACACATAAAAATATTTCAAAAAATGTATATAAAAAAACAATAATACCACAATACTACTTAGCTTACTTACATTTTAGCTGGTGGCATCGGTGGCATCACCGACATTTTTATTTACTCTTGCGCGTCTTTCTCAAAATCTCAAAGAATTTGAAAACCACGGAGTGTTCTTAACAGTTAGTAATACGTTTTCTTAAATTACATTATTCTAATACTCCCAATCTGAGCTTCCAATAAACTAATATGTATTTAAAAAACGTTTTGGATGCTCTGTCTTTGAATCGCTTTGAATTCAGAAACCATTAATATCCTCTTGTCAGAAACACGACAATCACTGACGTTTACATTTGAACATCTTCTTTATTTGATTCTCTTCGAAGACAAAATAGTTTTTGCTGGCACTTACACACAATGAGGTGATATACCTATGTTTTAAGGTTCCAAGGTTTGCAGAAGCCTGCCGTCATGTTAGTAGGTAAAGATTGTGATTCGTGCTCATTTCGCTTTTTTTATACTTTTACTTTTTTACTTTCAAATGCGACATTCAACGCATCCAGCACTCTAATTGCGTAACTCACGATTAATCTTAATCAGTTTAAATTTGACAGTTCAGCAGTATTCATTGCGTTACTTACGTTGTTGAACAGACACATTTTTCGAACATATGAAGCAATGGTTTAAGAGCGTTTATTTTGAAAGTTGACAACGTCGCAAATAGCTGTCAAATATTTACCTGTTTTGATTAATTTGTCAATATTACTGTATGAAAATATGAAATATCGCTAACTAACTATCTAAAATATGAATAATGATTTGAAATTATAACACTGAATTAGATGTTGTAACCGTTTTAGGTGTAAAAAGGCATTTTGAAAATTTCCAAGTTCTTTTTTTACATCTAAAACTAAATACTCATGTTAAAATATTAATTATTGCATTTCATAATCTGTATTTTAGATAGTTAGTTAGCGATATTTCATGTTTTCATACGGTAATATTGCCAAATTAATCAAAACAGGTAAATATTTGACAGCTGTTGGCGACGTTGCCAACTTTCAGAATAAACGCTCATAACAATCCGTTTCAAAACGAAACAGATTATGATGAATCGCGAGTTACGCAATTAGGGTGCTGTTCTTCAAGGAACCAGAATAGTCATTAATCGGAAAAATCGGGACTTTTCGAATCAAAAGATTTTCATTTGAAATGAAACGTAATAACAAATTGAAGATGTTGTATTTTGCCCTCTACCTACTTTTTGTTGTTTAGGTTGGTAGGAACGTGGAGTATTTATGGAAAGAAATATTGGCTATGCTCTTCATGGTTATTTCCTGCTCTGCTTTCACCCTAACCTAATTACCGAAGGGTTCCAGGGAAACTAACTACCTAAGTACACAGCTTTTGAGAGCTTATCGCTGCACTGTCTAAGCGCACTCGCACATGGAATACTTTTTTGTAGGTCCTACAATCTGTCAGTTTTTTTTGTACCTACGTTTTGTTGACCATGTGTGTTGATACATTCAGCTCTTACAAAAAAATCGATAACCGATGGTATGCCGTCTGCTATAACTGCTCTAGCGTCTTCAGGGTACACAGTCGCAGCATTCACCACGGTAGCAGGAGCGCTGTAGGTATCATCATCATCAGTCATATTAACTCGTAACTGGGTCATTGAGGTCTGTTAAGCCGTTAATAAATTACTGATAATTAGCTGCATCCAGGTACACTGGAAGCCGACCCAAGTTGGAAAAAGCTTAGGCAGATAATAAATTGTTGAGAGCTCGCCTACATCAGTGGTTGCTAGACTAGTGGTTAAGTTTAGATGATGGATTCTACCTAATTATTATATTTGTTCCGCAGGACTTATTTTGCAGAATTATTCCGCTATTCGTTTACTGCCGCCCGCTGTGAAGTTCACGGCGGATCATCCCTTCTTGTTTCTAATACTTTTCGACGATAAAATCCTCTTTGCTGGCACCTATGTTTATTGAGGTGATGTTACAAAGTATATTTTCTCCGTTTCATCAGTCATTAACATTAACACGTTCAACGCCACGGAATAAAATGATATATTTCCATTCAGGCCATGTTGGACAATGTTGGGCGACATCCGTATGTTCGCTGTTCGCGGAAGAAAGTTCAAATAATGATACGCAACAGGTCATGGGCGACAATGTTGGGCGACATTTATCTTCTTAATTATAAAGATTTCCGCGGTTCTTTCAATGTTTTATAAGTTTAATATGCATGTTTATTAATATTATTAATAAAACAAAAAAGTAGTTATTTTGAAAAATTTTTTTTTTTTTTTTTGTTTAATCTCTAATAGGCATGGAGGACAACTAATAGGGAAAGTGTCGCCCACAATGTCCGACATGGCGGGCGCATCGAGCTTCTGGCGCTAATTGAAGCGTGGCCACATGAGTAACTAAACGTTTAGTTACTCATGTGGCGTGGCGGCTCTGGTTAGATTGCTGAGTGCCGTTCGCGCGCTATTTATTATTATTAAAAAATTGATGATTTCCATGAACGATTTACGCCGAACCTACCTACTAAAGGATTAATTTTGTTTTTTAATTTTTTTTTGGTCCAGCTTAGTCACTTCTTATTTATTTTTTCTATCGAGGACACTACAAGTAATCATGTTTCTAAAGACTATTGGTTTTTAATTGTATTGCTAAAGGATGCAGCACGGGATTAAACAAACACAAATCGCAAATCCCTCGGTGTTCCGATATGTTAATTCCGTAATTATTCCTACTACGAAGTTACTTAGTTTGTCTATTTACATGAAAATTAGTTTATGTCAACCAAAACCAAGTGCACTGAAGTGAGTTAAAGATCGAAATGGCTGTCTTATTGCAGCCATTTCGATCTTTAACTCACTTCAGTGCACTTGGTTTTGGTTGACATAAACTAATTTGTTTAGCACTTTAAAAGTTGTATTAGCACTGACATGATATGCTCTTGCAAACGGTGTAATTCTCGAATTAATAAGCCACTTTCATTTTGAAGATTTATATATCTAAATGTAGGTATTTACAGTCAACTGCACTTAGGTATATGTTAACAGTTTTACTGCAACACAGCCCTGGATCTGCAAACCGGCGGCAGTTTCAGGGGGCGCAAAAACCTCATATATGAATAAAAATAAAAAACTTGCTCCACAAAGCGCCCAGACTAGAATCAATTCCTTTTAAATGTAAATGTTGTCGTTCAAAAGTGCCTTTTAAGTGCCTAATTGAAATAAATGCTTTGACTTTTTTGACTTTGCTTCGCATACCAGCACCCTAATTGCGTAACTCACGATTAATCATAATCGGTTTAAATTTGACAGTTCAACAGTGCTAATACGTTATTTAAGTTGTTGAACAGACATATTTTTCTTAACATATGAAGCAATGGTTTAACAATCTGTTTAAAAATTAAACAGATTATGATGAACACACATAATTAATAAATAAGTATCTCAAAGGCTGGAAAGATTACTACACGTTTCTGCCCCGGTTCGAAAAAATCGTAGATCCGGGGCTGCTACGACATCGTTTTTATTTCCTAGCATTTCGTAGTTCAAGTGTTACCTATCGACGTGCGATTGACCATACCTGCAACCTAATTGCTTAACACACTATCAATCAGAATCTGAAATCATTTTGACGAAAATTGCTAATACATTGCTTCATGTGATCGAAAAATGTGTCTAATCAATAATGATGATAACGCAATGAATCTTGATAAACTGTAAAAATTAAGTCCATTTTTACTGTTAGTAATTAACTACGCAATTCTTCCCGCTGTTAGCTGCAATGGGATTATCTGTTAGCATGAGAGCGGTTTATTAATACGCCTTTCTTTGGCATGCTATGCTTTGCTTGGAGAACTAAATGTGAGACTTACTGACAAGCTCACAATTACTTCTTTGATTGTTGATCTTGCAGGAATTGGTTACCCTGCGCCTTCTGGGAATTCTTCAGTATTCATCTGGGTATCACTGGCTCATTTAATAGTAGTACATACGCCAGCACATCAAGCTACCCAAAACTGTCAAATTTTCCCAATTGAACATGAACCTCATAGTCAAGTTATAAAGCTGAAAATCTATCAAAGAAATTTGACAGATTGGGGTAGCTTGATGTGCTGGCGTCTGTACCTAGTAGTAGTGTTTAAAAAACAGCCGCGACTTACGAGTTGTAGGTCGTAGGTTCGAATCCAGATATTCGCTTTACTTTATGTAAATTATTTCATCACCACTGCTCTCAAAACGGTGAAGGGAAACATCGTGAGGAAACCTGAACGTCCTAGAAACAAAAATTCGAGGACATGTGACATCTACCAACCCGCACTGGGCTCGCGTGGTGGATTACAGCTCTCACAAAGAGGAGGCCAGTGTCTCTGTGTCCCAGCAGTGGGAACATTAAAGGCTGATTCAACGCATGTTGTAAATCCAACGCTCAATAAGCAATTGCCCGCCGCTGTTGGTACGATGGCATACTCTATTAATAGCCAAGATAACGCTTACAGTCTTTTACCATGAGAGTCAAAATGGCGGGTGTACCATAACGAATTAAATTATACCAATTACCAAACAAATGTACCTAAAATGTACTATTTTGTACCTAGCTCTAAAAAAATTGTACCTCCTTCAGAACGAAATTATTTCGAAATTAAGGTACACCCGCCATATTGACATCAAGATGGCGGGTGTACTAAAATATTTTATTATTTAACCATTACTCATAAAATGTATTTACACTAAAAAATTGTACCTAAAATGTACCTCAGGTAAATAGAAACACACACTTGATCAGTGGGATAGTTCCTGAGAAATAAAACAACCGTGTCTCGGTTTACCTATGTTTATTTTTATTGATCTAGGTACATATTTATATATCTTTTTGGGATAAATCTTGAATGGGGGGTGAAAAATCACGTTTTGCGGTAGGACTCAATGTAACGCACTCAAAACATCGTGCTGATGGATGGATTGAATAGTATGGAGGTCATGGAAGTGTTTACAGTAAAAATCTTACGTTAATAAAAACATGTATTTAAAAAAAAATACATGTGAAAAAGTTTAAACTTTGACTCTTAATATCTCCGTAACTAGAAGGTTCCTAGGTATGGTCTAGTCTAGAACAACAAAATGATCGCAATGACGGGGAGAACAAGTACCTCTTGGCATCGTTAAAGGTCTTGTTACACCCTTTATACAGGGTGTCAGGGACATCGACGCGAAGCCTGTTACCATGGATTCAGTACATGATTCTGAAGCCCCTGCGTTGAAATTTTGGGTCGGTTATTTTACCTACGTGGTCAAAATGTATGAAACAGCATTTCATTCAACGCGGGGGGGTGTACTGAATCAGCACGATGTTTTGAGTGCGTTACATTGAGTCCTACCGCAAAACGTGATTTTTCACCCCCCATTCAAGATTTATCCCAAAAATATATATAAATATGTACCTACCTAGATCAATAATAAATAATAATAAACAGAGGTAAACCGAGACACGGTTGTTTTATTTCTCAGGAACTATCCC
Organism: Polymixis flavicincta; assembly: GCA_949987655.1. Taxonomy (NCBI): domain Eukaryota; kingdom Metazoa; phylum Arthropoda; class Insecta; order Lepidoptera; family Noctuidae; genus Polymixis; species Polymixis flavicincta. Next base: position 5,402,435 of record OX465187.1, read on the forward strand.
ACTGATCAAGTGTGTGTTTCTATTTACTTGAGGTACATTTTAGGTACAATTTTTTAGTGTAAATACATTTTATGAGTAATGGTTAAATATTAAAATATTTTAGTACACCCGCCATCTTGATGTCAATGTGGCGGGTGTACCTTAATTTCGAAATAATTTCGTTCTGAAGGAGGTACAATTTTTTTAGAGCTAGGTACAAAATAGTACATTTTAGGTACATTTGTTTGGTAATTGGTATAATTTAATTCGTTATGGTACACCCACCATTTTGACTCTCATTCTTTTACCCCCTTATTTATAAACGTTGCTTATAGTAAAGAGACGTTTAAACGTCAAAAATGTATGGTTAAACATACACTAATCATTACTTAACTTTAACCAAAGTTAACTTCGGCATTATGGCGGATAGCAAAACTAACATGTTTTTTTATTTGACAGGTCTGATAGCCGTCCCCATGTCATTGGTTTCAAAACCGCCACCGCCAATGAAACTCACTGTGGACCATCCCTTCCTATATGATACTTTTTGAAGATAACATTCTTTTTGCTGGCACCTGCGCTATTTAGAAGTTGTACAGAGGCCAGCACATCAAGCTACCCCAATCTGTCAAACTTCTTTGATAGTTTTTCAACTTTATCACAAAGGATTATGGTTCATGTTCAATTGGGAAAATTTGACAGTTGGGGATGATTTGACCTGCTGGCGTCTGTACTAAGTATATCATTTAGTAAAAGGAAAAAAAAAACATTCCTATATTTTATTTTTTGTATGGCGTGGCTGCCAAATAATTACCTACATTTAAAATAAAAACATACAATATTATTGTTCAATGTTTTATTTAACCCAGTAAGATGGTACTTTATTTAGGTGATGTAACTAAAAACATAACATCACGCCCATATTCCCCAAAGGGTTGGGCAGGGCCGCAGGGGTCACCCTAATTATAGTACACCCACATATCGCCAGTTATATTTAAGTACCATGTAATATGGGACGAGCCTATTGCCATCAACCAGGCTCAAATCCAGACTACGGGTTGCTGCTGAAAAATTTCAGATGGAAGACCAAATAACACTGCCCAACTCGGGAATCGAACCTAAGACCTCCGGCTCACTAGCAGCATTTGCGACCACTAGATCAGCGAGACATGCTGTCAATTTTAGTTACCTATTCTAATTTAGAAAAAAAATAAGTAAAAAGACTATGAATTGAGAATACATACATACGTACATAGATAAACTCATGTGTTCTTCCCATGGGGGTAGGCAGAAACTACAGAACGCTTCGATCTTTACATATTCTTTTTTATTATTATATCAAAATAAACTAGTAACGCCATCTATCATGTATTTGAACAATCACTGTGCTGAATGTATGAAAGACTAATAAACTGTTCATTCGCTCTGTCCCACGTCAATGTGTCCCACAGTGAAAAACATAGTTTTTTTTTTTTGGGTGGGAAATCATCAAATAACTTCTCCCGCTCTGGGTGGAGCAGGAGGGCGTGCCAGACTTTTACTGACTAAAACCCACCCGTGTCCCTTCAGTAGCCCGTATGCCAGGGGCTGTGGTATCTCTTTCAAACGAACCCGCACCCCTGACAGGCATCGGCCCTTGCAGGCCCCATCATTTTTGTGCTGACATCTCTTTGAGGCGCGCGTGGAACACAACGCGCCGTCGACTTGGGCTTGGTCCTTACCGGACAGCGAGCTACCCATTACTCGCCGTCCGCAAGCCCATGCCTACGGTGGCCGGAAATCGGCCTGGGATTCCCGATGCCCAGGGCGTCTCCGTATCCTGCGGCGGCTAGGGTCGCGAGGGCGCATATGCTGCCTCTCCCTCACGTGCGCCGCCTCCCTCTTCGCGAGCATCACTGCTTCGCTGAAGGAGGTGACGGCTCCCCATGCCCTCTCGCTCCGTACCATGGCCTGGACCAGGGCCGGACGCGAGAGATCGCCGCCGCCGATCGCCTCCACGAGGCAGCCGAGGCGGCCAAGCAGGGCAGACCGCCACCGTGTGCTCCACCGTGTCCTCAGGGCGATCTTCGCAGTGGAAACACCCGGGCGTTTCCTCCCGCCCTATCCGAAACAGGAATCTCCCGAAACAACCGTGTCCGGTGAGGACCTGCGTCAGGCGGTGAAAAACCTTGTTTGAATTATGGTTATGTATGGGTCCATTTTTGCTTTGTTTTCATACATCTGGCTATACATGCAGGCCGGTCTGGTGTAATACACACCTGACAATTACTGAGAATGTTATCATTTTATGTAAAACTTACACTGATCTGTAAAAATGCGAGAGGAACTCTGTCTGTCTGTTACGTTTTCACGCCTAGGCCGCTGAACCGATCTTCATGAAATTTGCCAGAGTATAGCCTGGGATATTGAGAAGTACAGTCGCCAGCAGGTCAAGCTATCCCAAACTGTAAAATTTCTGACAGATTGGGGTAGCTTGATGTGCTGGCCTCTGTACATAGGCTACTTTTGCTTTGTTTGTATACATAGGCTTTCGTTTTTGAAGTTAGCTACAGTAGTTCTTTCTTTTTTTTTTAGTACAAACATCAGCACATCGAGCTACCTGCCAGGGGTGCGGGTTGTTCGAAAGAGATACCGTCGCCCCCGGCACAGAGGCTACTGAGGGAACACGGGTTTTAGTCAGTAAAAGTCAGTCTCGCTTGTGGTCTCGCTCTCCTGCTCCACCCAGAACGGGAGAAGTTATTCGATGACTCCCCAACCAAAAAAATTTCTTTGATATATTTTCAACTTTATTGCTTAGGTGTAAGGTTCATGTTCAATTGGACTAAAATACATCTCGTTATCAAAACGGTGATGTTTAGAAAATGTGGTATACAAAGGGATTTTTACTGAACTGTCAATGTGAAATGTCAACAAGACGTATGGAGTACGGACGTAGGGTTGACCATGGACCTTCGATCAATAATAGCCATGGACTTATAAATTTATAATATAATGCCGTGTTCCGAAATGTAACAAAAGTGATAGTATCGCGAACCCGACCAAATTGAATAGTCAAAAAATTTAAGAGCTATCAGATCATTTAATACTGATTTTTATTTTGGTTGGCTTCGCGATATTATCACTATTTGTCTAATACGGAATGCGCCCCGAGTCTATGGGGATTGGGGTTGACAGAATGAAATGACGGCTCATCTAACCTAAAAGATAATCGAGTTTTCACTTTCATTACAAGCTTTGTCCCACCGATTATACGTTTTTACTGCAAACACTTAATTACCTGCGTTATTTTCCATGAAAAGAATGTCTACGTTAAGGAGATACATTGGTAAGTTAACCTATTTTCTACGCTATGGAAGCAAAAACATAAAGTTTGTTGTTGTGAATCGTTTCTCATCAACAGCTTTTTAGCTAAATTCAGAAGAGTAAGTAGGTATTATAAGCAAATAGAAATACATCTTCAAGTGTCAAGTAATTAATACAATGACTTTTCTATCGATAAGAGACTCGACGAGTGTGCCTAAACAGCCGAGGCCGAGGGGTTAAAATACCTATTTAGTGGCTCTAATTTTTTATCAATTCGTAATTATATTATTATAGGTAATCAATACCTAAAACTTAAAAAATGTTCGTACTTACATATCTTACATAAAAACTGATATATTTCAGACATTGGAGCAAACCTTACTGATGAAATGTACCAGGGTTTGTATCATGGTTCAAAGAAACATGAGCCCGATTTAGACATAGTGTTGGCTCGTAGCTGGGCTGCAGGGCTGGATAAGATGATCATAACTGGAACCTCCGTGACAGACAGCTACAAAGCCATTGAATTGGCACGGTCTGATCGTAAGTCACCATTGGAATATTTGCTGAATGACTGCACTATCTCTTACGGGTAGAGTACAATCCCCAATGGAACATTATTAATATTGGTAAACCCTACAATCTACAGATAGATGTTCTGGGTAGAAAACAGTCAGCTGTTTTTGAGTTGAGTGTTCATAAATGCACAGGACTAATTTGGTACCTCCATGGCAACACACATTACACAAACACTCCTCACAGTTAACTTAAACCCATTCAATACATATGTATTTTAACATTTGAATGTTTGAATAAGCAATTCTAAATATTTTGTAAAGTATATCCTAGTTTGTAATAGTCATACCCATCCCTAATTGAAACAAAACTAATTTTACCTAGGCTGATTTTTTTGGTAAAAGTAAGTACTTAATTACTTATTTACCAATTCCTTATTTAAGGCAACCTTTCTAAGGCTTTTCTCGATTACTGTTTTGTATGTCACAGGACTACGAGAATTTTAAAGGAAAGGATCAGGTTTATTTTTTTAAGTACAAGAATGTATCTTTTCACTTTGCCATAATTATGTACCTACTTAAGTATGTATACAATATGTTTTTATGTAAGTGAATATTGGTAGTAGGTAGTGGTTTTGTTTTTATTTTCGCTTCTAAGTTTTACTACTTTTCCTAAATTAGAAATGCTGAAAGACATTTCTTTACAAATAAGCATCACATATGAATGTATTTGTCTGTTCCTTTTTTGTTGTCCATATAAATGTGTGTACAGAGGCCAGCACATCAAGCTACCCCAATCTGTAAAATTTCTTTGATAGTTTTTCAACTTTATCACAAAGGAATAAGGTTCATGTTCTATTGGAATTTTTTTACAGTTTGGGATAGCTTGACCTGCTGGCGTCTGTACATAAACACACTGTGTACTAAAAAAGGTGTAATTTCAGCCAGGTTATTTAGTACAGTAGGCTGTCATCCCACCAGGTGTAAAGACTTCTTGCCTGATGCTGAAGCCTACCTGCAGAGTCTCAGAGACCTAATAATGGAAAATAAGGACAAAGTTGTTGCTATTGGGGAGTGTGGACTGGACTACGACCGGCTAAACTTCTGTGATAAAGATGTTCAGCTTAAGTAAGTTTTTTAATGGCCTGCCACTGTGGGACGTTGTCTACATTACTATTCCCAGTTGACGAGGGTCTGGAGCTAAAGGTGAAGTGGTCACATCAGCAAATATGCTGGCAATCAGTCTAGGTGGGATTTTTAACGCGCTCGTTGAAAATCGAACAGGGCCTGACTTCACTATGACCACTTAACGATTCCTTACTAGTAACTACGTCAATCACACACGAAATCTGCTAATATCGTATTAATAATATCAACAAATTGTCTTGAAACATACAGAATATATTTCGATTCCTTACCGTTACATTGGTTTCTGTTCGATTTTCATCTCGCGGCACTAAGCACTGCGTTGAAAATCAAATGCGCGAAAAAACCCCACCGCGATTTTATTACGTCTATATAAATGTCGACTCATTCATTAAAGCGTTAAGGATTCCCCTAACGATCTATTGCAATTGATCAATTGCAATCAATTTGATACTATTCTAATTATATTGTCAAACCCTTGATTTGCTTTTGGTAGACGATCAATGTGTACACATCGTAAAATACCGGCGACGTCTGATTTTTATCCTACCTGACTTAGTAATGGTTGGAAAAACCATGACAAACCCAGTAAGACATAATTCAAATCAGCTGGTAAACAAGAAAAACTAATGTCACCAAATTATTACAGGTATTTCGAGTACCAGTTGCAACTGAGTCGCGAATTCAGTCTGCCGTTGTTCCTGCATTGTCGCGCGGCCGCCGACGACTTGGTCGCAATATTGGAGAAAAACCGCGACTGTGTCGTAGGCGGAGTCGTGCATTCGTTTGACGGAACAGAGGATGCTCTGCAAAAGATACTGGACTTGGGGATGTACATAGGTATTAACGGATGGTCAGTGGACGAGTATGCAGATCAAACCATAGACACCACACACACACACGCACCCACCTACCCACACACCCCCCCACACACCACCACCGCTACATTTACCTTAAGCTAACTTGCTTTCAGCTCACAATAAATTACTTTACAATTATGGAATGCCAAATCAAACCACCCATGAGAAGCCGTAATGGTCTAGTGTTCGCATGCACGACTGCTGAGTGTGAGGTCTTGGTTTCGATAGCTGGCGAAATGTATATTACATAATAGGTACACTTCTACCAAATTATTCGAAAAATAGAGATGTTTCTGTGCATACAAAGGAAGATTTCTGGCTTGTCACTGTGTAGGTACAGAGGCCAGCACATAAAGCTACCCCAATCTGTCAAATTTCTTTGATAGTTTTTCAACTTTATAACACAGTCATAAGGTTTATGTTCAATTGGGATAATTTGACAGTTTGGGATAGCTTGACCTGCTGGCGACTGTACATAATATTCTTTTTTTTATTAAAATATTTCATTTATTTTCAGCTCCTTGAGAACAAAAGAAAACTTGGAGGTGGCATCAAAAATACCTAAAGGCAAGCTTATAATCGAGACCGACTGTCCATGGTGTGAGGTGAAGCCGACCCATCCTGGCTATACCCATGTGGTGACGAAGTACTCAACAGTGAAGAAAGAGAAGTACTCTCTGGGGTCTGATAGCCAGGTCAAAGGAAGAAATGAACCAGTTAATATTGTGTAAGTATTTTAAGACAGACGGCGACCGCTTACCGGAAGACGGAATATTAATGAGTACCCTAAAATTGCAATGCAATACTAAGTACGTATGCTTCGGGTAGAGGAACACTGATTGTGCGTACTTCCTTAGCCAATGATGGACTTAATTCACATTGGGGATGACGGACTCTAAGGGCGCGTTCCCAATATGTCGTAACGATTAATTTGTCGTTGGACGACTGTGGTCTCTAGCAGTGTTCCCATTATAAGGACTGCTTATCGTCACTGTTTTGTCAAAATATTTTATGTGTGTGCAACGACTGTCGTACTCTGTCGTGTCGACTAGCTGTTTCCACTGGATCGTGACGACATTTTTATACGGGCGTGAGGGGAGAAGACAACACAACATGTAAACGACATAAAGTCGCAAAAACGACACATGATTTGCCGTCGTGACGTTATTTTAATCTGTAGTCACTGCAAAAAAAAAACGTGGACGTCAGTCACTTGTGTGTCGTCCTATATGTGAACACCTCCATTTAACGGTTAAATACACAAACTCCGACGATTCAAACGACATGGTAATCTGTCGTCACGACATTAATGGGAACGGGGCCTAAGTCGAGAAAGACTTATTTATATAGAGAACGTGGAAAGCCTTAAAAAATTGTACAGCAAATGTTAAAATCACGTTTTTTTACTTTTCAGGCAAGTTCTGGAGGTTTTAGCAGCAATACGAAAAGAGAATATAGATGAGTTAGCGGCAACCATTTACGAGAATACCAATAGATTATTTTTTAATAAATAAATTGTAGATATTAATATAATGATTAAATAAGTGAAATGTTTTGTAAAAAAATGCATACTTTTTCTTATTCCCTTTTGGTTCGTAATCTGAACAGTTTTATTGCATAATGTTAAAAAAAAAGAAACGGCGAAAGGCGGTTGATGACCCCACAACCCGTTTTTACTTAATTGCGATCTTTAGAATTAACTAGATTTGAAGACTGGTATAGCAGCCATCAACTCACTGACCGCTTTCGACAGAACGTGTTTTTCAAATAAATATAAATTCAATTATTTATTTAATACGGAACTATCGCATTATTAATACTAAGATTGATAGATGATCCCGGAGACTACACACTGCCGACGAGCACTTTTTTGTTGCAGCGACAAGAGATATCAAAAGTACTCGCTCAGCGATGCTCGCTTGGTTGGGCTTGGTGAGCAGAGCTGTAAGACTCAGGCTCGGACTCCAAAGCGGAGTCGAAAGATGTGTTGGAAGCGACCAATAGGGTTCGTTATTTACTGTCTCCGCTTTAGCTTCAGTGGATAGTCGAGCAGAGAGGAGAGGTTTCTCATATTTGCTTAGCGTGAACAAAATCCCGATGGTTTGCGGGTATAGAGATTAGGGTGGCGACGGTGCGCAGCGGAGACGAGATGTAAGGGCGCGAACCCACCCACTAGGCTAGTCTAGCCAGTATGCATTTCCGCATAGTTTCAGTGGATACACCCTCGCTCGTTACCGTCGCGCACAATCTACGGCGGTGGGGTAGTTACCTTTACGAGGAGTAAATTAAACGCTTAATAAATCACTAACAATTATTTAATTGTGATTTCTTACAATTATTTCGTACAACACAACATTTATCATCTTATTCAGAGGAACAAATATCTAAATTAAATGGTTCATGTCCACCGGATCCATATTTCATTCACTCTATTAAATAGCTTACAGACGGGGAATTATAATAATTTGTGTGATTAAACATTCTTTTCTTAAATTTATTTCCATCAAAATGAATAGAATAGCAAGAAAATACAGTTGTTTTCAAAGTTGACTGATAGATTGGAAATGCATAGCATTACATAGATATTTCATAATGCTATGGTATGAGCTTGCACTAAGCGCAGAACTAAAAATAATACTACAGGAAGTAAGTGTTGCTCCGGCGATAAATTACAGTCATTCTATACAATGCAATTTAAGTTGTTCCTCTATCATTTCCTTTAAAACACGATCTCTCAACACAAAATAAATATACTACAAAAAGCTTATACCCCTATTATATCATTTGTTAAAAGATTCAATAACATGAACAATGAAGTTATTTGGATGACAATAGGAGGTAACTTAATGATTCATTATGAAATGATACCAGTCTGTTAGGTATTTAAATGCATCATAGGGAATGTATTCAAATACTGGATTTTGATTTAAAATAAATACTAAAAATTTCATAGATGGTTGTCATGGATAACATTTTTTTGTAAAAATATATTCTTCAATGATATGATTTAATTATTGCATGACTTAATAAATTGAGTGAGGTACCTATAGAAGATTTTAAATAAAAAGATTGGAATTATCTATTTTTGGCACACAATGCTTAGAAATGTAATTTGTTAATTAATAGTTATTTATTGATAGAAGTAGTTGGCACTAGTAACAAAATCTATGGAATGGCAACAAAACGGCCAATCTTATAATTAAATGTGTTGTTAAGACACTTATACACCTTTGTCACCAATGTGTGCCAAGAATAGTTTGTCTTGTAGTAGTAAATAGGTCCGTTCGTTGTAACAGTCACTACTAACTGTGTGTATTGTACTCGATTTAAATTTTTCTTCATAAAGGAAACAGATAAATAAAAAATAAAACAGATTTGATAAGGACACGTTCAGACAGAGGACTGTGTTCGTTTTGTGCGAAGTTCAACTTTGGATATAAAAAGAAACATAAAATGTAAATGTGAAGTGTATGGGTTAATATTATTTGATGATTTTTTATTTGAACACGGATGGTTTAACAACATGCTTTACACAAAATTCACCAAATAAGTTTAAGTTCACATTCTATTAATTGCATTGACCGAATAATCCTATTAGATACAGTTATAGACATTACTGCTTGCTATACATAAAAATGTACATATTTTGATATATTGGTGGAAACTGCTACAGTAGCCCAATTCGGTTAATGAACACATGATAAATTAATTCTAAATTTAGGAGATAGATTTTGATCACTATCGCAAAGAGTAGAAAACGAACACAAAGAACACGATAAACTCAGTCCTCTGTCTGTGTAGCACAATTATCACTAAATGGGAGGATTACTCTTCAGGGTATCTTGGAGTAGATGTGCACCTGTTCCCGGAACCAGTGGAAGTATGAAGTCACGTGGGACCGGGTGACGTTGAGAGCGGTTTCCGTTTTGTTCTGCAGGATCTCGGGTGCCCATTCACCTCTGAAAATGTGATAGAATGGTAATTAGTGGGGGTTTCATAATAAACTCTTTTTTTTTATATGAAAATATGGTTTTCTATGAGGAAAAGAGGCGTTTGTGTGTAGTATGGTTTTATTAATATTACTGAATATACTATATTGTTATTAATTCAAAAGAAACATAACATGACGCCTTGTTTCCCCGATGGGTTAGGCAGAGGTGTACCCACACACACAATGTGGACACCCATTTCGCCAGTTAGGTATGTTAAGTCTCATTATGTAATAGGGTGCGAACCTATTGCCATCAACCGGGCACAAATCCAGAGTCCAGATACCGACAATCGTGCTGTTTCAATTTAACCGAAATTTTCCTATTATATCGTTTTCATTTTTCGTCAGTCATCAGTCGAAAATAAGTGAGCAATTTGTAACGTCTCCAATAACCTCGGAATTTAAATGAACACAATGGACTAAAGACGGCATTCTTTATCTAATGTCCTACAAGATTGTTCGTTAAATAAATATTGCATTGTCGTGTTTAAATCACCTGTTAATAAGTTTCACGAAGCAACAGTTAAAATATGTTTTTACACACTTTTTTTTTTTAAATTGCCAACCAACAATTGTTTACACCGTTACAATTTTAAGATAATATTTTACTTATATCTAACGTTATGTGTAAAAAATTCTGGTTAGCACCGCATGCCCCATAAACGTAATGATCGTGCACAAGCACTATGAAATTAAGAATTAACTAAGTAGGTACATATAACAAAAGAACAAGTTAAAACTAATGAGATAATAAGATTAATAATAACATCAAAATACAAATGAAATAAAACTACACTTGCTTACGATATTGGCGCATGTTTTGTTAAACAAAGAGTTATTTCTGTAATACTCGATAAATAGTGTCTGCAAGCCTAACAATATTAATAAAATACCATTACGCCTATATTCCCCGGAGTCTGAATTTTTCAGTAGCAACTGAGAAATTTCAAGACGGAAAAATAACGATCTTATAGTTGTGTATTTACAAAATTCTACTACTAAACAACGACGCTTGGAATCTTAAAATAGCACCATATCATTCTACGCAACCTGTTGTTGCAAACGTACATAGTTAAACAATGGCGTCTTTTCACACTTTGCTAAAGCAGGATTAAAAAAATCGAACCCATATTTATAGTTCCAGACTTAATAATAATGTCATCTTGCTATCTTCAATTTCTTTGACTCAAGTCATGATACATAACTATTATCACAATGTCACATGAATAAAATTATTGACTTTTGACTTCTTACTGATAGGTTTGCTTGATAGCTAACACATGTCCATTTTCTGATTGTAAAATAGTTTATCTATGCAAAAAAATCTCGTCTATGTCCATGCTCAAAAAATATTTTAAGATAGCTTATAATTTCATGGCGGAGTAGCAAATATTGCAAAGTTACGTTAATCCGAAAAAATACCTTTTATTTACGTTGTGTTTAGGAGGCTAGGAGAACCTCCTAAGCACTACAAAGGCCTAGCAAAGGTTGTGTTGGTTGCTCCCCTCACAACTTTGGCCACGCCAAAGCAGCAACTATTCTGATACAATTTGGAGACCGTCCTCGTCTCGTCGAGATCGGGACATAATCCAGCGTCACACACAAAAAAAACATTCGCAAATGTAACTGATTTCCTTACTAACAAAAAGGAAAACCTCTGAAGGCATACACCAATGATAGTGCTGAAAAATTATAGTATTTTCGATAGAGAGAAGACAAAACGCCGAATTTTTGCTAATACTCGATGTGGCATAGCCACTGTCGAAACTGTACTAATTTTCGAACGTACAGAGGCCAGCACATCAAGCTACCCCAATCTGTCAAATTTCTTTGATAGTTTTTCAACTTTATCACAAAGGAATAAGGTTCATGTTCAACTGGGAAAATTTGACAGTTTGGGATAGCTTGACCTGCTGTCGTCTGTACATTAATTAATTTAAATAAAAATACTCACACAAAAACCTTAGTCGTCAAGTACTCTGTTGTCAGCTGATAGTAGTTACTAGAATGCTTCTTGACTGCTTCATATCCGGTCGCTGTGTAGCTCTTCACATTGTCCACCAGGCCTGGTGCATATTGCTCGATAGTTGCTAGCACTACCGGGGTTTTCTCGGCCACATAGTCTACAGTGTTAAGATACAACACCCCTACTTTTTGCGTAGCTAGGTAGATTAACTCTCTTGAGAGGAGTGCGTAAGGCGTGCATGTTTCGACAGTCTGAGTATAGTACACTGGCGCATTGGTCTCCAACCACAGGTACCCGCGTGCAGACGTTGATAAGGTCTTCTGCCAAGCCCGCTGACTCTGCTCCAAGACTCCGAGGTCGTTAAGCAAACGGCCCGTTGTGCTTTCTGTACGATCAAAAGTTTTTGGTTAAGAATTTGCTTATTTATTTTTACCTTGATTGGGATAATTTTACTTGTTGTTTAAGTTGGAACGTAAAATGTAATGCATTTAGTGGTCTTGACGCAAAGGGAACGATTCCGAAAATGTCCAGTTTTCTTTAAACCGTACATTTTGCGTCACTGCATTTGCGTGCTTACATATGTTGGATGATAATAATATTAATTTCAATCAACATTTTAGCTATGGGAAGTAAGAGCTTATAACAAAAAGTATGTGATAACTTGATAAGGGATAAATATAGTAATGAAATGTGACGTCATTCCTACACACATCGCTGTAATTTTCCGTAGGTAGTTCACAATAGAATAATTGCCATGTATGAATCGACAAAGGTCATGGTATATTAACACTTATTACACCAGTCTACTTTTTAATTGAATTAATAATCGCAAACAAGAAAGACAGGCAGATTTATGTAAACTATCGTAACGACGAGGAATAAACATTGCCAGTCGAGTTTATTGGGGGCCATCCATAAATTACGTCACACAAATTATATGGTCCCCCCCGTCCTTGTCACAGGTGGTCACATTTGTAAAACCCCCTCCCCCCCTTCAATTTTATGTTACTTTTAGAGTAGGTAAGTTGAGTTTTAGTACTTTAGGTTTTAACATGTGACGTCACAAAGCTTTTCACGCCCCTGGCCATTGTCACACAATGTCACATTTCATTGACCCCCCCCCCTTAACGTGTGACGTAATTTATGGATGACTCCATAATAATATTGAAGGTACTACTGCGAAACAGGAAAATGTATTAGGTACGCAGAACGATATATAGAGTTATACATATTATTCCCAGTAAACGCGGACTTCTGATTGTACGAAAAGCCTATACAATGCGAGGTCAGCTAAAACTGGTAATGTATGTTTTGATATTATGTCGTCGTGTGTACACACGGCTACACATCAAGCTATACATTTCCAGTATAAGCTGATCTCGCATTGTTTAAGATTTCCGTACAGTGCGAGATCAGCGTAAACTGGAAATGTATAGCTTGATGTGTAGCCGTGCGTACCAGGTGGTATAATATGAAACTATTAATCTATTTACGGGTATGCAATCACCATCCACTCTGTAACCGACAGACCTTGTATACCATAAATTATTCTTTTTTTTTTTTGTAAATTCAATATCAAGTTGAAGGTTACAAAGTTTAATGGACCATGAAAACCAGTTTTCTTTCGTATTTATTCTTAGATTACTTATAAGATATGCGAAACAGGCCATAGGTTATTGTGTATTTTATAACACCGTCTTATCAATGCAAACAATGTTACATTTGAAAACATGGTCTTATCTGGCACGATAATACTGTCATTACTGCTATGTGCCAGACCATACCACGGTCATTATCGAGGCATTCTGTCTTTTGTAGAATAGTTTATTCTCGCTTGAGGAAAACTAGTTGAAAAATCATTTATGGGGCAAAGTAAACAGAGGCACGGGCCGATTGGTCAGGTTAAGCTACGCTTGCCGCGGTAGATCCGTGGATGGGTGACCATCTTTACATAACAATACCACTAAGAGCACGTTAAGACAACCTCGTGTGCCATGTTAAGATGGGTCGGGCGGCTATTTGCATTTTTAATCTTTCTCAGCTTTCACGAGATGCTCGCCATGCGGGACACCTATATCAACAATTATTGCGATGATCGATCTATCATCATAATATCGAGCACAACAATAGTCGTGTCATAGATCGATCCCAGTATAATGAGGCGTGACCATTCTCGAGAACTGGGCCTGGCACATCCCTATTGTGTGGTACTTCGGACTCCACAAGGTTGTACTGCAAGGTAAGTTGCTGGTGGATAATCCTAGCTAATAGATTGTGTCCGTGCAAGTACTCGCCGTTGGCAAGACGACAGCAACCAGAAACAATATGTTGGATTGATTCAACGTTATTAATGGTTAAGTACTGATAACAACTTATTCGTCGGTCATTCCTAGTCTTAGTTGTACCACATTTTTGAAATCTTTACATAGTATAAAACAAAGTTGCTTTTCCTGTTTGTACGCTTAGATCTTTTCAACTACGCAACGGATTTTAATGCGGTTTTCATCAATAGACAGAATGAGTCAAGAGGAAGGTTTATACAGAATAAGTTTTTAACCAGTGCGCAAACTGTAATCTTGAATTCAGCATTTCATTCTAGACACCCCAGCGCAGAAATTTTTCGTCGGTTATACTTACAAAAAGAAATCAGCTGTTCCATAAATTTTGACCGCGTAGGTATTGCACTTTTCTATGAAACAGCAGATTTTTTTTTTTTGTATTACCAACGAAAAATTTCTGCACTGGAGGGGTCTAGAATGATAAGCTTTTTTTTTTTTGGGTGGGAAATCATCAAATAACTTCTCCCGCTCTGGGTGGAGCAGGAGGGCGTGTCAGACTTTTACTGACTAAAACCCACCCGTGTTCCTTCAGTAGCCCTTAAGCCAGGGGCTGTGGTGTCTCTTTCGAACAAACCCGCACCCCTGGCAGTAGAATGATATGCTGAATTCAAGGTTACAGTTTGCGCACTGGTTAAAAAATTATCCTGTCTGTATAATATAGTGACCTACACGCGGGCGGCGAAGACGCTGGTAAAAGCAAGTAAATAAATATTTATTACAAAGTACGGCAATTAATTCTTAGTTTGCCATGCTTGGGTAGATTTACCCAAACAAAAATGTTAATCTTTATCACACCACGCAACAATCAGGGATGCCTATGCACTTGGTAGTTATTTAGGGTATCGATCTATATGACTATTGGAAGTTGACTGAGTAATTTGAATTCGCATCCTAAATCCTTTTTTATTTCTAGTTTATATAAATGACCTTCCTTACCTGATGGCTAAATTCTCGGATATCATTTTATTCGCTGATGACACTTCTCTTATTTTTAGAATAGATAGAAAAGATACGGATGTCTTACATGTCAATGATAGTCTAGCTGTTCTTTCGAAATGGTTTGCTGCGAATAATCTTTTACTCAATGCGAACAAAACTAAATGTCTTAAGTTCTCGTTACCAAATGTACCCCAAGTAGGTCTGAACTTAAAACTTGATGGCAAGAAACTGGATGCTATTTCGGAAACTGTATTTTTGGGAATTACTTTAGATTCAAAATTGCAATGGGGTGCTCACATTAGAGCTCTTTCAAGTAGATTAAGCTCAGCTGCTTACGCAGTAAGAAAAATAAGGCAGTTGACTGATGTAGCCACAGCTAGGTTAGTTTACTTTGCTTATTTTCACAGTATTATGTCTTATGGCGTTCTGCTGTGGGGATCGGCAGCTGACGTAGATTCAATTTTCATTTTACAAAAGAGGGCAATCCGCGCAATCTATAAAATGGGGCCTCGCGAGTCTCTTAGAAACAAATTCAGCGAAATTGATATATTAACTCTGCCTTCTCTTTATATCCTAGAAAATATCTTATATGTTCGCAAAAACTTAGGCCTTTTCAAAAAACGATGCGATTTCCATAATTTGAATACACGTAGTAAAGATGAAATTGTGATTCCAAAATTTAGACTGACTAAAACTAGCAAGTCATTTCTAAACAGTATCCGCTTCTATAACAAGTTGCCAAAGTCGGTTACAGAACTTAGCGATGGAAAGTTTAAAACGCACATCAAACGTGTCCTTATCAAAAAAGCATATTATAAGATAAAAGACTACGTTGAAGACAGGGAAGTTTGGCATTAATTCCTTCTGCACATGTGGCTTCCCTGGTACCTCATTAACAGCATAACTATGTGAAAGTCTATTAACTGCTCTCAAATACAATGTTCTTTTTTATTCTTTTTATTTTTACAATGCTGACATAATCTCGTCATTAATTGACATTATACATCAATTTTATTTAGGTTCATTTTATTTATGTAGATTATTTTACATATTGTGAATGAGAGAACGTTGTAGGCCTTACTGACTGTAGATTTGTAGACGATTTTCTATTGTGTATTTGTCTAAGTACCTGGTACTTATTGACAGGCCTGCGCTGTCCTCCCATACATTTAATCTCTGTAATTTGAAAATATTGTTAAAGCCAATTATTTTTAAAAGAGTAACCGTGGAGTTTCTTGCCGGCTCTTCTCCATAGGAAACAACAATTTGGAACCGTGCACCTAGCTTCTGACGTTTCATAAGTGCCCATGCAGGTTTATATGAAATAAAAATATTTTGATTTGATTTGATTTGAATGCAATTTTGATGAATTTGGACGAAGCTCAACGAAATTGTATAAAGATACAAAACTCATTTTCACTAGTCTTGGTTCTTTTCTTAGTTAGATTTTGAGCTGCATGGTTATGATAACAAAGTTTTGCAATATAACGTCGAGATTAGATATTGATTATGTACCTGGACCGAATACCATATTAAGCTTCTACATAAAAAATTAAAAAAACTATTTGCTGTATTGATGTTCACAGTGCAGAACTTGGAGAGGCGTCGTGTGTGGTCTTTATTTATGGAACGACGGAGAAGATGTTCAGAAACCTCTATTCTTTATGAGTGTTGGATTCCATTACATATTATTATGCTATTGCTGTTAAAATATAATTAAAACTTCATTATTTCACTAATGAACTATAAAACCTGACATCTTGGTCATTGTTGTGTTTGACAGGATGTCTGACAGAACACAGCATTTGTTTTTTTAAGAAAATATGGCATTGTATTGTTTTCGACAAAGAACATTACAAGTATGAATATTTAAATGCTGCTTCTTTTAGCAAAAATTTCATTGCAAATGTTAATGGATATAATGGTAATCTTTATTATTGGACTTTACTCTTAAATGTCTATACAGGGTTATTGGAAAAACACCAACAACCTCTTAAGAGGTCATTGTACTCGTTATGAACAACTTTTACTAAGAGACCAAACCTGAAATCGCGATAAAAAGTCAGCTGTTCCTATATTATATTCGCATTACTAAATTGGCTGTATTTATGTTCGTATAACTCATGAAAATTTAGGAAAAAGCTGTTTTTTTTTTCGCGATTTCTGCAAGCCTAGACAAAACACATTTCTGTTAGTGTTCACGCCAAACGCTACGCAAAAATATATGGGAATGACATTACCCGCGGAAAGGACACGACGTAACCTTTCCGCAGGTAATGTCATTCCCGTACATTTTGGCGTAGCGTTTGGCGTGAACGCTAACAGAAAAGTGTTTTGTCTCTAGGCCCAGGTTTGGTCCCATAGTAAAAGTTGTTCCTAATGATCAGTACAATGACCTCTTAAGAGGTTGTTGGTGTTTTTCCAATAACCCTGTATACATAATATTAATACGTGAAGCAAAAACTACGATTTTACGAAATTTAGCATGAAATTTGGTTCAGTTAAAGTTTATAGCAGTGTTCGCAAAATCTTGTCCCAAATACCGCAGTGTCAAAGACGCAAGTCTTTGACCAGTTTGTGTTGCCAGTGATGACTTATGGCACAGAAACGTGGTCGCTCACAATGGGCCTTATCAGAAAGCTTAAAGTTACCCAAAGGACAATGGAGAGGGCTATGCTCGGAGTTTCCCTGCGTGATCGAATCAGGAATGAAGAGATCCGCAGGAGAACCAAGGCAACCGATAGCCCGAAGAATTGCCAAAATGAAGCGGCAGTGAAATTGCCCGCAGAACAGATGGCCGATGGGGCCGGCGTACCGGAAGACGTAGAGTGGGAAAGCCTCCCACAAGGTGGACCGATGACCTTGTGAAGGCCGCGGGAATGCGCTGGATGTGGGAAGCACAAGACCGGTCGAAGTGGAAGAGTTTTGGGGAGGCCTATGTCCAGCAGTGGACGTTTTTCTGCTGAAATGATGATGATGATGAAAGTTTAGATATATGGAGGAGTGCAGAAAGCTATTAATATTAAATAGTAATGAATTAAAAATACGTTAAGTTTTAAATGAATTATGGTCGAATTTCGACCACTGGGCGTACTTTAGTCTAAATAAATAAACAGGGTAAGATTAGTTTATGTAGGTATTTAGGTAATACAATTCCAGGTTTTTCGTAGCTTCGATAACTCATTAACAAAAACAGTATTTCCAAAAGCTTTACAATCATCATCATCATTTCAGCCAAAAGACGTCCACTGCTGGACCCTCCCCCAAGCACCGGTTCTGTGCTTCCCGTATCCAGAGGACTCCTGCGGTCCTCACAAGGTCATCGCAGAACAGATAGCCGATGGGGCCGCAAAAGTTCTGGAGTGGCGACCGCGTACCGGAAGACGTAAAGTTGGAAGGCCTCCCACAAGGTGGACCGAAGCTTTACAATAATACAATTGCGAAAATACGTCTGACAAATTGAAGCAGGGACCGGACAACCCCGCTTAAGAGTTAAGCCTTTTGACAGGGTAACCCGTACATGGGGTAATTCATATCGCAGTGTTACCTTTTGCTCGAGTTACATGCGCGAAACCCAGCGAAATGGTTAACACCTTTATTATGGTAACCACGTGAAGGGGTTAACCCCTTCAATGTCTTAAGCCTTTGAAGGGGTTACCTTCACGAAAAGCTTTTATTCGTGTAACCCTGACTTACCTAATCAACTTGAGGTGCATGTTTATACTTGTACCCGAGCGGCGACGCGGCGCGGCGGTGTGACGCCTCATTGTCGTCTTCCTTACTATTTTTATTTAGTTATTACGAATTTGACAACAAGTGACGATAGAGCGATAGTCCGGTCAAAATAGACATTCACCCTTGCTTAAATTCCTAAGACGCTGAATTTTTACATAAACGTTAGGGATACCATTATAATGAAAACTCTCTATCGATCCCACATTCACAATTTGTTTTCATTCAAGGTCAAAGTTCGCTAAAATGGGATTTTTCGATTTTTTTTGGGAAACGGTTAGTTTTATGATAAAAATAGGTCAGATTGATAGGACAAATTGTAGATCATGCAATTATGTATCTACAAAAATTTACCTTGGATGGGAAATCATCAATGACTTCTCCCGCTCTGGACGGATAGGAAAGTCGTGTCAGACTTTTACTGACTAAAATCCACCCGTGTTCCTTCAGTTGCCTGTGCCAGGGCCACGGTACCTCTTTCGAACAAATCCGCGACCCTGGCAGGCATTGGCCCTAGCGGACCCCTTTCATTATTGTTGACATCTCTTTGAGGTGCGCGTGGAACACAACGCACCGTCGACCCGGGCCTGATCCGTACCAGACGGCGAACTATCCATTGCTCGCACTGCGCAAGCCCGCATCTACGGTGGTCGGAAGTCCGCTACGGAGTCCCGACGCCCATTCCGTCTCCTGTGGCGGAGAAAGGGCGCGAGAGCACAAGGATTGCCTCTCTCTCACGCTCTCCGCCTCCTTCTTCGCGAGCATTACGGCTTCGCTGAAGGAGGTGACGGCTTCCCATGCACTTATTTATTATGCACCGTACCATGGCCTGGACCAGAGCCGGACGCAAGAAATCGTCGCCGCCGATAGCCTCTACCGATCGCTTCCGCGAGGACACGGCAGTGCTTCGCCCAAGCAGGACAGACCTCCATCGTTCCCTCCAGGCGATCCACACAATGGTGACACCCGGGTGTTTCCTTCGGTCTTACCCAGAACAAGAACCTCCCGAAGCAGCCGTGTCCGGTGAGAACCTGCGTAAGGCGGAAAGAGGACGCCGAGACCCCTCCGTGCCCAGCACTGGGTTGCGACACTTGCACTTTCCATGACGCCATGAGATCCCACCGGAGCTGTCCGTTGTGCCGTAATCCTCCTCGCGCCGCTCCCACACATGCGCCAAGACTTTTTGTCTCCAGATCTCATGGTGGCAATCCGGCAAAGTGGCTCGGTGCGTCACCGGAGTTTGGACGGTATCCCGGGACTAGCCGGAACACTTTATCCCCTAAAATTCACAATTTCTGAGAAAAATCGACTCTAAAATTTACTCTACATTCATAATATGCACACATTTCCACGCCACCTATGAGGTGTAGTGTACTTGACGCGTTTTTTTTAAGCGCCATTGATCAGGCCGGCTGACCACCAGACGGGCAGCAAGGCATGCACGAGGGATAAAAAAGCTGACTCAAATTGTAACATGGAGCCCTCGAAGTCAGCTCGCTCACCGCCCGCCGGCAATAACGCCCAGGAAAGGCCTGACGGGGAGGCGGTAGTTACCGAGTAATTGCCAGACTTTCGTCTTCTCCAAGCCAATATCAATCGTTGCACCAGGGCTCAGCACCTTTTGCTCCAGGCAAGGCGAAGTGGTTGATCAACGTTGCCATCGCCGCCGAAACATACTTTGTTCCTCCCAAGGATGACAGGATGGGTGACACTTATCTTGAGCCCCTGACACTCTGTCCCTTGAGACCTTCAGTCGGGACAGGGCTTTGTAGCAGCCTTAGTCGAAAATATGGTCGTGGAGATTTATTTCTCACCCAACCGACCTCTCGCTGACTTTGAGACTTTATTTCGGAATCGAACCCAGTCGTCAGTCGAAGCCGTCCTCACCCCGTCCTTGTCATGGGGTACTTCAACGCCGAGTTCACAACTTTTAGTTCCCCAGCAACGGATGCACGGGGTCTGTTATTATAAGAGTGGGCGATGGAGTCAGGCCTACTGCTCCTAAACCGGAGATCCGTTCAGACTTGTGTGTAGCAGTGGGGTGGGTCTATAGTGGACTTATCGTTTGCTAGTCCTGCTGTGGCACGCTCTGTTCAGGACTGGCGTGTATTGTAGGAGGTGGAGACGTTGTCGGACCACAGATACACCCAGTTTGATGTTTCCGCCCAGACTTCGAGTGGCCCGGTCCAAGCGGCCCCGGCCCGAGTTGAGGATGACTGTTGACGATGGGTGGTCAAGCGACTGAACCAAGAAGCTCATCTGGTGGTCTCAATGGTGCATGCCTGGTTGGACTCACAAGTCAGGTCTATCGATATAAACGACGAAGCAGCATGGTTCCGGGAGGCCATAACCCAAATCTGTGATGCTGTGTTGCTCCGCGTTAAGTTTCCATCTGCCAGGCACCAGGTGTATTGGACGTCACAAGATATTGCGCAGTTGCACATCGCATGCGTAGCAGCGTGGCGCCCGTACACTAGGCACCGACGAATGCGCCGACGAACACCAGAAGCGCTAGTAAGAGCGCGGAACGGTGTGAAGTGTACAAAGTGGCGGTGGCGGAGTGGTGGTGGTGGGTGGTAAATTGGATTGCTAATTGAAATATTATTTGCTGTGTCTAATGGACGAATTAAGAATCAACTGATGCTGTGTAGCGTCCGACATCTTATATTTGTACGCCGTTCGGGAAAATCATGACTTTAATCATAATTTGACGTAACATCTTGCATGCTATGTGTGTGTATACTCATGTTTTAAACAAATAAAAAAATATCTTATCTCAAGAGGGCTCTTCAGCTGGAAATTAAGCGGGCTAAGGCCAAAGCTCATGGGAGCTCACACCACCTAATATGGTTCCGCCTACTATAGTCCCCAACACGGAAAACGAGGATGACGACGCGCTTGAAGTGACCCAGGTAGAACTGACAGCGGCAGTACAAAGGCTTAAGGCCAAAAGCACTCCAGGACCAGACGGCATTCTTGGCCGTGCATGGGTTCTGGCCATCAAGGCTCTCTGGCCCCGCTAAGTAGGACTCTTGAGTGCATGTCTGGAGAGGGGACAGTTTCCACACTAGTGAAAGACTGGAAAGCTGGTCCTGATAAAAAAAGAAGGGTATCCTGCGGGCTCTCCATCCGCTTACCGGCCCATTGTGTTGCTGGATGAGGTGGAAAAACTCTTCGAGAGAATTATTGCAAACCCTCTCATTCAGCACATGGCAAGAGAGGGGCCGGATCTAATCTGATCGGAACCGGTTTGGTTTCTGTAGGGGGTGCTCTGACGGACAGAGAGTATATTTTAGAATCGCTTTTTCTCAGAAATGTTGAATGTTAGGGTATAAAGTGTTGGGCACGCCACGATTGCGGCGGTAAGTCCCCTCTTTGAGGAGTGGTTTGAGAGGCGGCATGGCGTCCTCACCTTCCGCCTGACGCAGGTCCTCACCGGACACGGTTGTTTCGGGAGGTTCCTGTTTCGGATAGGGCGGGAGGAAACGCCCGGGTGTTTCCACTGCGAAGATCGCCCTGAGGACACGGTGGAGCACACGGTGGCGGTCTACCCTGCTTGGGCGGAGCACCGCCGTGTCCTCGTGGAGGCGATCGGCGGCGGCGATCTCTCGCGTCCGGCCCTGGTCCAGGCCATGGTACGGAGCGAGAGGGCATGGGGAGCCGTCACCTCCTTCAGCGAAGCAGTGATGCTCGCGAAGAGGGAGGCGGCGCACGTGAGGGAGAGGCAGCACATGGGCCCTCGCCACCCTAGCCGCCGCAGGATACGGAGACGCCCTGGGCGTCGGGAATCCCAGGCCGATTTCCGGCCACCGTAGGCATGGGCTTGCGGACGGCGAGTAATGGGTAGCTCGCTGTCCGGTAAGGACCAAGCCCAAATCGACGGTGCGTTGTGTTCCACGCGCGCCTCAAAGAGATGTCAGCACAAAAGGTGATGGGGCCCGCAAGGGTCGATGCATGCCAGGGGTGCGGGTTTGTTCGAAAGAGACACCACAACCCCTGGCATACGGGCTACTGAAGGAACACGGGTGGGTTTTAGTCAGTATAAGTCTGACACGCCCTCCTGCTCCACCCAGAGCGGGAGAAGTTACTTGATGATTTACAACCCAAAAAAAAAAAGGGTTTAAAGTGTAAGGATAATTTATGTATGTACTTAGATAATTGCATGATCTACATTTTTTGTGAATGAGGTAATTTAATCATAAAACTAACCGTTTCGCAAAAAACAAACATCTTTGCGAACTATGACCTTGTTTAAAAAAAAATCACACAGAGGAACGATGGGGACGACTTCACAGTTTCAATATAATGGTACCTATTCCTAACGTTCATGCAAAAATTATGCTTCTTGGGAATTTATGCAAGAGTACACCTATTTTTCGGGCTAATTTGACTGGGCTATATACGGTGTCCAGCATCTCGACTCGGCTGTGGCATTTCCACAGAAAAAGTAACTAAATAAAATAATAAGAAATATAATAGTCAGTAATACCACACACACTTAAACAAAAACACAGCTAAGTAGTTCCGTCCGATTTTCGAAATAAATGACGAATGATGACAATGTAAACAAGTATAGACACGAAAAAGAAATAAGTACCTATTACAATGTTTAGCATGTGTGACAAACAAAATTGAACTGTAAAATCATATTGGCAATAATTAGTTTTCCATGTTTACAAGTCGCTCGGTACATGCAACCTTGGCGCCGCCGGGCGAAAGATGTCACGTGCGGTCGTGGATATACAATTTTCAAACTAATGTCGATTACAAAGAGTGGATATTACAATGTGTTGGAATGGAATGGCTTACCCTGTTACAGTGTTACAGGGTATTGAAAGGTTAACTTGTTCGGAAGGGGTTACATTGCACCCATTCGAGGGTGTAACATGTATCAAAGGGTTTATTTTTTAAGCGCTTAAAAAAACCCCTTCAAAAACCCTTTCAACGAGTATCCGGCCGGTCCCTGAATTGAAGTAATGAATGTTTGTTGCTGATCTAGAGGAGGCCCCCTCTGAGTTGGTCATGTAGGGAGTTTTTTTTTAAACGCACCTAAGTATATAACATATCACGGCTTGTTTCCCCAAAGGGTTGGGCAGAGTTATACCTATAGGTATACACCCACCTAAGCAGAGATAAACTAAATTCAAACAGCACGCCTCTCCATTGCTTGTTGACTTCGTCCGCATGGAACTTAACAAATGTCTAAAATACAAGTAGCCTAAGTTACTCTTTATTACATCAGCTATCTGCCAGTGAAAGTCCCATCAAAATCGGTCCAGCCGTTTCAGAGATTAGCCGGAACAAACAGACAGACAAAAAATGAAAAAAAAAAAAAAAATGGTATATGTACCGTCCATATGCATTTTGTAAATAGCAGTTATTTTAATATTACAAACAAACACTCTATTTATTAATCTGTATAGATGCTTGTATAATATTTTTTTGTGGAGGGGCTTGTAGTTGTATCTTACTTGATCTCTACATTTTCTTAAAAAAAAAACATCAAAGTAGTTACATAACACACTCAAAATGGTATTGCCTTTCTTTTTAACCAATAACATTCACTGCATGATTTTTATGATGCCAAAGCAGGTATATTTTCAATCATTATGTAATGGATAAACAATTTATTTCAAAGTCCATCAGATTGTGATCAAATTGGGGTGTAGGTTTCACAAATATCACCTTCCACCAGAGAAAATTGAGGTAGAAAAGGGTCCATTATATAAATACACTTACTTGGGAAGTTGCCGCCTACTCTGGAGACATCGTATGAGACCAGCCCAGCTATGCCAACCAGCAGGAAGAAACTGGCCCAGATCCAAGGGAACCTTCTAGTGCTTGTCATTCTGTCTAGAATATCCTGGGTAAGAAGACAAATAGCTATTATTATTGAAACTGGCATAATAGTAAACATTATAAACGAGATGTGCCCACATGCATTTATAAAAGCTTATTTAATGTCACTCCTTATAACATCAGCTCCGTGCCAGAAAAGACAGCAATAAGACTTTACCTTAAAAACTTTGAAATGTATTTAGTAAATAGCTGTTAATTTGACATAAGAAAATATATATTTTTTTCCGTTTATTTTCTTTTGTACATATTAGGTATATTTTTAAATATTTTTACAAAAAAATTATTTTATGACTACTCAACTTCTTGGAAATCTACATATTTAATGAAATAATATCTGGATGACTGAGCTTTGCTCTGTTTTTTTTTTTTGTTGTGAGGTTTTCTAAAAATGAAACCTAGCTAGATTGATTTATCGCCCCCAAAACCCCCTGCATACTAAACAGATTATATACATGCAAGAATTGCTCATGAATGTTTGGTTATGGGCATTTTCTACTACTGATCAGAACTGCTAATGTGAGAGACTGGGTGGCAATAAATACAGTTTTTTAGCTCATTCAAGGGTCTGTGTGGAATATTTACTAAGCTGTTATGATCAGTAACACATTTCTAAATAGGCATCGTCAAACTGGGGGTGGGAAAACCAACTAAACTATAAAGATATTGCACAAAAAACAAAAACTATAAATCACTAGAATATAATTATTCTTAAATGTTAATGAAATATTAACACAAGCTTGTGTATGTGATGCAGAACTGTTTTACAGCTGTGTAAATAAGAACCTACACATTTGCAACTAAGGAAAAAAAAACTAAGAAAATATTGAAAGAGACACATTTTTCGTTTTTAGATGAGATTTGTTGGCTAAGTTTCCTGGATTTTAGGAAAAATATTTATCAGTGCGTCGTCATATGGACGGAGTTTCTGAAATTTCCTATTCAGCATAGTATACACTTTATAGCAGTAACACTATCACAGACTTACAATATCTATGTAGGTATTAGGTAGTGGGAAAATAAAGTAACCCAAGGTTTTTTATGCACATAAAAGGACACGACACAGATTTCACAAAAACATCAGTCCGATTGGAATAGCAGTACTATGAGAAATTTAGAAAATGCACGATAATGATGTTGATTTTACCTGGATTTGAAATACAAACACATAAATTGAAACAGCTTGCGTGAAATGCCTCCCGCAGAGTAACGGATGTAACACATCAACATTTACTGTTAGCACAACGCCCGCGTACACTACACAACGCCTAAAGTAGTTTTTCAACTTCCATTCACAAGCTAACTGCGCGATTCTTTGAATTGATTCACTATTTGCGCACGAATAGTGTACCATTTATAAAATTACGCACACCTGCTAAGCGTTCTTTGGGTCGTCAGATACATATTTTTAACCATATTACAGTTTTCTTCTTATAATTACCTTCAACGAATGATGAATATGCTACGAAAATTAAAATAGATTCAACAGTGAAAAAATATGTCGCCTTCGGAACTCGTTTTTTTTTCTACTGCCAAACTTAGGGTGGCCACTATTTATGTGAAGTTAATTACCATATTGTCAAAAAAGAATACCACAATCCAACTCTCTTTAATCCATCTAATAGAAAACTTTGCACGCTTAAATTCAAACACTAAGCGGATTTTACGATACTAATGTTATTATCATGTATTTTATTTTACGATGAAAACTTTATTCATATTCATTCATTCATTCATATATGAATAAGTTCAGCATACTTTACGTTTTTATCGTAACGTTTGCTTAATAATATCATGATGAACAGTATACCCAAAAAAAACTTTTAACTAAACAATAATAATTCACGTGATTTTAATTTAAACCAAAAATTACTACAATTTATAAAAATGGTTTGCTGGCAACATTCCAAAAAGTTAAGGACGTGACATGACATTTGACCTCAATAGTGTAGCGTATATAAACGTCATCAAAGTTACGGTTGTTCTTCTTAGTCGATTTCTGAATCTTCCTGATGGTTTTGAACTACTAGGCCACAAAAAAAAATTCAAATTTGGATGGATTTCGAGCATAATAATTAAACATTCGAGAATTATTTCGGCATCCGTATATCTTTTAAAACTAGATATTTATATGTGAAAGCACAATACGGCAAGCTGAAGCTGCTTACCTGGCATATTTTATTCGTTCTTTCAACAGTCTCATCCTTCTTCTTGCCTTTCAAAGCTTCGCCGCAGACTTCTTTATATTGCAAGACAGACTTTTTTAACGATTTTTGTCTCAACTTCTTGCTGACTTCGGCCCAGTTAGTGTCTGGTTGGAAAACGAAATCATAAAATATTAATGCTTTTTAACAAAGACTTCAACTAATGATAGTCGGCCAATTCCATATTATAGAAATAAAGCTGACCTGCTGCTGATTTTGTATGCAGAATTGCAGAACATTTGTTATAACAAATTAAGGGTGGGAATGAAATATAACTTACCAATAAAATCGAGTAATGTAGCAGACTGTTTGCTGCACCGATGGAACAGCTGTCTCCACGTAGCATTGCATGAGTCATCTCTCACAAGACAGTCAACCAGACAGTCTACGAGGACCCGATGGTACGGGTCCAGGGACGAGCCACTCAGGTACTGGTTTGGCAACTTTTTCATTAGTTGATTGAAGGTCACTTGGAGCTTATTATTGCTTTTATTGAAATATATATCCTGAAATTTAAGATGTTATTAGTGTTATTTTATTAATAATTCACATGTGTCAAACCACCGCATTTATGCATATTATATTTTATTGCATGGAAAACGGTTTAGATATTGGAATTATTTAAATACTTATATTTTTGAATAACAACATTTTGTAAAATTAAATTATTTGGCTCGTTTTTAATGAATTTCTTCCTAATTATATGTCTGAGAAGTACGCACGGCTACACATCAAGCTATACATTCCATTATAAGCTGATCTCGCATTGTATAGGATTTCCACACAGTGCAAGATCAACGTAAACTGGAAATGTATAGATTTATGTGTGGCCGTGTGTACCAGTGTGTTGTAACTTAAATCCACATACCTTATATTTACTTAATTGCTTGATAAGGTCACTTGACAGATCCTTGGGCAGTGCACTTCTCTTGTTATTCACCATGTCAATCATGGCAAATAGCTGATCCTGACTAACTTTAGTGTTGTCCATGGTTCCGTGTTCGTCTAGAAGGTTCGACAAGTATCCTACTACGTATTTAGAGTAGTTCTTCAACTCTATGATGGGAAGGAACAGGTCTTGCCAAGCTAAAAGTGAACATACAGTGTATCCAAATTTAAAGTTTCAAATAAGTAAATGTTTTGAGTACTTACACCCAAATGTGTTATTGATTGCATAGTTATCATGTTGTTATGTACGCTGGGTGGTTAGTTAATTAGGTATCTGAAACTGGTTTATTGTAGAACTTAATATAGTCGTTGGTACCATATTATGGTCACGTATAAACAACACAATTAAGTCAGGGTTTAAAAAAGAAAAAATACAGATGACTGCCACTTTAAGTATTTACACTACTACCAAGAAGAAACAACTAAATACAGATCATTTGTAATTCTTTATATATAAAAAAAAAATTTGGAACCTACCGTACCTACCGATATTTTTAACTAATACATCTAAAGTTATCTCAACTTTACCTTGAGAGGTGTCAAAATGACGCGAGATAACAAATTATCTCAACAAGTTCTGACCCAAAACCATATCTTGGCCTATGCCTCAAATAATTTCACTCTTATCTCTTTTTTATGTAACCCGAACTATTGCGGATTCATTATATTATCACACATAACATCACGCCTAGTTTCCCCAAAGAGATGGGCTGAGGTGTATACAAACATTTCACCAGTTATGTTTAAGTCCCATGTAATAGGGAGCGAGCCTATTGCCATCAACTGGGCACAAATTCAGACCCCGGGCTGCTACTGAGAAATTCCAGACAGAAAAACTCAATAACACATTGAACAACCTGAGAATCGAACCCAAGACCTTATGCTCATAAGTAGCGCTTGCGACCACTAGACCAACAAGGCAGATTAATTTTCTAACATCGAATATTATTTTTAAAAATGGCGATTTGAGGATTTACCTTTTAGACCAACAGCAAAATCACTGCTGCCACCCTGGCCAAAAGCCCATAATAAGGACAGTCCAATAGGCGGTCTATTCTGGTAGGAGTTGCGGAGACTAGCACTCTTCTGTATAGACGTGATGCAGAACTCTGGGTAGTCTTGCGCTAGCATTTGCAGTAGTAACCTGTGCCCGTTCACAGATTGACCTGGAATAGGAGTTTTTTGTATCATAATGTTTTTTAGCGTATAAAGAATTTTCTTGTAGCATAAAAACGTGATTTATCTTTGTTAATGTTAAATGTGAAAGTCGATATTCCACAAAAGAGGCAAGTAGGTCTTCTAATCCATATTTTGCCGATAATTCTGATAATGCTCTACCAAATGTGTTTTGAGCTTAAAAAAATTATAAATACACATAACAAAGTATGAATAAAATAATTTCTTGCCTGTCTAACTCTTTTGTTAACTGTAAATCGTATTTAATATTGTTATAACACAGAAACCAACAACCATGATGAGTAAGATAAAAGTGAAAGTAAAAAATAAAAGAATACATTTTATAACACAAACCTCTGCTCATATCATTTGCAAGTGATGTAAGAGTGACATCAAAGAACAGCTGAGCGTTTGCTTTGCCAGTATCCTGCAACACATCAGCCAGAGATCTTCTGATCTCCTCGGGGACACTAGACAGTGGATACAGGGGAGGGTATGAGGAAAACGTAGGGTCATCCACATCTATCTGAGTCTTGGAGTTTAGGAAAGCGGCTACTTCTTTCAACCATACAAAAGGAGCATTCGAGAAACGTATCTTATTCGTTGTTATTATGTTGGCTAGCTCCGCAGCGTCAATCTGAAATAAGAAGTATATGCTTATAAAGAGCATGGTTACTGCAAGTACTTACTTGAGTTATCAGCATGTTTTTAATATAAGTATTTTCTAATAAAAACCGTGTCTAGATGACATAAAGAATTGTGTAGGGATTTAATTGAAAGGAGATCAGCCATATTGGGCCCAAAACCCAAAGTCCAAAACCCAGCAAAAAACAATGGGTTACCCTGGTCGGCAAGTCCTCCTTATGATTCATTACTATTGCGCCGAATCTCTACGACCATTCTTTCAGCAGTTTTTTAAAGTTAAAAAATCTAGTTTTGGACACAAAATGTAAAACTACCGTTGCATGATAATAAATGAAAGGTGACCTTGTACACAAGTATTACAACAAGTATGACAACATACCTTTGCAAGTGTTCTTATGACTATTTTCTTGATTAACTAAATATCAACGTAAAACAGCTGAAGGAATGGTTGAAGAGATTCCGCAGAACAGTAAAGAAATTACAAAGAGTACCTACTTCCCCAAACAGAATAACATATTTTTGCTCTCCCAAATTTGTATGAAATTTGGCTGGTCCTACCCAGTAACTGGCTTGTGGAGTTCAGATAGGCAGTTGTTCCATGTTAAATACTGGTATTCAGCTACATCGTGTTAGACTGGAAGCTGACCCATCGTGTTAGACGGAAAAGGCTAGGCAGATGATGATGTGGCTGATAATTAACCAAACCTTAACCTCATTAGCGTACAAATCAAAAGATAACCAGTGCATGCATAACAAGTATGATATATTATTGTGTAACAATTTTCCATTAGCATTTCAATTGCACCTATTGTCTTACATACGGGCAGACAAACAGTTGTTATGAAATCATTGAACACTACTTGAACATTACTGTTTCTGTGGTACTTTGCCATCATCATTAAGAGTATTATTATACCTACATTTCTATCTCAAAATCTAAACTGAATCTCCTACATAAAATTGCTAACATTATATCAGGTGGACAGTCAACTACTGCCACTGTTACAAATCATGCTGATAAATGTTCCCTCGTAGAAACAATGCAGTAGGCTTAGCACGAGGACCGTTGAGAAGCGTTTTGTCGACAGAAGAGTAGACAAAAATTATGTTTCTGTGTAGACAGTTGACAGTTTTGAACCGCGAAATGTAGACAAGTGGTTTCTATTCTACGGTAGAGTAGAAATAGAAAGCGTCATGCTAAGGTAATAATTTTTAGTAGATAGGTAGCTAGTTTTTTATCAATGTCTTCTAAAATATTTCTGAGTTACTTAGGTTTAAAGAATCTTTATTCTCATAAGAACATGACAGCCTCAAGGGCTCCCTCAATGGAATACTTACAGCCTCAAGGGCTCCCTCAATGGTCTTAGGGGGCTTAGGTTTGGGAGGCTCAGCATTCTTCTTGTCTTGCTTCTTTTTCTTGTCGCCTTCTTTCTTTTTATCTTTTTGAGGTTTCACATCGTCAATCTCCATGCCAGAATAGAATGACTTTATTTGAGAGTGAGGAACTGAAAAGTCAAAACATTTTTAGTTCGTTATCCATAAGCAATTAGATAAGACATTACTTTGTAATTTGAATTGGTGAACTTATGAAGCCATGTTTGTTAAATTGCTTTTCTTTACTGTTTATTTATAATCCTCTTTTGTATATTCATTTTATGTTTATTTTATTTGAAGAAGATAAATAAAATCCTTTTTAAATTTAATATGTGGCTACCAAACCAAACTTCAAAAGTTGTTAAATACCTATAACCTACGCCTTTTTGAAGTTGGTTAAAAATGTAACTCAAACACTGCTACAAATAAGACATCAAATACTTTCGAATTGAACACAGCATTTATTGGAAATAAGTACTGATACTAATTATAATAAAGAGGAAAGATTTGATTGTTTGTTTATTTGCATTGAATAGGCTCCGAAACAACTGAACCGATTCAAAAATTCTTGTACTGTTGGGAAGTGACACTATCCCCGGGTGACATAGGCTATATTTTATCCCCGTATTCCCACGGGAACGGGAACTACGCGGGTGAAACCTCGGAGCGCTGCTAGTGTTTAATATTATAATAAATACATCAGCATGTTTATTAATAACCTAGTAATATTTGTCGGCTAATGTGGTACTGAGTCAACTTGCGGTTGCCTTAGTTAAAATTATTATGGAGCTCGATAATTTACAGAATAATAAAATAAAATAAAAAGATTTTTCTATAAAGACTGTAAGTAATGAATAACATAAATGTTTTAGTACATAAATGTTTCGTATAAAAACCATGGCATTAATAAGAATAAGGGAAGTTGATAGCATTTCTGACTATACATGTTAAAAGCCGTGTTGTAAGCAAAATTAAAGTTACCGACCGACATCCTCAAGTTTCGGCCCATTTTTCACAGCCTTCTTTTCGTCCTCCTTAGTTTTAATTTTACCATTCTGCGACTTCTTATTCTTTCCAACAACTTCCCATTGACCACTCGACATTATTAGAGAGATTCTAAACAGATTTTTATTGAATTCTTTGTAAATAAAGGGAAAGCATCAAATAGGTTACACGTCAAAACCAAACAAATACCAAAAAAAAAAATAAGTGCCGCGATAGGATTCTGGAATAACTTTAGCATAAACTAACCATCACTCTTTATTAAATGTGCTTGGATTAAAAACTATTCATGCTCTGAAACCCTAGTGCGCGGATGTTGGAATACACGAAAAAAAAAAACTTGTTTGTGATTGGTCAAGAAACTCCACCTTGGACAAAACGTGGCAGGAATATCAGAAATGCATTTTTTTTGCATTGCAAAGTATTTTTTTTTTTCACGAACTACAATTTCTTTCATATTTTGAACAACGAAAGTGGAAAAAATGACCTTAAAAAAGAACAAAACATAAAATAAATCTTAGAATAACGCAATAATTAATTCTAAGATTACGGTTTTCAGTATCTGTGATATGTAGTGCTGCATCCAAAGTGACCTTAGAGCATTTATCAAAGAGACTAAGAAAAAAATATTCAAAGTCGATTGTGGTTGATTTTCAAAACACATCATTCTTTGACTTTTCTTTGATGTAAAATTATTATTTTTTGTATTAATTTTTGTCAAAATGTATCAGCAGGCCTAGAGAAAACACATTTCTGTTAGCGTTCACGCAAACGCTAAGCCAAAATGTATGGGAATGAGAATGACAATACCTGCGGAAAGGTTACGTCGAGTTTTTTCCGCAGATAATGTCATTCCCATACATTTTGGCGTTGCGTTTCGCGTGAACGATATCAGAAATGTATTTTGTCTCTAGGCCCTGGTTAATAAACTCTGTACGATTATTCTCAGTATATTATAACGTACTACTCTGTGCGATTCGTTTTAGTTGATATTTGGAGTCGCACACTGAAACAAACACGACGGGCATCACTATTTGTCAGTTTTTTTTTTTTCATTTGTGAAAATAGTTGACTTGATAATTTGCTGCTGAGTTGTTTTAGAAATTTATCAATAAATAGAGATACGTGCCCGTGTTGTGCTGATGAAATAAAACTGTGTGTTACAAAGAACAGTGGCTAGATAATGGAAGTCAAATCGATATTAGAGGATGTGTGTAGCTCCTTGCGAGAACGGGTGTTTTTCGCTGCCAGGGATGGAATGTCTTTAACCCTTTACGCTTTATTATATGAGAAAAGCACAAATGAAATAGACGACCTATTAAATAACGTAAGTACTGATATGCACCTTTCATTCATGATGTATCATCAAAAGTTGTGTCAGGACCAAGTTAAATGTCATTTAATATTTCTGATGAGAATGATGATATTCTATTTTTATCGTACAAATTGACGGCGCGTTACCTTTTGCGCGTTACATTCGTTCGGTGTGAGTTATTAATTCAATTTTTATGCGTCTCGGAATGCGATTTTGCGTCGTAACGCACATATCGTCTTCGTAACCTTGATACCACTTGCCAGTTTCATTTCCGTGAGTCCGTGTGGTGGTTCTTGCGAAAGACTCCGGTGCTCGGGGTCGCTCGCACGTCTATCTACTTTAAATCGTAATTAATACACATTGCCTCGCCTTGGTTGTTATCATGATGATGTTGCAAAAAAATGTTTACCTTAATTCAAGCTGTTTGGGTAAATTCCTGGCACTAGGCATGTTATTTTCTTCAATCTAAACTAATATTACTAAAGAAAAGATTCGATTTTTTAATGTTTTAGTTTGTTAATCTTTCACGCGAATAACAGCTTAATGGATTTGGATGAAATTTGGCACATGAGTAGACCATGACCTGGAGAAGAACATAGTATAAGAATGTAGACAAAGTTGCGAGCAATAGGTAGTTTATATAAACTAGGTAGGTATATTAGTGTCAGTTTTCATCACTATCATCCGTTTGTCATAGAATCAGCTGTGTTGGCCAGCTATTACAGGGTTCAATGAATAATTTTTTTATAGTTGTCTTTGTCTTCCTAACCATGTAGAAACTATATTTCTCTTGTAAAATATTCACCTTAAAGATCAAATTTATCAAAGTATAATGTTAATTCAAAACATGTATCTAGATCAATACTGAAATACTCCCATTAATATGAGTTAGGTAGCAGAATTACATTTAAAAAAGTGTCATGAGAAAGATCAATACTTGAGGAAACATCCTTCTAATCTGGTTTCAAGACTCGCTCACAATAATATATGTTAGCGTACACACTACTTTGGCCCCTAAATCCTAATCCAATAAATCAGTACTAAATATTAGGGAATCAAATAAGGTGCAATAGTCTAATAACTTGCTGTTTAGAACTTGTACAGACAAAACATAGCTTACTTTTTATCTGCAAAATTTCTAGACTAAATACAGAAAGAAGTATGTTATGTAAACAAAAGACACATCCCTTTGTTTTTTTACATACAAAGATGTGGGTCAACGACATCTTGATGAACTTGGGAATGCCACGTTTTGTGCGAACAAATAAACACATGTAAACATGTCCCTAGGGTTTATTTTTAACTGACTTCAAAAAGGAGGAGGTTCTCAATTTGTCTGTTTTTTTATTGTATGTTTGTTCTGCTATATCTCCATCAATGTATGTAAATGGAATTGGTTTTTTTATGTTGCCAATTTTTACCCTTGTTGTGTAACAAACCTTCAATCTATAAAGGTTTATGACAGCGGAACTATGTCTATTACATAGTGCTGGTTATAGTCAAATAGATTTAAATATATCCAAGTATGTCATCATCATCATCATCATCATCATCATCATCATCATCATCATCATCTGTCTAGTCTGTTCTCAGCAATGTTTGGCTCGGCTTTCTGTCTAACTGGAATCTGGATGCAGATGATTACCGGTATTACTATTATGTATTGCTGGCTATTTAACCTCCACAAACCCTGTTATTGGGTAACATAATGCCCCTTGGTGAGGCTGGTTGTCAGACTTGCGGGCATCTGACGATTCGTAATGAATGACTGTCAAAGATCCACAAATTACAGCCAGGACCAATGGCTTAAAATGCTTTCTGAAGTACGAGGGGTATTGATATGTAAAGATGATCACCCATCCACGGACCAACCGCGGCAAGCGTAGCTTAACCTTATCGATTGACCTGTGCTGCTGTTATTTATAAATCCAAGTATGTATGAAACAAAATTAATAGTTACGAAATATTAGGTCTTTACCTATGAAATTGCCGTTCTGCAGTACTGGCCATTTCAAATCAAAATAATTTTTGTTTGGCTAAGAATTCTAATTTCAAATTAATTTTATTTTAAAAACATGGATTTTTTTTTCTAAAAGTAGTCATTTCTTTATTGATTAGTGTTACATTTTCATCGCATTTCAATCTTTTTCGTCATCATGGATACGTTAAAAATTCGAGTAATTATGGAATATGAGTACCGTTGTGGCAGCAACGCGGCACAAGCGGCACGCAACATCAACGACGTTTACGGAGCTAACACTACAAACCAACGCACCACCTGTTATTGGTTTGCTCGCTTCCGTTCTGGAAATTTCGACCTGAAAAATGAACCTCGCGGTCGTCCGAAGACTTTGGTCGACAATGACGAATTAAAGGCGATTGTGGAAGCTGATGATACACAATCTACGGCTGAATTAGCAGCAGCTTTCGACGTTAGCGTCAAAACAATATTGGTCCATTTGCGTCAAATTGGCAAGGTAAAAAAGCTTGACAAATGGGTGCCCCACGAACTCAATGATCGCCAGCGCGAAGTACGCGTCGAGACGTGCCTTGCACTGCTCAACAGACACACAAATGAAGGAATTTTGAACCGCATTGTTACCTGCGATAAAAAATGGATTCTGTTTGATAACCGTAAGCGCTCAGCAAGTTGGTTGGATCCTGGTTCAGCACCTAAACAATGCCCTAAACGAAAACTTACCCCTAGAAAAGTGATGGTCACTGTTTGGTGGTCTAGCGCCGGTGTGATTCATCACAGCTTCTTACCAAACGGGGTGAGCATTACTGCAGATGTGTACTGTGAAGAACTGAACACAATGATGAAGAAGCTGGCGTATCTCCAACCAGCATTGGTCAATCGCTCGTCTCCGCTGCTCCTGCACGACAACGCGCGACCTCATACTGCACAGCAGACGGTCTCCAAGTTGCAAGAACTGGGGTTGGAAGCTCTCCGTCATCCGCCCTACTCACCAGACCTTGCGCCTACAGACTACTACTTTTCCCAGAATTTGGATAACTTCTTGGCGGGAAAAAAATTTAATACCCGAGAGGCAGTACAAAATGCCTTTGAAGAATTTGTTGCCTCCCGTCCAGCTGATTTCTTTAAGAAGGGCATCAATAAACTGCCACTGCGATGGCAAAGATGCATTGATTGCATGGGTGATTACTTCGATTAATACAAATAAAAAATTCATGAAAAAAATTCGTTTAAATTTTTTCATACAAAACGGCAATTTCATAGGTAAAGACCTATTATAAGGGTGTGTACAGACTGGTGAATCCGCCGCTCGCGTGCCGCCCGCGAGCAGCACGCGTGCTGCGCACGTGTATTTCATGTTCGCGCGCAAGCTATACACCGCGCCCCCCCCGAGTGGGTTCCCGCATTGTCGTTGCGGGGGGGCTTAGTAACCGTGGTCTCCCATCCACGGTGAAGCCAAGAGGAACCCAACGGTGGGGCCGCTCGTCAGGGCTTTTGCCTTCAAGCCATTGACGTAGCGGCCAAAAAGTAGGTTGCGGTGAGGTGCACCGCAACTGAGGTGGGCCGCGATGTCGAATGGGAGGCATCGCGGCTGAGGGTTACAGGCTGCGGTAGAGGAGGAGTGCCGGTGCTTCTGAGCAGCGCTCTTCCCTTCCGTGGCCTGGACGGGGCCGCCACCGTTTGATGGCGGACGCGGTGGGGCCGCAGGGGAAGAGGAGTGTCGGTATAGCGTCAGCCGCTCTCCCTATCCTCTGCGGCCGAAAAGTGTTAGACGGGACGGCGCGTTGTGTTCCTCACGCGCGCCGTCAAAGATGTCAGCAACCACAGGTGTGGTCCGCAAGGGCCGATGCCTGCCAGGGGTGCGGGTTTGTTCGAAAGAGATACCACGGCCCCTGGCATACGGGCTACTGAGGGAACACGGGTGGGTTTTAGTCAGTAAAAGTCTGACACGCCCTCCTGCTCTACTCAGCAGGAGAAGTCATTTGATGATTTCCCACCCAAAAAAAAAAAAAAAAAAAAAAAGCTATACACCGCGCGTGAACGGCGCGATAGCCGCGCGCGTGCACAATTAATTAAAAAATAATATTGCACAATGTCCACTAATTTGTTTGCTTTTCAATTTTAATACTATACTCTGTCTGTAAAATGCAATCTGCCACCAATGTCACTTTCTTTTCTTCTAAATACTTCACTAATAAAATAGCTGATGCTGCAGTAATGATGGTGGCAATCGTGTTATCGTCCGCCATCGTCAAAAGCAAGTAACAAAGTGAGGGTTGAAAATAGCAGCGAACTGATGTGCATGCACGCAAACTGCACGCGAAAGGTACGCATGCAACTGCCGTCCACCATGCGAGCGTTGTGTAAGTTGCACGCGAGAGGCGCAACAAACAGTTGCAGTAGTAGCACGCGCGTCGTTCGCGGGCGGCACGCGAGCAGCGCATTCGCCAGATCTGTACCCACCCTAAAAATCGTTAATCCTCCTCTGTGATAAGGGCACATTTTGGTTTTCTGAGCTAGTCAAATCTAAAATAGAAATCTATCATACCTATCATATTTTAGTTCATCTGTTGTCTTTCCTGGCCCAAATGTATTTAACAACTTTCTGACCACTGTCTACCAAAATTAACAAAAAAAACTTTCAGCGGTTTATGAATGACTAGCTTTTATCCACAGCTTTATGGTTGAAGTCAAAACTTATCCAATGGTTACTTATTACCGGGATAAAAAATATCCACTGGCGTTCATTCTTAACAGTCAGTTACTTTATTTTACTTGCATTTCATCATCTGCCCTGCCTTTTCTCAACTATGTTGGGGTCGGCTTCCTGCCTAACCGGATGCAGCTGAGTACCAGTATTTAACATGGACTGCCTATCTGACCTCCAGGACCCACAATACCCCTTGGAAAGACTGGTTGTCAGGCTTTTTGGGCTTCTGGCTACCCGTAACCACTGTCAAAGTTTTACGAATGACAACCGGGACCTACGGCATAACGTGCTTTCCGAGGCACATGGGGCTCGGTACCTATGTAAATATGGTCACAAATCTACGAAACGACTGTGATAAGCTTAGCTTAACCTAATTGGTCGACCCGTGATGTTGTTAGTACTAAGCCACGAGCCTCCTGAGTAACTCTACTTTCGCCGGCAAAAGACGCGCTTGAACGTGGAGTTATATACATCAGCCAGTTTTACATAGTATGGATTAAGTAGAAAGACATCTAAATGCCTTCACCACCTTTCCTTAAGTTTAAAATTCTCTGTCCACAGGATGTATGCTGCGATGGAGTCAAATGCACGCCTTTGATAGCAGCAGCTCGACACGGCCGCGAAGGTGCAGTCAGGATTCTCGTAGAGAAGTTCAGACCACCGGTCAGACTTGAGACAGAAGGCACTGTTAAATTCGACGAGTATGTTATTGAAGGTAAGTAATGCCAGACTGGTCTAAGCTTTATATTTCTTTGAAATAAATCCAGTAGCATCATCATAATTGGCAGCCTTGCTCCACCCACTGTTTGGTATAAGACTCCTCTCTTGTGCCATGTCTCCTCCCTCTTGTGCCAAGCTTCTCTTGTGCCATGTCTTCCTGGTATGTGTGTGATTCCTCAGGGCATTCCTGTTATCTTTTTTGGTCGCCCACCCATCTGGCGGTTGGTCTGCCAATACACATCCATTACTTGAGAAAAACTCCATGAAATAAATCATGGTTTCTAAAGTAAGAAAGAAAATACATTTATCAGACTAAAACACATCACGACCACCATATTCTAGATTCAGACCCGTCTTATTTGACAATAATCCCTGTCGTATGTGGAGTAATCCATTGCACTACTAACCCGCAATGGGCGCACGTGGTGGATTCCGGCCCGCCATGTCTCAATGGGAGGAGGCTTACCTCAATGGTTGGATGCGCGAAGCACGAAACCGGTTACAGTGGCGGACCTTGGCAGAGGCCTTTCTCCAGTAGTGGACGTCTTTCGACTGAAATAATGATGATGATGGATGGTGCAATTATGGGCAAAAGCGGAAATTAAGTTGATTTACTCTTTCACGTACTCCTTTAACAACTAAGCCAACAAAGTTAATATTAGATTAAAATGTAATCATAATTGTCTAAATGTTAAATAACAGAAATTGCAAAACTAAAAAAAAAAACGTTATTAAATAAAAGAAAACAAAGCATTTAATGAAATGTACTGTACTTAAATGTAATCTTTGAAACATTAGTGACTCGCAGATTTGTAAAACTATAGGCCGAAAGTGCTATTCTATGCTTATGTGGGTGTTGCGGCTACGAGATCGATCACCTATGACGGCCGGAGCGATTACTACTCGAAGCAAATAGTTACCTCATAATCAGCCTTTAACGTTCCCACTGCTGGGACACAGGCCCCTCTGTGAGGGGGAGTGGGCCATAATCCACCACGCGGGCCCAGAGTTGGTGGTGCCGGTTTCCTTACGATATTTTCCTTCACCGTTTTGAGACCAGTGGTGATGAAATAATTTACATTAAGTAAAGCACCAAATCGTGGGAGGCCTATGTCCAGCAGTGGACGTCTTCCGGCTGCAATGATGAAAGCACCTGTCTGGGTTGGAACCTACGACCTACGACTCGTAACTCGTGGCCGTTACAACTGGGCCGCCACTGCTCAATAGTTACTTAACTGGTCCTATTGCTTTGTGCATGTGTAGGCATCCACTCAGATCGAACTGATGCAGATTTCTCTGTTATGAAATGAAATGTTTATTAATGAAAGTAGATCTTACAAGCTACTTTTATACGTAAATATTTTGTTGGTCAATATTTTAAAAACTAGATTGCGTTAAGATTGATTCCTTCATATTTGGTACTTACAGCTTCGGGATTGTTTCGACTCAAAAAGAAGCTCCTAATAATGAGTCTAGCTGATTATACCGCTTGGTTGTAGTTGTAGTTCCTAGCTGAAGTAGTCGCACATTGTCAAAAACAAATTGTAAACATAAAAATTTATTGAAATTCATAATTTATTACCAAATGTAGGTACCCGTATGTGTCGCCGGGCGTAAAAGAATAGCACCTTCCCATTTCTTCCAGTGGGTGTCGTAGAAGGCGACTAAGGGACTTACTAGAGAATGGGCAGCAGCGTTCTCTATGCATTTTACCACCATACTGCGATCGCGAACCCGCCTGCCAAGCGTGGCGATTATGGCAAAACCCCCCTTCCTGGGGGAGGCCTATGTCCAGCAGTGGACGTCTTTCGGCTGAAATGATGATGATGATGATGTAATACAATAATTATAGCTGCATTCAGCCTTTGTTTGTCAATCTGTTTATTGATCTGATTTGATTTGTGTTCTTCACTAAACTGCGTATTGGCTATCGTCGAAAGCATCGCAGAATCCGCAAAATAAAACATTTCGTCGCAAATTATTACCGGTAAATGCCCACTTCATTGCGTTCCCAGAACAAATATTTAAATCCGTGTAACATAATTTTACGCCAATGTCAAATGTTATTTCCCAAATAAAGCATTGGGCGCGTCATTGGGTGCACAGACACACAAAGCGCCCTGCAATGGTCAACGTGCTCCTTCGTCGCACAGCACATTGACTCTCATTTTTTGTCTAAGTCGGGAACTCACGGTTTAAATATAGAAATGTGTGAAAGTTTACACACAAAGAAACCGAAAATCGTCTCTCGGATCGTTCTGGTACGTAGCTGGCCGACTTCCAAACCTCTTTGTTTCCTCGTATTTATGATTTACCAGCATTATAAAGGATTTGCACGTTTGGCATAGCGCGTGGTGACTGGGTGCATTTCCTACATCGTAATAGTGATAAAGAACTAGAGCTGCTCTTGTTTATGGCATAAACTTTCTAAGAACTTTTTATTCATATTTTATTCTCGATTGTAGCTTCGTTCCCAAAACGAATGATTCAGGTTGTTGGTTTTATCATGAGTTGTTAATGAAAAATTCAATGCGTGACATTGAAATGTATTTTTGTGTATGATATTAATAGCAATAGTGATGAATAAAACCTAGTCATCGTCGAAATGTGGGTGAACGAAAACTGCCTAACCAATCCGGTATCTCTCTCGATGTCTCGATCTGAGGAAATTACAATCTTCTGGCTCATAAAGGAAATATGCCAAAACTGGCAAGTTCCGACTTTCATAATTAGGCTATTCGGCTTGTGCGCATTGTATACAATTAGTAGACTGGACTCATTTTGATCGAGCATGGTAAATGCCAGGCGGCATCATCAGTACCTCGATTTTTTTTTTGGGGTTGGCGGTAAACGTATATTTTATTTCATACTTCTCTATTGGTCGGCTATCTCGGTAGAATATATGAAACCCCCTTTCTAACCAAATCTTCATTCACACAGTTCATCTATCGTTTCTTTCGTCTTCCTCTACTCCTATAGCCATCGACATTCATACTCAAAACTTTTCTCACGACATTTTCCTCGTTCCTCCGTATCACATGCCCACATCATGATTACCGATTGCCACACAACCTTTCTGTTATCGGTGCCACTTTCAGACTTTCTCTTATGTACCTACTCATTTCTTATTCTATCCATTTGAGTAACACCACACATCTTAGCATTCTCGTCTCAACTGCATGCAATTTCATGCATCCCTTTAAGGGCAGCATATACAGGGTGTCCCAGAAATCAACGTCAAGCCGAAACGGGGCGACAGGATTGATTGTAAACATCATGAGAAAAATCAGAAAAAAATATCCCATGCAGTTTGAAAATTATGGGCATTTAAGAAAAACCTAAAAATTTGGTCAAACTGTAACCAGGTTTTGGTTAATTTTTAGGTTTTTTTAAATGCCCATAATTTTCAAACTGCATGGGATATATATTTTTTCTGATTTTTCTCATGATGTTAACAATCAATCCTGTCACGCTGTTTCGGCTTGACGTTGATTTATGGGACACCCTGTATAGCAAGAATTTTGCAGTACTATGTTCTCCTTCACAGAACAAGGCTTTTTTTTTTTTTTTTTTTTCATCAAATAACTTCTCCCGCGCTGGGTGGAGCAGGAGGGCGTGTCAGACTTTTACTGACTAAAACCCACCCGTGTTCCTTCAGTAGCCCTTAAGCCAGGGGCTGTGGTGTCTCTTTCGAACAAACCCGCACCCCTGGCAGGCATCGGCCCTTGCGGGCCCCATCAATTTTTGTGCTGACATCTCTTTGAGGCGCGCGTGGAACACAACGCGCCGTCGACTTGGGCTTGGTCCTTACCGGACAGCGAGCTACCCATTACTCGCAAGCCCATGCCTACGGTGGCCGGAAATCGGCCTGGGATTCCCGACGCCCGAGGTGTACCGTGTCGATCCCAAGTTCAAAAGATTTGAGTGGACACAGGACTCTGTCCCGAGTTCTCCAAAGCTGGCACACATGATGATTCAGTTAATACTTTATCTAATTCACTTCCTGTCAAAATAAATAAGGAAATAATTACCAGGAAATGTACTCAGGCCAATAAGAAACATACAAATGGTTGGTAGAAGCCGTTATACTACTAACGAGGTTTACGTAAACGCTTATGTAAATATTTATGGATATACATTTGGCTTGTGTTGTATGTAATTGTGTATTGCTAACGTCTTTATTCGGTGATAGTCATCTCGTATGGCTTTGTTCTTGTGCTCTTAATCTTAAATCTTTCGTAAACTAATTGACAGGAATAAAAAATATAATAATAATACAAAACTTTATTTCGGGTGGCATAGACCCATATGATAGGAACCTTAACCTAATTGATAGCTCTATAGGTAGTTAGATCACCAACTATTAATTGAAACCACTTTGTACTTTTAACAATATAATAACTTCGAACTATATAATAAAGATACAGGATGACAAGGGAAATATATAACACATGAAACGACTAGTCTTGTGTAGTTCGTGAACGATGAACGAATAGGAACCGTTTCTTTGCACTGAACTAAAAGAAACGTTTCCGAATGCTGACTTGTAATCGGTCTATTAGTTCTAATAGCTCCTCGTACATTTACAAAAAGGAGAGTGTGAGACCTTTTCACAGCTTGGGAAATTACAGGCTAAATAGATAAAGAGTGACATCAGTGGAACGGCATGGTGGCCTCCAACAGACGAGGTGCTTGCGCTGCAGTATCCCGAGCCAGACGTAAACATCCTTAATATAGAGTCAAAATTCAGTATGGGCACAAAACAATAGCAGCGTTCTCACTGAGAACGCTGCTATTCGGCTCGGGATACTGCAGCGCAAGCACCTCGTCTGTTGGAGGCCACTATGCCGTTCCACTGATGTCACTCTTTATCTATTTAGCCTGTAATTTCCCAAGCTGTGAAAAGGTCTCACACTCTCCTTTTTTCTCATACACGTCTCGTCGTCCTCTGCGATTGCGGGCCAGTCTTTTCTATAGAAGAAAAGTTCGTCCCTCCGTCTTTCTCTTGGTTTGCCGCGATGTCTCTCGTACTAGCAAGTTTGACTACCCAGGGTACGCCAGACTTAAAAACGACTGAATCCATTCTTCCATACTAATAGGTAGGTACTATAAATTCGACAGTAACTCTGTCTGTCTGTAAGCTTTCACGTCGTAACTGCTGAACGAATTTCGATAAAATTTTGCACACATGTGGACTATGTCCTGACTACATAGGATTTTATTTAACCCCATGGGATAATTTCCGACCTCCACGTTAGCAAAGCCGTGGACAAAATCT
Source organism: Polymixis flavicincta (assembly GCA_949987655.1). NCBI lineage: Eukaryota > Metazoa > Arthropoda > Insecta > Lepidoptera > Noctuidae > Polymixis > Polymixis flavicincta. The sequence goes on from OX465187.1 coordinate 5,446,411, forward strand.
ATTTTTAAATCGATCTTTTTCAGGAGCCACGGCGTTATGGTGCGCTGCGGGGGCTGGACATCTAGGCATCGTGAAGCGCCTGGTCCGCGCCGGGGCCAATGTGAACCACGCCACAAAGACACTAAGTACGCCCCTCAGAGCCGCCTGCTTCGACGGCCGACTCGACATTGTCAAGTACTTGGTCAGGCATGGCGCGGACATACACAAAGCTAACAAGTATAATAATACTTGTTTGATGATAGCGGCATATAAGGGACATTTAGATGTGGTAAGCGAAAACATTGATATTTTCGGTATATCTTTCAGGTGGAAGCAGTGATGACTATTAAATGATAAAATAGCAACTAAAAAGCTACGCTTGCAATATGATCAGCGGCATTATCCTGTGCGAATATTACAATTTATTAAAAGCGTTACAGAAGATGTCAGATCGGTTGCCACGCACAGACCGCGCGCTCGCCACGCACCCGATCTGATATCTTCCATAGATTATCATATATTGCAACAAGTGTAAGAACGCACGCGCCAAGTTCACGCAATTGTTTCTTACATTTCTAGAATGATATTTTACAGAATAACTTTGATAACCTTGAGTTCGAATGGCTCATGGCGGGGGCTTGTAGTTGAGCAATAACACCCGCTCGTGTTGATCGATCAGGGGCCTAAGTCTACTAATTTATAGACTTAGGCCCCAGGTTAAACGACACTTGCCGCGGTTGGTCCGTGGATGGGTGATTTTGATTGACATACTAAGAAGCCCCCGTGCCTCGGAAAGCCGTTGGTAACGGCAGTCAACGGTGGATCTTTGACAGTCGTTATGGGTTTTCAGGAGCCCACAAGTCTGACAACCAGTCTTGCCAAGGGGCTTCGTATTACCCAGTCACTGGGTTGTGGAGGTCAAGAAAGAAATTCGGTCCATGTAAAATACTGGTATTCAGTTGCATGTGGTTAGACTAGACTGACTCCAACATGGTTGGGAAAAAGTTTTACAGATAATATATTCGAGTGGCTCTTAAAGTAATCTGTGGTACAGGTCTAATAGGAGCTTTAGGGACCACTCGCACTTATTGCTGCAGCTCTGTTCAGCAACAACGATTTGGTATGAGATACGTACGCCATCCGTTCAGCCACGGAATGCTGAACGGACTCTATACAAAATCGTTGTTTTCTATGGCCAAAAGCTGAACAGAGCTGAATAAGTGTGAGTAGTCCCTTACGGTCACTGACAGTGGTCTGATAAGTTTTAACAAAAAATATGATAACATCATCACGCCTTGTTTCCCCAAAGGGTTGAGCAGGGGTGTACTTAACTTATATAGTACACTCACATTTCGCCAGTTATGTTTCAGTCATGTAATAGGGGCGACCCTATTTATTGCCATCAACCGGGCATAAATCCAGACTCTCGTTTGAAAACCCAATAACACTTTGTCCGACCTGGGAATCCAACCCAGAACCTGCAGCTCAGCAGTAGACCACTAGAAAAACGAGGCAGTTCAAAATTTACCTATTTTGTTATTAACGTGTTCATTAAATGTAAATTACACTACGTTTTATCATTGTGTATCACGGGTTATGGTCTTGGGTCATTTATTACGCACATATCTCTTTACTTTTGCTTTGAGTTCAGAGTATTATCATATAGTATATCTATTTGCGTCTTTTGAAACACGTAGTTCGATGGTATGGCTTAGCACGAGAACCGTGAGAAGCGTTTTGTCGACGGAAGAGTAGATAAAAATGACGTTTTCGTGTTGACAGTTTACGACGATTTATATTCTACGGTAGAGTAGAAATAGAAACCGTCATGCTAAGCAGGTCGGGCAAAGTGTTTTTCTCTCAGGAATTTCTCAGCGGCATGGTTTTGTTCCCAGTTAATGTCAATACGCTCGTCCCATCCCATATTATAAGGGATTTAAACATAACTGGCAAATGTCGATAAAATGTGGTAAATATGGATCACACGGCTACACATCAAGCTACCTATACATTTCCAGTTTACGCTGATCTCGCACTGTACGGAATTCCAATACAATGCGAGATTAGGTTATACTGGAAATGTATAGCTTGATGTGTAGCCGTGTGTAATACAGGTACACGTCTGAAGGCAGAGTGGTAGTGGTGGCTGTGGATGGTGGTGGTCAGGCGTGATTATTAAAATATAACAAAAACAAACGTAAATGAAAACTGTATTAAGAAACCTTACTACGGTGCTTGTTTTGGTTTTGAAGTAATTAATACCACGTTGTTTTCAGGTACAGTTTTTATTGGACAGTGGCGCCCAGGTGGACGAGCGCGCGCTGTGCGGCGCGACGGCGCTGCACTTCGCGGCCGAGTGCGGGCACGCCGCCGTCGTGTGCGCGCTCATCGACTACCACGCTAAGATACTCTATAATGAAAATGGTGAGTACACCTCACCGTGAATGGCGGGGGTTTTGAAGGATTCACAGCCAGTTTGAATAAATGACTTGATTTTATCATCGTCATTGTCTTCCTGCCCATGTTAAATTTTTCATGGAGTCGGCGTTTTCTTCTTCCAGTCAACCATCACGCTATCATATCAAAACCACGTCCAACCACATCTTTTGTTGGGTCCCTTTCTAAAATAAATAAACACTTAATACTAATAAAAATAACAAAACCATAGTCAGCAAGACGGCCAATCACCACAAGCAGCACCCGTACACGAGCATAACGCAAAGATCAGCCATTACCCCCATATTTGAGTGAAGGAGGCAACCCGACCCGCGACGTTACCGCAAGCATCCAAGGGAGCATGACGAACTTGCTGCCGGTTGTTCAGGCAAGAATAATATGATCAAGACGTGTCGAGGTCGCTAGCTAACTACATGTTGCAATATAACTATTTCAAAAAACATTGGCTGAGGCCGTAGTAATACACCTTCCCATATAGGCATACAAGCGTGGTATTTTGTGTAAATGATGTGTGTATCCAATGTGTTCCAGGTATGACGCCATTACAATGCGCGGCCGAGCGAGCGCGAGCTTCCGTAGTCGAGATGTTGGCGTCGCGACCTGAAGTGTCCCGAACGTCGGCAATCGAGGCCTACGAGCTGCTCGGAGCTTCCTTCGCGAATGACAAGGAGTACTACTGCCTCAGGGTATGTGTTTTTAAGAAACCGATTCATAATGTTCCTTGTGGTCTATTTCCCCTCAAATTATGAATATTTCGCCAAAATAGTTAACATTACCAATACTATTTATTAACAATGTAAATTAATGTTTATTGCCAAAACGGGGTATTCGGTCATAGCATAGTTTATAATTATACCCACAAACTTCCTTTATTACTTCTGTAGGAACATTCTAATATACGGTAGCACAGACGCCAGCACATCAAGGTATTGTTATTATCTTATTGATGGATTGTGTTGGGTATGAGTCTCAGAGAAATGATCTGTTTCGGACCTTGAGGTTGAACCGACTTGATATGGGCACATTTCATAAAATTCTGTGCCAACCAAATGGTGATGATGCGAAGAGTCTGTTCAGGTTCATGGCACAAATGTAATTAGAAGCATTGTATAAATACAATGCTTTTGACAAGTGCATCGCAATGCGGTTATGAAAGTCCCTAAATAAATAAAGATAAAAAAAAAAAAAAAAATCAAGGTATCCCAAACTGTCAAATTTTCCCAATTGAACATGAACCTTATTCTTTCGTAAACTTTTTTTTTTAACTATCAAATTAATTTTACAGATTGGGGTAGCTGGTGTCTGTACATATTTACAATTTGATACTTTCGTCACATGTCGCGGACTTATTCGAGTTGATGTTCACCGATCGGCGGCTTTATTTTTACAAAATAATAATAATAATAATTTTGCTGAGCAAGATAAGAAAATCAAGTATCTTGACTTAGCTCACGAGGTTGTCGACATGTGGGACGTGGACTCAGCAATCATTGTACCAATAATCATTACAGTAAAAGGCCTAGTAGCGAAGAGCCTCGACCAACATCTCAGGAGGCTATCATTGCACGGCTGGATCAAGGTCTTCATTCAGAAAGCAGTACTCCTAGACACGGCACGCATAGTCAGCAGGTTCCTTTCTCTAGAGCCCTGACCACCGGCATCATGGACCCTGCTCCTGATGCCGATGGGCCACTATTTTTTAATGTTTTTTTTTTATGATTTTTGTAAAAATATTTAAAAATATATTTAATAAGTTTAAAAGAAAATAAATAATAATTATATTAAGATCACGCCTGTATTCCCCGAAGATATAGGCAGAGTTGTACATATAGTACATCCACGGTTCACCAGTGATGTTTAACCGGTTGAATGCTGTAAATACAGAAACAGTTAAAAAGTCATTGTGTCTCGCCTAGATCCACGTTAAATACATACAAAGGGTTAAGTCCCATGTGATAGGGGACGAGCCTATTGCCATCAACTGGGCACAAGTCCATACTCCTCTGTCCACTATTAAGAAATTCCGGATGGTAAAACTCAATAACATTCCCCGGCCGAGGTATCGAACCCAGGATCTCATGGTTATCTAAGCTCTCGCAGTCACTAGTCCAACGAAACTCCTAAAAAATATAAATGAAACTTGACTTATATTATAAACGCGAAATCTTGTATGTATTGATGTTTGTTACTCTCTCACGCAAAAACGGCTGAACGGATTTGGATGAAAATACGACCAAAAAGATGATTATAACCTAGATTAACACATACGATACTTTTTATCCCTGTAGTACGTTACCGCGGGATAATTTCTGACTTCCTTCGGGCGAAGCCGCGGGCGGAAGCTCTAAAATTCTAAAATAACTTGAAAAATTAACTTTATTATTGATTGGCCTTTAGCTCACTACCATTACATAAGTTATTTTTCTTACTGTCGACTAGCCTACTGTCCAATACTGTATGATAAATTGACTTGAGAGCAGATTTTTACCTTGAGGATATTGAGGAATACATACATATAGCAGTTTGACAGCTATTGTATAGAAAATATATGTCAAACTGTCACATTTATTCTGGAGATAATCTGACTATTGAAAAATCAGCCCTGAAACTGTCAGATAACCCTTCCTACAACTTTGAAACTGACTATCCTACTAATTTTATAAATGTGAAAGTTTGTATTTATTAGATGTACGGATGTTTGTTACTCGGATTTGGATGAAATTTGGGAAAAAGATAGTTTGTAACCTGGATTAACACATAGGATACTTTTTATCCCAATAGTACTTTCCCGTGGCATAATTTTCGACCTCGTACCCACAGATGGCGTACCAGTACTTACACAGAGCGATGACGATGCGGTACGACACTCGCTACGGCGTCATACTGAAGAAACCAGTCGACCCTATACCGGCGTACGATAACTGGAAAGAGAGCACTACAATAGAGGTAAGATAACATAATCAGGGGCGGCTGTCCCTAAAGTGCACTCGTGCGCTGAACTACCAGATTTTAATAGGTGTAGAAAGAATCACAAAATGTTTAATAATCGCATTGTGGCCACTGATTGTGGTATATGTAATACTAACAAAACTGACGAAACAATATAAGCTCTTTGCTAAACTATTAAGACTTATTTTCGCGGTACAGAAGATCCCTCGTGCGCTATGCCGAATCGCACGGCGAATGCTTATCATTTCTATGAGATCCGAGCTAAAACGCCTAGCGCGTGAGACAGAAGATAGTTGACATAACTGTATGGAGCGATACGGAGTAATTTGTTCATTCTCGTGCGCCGCACGGGGGAACCGAAGTTTGGCGAACTGAACCGAATATTACCGAACGTCGATTACCGAGAGCGCCCGAGGTTTGGCGAAGTTTGCATGCCGGCCATAATGAATGACCGACTCATTATTGTCACCGCGAAGTTTAGTTTACGTAAAACTGAATACTATTGTTTATTTTTATTCGTTTAGATTTAAATTACTTATCTGAAATTAATAAATTTTATTTATTTACTTATTACCCCCTAATACTTAGTGAGCTAGTAAAGAGCACCACCAGTTCCATGATCTACCAGCCGCCACTGAACATAATATCACGCAAGTATTTCGCGAATGGTTAGGCAGAGGTATATCTATAGGGCACCCACATTTTGTCAGTTATGTTTAAGTGCCATACAATAGGGGGCATTTTGATATGAACCGGGCTCCGGGCTGTTGCTGTGAAATTCCAGATGAAAAACCCAATAATGTTTAACCCAATCCGGGAATCGAACCTCACACTCAGAAGGAGCGCTTGCGACCACTAGATCTACGAAGATTATGTGTAGATTAATAATTTTTTAAAATTAATATTTTAATTAATTATTTTGATTTTCTGTTAATTGTTTTGGTTTTTTATTAATTATTTTTATTTTTATTAATAATTTTTATTTATCTTATTAATATATTTTTATTTGTTTTTATTAATATATGTTTTATTTTTTATAAATATTTTTATTTTTTTCAGGAAGTGGAACAACTAGCCGGCAACGCACACGCCCTTCACATGGAAGGCCTGGCGGTGCGCGAGAGATTGCTCGGGTCTCGCTGCCCAGACCTGCCGCACCCCATCGTGTTCCGAGGCGCCGTGTTCGCGGACGAGGCGCGCTTCGACCGCTGCCTCGCGCTGTGGCGGCACGCGCTGGCGCTGCGGCAATACAACGAGGTGACGTCACATTATGGTATACACTGGCGCACCCCATCGTGTTCGCGGACGAGGCGCGCTTCGACCGCTGCCTCGCGCTGTGGCGGCACGCGCTGGCGCTGCGGCAATACAACGAGGTGACGTCACATTATGGTATACACTGGCGCACCCCATCGTGTTCGCGGACGAGGCGCGCTTCGACCGCTGCCTCGCGCTGTGGCGGCACGCGCTGGCGCTGCGGCAATACAACGAGGTGACGTCACATTATGGTATACACTGGCGCACCCCATCGTGTTCGCGGACGAGGCGCGCTTCGACCGCTGCCTCGCGCTGTGGCGGCACGCGCTGGCGCTGCGGCAATACAACGAGGTGACGTCACATTATGGTATACACTGGCGCACCCCATCGTGTTCGCGGACGAGGCGCGCTTCGACCGCTGCCTCGCGCTGTGGCGGCACGCGCTGGCGCTGCGGCAATACAACGAGGTGACGTCACATTATGGTATACACTGGCGCACCCCATCGTGTTCGCGGACGAGGCGCGCTTCGACCGCTGCCTCGCGCTGTGGCGGCACGCGCTGGCGCTGCGGCAATACAACGAGGTGACGTCACATTATGGTATACACTGGCGCACCCCATCGTGTTCGCGGACGAGGCGCGCTTCGACCGCTGCCTCGCGCTGTGGCGGCACGCGCTGGCGCTGCGGCAATACAACGAGGTGACGTCACATTATGGTATACACTGGCGCACCCCATCGTGTTCGCGGACGAGGCGCGCTTCGACCGCTGCCTCGCGCTGTGGCGGCACGCGCTGGCGCTGCGGCAATACAACGAGGTGACGTCACATTATGGTATACACTGGCGCACCCCATCGTGTTCGCGGACGAGGCGCGCTTCGACCGCTGCCTCGCGCTGTGGCGGCACGCGCTGGCGCTGCGGCAATACAACGAGGTGACGTCACATTATGGTATACACTGGCGCACCCCATCGTGTTCGCGGACGAGGCGCGCTTCGACCGCTGCCTCGCGCTGTGGCGGCACGCGCTGGCGCTGCGGCAATACAACGAGGTGACGTCACATTATGGTATACACTGGCGCACCCCATCGTGTTCGCGGACGAGGCGCGCTTCGACCGCTGCCTCGCGCTGTGGCGGCACGCGCTGGCGCTGCGGCAATACAACGAGGTGACGTCACATTATGGTATACACTGGCGCACCCCATCGTGTTCGCGGACGAGGCGCTTCGATCAGTGATATATAATTATTCCATAAGTATTATTAAACAGAGTTTGTTTACACTTACATATCTGATGGTGCTTTCAAAACCTCATATTCTTATTTTCAGGTTTCAGTAACAAAGGACCTGCTCAGATTTGCTCAAGTGTTCTCGCAAATGATTCACATAGGAATTCAATTACATCTTGCTCAGGTAAATATTATCAATTTTAACTTAACTTTATCCTTGTTTCATTGTACGGTCAGCATTATCAAGAAAATATGAACCTTATTATCAATGTGAAGTGAGAACGAAGCCTTCAGGCACGACGTCGTTTGAATGAAGAGCCATTTGATCTGAATCATGTTCCCAGCTATACAGAAACATGTTGCTCAAAAGATTTTTAACACTTGCCACTTAATCAACCGACTACTTTATCGACTACTTTATCAATATGTTTTCAAAGTAAACTTTTGATTGAACGTTGATAAAAATGTTCCTAAATAAACAGTTGCTTTGGAATTTGAACTTTGTCATGTATGACATTGCGTTCGTATTCTCAAAACATTTTTTTTTTTTTATAGGTGTGTTTCGTGCTCGAAGCGTGTGCCAAAGAGCTCCGAAGAGGCAAGACGCGGCTGGAGAAACCTCAAGCGAACCATGACCCGGAATCTCTAGTAGTATGTAGCTACTCTGTAAGAATTGTCATTTTGCTTCTCATGTCACATGTTTGCTGTAGGAATATAGCGCTACAAGCTTATTTTAGCGGACCTTACGCCGCCATCTTGTTTTTTAAATACATTGCAAGTGACATTTCACAAAACAATTTCACAAATGTTTGTCAACGTCATTGGAGCGAGGCGCCAAAATATCCTTGTAGCAGTGTACGTATGGTTTACTTACGAAAACCTTAACCATACTTAGGATCTTCTCATATTATAATATAGGTACAAATGGTGGTGGAATAGGATATTTCACTCTATATGAGAAAAAATCTAAAAATATATTATTGAGACAGATTAGGCAAAATGCAGTCGGAAAATGTTAGTTTTAGTTCATGAAATAACAAAATAAATGTTAAAATTCAATTCAAACATTTCAGTTTATTTTATCTGTTATTGAACACCATGAAATAGTAGCCGCCATGTTATTACGTCATACGGCGTGTCAATTGGACAACTCTGTACTTTTATTATTTTCGTAACCAAAGTAATTTTTATTTAAATAATATTTTGCATTCAGGAACAGCAACCCAACAATAAGTAGAATAATAAATCATTTTTTATTATTATAAACTAATAACTTAAAAAATATCAGCGCATTTGTCTACACAGCAAACTGACGTCATACCCACAGAGTACCACAGAGTATATGGCGTCCACTGATTCCAGCGTTTTCATCAAATTACGCGCGAAATATGTGAATGCATTTTTATTGCACTAGTCGGTTAAATAAAAATATTGTGGTTTTTTTTGTGGTTTATTAACATTTTAGAATCTAATTAAAACACTTTTCAAAAATGGGTGTAATACCCTATTACCCCACTAGATTGATATTTAACTTACAATCGACAATAATGCCTATTTATTACCTGTCAATTACCGAGTATTCTCTTTTTTGTACGGAAATAAGGAGATAGAGTTATAAAGGACGTGAAGCGTAATACTTTTTTCGCCTTGGCCTGAATAGTTGTTCTATGTTCATATGTATGTATAAGTCACAGTTAAACTAATTGTTTTCATATCTCAAAAATTTAAAATCTTTGCATTTTAAAGTCTGCCAGACAGAGACAGGATTACTCCGTTTTGACGTCACAACACAGGAGTGAGGAATACCACATCAGTAACTTCGCGCCATTCAGGGCAATGCCCGTTTTGTGTGATAAGAATAGAAGAGGTTTTTCCTAAGTGTACAACTTCTCCATTTTTCCATGGGTTTTTTTTTTCACAAATTGTTTTTTTCAGTAACATCTTTAAAATAAGTATTCGTTTATTATTATTTTTTATAGTAGCCTACTGTGCATCTCAATGGTGGGGTACTGTTATTACTGGGTTATTTCAATTAATCAACTCAGCATATCGCAGTCCACTGGACTTAGGCCACTCCCAGGCTGCCTCAACACCTGCCCTTCGCCTTCGCATCCAGTCTGTTCAAGCCACCTTTTTAAGGTCGTGCTGTAACTTAACGGTTTGGGTACAGTATTTAGTAACTTAACGGTTCGGTCGTGTAACTTAACGGTTGGGTACTGTAATTTAACGGTTTGGTCGTGCAACTTAACGTTTGGGTACTGTAACTTAACGGTTCGGTCGTGTAACTAAACGGTTCGGTCGTGTAACCTAATGGTTGAGTACAGTAACTTAATGGTTAAATACTGTAACTTTGAGTCATCGGTCGGGCAGTACATTCACTCACAATCCACAATCATGGCTATCTGTTCCGTGTAACGTAGCGAGTAGTGACGCGTAGAGTTTGGTGCGCACGTTCATGTTGCAGGACGAATACGAGGCCAACGTGCGCACGGCGCTGTACCTCGTCGCCGTGGCCGCTCGACTGCTCGAGAATGCGGGGAATACTGAGGTTAGTATTATTGTATGCCAGCGTCTGTGTTCCCTTCCACGTATAACCCGCCAGCCTTCAAAGCTAGAGTGAATAGGCAATTTCTGGGCTTGCTCGTTCCATCGCTCTTCACCAGGCGAGATCGAGGTCAAGAGCCGACTAAATAAATAAATACATATTTGATTGTCAAGATTCAGCAGTTAATTTAATTTGACCTTTTATAATTAAGAGCAGTGGTGGCCTAGTTGTACCGGACCTGACTTACGACTGGTAGGTCGTGAGTGCGAAACCCGGGTAGGCACAATATGTATTTCATTTCATTACCACTGCTCTCAAAACGGTGAAGGAAACATCGTGAGGAAACCTGAAAATGTTTGTAAACGCTCTCACATTATAGGAGAAATTCCATTTTTTTTTAAGAGAAAGACAACAGTTTTTTTACACAGATACTTGAAGTATCTGTGTAAAAATACTGTTTACTTTGTGTAACCTTCTCAGACGTATTGGGTATTGGTATATAAACACGATAGAACGTTGGAGGGGAAAAAGTTGTAGGTCTTACATATTGTAGATTTGTAGGCGATTTTCTATTCTTGATTTTCGTTCCTCTAAGTACCTGGTACTTATTGACAGGCCTGCACTGTCCTCCCATACCTATTATCACTATAACTGTAATTTGAAAACATAAAAGCCAATTATTTTTAAAAGAGTAACCGTGGAGTTTCTTGCGGGCACAAGTCGCTACCAGATCCGTAGGACATTTGCGTAAAAAATAGGGGTTACAAAGAGGAGGAAATTCTGTATGAAAGTTTGTCATACACAAAGAATTGGGTTAGTAAATTGAGTCTGCATTATTATTTTTTTGTTCACAGGAATCGATAAGTTTAGTTCGGCGAGCGATCTTTGAGCTTCGGAACGTGCGTTTACGCAGTGGACAGACACTGTTACACCTCGCGGCAGACAGACGGACGCCTGTCGACGACTTCCATACCAGTGATGTGTGCCAGTGAGTATATTGTACAGTCACCAAAAGAGATAAATCGGATATGGTTGAAATTTGGTAAGAAACCGATGGATGTCTTCAAATGAAATTTAATTTGGTAAATTAAATTCCATTTGAAAACTAAAAGAAAAAAAATATTCGACGACTGGTTACTTATTGCACTTGGTGACCGCACATACCTAGAAAAAAAAAAACTATCAACTATCTTATTATTGCTAATACTCCAGCCAAAGTTGTTATTAACTCAAATTACTGCACTAAGAGAATCGGTTCTGGTTCGCGATTACAATGTTCTTTTCAGGCGTTTTGCCCTCTCTGTGTTGCGGTATAATTGTTCTCGTAAAATAGACGTTAATTTCGATTTTGTGAAAAAAGAAGATCCGCTATAAACCCCAATATTTTGTCTTCGGACTTTACCATAATTTAGATCTAGATTACTAGATTGCTCACATAATCTAACATGTGAATGTGTGAATAGACTTTGCTCTATCTGCTAAAGTGTCCCAAATGTTCGCTCACCTGCACACTTGACGATCTGTGGGCCTAGTGTGAGTTTCCTTCAACTATCTCGACCTAACGCATCGAGCGTGTTCGTCGCTCGGATTGGCCCTGGATTAGTGAAGGACCAATCGGAGCGCCGAATGCGCTCGATGCGTTAGGTCGAGATGGTTAAATGAAACTCACACTAGGGCGCCTCTGAACAAGGCCGCTGACGTCGTAATAAATAGGTATAAGAAACAGATGTTCATTCGGTCTTGGTTTTAGGTTCCCATGCAGCAGAACGACGCGGTTGCTACTAGAGTGTGGCGTGGAAGTCGACGCGTCCGACGACACCAGACGGACCGCTCTGCACGTCGCTCTCATATCACACCGTATTACACGCATACCTGGTCAGTAGTAATTTATGAGTCATATTTTCTCATTTAAAGGAGAATGCCAAGGTTACCTTCAAGACTCGGCCAGAACCGACAAAGATGAACATCATAAAAAAGGATAATAATGATAGAATTTGATAGTATAACGAGTTTTCTATTAGAACTACACCAATAAAAGTTATAGTTTTTTTATTGCATAATAATTACGTTAAATTTCTGCGCCGTAGGTCTAAAGTCATGTACTGAATTTATTGTAACAGTTTGCGTGGCGATGTTTTTGATGCCCTAGTATATAGGTAACAACATTCAACACCTTCTCCATAAAGGGCAGTTTAGGAAAATTGACAATGAGGGTTTTGTTGAATTTTCAAGCCACCAGTTGGCGCCACTTTGACAAGAGGTCTTCAAGTTCGCCAATGAACTTGATGCCATTCGTTTCATTCATTCGTTCACCATTCAGTCCGTAGACGCTTTGACAGTTTTGACAGTTGTCCGGACCTGACATCTCAGTGCTGCTACTTAGTAAACGTCATTTCAGAAAACCCTCAGTACAATATTTATTGTAGGTATTTGTTCAAACGATGTGTAATCTAAGGACAACCAGTCATACTCAGGTGTATCGTGTTATCTAGTACCTAACTGGTTTGTGGAGGTCAGATAGGCAGTCGCTTCATGTAAAATACTGGTATTCAGCTGCATCCGGTTAGAGTGGAAGCCTACTCTAAAATAGTTGGGAAAAAGCTAAGCAGATGAAGTGTAATCTAAGGAAACTGATTTTTCATACAAATTGTGTTACCGCTTTTCACATTTTTGAAAAATCGTCCATTATTTAACGAATAGTTAATATTAATTTTTGAGTTAATCAAATCGAGTAATAACATCATCCTTTAAAAACTGACCATTAAGAGAAAAGAAAGGACATTTCGATAGACCGCAAACTTCTCAAACCATGATAAAACGAACAGAGAAAGAAACAAAAAAAAAAATGCGTCTCACGTTCACAATAATTAAAATGATATATTACTTTGTGAAGTAAAGTACAGTCGCCAGCAGGTCAAGCTATCCCAAACTGTCAAATTTTTGCAATTGAATATAAACCTTATTCCTTTGCAATAAAGTTGAAAATCTATCAAATAAATTTGACAGATTGTAGTAGCTTGATGTGCTGGCCTCTGTACGTAGAATTTGACCACACAATAGTTATAATCTTCGGTACCCCTCACCCAGTAGTTTTTTCAAGTTTGTGCTGAAATCGAAAGAAAACGCCAGTTTACTGACATAAGGCTGTTTACAGACGAACGGGAACAGTGGAGCGAGTCTCTATGCGCCGTGGTTTGCGAGTTGATCGTGAGTGGCGCGCATGTGGATGCTATGGATGCGGACGGCATTACGCCCCTGGTCGCATCTATTGGTGGTGAGTTTTAAAATATTTTCCTATTATTTTTTTGTAATCTGCGTTCTCATTTAGTTTTCATAAATGTAAACAAATTTTGTCACATTTACTCCTGTTTGTGTCATAAATTCAAAATTTTTAGACCATTTGTCTTTGTCTCTTGTCACACAATTTCACATTTCGTTGACCCCCTACCCCCTTAACTTGTGACATAATTTATGGATGGCCCCCTATACAGCCAACACACACAATTGCATTACGAAAATTACCCATGCTAATACAGGCGAACTGCTCCCATGAAAGTGCGGTTGTCCGAGACAAAAAAGCTATAAACCCACGGCTGAGTTTTATTACGCACTGGATTTAGAGCGTACTGCTTAGCGCTAACAGCTAAGTTCCTACCAGTGCGTTTTTTGACGCGCTGTGTTGCACTGTTGGATTCTCAATGGTCGGCTGAGTACCGAGAGTTGAAAATTCAATGAGTTGTAAAAAAAAATGTCGCGATAAGGAGTCAGCTGGGCCCCAACTCGATTCTCGATTCATGATTCCTCCTTACCACGAGCAACCACGTCATCATCTTGTCTTTTAAAAACACATCACAGGGTACTTTTTATACATAGGCAGTTCCGTTCATGGTATCATAGCGAATACGTAACTAGCAGATGTCGTGATTAGCCCAAGAAATTGACGTGGAATCTAAGTAAGGTAGAGGGTATTTTCCAATTTATGAAAAATTATTTTAAATTGAAGATTGGGACGAGATATTTTTTACAAAGATTTAGTTTAGCGCAGTTATAGAAGTATTTGTGCACAGAGGCACCGCACACCAGTAATACCATTTTCTATTTATTAAAAATCTTGTTAATTATAAACTCGACATTCACTTTAGTTTACACAAAGTTGACGTCACGTGTGGTCACGTGATAAAAAGTCATCGTAAGGACCGTTTTGGTGGTAAATTCAAATCAACGAAAAATAAATTTGATTTAAATCGTTTTAAATTGAGAAAATGGAAATAAATCAATTTATTTTTATTGTTCTGTTCTGTTACATTTCGTCCTGATCTTCAAATTAAAACAGTTTTTAATCAATTGGAAAATACCGTATTGTTAAGTCGTCATATTGAATAAGGGCCCTGTACTCCCTGCGCTAAGCATGAGTCGTATCGCCAGGGCCAGCCGAGAGCGTGGTGCGCGCGGCACTGCGGCCGCGCCTGTCGTGCCTGGCGGCCGGCGCGCTGGCCGGCGCCGGCGCGCGCTACCGGCCCGAGCACGTGCCGCGCGACCTGCACGCCTTCCTCACCATGCACGGCGTGCGCGCCATGCACTAGCTCTCAGCACTACTGGGAACCTTCGATACTGCAAGCATGATCTACATTCTTATGCATAGTCGGGGAAATTAATTGTTAAATAAATGGACTCGACGTCAATTTGCCGCGTTACAGCAATTTCATAAAACAGTCAAAGAAAGATTCTTCTGTTCTGATTTGATCATACGGAAATTTGGCTAGCAAATTCAATTCATTTCCCTGACTGCGCGAATATCTGCATCTGCTAAAATGAATATGGTACACGCAATATCTACATTAAACCAAGCAATGATCGAGGACGTACGTACAAAGTCCTTTTACAGTGTGACATTGAGATCAACAAGTTGGTTGCTGTAACTACAGATGAAATTGATTAGGCTTTCAGTATACTAGGTAAGTCTCACGCAGAATAAGTCCTAGGACGTCAATATACAACGAAGAAACTGAAAAGTCCACTATTTACACAATACTTTTATTCCCACAACTGTTTCATAAAAAAATATAACTGTCCTAGAACTCAATCTGTGTGAAACGGCCAAAGGACTTCGTAACTCCGCACACATGTGTGACCCACAAGAACGATGAACGACTCTTAACTATAACCCGTCGCGAAGTCCCTTAGGGCGAGCGCGGACCTGGCGAAATGCGGTTTTCACTTCAAGCAAATATCAACCTTGCTATAATTGAATTTAAGTTTTTTTTTAAACTTCTATTCGAGCGACTCATCAAAACGGATACATGAGCCCGTCTCACGTTATCTATAGTCGACTTTATTTGAATAAACCCAATATTGATATTTGTTTGGCACTGAGAATACCAGAGCCAGATTCGCGCCGGCCCTTACTCGGGACACTGGTTAGTCTTATGTTCTGATGACAGTTTTTTAATGTTCTCACTATCGCCTGAAATTCATGCCAGCATGAAACTATCATAATGTTATATCTACGTAGAGCGTGCTACAATTATATCGTAATTTATTTTATAGACCCTGTAATACAACCGATATTACTACATACT
The DNA here is from genome assembly GCA_949987655.1 of Polymixis flavicincta. Taxonomy (NCBI): domain Eukaryota; kingdom Metazoa; phylum Arthropoda; class Insecta; order Lepidoptera; family Noctuidae; genus Polymixis; species Polymixis flavicincta. The sequence continues at coordinate 5,462,397 of OX465187.1, forward strand.
TGAATTATTGCTATCAGCTAAAATAAAATAAAAAAACCTAGCCATTTCTCTCTTCCTATTTTTTTTTAATATACTATGCTATATGCCAAATCTAAAACAATTAAAACTACGATTTTCCCATCTGTAAATACTATCTTTCAAAAATATAAGGTACTCTATACTGGCTGATTTTCCAGAAATAATTTAGAAAGTCAGCGAGGATACCATGTAAACATGATGTCATAGGAAGATTTGTTCAATATCGTGAATTACACATGCAAGCAAACTTTAATATTTTTGGTCAAAAGTACTACCTACATTTATTACTGTTCTATAAAACACTTCAAAAAATAACGCTTCCATTTATCCTGAGCAAAAAATTTAACTCAAAATGTTAATTAAAAGTATGTAGTTCATATACACAGGGCTTTAATGTGTTCAGACGATATTGTCCAAAGCGTGGCTCAAACTCTAGAATAGTGAAGAAACGTTTTAAAGAAATAAAATCGATTAAAATAATCGAGTAATAATGATCCGTCATTATAATCGAATCGTAGGGGACGACGTATTGTGATAATAAAATAGAATATTAGCTTTAAGAATAAAAGGAGCATTGCTAGTAAATGCCTTGTTGAGGCAGAGTATATTGGCCTGTCACCTTGTCTATGTTAGAGAGAGACAGATATAGAAACGACGCGTTTATTTACAGACTTTGTTATATAGTTATTTTGTTAATATGAACGCACATAATCGATTTAAATTGACGAGAGAAGTTTTCTTTGTAAATAGTTTTGACTGATTGTTAAAATACTGCTAAGTTATCAAATCGGCTGAAAATACACAGAAATTGGCGGTAAAGTTCCTTCTTTTTTATATTTTTCATTTATCTTTCTAGTTTTCTTTGTAAATACCATTGTTTCGAGGAATTTTAATTTTATAAAACTTTTTAAAATCGTATATCGCGATAAAAAAAAGTATTAATTATATTTTTCGCCATTATCAACAAACCCGCTGAATTAACCACCACTGTATATCAAAGATTGCTTTTAAAAGTTAAAGGCAAAGCCATTATTAATTTTACCCGAATAAAGTTAAGATCAACCGGTCAAAGGGATTGGTGTTTTGACGCCTGACGCACAAATTATCACTTAGGATTATGGCCTATAGGACAATTCGTTAGACTTGTAATGTTCCTTAATGTATGGAAAGTAGTTTGACGGTATAGGTCATCGTATAGTGGTTGATTTTAAAGTAAATTCTAGTCAAAAATATACTTGTTAGCATTTCTGTAACATTGGATAGAATATTATACTAAACGCCAACGTTCGTAGCAGCCGCGGTCATAAAACGAGTGAGCAAGATTATACGTACCAAAAAATCACCGACCCACTCGCACGTTTGAAGATCACGACTGCAACGAGTCTTGAAGTTAACTATAATGTAGCTATAAAAATATTGATGTCTATTTAGAATGAAACTGATTAAAAATTATAGGATTGGAGTAGCATTTTTAGGCGAACATTCTTAAAAATGTTCAAGTTTTGAGCATTTGACATTACAATGTGACAATTATTGAAAATAGGTGTTTAGTTTACATTGCGTTTTTATATTGCTTGCTTAACAAACTATCGATGAGCATATCTTAGAAGTAACGCAATGGATAGAGAAATAGTTTTTCGGTAGCTGAAAAATATTGTACTCACTACCTCTAAAGGAATTGTCTCTCAATATAATACTTTTATCGTTCAAAAATATATTTGATATCATTGATAGAAACAGAAGTCAATATCTTATTGTTTTTAATAATTTCAAGTAAAAGAAAAATATATTAATTAAATAATGACTATAGCAATAGCTATTTGCGCTTCTTGACATTTTGTCAAATTTCAATTTGATCAATATTTTCTAAATCTATTTATAAATTAAGAGGTCAAAAAAAGAGTTGTCCTAAATACCTCTAAATATATAATTTATTTTTTGTATCATCAAAAATATATTTATGATATTAACTATGTGTAATGTGTATAGTATGTTATTTTTCTATGAATTCAGCTATTTTCTTATCAATGCCATGATAATGTACTTATCCGATGTACCTGGTTTGTGTACAAGCTAAAGGAATAGTTTAAAGGGATAATGGTGACGATTTTGATGTGCACCAACTAAACTATAGGCTAGTGCTTTCTTTTTCCTTGTAATGAAACAAGAAAGAGACGGAAATAAATAAGAGCTGTCAAAATTATTTGAACTTAGATTTTCTTCGACACAACTAGTACGAACTTTATGTGCATGCTTGAAATCTCGCTAAATTCAAGGCGATCGAGACGTACAGATTGCGGCACGTAAGTTGAACCAAAATGACGGATTTTGTTTCAATTTACGTGCCGAGATCTGTAGTTTATTTCCAAACTGAATGCACGCTACATCAATGATTATGCTAGAAGGTGACCTCATTCTTTTCCGTGCGAGTTCGAGTGCACGCGCTCCTACCTTCGGTTGTTTGTTCTGATTTTGGTTCAACTTACGTGTCGCGATCTATAATTTAGTTTGACAGTTGTATAGCGTCACTTGTATTTCTTTCGAGTCAGTAAGAGATAGCAATAATTATTTTAGTTTAGGTGGTGAACAAAAGAATCGACACCATTAAATATGAAGTACAACGGCGAACAAAAAAACCCACCCAGGTGCACAATTTACAAACCAATATTTTTAGCACACCATTCTGATGGTGAGTCTTTTTGCTCGCCACTGTAAAGGTAAATAGACAACTGACTAATATGTAACATTGTACAGCTTGTTATAAGGTAGCTAAGCCATTATATTATGCTTATTATTCTTTAACTCAATACACAAATTAACAAAATAAAAAATAACACAGCGTGCCAAATGATATTCACATCATAATTAACCAAAATATTGATATTATTGCCATTGGCAGAAATTCATACATTTATATTTTTAACGTTACTTACTTCCAAAACGGAAACGAGTAACATAATTACTGTGTAACATGCATATCTTTCATTTTGTGTTCAATTTTGTTTTATAAAATAAATCTGAAAGTAAGAGTTATTATTGAAACAATGTTTCGCATTTACAGTAGAATGAACACCGTAGCGTAGTTGTAAATTAGAAAGTTTAAATAAAAGGCTTCTTCAGACAGGCGCGATCCGACAGCGAAACGCGATTCTTGTAGAACAATTTCCATGAAGTTTTCAAAACAATTGTTCTACGAGACTCGCATTGCGCCTGTTTCTGGGAGCCTCAAATCTACAATGCGTTCAGAATAAGAACGGGGCCGTATAGAGAAGCCATCATTGTATCAATGCGAATAAAAGGTGGAGCTATGTGTGAAGTCATTGTGTCAATGCAAAAAAGAGATGGACTTATGTGTGACGTATAGTGTTATCCATTTTTCGCACTGGGCCACTTTTCCTGTATTGTCTTTATCCAATTACAAAATATAAAATAGATCGACGTACTCATCTTTGTGAATGAAGACCTTATATTTATCGCATTGGATATACACCTTTTTTGGAAACTAAAATGTGAGGTATTAATAAATCTAGATAGACCAATTTATCAAATAACGTCTAAAATTCATAAAAAAACTAATACCAATAAGTGTGTGCTAAGCTTAAAAACGAAACAGGCTTCAGTTCCAAAGTTCCAATATACGCTTTACCATTTCACTAACAATAAAAATACATTTTAGAAACTATAGCTCTTACAATATTTATAGTAGAAAATACGCGGCAGTTATGTCTGTATGTTGAATAATATCCGTTACAGTATTTTTATCTCACTGAGCACGCCCTTTACTTGTGTTAACCAAGTGCACAAACACGCTGTCAATCTGTGCGTGAAGATGAGGACATAACACACACACACAAACATGCGCTTACACACATTCACAGCGTTTTTGTACACTTGGTAAACACAAGTAAAGTGCGCGCTGCTTCGTGAGTTAAAATACTACCTATACCTACTATTGTTGAGAGACCATATTTTGAAGGTGTGAAAAGAAAAGAATATATAAGTTGGACTAATGCACAAATTATTAATCGCTCAAGTTCATCTAAAACAGACTTGCAATCACACAGTACGTAGACTTGCTGCAAGTACAGTCGAGTTCATTAATATATTAGCACTGTCAAGGATTCAAAATATTGTGAGAATTGGATAGCTCAGTAAATTCTAAGAACCTATAGATCAAAAATATGTCCTCATGTTAACGGTTCAATAATATATGCGGTGCATTAGGCAAAAATATGAAAAATAATGAGAAAAAGCAGTCACATATTAATTATTCTAAATCTTGACCAGAATTTAATGATGCTTAAAGTTGTCACAATATTATGAACTTTTGACGTTCATATATGTTTGGAGACTGTAAGGGCCAATATATTAATGAACTCGACTGTACCAAGTAAAGGTGTCAAAGTGTCAAACAGTCGGTCAAATTGCGCAATATAACTTGTCAGTAGGCATTATGAGAGTCCATAGTCCAGCTTATGTTTTTTAAATGGAATTGTATGGAAAGCTTTTGGGTCCATGGGGCCTATCTATAGTGGTCATTCTACGCCAGAATTAGAAGAATTTAGGCAATTATTTTGAATGCAAATTATATTAATAATTATAATTACATGAAGCAAGCAAAGTCGCGTGCTAATGCTAGTCACAAACGCAATGTGATCGATGTGGGTGTATCATCAAAAAGCCCGTTATGTATATTATTGTAAATAAGATTATTTATCTGGAATTTAAATATATGTAGTGATATTTTTTGTCATGACAGTTCGACAAATAAAATGTTATATTGATTGTTGATGTTTTATTTTGTTTATAGATAAGCTTCTCCTTGATTCCAGTTTCCTTACGCGATCGAATCAGAAATAAAGAGATCCGTAGGAGAACCAAGGTAACCTACAGCCCGAAGAATTACAAAACTTATGCGACAGTGGGTAGGACATTGCACGCAGAACAGATGGCCGATAGGGCCGGAAGGTTCTGGAGTGGCGACCGCGTACTGGAAGACGTAGCGTTGGAAGGCCTCCCACAAGATGGACAGATGACCTGGTGAAGGCTGCAGGAACGCTGGGTGCGAGAAGCACAGAACCGGTCGAAGAGGCGATGCTTGGGGAAGGCCTATGTCCAGCAGTGGACGTCTTTCGGCTGAAATGATAGTGATGACTCCTTGATAACCAACGAATTTCATTGGCTTTCCTACATAGGGTCAGATCAGATGGAACGGAAAAATGCCCGAGCAATTTACTGGGTCCATTGAAAACAGGACCGTATTACCATAGTTTAAAGTAGAAAATTGTATGAATATAAACACAGCCGGCTCGCGGCTCGGCTGCTCTCGGTTTGTTGCGGCTAGAGAATGATCGAAACTGCGCGAGATTTTTCTTTCTGTCATATCTGACCCATATTTGGTCTGAATAAGCACGATTTTAACTCTACAGCCACGGTTTCTTAGATGAGCGGTGCCACCACATAGTGTCAGCAGTTTACCGGCGAATGACGTCACAAAAACGCAAGTAAGTTGGTGTGTTTTCCTAGAGAGCGTTTTTTGACACCGTAAAACCCGCTGCCATCATTTTCATGATCGTCGTTACTTCGACGGATATGTAGCGGCCACCGGTCTTCAAGGAGGCTATATAGTCCAACGGTTGAGGCGTCGCCGTCGCCTGTTGAGAGAGTTCTGAAGTTCGGTTCCACAGCCGCTGCGTGGACGTGAAGCGACTGTAGCTCTTATGTACAGTCGCCAGCAGGTCAAGCTATCCCAAACTGTCAAATTTTCCCAATTGAACATAAACCTTATTCCTTTGTAATAAAGTTGAAAAACCATCAAAGGAATTTGACAGATTGGGGTAGCTTGATGTGCTGGCCTCTGTACATGTCCTCATAATGTTCCTATTGCTGGGACACAGTATTCCTCTCGGTGAGAGAAAGCGGGGCGTAATCCACTACGCGGGCCCAGTGCGAGTTTGTAGATGCCACGTGACTTCAAATTTAGGGTTGGTAGATGTCGCGACTTTGAATTTTGTGTGTGTTGTAGGACATGCCGGTTTCCTCACGATGTTTTTCTTCACTGTTTGAGAGCAGTGGTGATGAAATAATTTACACAAAGTAAAGCGCTTGCCTGGGTTCGAACTTACGACCCCTATGTAGACGTAGTTAAAGAAAATTATCGAAAGGACTTCGATTCGGTTGAGAACTTTTTGTAAGTAGGTAATCCCTTCAAGCTTCAACAATGGACTGAATAATTGAATATAAAGAAGTTACCAACTCTCTTGTAGTCTCGTTTGTACACAAAGATATAATATAGTTTTATTAAATATATAATTATGCGAGGACGATGGCAAATTAACCAAGAAGACAGTGGTGCGGCGAGCAACCACGTCCTTCGTGATGTGTTTTAACGAAGTTACGTTGTAACAAGCAATCTAAATACTTATCTGCTTACAAGTAGGTACCTACTCTCTGATGGCAGATTGTAAAATATCTAAGAAGATAGTAGGGCGAGCCGCTGCAATCTGCATCCTATTCTCCTTGTCATTAATAGTGTTCTCACAACATGTGATATTTTCATCCTGAAATTATCACTACCTACCTAGTATTTTGTTTGTAGGCACCCGCTCGCATAACATTCGAAGTTTTTATACAGGGTAAGTTTTTATCCAGTGCGCAAATTGTAACCATGAATTCGGCATATCATTCTAGAACCCCTAGCGTAGAAAATTTTCGGTGGTTGTACAGAAAAAAATCAGCTGTTTCATAGAAAAGTGCAATACCTACGCGGTCAAAATGTATGGAACAGCTGATTTTTTTTTGTGTATCTGGCGAAATTTTTTTGCGCTAGGGGGCCTAGAATGATATGCTGAATTCATGGTTACAATTTGCGCACTGTATAAAAACTTTTCCTGTTTATTAAGGTAGTACTTCGTAAGTAATGACAGGTGGGCCGTGGGAGTGATCATAATGGGAGTGTAAATCACGACAAATCAACGATGAGCTTCCGTGTGAATCTCTTGGAACAATGATGCATTGACAAGGAAAAAGAATAGGTACCTATAATATGGTTTCGGTTTTTTGGTTAACGTAGGTACCTAATATTGTATTCACTTTCAAACTTAAGCATTTATTTCAATTAAACCATTTACTTTGACATTTATTTAACCATTTACAACACTTTCGAATTGTCAAAAATTTCAAAGTGTTGTATGTGTGTTAATGTGTTATATTGTGTCATTCATAATTCATATTGCCTATTCCAAAGCGCAGGTTCCCATGAAGAACAGACAAGAAACTCCGTGGACCGTGTTTTTAAATTAGATAGGTACCTACCTATATTGTTAGTTCTTCTTCTTTTTTACTTACTAGAGAATGGGCAGCAGCGTTCTCTATGAATTTTACCACCATACTGCGATCGCCAAGCGTGGCGATTATGGCAAACCCTCCCAAATAGGGGGAGGCCTAAGTCCAACAGTGGACGTCTTTCGGCTGAAATTATGAGTAATTGTGAAACCCACGCTCCTGGCATGAATTTGTCTCGTAAGATGGTTGACCTCTTTGTGCTGTTGGTGACCACCTGCAGGTAGTTCTATTGCAGTAAGAATCCCACACTCTTCGGTCTTATCTCTGAAAATCGGGCGCCATAGACACGGGAATTTCTACGCTGGGTTGTCAAAATCATGTGCTGGGGAGTCACGTCAGGAACGCACTTCCTTACGCGATACTCACACGCACACACACAAATGTACCTTATAAAGGAGGACAGAGACGTCGACGCGCGAACTGTAACCATGAATTCAGCATTATCGTAACAGAGTAGACCCACCCCCAAGCGTAGAAACAGCGGTTGTCAAAAAATACAATCTGCTATTACATGGAAACCACCCTTAGGTAGTTAGAATCACGATGTCCCTTCCACTGGCCACAGATATTTTCGTCTACCCCAGTCGAGGGGTTGCATATCTACTGTATTTCCGTTAAAAGAAACTAAACATATTAAGCAGTAGCCGCAGTCTGTATTTGTACCCAGTTGATGGCATTAGACTCGCCCCCTATTACATGGGACTTAAACATAACTGGCGAAATGTGGGTGTACCTACCTACTATTAGGTGCACTTTTGCCCAAAACCTTCGGGAGCGTGATGTTATAGATATGGGTTTAAGTTAAGTCTGACACGCTCTCTTGCTCCACCCAGAGCGGGAGAAGTTATTTGATGATTTAACACCCTTAAAAAACTTATTTTATTATCAATTCCGTAAGTACCTACGTACAGTCGCCAAAAGATATAAGTAACCAGGGTCATCAGATATGGTAGAAGATATGGTTTCGAATGAAATTTAATTTGGTAAATGAACTGTTTGTTTTCTTTAAATCCAATTGTTTTTGTTCGAAAACATCCATCGGTTTCTTACTAAACTTCTACCATATCTGACGACCTTGGTTACTTATCAATTTTGATGACTGTACTACCTACCTACGTACGTATGTGAAGCTTTTTTTTTTTTTGGGTGGGATATCAGTAAATAACTTCTCCCGCTCTGGGTGGAGCAGGAGGGCGTGTCAGACTTTTACTGACTAAAACCCACCCGTGTTCCTTCAGTAGCAGTAGCCCGTATGCCAGGGGCTGTGGTGTCTCTTTCGAATAAACCCGCACCCCTGGCAGGCATCGGCCCTTGCGGGCCCCATCATTTTTTGTGCTGACATCTCTTTGAGGCGCGCGTGGAACACAACGCGTCGTCGACTTGGGCTTGGTCCTTACCGGACAGCGAGCTACCCATTACTCGCCGTCCGCAAGCCCATCGGGTTATCATATAACAAAAACATCGGATGTAGCTCCCATGGAAATGGGATTAAATGGAAATAACTCGGTGTTACCTAACCACGCCGTCGGGCGGTTACTAGTGATGTGCGCTTGCACAGTTGAATTATTCGGATTTTGCGCTATATTCGAAAGAAAATGTGCGCTTTTAGAATTTCTAACGTGAACGTATTTATGATGGACGTATCTACACATCCACGACCATAAAATGTACGAAAATACGCGCACTTTATAGTTATAATATAGGTAACGTTTTGTGGACGAAAAATTTAAAAGCGTCTTGAAATATCGATATATTTTACTTACCTGTATCGTGATGCCATGACCAGGGTGCTTACTCTGGAATATAATTCCGATAGATCGACATTGGAATTATCAGTTAAACGTCAGGGATTGGCTGGACACACTGAGTCTGAGTCAATGACGATCTATCGGAATTATATTCGAGAGTAAGCACCCTGGACGTGGATGCTCCACTATAATATCGTCATGTTAGAAATGATAGAAGCTTAAAATACAGGATATTTTTCATATTTAGCTGTAATGTCAATGGACGCAGTTGTAGGATTTCTTGAAGACAACTTTTTTCCGAAACCTCTACCTATAGGTGACCAGATTTTTTATAATTATTTCTTAAACCGCTTATTGCGAAGTCAGATTTTCTTATTTTCAAGCCAATTGAGAGATATGTGTCCCTATTTAAAAATAAAAGATAAATCGCTGCTTATTGTTATAGCAGTAGGCAAAGTTTAGGTACCTACTTATTACCTAAACTTTGGTACCTAAACTTTGCCACCTGCTGATAGCTAAGATGTTAAAATATACCTACTGCATTACCTACATATTATGCAATAGCGCAAGTTATTGTTAATAAATTGCCGTCAAAACTCTCGTTAAAGTCAAACAAAAGAGCAACAAGTACGCGGATAAATATTTAAAATTATGCGGATGCCTCGCCAGTCGCGGATTACCGCACATCCCTTGCAGCAAGACGTTCGTCTGGAGCCTACTTCCACTTTCAGTTTCTACAAGTTGGTCGAACGGCAAACACGCATAGCGCCTTACGCAACTTACCGCGCCCGCATGCGTCTGGCTGGCACACTTAAAAAAAAACATTTCAAAATTCGAACGCAGATAAAGAAGTATTTGCTTATCGGTTTGCGCAAATCGTGTCAAATATTCGCTACAGATTAACACATTTTTCGCGGCATTTTGTATTTTGTAAGTTTGTTGGCGCGGGAATTATTTTCGGTGTTTTTTTTTTCCGCAATTAGTCAGTAATGTGTTTGAGGATTAAGTGTTATGTTGTTGTGAAAAACTGTGATGTGTTTGTTTCGTGAAGTGGACCATAAAAAGACATCATCTGTCGAAAAGTAAATACCATTTTTTTTCTTTTTAGACATCAATTAGCATGTATTTTTTTTTCAGGTTTAAATAGGTGCTTATGTAAATCACACTATAAGTATAATTATTATTTTCTGGTAGATACCTACATTGTACCTAGTAAACATTTTTATTGGAATGGAACAGTTACTTCCAATCAAAAACTTCCAATAAGTGTATACGTAGAAGGCGCGTCGGGCTCCTGTTCGATTTCGGGCTCTACATTAGGTATTCAATGTCACCACCATATTATTCAAATACCATTATCATTTAAAATGAACAAATCCACAAAAAAAAAAAAAAATAAGAAGATTACTACTCTAAGCTTTTCAAATAGGTAGTTCCATTTACCTATCAGAACTAAATAAGCAATTTTTTCCCTGTAATAACTTGCACAAGTCCAGGTAAATACGCCAACACATCCAGCTACCCCAATGTGTCAAACTTCTATGATAGGTAGTTTCTCAACTTTACCACAAAAGATTAAGGTTCATGTTCAATTGGGAAAAAACAGTTTGAGACAGTTTGATGTGCTGGCGTCTATACATAAGCGTAGAGAGCGGTGGCCCATATAGGCCATCACTATGTTCTCAGTTAACCCTTGTTTTCTCTTTGACCTGAGTTTAAATACCTACGAACGGGCCTGGAGTGAGTGAGGAAGGGGTCCATCAAAGGTCTAGAGAACAATGGGTCAACTATGACCCTGTGATTTTTCGTACCTATTGCACAAAACAGCATTGTGCAATACAAAAGATCTATGACGAAAACGACATTAAGTTTTATTTTATTTTATATGAATGAAATAGCACCTAAGTTACTTCTTCCAGATACGTTAAAAAACGTCACTCATATCCGAATTCTTAACATATTTAATAATCATGGGTACAACTTACTTAAAATAATACTTTAAAAACTTAATAAATATGTAGATAATTATTATTTATGTAAGTATTAAAAACACAAAATAAGCCACTAAATAGTGAACGACGGATAACTATGTGATGATAAGCAGCATAATAGAATAAATTAGCGAACGATGGCTAAACACAGCCGTTTGCAAAATTAAAGAAATTATTCAATAGGTCACGTCATGCGTTACGACAGTCGCGACCGAGTCGCGGTTTACGAACAGCTTGGCCAAAACTTCAAGCCTTTGAACCTTTGAGTAATAAGTTAACTAACTTAAACATAAAGACATGTTTAACAATACATTATAGGTTTTAACGAGCAGTACCTACTAGATGTAGACTTTATTTACTAAACACGAAATTCAATTGAATCGAGGTCAATCGGTCATAATAGGTACTTATTTGATGCGTTTGATTCGACTCTACCAAACGGAATACAAGTTTTTATAGATTCAAGTACACTTAAAACTATGATTATTTATTACAGCTGTGATTATGTAAAAACCAAAACACGATAGCAAACCAGAAATAAGTGTGCCGAAAAAAAAAAATTCGAAAAACAAAATACCTTATTGTTTGGAATAAATCATTTTTGCCTGAGTACCTAACTATTTAGACCCAACATAGTCGTACCTATCCTTAAGTCCTTAGAAGGGTTGTAGTTAAATCTTTCTCGTTCACAGTTTGCCGAATCTTTTTAAGAAGATAACATACATAAAGTGTAAAACTACTGCACCAGTCTTTTACATTTTGGCTTTACTTCTGATGAAAGAAGCCGCCATTAGGTAAGTATAGCGTTTACTGGTTTGTCCGAAAACCATCGAAGATTCCAAAGCTCCCTCTTTCTTTGCTTAGAACTGGGGCCGGCTCCTGTATATTTACAGTCTTTGAAAGTCCAACATTCCTTGCTAACTTAACGGACTGTCGATCCCTACAACAATTTCCATACAAAGGAAAGGCCGCAATGTCATTCCCTGGGGAACTCCTTCATTGTTCTTATACTGTGCACCAAATACCGATACTGTTTATTTCGCTGCGCTGTCCGCTCAAAAAGGGAGGAATGTCAGTCGTACTCGTTCCCACCTACATACACACCCACAGTAGGTACACTTTTATGTATGTCCAGTCAAAATTAGGACAACGGTTTTGGCAGTGGTCATTATGACATGATCTCAAAGGCGCCTGCCTATATCTGACTAGATCCACCCACTCGTTACTTGTATTAGGCACACGTTACATGGGTACTGTATCTTTTTTATTCGGAGTTTTACATACGAAAGGCAAGTCGGTACCTATCATGAGCCATGTGGAAAGAAAAAGGAAGAAAATATATTAGTGTGTGGAAAACATGACGCAGAGAAAGAACAAAAACACAAAAAACAAATTGGAGGCAAAAATACGTCTCATTCACGCCAAACAGTCATCGCTCAGCATTATGCTACGACCCTATACGAGACAGAACCCCAGCGCTGGTTTTCAGCGACAGGCGTTGACGTGATGACGTCATCCGATGCAGCATATGATATGATATTTAATAACAAAATAAGAAATAGAATATATACTTACAAAATTAGTTCTAAATGTTTTAGCGAAGGAATATAAAACTAAAAAAAAATCTGATCGAAGGATTAAGGTGGGTGATAAAAAGGATGGTGTGGTAGGGACGACAAATAAAGGAAATAAACACTAAGATAACGATTTAAAGAGACGTGTAAACGAAAAGACATAGAAACTGCATCGACTCTTAAGTTGACAAAAATTGATTGGTCGGTCAAGTTTAATGGTAGAATAGGGGTATGACGGACAGGCCGGAAAATTCCCCACCTTCCATAGAAAAGGGAGAATCCTGGGACCAGATAGGTGGTCTTTCTGGTGGGCTACTGCCCTACGGATGAGTAGAATTTGTGTGACGTCAGGTGCATGCATAGCACGTAGCTATGTGGCGTATGTAGATGGTGCCTTAGTAGTTGAACAACGTAAGAAAATTTGAAACACGCGGGCTAACTTAGCGCACGAATATTTACAAGCTACCCACAGTAATTCAGACGATAAAATCGCAGCAACACAAGTTCACAAACATTAAAACATTTCGTAATAACGAAAATTATAATTGTTCAATTAAATTCGGCCTAACTTTCCTCCATTATGCACGGGTAATGGTATTTCGTAACGAATTTGACGCACAATTTGGCTCGGGAGATGGTTTGCTTCGCACACCGTGCTTGCATCCGTGTCTTTCATTAGTAGGGCTGGCAGAAATGTAAGCTTTTTCTTGCTATAGTCATTATTATTATCCTTCATCTCACTAAGACACACATAAATTACATTTTTAAATATTAGGAAAAAAATATTAGAAACATAAAAAGTCTAACTAATCTGTTTTTTCACTTACGGAAAGAATTTTCCCATGAAAGTAACCATATTAACAAAAACATTAATGTTTATAATGAAAACAATACCAATTTACATAATAAATGAACGACAAAACCATTGCTGAATTAACGTTCAGTTTCACATCCATTGTTAAAAATATACGGTAATCAACCATTCTTACAAATAAGGAAGAGAATTCGTTATGGAAACCAAATATTTCTCATCTGAATCAATGTAAGCAAAACAATCAATTGTAATTTTTATCATAATGACGAACTGTAAGCACAGACTTGGCATTCTCCAAACAAAAGTTAAGCCTTTCAACATGGTGCGGGTTGTTCGAAAGAGATACCGCGGCCTCTGGCATACAGGCAACTGAAGGAACACGGGTGGGATTTGGTCAGTAAAAGTCTGACACACAATGCGGGAGAATTTATTTGACGATTTCCCACCCAAAAAAATAAAAGCCTTTCAACTGTAATATAAGAATGGAGACTTGATAGCCCTAACGACGGTGAAATTATTCACGCGATAGTAACTCAGAATTTGAATGATCATTAGAATGAATTCTTAAATATACATAATAAAATGACCGTCTATTTGTATAACGACTGGCTTCTGAGTAAAAGGTTTCTGTTTGGGTTTTGTTTGACTAATAACAATAAATTGTCATGAGAATATAACATAGAAAGACGATCCAAAGTAACCACGTTTCAATTGATAAAGGCGCTGACGTTCACGATCATAGTGTACCCTTATCATCTATGACTAATTTAGAACTGTCACCTGCGTCAAGAGAGAATGCATCGTGGGAAGGTCATTTTTAGTGAAAACACCGTGAACGTTTAAGTATGTCCCAACTACGGAAATAGATAGGGCACGAACCTGACGCAGGTGTTATTATGGAAATAAGCAATTATTCTTTTCTAAAATTAACATGAATAAAACTACATCTTAAATTGAGAAAGGTGACTGAGGACAAAAGAGAAATACAGGACAAAAGTGCAGTATTAGTTGGCCCCAAAATTTGACCTTGTGGGACACCTCAAGTTGAGTGCTAACATCAGAACGTTATAGTTTGATAATTAAATTAAATCTCAGGAGATAAACAGACTGGGTTTTATTATGGGTTAACCTTCGGAAAAGTTATAGGTACATATCTACCTTGTTGAACCCGGTAACGTAGAACAAATGGGTGCTACAAGGCATTGATTTGCAAATCCGTATAACAAAAGAGAGAGAACTTCTTGCGTTACATAAGAATGTAGACCAGCACCCTAATTGCGTAACTCACGATTGATCATAATTGGTTTCGTCTTCACAGTTAAACAATATTCATTGCTTTATTTATGTTGTCGAACAGACACATTTTTCGAACATATGAAGCAATGGTTTAACAATCCGTTTCAAAACGATACAGATTATGATGAATCGTGAGTTACGCAATTAGGGTGCAGTTAAAAGTTGCATTAACAGCAATAGATCTCACATTCACGCAACTTGAAGGTCAAATTCTCACGGTAAATTTTTATTGAATTAAAAAGGAATACGTACCTGTTATTCTTGAGATTTTTTTTCGTCTTATACTACAAACGGAAAAGTAAATGATGACTACATTTAATCAAAAACAAATCTAAAACGTTTTGTCAGTTTCCAAATATTGTAATCGAATGTTATTGACTGAATCAGAAATGTTTACAGCAAATCGGTACCTACAAATAGGTACCAACTTTTTATAGCTTTACTGGCAACATCAGAAACTGGAAAACTGTTTCTCATCTCAGTTACTTGTAGTTTTGATGTAACTTAATTTTAAACAGTGGTAGTTAATGCACACACCCTAAATACACCATCGGCAGTACTGTCTTTACTACATTCTTGCATTCTTTGTGTTTTTTTATAGCTACCAACCGATTAAAAAGATTCCATTTGATTTGATTGGTTCATCAGTGTCGATCCAAATAACTAGTTTACTAAAATACAAATTGCAGCTGTCAACCGTCGCTTGGTACAGTTTTCTCTCTACAAGACAAGTTTGGTTTAAAGGGCCAATAATCTTTGTTTCTCCATCATTGGCCAAGGCTGTAGCAAATTATTTTAAATTCCCAAGTACATTTTAATGCTTATAAAATGCTCGTTAGCGGCCGTGACGGAAAGTCGTGAAGTTTCCAAAGGTTTGCGGTTGAATTACTCAACGGCTCAGTAGTAACTGACAGTTTTTGAATCAGTTTCCCTGTCTAAATTGAAAAAAATGATGTCTTGTTAGAAGATTAGCGGCAAAGGTCAGTCTTAAGCAATAGGTAGGTGTTAAGCATAATTTGCATCTTCCTTTTATGTATCTTACTTTTTATTTTTATTTTAGCGTGTAATGTCGACGCTTTCTGAGCGATGCTCACAAGGGCTGCAAATTATGGAATATAAAAGAAAATCATTTTTTGTTGCTGCTACTCGTATAACTAACATGTTTGGTTTAGTATAGTATAACTTTGAACGGACAAGATGCTTAGTAACTTCTATTTAGTTTACAAAGAGCTATCCAACAGTGTGTAACCCATGTCTTTTGGAAGGTGCCAAAATTTGTATTATCCTTTGAAGAAAGTTCCGTTTTGATGTTGTTTGTTTTGAACTTTGATATCGAGTTTTATTTTGGAGTATAATCCATACAATATACCAATTACACATTGGAATATTGTATGGGGATTAAAAACCAGGTTCTGAGCTGGCTGCTACCCGTATCATACATTCCTCATTAAATTTTACTTCTAAAGTTACTGCCTCTATGCTTAACCTGACACTAGTACACAGTCGAAGTCTGTATCACATAGTTGACCTCAACTTTTTTGATATCACGAAATTCTTACTACGTCACGCCTAATTAAAATGCATTATTGCAAATCACATAACACAATACGTTGCTCATCATGCATAAAATATATAATTAATAACATAATTAAATATGACATTACGTTAAGGATTTGAATATTTAAAATTGCAATTTAAACCACTATAACATGTCAATTTAAAAAGGTCGAGTGTAGTTTTTGTGTTGATACATGACGGAACACTTGTAATTTATAATCTGTTCCACTAATTATAACTGTGTCGAAGATTTCTAATGACTTGTGATTCGGTACCTAGGTATTCGCCTCATTCGCTTAGTTTGCTAGCCATTGTGGTATTTACTGGAATATCGTAACACGTATCGTGGAACCTATCTTGTTGTCTTTGTGATTTCTTTTTTTCTCTCAGTTTTTGTGCTTGATATAATTTCTATCATTGCGATCATCGTTCAGCCTAAATACCACCTACTAGGTATGTCAACTTTATGCTCTACCTACACATTTTTTTATTATTTAAGGAAATATTTTTCAAGATTTTTTCATGAATTAATCATTCGACAGGATTAAATGAACTTGGGGTAATTGTATTGATAATTTTTTAAATTATAATTCTGCAAATAAGTACTTACCTATGTGTTACAGCTGCGAATCATATGTTGTTCAGCAAACAGCATGACACTGACTTCCAAATTGCAAAGACGCTAAGAAAATTTTAATTTCGTAGGCTTACCTTGGGGCTTCCCCTTATAAGTATCAGTGGTAGAACTATTTCCGCTAAATGCGGTTTATTAGTCGACTCGCACTAAATAACTCGCCCGAATCGGATCGTCACTTTTAAATATTATCTACTTATAATATTTTCTATAAATGACCCGCAATATCTTACTAATATTATAGTGTGATGTCCGGGCGTGAAAGAATAGCACCATCCCATTTCTTCCAGTGGGTGTCGTAGGAAGCGACTAAGGAACTTACTAGAGAATGGGCAGCAGCGTTCTCTAAGCCTTTTACCACCATACTGCGATCGCCAACCCGCCTGCCAAGCGTGGCGATTATGGCAAATCCCCCCCTTTTGGGGGAGGCTTATGTCCAGCAGTGGACGTCTTTCGGCTGATATGATGATGATGATTACCTATAGTGTGAAAGTTTGTATGTTTCGATGTTTGTTTGAACGGATTTGGATGAAATTTGGCACACTGATAGTTTATAACCTGGTGCTTTCGTTTATCCCGTTAATACGTTCTGTTAAATATTTTAATTTGATTTGATATGGGTAGTTAGTGTACTTTTTCCTTTACTTTTCGTTGTTTCCTTTTTAACGCTTCCTGTTTAACGTTTTATTTAAAACGTGCCAGTTGCTTATTACGAAATTCCGAAATTGTCGATTTGCCCACAAATAAATTAACTGCGTGAGTGTCGCCCATAGAAAATATTAAATAATCACTTAAATGTGACGATTCGCCTGATTCGGGCGAGTTAACTCGTGCGAGTGCTGCAGTGGTGGCCCAGTGGTAACGGCCGCGACTTACGAGTTGTAGGTCGTGCGTTCGAACTCCGCCAGGCGCATTACTTTGTGTAGATAATTTCATCACCACTGCTCTCAAACGGTGAAGGAAAACATCGTGAGGAAACCGGCATGTCCTAGAACAAAAATTCGAAGACATGTGCAATCTACCAACCCGCACTGGGTCCGCGTGGTAGATTACGGCCCACTCCCTCTCATGGTTAGGAGGCCTGTGTCCCAGCAGTGGGAACGTTTATAGGCTGAGTATGTAACTCGTGCGAGTCGACTAATAAGCCCTAAATTCATGGTTTTGCAGTTGTCTGATTTCATCAACTAATGCTTTTAGTGAGCAAACGAATTCAAAATTTAACCTACCTACTGCAATACCCGCTGTAACCAGATCCACAAGTCCACGTCTTAAAGGCTTATTCTTAATACTGCTTATCCCCCATTAAAACGTCGTGTGGAAAGGATTATCTGCCAATAATACCCTATTAACATTATGATAGCATCCCAAAATGGTAGCGAGCATTAAACTTGTATACTTTTGAAATCAGGAGATAGGCTTAGAATGTTTGAAGGTTAATATAGCCGGCCCTGCGTTGTACGGGTGTATTCAGGGTGGCAAGGACTTCAACGCGCAACCTGCTACCATGGAGGATAGTAGAATTACTGGAGTTCTGAACCCATCTACGTAATTTTTTTTGTCGGTTCGTTTTAAGTTAAAAAAATGTTGTTACAGTAGCCGGCGATAAATATTGCACATCGACCTTTGGAAAGAGACAATCGGCTAATTTCGGCTTCGTAGAGCGTTATCTCTGTCGTACGAAATACAAACAGTCCGGTATCTATTAGGAGCTGTTAAAACAGTTATGATTTGCTTCTTTTGATAATTCTTTTTATTATTTGTATAAAATACACCAATTTTTCTGTAAGTGATGGCTTTAGGTTGGGGTGAAATAAAATAAAAAAGAAATGCCATAGTGAACTATTTATTTAAATTTGGGGGTGTTAACAACTCTAAATATATATTTTGAACTGGACGCGACCACACTCTATCGCACTTGAACAACGACTGACAAAACGTCACATAGGTAGTGTGCGACAGAGATAACGCTCTACGGAGCCGAAATTAGCCAATTGTCTCTTTCCAAAGGTCGATGTGCAATATTTATCGCCGGGTACTGTACATATATTTAACCGCGTAGGTATTGCTCTTTTGTATGAAACAGCATTTTTTTAAAGATAATTAACGGAAAATTTCTACGTTAGAGTTCTGGATCATGTGTTGATTGCAGCCTGCGTATTTTATGCACATGAACCTTGCAGAATATCTTCTAAAAATGTTGGTGAAAACAACATCAAAATTCATTGTGTACCTACTTAGTTTTGAAGAAATAAGCGGTCACACAGCACGAAAAGCGACTTTAACATTACAAACTTATCATTACACAGTCAATTTTTTCCAATCATTCCATTGTCCATTTTATTTTGACACTGAAATGATACTGTGTGTCACTAAAATCTTCTCTGTTTTTTGCCCGCTCGAAAAAGTCTAGCTACGATGAATGCTAAATTGCTAAAGCACCGACGAAGTTCTATAGAAGTTTTACCAAACTACCTTAAATCTCATTTTTGTACAGATTACGCACAAACACTACTAATTCCTACCAAATTCTCAGAAATATCCATCGGCTAGTTTTCGAGTTCTAAGGTGGCTCCTCAATCCATACGTCTGAATTGAGGAGCCACCTAAAACGCCCTGGACCTTTTTAAGGGTTTTACTACAAATTCCAGGATCGAATCTACAAAATCGGCTATTAATAATTTAACTACTACCAAATATTTGTAGTAAGCTATGGCTATCTACACGTATATCGTTTGTAATGTGAGATATGGCTCCTCAATCCATACAGACACCAGTTGGAAGGTAATATCTGGAAAAAGTTATGCCGGTAACTCTGTAAATTCACACGCCTAAAACTCTTACAGCCGTGGAAATATTTTGGAGACCAATACCGTATTTGCATAACACAGAAAATAAGGTATTGGTCTCCAAAATATTTCCACGGCTATCATCGAACTTCGGCTGCATAGTGTAGGTATACCGTTTCGTTGATACCTGAGATGGTGGAACCGATCCCTTTGATTGACATGATAGTAGTTGCTAAAGATTACCTAGTGTCGAGCATTTAGTTTTAATTGCGTTCGGAACGCAAGGCTATTCGTCAAAGATCGCAATTATCGTTAGAAGAAACGTTATGCCCATTTCCTCGGTCTTCGCAATCAAATTCATCATAATCATCCTATATCTGCTTAGCCATCTTCCAACTATTTTGGGTTTGGCTTCCAGTCTAACTGGATGCAGTTGTTTAGCAGTATTTTAAACGCAGAGCGACTGCCTATCTGACCTCCACAACCCAGTTACTGGGTAATACGATACCTCTTGGTACAACTGGTTCTCAGACTATCGAGCTTCTGACGACCCGTAACGACTGTCAAAGATCCACGAATGACAGCCGGGACCAACGGCTTTATCCGCTTTCCGAGGCACGGAGAGTGTCGACCATCCATTGAACAACCGCGGCAAGCGTAGCTTAACCTGATGTATCGAACCGTGAACCAACTCCAATCTAAGTAATTGGAAGCTGTCCAATTCGAAATAAATCGGGAATATCAAAATATATTATTGATCGAAGATCAAAATCAATTCATCAATATTTTTTTTAGTTTCTGGGAACACCTATGAAAACATTTTTTTGTGAATACGATCATTGTTTCTGATTAACTGCTTATTTTACTAGGCTAGTTGTCAAAACATCGACCATTGGAGATGTTTGTGGAAATTCGATGAATGAGCTGGAACAGTACACCCGTATTTATAATAAGATGACCTATGTTTTCAAATTTGAGTCATGCTTGAGTTTACCTAACCCGTATCGTTTAAAAACATACGTAATGTTCAATATTATTGTTATAAATAGAGCTTCCTGCCAGCTTACTTCTTCTCAAATGCTATCTACATATCGAATTCTGTTAGTGGCATTAATTGAATTGAAACTCATAACTCTTCGTCATCTTTCATTTATCCACGGATTTCTCTTACCATGCCCAGATAAAGGTCAAAACAATCTTGCAAACTATCTTCCAATGTATGCATTGAGTTCTAAAAGAGGGGATATTGTTACTCGTTTACAACATATCGGAACAATTTTTTTATATTCCCAAAATTATAAATCCAAAGATCGAAAAATTTTATCTCTTGAAAGATATTCGTTCGCGCTCGTTCGACAGATGCAACGGCATGCGCGGACGCCGAAATTAATCGCAAGGCCGGAATGTCGCAACCTCTTATACATTTCACCTAGATTATGTTTGTTTCTCAGCCGGCTGTCAACATCGTCTGTATGGAATCCGGTCGCGAATCCAGATCAACAATTTTGCTTGATCTTTTATAGCATGTAAAGACGATAATTAGTTCGTTTTGGTATGACATATACCTACAAAGAAAGTTTTGTAACTGTCTTCAACGTTGCTTTTGTTAAGTGTCGCTGTAGGTAGCAGTGTGCGTTTTTTAGCAATTTTTCTGATCATCCTTCTTTTCTATCACGGGGCTAAGATTGGTAAGCGCAATTATTTTCTATACCAGCTTTTGCCAGCAGCTTCGCCCGCGCGTAACTTTAATCCCCTATTTAACTCCCTTAGGGGTTGTCGTTATTCCTAGTCTACATTATAACGGGAATCTCTACGCAAAATTTCAGCTTTCTAGGTCCAAGGGTTTAGGCTGGGCGTTGATGATTCAGTCAGTCAGTCAGGCCTTTTCTTTTTATTTATCTATATATAGATATGATGTGTACGCTGAACAGTTTTTAATGATTCCGAACTTACCTCCAGATAGCTGTTTTATTGGGATTCCTCACTGTTGAGGATAGTGTATTTCCAATGAAGCACGGGGTGGGCCAATTTGTATCAGGCAAGTGTATGTAGAAAAGCATTGAAAGCCAGTTCGAAATGCAATAACTATTTTATTCAAAAATATTCTAAAGGAATATGAGTCGATCTCTGCGTTCATCGAATTATTTCTCTCTTGTCTGTGTCTCTTGACTCTTGTGTCTATTACTATTTATGGCTTGGTGGTGTTCCACGTTGGCTGAGACCTTCAGACCATTATTTAGACACCTAGTTGGATTTTATATTTCGGCTATGTCTTCTGGAATTTTTAGTCCAGCTTAAATAGCCGTTGCGTCCACGTCTTCTTCACAGCTAAAGCATTGAAGGGCGGGCGTTTTGGGGACTGTCTAATAAAATCTTCCGTTCAAAATGTGCTGATTCCCAGCCAAATAGAATAAAGACTTTTGACCGTTTCCATGGTGCCTTAAATAAATAGTTAAGACACTTTTTTGTTGCAAATCCAAGCCTTGCCCAACCTTACACTAAGTCCACAAAGAGCTGACCCTTCCTTGTACCACATTGCAGTGCGTTAGTTTGCTGCTGTTATGTAACGTGACCCGGTTACTGTACAGTCTAAACGTGGGTCACTGCATGTCACTTATCACATTTGTTAAGGCCATGTTTGTCAGAGTAAAATGATACAGAAGGAATTTGGGTAAATATTTAAAAGAAAGAAAGAAAGAAAATCCATTTATTTAGCACATACTGAAAGGCATATAATATACAGCAAAAAAAGCAAAAAAACAAATATAACTAGCCGCGAACCGCGTAGTTCCCGTTCCCGTAGGAATACGGGGATAAAATATAGCTTTGTCACCCGGGGATAGTGTAGCTTCCCAACAGTGAAATAATTTTTCAAATCGGTTCAGTAGTTTCGGAGCCTATTAGCAAGCAAACAAAAATCAAACAATCAAATCTTTCCTTATTATATTAGTATATATTATTTTAATATTATTAGTATAGACAAATGACTGAATAATTATTCGCGTCGATGTCCCTGCCACCCTGAGAGAGGAAAGATTTCATTGTTTGTTTGCATTGAATAGCAAACAAACAAACAAACAATGAAATCTTTCCTCTTTATAATATTAGAAGATTATTAATATCGAAAAACAAATAAAAACTGTAGAGTGCGATGTCTGAAACTAGCATTAAAGTGCGCCTCACGGCTGCGCCAAAGAGGCCCAACTAAGTTTACAACTGCAACCAACAAAGAAAATGTGATTCCCTCACACATGAACTTAGGTCCCAATGTGAGGGAATCACATTTTCTTTGTTGGTTGCAGGTGTTATTAATATGCTTGTCCGATAGCTTTGACCACAAACCACAGAATATTTTACTACATTTATTCGCAGCGCGCTGAGTATATAGCCAGTGTCTAATGTTCATCAGTCGATGATTGTTTTTTTCTGAGAAAATGTCATGAATTTCGAGAAAACATCGTAAAATATCATATAATCCCATGCATTTCTTCCCGTGGGTGTCGTAGAATGCGACTAAGGGGCTTACCAGAGAATGGGCAGCAGCGTTCTCTATGCATACTTCGTTACGGGTCGTCTGAAGCCCGAAAGTCTGACAACCAGTCTTACCAAGGGGTATCGTATTACCCAGTAACTGGGTTGTGGAGGTCAGATAGGCAGTCGCTCCATGTAAAATACTGGTATTCAGCTGCATCCGGTTAGACTGGAAGCCGACCCCAACATAGTTGGGAAAAGGCTAGGCAGATGATGACTGCGATCGGCAACTCACCTGCCAAGCGTGGCGATTATGGCAATCCCCTCCCCGCTTGGAGGAGGCCTATGTCCAGTAGTGGACGTCTTCTGCTGAAATGATGATGATAGTAAATAAAAAGCTTTCTTTAGAACCTGTTAAAATGTAGATCAGGAGACATATTTTTAAGCAGTTTAAAGTTTTTATCATTGTGCAGTCTAGATTGGATAGATATTATATACTCGTAACATCTACAAGTGCCCCAGCACAAAATTTTTGGTCGGATGTCTTTCTGATGGGTAGACTGTTCCTAGTTCCTATATTATAATCATCATCATTTCAGCCGAAAGCCGTCCACTGCTGGACATAGGCCTCTCCAAGCACCGCCAGTAGGACGGGTTCTATGTTTCTCTCATCCAGCGTATTCCTGCAGCCTTCACCAGATCATCGGTCCACCTTGTGGGAGTTCCCAGTTCCTACGTAGGATCTAAAAAATCTACGGACTGTTAGAAAAATCCAAACTCCTTAGCAATCGTGTTTTTTTCAGAATTACGACGGAAAAACGTTTAACACGTTTTAAATGTCTGTATAAATAATAATAAAATACCAACGTTACTTTATTAACAAATACTTTGTAAGTAATAAATTGTCTATCATCAATCAAATCAACTTCTTGAACGGCACTAAAGAGGCAGCCGTCAAATCATTTAGACAGGTCATATATTCCTTTTATACGCTTTAATAGAAACAGATATATATATTGAGTCTTTTAAACAATGAGCTCATCGAATCCCTCACCCAAAACGATATAAAATCAGTCATTGATAGCCAGACAGAATATCTATAAAAAAACACATAAATATAACATCAAACACGCATCTATTCCCCAAAAGGGGTCAGCAGGTGTGTACCTATCTATATAGTACCTATGCCCACATTTCGCCAGTCATGTTTATGTTCCATAGAATAGGGGGCAAGCCTATTGCCATCAACCGGGAAAAAATCCAAACTCCGGATTGCTACTGGAGTAATTCCAGATGGACTAACCCGCAAAATAGAAACCTACCACCGAATATCTAGTAGTACTTTTTAGTATTAAAATGACGATTCAATCAATCAATCAATCAACTCAGCCTATCGCAGTCCACTGCTGGACATAGGCCTCTCCCAGGCTGCGCCACAACACTCTATCCTCCGCCTTCCACATCCAGTCTGTCCCAGCCACCTTTTTAAGGTCGTCGGTCCATCTAGCTGGGGGACGTCCCACACTACGTTTGCCGAGACGCGGTCTCCACTCCAGGACTCGTCTGCTCCACCGTCCATGGGTCCTTCGACAAACATGGCCAGCCCACTGCCACTTCAGCTTGCTCACTCTATAAGCTATGTCGGTAACTCATCTAATCATCATCTCAGCTGAAAAATACCGGTCATAGGGTTTCTCTAAGCATTCAGGTTCCCAAAGAAATGCTTCATCATCATCATCATCATCATCATCATCATCATCCACAGCCCGACTTCACCCACTGCTGCAGGCTTAGCATGACGCTTTCTATTTCTACTCTACCGTAGGGTAGAATAGAAATCCTTGTCTACATTTTTCGGTACAAAACTGTTAATTGTTTACACGGAAACGTCATTTTTGACTACTCTTCCGTCGACAAAACGCTTCTCTACGGTTCTCGTGCTAAGCCTGCTGGGCATAGGCCTCTCCTTTCTTGTGCCAATCCCCACGATTCTGTCCAACCTCATCCAGGTTTTGCCCGTGATAGCAACATTCAACAACAAGCAACAAGAGTCTATACCAGGGGTCGGCAACCTTTTGAGTCGGAAGAGTCAAAAATTACAATTTACAACATTTTAAAGTTTTTAAAGAGCCACAATTTTATTAAATATCATACAGATTACGAAACAAGTCACAGTTATTATTGGTTTCATAGTAAAATTGCGTGAAATCGGGGTTTAAACGCAAGGTGACCGAAAAGGGGCGTGGCCTAATCTACGCCATTTGCAAACTCGCCATTATTTTTATTTGATAGCTCACCAGGTGAAGGGAAAATAAATAATATTTGCGTATGGAACTAAAGAGCCGCAGCGTCACATCCAAAGAGCTGCATGTGGCTCGCGAGCCGCAGGTTGCCGACCCCTGGTCTATACTCTTACTTACGTAGTAAAAATGAAAAAAACTAAAATCTCAGTGTAGTTTTCAAGATAATCCCATATAGTTATCGCTTGGAGTACTCGCACCATAAGAACGCGGTCAGTCGGTCTCAATGTCGTTTGTATAATATGCTGTAATCCGGTGAAAAGTGTTGTAGGTACGTTGCGTCAGCGCAGGATGAGTTCATGTGACATGCGCTAGTCAATTACTAACAAATACAAGATTTTAGTTACTGAAAACTATCTTTTTCTAGCGGCTTCGAAAATTTTCTCCGTAAACGCATATCCAATCTATTAGGGCAAGTTTGCGTGATTGAGTAACAAACATGCAAAAAACCAAATATCTAAACAACGAAACTGTCATAATAATAAACACTTTAAAAAGAAATCACTGTCAGCTTCTGTCGAAAAATGTTTCCATTGAAGTTAAGATGCGTTCTTTGCTATCCCGTAAAATAACACATAAAACGGAACAGAGTTAGAAATCAATAAACCTGTAAAATTATCTCGAAATAACGTAGATGATTAAGACGATTGGTTCGCTATAGAATGTTCACTATCAATTCTTCGCGGTGTGGATGCATTTTTAAGTAACATAGACGTTGAACAACTTCATAAACGTTCCTAAACGGCAATACTTAGTTAATATAAGATTCGCTTTATACACATGGTACAGATAAAACAGTAGTACAATACCAACTTATTTTAATGAATGTTTAGTTAAAGATCGAACGATACTTTGCTTGCTTTCTAGTAGACATCAATCAGGAATTTAATGAAGCAAAACATCATAAGGAAACGTTAATTACTACGGGCAATAGCTTTGAGCAGATACAATACATTGACTCATACATTATGTTGTACTGTACGCTGGCGTTAATAGTCCAAATCTAAGAATAGGGACTCTCATACATCTATAATCAAGTTCTTCTAAACTAACAGGCAGTATTGTACTCCTGGGGAGTTTGTTGCACAGTGCGCTAATTCTTCCCAGCGAAAGCACTAGGAAGTCGTAAATTGCAAGCGTTTTGGAGAATGTCTTGTGTTTCATTTTAAAAGAGTTTTGATTATGTTGGTATGTGACAGAAACTACAAGGCAGAATAACCGCATTTTTTTTAAGCTCGTTTTTTTTTTTTTTTTTGGGTGGGAAATCATCAAATAACTTCTCCCGCTCTGGGTGGAGCAGGAGGGCGTGTCAGACTTTTACTGACTAAAACCCACCCGTGTTCCTTCATTAGCCCTTAAGCCAGGGGCTGTGGTGTCTCTTTCGAACAAACCCGCACCCCTGGCAGTTTAAGCTCGTCGTTCCATAATATTGATGTTAACACCAGGTACCTACTGTAATTCTGTCTGTGCTGTAGTAGGTATACTTCTTTTTGTTAATTTTGTCATACTTCACTTACTCATAAAACCGGCCCGTCCGGAGTTGCGGTCACCATGCGTGCGCGCAGCTTTCTCCTCTTTGTTTGACACGCACCGAAATTATGCTCAAGTGATTTATTGATGTTCTTAATATCCACTTTAGACCCATACGTCATAATAAATTATGTTATGGAGTATCGAAGCTGTTGGACTATTTATTGACCCTAATTTTTATTTATTGATTTGTTCTACATATTTTTAAAGCATGTATTTAATCGATTCTGAAATAATTGCCATTCTGCTTTCCTAAAAATATTATTGAACCAGTCTAAAGAAATGATTTCATTAGACTTTTTGTAAACTTCAATTAATTCCTATTTTGCGGTCCTAAATATATTAAACTAGCTTTTGCCAGCGGCTTCGCCCGCGCGGAACTTTCATGCCCTATTTAACTCCTTTATGGGTTGAATTTCGAAAAATCCTTCCACATTCCTTGTCTACATTATAAAGGGAACCTCTGTGCAAAATTTCAGCTTTCTAGGTCCAAGGGTTTGGGCTGGGCGTTGATGAGTCAGTCAGTCAGGACTTTTCTTTTTATTTATATATAGATAGATAGCCAAGTAACTGCGACCAACTTGGATGTAGTTCGTTAACTAGCAACAACAGGTCAATTAGTTTTAGAGGATTCGTTAAATACTTCCCTATTGACTTGTCGTTGATGTCGCAGGTCGTGGGTTCGAACCTCGAACTCAGATAGAAGATAGTGACATCCACCAACCAGAACTGGGCCTGCGTGGCGGATTATGGCCCACTCCCTCTCACAGAGAGGAGGCCTGTGTACCAGCAGTGGGAACGTTATAGGCTGATTAAGCAAGATAACGTAAGATTCTCGAGACTGAAAAATTCGGTATAGTAAAGTACCTATTGCTTAAAGAACTCAATCAAAACTAAGATTTAAAAAAAAATACATGCGTTATTGCATAAAATTATCATTCATTAATGTGTACGTAACATACGTAATCACAGATTTCCAAAGCAACTAGCATATAGCATTGTATTCTCAAAACCTTGTATAAATAATATTGTTCCTAAGTTCTAAGTAATCTCTATGACCATTATTGTCGGATTTAAGATACCTAAATACTATGAGAAAACGGATGCTGGCTTCATTCAAATGTCTATAATAACGTGATGATCTTCGAATGTTGTTACAATGCGGTGTTATCACGCCATCTCGTGTTTTAAAGTTATTCCGACAGCATTTTCGTGTTCATAATCCATTGAGAATTTAGGATGCTGCGCAATAAAGACTATGATGTGATGTAAGATTTGGATCCCAGTGTGTCGTGACGATAGATAGTAGTTCCTGTTTAAAAAGTTGTACTTCTTTTAATTCACAAATAACGCAGCCTATGATACGTTGTCGCCGACGACGACCGAAGAGTTTTATCTGAACGTTGTTTATTATAAAGACAAAAGATTTGATTTTTTGTGTGTTTGTATATGACACTTTCACGCTAGAACAGCTGAATGGATTAGTACAAAATTTGGATAGATCATGATGTGGAGAAGGACATGGGCTTTTATCTTGGATTGCAGACGAAGTCGCTATCTAATGAAAACTAGCTGTTGCCCACGAGTTGTGTTGATACTGCAATGTAAGTCAAACGCACCCTTAATAGCCCTTCTAACACCTGCTAAGGCACCGTCCCATTGCCGGCGAGCAACGAGAAGCGCGTAGAGCTAGCAACTGATCACTCGCGGCGTATACGTATATTGCGTATGTAAGAAGCGTGAGTCTCTCAGGGAGTGTGCTGCCTACCAAGCGAGCTTCGCTGTAAGAGAACTCTCTTTGATTAGCTCTAGCCTCTGCAACAAACGAGTACTCGCCGGCGCAGGCTGTAAGAATAGTCAGAGATCAATTATACCTATGTATATCTTTAACTGACACTTTTGTACGTTTCTTTAGCGAAAAAAACATTGAGTCGTTTCTTCGTCCGCGCGCGGTGGGAGTACTTACTAAACCAAAACTTTTTAGTTTTTATTTTGTAATTTTTTGTGGCTAAAATCTACTAATTACTACATGCTTAATGTGATACACAACTCAGTATTAAAATCTGTGAGTAAACAATCAATCATCCCCTGTTTTCTTACCCTTAGGGTTATAATTTTTCTTCGAAATTTATATGGGACCAACTGCGGGGTATACCCTTTCTAGTAAAAAAAGAATTATCAAAATCGGACTACTCTGGAAAAAGTTATGCGTGGTCATACATAAACCTACCTCCTCCGTGTTTTCGTCGGTTAAAAAAACAAAAATGAATAAATGCTCCAAATTGTATATCTGAAGGACGTTCTTTTGTTTGTATTTAATAAAGAACACCACTGCCAACTAATTGACTCATATATTTTTTAAGCCTACGCACGGAAACAAGACAAAATACTTATATCCATAAATCACATCAAACCTTGCAAAATTTTGAAGTAACATTATACAAAGTATACCCTTCAAAAAATGATAAATGACAAATAAATAACATGATTAAAAGAAATATGGTTAAAAATAATTAATTACGTTTCTCTAAATGTCAATTAGCGATTGTTAACGATTTATATTCGTCTATTATTTAGTAATATTCAAGGTTTTCTTCTTAAAACTTGGTAAGTAGTGGTAAATATTTGGGTCAGCGTATATATGAATAAAGTCTAAGAGTATTGTAGTTACATCAATTTGTAGTTTAATTGGATTCTTATTCGATGCGATGAGAATGTAAGGGTACGGTGGAATTGATAAGCGACTGCCGAGTATCACAATTAGCTCGCGTATGTTTCCAGTTTGCGATATCGGCGCAGCGGCGGCGGCGCTCCAACTGTTGTGTGGTCTATCCGGTCTGAGTTTTGTGTTTTTAGGGTTCCGTACCTCTAAAGGAAAAAACGGAACCCTTATAAGATCACTTTGTTGTCCGTCCGTCCGTCCGTCCGTCCGTCCGTCTGTCAAGACCGTTTTTCTCAGGAACGCGTGGAGGTATCAAACTGAAATTTCTATATGATACTTAGTTCTACTGTCCCTGGAAGCTGTAGAAAAATCAACCTTCTAAGTCAACGCAATCAAAAGATACAGCCATTTAGGCCGCAAAATTCCGCAAATTTTCGAAACTCGCACGGGAATCAAAACCTACAGGGTACTTCCCGTGAACTTAGAATCTTGAAATTTTGTACGAAGTCACGTCTTATAGTACAGATATAGGAAAAATTACGAAAACCGAAAATTTTTAGTTTCGTCATATAAAAAAAAATATTTTTGACAATTTTGAACTTTTACTTATATACCCACAGGTTTGTACGGAACCCTCGGTGCGCGAGTCCAACTCGCACTTTACCGGTTTTTTTTTTTTTCATCTGTCATCTGTTACCCGTTGAAAGTGTCCAGCGCACTTAAATTATTAACCCAGCACTTTGTTTGCCTTGGTCGTCATTCTGATTGTAGTATTTTTCACTCCGTCTTTTAGCTTACGGTTCATGTAGCTCCGCTCCATAATAATCGCAACGATAAAACAAAACATGGAGCTGGATCGCCAGACATAGAACGGCTAGGAGACGGTTGAAGGAGGCTTTTAAGACTATTGACAGCAGTCCTTTGAATAAAAATATTGATATGTAGAAAAAGACAATGTAGTTAATCATACTAGTAAGTAATTAATAATATAACTTAGGGTTATTATAGAAAACAAAGGAATTAAAAAGTGTAGATGAAAAATATAGCTATGATAGTTATGTTCCCACTGCTGGGACACAGGCCTCTTCTCTGTGAGAGGGATTGGGCTATAATCCATCATGCGATCTCAGTGCGTGTTGGTGGATGTCAAATGTTTTAGAATTTTTGGTTCTAGGACATGCTGGTTTCCTCGCAATGTTAGCCTTTATCTCTTTGAGAGCAGTGGTAAGAGTGCCTGCTTAGGTTCGAACTCACAAAAACAACAACTCGCAAGTCGAGGCCGGAACCACTGGGTCACTTACACAACTCTTTTTTCCGTGTAAAACTTGTTCATATTCACCATAGAACCATAGAGAGTAGAATACTCTGTATTATTTATGTATAGTGGGCTGCATTAATTGGGTACCCCAGTTGTATTTTAAAATTTTAATACTACTGGGGTACCTAATTGATGCAGCCTACCGTACACCATATGAATCCCAGCGCGGAGTTTGGATTTGTGCACGGTTGATGGCAATAAGCTCGCCCGCTAATACATCTATATATATAAAAATAAAAGTCCTGACTGACTGATTGACTGACTCATAAACGCCCAGCCCAAACCTTTGGACCTAGAAAGCTGAAATTTTGCTCAGAGGTTCCATTTGTGATGTAGACAAGGAATAAGGAAGGATTTTTCGAAATTCAACCCCTAAGGGAGTTAAATACGGGATGAAAGTTCCACGCGGGCGAAGCCGCTGGCAAAAGCTAGTGGGAAATATAACTGGCGAAATTTGGGTGAAATCAGCTGTTCCATACATTTTGACCGCGTAGGTATTGCACTTTTCTATGAAACAGCAGATTTTTTTTTGCATAACTAGGGGGTCTAGAATGTTATGCTGAGTTCAGTCATGGTTACAGTTTGCGCACTGGTTAAAAATTTACCCTGTGTTATGTACATTTTGCTTACAAGGACTGATCTTAAAGAGCCGATTAGTTTCTAGTCACTGAGTGAGTAAATGCCTTTTATCTAAAATGTAAAACCGCTCTCAGCTTATTTCTTGACACCAAAGAAATAAGTGTTAATGTCGTTTCTAACTGCAGCATCGGAAGTCGGGGTCAGAAGTCGAATGACATCATACCGGACAACGAAATATTTTTATATTAAACTAGGTACATTCTTTCAAAACGTTTGTACCGAAAACTGAACGATTATAATGTTATAGGTTAATTGACCCGAATTAAACGTTTACCTACGTTGTAGATTGTTTTTCCTACGTTCTTATAATCTTGAAAACGTTTAATAAGTATTTGAGAAGGAGATAGGGCTTGTGGCTAAGTTATAACAGCAGCAGAAGCGCGGTTGGTCCTTCGATGGGTGACCATCTTTCTATACCAAGAACCCTCCGTGCCTTGGAAAGCACGTTAAGCCGTTGGTCTCGGCTTCGTGGATCTTTGACAGCCGTTATGGGTCGTCCGAAGCTCGAAAGTCTGACAAACAGTCTTACCGAGAGGTATCGTATTACCCAGTAACTGAGCTGTGGAGGTCGGATTGGCAGACGCTCCATGTAAAATACTGGTATTTAGCTGCATCCGATTAGACTGGATGCCGACCACAACATAGTTTTTTTTTGGGTGCGAAATCTTCAAATAACTTCTCCCGCTCTGGGTGGAGCAGGAGGGCGTGTCAGACTTTTACTGACTAAAACCCACCCGTTTTCTCTCAGTAGCCTGTGTGTGTGCCAGGGGCGGCGGTATCTCTTTCGAACAGCCCGCGCCCACCCCAAGATAGTTGGGGTCGCCAAAAGGCTAGGCAGATGATATAAGAATTGGACCATGATCAAATGACAACATCTTATGATAGGTTTGTATACGTATCATCATCATCATCATTTCAGCCGAAGGACGTCCACTGCTCGACATAGGCCTCCCCCAGACTCCTCCACTTCCACCGGTCTTGTGCTTACCACATCCAGCGGATTCCCGCGGCCTTATTCACAAGGTCATCGGTCCAATACGGTTTCTATAGGAATACTTATCAATAAAATTATTCCTATGCCGTATAAAACTGATTTAATGATAAACACATAATGGAGTTCGTTAGTAATTAATGTTTGTTACATACAATCGTCCATTCATTTTAGTAATTCTGATCAGATAATGCAGTGGACATAAGAGCCGTTTGTATGAACTTCAAATGATTACAGTACGCTTATTCTTCACTGTTGTGTGGCCATGGTCTTTCACACGCATTTACTCACATATTCATGTTATGTTAAGATTATTTACCTCTTTGTGTTAACCACAAACTTCACAGTTAGTTCACTTCTGGTTGACAGCTTCCTAAACCACCACAATTTGCTAGTGAGGTCGGATTCTTCAACATAATATCATTATAAATAAATAATTCTTTATTGCCATTTTTATATATATAAATAACTCTTTATTGCCATAAAACAGGTTACAGAATAATGTGAAACCCTGACACCAGAGCTAGGTAAAAGTACTTGTATTTCAGGAGCCCGTGACTTCTTCCATTTAGGTTACAATTAAGCAGATTTAATGCAGCAAACGGTGAAATATTTATAATAAATAAATAATTCAATAAGTACAAAAAATTATGAGAATTAAGGAAAGAAAATTAAACAATCACATTTAATCAAAAAACTAAATTAGAATAAAATCAGGAATAAGACAAGATTTGATTTAAAATTGATTTGAATTGAAAACATACACATTATCACATACACACACATAAAATCACGCGTAAAATCCCCGAAAGGATAGGTAGAGAAGTACTTAAAGTACACCTACATTTCTTCAGTTTGTTTACCTACTCGTAAATCCTATGTTATAGGGAGTGTATCAAAATATTTAAATTAATCATTGGAGGCAAAATACAAAAGAAAAATTAAGAGTTACTCAGTTAGTTAAAGTTTTTTGTTAGAAAAAGCCTATTACAGCACTCACGAATCTCTGACTGATATCTATCTATATCTATATAAATAAATAAAAAGTCCTGACTGACTGACTCATCAACGCCCAGTCCAAACCCGTGGACCTAGAGAGCCGAAATTCTGCACAGAGGTTCCCTTTATAATGTAGACAAGGAATAAGGAAGATTTTTTTTAAATTCAACCCCTAAGGGAGTTAAATGGGGGATAAAAGTTCCGCGCGGGCGAAACCGCTGGCAAAATCTACTATTATTAAATTTTGGACTTGTGGTGAAATATCTAGATTTTGTTCCTATTAACTTTGAAATTCAATTTGCTACTTTATTATTACATTTTCTATAATGAATTGATGATACTACTATGCTACATTTTAATTTTTATGTTCTTGTGTGTAATTTAATATTGATTGTTTTGAATAATGGATCTATTTATAATTATTTGACTTTACCCATCTATACTTGTACGCCGTTGTGACAAAACATCACTGATTTCATTTAATGAATACTCAACCATGAGTATACTCACTCATGTTTTGGACAAATAAACTTATGTTAGTTAGTCAAGTTGAAGTTGGTTACATCATTATATTTTGTCTATAACACTTTTATCTAATCTCTAGTATATGGTTTAGAACAGCCTCTGCTTTCTGCCATCTGAGACCAGTAATTTGGGAATGAGGAGATTTCATACCGCCGCGCCATCTTCTGTTGATCCTGCCACAATTGTCACAAACAAACTCGTCGCTGTTCCAACGACTGTCTGGAACCCACAGCGTACATACCACATACCTACCTAGTACCTACTCATATCTTCCAACTACGGAAAACGTAATATGGAAGTCAAGATATTCGAGATTTATTAATTGATTTCTACCTGAAACTCAGATAAATCTTGAATTCGGTGTACGGCAATTGAATAGACCTATTAATTTCAAATTTAAAGAGACCCCTTACTTAATCAATCGATAAATTTTAGCTACTAAATCGTTTAAAACCATTGCTGGAAATACAAA
This sequence comes from Polymixis flavicincta, assembly GCA_949987655.1. Classification (NCBI taxonomy): domain Eukaryota; kingdom Metazoa; phylum Arthropoda; class Insecta; order Lepidoptera; family Noctuidae; genus Polymixis; species Polymixis flavicincta. Next base: position 5,497,066 of record OX465187.1, read on the forward strand.
TACGAGTAAGAACTTACACAATAGTTCATTGGGCTAAGGTACTCACGATTGGAGCTAACCAACACCTTAGGGTTTGCGCCCACTGGCGGCAAAGTAAGAAGAAAAAAATAAAAAAAACATTAGTCTCGCACAGGAATATCACAAACTTAACTATACAATATTATAAATATTAAAATAAATAAATATAGGTACCTACTTAACAAAAAATAAAAGTAAAATTAAAAACAAAGTCCTGTACGAGGCCAAAAGGCCCTATCTCAGCATCTTCGATCAATAATAGTACCTCAGCATGACGCTGTGGCATTACAAAAAATCTCGCAGCGCTGGTATTCTGATAGGGCCCACTGTGATGTCACGGACAGATACAGAAATAAAATAATATGTGTAAATTAGCGAAAAAAAAATGTACGTAAATAGTAATTTTTGTAATCCGCGTGTTTGCAAGGCTTGGCATACTTCGGCATCACTACACGCATGCGCATACCTCAAGGCTTTAGGCATTATCAGTCTCACTGCTGGGACACAGGCCTCGTCTCTGTGAGAGGAATGAGCCGTATTCTACCACGCGGGCCCAGTGCGGGTTGGTAAACGTCACATGTCTCCGAATTTTTGGTTCTAGGACATGCCGGTTTTCACACGATGTTTTCCTTCACCGTTTTGAGAACAGTGGTAATGAAATTTAAAATTACACATAGTTAATGTGGCGGGCAGGCCTGGGCTCGAACTCACTCGTAAGTCGAGGGCAATACCACTGGTCAGCCAGTGTTCACATGCTCTTATCGCTGAAATGTCAATTTTATTGTCATACTATTACTATTGCATTGCGACCAGTGGGCGCAAGTCCTTACTAAGTTTTAGGGCGGGTAAGTACTAAGCTTCTATGCACGGGAAATCGCATCTTATGATTTATTTATAAACTTGCATCTAAAATACCCGATTACTTGAAACCTTTGACCCTTATTGCAACAACTTTGCCTCCAAGCCGTGATTATTCGAACGCAATAAGCAAGACTGTAGTGTGGCTAGTAGATTTATCTTTCCTAAATATTACAGGTCAACAAATAAAGAAAACGGATCATTAACCCACTGCAAAAAGGGGGAGGTTGTACATTCGAGATTTTCATGTGCTTTTATCGATTTTTCCGCAGTTACTGGGCCAATTTACGTGCTTTTTTTTCTTTTGCCCCATTAACGTTTACCACGTCTCGTGGACCCCATTGGTCATCCGCGGGTAGGGGTAATTGCGTTTGATAGTTCAACAATGTTCATTGCGTTATTTAAATTGTTGAGCAGACAATTTTTTCGAACATATGAAGCTATGGATTGGCCATAACCATTAAAATAATTCAGACAAGCTTTTGCCAGCGGCTTCGCCCGCGTGGATGTCGAAAACTATCCCACGGAAACGAGGTACTGGGATAAAAAAGTATCCTATGTATTATTCCAGATTACAAAATACCTGTGTGCCAAATTTCATTCAAATCCGTTCAGCCGTTTTTGCGTGAAAGAGTAACAAACATCCATACCATACATCCATATATCCATACTCATAAACCTTCACATTTATAATATTAGTAGGATTTTGATTAATAGTTTGTTATTACGCAATTAGGGTGCAGGAAAAAATTATAATCGTCCATATTCTAAGTAGGTATTCATATTTTTATACATTAAAATTATGAATGCTCTGAAACAGACATCTTCATTCATTTAATAAAGAACAATACATATATTGTGCTTCGCGTTGAAATCTGACCCGCCATGTTGAATTCTTTTCTGACAGGACAGGTCGTCGTCTTCATTTATTTCATTTAAAAGACAGTTTATCAGTTGAAGTCTGAAGTTAATTTATCAAGTCTTACATTGTAGGTAAAGTTCGTCTTGTTTGGGCATCGTTTCTGCATAGCTGATTGTTAACTCCAATCTGACGTGAAAATAAATGTGGGATATTTAATTCTTTATGTGGGAAAGACTGTAGTGACTACTTAAGTCCCTGGTAATTTTGAATGTACTCGTCGCATTGTCGTTATGAGCGATTATATCTAGTTCTTACTGCAATCTGATACTGGTTAAAATCTGTTGTTATAAATTCAAATAATAAATGAGCAGGCATTGTCGTAAAAATGCAAATAAAATCGTGTAAAATTAGATACTAACTATTTGATAATAAATAATCCAAATAATCTAACTGGATGCAGTTTGGCATTTAAAATATTTAGTATATTTTTAATGATAATAATAATTGTTATTGAAGGGATAAACTGGTTGAAGTGACTTTGATGATTTTTTTGATGCATTAAAATATATTTAATTATGTTTTGAGAAGCATCACTGTATGCAAAAAATACTTGAAAATATCATATATTTCTTTTGCTTTCAAAATTATTTACTGGTTTAAAAAACCACCATTTTTAGCGTTTTCAAGAAATCTCCGCCTGAAATCAAGTTCTGAGAACCGAAAATGTTTTAGAACCGAAAAGCAACAACCGCCTTACCATAATATTATTAAAAGCCTGTGATGTCCCACGGCAGGGTAAAGGCGTCTACTCTTCTGCCACTTCTTGCTGTTTAAAGCTGCTAAGGAACAGTTCTTGTTCAGCAGGCCTAGACAAAATACATTTCTGCTAGCGTTCACGCTAAATTGTATGGGAATTACATTACCTGCGGAAAGGTTACGTCCTGTCCTTTCCGCAGGTAATGTCATTCCCATACATTTTCGCGTAGCGTTTGGCGTGAACGCTAACAGAAATGTGTTTTGTCTAGGTCTGCAGGGAGTCCAGCTGATCCCCAATACATTATGATCAGATTATGCATTTTTTTTTTGCCATAAAAGTCTATGTTTTGCAGGATCAATGGCGGCCCAAGAGTATCGGCCCCTTATATAGTAAGTCATGGGTTAGAACGCAGGCAGTCTCTTTACTTTGCGTAAATAATTTCAGTAGGTACCACTGGTTCCAAAGCAGTGAAGGAAAACATAGCGAGGAAATCGACATGTCCTAGAACCAAACATTCGAAGAAATATGACATTTACCAAACTGGGCCCGCGTGGTGGATTACGCCCCGCTTTCTCTCACCGAAAGGAGGCCTGCGTCCCAGCAGTGGGAACACTGGGAACTTATAAGCTAATTATGCCGATGCATGCTACGTTTTGCAAATATATGTCTTTAGTTGGTATGCATGTAAGAGATAACGAACAATTACTCACCTTGACTAATCTTAAAATATATTATTTTAAAATACTTAAATATTATTTTCGCATTCAAAACCCCGGGTCAAGGTATTCTTATTATGTCGTTATCATCGCCTTGATGTCAATTTTCAAATATTTCAAGTTTTTATCGATATAAAGAATAATGTATTATCGATTATCATATCGATTTAATGTCGGGTCACGATTTAGACATCTGTATTATTGTTTGCAGTTAAGGTCTTGCACATTTGATATTTGTTGCATTGACGTAGACAATGCTAAGACTTTTAATTTTATGTTCTAAATGAATTCATGATTGTTCTGTTGACCTCTAACGCTAAAATTTAATTAATAAATATATTTAAAAAATCAATACAGCAAGCATCGGTATCAGTACTTTTTTAATCAAAATCGTTCGAATTAAGCTGATTAACTTAATCCGAAAGCTTTTTATTTAAAAAAAAGTCTCTTGGTCGGACAATGACGGCGCAGTTTTTGTTTCAAGACTAATTCTTGATTCGATAGTTAAGTATTCGTTGGTGTGGAATTTGCATCCTATTTTTCTGAATATAATCATGAAAATAGGATTTGTTGATCAATCAATCAACTCAGCCCATCGCAGTCCACTGCTAGACATAGGCCTCTCCCAGGCTGCGCCACAGCACTATCCTCCGCCTTCCGCATCCAGTCTGTCCCAGCCACCTTTTTAAGATCGTTGGTCCATCTAGCTGGGGGGTTTCTGAGCTAATTTTGCCAATCTGTGAAACACTGGTGACGATACATACACTGAATCATAGTGAGATACAGCTATAAATATATATGTAGCTGAATTCTGCTAAATTTTGGTGATATGAGCTTGAAGTCAGCTGTCATTCCTCCTGATGCTAGATATTGTTACTTTTGACAGCTCACTTCATGCTTGCTTTAATTATATTTTCTCGGCAAGTTTTTTACAGAACAGTTGATAAGTAAAGACGAAAAGTGTGATGAGAAGAGGGCACTTCCTCACTCAATATAGTTTTAATTCAAAAGTTATCAAAATTTACATAATCATATCTTAAAAATATGTTTTTTTTTTAATAAGTTAGTATAATTTTGTTTGTTACGCTTTCATGCTGAAAGAAACGTCTGAACGGATTTAGATAAAATTTGGCACATTTAATTTTTTTCATAACCGATATTCCCACGGGATGGATACCTACACGGCTCAAACCGCGGGGCGCAGTTCACAACGATTTAATTCAACATTATTATCACACACGTACTTAACGCATGTACCTACCTAATGTGCAAGAGCCTTAATGACTTGTTTAAAAAGATATATTGTGCACTCATTTTTAATCTACAATCGGTAATGCTCGTAAATATACAGTAATAGGAGGTAAGATGGAGCTGATGTCCTTACTTAACACATTAATATGAAATATGATGTGCGCAAATTGAACTGATTATATCGCCAGCTTTACTGCTGAATACAAACGTAATGTTCGAATGTCAGAATAAATGATTATGTTCCCTTGTGTGTTGAAGAATGGGTTTCTTTTGTTTGGTTCAGAGGCAGCTGAAGGTGGTAAAAGTATTAAGTAATTTTTAGTAAACTCCTTTTTGTGAAGGAGCTCTTATAGGTACGGGGTAGTACTACAGGGACACTTGCTATTAGACCACCAGACATTTTACTATGCTAATAATACGTATGTCACTTCAACGGTCATCCATAATAAATCGACGTTTCTTAATAGACAAGTTCTTTTCCATGTATTGCTTAACAGTAAAGTTACCTATTACAACTAATTTACTTTCTTCAAACAACTTATTTAAACTACTGCTGTTAAAATATACATGATACATTTTTCGCATGGTTGGTGCCGGCAGTAATTGAACGGTGATCTTGTGAAGTTTGGATGAGAGAGTAAGCGAAGCGAGCTCCAAAGTTTGGCACCTTTTTTTCTTTTTCTTTTTTTGGGTGGGAAATCATCAAATAACTTCTCCCGCTCTGGGTGGAGCAGGAGGGCGTGTCAGACTTTTACTGACTAAAACCCACCCGTGTTCCTTAATTAGCCCGTATGCCAGGGGCTGTGGTATCTCTTTCAAATAAACCCGCACCCCTGGAAGTTTGGCACCTTAGGTTGGGTTTCTTTGACTTTTCATACAATAATTAATTGGAGTTACCTTGTCGACTTATGCAAGATAGTTGAGTTAGGTACTAAGATGCAATAGCAAGCGACGAGAGCTCGAAGTAATAGTTGTAAGGTCCAGCAGGCCTAGACAAAACACTGAACGGAATGACATTACCTGCGGAAAGGACACGACGTAACCTTTCTGCAGGTAATGTCCCATACATTTTGGCGTAGCGTTTGGCGTGAACGCTAACAGAAATGTATTTTGTCTCGGCCCAGTTCAGTAAAGGAGAGCGACAAGAGCTATCAAAGAACATACTCGCTAAGCGACGCTCGTTTGGCGGGCAGAACACTCGCTGAGAGACTCGCTTGGTACCTACATATGTACATCCCAGCATGTGACTGGGCAGTTATTCTGTCGCACTGGCTCATAGCTGAGCGATAAAACAATTTGAACTACACACTCGCTGCTCGCTTCTAGTTCCTAGCTCTACTCGCTTCTCGCTAAACGTTGATGCTGCCGGTGGTACGTGTGCCAAACGGTCGATAAATCAATAAAATAAAATAATAGTTTGACATGGCATTACACGCACTAATGTTTAATTCGATACTGTAACTAATATACCTACACATTGCCCAATTGTATTGTATTTCGAAACGTACAGTCACGCACTAATTGTGTTTGTCCGATCACGAATCGATTTATAATCGAATAACACCTCTCGATCGATGATCGATAACGGCTAATATTTACGAAAATGGAACATCTCAATTATTTAATATATTTTTTATTTGATTGGTAATACAATTTTATTGCAAAACATTGTTGCTTTGTTCTCTTGTAATTTAAATTAGTTATTTTAAAATTAGTAGGTACGTTTTCCTAATGGATTTGTAATGGTAAAGACGTTTATTAATAGCCTTCAGTTTTGTACAAGATAAAAATAAGGTACGACTTATGAAATATAGATATGCATTCTGCATTATGATTAATTAATGATGCTACAGAATACATTTTGAAATCGTTATAAATATTTTTTGAACAATCTTTTGGCAAGCTTGTAAGATCTGTTCTCTTGTTATTTAGCAAATGTTTCATTGCGGATTTTTTCAAGTAGGCCATTTAGTTAAACATTCGAACACAATTAATATTATTTGGAGTCTTGTTGTGTGATTAATTGGTTAAGATTTCTGTTTCTTACTAAGGTAGTCCTCTTCATTAGGTACCTATTTTAAATCTCATGTTATACCCATATGCTCCTTTGCAAAGGTATATTTTGACATTAGATGCTATTTTATGGATGTGGTGATAGGTTATGTTAATAATTACAAACCTTGCCCTACTTACGAAACGTATGTCGAAATAGAAAATTAACTTTCATTAGGTAGCACAGAACCGGTCGAAGTGACGGTACTTGGGGGTGGCCCAAGTCCAGCAGTGGACGTTTTTCGGCTGAAATTATAAAGATGATGAGGTATCTACTTCAAAATCCTGAGTCATATATTATCGCCATGTTTCTTATCTATTCCCAAAAATCGAGCCAGTGAACTACTTTAATTTCATAAATAAATAAAGCCATCAATTGAACCAAATACAACATCAAACAATGATTAATGTTTGAATTAGTTCCAGGCAATTAACAGATTAAATAATTAAATGGATTTCGATCAATATTGACTAGTGATCTAATCTCGGATGCGACTACTAACTTCAATCTACTTCACATCTTGATTGATGTGCTTCCTCGAAATTAAACAAAAAAAAAAAAACCGAGAAGGCATTAGTGAAATCGATTTTTGTTTATTCAAAAATCTCTAATCGTTTTTTTTTGTGATTGCCGATTAAATTGCAGCTCTTAATCGGTTATGTGGCCTTTGCCACACCTACCTAAATACCATTGATATTGACATTGCAATAATAAAATTAGCCAGGCGGAAACCGATAACATAGCACTTTTCCTTGTGAATAAGGCAAGTAAACATTACATGATTTCAATGTACAAAACTATAAATACAAACCCTTTTGTTTACATATAAAAAGAAATCAAACATAATTCTCAAACACGTTACATGTGTTATGCAGTGTAAACACAAACAATAAGTTATTTCTTAGCAGTATATATTAAATATTACTTAATACTGTATTTCCACGCTAGAAACAAGTGGAACGAGGGCGATCTGGCTAGTTGATCTCACAAATTAACATCCGTTATAAGCGACAATAATTGTTTAATTGTTGTGTATATCGTGATAAAACACTTTTCTACTTGACTGTCCCATTTTGCGGTCGAGAGGAGACAAGCGGGGGACGTCATTTGACCCAGTGACGTCTGCGTCGTTCATTCCATTTGCATCAAAAGGAAAATACATTGAGCAGTATCTGTGGTGATATTTGGATCAGTTTAAAGCGTGGTGTCAAACGTGTCAAATAAAGCCAAAACTGAAGTGGGCTAAAAAGCCCTTAATCTGTCTGACTGTCAAAGATCCACGAATTACAGACGGGACCAACGGCTTCACGTGCTTTCCGAGGCACGTCTTTTCATACCATGACCCCTCGTCTTGTTACGTAAAGATGGTCACCCATCTACGGACCAACCGCGGCAAGCGTGGCTTAACCTGATCGACAAGCCTCTTTACATAGAGCTTAGTATACCCAACGACACAGATTTCCTCTCTGTTAGAGGGGGGGGGGAGCTGTTATTCACATCTTCCCATTATGGGTCATATTATGTCTTCATTCGATTTTTTAGTTCTCTGCCGTGTTCCTCACGATGTTTTCCTTCACTATTTTGTGAGCAGTGGTGACGAAATAATTTACACAAAGTGCCTGCTTTTGACGAATCTACGACTACAGCACATAAGTTGCGGCCGTTTCCACTGGGACCCCACAGCTCCGATTCGTTCCTTGATTCAATAAAATTCGAAGTATTGTGCAAAAAAACACAATGCACAGCACACTTCCGAGATTCTTCATGAATTATTCAAAGTTATTGTGATGTGTGAGTAGATAAAAGAGTAAATATGCGGATGAAACAGATGGTACACTTGATAACACGTCAACAAATTATTCTGGTCAAATTAAAATGTTTATGTATGATGATACTGAAGAATTTGAAGGCATATCTCGAAGAACGATGCTATGTAATCGCATAATATTTAGTCTGAAGAGTCAGTGAAGTCAGTCACCAGATTTAAGTTCCAAATGACTGTTAAAGTACCGTATCATATTTTGAAATTCCAGGAATTACTCATCCCAGGGTTGATAGGAATAGGATTTAACCACTTGCGAAAGTTTGCTACAATGTGTTGTACACTTTGCTACAATGTGTTGTAACGGAGCCATCAACTATTTACGAACTGTTACCAGGAATTCAGTAGGTAGGTACTTGATTCTAGATCCTTCAGCGTCGAATTATTCGTCGCGTTAATGAAAAAAAAAAAAGTTTATATTTTGATCGTGTAGGTACTATTGGACGCTGGTGTCTAGAATCATGTGGTGAATTCATGCTAACAGTTTGATATTCGATGTATTACACCCCATACGTAAATGCTAAACACATATAATATATAAACCTAAGAAGACTCGACATCTGCCTAGCCTTTTCCCAACTATTTTTTGGGTCGACTTTTAGTTTAACTGGATGTAAGTTAAACTAATTGTCTGTGTACCCGCTGCCTAGAGCCTTGTAGGCATCATTACGATCTGTAGATATGCCGTTATAGACTCGTGTGAGATTGTTTTTGTTTCATTTAAGGCATCGTTCATTTGATTTGCATCTTGTTGGCTAGGATATGGTTTTGAAGTTGTTGATTGAGTCAATCAATTCATTGTGTGCATTGATATCGCGACGAATGAATATACTTAATTCATCATAGCGTGTCTAGTGCAGCCTGGGTTCCAATCTCTTTTGGAACGAAGATCTTTAACGCAGCTTACGGTAGGAGTAAAATTGTAGAAATCGTCACGTAACGAAATAGAGTGATGTCATGTGAATTTTTATCATATAGATGAAGGTTCCGTGTTGTGCCGGACGTAAAAGAATACCACCATCCCATTTCTTCCCGTGGCGTGGGTGTCGTAGAAGGACTAAGGAACTTACTAGAGAATGGGCTGCAGCGTTCTCTGTGCATTTTACCACCATACTGCGATCGCCAACCCGCCTGCCAAGCGTGGTGATTATGGAAAAACTTCCCTTTTGGGGGAGGCTTATTTCCAGCAGTGGACGTCGTTCGGCTGAAATGATGAAAATAGATGAACACAGAGAGAGAGAGAGAGTGAAATAGTTTCCATGGTTTTCAACGGTGGTGACGCCAATAATAGTGAAGTTAAAATGAGAATCCAAGGTGGCGGCTGCGAATAAAAAAATAAGAATGGGTGTCGTTTTCATGGTTTTCGAGGGTGCTGAAACCGATAGTCAAGATCAAAATGAAGTTTGAGTATTTTAAAGATAGAGTAAACGAAGAAAAAGCCTCAAGAACTTTTTTCTGGACTGGGGATTTCCCTACCAAAATACATGATTTTAAAACTTGTTTTTTTTTTTTAATCTTATTTATTGTACAAGCTCGTGCTTTAGCTGCCTCTGTTATTCCAAGATGAAAGTCTGCTGCATCGCTATCATGGTTGTCTTTCAAAACTTAAGTTCGTTATTTTGTACGGAAGGAAGCCTTTAGAAGATAACTATTAACCACAGGATCCGCCTGTTTTAATAAAAACGTCTCCTTTTCTATTATAAATAGCTCTTACGGGTATAATATCATTACACGTAACTATCCATTTGTCTATCTTCAATTAGTCACACGACACAACAACGATGAAGATTATCAGGAAATCAGCGATAATAAGGAAACTTACAGTCCAGGAAATAACAATAGTCAAGTTTTATTGTAAACTAGCTTTTGCCCCAGGCTCCGCCCGCGTCGATGTCGGTTATCGTGTTATAAAGTACCCCTTGCCCTTCTCCATATCCCAGGCTTAATCTCTACCAAATTTCATGACGACCGGTTCAGCGGTTAAAGCGTGAAGTCGTAAAGACATAAATAGTTACTTTCGCATTTATAATGTTACGAGCTAGGGGTTCGTGACAATTAAAAACTGCCGATATGAATTACCAAAAATAACACTTTAATTAAACACACTAATAACACAACACAATTGCACAATTAATCACTCTTAAGTCGCACTTGAAGATCGCTTTAGATGTTCTCGCATGTATCGCTTCCAATGAACTATCCCGAGACGCGCTCCGTTCCCGCTTATATAGGGCCCTCGGATAGTTCCAGAACCTTCTACCGTAGAAGCATCTAGAATGTTCGAGTACATATCGGCCCTGACCGAACACATGTCGATAGTTCCAGAAAGTTCTAGCATCGAACTTTCTAGAAAGCTCCTGACCATTAATTTCGCTATTCGATAAGAGATGGCGCTAGTGGCAACCAAACATTAATTGTGCGGCGCAACACTGCCCCCACCTAAGAAATGCTCGTCCCGAGCATTATCGGCCCCATAATAACGCGCCAGTCGATCCACATGGACTATCTTAGGAGTACCTCTTGCACCTTTCTGTATCCGGTAGGTAACGTCATTGATCTTTGTCACAATCCGGTACGGTCCGTCCCAGTTAGCTTGAAGCTTAGGAGATTTCCCTTTGCTGCGGACTGGATTGTGCAACCACACTAGTGAACCTTCGTCAAACCCTTTATTGTTCATTTTGCGGTCATAACGGGTTTTCATCTTTTCAGACATTTGCTGGCCTGATTGTCTGACGTGCTCATAAATGTCATTCATCTTGTTCCGCAAGTCATTCGCATAATCGGTTATACTGCGTGGGGCATCAGGTGGTATTCCGGTAATCAGGTCTGCAGGTAGCCGTAATTCCCTTCCAAAGTTTGCTAAAGCTGGTGTCACCGATGTGCTTTCGTGAACAGCGCTTCGATATGACAACAAAAACGGTTGTATGTGCTTGTCCCAATCTCGTTGCCGATTTTCCACAACTTTTGCTAGGTACCTCTCTAATGTCTGATTAAATCTTTCCACCATTCCATCCGATTGTGGGTGGTAAGAAGTTGTTCTTGTTTTATGAGTACCCATCACTCGACAAGTTTCCTGGAATATTTGAGACTCAAAATTCCTTCCTTGATCACTGTGAATCTCTAAAGGTACTCCAAAACGACAGAAGACTTCATGAACTAATTTATCTGCAACTGTCGAAGCTTCTTGATTTGGAATGGCGAAGACTTCCGGCCACTTAGTGAAGTAATCCATCACAACCATGAAATACTTGTTACCACTTTCACTTGCCGGAAACGGCCCCGCAACGTCAAGGGCTATCCTCTCCCATGGTGCACCAACATTGTACAATTTCAATGCACCTCTGCTACGCGTCTGAGGTCCCTTTACAGCTGCACAACTTGTACATTTGCGACACCAGTCCTCGACATCGTCCCGACAGTGGACCCAGTAAAACCGTTCTCGTATCTTCAGTAGAGTCCGTTTTACTCCCAGATGACCTCCTGAACAACCATTATGGTACAGCTGCAGAACATCCGGTACTTGTGATTTAGGGACAACCATTTGCAAGTGACAGCTGTTTCCCCGAGCATTTTCCCATTTACGGCACAGGACTCCATCCTGAATCACCAAGCTGTCCCATTGGGCCCAATAGCTCTTTGTGACCGAACTCATTGCTGAGACGTCGCTCCACTTGGGCTTAGGAGATTTGGCCTTCATCCACTCCAGAATCGGCCTGATTTCCGAATCTTCCTGCTGTGCACGTTGTAGGCTTTCCTTCCACTCGTTGCTGAGATCCGTCCTGAGCATCCTCACAGGTACCACTTCCTTACTCTCTTGCCTAGTACAATGCTTGCAGTCTTCTGGACAAGGTCTTCTTGACAATGCATCTGCGTTGCCATGAGATTTCCCGCTGCGATGTTCGACCACAAAGTCGTATTCCTGCAGTAGCTCAATCCATCTCGCAACTTGTCCTTCTGGATTTTTGAACTGCAATAGCCATTTCAGTGCAGCATGGTCGGTTCGTAAGTGGAATTTCCGCCCCAGAAGATACTTGCTAAAATGCTGCAATGACTTTACCACAGCAAGCAATTCCCGTCTCGTGACACAATAGTTCCTCTCCGGCTTTGACAACGACTTGCTGAAGTACGCTATCACAACCTCTTGATCACCATCCCGTTGAGACAACACACCACCAAGTCCTATGTCACTTGCGTCTGTGTCAACTATAAATTCCTTGCCTGCATCAGGGTACCCCAAAATAGGTGTTTTGCATAGTCGGTCCTTTAACTCCTGGAATGCGATATCGCAACTTTCATCCCAGCAGAAATGTCGCTTCTCCTCGGTTAGCTTATGCAGGGGTTTGGCTATATCTGCAAAGTTCTTAACAAATCGCCGATAATAAGAGCACAACCCCAAAAACGCTCTGACCTGCGTCTTGTCTTTTGGAACTGGCCAATCCTTGACAGCGGCGATTTTTTCTGGATCCGTGCGGATACCTTCTTCCGACACTACATATCCCAAAAAGCTAACTTGCCGTTTGAATAGTGAACATTTCTTCGGACTCAACTTGAGGTTGGCACTCTGGATTTTCATGAGCACGCGTTCCAGGTTTTGAAGATGTTCTTGAAACGTACGGCCTACGATGATGATGTCATCCAAGTAGACCAGACAGGCATCGCCAATCAACTTAGTTAGTACAAGTTCCATCAACCTTTCAAACGTTGCCGGAGCGTTGCACAATCCAAACGGCATAACTTTAAATTGCCACAGACCCTTTCCTGTCGAAAATGCTGTTTTCTCCTTGTCCTTGGGGTCAATTTCAACTTGCCAGTAGCCACTTTTCAGGTCCAGCGTGCTAAACCACTTTACTGCAGTAAGCATGTCCAAAGTGTCATCAATTCTTGGCAAAGGGTAGCTGTCCTTCTTCGTAACGTCATTCAGACGACGATAGTCAACACAAAACCGCATGCTGCCGTCCTTCTTCCTTACCAGCACTACAGGTGAACACCATGGACTAGATGAAGGTTCAATAACACCATCCTTCACCATTCCCTCAATCATGGTTTCTACTTCCTTTTCACGCGCTACCGGCAATCTCCTTGGCCGCTGACGGATAGGCAACTCGTCGCCTGTATTTATTTTGTGTTGAACTAAGCCAGTCTTCCCAATGTCACTATCGTTTAGGGAGAAAACTTCGGCGTACTTCAGTAACATCTTCTTCGCCTTGGCCATTTCATTTTGAGACAGAGCGCTGCGACACTCTTCTAGAAGTGTGGTCACTCTCGTTTGTGCATCCTTGCTGGGGGTCTCAGTCGATAGATATTGGCATTGACGCAACCAATCCACTTCCTCGCAAGTACCAATCAGTGTGCCTTTTTCAATAGTCTGTTCCTGATCACAAAGGTTCAGCACACGTACCCCTGAGATGTCGATGGCTCTGACCAAAGTTCGTGCCACTTTCCATGGAAAGTCATTGTCTACCCTTTCTACGAGTACACAACGTTGAGTTTTCCCAGAATTCCGAGGAAGACTAACCGGCACAATCGTTTCTGATCTCGGAGGAAGAACAATTTCCTTAAGGCTGTACACATTCCCTGGTAATGCCCCTTCCATAAAAAGTTCCTCTCGTCCACATTTCATGACTCCCTGCTTGATGTCAATCTCGCAACAATTCGTCCTCATAAAGTCAAGGCCCAGGATGCAATCGTCCATTATATCAGCCACGATGACATTATGCAGGTAGGTCCTGTTGCCTAGCTTTAACTCCATCTCCTTCTCTCCACGGACGGGTATGCGCTGACCGGTGGCTGTCACCAAATTAATGCGTTCCCGGTTGTATGCGGAGTCCCCAAGGAGCCGACTCATAACTTTGGAACTGACGACCGTACGAGAGGCTCCCGTGTCTATGGTCAGCTTACAAGGCATTCCGTTGATCTCACCCTTGATGATTAAGGTGTTCCCGTCATGGGTTTGTGTGATCGAAATCCTTGGGGCTCTTTGAACATCAGCCAGCACCCGCCCCGCAGTCCTGGCTATTACTCGTTTCCCTGCTGCTGCTGGGTAGTGCTGTTAGCCGCGCTACCCTCTGGAGACCGGCCATCTTCCCTTTCTGCAGTTCGCTTAGGGCAACTGGATCGAAGGTGGCCCCTTTCCCCACAGCCGTAGCACCTAGGGCTGTATCCTTTACGATAGCGAACTGTAGCTGCTACAACCTCCCTGATGCGATGGGAACGATGATCCTGCCGCACAGCTTCCACCTCCAGTGCATGGGCCAAGGCGTCCTTAAGCGTCCCGTGGTGACCGAGTCTCACAGCAGCTCTAACTTCAAGGTCCCGGATGTCGTCGATGAATGCCTGCACCAGGTTCCCATCAATAAGCGCAGGTACGGACTGGTACGCTTTTCGAACCAGCTTCTCCACTTCAAGGGCCCACTGCTGCAGGTTTTCGTTACTGCGTTGCACACGATCCTTGAGCTGCGCACGAAACACGTGTTCCAGGTGAGCGTCGCCATATCTAGCCTCCAATGCCTCGAGGAGCTGCTCGTAAGTCACTTCCTTACCGAGAGCTTCCAGCACATTTAAAGCCTGGTCGCGCAGGCCTAGGGTGAGGGCAGTCATGGCCTGACTTTTATTCCACCTGTTCGCCTTCATGACAGCCGCAAACTGAATTTTGTAGGCCGACCAGGAAGAAGTTCCATCGTACGGCGGTACTTTGAATCCACGTAGTGAAGGTGTTGTCGCTACGGGAGCTGCGATTC
Source organism: Polymixis flavicincta (assembly GCA_949987655.1). Lineage (NCBI taxonomy): Eukaryota > Metazoa > Arthropoda > Insecta > Lepidoptera > Noctuidae > Polymixis > Polymixis flavicincta. Next base: position 5,512,140 of record OX465187.1, read on the forward strand.
CATCCCCAAGTTTGAGGTTACCCAACTCTTGCTTCACATCAGCAATGACGTCACTAAACTTGCTGATCTGAGTTTCAGCTTCTGACAAGCGGTTGTCATGCTGGGCAACCTTCTCCTTCACCTCCTTCATGTCTTTCCCGAAGGTTGCGTGAAGGTCCTTTATGAGGAGCATCTGCTCTTCCTGGCGGTGCACCTGCTCCTCCTTATCCCGTCTGAGCTGTTCTTCCAATTGACGGGCCTGCTCCTCCTGTCGGCGAGCCTGCTCCTCCTGTCGGCGAGCCTGCTCCTCCTGTCGGCGGGCCTGCTCCTCTTTATCCCGTTTGAGCTGTTCTTCCAAACGGCGAGCCTGTTCCTCCTGTCGGCGAGCCTGTTCCTCCTGTCGGCGGGCCTGCTCCTGCAACATCATCATCAGAGCAGCAAAATCTGGTGCTGGTGATGCTGGAGCAGCTGTGGACGGCCCGGCCTCTGTGGTTGGTAGCTGGCCCTCCGACGCCTGTGGCATTGCTCCACCAAATCGTCTCTGGTCCGTCTCCTGCTGGCGTTGACTCCGGGTACGGATACCCTCCGTGTCGTCTTTAGGTAAAATCGGCATGATTTTAATCCTTGCTTCTGACACCAATTGTTACGAGCTAGGGGTTCGTGACAATTAAAAACTGCCGATATGAATTACCAAAAATAACACTTTAATTAAACACACTAATAACACAACACAATTGCACAATTAATCACTCTTAAGTCGCACTTGAAGATCGCTTTAGATGTTCTCGCATGTATCGCTTCCAATGAACTATCCCGAGACGCGCTCCGTTCCCGCTTATATAGGGCCCTCGGATAGTTCCAGAACCTTCTACCGTAGAAGCATCTAGAATGTTCGAGTACATATCGGCCCTGACCGAACACATGTCGATAGTTCCAGAAAGTTCTAGCATCGAACTTTCTAGAAAGCTCCTGACCATTAATTTCGCTATTCGATAAGAGATGGCGCTAGTGGCAACCAAACATTAATTGTGCGGCGCAACACTGCCCCCACCTAAGAAATGCTCGTCCCGAGCATTATCGGCCCCATAATAACGCGCCAGTCGATCCACATGGACTATCTTAGGAGTACCTCTTGCACCTTTCTGTATCCGGTAGGTAACGTCATTGATCTTTGTCACAATCCGGTACGGTCCGTCCCAGTTAGCTTGAAGCTTAGGAGATTTCCCTTTGCTGCGGACTGGATTGTGCAACCACACTAGTGAACCTTCGTCAAACCCTTTATTGTTCATTTTGCGGTCATAACGGGTTTTCATCTTTTCAGACATTTGCTGGCCTGATTGTCTGACGTGCTCATAAATGTCATTCATCTTGTTCCGCAAGTCATTCGCATAATCGGTTATACTGCGTGGGGCATCAGGTGGTATTCCGGTAATCAGGTCTGCAGGTAGCCGTAATTCCCTTCCAAAGTTTGCTAAAGCTGGTGTCACCGATGTGCTTTCGTGAACAGCGCTTCGATATGACAACAAAAACGGTTGTATGTGCTTGTCCCAATCTCGTTGCCGATTTTCCACAACTTTTGCTAGGTACCTCTCTAATGTCTGATTAAATCTTTCCACCATTCCATCCGATTGTGGGTGGTAAGAAGTTGTTCTTGTTTTATGAGTACCCATCACTCGACAAGTTTCCTGGAATATTTGAGACTCAAAATTCCTTCCTTGATCACTGTGAATCTCTAAAGGTACTCCAAAACGACAGAAGACTTCATGAACTAATTTATCTGCAACTGTCGAAGCTTCTTGATTTGGAATGGCGAAGACTTCCGGCCACTTAGTGAAGTAATCCATCACAACCATGAAATACTTGTTACCACTTTCACTTGCCGGAAACGGCCCCGCAACGTCAAGGGCTATCCTCTCCCATGGTGCACCAACATTGTACAATTTCAATGCACCTCTGCTACGCGTCTGAGGTCCCTTTACAGCTGCACAACTTGTACATTTGCGACACCAGTCCTCGACATCGTCCCGACAGTGGACCCAGTAAAACCGTTCTCGTATCTTCAGTAGAGTCCGTTTTACTCCCAGATGACCTCCTGAACAACCATTATGGTACAGCTGCAGAACATCCGGTACTTGTGATTTAGGGACAACCATTTGCAAGTGACAGCTGTTTCCCCGAGCATTTTCCCATTTACGGCACAGGACTCCATCCTGAATCACCAAGCTGTCCCATTGGGCCCAATAGCTCTTTGTGACCGAACTCATTGCTGAGACGTCGCTCCACTTGGGCTTAGGAGATTTGGCCTTCATCCACTCCAGAATCGGCCTGATTTCCGAATCTTCCTGCTGTGCACGTTGTAGGCTTTCCTTCCACTCGTTGCTGAGATCCGTCCTGAGCATCCTCACAGGTACCACTTCCTTACTCTCTTGCCTAGTACAATGCTTGCAGTCTTCTGGACAAGGTCTTCTTGACAATGCATCTGCGTTGCCATGAGATTTCCCGCTGCGATGTTCGACCACAAAGTCGTATTCCTGCAGTAGCTCAATCCATCTCGCAACTTGTCCTTCTGGATTTTTGAACTGCAATAGCCATTTCAGTGCAGCATGGTCGGTTCGTAAGTGGAATTTCCGCCCCAGAAGATACTTGCTAAAATGCTGCAATGACTTTACCACAGCAAGCAATTCCCGTCTCGTGACACAATAGTTCCTCTCCGGCTTTGACAACGACTTGCTGAAGTACGCTATCACAACCTCTTGATCACCATCCCGTTGAGACAACACACCACCAAGTCCTATGTCACTTGCGTCTGTGTCAACTATAAATTCCTTGCCTGCATCAGGGTACCCCAAAATAGGTGTTTTGCATAGTCGGTCCTTTAACTCCTGGAATGCGATATCGCAACTTTCATCCCAGCAGAAATGTCGCTTCTCCTCGGTTAGCTTATGCAGGGGTTTGGCTATATCTGCAAAGTTCTTAACAAATCGCCGATAATAAGAGCACAACCCCAAAAACGCTCTGACCTGCGTCTTGTCTTTTGGAACTGGCCAATCCTTGACAGCGGCGATTTTTTCTGGATCCGTGCGGATACCTTCTTCCGACACTACATATCCCAAAAAGCTAACTTGCCGTTTGAATAGTGAACATTTCTTCGGACTCAACTTGAGGTTGGCACTCTGGATTTTCATGAGCACGCGTTCCAGGTTTTGAAGATGTTCTTGAAACGTACGGCCTACGATGATGATGTCATCCAAGTAGACCAGACAGGCATCGCCAATCAACTTAGTTAGTACAAGTTCCATCAACCTTTCAAACGTTGCCGGAGCGTTGCACAATCCAAACGGCATAACTTTAAATTGCCACAGACCCTTTCCTGTCGAAAATGCTGTTTTCTCCTTGTCCTTGGGGTCAATTTCAACTTGCCAGTAGCCACTTTTCAGGTCCAGCGTGCTAAACCACTTTACTGCAGTAAGCATGTCCAAAGTGTCATCAATTCTTGGCAAAGGGTAGCTGTCCTTCTTCGTAACGTCATTCAGACGACGATAGTCAACACAAAACCGCATGCTGCCGTCCTTCTTCCTTACCAGCACTACAGGTGAACACCATGGACTAGATGAAGGTTCAATAACACCATCCTTCACCATTCCCTCAATCATGGTTTCTACTTCCTTTTCACGCGCTACCGGCAATCTCCTTGGCCGCTGACGGATAGGCAACTCGTCGCCTGTATTTATTTTGTGTTGAACTAAGCCAGTCTTCCCAATGTCACTATCGTTTAGGGAGAAAACTTCGGCGTACTTCAGTAACATCTTCTTCGCCTTGGCCATTTCATTTTGAGACAGAGCGCTGCGACACTCTTCTAGAAGTGTGGTCACTCTCGTTTGTGCATCCTTGCTGGGGGTCTCAGTCGATAGATATTGGCATTGACGCAACCAATCCACTTCCTCGCAAGTACCAATCAGTGTGCCTTTTTCAATAGTCTGTTCCTGATCACAAAGGTTCAGCACACGTACCCCTGAGATGTCGATGGCTCTGACCAAAGTTCGTGCCACTTTCCATGGAAAGTCATTGTCTACCCTTTCTACGAGTACACAACGTTGAGTTTTCCCAGAATTCCGAGGAAGACTAACCGGCACAATCGTTTCTGATCTCGGAGGAAGAACAATTTCCTTAAGGCTGTACACATTCCCTGGTAATGCCCCTTCCATAAAAAGTTCCTCTCGTCCACATTTCATGACTCCCTGCTTGATGTCAATCTCGCAACAATTCGTCCTCATAAAGTCAAGGCCCAGGATGCAATCGTCCATTATATCAGCCACGATGACATTATGCAGGTAGGTCCTGTTGCCTAGCTTTAACTCCATCTCCTTCTCTCCACGGACGGGTATGCGCTGACCGGTGGCTGTCACCAAATTAATGCGTTCCCGGTTGTATGCGGAGTCCCCAAGGAGCCGACTCATAACTTTGGAACTGACGACCGTACGAGAGGCTCCCGTGTCTATGGTCAGCTTACAAGGCATTCCGTTGATCTCACCCTTGATGATTAAGGTGTTCCCGTCATGGGTTTGTGTGATCGAAATCCTTGGGGCTCTTTGAACATCAGCCAGCACCCGCCCCGCAGTCCTGGCTATTACTCGTTTCCCTGCTGCTGCTGGGTAGTGCTGTTAGCCGCGCTACCCTCTGGAGACCGGCCATCTTCCCTTTCTGCAGTTCGCTTAGGGCAACTGGATCGAAGGTGGCCCCTTTCCCCACAGCCGTAGCACCTAGGGCTGTATCCTTTACGATAGCGAACTGTAGCTGCTACAACCTCCCTGATGCGATGGGAACGATGATCCTGCCGCACAGCTTCCACCTCCAGTGCATGGGCCAAGGCGTCCTTAAGCGTCCCGTGGTGACCGAGTCTCACAGCAGCTCTAACTTCAAGGTCCCGGATGTCGTCGATGAATGCCTGCACCAGGTTCCCATCAATAAGCGCAGGTACGGACTGGTACGCTTTTCGAACCAGCTTCTCCACTTCAAGGGCCCACTGCTGCAGGTTTTCGTTACTGCGTTGCACACGATCCTTGAGCTGCGCACGAAACACGTGTTCCAGGTGAGCGTCGCCATATCTAGCCTCCAATGCCTCGAGGAGCTGCTCGTAAGTCACTTCCTTACCGAGAGCTTCCAGCACATTTAAAGCCTGGTCGCGCAGGCCTAGGGTGAGGGCAGTCATGGCCTGACTTTTATTCCACCTGTTCGCCTTCATGACAGCCGCAAACTGAATTTTGTAGGCCGACCAGGAAGAAGTTCCATCGTACGGCGGTACTTTGAATCCACGTAGTGAAGGTGTTGTCGCTACGGGAGCTGCGATTCCATCCCCAAGTTTGAGGTTACCCAACTCTTGCTTCACATTAGCAATGACGTCACTAAACTTGCTGATCTGAGTTTCAGCTTCTGACAAGCGGTTGTCATGCTGGGCAACCTTCTCCTTCACCTCCTTCATGTCTTTCCCGAAGGTTGCGTGAAGGTCCTTTATGAGGAGCATCTGCTCTTCCTGGCGGTGCACCTGCTCCTCCTTATCCCGTCTGAGCTGTTCTTCCAATTGACGGGCCTGCTCCTCCTGTCGGCGAGCCTGCTCCTCCTGTCGGCGAGCCTGCTCCTCCTGTCGGCGGGCCTGCTCCTCTTTATCCCGTTTGAGCTGTTCTTCCAAACGGCGAGCCTGTTCCTCCTGTCGGCGAGCCTGTTCCTCCTGTCGGCGGGCCTGCTCCTGCAACATCATCATCAGAGCAGCAAAATCTGGTGCTGGTGATGCTGGAGCAGCTGTGGACGGCCCGGCCTCTGTGGTTGGTAGCTGGCCCTCCGACGCCTGTGGCATTGCTCCACCAAATCGTCTCTGGTCCGTCTCCTGCTGGCGTTGACTCCGGGTACGGATACCCTCCGTGTCGTCTTTAGGTAAAATCGGCATGATTTTAATCCTTGCTTCTGACACCAATTGTTACGAGCTAGGGGTTCGTGACAATTAAAAACTGCCGATATGAATTACCAAAAATAACACTTTAATTAAACACACTAATAACACAACACAATTGCACAATTAATCACTCTTAAGTCGCACTTGAAGATCGCTTTAGATGTTCTCGCATGTATCGCTTCCAATGAACTATCCCGAGACGCGCTCCGTTCCCGCTTATATAGGGCCCTCGGATAGTTCCAGAACCTTCTACCGTAGAAGCATCTAGAATGTTCGAGTACATATCGGCCCTGACCGAACACATGTCGATAGTTCCAGAAAGTTCTAGCATCGAACTTTCTAGAAAGCTCCTGACCATTAATTTCGCTATTCGATAAGAGATGGCGCTAGTGGCAACCAAACATTAATTGTGCGGCGCAACAATAATATTAATAAGGTAGGGATCAATCGACAGTATGCTTGAGAAGTGGAGCCCTAGTGGTATCGGCTGCCACTTACGAGTTGTAGGTTCGAACCCAGACAGGCGCTTTACTTTGTGTACATTTTTCATCACCACTGCTCTCAAAACGGTGAAGGAAAACATCGTGAGGAAACCAGCATGTCCTAGAGCCAAAAAATTCCAAGACGTTTGACATCTACCGACAACCATTGGGCCTGCGTGGTGGATTACGGTCGTCTGTCTTTCGAAGGGATGAAGCCTGTGTCCCAGAAGTGGGAACATCGTAAGCTGATTATGTATATGCTTAGGTTGATCCTTTATAACATGTTCTATTCTTGCTGGACCTTAATTACTGTTTATGTTTTAAGTTTCAAGATCTGAATACGATCTAATATTATATTGTGATCAAAACTGGAAGTTAAGGGGAACCCAGTCGCGGGCTCGAACTCACTGATGAGCCTGGCTAAAAATCACGCTGTCTCACCAGGCTGCGTGTCCGACAGAGGTAGTACCCGTGATGAGCAGTTAGACGCTAGTCTACACGCATAACATTATTGAGTGAGCTGCAGGATCAGTTATAGTAAAACAGCACCCTAATTGCGTAACTCACGATTGATCATAATTGGCTTCGTCTTCACAGTTAAACAATATTCATTGCGTTATTTATGTTGTTGAACAGACACATTTTTCGAACATATGAAGCAATGGTTTAACAATCTGTTTCAAAACGGTACAGATTATGATGAATCGTGAGTTACGCAATTAGGGTGCAGGTGCGTAAAAAATTAAGAGAAGTCCTTCGGAAGATCGGGTTTTCTGAAAAAGCCACTGCATAAATCAATGACCAATAAGTTTATTGAACTTTGCGATAATTGAGCTTTGTCGGCGCCCAAAGTTAGGTTAAATTACTTAGTAAGAAAAAAGAATCTTTGTTGGCTCCTAACTTTTTAATGGTTTTTAATTTTAGTATTCTGTTTCCGTACATACAATATTAATAATAAGACAAAATCATACCATGTTTAATTTTTGATGTGCATTGTCAAACAGTGGAGTAATACACTCCCGAAGTTTATATGGGAAAAATGTGGACTAGGTTCACCTTAAGTATATTTTTTCCCAGAATTGAAGTAAAAGTGCGAATATACTATATTTTTAAATAAACGACGAAAAAAAGGAGGAGGTTACTCAATTCGATGCGTATATTTTTTTTTTATGTATGACTTCGCATATCTTTTTACGGAGTAGTTCGATTTTGATCATTCTTTTTTTTATTGGAAAGGGTATACGAGTACCCCGAAATTGGTCACATATAAATTTAGAAAAAAAAAAACAACCCTAAGGGTAGGAAAACAGGGGATGATTGATTGTTTACTCACAGATTTTACCTAATACTGAGTTGTGTATTACAAAAAGTAATAAAAAATTAAACATATAGTAATTAGTAGATTATAGCCACAAAAAAATTGTAAAATAAAAACTTTATAACAAAAAAATGAAACCGCCGAAAAAACTAAAAAGATTTTTTTTTTTTTTTTTGTTAAATAGTTTTTTATTCATCATCGTCATCAGTATCGGTCTATGCCAGCCTACTCTCCATTCGCTCGCCTTTGAACTTGATCCTAGGCAATTCTCATCTAGCAACCAGCGGGCCTAGACAAAACATATATATCTGTTAGCGTTCATGCCAAACGCTACGCCAAAATGTATACGAATGTCATTACCTGCGGAAAGGACACGACGTAACCTTTCCGCAGGTAATGTCATTTCCATACTTTTGGCGTAGCGTTTGGCGTGAACGCTAACAGAAATGTATTTTGTCTCTAGGCCCAGGGTGCTTACTCTCGCCTCGAATATAATTCCGATAGATCGACATTGGAATTGTCAGTCAAACGTCAGGGATTGGCTTGACTCAGTGAGTCCAGCCAATCCCTGACGTTAACTCAACCAACTGACGTTTGACCAATGTCGATCTATCGGAATTATATTCCAGAGTAAGCACCCAGGTCTGCCAAGCAACGCTGCGAAGATCTTTTATAAGAAATTATTCAACAGCGCCGTACAACTCTGCCAATTCCTACGAGGAATACAAGGCGTGAGGGTATTTTAGATTAAATTTATGAAAACTTATTTGTCCTCAGGGTGGAGGGCGACGCGAGTGCGAGGAGGCGGCAGGGTGCGCGTGCGGCGGCCGGCGCGCTCCGCCTGCGCCTCCCGCGCCGCCTGCGCATCACCCGCTGCACGCGCTTGACCAAATGCCGCCGCCTTTACTCAGGTATACATTCATCACCAATTTTATTTCTATTATATATTTGATAATTCAATGAAAAAGAGTAACACATCATTACCTAAAATTCCAAATTGTACAGTCACTGTAAGTCAGAACAATACGTAACCACCAAATAACTGAACATTTATCAACAATGCCTAACTTGTCAGGAAATATCCAAGAAATTCTGATTCATCGGGGACCCTAAAAACAAAGACTCTAGAGCCTTATTCAAATGATTTAAGGTTGATATTAGCTTGAATCTTTCTCTACGAAAAGGTCGATGACTTGAAGAAATTTTACATTCATAAAGGGTACCTAGATTGTGTGCGTGATTAAACTTAATTTTTACAATATAAGCGTTTATGTCCATGTGACGGTCAAGGATAAAGATAATTATTATATGTTTTTGGTTCTTTAAGTTAGTACTGTGTCATCAAATTGGTACTAAAACGTCACATTTCTGACATCATCGTCACATTACCTATTTTGTAAGGCATATTTTTAATCGAGCCTCTAATAATTCACATTTTGCGCAACTCAGAACTGCGTCATTAATAAACCAATTTGAAAAAATCTTTTGAGAGTATTTGTACGAATGTAGAAGTCAGCACATCAAGCTACCCCAAACGGTCAAATTTCTTTGATCGTTTTTCAACTTTATTCCAAAACCATAAGGTTCATATTAAATTGGGAAAATTTGACAGTTTGGGATAGCTTGATGTGCTGGCGTCTATACATGTACACAATTGAAACTCCGTAAAGTATTTGCAAATAAATTTTAATACTTACTACTAGTACTTAGTGGGAAGCTATAATTTAGTGGCTCTGGTGCATTCACTAGCTATTTAAGGATACGAATACCTAAACCTGTTTTAATGAACTTTAGAATGGTTTGCAATTTTGCGTCACTATGAGGAAGTGAATGTCTTCGTATCGTCTCAGTGAAGAATATCTGCTCACTGAACCATGTCACTTAAAAAGTACTCTCACGCGGAATTAAATGGGGAAACACACATAACTCACGCCTTTTTTCCATGAGGTAGGCAGAAACTATGAACGTCACCTACTACGATCCATAAAGATTCCTTATGCCTCGTTTGTCTTCATTCATCTGGTGATACACGCACCCCGGTTTCGAGTACTAGGCACCTGATCTTTCTGAACATAGATATATTTCTATGTTTCTGAAGTACATCACCATCATCATCTGCCTAGCCTTTTCCCAATTATGTTGGGGTCGGCTTCCAGTCTAACCGGATGCAGCTGAGTACCAGTATTTTACATGGAGCGACTGCCTATCTGACCTCCACAACCCAGTTACTGGGTAATACGATACCCCTTGGTAAGACTGGTTGTCAGACTTTCGGGCTTCTGACGACCCGTAACGACTGTCAAAGATCCACAAATGACAGCCGGGACCAACGGCTTAACGTGCTTTCCGAGGCACGAAGGGGTCTTGGTATGTAAAGATGGTCACCCATCCACGGACCAACCGCGGCAAGCGTAGCTTAACCTGGCCGATCGACCCGCGCCGCTATTTTTATTTAGCCACAAGCCCCTCATATGAAGTACATCACCAATAAGGTCACTAATTAATATGTTCTTCTAGGGCGTCCCCTTCTGGCGTTTTCACTCACATCTGCCTTGTAAATACATTTTGTTAACTGCTCTTCGTTCGTCATCTTAACATGACCAAACCATCTGATTTATTCCGTTCGAAGCATACTCTTTTCAATGTTTGTCACTACATGGTCTGGTGAAATAATTTTTCAACTGTTTGAGTCTCTCCCGTACAGTTATCGAGCATAACGAAGAGCGGTTAACAAAATGTATTTACAAGGCAGATGCCTTGTAAATACATTTTGTTAACCGCTCTTCGTTCGTCATCTTAACATGACCAAACCATCTGATTTATTCCGTTCGAAGCATACTCTTTTCAATGTTTGTCACTACATGGTCTGGTGAAATAATTTTTCAACTGTTTGAGTCTCTCCCGTACAGTTATCGAGCATAACTCGAACTGTCATTTTCATTCTTAATGTTAGCGCTATAATAGTACCTAATTATGCAGTCGGCAAATAACATGTTTCGCTCATAGTGCATGTAAAAAAACTTTTTTCAAAACAAAAAACAACCGACTTCCAAAAAACACTAGAAAGCGAAAATAACTTTAATTTCGGAAGTCGGTGACTTTAGAAATGTATTTATTAAAAAAAAAATGTTGAAAAAAAGTCATTATTTTTCACTTTTAAGTTATAGTACCTACCCCACACCAATTCGAAATTTCACTATCCTAGGGGTCAAAACAATGCATAATAGGGTATTTTCCAATTTTTCAAGAACTATTCTAATTTGAAGATTGGAACGAGATATTTAACAGAAAAATAAAAATAAATTGATTTCTATCCATTTTCTCAATTAAAAACGATTTATACCAAATTTGTTTTTAGTTGTTTTGAATTTACCGCCAAAACGCTTCTCACGATGACTTTTTATCACGTGACGTCAACTTTGTGTAAACTAAAGTAGTTAGTAAGTAAATAAGTAAATGTCGACTTTATAATTAACAAGATTTTTAATGGATATAAAGTGATATTACTGGTGTGCGGTGCCTCTGTACAAAAATACTTCTAAAACGGCGCCAAACTAAGTATTTTATATATCAAAGTTGACGTCACATGTCACGTGATAAAAAGTCACCGTACGGAGCGTTTTGGCGGTAAATTCAAAACAACGAAAAATAAATTAGATTTTAATAGTTTTTAAGTGACAAAATGTGTATTAATAAATTTATTTTTATTTTTCTGTTAAATAAATCGTCCCAATCTTCAAATTAAAATAGTTTTTATGAAATCGGAAAATACCCTATTATGCTATAGCAGCAGTCTCGGTTCATTTGCTGTCATTTTTCGAAGAGTTCCGTTGTCTGTCTCCGAAACGCATCATCCGATCTATATGAAATTTAAATGGGACCATTTCGAAATAAACCTCTTTCGAACAAAAAAAGAATTTTGCAAATGGTATAGGTCTTATGACGGAGTTATGCCTGAACCTCCACCTAACTCTTAACCGTTAAAGAGTTATACCTTCCTTCATCAGCTCAGCGTCATGAGATGATGATTACCTCAATAGCTCCTCAATAGCAAATGTCTCAATAGCTTTAGAAAACATGAAAAAAAAAATGCTAATACCTTTAAGATTTGAGGGTTGCCCTCGATTTCCCTGGGATTCCATCATCAGATCCTGACTTGGTGCCAATGGGACCACCTCAGGAGTATACTCTTTCAAATAAAAAAGTAATTTCGAGAATCGGTCCACAAATGGGGGAGAAATCGATGAACATACATAAAAAAAAATACACACAGTGGAACATAATAACCTCCTCCTTTTTTGGAAGTCGGTTATAAATTGATAACCTACTGTTTTTTATTCTGCTACTACAGTCTAGGTAGATTTTTTGACTCTTGCAAAGACTTTATGCGATTCACAAAATTTTCTTTTAGCAAAAACGAAAGGATTCCTAGATTTATGTTTTTATGCGTTGGAAGGATCATCCTGTCAGTTTGCCATAGCGTTCTAATATTGATTTGTTTTGTTTCGGCAGGTCGAACCCCCTGTATACAGAAGAGGAGGAGCAAGAGGTAGTAATAATCGTGGATTCGCTGGACGGAGTGCCGGAGGGCGAAGCCTCGGAGCCGCCGCGGACACCGCGTCGGGCGCCCTCCACATCGTCAGGTCAGTTACAAGTCCACAAGAACCCATTCGAATATTTTGCCTCCACTTATTATTTTTTGTTTGTTTTTTCTTTGCGTCATGTTTGCTGCAAATAAATATATTGGTTTTGATTTGCCTTACATGTTACTTACTAAAGAAATACTTGTTGTATTGTAAGACGTTGTCGATAGCAAGGCTTTTGGATCTGTATGATAGACTAGAGTCACTATTCTGATCTGATCAAGATGGCGGAAATAAAAATGATGATAACGCCATTCGAGAAACTCGGTCTTCCCCATGCGCAGTATTAAAAGCAAACGTTAAACATAATTCAAATTTTCGGATATTGAACTCAACTTTACCGTAGAACCCAAATTGCGACGGTTAATCGGTAATTACAGTATGATGTTGTAGTGTGTCGCTATACGCAGACAACAATACGCTAACTACATTCTTCTTGGCGGTATGGATGGCAAAGAGTTCAAAGATCTTTGGCTCAAAATTCATCTGCGCGAACTCCGCTCACTGACGCAGTCACAAGATCATCAAATGCACAGGTGACAAAGCATGCGGTGTAGGATGGACGGTGGGCTATTGTCTGTGAGGAAATGCACTTGAAATCTGAGCCGTCCTCGAACCTCCATCTGTGGAGATTGTCTTTTGGTAACTACATTCAATTGACATAATGTAAATTCATCTTTCATGAAAGCCAATGCTAGCAAGAGAGTGACCAAGAGAGATTCTATTCACCATCCTACTAATCTATCAGTACGATTCTCTATCCGACAGGCTACGGCAGTGGCGGCGGCAGTCACGGCAGGGTATCCCCCAACTTACCAAAGAGCGACCAGTTCGAGCCACCAGCCCGCCGGCTGTCCGACTCGGACAAGAACGATGGATCTCACACCACTTCGGATTCCGATGCCAGTCCGATTTGCACGCTTAGCAGGAGTCTTAAGGAGGATATCAGGTCCTGCTTAGGAGTTTGCAGGTGGGTTATTACCGCTGATGACACTTGGAATCTTTTGCGTGTTCCCACTGTTAAATGCTTAAAGAGTCTACAAAGTATTTCTGTTTCGTCAAAGAACTCCATTGCTGTAATAAAATGTAGTAATTGACTTAATTTTGTACATTCGAATATACAAACCCACGTGTTCTTGCGATTAAATTAGACTTTCAATTCCAAAAATGGTACTATAATAATATGATAGCTATTAATGCATTTAATTAATAGTAAAAGGCTTTGCTCGGACCGTGTAGCTGTAGCTTACGGCGCCATATATCGCTCTCTCCCGTTGTACCTACGCAGCGAATAATGAAATAAATCAAGTGAATTGGCACTTGCTTCCACTTTTCACATTGCAACTAAGTTAGATCGAACGTTGATCCCATCTTAGAAAAGACTAAGTTAATAGAGATCAGCAGTGATCTTCTGCTCGAAAATCTTTAATTGAAACTATCTAAGAAGAGGTTTCTTATTTGATACCAATTTATTTTCCTTCTAGCTCAGAAAACTCGACACATTATATTATTCTTGCATCAAGTAATTTTGGTTTGTGGAGGTCAGGTGGCAGTTTTTCCATGTAATATCATAAAAAAAATGGAACTGGAAGCTAATACTGGATTCGATGCATGATTGCTTGGTTTCACTCTATTCCAAAAGTATCCATAAACTTAAACTCAAAGCATTCATTTCAATAAAACGATTGGTACCTTTGAATTGTCACGGAGACAGTTAGTCAAAAAGTTGAAGCTATGTAATTATGGAGAAGAACGGGCAAGAAACTCCAAGAACTCTCAGGAGAAGAAGTCTCTCAGAGTCTTTTAAATCGAGACAACAAAATACTGGGTACTTTACCTTTTCTCACCAACAGATGGGAGAAAGACGTGAACGATGTGGTGGAGGCCGCTGTGCGGGGGGCAGGCGGCATCAGCGCGGCGCGGGCGCGCCTGCACGCCGCGCTGCTGGCGCTGCACGAGCCTCCGCGCCTGCCCAACCGGGGGCCGTCGCTACCCTACTGCGGGCCTGGAGTCAGGCCGGGAGACGTCACCATGATGCCTAAGAACACTGAGATGTCGTTGTTGGTAAGTGAGTTACGATTTTTATGACAACTGTATAGCGACCCACATGCTTTGCACGGTTTTTGCAACTCAAAAAATTATGAAGATTTTTGGAACGAAGTTCTCTAACGCAACTTGCGGAAGGAGTAAATTTAATCGTCACGTAACGAGCAAACTTATACTTCTTCCATGTGACTTTTTATTATTTACATATATATTAGAAAGAGATAGAGAGTGACTTTCGAGGGAGCTGAATCTTATGGTGAGATCAAAATGAAATTCCATGAGGCTGTGAAATTGTTTAACATTTTCGGCTTGGGTGTCGTTTTCATAGTTTTCGAGTTGTCAACATTCGAATTTGAAGAAAGGAACTATGAGCATCAGTTTTTTTTTTAAATAATATCTCAGTTAAATATTAATTTAATATACACATAGACGCAGTAAGTCAGAATCTGTTCTAAGGAATTTATTATAAGGTGCCAACCCTAGTGGGGCAGAATCCAACAAGAGAGTAGTGGAAATAGTGGGGCAGATTCCACTGCATAATTTTAGGCATTCTACTTTGCCCCAGCAGTGGGCCGGTTCGGGCCCTAAATTGATGGGAAAAGGCTAGGCAGATGATACCTACACATAAACCTTTCGCATTGAATTCTCTAAATTACGGTAAAAACCGCATCAAAATCCGTTACGTAGTTTAGTAGAACAACACGGTCAGACAGACATACACGAAAAGCGACTTATTATTTACCTATTTATTTCCAGAACACTTATTCTACAATAAATTTTAGCCACAAAATGAAAACCTCCCAGGGTTCATCTCTCAACTCATAATTATTGCTATTTCCTCTCTCAGGGGTTTTAATTTATAATATTGTAAGTAGGTATAAATGTTCATGATACATGGATGAAGTAATAGATGTAACGTGGGGTACAGACACGCGGATTACAATTATTTTACCATATATGCATTTTTGTTTAGTTTTTAGTAATTTTACACTTACCTATCTTATTTTATTTCATTTATTACTTTTTATTTATGTTTCTGTCCGTGACATCACAGCGGCCCTATCAGAATACCAGCGCTGCGACACTTTTAAATGTCGCAGCAGCGTGCTGAGATTGTGGCCTTTTGGCCTCGTACGGGATCTTGTTTTTATTTTTACTTTTTTTCTGTGTAAATCTAATTTTAATTTTATTAAGTACCAAGCGTAGCGTAGTTGTGTTTTAGTTTTTTAGTGTTTAATTTTATTGTGTTGTAGTTATGTTTGTGATTTTCCTGTGCGAGTCTAATAAATACCTTTTCTTTCTTTCTTTATGAACAAAAAAAATAATTGTGAATATTGTACCTAAGTTGTGAAACCAAACTGTAAATATAGTGTTTCACAATAAAATGGCCTTATTTTTTGCACAGATTGCAACTTTTATTTTTATTACACTCGTTAACTGTCCAGAGTGCATATATCATCGTAATAATCGTAATAGGCTGCAATAGGCTTTACTATCATAAACTGTCTGTAGTGGGACCACTATTATTTATACAAATGTTGGAAATTATCTTGATACTTCTTTTCGTAGACGTAGTTATTTATTTACATATACCTACTTAATTCTACACCAGAAAATACATGACAAACAGATATATATCACTCCTTGTTTCCCCAAAAGCATTAGCAGAGGTGTACCAAAAGTATACCACATTTCGCTATTTATGTACAGACGCCAGCATATCAAGCTACCTCAAAGTGTGAAATTTTCCCAATTGAACATGAACCTTACCCTTACGTAATCCCCCCGAGTGGGTTCCCGCATTGTCGTTGCGGGGGGGCTCAGTAACCGTGGATTCCGGCCACGGTGAAGCCAAGAGGAACCCAAAGGTGGGGCCGCTCGTCAGGGCTTTTGCCTCAAAGCCGACGACGTAGCGGCCAAAAAGTAGGTTGCGGTGAGGTGCACCGCAACTGAGGTGGGCCGCGATGTCGAATGGGAGGCATCGCGGCTGAGGGTTACGGGCTGCGATAGAGGAGGAGTGCCGGTGCTTCTGAGCAGCGCTCTTCCCTTCCGTGGCCTGGACGGGGCCGCCACCGTTTGATGGCGGACGCGGTGGGGCCGCAGGGGAAGAGGAGTGTCGGTATAGCGTCAGCCGCTCTCCCTGTCCCCTGCGGCCGAAAAGTAGTAGGCGGGACGGCGCGTTGTGTTCCACACGCGCGCCGTCAAAGATGTCAGCAACCACCGGTGGGGTCCGCAAGGGCCGATGCCTGCCAGGGGTGCGGGTTTGTTCGAAAGAGAAACCACAGCCCCTGGCATACGGGCTACTGAGGGAACACGGGTGGGTTTTAGTCAGTAAAAGTCTGACACGCCCTCCTGCTCTACTCAGCAGGAGAAGTCATTTGATGATTTCCCACCCAAAAAAAAAAAAAAACCCTTACGTAATAAAGTTGAAAATCAATCAAATAAATTTGACAGATTGGGGTAGATTGACGTGCTGGCGTCTGTACCTTTCGAGGAATCAAGGCGCGATGTTATGTATAAACATTTTTACAATCACAAGTGTTTGTAAAAAAAATACATTAAACACTACCGACACAATGGGCGGCCTTATCGCTGCTATTCCACTACCATCGCTACCACTCGTTCACCCCTCGCTCGAGTTCGCTCGTGCTCGTTTATCGCTCACCATTATTAGTATTTAAAAAAAATCAATAGCATTTTTATTATTGTTACTTCGGTTTATCTACCTTGGCTAGCTACATAAATTGTATGGTCTCGCTCCTAGCCTGTTCTCCAAGTGTTAGAATTCTTAAAAATAATTTGCATAGTATATTGTATATATGTATACAGGTTGGCATGACATCGACGCCTTATCTGTTACATCTATAACTATGTATATAATACCTTTATACGAGCAATTTTTGTTTAAATATAATCTGAATCTCGGAAACGGCTCCAACGATTTTCATGAAATTTGGTATGCAGGGGGTTTCGGGGGCGATAAATCGATCTAGCTAGGTTTCATTTTTAGAAAACTTCAAACAAAAAAAAATCAAAACCGAGCAAAGTTCGGTCATCCAGATATTGATTCTGAGGTGACTGACATGCATTGTAATTATTTGTCAGTTGTTAAAAAAAAAACAGCTGTTTCCTACAGAAGCACAATACTTTCGCGGTGAAAATGTGTGGAATACCTATTTTGTCATTATTTTTATAACCGACTAGCAGCGCTCCGCAGTTTCACCCGCGTAGTTCCCGTTCCCGTGGAAATACGGGGATAAAATATAGCCTATGTCACCCGGGGATAGTGCAGCTTCCCAACAGTGAAATAATTTTTCAAATCGGTTCAGTAGTTTCGGAGCATATTCAATGCAAACAAACAATCAAATCTTTCCTCTTTATAATTTATATATAAGTATAGAAGTATAGATTATTATAATATTATTAGTATAGACTAATGACTAAATAATTTTTCGCGTCGATGTCCCTGCCACCCTGTATACTTTTTTTGCACCTATGACAACTCCATTTTGTATACAGACAATCACTGTCAATTCCAAGGTTGCCTGGAAGAGCCGTCCATTGCACGTTTTGTATACAGTGTATTGTATACATATAAATAAATAGTATGGTGACCCTATTCGGTGCTGAAGTGGAAAGATTGCGATCACAACTTTGTAGTATACCGCAGTAAGGAAGCAATTAATTTGTTAGTTTATTACGTAAAACTAGTACATGTGTATGTATTTGTTTGCTTAGAATTAGTATCTTTTGAGGAACGTGTGTCTACGCTATAGTTGCATGGCAAGGTTTGCAAGCCAAATGCTACCAAAGAGGCAAAAATAAAAGACCATCTAGTTATGTTGTAACTAGATGGTACTTGGTATGGTTTTCGGTACATATTGTGTACCAAAAACGCTTCGTGTCTCAGAATTAACACTTTCGACTCCACCCACTTTTCATCGAACTCATACCGATGCCATACCGACATACATAATTGAGATCCTCCATCCCTGAAATACGGGCATTCTGACTCCCAAGCTTTTTGAAAATAGAAATGCTTGTATTATATTTGAATAATTGAAAACCAACGAATAAATCTTGTTAAGGGTACACTAGTCGCGGGCTCGAACTCACTAGTGGGCCTGGCTAAAAAGCACGCTGTCTCACCAGGCTTCGTGTCTGACAGAGGTAGTATCAGTGATGAGCAGTTAGACGCTAGTCTACACGCACATTATTATTTCTACAGGTGACTTGCACGAAGTTTTTGTGGGCGAATCAATAACTCCAAAGATACGTATTAGGCAATTGGCACTTTTAGAATTTTGATCTCTTTGGGTACTGCGTAGTACTTGCAGTGATATTTTTTCATTACTTTATCATTACATAGTAAAAAACAAAGTCGCTTTTCGTGTCTGTACGTTAAGAGTTTTTAAACTACGCAACGGATTTAAATGCGGTTTTCTTCAACACAGCGTGAGTCAAGAGAAATACACCGACCCCAAAGCTAGTTGCTTATAATTAGAAACGTGCAAATTGCCCCCAAATAAATTAAGGTGAAACAAGTCCACATTTTTTCCATACAAACTTCGGGAGGGATTTACTCCACTGTTTGACAATGTATATCAAAACTTAAACATGGTATGGTTTTGTCTCATTATTAATAATGTCGGTACGGAAACAGAATACTAAAATAAAAAGCCATTAAAAAGTTATGAGCTAACAAAGATTCGTTTTTCTTGCTAATTTAACCTAACTTGGGCCTGTT
Organism: Polymixis flavicincta; assembly: GCA_949987655.1. Lineage (NCBI taxonomy): Eukaryota > Metazoa > Arthropoda > Insecta > Lepidoptera > Noctuidae > Polymixis > Polymixis flavicincta. The sequence goes on from OX465187.1 coordinate 5,531,302, forward strand.
TAAGTCATAAAATAAGTGTAAAATCTCCAAAACCAAGTCGGTACCGACAAAGTTCAATTATCGATAAGTTCAATAAACTTGATTGGTCATTGATTTATGCCGTGGTTTTTTAATAAATCCCGATCTTTCGAAGGACTTTTCTACAATTTTACGCTTCTGTTTTACTATAGATGATCCTGCATCTCACTCAATAACGTTGTGCGTGTAGACTAACGTCTAACTGCTTATCACTGATACTACATCTGTCGGACGCGAAGCCTGGTGAGACAGCGTGCTTTTTAGCCAGGCTCACCAGTGAGTTCGAGCCAGCGACTAGGTTCCCCTTAACTTCAAAATAAAATATTATTTAAAAGTGTCGATACGCCCGATTCCGGCGAGTAAATTCGAATGCGAATGGAGTAATAAGACTATTTCATTTAGGGCGAATTTCACCAAACTTTTATACTTAGAATAAGTCTTATCCTGAATCGATCGAGAGATCGCGGAAAGCGATAAGGCCGCCCATTGTATATTTTGTAGTGTACCTTGTTTCTTTTTTGTAATGATTTTTTTGTGGTGTACAATAAAGTATATATAAATAAATAAATATCTAATAATATCAGTTTTTAGATGAAATGGTCACAATAGACGCCAAGCAGCTAACAAACAAATCAATTGGGGGGTGTTCATTCTTTACAATTCTGTTGAATGCTTTGACTGAGCGAATCATAGAGGAATCATTCAAACACATAACAATTCGGCACGGTTTAATGGACTAATTATCCGGTTAGCATAGAAGACCATCGAACAATAGCTAAGTCTGAAATGTTTTTGTTTAATGATTTAAACACGCACCATCATTATAAGAAACACTGTGGCAGTGTTTCGGTTACGAGGTTTGCGTGCCAAATTAGTGTTCAATCTTAACTAATTACGATTTGCGTGAATAGTTGCAAATTGTAGGATGCACGCAGGTGAGCGCATAGTTTTTGTCCCCTTCGTTTTGGTGCTGTGAAAAAACGTACCTACCTATTTACTATACGTACTGTACTGTGTTTATGAAAAAAATGTTTTAACCGACTTTGAGGAGGTTATGTAATAAAAAAAGAAAGATAGAAAATTCGTATATTCATTTATGTTCTTACACCAATTTCTATATTAAACTAATTTGTTAGTAACTAATTAAGGGAGCACAAAGGCTTCTTCAGACAGGCGCAACGCCGCCGCCGCAGCGCGACACGACACTTGTAAAACGATTCCCATGAACTATTCATAGAAATTGTTCTTGGTGAGTCATGTCGCGTTGTCGCGTCGCGCCTGTCTGTGGGAGACTTCAGAGTAGCCCGCGAAAATTCAACTGACCTGTAAATTGCAAAAAAATTACGTAAGAAAATTTGCATTTTGCGGGTACCTTAGCGCAATGTTCCGCAATCGGGAACTATGCAGAGTTATATACTGGTTTGGTTTGGAGCCATAACGTGTCCTACAACCTTCAGCACTCAGTACCAAGCTGCGTAGCACACATTCACTAATTAGGTATGGGAAAGATTTTGAAGGAAATTGCTAATGCATTGCTTCATGTGTTTAGAAAATTTGTCTGCCCAACAACGTAAATAACGCGCAGTGAATGTTGTTAAACTGTCAATATCAAACATATTGCCATTGTAAGTGTGAAGTTGACCTAAATCCACTGAATCCTTCATTTAAATAAATAAATAAAATTCATTTATTTCAGATAACATAATCCATAAAGTCCGACACAAAATTAAAATAACATCAAAATTAAAACCAAACAATTTAATTTTTTAAATTAAAATTACAATCAAAATTAAAATCATAAATTAAAATTAAAATACAAAATCAAAGTTACAATTAAAATCAAAATCAAGATACATTAACATTTAGGCCATCCAGAAATGACATCACATAATTTCAATACGTTTACGGCCCTGCAAGACTCCTATAACTAACTATACAAAACAAACAATAGGCAATATCTCAAAACACCTCGTTACACTTACTGCACATGCACTGACTTACGAGCCGTATTTCAGAAACTGGTGGAATATTGATGAGTGCTGCAGTCAGAATTATAAACAGGAGTCCGAGAAGCAACTCGGTCATTGCTACGTTGTGACGTGAGAATAATGTGTAATACCTATGTACGTTTTATTGGTGGGTTCTGACGGGTTAACCCTTCGCTTCGACACCCTAAAATTTTTACGATTTGGATAATACCTACAGTTCTTTTATATTATGAGGAAATCATTCTTTGAATAATGGCGCAGATAAAGAATCTCGTTTTTTCCCTTGGAAAAGATTCGCATAACTAAGTGTAAGTAAGTAAGTAAGTAAGTCTTTATTTGCCTTAAACATGGTATAAAAGGTGTTACAGTTTGGTAATATAATATAGTCCACATGTTTAGCTATACAACATCGTGTATCAATTGCATGCAAAATACTTAGAATTAATTAGTAAGTAGAAATAAAAATGTCAAAGCTATAAAACATTCTCCACAATACAATCATCATAACATAATATTATTTAATGTCAGAAATTAATCTCCACGAACAAAATCAAAAAGTCACAATAAAAGAAAACATTATAAAAGTAAACATTATTCGCAACAGTTCCATAACATTACATAACATAACTTAAAGTAAAAAAAAAGGAAATCAATAAAATCAATCATTATAAAATTAAAAATGTCAAAATTATAAACATTAACGTCATTATTTGTGAATTATAATTTAATGTCAAAAAAATCCTTAATGTCATAAAAATTATGTTCATTCAGCCATTTAAAGAGTCTGTTTTTAAAAGAATTAATATTAAATAACAATTTAATTTCTTTTGGAATTTTATTATAAATGCGTACACACATCACCAGAAAACTTTTAGAGTACTTGGCTGATTTAGGAGTATCCTGCAATACAAGTCTACATGGATCCCTATTACGAGAGTATATTTGATCGACTTTCTTGAATAATTCCTTATTATTATATACAAAATTACATATCTCGTAGATGTACAGTGAAGGAAGTGGTAATAAACCAAGCCTTTTAAAATGCGGTTTACAGGACTCGTCAGTACGGATCCCACAAATGGCTCTGATGCATTTCTTTTGCGCGATAAACACTCTGTTTTTATCTGTACTGTTACCCCAAAAAATAAGTCCATATCGCAAAATCGATTCTATGTAAGCATGGTAGGTTATAATGGCGGTTTTTTTATTCGTCACATTCTTGACTTGCCTGAGAGCATAAACGAACTTATTAGACTTGTTGCACAAATTATCTACATGTATTTTCCAATTTAAATCTTGGTCTATGAGTATACCCAGAAATTTTGTATGTGAAACTTCTTTCAATCGATCAATATTAAGTTTGAAATTGTATTTGGCATGTTTAGATTTATTAAATTGTATGTACATAGATTTATCTAGATTTATTTTTAATTTATTTACCTGTAGCCATTCTAAAATGTTGTCAATAGTATTATTTATGTCAATTTCGTGATCAAATTTTGATTTATACTTTTTATCAGATGTCACTATGATTGAAATGTCATCTGCAAATAATATACATTTATGATTGACCTGCTGTGGTAAATCATTTACGTATAATAGAAATAATAAAGGGCCTAATACACTCCCTTGTGGTACACCGCAATTTTTTACTTTGAGCTCAGAGGAGTATGAGGTTAGTAAATCTTCATTTACTTTACTAATAGCAACGTATTGATTGCGGTTACTTAAATAAGATGCAATCCACTGCAGTGCTACACCTCTTATTCCATTTCTTTCTAATTTTCCCAATAATATATCATGTGCCACAAAGTCAAATGCTTGAGATAGGTCAAAAAAAAGTCCTGTCGTGAAGTGATTGTTATTTAAAGACTTCAGGGTACGGCTCAAAAGATTATATATGGCTAATGTTGTTGACTTGTGCCTTTGAAATCCAAACTGTTCCTTTGCTATAATATTGTATTTGCTACAAAAGTCGATAAGCCTTTTGTGCATACATTTCTCAAACAGTTTGGACAAGATAGGTATAAGGGTAATTGGACGATAATTTTTAACGTCTTTTTTGTCGCTTTTCTTGTACAAGGGTTTTACAACTGATAACTTTAAAGCATCAGGAAAAGTTCCAGTCGAAAATGAAAGATTAATTAGATATGTCAATATAGGAGTTAATTCTTCTCTGCACGCTTTAATTATTCTTGTACTAAGTCCATCATATCCTTCCGAGTTAGTATTATTTAAAGCCATTATCTCTTTTTTTATTTCATCTTCAGTCATAGCACTAAGAAACATAGAATTAGGAACTAAAGCGTTATTAAACTTATTTTTAACTTGTAAGTTTTTAAATGTCACAATGTTAGTCGAGTCAATAAAATAATCATTAAACGTATTCGCTATGTCAGTGGGATCAGTCAGTATTTTCTTATCTACTTCTATTTCTGAAATATTAGTGTCGCATTTTATGTTCCCAATTTCATGGTTAATGACAGACCACGTTGCTCTGCATTTGTTTTGACTATTTTGTATATAATTAATGTTTGAATTCACTTTTGATTTCATAATGCATTTTTTGAGAATCGATGAATATTTTTTATATCTTATTAGGTACGACCGACTTTTATTTTTGTAATATAGATACCGTAACGATCGTTTAGTTTTGCAACTATTTCTAAGACCCTTACTGATCCATTTTTGTTTATTTGCAATAGAGTTATTAATTTTAATTTTAATTTTAGGGAAGCATAAATTATATAATAGGCATAAAAACTCGTGAAATTTATTGAATGCCTTGTTTAAGTCCGTTTCGAGGTGCGTTTCTGACCACGATATGCTTGCAAGGCAGTCTTTGAATTTTTCCAAGTTTTCGTTGCAGTAATCCTTTTTATAAATAAAATATGATATGGTTCTTGGACTTTGTTCTTTTATTGGAAACTCTAAGAACTGTGCTGTATCGTGGTCTGATAAGTACAAAGGTAGAACATCAGCAGATGTAGTTTTTATGTTACTAAGTATGTGGTCTATACAAGAATCTTTTCGAGTGGGAACATTAATATGCATCTTTAAGTTATAGTTACTACATAAATCTTTTAAATAGTTAGTGACCTTACTTGGTTTCAAGGTATTTATGTTAAAATCCCCAGTAACCGCTATTTTTGTACGTGGCCCATATCTTTTAGAGGTTTCGCACATTAATTGGTCGAACTTTTCTAAAAATATATTGGGGTCAGACTTTGGCGTTCTATATAGACACACTATCAGCAATTTGTACAAAGGGACTTCAATACCACATGCTTCGAATGAATTTTGTGTTGAATATTTTTTTATATAAGGAGGCTCATTATATATTATACCCTGTTTGGCGAGAATACAAGTTCCCCCTCTTTGTTTGTCTCTACTAAATGCTGCTGCTAAGGCGTAATTATTAAGTTTTAAATATTTCTCATTCCCCGCACGCATAAAGGTTTCAGACAAACATAATATGTCTGGTTCTTTATTCTCGTCTCGTAATTCTAGCAAAGTTAGTTCCAGTATTTCCTTTTTTGATTGAATACTAGCGATATTTTGATGCATTATTTTGAAAGTTTTTTGTTTGCCTGTAGCACCGTTGTTATTCACGAAAAAGCTGTTTCTTGTTTAAAACTTTAAAATAATGTGGAATAGTACCTTTTTTTGCTTTAGTAGAAACAATATCAGGACCATTTGCAGCATCGCATTCTGCCTGGCGTCGTGCAAAGTAATAAGGGATTGTACCCCTTAGAGTACTTTTTCCCTTGACGTCAGATTTCTTACAATTTAATTGATTCCGCAATATTAATTTCTTTAGTTCCTTAACATTCAAATACTTCTTTTCGTAGTCATAACAGTCAATAACATGGTTTATTAATTTACATGTATTGTACAATTTATGTTCAGAGTCAATAAAGTTACAATGTTTGTATTCATTGCAAATATTACGTATAGTTTGGTTCAAGGTATAAATATCCAGATACATATTCTTTAATGGGCTCAAAACTATTACATGATTATCACTGAAAATATTAAGAATTTGACGTAGTTGTGAAGATAAGATCTTGATGTCATAGTCATTTTCACCCACACAAAGGATGAGTTTATCACTACTTGATATTGAACTATTTTTGCAATTCTTAACTACTTCACTAGCGAGCGCGTGTGGCTTCGTTTCTGACGTCACAACGTATTTAACATACGACGTAGCCGCTCTTGACCGCATCAACACAGATGAAAGTCCGACACTTTGTTGTGTGCCAAAGATGAAAACCTTGTTCGTGTGCTCATCATTCAGTACGTCAGATGTAGTCATATTTTTCTGAAGTTGTATATCTCTTTCGCTTGATTCTAATTGTATTTGAAGCTTTCGAATTTGATTATTGAGGTTTGCAATTTCGTTTCTAGCTAGTTCTAGCTGATTCTCCAAATATTCGACGTTTTTGTGGAGGTTTACAATACTCTCACTTAGCTGTAACTTTGTATCTGAAGCGTTACATGTACGTGTCAATATGTTTCTAGGAGGCGTAAAGAACACCTGCATATTTGAGTGCAGCAAAGAACATGCCTTTGCTTTTTTTGCCCCTTCGTCGACGTAATATTCTTTTTGTGGAGATTGGCGTAAGAATCCTTTTAAGGTCATGTTATCTTTTAATAATTTATCATTCTGTTTACGGAGCTCATTGTTATCAAGTATGACATTTTCAAGTTCGTTCTGCGAACTTTTTAGTTCCATCTGAAGGTGTTCAATGGATTCCCTGAGATCATTGCTTTGCATTGAGTCGAGTATTGTATGGTCCATACTTCTTGACAATGTTTTATCAGTCATGGCAGTTGACTCATCGTATATATGATCCATTTCCATTGTCAGTATGTGTGAGTCATGTGTTTCCGAGGTTGTACTCTTTGGAGTGGACCAGGGTGTTGACTCCTCTGACACGCTAGGTGTAACATATCCGGTTGGTTTAGGTGACGAGTGCCTTTTCCTGAAAGTCACATTGGATACTCCGGGACTGATCGTATTCTGCTCTTTTGCTTTCTGAATGCATGATCTGCATACCCATTTAAATTTCTTCCTTTCTTCTATATTTTTTAAGCGATAGACTTTCTCCGGATAGCCAGCACAATCAAATTCAAAATGATTGTTACATGTAGTGCATAATAATGTGCTTTTGTGATCAACTTGTTTTTTGCATCTAAAACAAGTAACACATAGCGGCTCCTTGCGGCCACTGTTAGTGCATTTAATTTTCGGCCCCATAATGTCTGCAACTATTTTTATTTAATTTTTGTTTTCCCCAAATCGGGGTAATTATTTTGCGTGTACAACACTAAGTTAACTTTGTCAGACCTGTTTTTTTGGTGGCAACACCAGTACTCTTTAGTTATGAAGGAGTACTCGCAATTTAAATTATGTTATTAAAACACAAAAAGAATCCCAGTTCGTGAGTTCCGAACCCCGACTCAGTCGTTCGTCAATCCAACTTAAGATAGACAGGCCATAGGAACGATATGTATAATGACGAAAAATGTGACTGCAAGCTAGTACTTATTTCAAATGGTCAAGGAGTCGTTAAACATGATTCATCAGAGTGGAATTTTTTCTTCACATCACAAGTTCATTTTTACTTATCACAAAAGTTTTGTTTGTTTGTAAACACTTTGTCACTTAGTTAATAGCGTTTTTATGTCAACAAAATTGGTTTGTTACTGTAAACAATGATTTTTAGTCTTTTATTCAGTTTTAGCACTTCACATAACTTGTCTTCACTTATTTAGTAAATACCACATAGTTTACGTAGATAACGTTTGTGCACGTACTTCACCACGTAACCGATATATTAGTGTAGTATGTTAGATAAGCTTTGTGCCAGATAGACCCGAGGCAGTCAAAATCTAAACCGATAAATTATTTTATTTCTGTGTTTTAAATGCATTTTTACTGTTTTTTTTTTACACCAGCGGTGATAATGACAGTAGCTGAGCTTGTACGCTGATTTCATTGATTATTATCCTTTCTCATCTTGACATCTTCTAGCATCTTTTTTATGCGTGTAGAAGATCCTCGTCTGGCCTTAATTTTAATCTTATAATTATAACCAAGGGCGATTCATGGAGATAACAACCCAACTATAAGATAATAATCAAAGGGCAACTGAAATTAGTCCTAATAACAACAAAATTAATTGCCTATTATTTTAATAAACGACTAGTATTATAGAGGATGTGATAGGGATTTATATTTTCTGAAGGAAATTAATGAGGCTTAGAAAGGCCACCTACATATGTGTGCAAGGTTTATCTAAAACTAGCTTCAGTACGTGTATTTCGGCTCCCGACTCGTTGGAACTAAACTCCTTGTTGGAAATACTAGTCGGATTTGAGTATTTTTTTTTTCAAATCCTACTATTTCCAACAATTAGCGCGTTATATTAATAGAAGTACTGTGTGGTGCCGGACGTCAAGGAATAGCACCATCCCATTTCTTCCCGTGGGTGTCGTAGAAGGCGATTAAAGGACTTACTAGAGAATGGACTGCCGCGATTGCTATACATTGGACCACCATACTGCGATCGCCAACCCGCCTTCCAAGCGTGGCGATTATGGCAAATTGCCCCACTGTTGGGGGAGGCTTATGTCCAACAGTGGACGTCTTTCGGCTGAAATGATGGTTATGAAAAAAACATTTTTTTTTGCAAATTCAACCTTACACTTAAAGTGGTTTTTACAAAGCAATGTCCAAAATTACTGACTGAAAGAAGACTGACGATTCTATGTGACACACATTGCGCCCTATTTATGCCGACGTTTTTGTGACGCTGATTCTGTATCTTGGGTTTTTTGTATATCAATGGCTTCTGCCCATTTTCGTTGTTACATTTCCATCAAATGTTGCGTGATGTATGTAATAAATTGAATTTGTATGCCTGTATCCTGTGCATTATACCGTTAAATTTTCATCGAGTTGCATAGTTAGGAAATCATTTAAGTTTATTCATAAAATATTAGATAATTTTAGCACTTGTAGCCTTGATATTTTACTGGCATATTTGTAAACGCTTGTAACATCTTGAATACTAATGTAAGTACTACTTTGTCGATCTTTATCTTAAGTTATGTCCATTATATTAAATAATCAACGAAAAATTTTTTTTTCATTTTTTAACCGACTTCAAAAAACGGAGGAGTTTGTTACGTCAGAGCTTCGCCATTTATTAAACTGATGTGGTTTTTGAGTTAGCTTCAATAATCCGTATTTTTTGCACTTAGTTAATATTGATGAGCCGAGATATAAAACAAGACCGTACCGTTCCGTGTGTTGCCGGACGTAAAAGAATAGCACCATACCATTTCTTCCCGTGGGTGTCGTAGAAGGCGAATAAGGGACTTACCAGAGAATGGGCAGCAGCGTTCTCTATGCATTTTTACCACCATACTGCGATCGCCAATCCGCCTGCCAAGCGTGGCGATTATGGCAAAACCCTCCCTTTTGGGGGAGGCCTATGTCCAGCAGTGGACGTTTTTCGACTGAAAACCTGCAAATAGCAAAAAAGTAAAAAATGAGAATAAATTTTTGGTATTTGACAACTTATGTGATCGCCTTTACTTTAAATTTTGCTTTGCCAGCTGTCAACCAAAATTCCCACATTCTTTGCAACCTCGCGCATCATTCAGCATCCATTTATACCAGAATGAATTTATACCAGAATGCCAATTCTAGTAATTATAACATTCAAAATCTATTTGCAGTGTCATCTCGGCGTCAAGCAAATGTCAAAAACTTGTCAAAAATGTATAGAAAAGCGATGTATTTTTGAAAGATTGAGACTGAGATCAGACTGTGAACGTTCTTAGAATTAGGAGAATTGTCCCGCAGATAATGAACATAAACCATACCCACATCTAATAATCTAAAATAACCTTCTTGATGTTATCGCTTTACCTGATGCCTATCTGTAGCATTTACAGTTAATTCATGGCTAAGACCAGTTAAAAAATATGGCCACAATAAATCAACATCCATTAATTTCAATTGGAGAATGTTCAAAGATTTTGGCGCCATTTGTAATCGAGTTACGAAGTATTCGGGTCCGAAGCACCGATGACCGATTATCACAACAGCGATCACTATCACAAACTGTGGCTTTCAAACTCGTTCCACATGAACTTACAACATGTCTTCAGAAAGGCATGTTTTTTTTTTTTTTTTTTTTTTTGGGGTGGGAAATCATCAAATAACTTCTCCCGCTCTGGGTGGAGCAGGAGGGCGTGTCAGACTTTTACTGACTAAAACCCACCCGTGTTCCTTCATTAGCCCGTATGCCAGGGGCTGTGGTATCTCTTTCAAACGAACCCGCACCCCTGACAGGCATCGGCCCTTGCGGGCCCCATCATTTTTTGTGCTGACATCTCTTTGAGGCGCGCGTGGAACACAACGCGCCGTCGACTTGGGCTTGGTCCTTACCGGACAGCGAGCTACCCATTACTCGCCGTCCGCAAGCCCATGCCTACGGTGGCCGGAAATCGGCCTGGGATTCCCGACGCCCAGGGCGTCTCCGTATCCTGCGGCGGCTGGGGTCGCGAGGGCGCATATGCTGCCTCTCCCTCACGTGCGCCGCCTCCCTCTTCGCGAGCATCACTGCTTCGCTGAAGGAGGTTACGGCTCCCCATGCCCTCTCGCTCCGTACCATGGCCTGGACCAGGGCCGGACGCGAGAGATCACCGCCGCCGATCGCCTCCACGAGGACACGGCGGTGCTCCGCCCAAGCAGGGCAGACCGCCACCGTGTGCTCCACCGTGTCCTCAGGGCGATCTTCGCAGTGGAAACACCCGGGCGTTTCCTCCCGCCCTATCCGAAACAGGAACCTCCCGAAACAACCGTGTCCGGTGAGGACCTGCGTCAGGCGGAAGGTGAGGACGCCATGCCGCCTCTCAAACCACTCCTCAAAGAGGGGACTTACCGCCGCAATCGTGGCGTGCCCAAACTTGCTTGCGGTTAGGTACCAACTAACCCTAAACTAAAACTACCTTTAAACCCAGCAGTGCATCATCAGTAAACAGTTTACAGTATCGTCTATATATAACATGATTATCATTGATCCCATCCACACAAAATATTTCCTGTAATTTTTCTTCTGCCAGCCACGATTCCACGTTATTTGAGGTCGGCACGACAAGATTTTTACTTACGTTCTCGACTTAAACATTTCAATAATTAGGTACTTTATTATTCTTCTTTCTTATCCCTAATCTTTTTTTTTGTCTGACTTCTACTTGTAAAATCTTTCTAATTATAAGTGACACCTCTATATAAAGAGGTGACTTCTTATTTGCCTCTGATTGTCACCTTCGTTTATTATATTTCTTCGAAGATAACTGTTTCTATTTTGCAGTTCTACTTCGTTTTGTGATATATTTGGTAATGCAGGCTTATCAGCTGCAGCTACATTTTTATCTCTATTTTTTGCGCTCAAGTACTGAATGAAACCATAAACATAGGTGATAGTGAAACCACTAGAAAATGCAAATCTTCTAAACAGTGTTTGACTGCCCGATCCTTGTGGTTTAATATTAATGTTTTATTTTTATTTCTGCATGTGCATAATTGAAACATCATTCGCTATTTGTATAGCTATAAGATTGGTAACATTTACAGTGATAGAGGATCGCAGCGAGTGCTACTAGTTGCTCAATTCTCGCCACCAACTTTATTTCCACTACATTTGCGAGTGAACGTATATAGTTCAAGATCGCTTTGGCAACACTGACTTGTATTTTGCATATACCACGACCAACTTACTTCTACCATCCACTTCAACCTTAACTGAAAGAATTAAAATTCATTTTTGGATGATCACAAACTTTTATCTCAAGTAACGTGGTGTCAATTCGCAAAACATTTTTTTCTTGCTTCTTGAATCTTAATTATATGGTATTAGTGTGCATAATTGATTGTTATTGATTATTTTTGCCACCGTTGGTAATAGTCGTTGGTTTTTTTTATTTTATTTTTTTAACACGTTATAGCGTGCGCATGATCTGTTACTATCTGAAAAAATGCTTCTGATTTTATGGGCTTTTGATTCTGTTTTCTGTTATTTTTGTGTGTGGAATTATTTACTCTGCTATCAGCGCGTACCATACTGATGCATACGTACCGTCTGTTGGGACAGGTCAGAGGGGCAATTCTGGTAATTTTAAGAACGTTCACAGTCTGATCTCAGTGTCAAACTGTCAAAAAATCCTATACATTTTTGTCAAATTTTTGAAATTCGATTGTCGCCGAGATGACACTGCGAACGTTTTTAATTAGTAGAATTGGCCTTCAGGTCAAAAGCTGCAATGACTCTTTCTTCAAAAGGCTTTTCCAGACATGATCCTGCATTGTTAGACTCACATAAAATTCTAATAATTTAATGTTTGGACTTTAAAAAGAGACCTCTGAGTTTGATTCGGCATTTCTTCTCAGGGATCAGTCAGCCAACCACGAACATCATAACCTTTTCCATATTATATTTAGGCACGTATACTATTTTTAGTAGCCAGACCCAATCGTGTAGGAAGAATTCTTTACCAAGACCATTTGTCACTATATCTTACAAGACACAGACATCATTATTGAAGATATGTAGGTACAGGGAAATTTTAGACATGACATTTTTCACTAAAGAATTTAATTGATGACATAGATGCATCTATGTCATCAATTAAATTCTTTAAATTCTTTACAGTAAATAAAACTAAATCATTTAGGTATTAACTTGACATATTGTTCGTGATAAAAATCGATATTGTTACTGGCATACGATTGACGATTGTCGATCACAATCAAATAGACGTCAGAAATGTTTCGTGACATTATGGTACCGATAAAGTCTAATCGATTGTAATGATTGATGTTTCGATTTAGCAATATATTGGTGTTATTATCGAGGCAAATCGTCGCGGTGATGAATGCAGAATTGTAGAACAAGCATTTACGTTGCCCTAGTTAGTTTCGTTTGTCTTATCGACTAAGCATATCATTTCAGTTCATAGAGTCATTAGGCTTGAAACTATTTCGAAAACGTTAAGTTAATATGGAACTTTAGAGGTATGAGGAACAGGGTGTAAAGTTCACTCATACCTATGATGGTAAAGGAGGATCCTCCGACCAGACGGGTATTGTGTCTGGTCCAGGCAACTGCCCGACAGTTGATGTCGGGATTTTGTACCTATCTGAGTGGCGTGGTATACTCTGATTGCGCGATGTAGAATTTCTCATATAGTTCGCCTGTGGCATTGTAGATGGCGCCACTTTTCTTCTTGCGTTTTTCGATTTTGTTACGAAGCATTTTTAACCCCCGACGCAAAAACGACGGGGTGTTATAAGTTTGACGTGTCTGTGTGTGTATGTGTGTGTGTGTGTGTGTCTGTCTGAGGCAACGTAGCTTCCGAACGGATGAACCGATTTTGATTTAGTTTTTTTTGTTTGAAAGGTGTATTAGTCGGGAGTGTTCTTAGATATGTTTCATCAAAATCGGTTCAGCCGTTTGAAGATTATCAGCTCTTTTCTGGTTGTAAAAGGGATTTTAGCCTCTGATCAACTCAAAATTTGTGATTCTATTACTTCAATGATATTAGACGAATAAAATAACCTTCAACTGATGCTAGAGCAACACCTGGAATTTCCAGGAAACCCAAGTTATTCACCATCAAACAGCAGAAGTATTGTGTTTGGGCTCATTGAAAAGGTCTCAATGAATAGATTATAGATAAATGGTGATTTATGGGAGACATTAAGTTTAAAAAGCAAGAAATAAAAATTAAATTTAAAATTTAAAAAACCCCCGACCCAAACAAAAACTCTAAAAAGTAAAAAATAATATTTATAGGCCTTTTAATTTGAACGTAATATTTTGATCAGGGCATTGTCAAGTCGGGGGACGGTCAATGAAAACGCCAAACAGAGGCCTAGCCGTCCCCCGACTTGACAATGCCCTGATCAAAATATTACGTTCAAATTAAAAGGCCTATAAATATTATTTTTTACTTTTTAGAGTTTTTGTTTGGGTCGGGGGTTTTTTAAATTTTAAATTTAATTTTTTTATTTGTAGTGCCGCTTCAAGTTATGTGCATCCGATGTGTAATGGAATTCACAACTTTTATTTGTCATACTCCTTCATATGCTTAGTTAGGAACATTTAGAACATAGGAACGTCTAGAGTATGGCTCTGCATGGCTTTTTCTTTTATCATCTCTTTCAGCCTTCATCTCAGTATTCACATTCTTTGTAACCGTAGATATATCATCTATATCTCTATAGGTAATAGAGATATAGATCTTATAAAGAGGTAAAAACTACCATTAACATTTGGAGAATTATTTTTGCATTTGATAGCCCAAGTTCTGATCGGACTCCGAAAATTCTTTCACTAGCAGAAAGCCACCGTATTACCGTGTGTCATGGGATATATTTTAGGCTAGAAGAAGAAACTTTTAAAATCCATCTATCGTTTATGATCCTCTTACCTTTAAAGCAATTGATTAGGGGACTGCACAGCATTTCTCATTTATTTTTCTTCCATACATCTCTGTATAAATCCATCTAATAATAACAATTCAATTATTATGAACAAAACTCACTGCTTAGCTTATTTTTGGCTATCCAAAATTTGCCCAATAGGTACTTAAGCCTACAGCGAACGCATGGGGCTATCAATCTTTATTAACCGTTGAGCAATTTCTTGTATAAGCCACAGTTATGTACAAAGTGACGTATGTACTTATACGATACTACACGACTTACATTATTGTTACATAAATGTTACCAATACTATTGTGCAAGTGATCCGATATGTAATGTTTTAATTGTTAAGATTAAGGTAATTTTCTTTTAGTGGTTACATGTTTCTTGAACTTATATCTAGCCTAGGTACCTATATCTAGCCAAGACAATAAAATTTTTGAAAAGTGAAAAAATGGATTTAGATTGATCGATTCCTATTAAGTTATCCTAAGTTCCATGAAAAGTACATACATAGATACAATAAGTAAATTTTAAAAGGCACCCCAAATAACGTTTAGATTTTTTGAAGTCTTTTATATCTTTGTCAGCTTTCAAATTAATTCACAGAATACTTTTGAAGCTATGGATGGCACTTAGCAAACTATTGCATATACATATATTTAACAACTTGATAACAAAGATCATAATAGTATACACCTTTGACCAATGTCGAGTCGACATCAACCTAATAAATTTTTAATGGTCTGCCAATCTCCAAATCCATTATCTATAAAAATGGCAAAAATGTCACGTTTGTTGTATGGGAGCAACCCTTAAATATTTGTTTTATTTCAATTTAATTATTTATTTTTAAAGTGAATATACAACTAAATAATCTGAGAATATTTCAAGCGTCTACCTCTTGCCGTTATCAATATCGAGCAAAAACGAACAAAAACGTTTGTTGTATGCGAGCCCCCTTAAATATTTACCTTATAATTTGTTTTTTTAGTATTTGTTCTTATAGCGGCAACAGATACTTATACATCATCTGTGAAAATTTCAACTGTCTATCTATCATGGTTCATGAGATACAGCCTGGTGACAGACGGACAGACAGATAGACGGACGGACAGCGGAGTCTTAGTAATAGAGTCCTGTTTTATCCTTTGGGTACGGAACCCTAAAAAGTAACTGAATTGTTAGTCTGTCAGTGTCAGATTTTTCATTCAGAGTATAAGACTGTTCATCATGTATGAAGATGGCTTAATGTCATTCTGCGTTATTACGACGCAATACGTAATGCTAAGTCGGTAAAGTAGATTCTAACGTGCAATGGACAGACAACAATAGCCAAAATCAAAAGTTATTTATTAAAATTAGGCTGAGAGTCAGCACTTTTCAGAACGTCAAAACACATAAGACAGTCCCACAAAACGCCCACCCGTCATCACTTTCTAGTGCTTTAGCTGCGAAGAAGAAGTGGCGCAACAATCTCCCCAGCAGGATTCGCAGCTCACTTAAGTTTTCAAGGGGAGATATTTGCAGAATAGCACTGCTTGTGAGTTTTAAAGCAGAATACAATTTCGCACAAGAGTTTCTATAGCGAAAGTCAGCGCTAATTATGGATTTTAGGCCTCATATCATCTGCCTAGACTTTACCCAACTAATCCATGCCCATTCCAAGGTTGCCTGGAAGAGATCGCAGAAAGCGGTAAGACCGCCCAGCAGTACAGCTAGCTCTCTGTTTAGTCGAATAGACTTGAGCCGAGAGGATAGCCTTTACTGTGAAGAACATATTTTGGATGTGACTGTACATTTATAGGTTCACTACTTCGGCAGGTAACTAAAATAGTACCTAGCTATTATTATAGTTCAGGCTCCAACTTTAAGCCACTTTTACTTTCGATTGTACAGTTAACCTACCTACTCGCGCAATGCGAACGGGTTTCTTATTGAAATATTTTTCAAATAAAACGATATAAGATAATGGAATTCTACTAGAATCTTCACGTATCTTTTTGTAGCAGAGACATAAAAAAAACTAAGCTAAGATTACAAAGAGAAAAAAATTGATTTTATGTATGTTTGTTTGTTGCGCTTTCACGCTTAAATGGCGAACGGATTTGGATGAAATTTGGCACATGGGTATACCGTGATTAGGACATAGAGTACTTTTTATGCCCATAATCCCACAGGTTCGAGACTTATGTCGATGAAACCGCTAGTGATGAATAAAATTGTTAAGCAAAATTTTTCAGTTTCCGTTTGCGTTTCATTTTCCGATTCACACGGTTGCTTTTGCTTAGTTTATTATTCAAAAGATTGTTGATTTTTTAAATTATTTAAAGCTCTGCTCTATGTGTTACTACTTCTGTCTTATCAATTTCATTAATAACCGGGGTTTCTTATCCGTATTATCCCTACTAATCCCTAGACAAAGCGCACACTGCGATGCGTTTTTAATAATCGCGTGTTCATGCGAAGTAAAATCGCAAACGCATATAATTTTTCAAGCAGATTCTTAGGCGATTTTTTACTGCAGTGCGTATTCTCTAGTAAGTATATTAGTTTTGTTCACAGATTGGCGATTATTTATCGCAATGATTAAAATACGTAGTGCGCGCTTAGCCTTACTAATATTATAAATGCGAAAGTAACTCTGTCTGTCTGTCTGCTAGGCTTTGACGCCTAAACCGTTGAACTTATCGTCATGAAATTTGGCAGAGATATAGTCTGGGATATGTAAGAGGACAAAGGGTACTTTTTTACACGATGACCGACATCTACGCGGGCGGAGCCGCGGGTAAAAGCTAGTTTTGGAAATACGAAAAATCATAAACAGCAGATGTTATACCGTAACCATCGAATCCATACATATAAGTGAACCATCTGCACAGCTGTATAGTAAAGTCATATGATCACTGACCGGCAAGCTGCCTTGCCGCGGGCGAGGCCGGTTGCGCTTGCGACAGCGACGGCTGCGCGTGCGCATCGCCACAGGGTAATGTTGTATTTACTGTTTTATCGTAATTTGGGTACGATAGAAGGCATTAGATAAATTTGGGTTCTAGTGTTATGTAGGACGTATCAGTTGGTTCTAGCCAGGTAGGTAGAAAACTAAATACCTACACAAGTGCACGTGCACTTTCTAGCCTGAAGCTCGGGGTCAACCTAGTTCAAGCAAATAGGCAACTGTGCGCTATTTCGGTAATTGCTAAGATATTTTCTGTAAATGTGCCCCTTTTTTATGATTAAACGATTATACATTTAAAAACTAATACCTATTACAAGGAAAAAAAACCTTCTGTCGGTTTCCAGTCTGTCAAACCAGTCTTACCAAAGCGCTAAAACTGGGTTGTGGAGGTCGGAAATGCAGTTGCTCTATGTAAAATACTGGTATTCAGCTGCATCCAGTAAGACTGGAAGCTAACCCCAACATAGTTGGGAAAAGGTCTGACATATTGATTGATTTCAAGGAAAAAATCTAGAAAAATTAGGTAGTACTCATATTTCGAAATGATGACAGGAACAGGATGCACATTTAGAGGTATGAGGAACAGGGTGTAAAGTTCACTCATACCTATGTTGGTATAGGAGGATCCTCCGACTAGACGGGTATTGTGTCTGGCGGGCAACTGTCCGACAGTTGATGTCGGGATTTTGTACCTATCTGGGTGTCGTGGTAAACTCTGATTGCGTGAAGTAGAATTTTTCACATAGTTCGCCCGTGACATTGTAGATGGCGCCACTTTTCTTTTTGCGTCTCTTGGAATTTGTTGCGAAGCACTTTTATTTGTAGTGCCGCTACACACACTTCGTGATAAAAATAAAAAAAAAACCGGTCAAGTGCGAGTTGGACTCGCGCACCGAGGGTTCCGTACAAACCTGTGGGTATATAAGTAAAAGTTCAAAATTGTCAAAAATATTTTTTTTTATATGACGAAACTAAAAATTTACGGTTTTCGTAATTTTTCCTATATCTGTACTATAAGACGTGACTTCGTACAAAATTTCAAGATTCTAAGTTCACGGGAAGTACCCTGTAGGTTTTGATTCCCGTGCGAGTTTCGAAAATTTGCGGAATTTTGCGGCCTAAATGGCTGTATCTTTTGATTGCGTTGACTTAGAAGGTTGATTTTTCTACAGCTTCCAGGGACAGTAGAACTAAGTATCATATAGAAATTTCAGTTTGATACCTCCACGCGTTCCTGAGAAAAACGGTCTTGACAGACGGACGGACGGACGGACGGACGGACGGACAACAAAGTGATCTTATAAGGGTTCCGTTTTTTCCTTTAGAGGTACGGAACCCTAAAAAACACTTAGGTCATAAGTAGTCTTTGATTTAATCCAGCTCAGGTAAAAGGTGGTACCTACCATGAAAACTGAAACACTTTTCCCCTTATTTATTTATTTATAAACGTTGGTTAAAGTCAAGTAATGATTAGCGACTGTTTAACCATACATTTTAGACGTTTAAACATCTCTATATATAAATAATAATATGCCCCTATCTGTGCTAACAACGAAAATATTACTTTCGGTTCGTAACTACTTCTACTTTTATGCAGGTTTCTAATCTATTAATTTCGATAATAATCTCGCAATAAATTCCACATGTAAGTATACCAATAATTTGTTAAACTACTGCCTCCATAAATACATAGTTACGTGAGTACCTATCTACTGTTAATTATCGAATGAAATTGTAATTGAATATTCATATATCAAGTATTTAAAACAGTAAAGGAATACCTACCTACACCCGAGGAAACTTATTTTGACAATATATTCAGGTTATTCAGAAAACTTTGAAAACGATTTGGCACCCTCTTGAAATCAGTGAATCTATTCCACTAGCCAAAACATGTTTGTCAGAAGATAAAAGTAGAAAAGTAATAGCAAATTCCACTTTTAAGGCAACATGAAAATTATTGATTTTTCGAAAAACTTTTCTGTAGTTAAATTTATGATCTAAATAACTATTTTCATTTTAAAATGAGTCGGAAAGGAGATATTGTTAAAAAAAAGGCTGTTCCTGTCGCCATTTTTTCAAAATGACGTTGCGAGCAGCAAACATACAAGGTAGCAAAGCGAAAATAGAAAAAAAACACGTCGGTATCAATAAAATCACTAAGTTTTAAACCTCCCATTACACTTTTCAGTTAAAACTACCAAATGACTGAGACCATATATGATATAAGAAAAAAGAAATTCAAATGACGAGGAATGCACTACCCCAAAAGACGGCAAGTAAAAACCTAGGACCCTGAAATTCGAATGTAAAACATATAATTCTTTAAAGTATTCAAAGACGCTACGCACTATATAGACAATCAAATAGCACATAAACGGCAATACCAAGCCACGTTAATTACAATCCAATAGTAATAAACATAAACGGACAATTTACGACCAAAATTAATACCAAATTGAAACCTGCATTACTGGAAACAAAATCGGTAGCCATAAAACGTATTTGTGGTCATCATTACCTAAGATTTAATATCCTAAAGTTATTAGATTTCGAAACATCTTTGTACCGGCGCGAAGCAAATTACTAGACAATCGAGGTCTGGAGAACGGATGGATGTGACAAAATGAATGAAGGCTAAGCGAGGAGCGGGTGATCGGTGAGTTAGGGCTGTCACAGACTATTTGAAGCCAAATACTCTGCCACGATGGTAACTTCAAGAAATGCAGAAAGTTACTTACATATTCATACACTAGCCTCAACTAGCCTTTGTTGAAGATCGTGAGGACGATTATAACTCGAGATTCTATGAAAAAGTTGTTGTCAATAGGCCAGAAAAGTTGGGTACAAGTTACGACTTCATTTAGGGTGACTGGTAATTAGTGACCGACATTTAAACACATGATTGTACTCATCATTATGAACAACTTTTACTATGGGACAAAACCTGAAATCGAGAAAAAATATCAGCTGTTCCCTACATTTATGTTCGCAAACTCGTCAAAATGTAGGGAACAGCTGATATTTTTTAAAAGTTTTATTCGGTAAAAGTTGTTCATAATGATGAGTACAATCATGTGTTTAAATGTCGGTCACTAATTACCAGTCACCCTATAAAGTCTAGAACCTGATATAAACATACTCAGGAAAAGGCTTACTGAACATATGTTTGTCAGCAAATCGAACTATGTAGGTATATTATCAGGCGCGGGCCCGGGGGGGGGGGGAGTCCTAGGGTTCATGACCCCCCCCCCCCCCAAAGCCGTAAACGTAAACCTTCTTAAAATAGTATTTTTTTGAAAATATAATAACTTTTCTTTTTGTATATGTAGTATTTGTCTGTGACCCCCTCCCAAAGTCTTTGGGTGCGACCGCGCCTGTATATTATTTATGTACATCGGCTTCTCGGTGGTCGTTATCTGATGCAAACTGCTGTATACAGAAAGCATTTTCAATAAGCGATATATATTTCCATTTGCATAAAAGATTCAAGCATCAATTTCAATTCATATTTAAGTTATACGTCTTCAGTTGCCTGAGCATCGTTGGCAGCCCTAGATATAAGTCAAAGATGCACACACACAATAGGAAAATATGTACTACTGTGTTGCAATGTTTGTTTGTTCATTGTTAATGCATTATATTGTCTGTTCCATGACGTTGGTTTAGCAATGGGAGACGAGGCTTGTCATCTCTGCTATTGCGGTCGACTGCTTGATCAGGTCAGGTACCTACTGTTGCCTTTTGCACTCGATTCGTTCATGGCTGTCTGATTTGGATATGTTCTGGCTTGCTGATAAGGTTTAAGAATTCTTCGTTATATTGTCTGTATCTTGTAATGATGTTGGTTTAGCAATAGGGGACGGGCCTTGTGGTCTCTGCCATTGCAGTCGGCTGCTTGGTCAGGTCCTTTGCACTCGATTCGTTAATGGCAGTCGGGTGTCGATAAGCTCTCTCTCAGTGATAAAATTTGATTAATTGCAGCTAGCAGCAGTTTTATCATCAAACTAATGTTTGTGTATGTGAGGATTGTCTTTAACTACGATTCGAGTAAAATTAAAAATGTTGGAAAGCTTTTAGTTCTATTATAACCTCCTTTACATAATTTCTACCTTCATGTTCTATTTCTTCAACTTGTGAAATTCACCAGTACAGTAAAATGGTCCCCTGTACCGTGTTTCGTATTTCTGTTGCTGGTTTCTTTATTACAATAAAATTGATTTTTCTATTACTGCTGCAATGATGCTGGTTACTCTTTGTTAGCTCTCTTTCATAGTCTTTTGTTTACAAACGAACTCCTTTCCTGCATTTCCTATAATATCATGTAAAATTAATTTGCTTGCCCTAAACACAAAATATGGACTGAACATTAACCCACTTATTCATAAACATTGTTAAAGTTAAATAGTGATTAGCGTCTGTTTAACCATACATTTTTGTGACGCTTAAACATCATTTAACTTTAATCATCGTTTATGAATATGGCCCAATCACCAACTTGTGCAACTATATTTCCTACAATTTTTTACGGCACCATTGGCGCAAGCTGCGTGTCGCGGGTTCGATTCCCGCACGGAACAAAAAATATTTGTATGACCTACAAGTAGTTGTTCCGGGTCTGGCTGTTTGTGTATGTGAGTTTAAACGTTTGTAAACGCACCAGCAATACAGGAGAAATTCCTAGTGGTTGCCACACTAGGAATTTCTCCTGTATTGCTGGTGCGTTTAAAAAAAACTTATTCTTATTTGAATGTATAATATTTATACTTAGTTATATACCTACTTATTTCCAACTCTTTGCTAATGTCTTGTCTGTAGCCCTTTATCATAATATAACAAGTATAATAGTAGGGAATCCGTGACTTAGATTAGTCTTATAAATTGGTTTCGTAATTATCATGTTCCATCTAAACTCGTATAATATAATGATGTACACGGCAATCTAGTCATAAACTACTGGCAAACGTTATAGTTTATGTTTTAATGACTTTAGTGATGCAAATAATGAGACAATGTTTATCAAGCTGTTTGAATCAATGTGGCTGATTGCTAGCAAAGTAATCTTAATTTATATTAATGATAAAGCTGAAATGTGAAATGAGTTCGTTTATTGGTTTGTTTGAACGCGCTAATGTCTGGAACTACCCTTCGAATTAGAAAAAAAAATTTGTTTGCATTTTATATTACAATTCTTGAGTACGGTTTTAGGTTATGTAACATCACGCTACCAACCTATGGGGCCGATCAAGAAGAAAAAAAAGTCGAAAAGCGCTAAGCGAAAACTAACTAATACCGCGGGCGATGCGACGCGGTCAGCCAATCTCGCCTAAAAACATGAAAATGTCGAAAAACCCATAAGCATAATCTGCTGGGACACAGGCCTCCTCTCTATGGGATCGAGTGTGCCGTAATACACTACGCGGGCCCAGTGAGGGTTGGTAGATGTCGCATAGGGTTGCCAACCGTACTCTAAATTAGAGTACTTTTTCTTATGGGTGTACTAGATAATCTTTAAAACACTAATAGAGTACGCCAAAACAGTTTTTTTTCATTAACTGATTTTTTGAGGCAAGTGATTTCGTTTTTATGCGGTTTTTCTATATTTTCCAATGTGAGACTTGACTTTTTTCGATCATGAATGTAAAATGGCGAGAAGAGAGGAACAATTGAACGAGGAACGATTGTTGTTGCTAAACTTGTCTTTAAAATTTTGCTTGCTATGTTTTATCCTGGCTAAACATGCTTGTGCCTCAATTTGTATTTAACACCATTGTATACCATGTTTTACGCAAATAAATATTCTATTAAAATGAGCTCCTGATATTATATTAACTTAGAATTAGGATGTTTTTGTAGTCCTACAATTCTTTTAAAATCAATAAAAAATGTTTTACCGCAAAAATCTCTAGAACGTAGATAAATAAAGAGAAGTGAATAAATGGTAGGTACTCTATTTTATTAATCTGTACTCTTTACTTACACCCTCAGAAATCAGAAACACTCTGCTTCTTCTAGAAAAAGTTGGCAACCCTAATGACACATGTCTTCGATTTTTTATTCTAGAACATCCGGCTTTTTCACGATGTTTCCCTTCACCGTTTTGAGCAATGGTGGTGAAATAATTTGAACAAAGTAAAGCACCTGTCTGGTTTCGAACCTACGATCTAAAAGTCTTAAATCGCAGCCGTTACCACTGGGCCACCACTGTTCTCAAAAAGCCCGAAATCTAGTAAAAAGTTCAAAACAAGTTCGTGAAAAACAAAACCCTGTCTTTGCTGACACACAGTCGGGAAATAAAAATATTGCCCAAGCACATTCATCTTGTTAAGCTACATATATTATCTTGGTTCATACATAATACCATTTAAGTCGGTATCCTCGTGCGTCACAGACAGTTTTCTCGTAGGTATTCGTCATAGTACCATAGTATAGCTTGGTATGCCGGTGATGTAACTACAGTTCCGTGGTCTAGGTACCACTTTAAACCTAGTGGTTTAGCGCACTGCCATGTTGTACTGATTAAATTCTTCTTCTTAATACGATACAAGTTTATTGTGTTGGTATCAAAAAAGAAACAACCGAATTCCAAAAAAAAAACTAGCTACAGACTGCTGGCGTCTGTACCTACCTAGTGTTTTTTTTTCGGTTGTATATTTTTTTCATCAAGCTACCCCAATCTGTTAAATGATAGATTTTCATCATTATTACATAAAATTAAGGTTCATGTTCAATTGGAAAAATTTGACAGATTGGGTTAGCTTGATGTGCTGGCGTCAGTAAAACGTGAAAAATAACTGTAATTTCGGAAGTCTTTAGTTTTGTATTTTTAGTTTTGTAAAATCACTGAACAGAACTTGACCGAAACGAAAAGAATTTTTTTTAACGGGTTTGTAAATGACGGAGTTCTACTAAGGTAATGGATATAAAGGAATTCAAGTCGTACTAACCAGTCAGCGAGGAGGAGGACTGGCTGCCCAGGGTGTAAAGTCGGCATTTTCAATTCTCTGTAGGTTATTAACACGTCAAATTTACGCCACACTTACACCCAACATACGTAATTTAAAATACTTAGAACCGATCAAAAAGTTTTTCCAAACGGTTGTCGTGAAATCTACAAAAAATACTCGTTTTCAAAATAAGGGCACAGACATGCGTAGCCGTAAACTTAATTTCAAAAATATGTAGAGCGCGGTCTAAATAAATCAAATTATAATTAGTGGCTGCACAACATTGACCGTAAGAGCAATAAATCTTGC
Organism: Polymixis flavicincta; assembly: GCA_949987655.1. Taxonomy (NCBI): domain Eukaryota; kingdom Metazoa; phylum Arthropoda; class Insecta; order Lepidoptera; family Noctuidae; genus Polymixis; species Polymixis flavicincta. The sequence goes on from OX465187.1 coordinate 5,556,031, forward strand.
GCCGACGCAGTTCCGAATGCAGTGTTTACTACAGAACTAGTTTACGCGGTTTAAACGATGATCACATGCATGAGAAAATAGCACACCTTTTAATTTTACAGCGCTGTATACTTACATGTAGGTACTGGGTACCTACCATTATAATATTATAATGTAACATTGTTGCGAAGAAACTTTTTGGTATAATTGTGGATGGCGATGAAAAGCAGGCCGAAGAAAAGACGGAGACATTGTAAAAATATAATAGAAAATCTATGATACTCGACAATATTGTAGCTTTCCATAAGTGATAGACTTTTCGGAATCGGATTAGTTGTTTCGAAGATTACCTATCATACCCAACCCAACATACAAACTCACTATTATACCTCTTTATAATATTAGTACAGAAGTTTTTGACGTCTAACTAAAAAGTAACAGCAAAATGTATAATTATAAAAATATAATATTTGCAAACAACTCGGAAACTGTGTTGAAGCATGCTTGGCCTTAAATCGGGCATAGACAAGTAAACAAACAGAAGCTCAGTATTTCCTAAATGTGGTATTATAGTATAGAGTAAATGTAAACAACCGAAAAAATCACAAAAAAATGTGTTAAATTGTTAAACAAATATAAAGTGTTACTTACTTATTTGTTCTAGCATTCATGAATAGGTTGAGTCCTTGTTTTTAAATTACATATCTGGTTTTAGTGGAATTATTGTAAATTTGTAATCGTTCTACATAAAGTTAGACGTAATGTATGTAATCTGTTTAGCCTTATTAACTTGCGGTTGTAATTAAAATTAATTTAAAAAATTACATTCATTACATACATTGTTCGCCTGGAAAGCCGAAGAATAGGAAGTCTAAAAAAAAAATTGTATTAGCTGCGCCCCGCGGTTGCACCCGCATAGGTTTGTAGCGGCACTACAAATAAAAATGCTTCGCAACAAAATCGAAAAACACAAAAAGAAAAGTGGCGCCATCTACAATGCCACAGGCGAACTATATGAGTAATTCTGCATCGCGCAATCAGAGTTTTCGACGGCACTCGAACATATACAAAAATCCCGACAACAACTGTTGGGCAGTTGCCCGGACCAGACCCAATACCCGTCTGGTCGGAGGATCCTCCTTTACCAGCAAATGTATGAGTGAACTTTACACCCTGTTCCTCATACCTCTAAACTGGTGACCCCGTGAAAGAACGTCAGCGCAGCCTTCGTGCAACACTTCGGCGTGACGTCATCATCAACATCAAGATCACTTCCTCAAGCTTTCGAGCGGCGAGTCACACAGCCAGCCAGCACCCTACGGCTTCAACGGGTATCCAGACCACCTGCATGCAGCGAACCGCATGCCTGGTCATCACCCACAGCCTTATCAGCAACCATGGCCCAGCACACTGCACTTTCGGCCGGTCGAGAGCCCAATCTCCCGGTCGACGCCAGCAGTCAGCCTCAACCTCTCAACCCAGCGCTGTACCAGATCCGACTCACTGGAGCATAACGCAGCGCAACCCCGACTCACTGGGGAATCGTCGCAAACAGTTCCGACTCACCGCGAACTATGTGACACCCGGTTCCGACTCACTGGAACCACAACTGGCACTGGCAAGCATCATAACATGCGCTGACTCAGCCCACTATCGACCTCCGGTCTCCGGGGGGGAGTGATGTAGCGGCACTACAAATAAAAATGCTTCGCAACAAAATCGAAAAACACAAAAAGAAAAGTGGCGCCATCTACAATGCCACAGGCGAACTATATGAGTAATTCTGCATCGCGCAATCAGAGTTTTCGACGGCACTCGAACATATACAAAAATCCCGACATCAACTGTCGGGCAGTTGCCCGGACCAGACACAATACCCGTCTGGTCGGAGGATCCTCCTTTTCAATAGGGGATGAGCGAACTTTACACCCTGTTCCTCATACCTCTATAGGTTCAATCGCGTGGGAATTTCGGGTATGTTTTAAATCAAGTCATGACCTACCCATGTATCAAATTGCATCCAATGCCGTAATATTTTCTTTTTGAATGGGAAATCATCAAATAACTTCTCCGGGTAGAGCAGGAGGGCGTGTCAGACTTTTACTGACTACCCGTGTTCCGGCAGTTGCCTGTGTGCCAGGGGCCACGGTATCTCTTTCGAACAACCCGCACCCCCGACAGGCATCGGCCCTTGCGGGCCCTATTAGTTTGTGCTAGATCATCTCTTTGAGGCGCGCGTGGAACACAACGCGCCGATCCAATGCCGTTCAGTCGTTTTAGCGTTAAAGCTTAACAAACAAACGATCACTTTCGCTTACATTCTCGGCACCCCAATTTAAAGTCAATTTAACCCTTATTTACCTACACTTTTCACAAATTGACATATCCATCCCGCATTTGTTTCTAACCACCAATTATTTACCAATTATTTTATTATTTATCGCACCAAGAAAATAACATGTATCAAATGCATTTCAATCTTCTCAAGTATCTGTTAGTCTTTTATCTACAATGTGACTCGATTGTTAAATTGGTTTAAACTTACACGCCTGTAATCCCTGATGGGTTTTTTTTTTTTTTTTTTTTGGGTGGGAAATCATCAAATAACTTCTCCCGCTCTGGGTGGAGCAGGAGGGCGTGTCAGACTTTTACTGACTAAAACCCACCCGTGTTCCTTCATTAGCCCGTATGCCAGGGGCTGTGGTATCTCTTTCAAACGAACCCGCACCCCTGACAGGCATCGGCCCTTGCGGGCCCCATCATTTTTGTGCTGACATCTCTTTGAGGCGCGCGTGGAACACAACGCGCCGTCGACTTGGGCTTGGTCCTTACCGGACAGCGAGCTACCCATTACTCGCCGTCCGCAAGCCCATGCCTACGGTGGATCCCTGATGGGTTAGACAGAGGTGTACGTAAGTATATCCACAGTTCGCAGTTTCACCTATCACAGGCCTATTGCCATCAAAATCAAACTGCCAAGCCTTTTCTCAACTATGTTGGAGGCGGCAGTCTTAACGGATGCAGCAGAATACCAGTATTATACATGGAGCGACTGCCTATCTGATCTCCACAACCCAGTTACTGGGTAAAACGATACCCTTTGGTTAGACTGATTGGCAGACTTTCGGGTTTCTGACGACCCGTTACGACTGTCAAAGATCGAAGAATGACAGCCGGGACCAACGGCTTAACGTGCTTTCCGGGGCACGGAGGAGTTAATTGATACGTAAAGATGCAGCCTTCCACGGATCCACCGCAGCAAGCATAATTTAGCCTGATCGATCGACCCGTGATGTTATTGGGCGGTTTAAAAGTCTACAGAAGAATAATGATGGCAAGTGGAATTCCTCACGCGATATCAAAGTAAACAGTCTATGGTTACGCCATATTTACTGGTGATCTTGACACGGCGTTTGGTCTTGGATATTTTCGCAATTATTTAATTAGTTATCGCATTCTCGTATGCTACGACGACACAAGTTTAGTGCGTGCTATTGGTATGGAGAATTGGACATATCATTCATGGTGATAATTACATCGTCGGTTTTTTATGTACTTCTCTCACGAGTGTTGCTTTCGAAAGATGCAAGGTTTTCTTAAATTCTTTGTCTTCCTGCCCTGGTCTCAAGTTACTGAGGTCGCCAATGGCAACCTTTTCTTTTTATAACTATCATCTCTCCCACATAACATCATGCTTTGTTTCTGGGTTGGGCAGAAGAAGAACATTTCGCTCAATGTTTCAGTCGCATGTAATAGAGGACGAGCCTATTGCTATCAGAGTTTTCAGCACCAACTGGTGGGGTCCGCAAGGGCCGATGCCTGCCAGGGGTGCGGGATGTTCGAAAGAGATACCGTGGCCCCTGGCACACAGGCAACTGAAGGAACACGGGTGGGTTTTAGTCAGTAAAAGTCTGACACGAAGAGCGGGAGAAGTTATTCGAAGATTTCCCATTCTCAAAAAAAAAAAGCCTATTGCTATCAAGTTGGCACACATCCAGACTCCAACCTGCTACTGAGAAATTCCAGATAGAAAAGTCCAATACCTCTTTGTCCGACCTGGGAATCAAACCCGGGACCTCGTGCTCAGCAGTCGTGCTTGCGACCACTAGACCAACGAGGCAGTCTCTCGCACAATACATTCATCTTTTCTTTTGTCTTGCTCTTCCTCTCAATCCATCTCCATTTAATGTTGGCAAGGTTTTATAAGATTGCAAAGTTTCATTTGCAAAGCGGTACCTGGTACCTAATGGTACACTCAGAATCCACCAATTACCGAATGTTTTAGTTAACAGGGCTGATTATTTTGCCCCTTCTTAGCCGGGTATCCCAACTTTGGACTACTATGTGACTACCCAATCTGAAGAAAAAAAAAAACAAAAGCATGACGACGGTTTCTGCAGAAGGCTTAGTGTGACGCTTTCTATTTATTTCTACTCTACCGTAGAATATAAATTGCTTGTCTACAGTTCTCGTTCGTTCGTTTCATTTTTGTTTATTCTGTCGACAAAACGCTTATCTACGGTTCTCGTTCTGAGCTTGCAGCTAGATATAATCAGCAGGCCTAGACAAAACATATTTCTGTTAGCGTTCACGCCAAACGCTACACCAAAATGTATGGGAATGACATTACCTGCGGAAAGGTTACGTCGTGTTCTTTCCGCAGATAATGTCATTCCCATACATTTTGGGGTAGCGTTTGGCGTGAACGCTAACAGAAATGTGTTTTGTCTCTAGGCCCTGATAAATGGAGAGGCGTCATCCTACTTATCAACACAGTGACGCTAACATACAGTACTTCCAACGACTCCAAATTTTCGGCATTATGCACAGTGACAGCTTCTCGTATCGTGCACATAAGTTTGACATCACATGACGTATGTCCATCAATCGCCATCCAAACAACACATGTTACGTCACAAACGTCAAGACGCAGTTAATTGAGCGCTGCGCTTGCGCTCATCTGGTGAAAGCTGATTGGCTAATATTGTCCGTCAACTTGTGACATAAACATTGCGTTAGTTTTGATGATGCGTGCTTTATTGGCCTTATGTATGTGATTTATGAAGTCGGGAATGTTGAACCGTTGATTAATTTATTTGTTTAGTGAGGTCAGATAGTTAAAGCTGCGTTCAGGGTTACCGCTATCTTCCTCACTTTCCAACATGGATAAAAATATGTAGGTAAGCTTAGTTTTTCGTAAATAGGTACCTTCTACATACTTCTACAATAGATACTGTCGAATAGATTCTGTAGGTTTGTAGACAATTTTCATTTTGCTTTCTAAGTACCTGGTTCTTAACTTATTGACATGCCTATACTGTCTTCTCATACTTACTCGTAATATCACTATAATTTGAAAACATTGTAAAAGCCAATTATTTTTTAAAAATTTTCTTCCCGGCTCTTCTGGACAGGAAACGACCAATTGGAACCGTGCACCGAGCTTCTGACGTTTCATACGTGCCCATGTAGGTTAATGTGAAATGAAATATTTTGATTTTGTATAGACATGTGCTTTTAAATGATCTCTGACAATGGGAGACATAGTAACAAGGCCTTAGGAGTGGACTAAACTACAAGTTACAAATTTAATGCAGTTTAGGTCAATGCGCAGCTAAGCCTGCCAATTTCAAATTTTACTGGGTTTTGCTTATTGCAGCCTGCTTTTTCACAATGAGATTTACGACTGCAGGAGTGATATAAGTATACTGTATATATAATCATCAATTTCATATCAATCGTCAAACTTTGGTAATTTGCACACCTAAGCAATTGCATTTGATAAATCTTAAGATAACTACGTGGAAACTGTCGAAGATTGTGTAATTGAAAGAAGTGAAGATAATCTGCCTACTTTTAAAAAAGCTTCCCATATCTAAACCACACCATGATGGAGAACTATTTCAATAAGAAAAATCTACTCATGGGATGCCGTTACTTTTCTATTACTTTAATACTTAAGAAACGGATTATGATAATTCAGTAATGCGTGACTGTACAAGTACTCAATGGATTGTACAGTTAATCCGCGTATTAAAGACGCTAGGTGAAGCTTATGCTAATGTATATGATGGGTATCAAATACCAGTATAGCTTGCTTCATCATCATCATCATCATATCAGCCGAAAGACGTCCACTGCTGGACGTAGGCCTCCCCCAGGCTCCTCCACTTCGACCGGTCTTGTGCTTCCCACATTCAGCGGATACCCGCGGTCTTCGCAAGGTCATCGGTTCACCTTGTGGGAGGCCTTTCCACTCTACGTCTTCCGGTTCGCGGTCGCCACTCCAGAACCTTTCGGCCCCATCGGCCATCTGTTCTGCGAGCAATGTGCCCTGCCCACTGCCACTTAAGTTTGGCAATTCTTCGGGTCGGTTACCTTGGTTCTCCTGCGGATCTCTTCATTTCTGATTCGATCGCATAGGTTCTGGTTTCTGGTTCGATGACCTATGGTACACAGACGTGGTCGCTCACAATGGGCCTTATCAGAAGGCTTAAAGTCACCCAAAGGGCAATGGATAGGGCTATGCTCGGAGTTTCCCTAGCTTGCTTATTCGTCAATAATTGCAAAGTCTAAAAGAAGTAGTCGAATATAAGTGACTACTCACACTTATTTAGCGCTGTTCAGCTTTTGTCCATAGAAAACAACGATTTTGTATAGAGTCCGTTCAGCTTTCCGCGGCTGATCGGATTCGTACACATCTCATACACAATCATTGTTTTCTATTGACAAAAGCTGAACAGAGCTGAATAAGTGTGAGTAGTCTCATAGACGTAGCATTTATGAATTGTTTCTTTAGATAGGTAAGCTTTGTAGGTATCGCACTGTGGGGGTTTCGGATCAGTCTTTTGAGAGGTAGCGAAGGTCCATCCACGTGCAGATGGTGACCACCGGGGTGGTTTTAGTGAGGTAAAAATCCCATACGCCTCGGTCTTACCCCGAAAACCCGGGCGCCTTTTGAAGGTTTTTCCCAGAAAACAAAAAAACTTTGACCAGTGCTCAACTAAACGTTCTTTGATTAGACAAATCTAAGTAGTAGTTTGCCAGGCACCTATTTCTTGACTAATTAATCTAAAGTTGCGATAGGGGCGCACTGTAGTTAGTAATATGTTCTATAATTAATTTTAGCATTCAATCGTCCGTTAAAAGTAAAGTTACAGACTTCAATCCATTTTGCAACCTCAATTACCTAGACGTCAGTTTCTCAATCTCTTATGTGAGACTTTTGTGTCCATTTCCGAAACCCACAACCTATGTCAAGAATGTCAACGTGATGGTGTGTTGACATTTAAAAAAACAGGTCTCCATACCCGCATTCTTGTTCAACAGCAATACAAAAGAAAGGGTACCACAAGAAAAATGTTCACGTTGACCATCAACAGACACAATTATTACTAGAAATTTGCTAAAACCCACACTAAGAGCGTAGATTTTGTATTACACTGACATATTACCTCATTAGTTCGCAAATTGTTTTGCATAACTGCAGACCATAAATGATTTATTATGTAATAAATAAGGTTTGTCCGTCGAGCTTGGCTTTAGGCGCATTCGTTGTCAGTTCTTGCTGTCATTGTTGTTTTGACCTGTGCGTTTGCTTGGTCATCATGAGGTAATAATATAATTCTTCGATCTATTGTGTTGGTATTGCGTATAGCTGTGGCGAGACGTTTCTTTAACCCTAACAGCTGATAACCATCTCACTGTGGGACCTGTTGGTGATGCTCTACCCAAAAATGATGTCTTCGTAAATTTGATATTTCCGTCACATCATTCATTACTCTTTAAAAAGTCCTCTTCGAGCCATAAGTATACAGGATAAGTTTTTATCCAGAGCGCAAACTGTAACCATGAATTCAGCATATAATTCTAGACGCAGAAATTTTTCGCCGGTTGTAAAAAAAAAATCAGCTGTTCCATACATTTTGACCGCATAGGTATTGTGTTTTTCTATGAAACAGCTGATTTTTTTCTGTATAACCGGCGAAAAATGTCTTTGTACCTTCCTTTTTTTTCGGGTGGAACCTTCTAATGGCTCCCGGAACTCTGGATTTTTACCTCACTAAAACCACTATGGTCATCATGGAATGGGCACCATTGCCTCTCAAAAGACCGAGCCGTAACCCACTCTGGCAACGCCTGTTAGACCACATCTCTTGGGACTTATACCTCCTGGAACAAACCTTGAAGTGCTGAGTATTAAAATTAGCGCAACCACAGTAATCTATGTAATTAATTACAATTCCATACAAGTACCTAATAATTTGACAAACAAAACAATCAATTGGCACTAAGCTCTCTAAAGGTCAGTAGTGCCTTTACTCATTGTCTATGTTTTTCAACGCCTCAGGTGAGCCCGGAGATTAGCTAATGACTTTCAATATGTCATTAGTTTAACTGCTTGGGGAAATAATATCATGGACACGAAGTAGAAAAAAAGAAATAGGATCTTGTGGTGCTGATTCTAACCTCGTGTTCACTTCTCCAGTTTTTGCCGCATCTACAGTAGGCCATACTTGCGGCTCATCAACATCACCCTTAAGCGCGGGCTTGCGGATGGCGAGTAATAGGTAGCTCGCTGTCCGGTAAGGACCAAGCCCGGGTTTACCACGCGCGCCTAAGAGATGTCAGCACCAACTGGTGAGGTCCGCAAGAGCCGATGCCTGCCAGGGGTGCGGGTTGTTCGAAAGAGATACCGTGGCCTCTGGCACACAGGCAACTGAGGGATGATGATGATGGGACTCCCTTTTTCGCACCTAGACTCCCATTCAGTCCATTGTGCGTGGGGCAACTGCCCAATACGGGTGGGTTTGAGTCAGTAAAAGTCTGACGTGCCCTCCAGCTTCACCCAGAGCGGGAGAAGTTATTAGATGATTTCCCACCCTCAAAAAAAAAAACCGTTAACCTAATATATTTAGAGTCAAAAATACATGTTGCAACAACATGTATTTTTCCTCAATACTTCTCTATTAGGCGTCATCTCCGTAGTGACCCCGTTTCTAGCCTTAATATCTTTCGCACAGTCCATCTATCGTTCCCTTGGTCTTACCCTACTCTTATACGAGTAGCAATGATCATACTTGTCTCTGATATTTGAATTAAAAGTAATTAAGTATTTTGATTTTGTGAATTGAATGCCCAGCTTGCACCGTTCTAGGTATACACCGATAAATTTTAATGGTTGTTTTCCCGCAGCTAAATGGTTTTGTCTTCGTAATACAATCGTTTTATAAACAAAAAAATGGCAGATTAACCAACCGTTATGAAAAATCACCACCGTGCGAGAGTCTATTTTGCTTTGAGCATTTATGCATCGCTGTTCCCTTTGTCTGCGGCGCGTGCGATTCGAGTAGTATACAAGTTCCCTCTAGTGTTACTTTTGATTCTCACATTTTCGAGTTGATGTTTTTTTTTTATTATTTATATGCTTCGAAACTACTCCTTATGGCAAGTTGTTGGTTCTGCTGCGGGAAAACAACCATTAAAATTCCTCGGTCTGTATACACACAGCCAAATCATTTAACCAATCAATGTTATTCATGAGTCTGTCAATAAACATCAAAAGCTTAATCAAAACTAATATAACTTAGCTACTAGATGATCCTTTCAGTAAGAAATCCAAGGCTGCAAATAAATAATTCAGTGTGCTATAAATTTAAATAGATTCCGTTAATGCAGTCGTGACGGACCGTAAAAGCAGATGTAACAATGACGATTGCAGCCAAACGATTATATTCAATATAATATATTATTGCATGACAGCTGATCTGATCTTAACTTGAAACTAGACTTTATTTCTGACTGTGCTTGCTTATGAAATATTTGATTTGCATCAAGAGCACATAAGGAAGACGTTTAAGCTTTATGAATGGGGAAATATGCCAAATAAAGGCCTATTTCTACGTAAGTAAGCTGAAGTGGCAGTGGGCTGGTCATGTTTCTCGAAGTACCGATGGTCAGTGAAGCAGGCGAGTCCTGGATTGGAGACCGCGTAACGGCAAGCGTAATGTGGGACGCCACCCAGATGGACCGACGACTTTGAAAAGCTGGCTGGGACAGACTGGATGCGGAAGGCGGAGGATAGTGTTGTGGTGCAGCCTGGGCGAGGCCTATGTCCAGCAGTGGACTGCGGTAGGTTGAATTGATTGATTGAGAATTATCTATATAAGGTTTCAATGATGATGATTAGAACTCATACTACCTAGCGTTTTCCCAACTATTTATATATTATGGTGTATTCTAACCGGGTGCAGTTAAATTACCTCCACAATCCAGTAATGACTGTCAAAGATCCACGAATGACAGCTGGGTGGTGTTTTCCGAGGCACCCCCGTGCCTCGGAAAACTTGGTATGCAAAGATGGTCACCCATCCATGAACCAACCGCAGCAAGCGTAGCTTCACTTGGTCGATCGACTCGTCCGGCTTTTATTACTTAGCCATTAGCCCTTACTGACGATTTCAACGAATACATATCTATTTATGGTTTTGCATAATTGCATACATCTATATCTATACATATAATAAATCTGTAAAGGAACTTTTTCTGTACATTTAAAATATTTCGAAAATAATTGCTTGGGGTGCTAAGGGATAATCAACAGATGACATTTTAACCCTTATCAAAATTTTTGTCTGTAGCTCGGTTTTTCAGTTTCTATGTTGAATAGATCAAGTATCACGTCAAAAGAACGAAACTAATATGGTTATCTTTCATACTCAAATATTGTTTATAACTCAGAGTTTATATTAGTCTTTGTTTCATCGCAATCGCTTCGGTCAACCTATCTAAATAATTTAAAGTGTGCGAGAAGAATTTATTTACGTAATGTTGAAACACTTAGCGACATCTATTGGCGTGAAACGGTACTAACGAATACTTAATATTAACACGTCATTCTCATTTAAGTTACTTACTGTGTCTGTGTTATTTCAAAAAGTAATGATACTGATTACTAAAATCGCTTTCCGTTGGTGGTTGATTCCCACGAATCAAAAAAGCTAAAAGAATTTCAAATAAAAAGTTGTGATAATATTAACTGACGTGGTGTTCTGAGTCATATACCTAGAATGCAATGTTAGATAAATATTTATTAGTTTTATCAATCAAATTAATACAAATAGAGGGGAAGAAATCTCATTTTTAATTGTGATAAAAGTCGCTACCCATCTAGCATAATATAGCAAAATTAGAGCGGCTAGAGGAACATCTAGAGAAATTCTTAATCTCTAGCGTCAGTAACGCCATCTAGGTTTGAATAGCAAACATGCAAAGACAACAACTTGATTTCGCGCGAAATTTGATAATGTTAAATTTAAATGCGTCTTTACAGCATTACTCGATTCAATTAATGGGAGTTTTGGGAGTAAAGAGTTGTAAATACTTATGTGCTAATTTTCGTGATGTTAGTTTTCGAGGTGGGGAGGGGTTCAAGCGAGGTCGGATGGTGAAAGTCAGGAAAAAAAAAATCCAAAATTGCGACCATAACTACTGGTGGATTTGAGTAAATAGATAGGTTTTCACACGGGCAACTGTAGTTATGTCGATGCTCTTCCGAGCAACATCGCTTACAGAGAAGCATTTTCTTAGTTAAAACAAGTTTAAAAATGTATTTATTTATCCATTTGACATCTCCAACAAAGGATACATTACCTACACAGGAACAATAGAAATCACAATAGTAAAATATTGACAATTTTAAAGTCGCTTCTTTAAATATAATTATTTATTGGTCTACAAATAAATGTATGGCTGAACAAAAGAAACACTGAAACATTTTTGATTACAATTTACAATAAAAAGGCATCGCAACTGAGAGTCGCGGAGGATCGCTCTGTTACGTCCATTATCCTCGGGATCGGGCTCTCTCTCTTCCTGCTGCCTGCGTCAGCAGCGGGGAGAGAGGTGGGGGCGCGCGCGGTATAGCACTACGTAGCAACAACATCGTACTTACTATGTTCATAGTTTTTTTTGCCTGGTTTGGTTTTTTTTTCAACAGCGCTTTTAATGTGGATAATGACCGACGTTACGGGGCGTAGGTAATGGTAACATTCGCAGCGAGCATGTCTTTACGCCGTGTGCTAAAATCAGTGTTGCTCGCTCGCATGTTTTGCCGTAGGTACTACTGACTGCACGAATACTTGCTTGGTAACATATTAGGTGCATTTTGACCCGTGACGCCGGTCAGTATCCACCTTTACAGCGTGATCTTTCTTCATCGTGATAACGCCATGGTCCCACGGGCCGTTAACTGACAGGTGGCGTCAGGTGTTACTGCACTGCTACCTGTCGAGGCCTATCGCAGTCCGTGCAGAGCATTCCCACTGCTGTGGTTTTATTCAGTGGTCAACGTTTGATAAACAAAGCTAAAAGACACGCGCCTGTACGGGCCGAAATAGGCGCCCGCCCCCGCGTGGAATAATGCTTCAGCACACTCAACCAGACGCGCAGTCGATTTATTGAGTAAGTACAGTAAAAGCTCCTTATTCGTGCTTCCTTCATTCGCGTTTTCACTATTCGCGGATTAAAAAAATGCGACCCAATTCCAATATCCGCGGCTAAAGATTTATTTATTTGCGGGTCTAATCGGTACATCGGTACATACATATCAACAAATAACAAAAAGGATTCCAATAGGTATTCAACCCAATATCCTTTGTAAACGCGTCGTCAGATGGACTATAAAAAAGTGAAATAGACCTTATTACAACTTCGCCTAAAGTACATTGTCAAATGATATCGCCGCTGTATTGGTTCGGCCTTTGACATCTACAATAGCCGCCTTCGTCGCGGTCGGTGTTTTTAACCGACTTCAAAAAGAAGGAGGTTATCAGTTCGACATGTTTATATTTTTAATGTATGTTCAGGCATAACTCCGTCGTATATAGACGGATTTGCAAAATTCTTTTTTTTTTTCGAAAGGGGTTTACTCCGAAATGGTCCCATTGAAATTTCATATAGACAGGGCCCGATCTAGCTATTTAGCCGCTCCGGCCAAAAATAACATTCGCCGCCCTTTGCACTAACACCATCAAAGATGGTATGACCATAATTATGTGATATTCTTTTAACTATATAATATTCACATACGTTAGTCTACTACGGCTTCTGAACAAGTATACAAAAATTCATAAGAGTAGGTATGTTTGTAAGTATACATTTTGCCGCCGCTCATTTTTGCCGCTCTGAGCATTTGCCCGGCTTGCCCCCCCTTAGATTGGGCCCTGCATATAGATCTGATGATGCGTTTCGGCAACAGATAACGGAACTCTTCAAAAAATTACAGCAAATCAACCGCGAATGTTGCTATCACATAAATAAGTATGCATTGTTTTGACCCAAAGGATGATGAAATTTCGAATTGGTGTATGGTAGGTAACAAAAAGTGAAAAATAAAAACTTAAAAGATAATAAAGCTGAAATGATGATGATGATGATATATAAATATACTTTATGGTGATGAGGTTGGTTTCATTATGTTTGTTTACATTCTCAAAAAACTTTTTTCAAAAAAATACCAACCGACTTCCAAAAAACACTACAAAGTGCAAAATAACTTTAATTTCGGAAGGCGGTGACAAATAATAGGTCTTTACCTATGAAATTGCCGTTTTGTATGAAAAAATTTAAACGAATTTTTTTCATGAATTTTTTATTTGTATTAATCGAAGTAATCACCCATGCAATCAATGCATCTTTGCCATCGCAGTGGCAGTTTATTGATGCCCTTCTTAAAGAAATCAGCTGGACGGGAGGCAACAAATTCTTCAAAGGCATTTTGTACTGCCTCTCGGGTATTAAATTTTTTCCCGCCAAGAAGTTATCCAAATTCTGGAAAAAGTAGTAGTCTGTAGGCGCAAGGTCTGGTGAGTAGGGCGGATGACGGAGAGCTTCCAACCCCAGTTCTTGCAACTTGGAGACCGTCTGCTGTGCAGTATGAGGTCGCGCGTTGTCGTGCAGGAGCAGCGGAGACGAGCGATTGACCAATGCTGGTTGGAGATGCGCCAGCTTCTCCATCATTGTGTTCAGTTCTTCACAGTACACATCTGCAGTAATGCTCACCCCGTTTGGTAAGAAGCTGTGATGAATCACACCGGCGCTAGACCACCAAACAGTGACCATCACTTTTCTAGGGGTAAGTTTTCGTTTAGGGCATTGTTTAGGTGCTGAACCAGGATCCAACCAACTTGCTGAGCGCTTACGGTTATCAAACAGAATCCATTTTTCATCGCAGGTAACAATGCGGTTCAAAATTCCTTCATTTGTGTGTCTGTTGAGCAGTGCAAGGCACGTCTCGACGCGTACTTCGCGCTGGCGATCATTGAGTTCGTGGGGCACCCATTTGTCAAGCTTTTTTACCTTGCCAATTTGACGCAAATGGACCAATATTGTTTTGCCGCTAACGTCGAAAGCTGCTGCTAATTCAGCCGTAGATTGTGTATCATCAGCTTCCACAATCGCCTTTAATTCGTCATTGTCGACCAAAGTCTTCGGACGACCGCGAGGTTCATTTTTCAGGTCGAAATTTCCAGAACGGAAGCGAGCAAACCAATAACAGGTGGTGCGTTGGTTTGTAGTGTTACCTCCGTAAACGTCGTTGATGTTGCGTGCCGCTTGTGCCGCGTTGCTGCCACGACGGTACTCATATTCCATAATTACTCGAATTTTTAACGTATCCATGATGACGAAAAAGATTGAAATGCGATGAAAATGTAACACTAATCAATAAAGAAATGACTACTTTTAGAAAAAAAAATCCATGTTTTTAAAATAAAATTAATTTGAAATTAGAATTCTTAGCCAAACAAAAATTATTTTGATTTGAAATGGCCAGTACTGCAGAACGGCAATTTCATAGGTAAAGACCTAATAATTAAAATACACATCCAGCGTCACCGACTTCCGAAATTAAAGTTATTTTGCACTTTGTAGTGTTTTTTGAAAGTCGGTTGGTATTTTTTTGAAAAAAGTTTTTTGAGAATGTAAACAAACATAATGAAACCAACCTCATCACCATAAAGTATATTTATATATCATCATCATCATCATTTCAGCTGAAAGACGTCCACTGCTGGACATAGGCCTCCCCCACATTTATAAATGCTGCGACTTAATAGACATTCCATCCTTTGGTACGAGCCGCTTTGCGTGTTTTACCTATTGTTTCATCTTTCCATTTATTGCAAAATGTTGAAATTTTTTTTTTACTTAAAAACGATTTTCGACGCGAAAAAATCTGTTTAACGCATAGAAATGCTTGATCGTTTAAGCCTTGGAGAGTCGCTTGCATCCATATCACGCTCATACAATTAATCAATATGGTCAAAAACTTCAATTAAATTGTTTTTTTTTTTGTCACTTAGGAACGTATCCCCTATAATCCCATATAAATTACCATTCCATAGTCACGGTTTCTGTATTCGCGGTAGGTATTTTACGGAACGTATACCTCGCGAATAAAGAGCTTTTACTGTAGGTACCTACGGCGGGTGCACATTTATTATAAAATGAGCCTCGACCAGGCGCTTTGATCTATATTTATTCTTAAAAATCTGAGTGAGACTTCGTCGCAATATCATTATAACCCCTAAAGACGCCTGCAGGCCTAGACAAAACACCTTTCTGTTAACGTTCACGCTTAACTCTACGCCAGAATATATGGGAATGACATTACCGTGTCCTTTCCGCAGGTAATGTCATTCCCATACATTTTGGCGTACTGTTTAGCGTGAACGCCAAGAGTAATGTGTTTTGTCTCTAGGCTCTGGACTGCATTCGAAAGCTGTGGTAGATTCCTACCAGGATAGATCGGAAGATCGGAGGAGTGGTACCTACACCGTCAAAGCGACACATTATTGTTTTCCGACATGCACGCGAACGAAGTCGCGGGCACAGCTAGTACATACTAAATATCATTGTTTTAGCTCACAATTTCATTACGAAGTACTTAGCGCTCCCTCGTCTCACTTTCATCAGTATATGAATTAAAACGCTGTCACTACAGGGTACCATTCTAATATACATATTCAGATTAAATACTTCGACACGGAGCAAAGATTTATATTATTAATAAGATTGATTTAGAATTGACGTGCATGACAATGAAAGGAATCCTGTCTTAAATAGCTACCGTGCAGATTGATTTGCGAGGTTAAGTCATACTTGCCACGGTCAAGTCCTGGATGGATTATCATTTGAACTTATTTTACTACTCCGTGCCTTTGAAGGTTTTTCACTCCTATATTTAATACTAGCTTTTGCCAGCGGCTTCGCCCGCGCGGAACTTTCATTCCCTATTTAACTCCCTTAGGGGTTGAATTTCGAAATATCCTTCCTTATTCCTTGTCTAAATTACAAAAGGAACCTCTGTGCAAAATATCAGCTTTCTAGGTCCAAGGGTTTGGGCTGGGCGTTGATGAGTCAGTCAATCAGTCAGTCAGGACTTTCCTTTTTATTAATATAGATTTGGTTAAAAGGACTCCTCAACTTAAATGAGACGTTGACTGGAAAATTACACTGTGATGGACATGTTTTCCACATTCCGACCAAACTGTGGGGCCAAATAGTACAGAACTGGTGCCACGGAGTAAAGAAAGAAGACTGGTGTCCTTAGACAGAGAGGCGGGGTCGCGGTAGACCAAGTTGTAGATGGCGGGAGGAGCTCGGTTCTGGTAGATTTGGAAGGAGGACGCGGGCTCGTGAACGATGGAAGGAGTGAAAAACGGCCTTTACCCTGGAGAGGGAAAGCGTAGCTAGCAAAAAAAAAATACTTAACATACTTTGGATAATTGTTCAAGTGTGTTTATCAATATCTTTTTTCTTATAGACATTTCGCATTTGCATTGGTGTAAGTAACTTCCCTTGTCTTTCTAAGCTTGATTCAACATGGTCTTCGGGTCAGCTTCGTCTTTCTCGTTTTCTCCCTACACTTACCCTGTCTTTGTAGCCAATTTAATTCAAGGTATGTGCTAACTTAAAACTACTTAGAAATTGTAGAATGGAGTCTGCAATTATTGTCAAAGATTGCCTACTGTAGCGAAGGTAGGTAATCGAAAATTGTCTAATTTAGTAGTAATTTGAAGACCAAGACAATAATTTACGGGCTTGGCCTAATGATGTTGAGAACGTAAACCTTTGAAAATAATTGCTTCATTCTTATTGTTTTAGGAATTCAGCAAATTGTAAATTAGACTGCAAATCTATTGTTGTTGTTTATTAACATAAAAAACTTAAAGAAGTACATAAAGATAGAAGGTTATCTTCATGACCATTATTTTGCAGTTCACTTCTTCGTTGAGTGCAAGTTAAAAGTATATACACCACATTTATTTCATTAATGTTTTGTCATAGTTTTGATAGTTCACTTTAATGTGTTTTTGGGTTTTTGTTCGTACTTGACCCTAAGTTAATCGTGTACCTATATCTACTCGGATTCTAAGGATAGATCTAACCTATCCGGCACCCTAATTGCGTAACTCACGATTAATCATAATCTGTTTCGTTTTGAAACAGATTGTAAAACCATTGCTTCATTTATTCGAAAAGTGTGTCTGCTCGGGAACGTAAACAACGCAATGAATATTGTTGAACTGTCAAAATTAAACAGATTATGATTAATCGTAAGTTACGCAATTAGGGTGCAGTGATATAAACTATCTGTGTGCCAAATCTCATCTAAGTTCATTCGGCGGTTTTTGCGTGATTGAGTCGCAAACATGCAAACGTCTAAACATCTAAACATCCAGACGTTCACATTTATAATATTAGTAGGAGTAGGACAATGATGCTGATCAGCTCATCTGTACACGGTGTGACCGGGTTTTTAAGACCCAATTCTCTGGGCTCAGGCTCTGGTTAGGCAAGTCACCAGAGAACTCATGAAAGGAATGACAGTTACTCCGGGTTGCTGTCGCTCGATACGGTGAAGAAGACTATACATGTCTACATGTACACTAACTAGCTTCTGGCCCCGACTTCATCCGCAAGAAATTTCTTGCTGTCGCAGCGTGATATTAAATAGCCTTCCTCATGAAAGTGGCTCATCTTCTGCCTGGCCTTTTCCCAACTATGTTGGGGCCTGCTTCCAGTCTAACCGGATGCAGTACCAGTATTTTACATGGAGCGACTGTCTATCTGACCTCCACAACCCAGTTACTGGGTAATACTTTATCCCTTGGTAAGGCTGGTTGTCAGAGTTTCGGGCTTCTGACGACCCGTAACTGTCAAAGATCCATAAATGACAGCCGGGACCCAACGGCTTAACGTGCTTTCCGAGGCACGGAGGGGTCTTGGTATGTAAAGATGGTCACCCATCCACAGACCAACCGCGGCAAGCGTAGCTTAACCTGGTCGATCGACCCGTGCAGCTATTGTTTTTTAGCCACAAGCATGAAACTGGCTATCATCTCCTATATAAAGATAAGTCGGGTTTTCCTTCCTGACGCTATAACTCCAGCGGACTTAGCATGACGCTTTGCATTTCTACGAAGAACAGACAGTGCTTTTTCAATACAAAGTGACATTTCGTTCCTACATTTTTGTTATCGCACCGTAATCCTTCCACAATCTGTCATTTAGTCTTTCGTTTCCAACAATATTTGTCTAGGTCCCTGTAAATGTAGACTATTTCAGAAGAATATTTCTTCCCAAACTGTCAAAATCACACTGACAGCAAAACTTTCTACTCGACGGCCACAAAGTATATACGATTATCTACAAAATCATGATTCGTTTAGAACGCATAACTGTGATAATGAATAGAAAAACATAGCTATCTTATCCTATTGTACATCATTTATTTAATAATTATGTCTTATTCTTCCGTCGACAAATCGATGCTCGTGCTAAGCCTGCAGAACGCACGAACCGATTTCCATGGTTTTGCATTCGTTGGAAAGGTCTCGGGCTCCGTGAGGTTTATAGCGTAGGTAGGGTAGGTAGGGTAGGTAGGGTAGGTAGGGTAGGTAGGGTAGGTAGGGTAGGTAGGGTAGGTAGGGTAGGTAGGGTATGTAGGGTAGGTAGGGTAGGTAGGGTAGGTAGGGCAGGTAGGGTAGGTAGGGTAGATAGGGTAGGGATTCTGTATGAATGACTATTGGACGGACAGGACAACGTCTGTCAGCAAGTTTTTATCCAGTGCGCAAATTTTAACCATGAATTCAGCATATCATTCTAGAGCCCTTAGCGCAGACATTTTTCGCCGGTTATACAAAAAAACAGCTGTTTCATAGAAATTGCATTGACCTACGCGCTCAGAATGTATGGAACACCTGTTTTTTTTTTTTTTGTATAACCCGCGAAAAATTTCTGCGCTAGGGGCTCTAGAATGATATGCTGAATTCATGGTTAAAATTTGCGCACTGGATAAAAACTTATCCTGTTTAAAAAAAAAAATCCGACTGGTGCCTATTTTCAAAGATTAGCGCGTTCAATCAAACGATTTCTTCAGCTTTATTATATTCGTATAAAGATATCATAAAGAAGTCAAGTTTGTAGGTCTGGATGTCATCCTGATCCGATTTCGAAAATTATTTTATTGACAGAAATATAGGTAACTATTGCCGAGTGCCATATAGGGTTTTTTTTTTGGGTGGGATATCATCAAATAACTTCTCCCGCTCTGGGTGGAACAGGAGGGCGTGTCAGACTTTTACTGACTAAAACCCACCCGTGTTCCTTCATTAGCCCGTATGCCAGGGGCTGTGGTATCTCAGGGTAAGTTTTGCAAAAAAATTGCTGACAACATCTCAGGCACAGTCGCGACAGAAGCCAGTAGTGCCTACGTAAACTTAGCGTTGAATGAGAAAACTGCATTACTGAGATCCTTTATCATACTTTCAACGGCCTTACTTGAAACCTTGGCTCCCGAGACATCCGGTATACTTTTACAAAGCAAACTCAGGTACATGTTGAAATCACGTATCAATCGTAATTATTTTGAAGTACTTCATTGACACCCTTACCTATTTCTCAACACATTGTTGGAATACCTCACGAGATTACCAATTTTTATGAGATTGTATAAACAACAATCGATTTATTTAGTTTTAATTGTTTTTTTTGTGACACACTGTCGTCTTGTACAGCGAACAATGTTTGTTTTGCTGCATTTATGTTAAAGTTCAGGTTTTTATTTAAGACTGCAGAGCATCGTACGAGTTTTATCATTTGTAGAAGCTTAAAAAATCCAATTTCAATTAACTATCTCCTAATCACCTGAACTAAAAAGCATGCTCTTTTGAGAATAGGTAATGATGAACAGGGGCCCGACCTTTGCTGCGTTTCGTTTACATAATACAAGGGGTAAACAGACATAGCGGTCATCTACGTAGATATATCAAACGAAGTTACATTGCGCAAAAATATTGCTGGGAAACGATTTAAAATTTTAGTGGAAAAAATCGTTGTTTCGGCAGCGCGCAATGTAGCGCACGCAAAACATTGCAATGCATGTAACGTTACAAGAATTGGGGAAACTACTTTTTGTGAAGTAAGGTAAAAAACGTTGGGTCTTTGACCTTCAATCAATCCAGAAGGTTCCTAAGCTCAGTAACGTAGTAGATGGGTGATCTTTACATACCAAGACCCCTCCGGGCTTCGGAAAGCACGTTAAACCGTTGGTACTGGCTGTCATTCGTGGATCTTTGACAGTCGTTACGGGTCGTCAGAAGCCCGAAAGTCTGACAACTAAGCTTACCCGCCACTGGTTTGTGGAGGTCAGATAGGCAGTCGCTCTAAGTAAAATATTGGTAACCAGCTGCATCTAGTCAGACTGGAATCCAACCCTAACATACTTGGAAAAAGGCGAGGCTGATTATGATGATGGGAAGAAGTGACACTCGGCTTCCTTAAGCGTGGCGTGATCCCCGTTATAGTGCGAATGTAAGATTCTTCACTTAATATAACATCACGCTTATATTCCCCGAAGGGTTGGGCAGAGATTGCAAATAAACCTACTTTAAAAACCATCTACAAAAAACATACATAGATTGAAACGTGGCTTCTCGGCCAACAATTTGGACCAACAACGGCCCGACATGCTCTCCGAACGCTAAACCAATGTAACACACACAGCTTTAATAAACCACACAAATAACTTTTACGATTAGTTAACTCTTATTAATTAAAAGTAATTATTTTGCAACATCTATTAAATTTTAAGTACCTACCTGTTTGATTGACCTACTGACTCAAATCGATCGTCGTATCAAAATATTTTGACGAAATTATGTGTTTACTTCATATAAAAGGTAATCAATAAATGTATTATTACACTGATGTACTTTGAGATAATATTGAGAAATAAATAATAAATAAGTGGTCAAGAACAATGAATGTTTCAGGGTAAGAAAAAGCTACCTAAGTAGGTACTATGTCTCTTTTTAAAAGTGTGAAGTAAACAAGTTTAGAGGCTGCCAACTTAAGCGGAATATTTTTACGATCTTGTAAGTCTTCACTCATTCGAAAGTCCGTTAAATTTTTAGGTTAAATAGTCTTTCAAACGAGAGAGAAGACCCTTAACAATTTGTTGCATCTTGTTATACAACTGATATTCTTTTAATGGGTGAAATCCCAACATCTTGAAGCCATTTCTACGTTATGTCTATAACATTAATCTCCCATTTTAACCAATTAGATAAATGAACCTACAGACCTTATGCAACTATGTATAGAGTACATAAGTGGTCTTGTTGTACATCTATTTCCCCTCTTTTTTTGAGGTCGCCTGGCGAAAACGTGGATATTTTTTAATTCACGTTCCCAGTGCATTTTTTCGGCACGCTGAGAGTCACTCGCGTTGCACTCTATTAGATTCTAAATGCTTGGTTCAAGTTGACAATTTTAGCATGACGCTCTCTATTTCTACGAAGAATAGACAGTGCTTTTTCAATACAAAGTGATATTTCGTTGCTCCATTTTGACATCGCGCCGTAGATATCCTTCTACAATCTGTCATTTTATCTTTCGTTTTCAAACGATCTTTGTCTAGGTCCTTATATAAGTAGACTATTTCAGAAGAATATTTCTTCCCAAACTGTCAAAATCACACTGACAGAAACTTTCTACTCGACGGCCACAAAGTATATACGATTATCTACAACATCATCATTCGTTTAGAACGCATAACTGTGATAATTAATAGAAAAACATAGCTATCTTCTCCTATTGTACCTCATTTAGTTAATAGTCATGTCTATTCTTCCGTCGACAAATCGGTGCTCGTACTAAGCCTGCTGAAATAGAACACAGTGTTCGATTTTCAACGCGTTGAAGATCCAGTGTGCGAAAAAGTCCCACCCCGAATTTATTACGACCGCGTGGACGTCGACTTAGACGTGTGATTGTATTTGATGCTTTGAAAATGTTTTATAAGTTGATGGTAACTATATTATGTCGTTTTACATATCCTAAAACAATCCTTTCTTTCTTCACAGGCTGCCAGCGCTCTCTTTACCCTCGACGCCTCGCGAGGCGAAGCCCTATCCCGCCGTCTGGCCCGCAGCGAGCGTCGCCGGCGCCGCTGCAGGGCTGCCCTGGCCATCATAGCCTTGCTCTTACTACTGGCGGCTGTAGGAGCCGTGGAACTCCTCATGTCGAGGGGCCAGAGAGTTTTTGGAGCTGTACTACGCTGAAAGGCTGAAAAAGCTGATGAAGAATTGACATTAAGAATACATTTTGAACGATTTATGACCGATTTCTGAAGTACTTATAACCAGAGTTTGCTTATTTCGATAGTTTATAAAAACTACTCGAAAAGAAAATTTTGCCAAATCTAGGTCTCATTTAAATTAGCTATTGTCAATTTCACTCTGGCCCGCGAAACGCGACTCTAAGAGAACAATTTCTATGAAACTTCATGGAAATTAGCTTTCTAGAGTCGCATCGTGCTGTCACGTCGCGCCTATCTGCGGGTCCCTTAAATGACGTGTCCTCAGAAATCGAGCCTCAATGATATGCACGTTCACTAAAATGCAGTGCATATTGTTTAGTTTATTTTAATATATTGAAACATTTGCTTGCCACATCGTCATTGCAATTGTACTTAACAATTGGAAATTTCGCTAAGTTTGCGGTAACAGTTAAATACTGTGTTATTGGTATACAGGGTCAAATTAAATTAGCTGGCAAAGCTTTGCCCACTTGTAGGGTAGCAATATCGAAGAGTAATGACTCAAAAAAATCATCATTCGAACTTAAATGAGACTGTGACGTGTATACATTAGCAAACTAAAAAAATAAATGTTAAGTTCCACGAAATATTACAAAAACAGCTGAGCGATCTACGCGCCCGGGCTGCCGCGGCTCGCTGATCGATTACGTGCATTAACCTACGTCCATCGACGCTCAAACTGTAACCATGAATTCATCAAATGATTCTAGAACCC
Organism: Polymixis flavicincta; assembly: GCA_949987655.1. Taxonomy (NCBI): domain Eukaryota; kingdom Metazoa; phylum Arthropoda; class Insecta; order Lepidoptera; family Noctuidae; genus Polymixis; species Polymixis flavicincta. The sequence goes on from OX465187.1 coordinate 5,579,391, forward strand.
CAGCGTAGAAATTTTACGTCGGTTTAAAAAAACTGCTGTGCAACCTACGCAATAAAACGTTCGGAACAGCAAACTTAAAAAAGGGGTTAAGACTCAAGTACTGTGGATTTTGTAACTGCTAGTTGACATCAATCTCGGTAATAGCAATATTCACTTACCCTCTTTACCTGGTAAGTACTCATACATACTTGAGGAGTACCCAATAACGCAGCAGAACGTGCAACAAAAACATTATGTTTGCCTTTATATTCTACGGTTTAAAAGGAAGGTTTTAATTCGGTATTCTAACTCCTTGACTGCTTTATGTAACTCCTTACGAAATATCTGAAATTCCTGGCAAGACATTGGCACTGGCAAAAGCTGTTTGGAATGTTGGCAGTCATATCTAATCCTTATGCATTCGCGACACGGGGATTTGAAACGTGGGAAGGTATATTTAGAACTTGGTGCTTTAGCGACTCAAATCAAATCAATCAAAATATTTTTATTTCATATAAACCTGCATGGGCACTTATGAAACGTCAGAAACTAGGTGCACGGTTCCAAATTGTTGTTTCCTATGGAGAAGAGCCGGCAAGAAACTCCACGGTTACTCTTTTAAAAATGATTGGCTTTAACAATGTTGTAAAGATAAGGCTACTAACCTATATAATCTGTACTTGTGGACCTATTACATTTATAATTATATAACAAGACGTCCCGAGTGACGATGTCTAGTCCAAATTTCAATGATTGCTACAAATTCCTATAGAAAATACTCATTTAGTTTCCCAAATTTTCCGGACTTAAAAAAAAAAATCCGTCTTAGGAAATTTTAAAGCAGGGACTGAAAGCGGTTACGTTTAGAGGTTAAGATACCTCAAAAATATATCGGTACCGGATTAAAATAAAGGTTGAGCTATAACGAAACCTTTATAAATAAAGGTTGGGCTAAATAGCGGTTTTAACCTTTATACGATTTCGGTACCAAAAACATGCGAGACGGACCGGCGCGGGTGCGCGGAGTCAGCGCGGGGGGTCGAACGCGTTAGAACTTGTGTATTTTGTACATTTTCTTCCGAAATATACCGGTATATACCGGTATGCATTAACTACCTCAAAAATTCGCCACTGAAAAAAAAAACGGTATCTAAATATTTAGGTTATCCTTATTTAACGGTATGACGTCATACTGAAATTTAAAGGTACCTTAATTTTTGGGTAATTCAGTCCCTGTTTTAAAGCGTCTTCAAAATTTCTTGACATTTTACTCATACATCGCGTCAAACTTAATGGCGGCTCTGAAGTGAGCTACACGCTGCGCAGTACCCCACCCCTCAACCCCGCTGGCCCATGAATTTGTTACTGCGCAGCGACTCGCCTCGTGTTCCGAGCCGCCATAAAGTTTGAATCGAGCTGTACCTGTGTTATCGTGATGTCATGGACGTCGCGTTAGAAATGATAAATGATTTTATTTTGTAATAATGTGTTCCCATCTCTTACACTCGTATAGCTTGACAGTTGTGTGACAGTGAGAACAGAAACTTGGCCAAACTATGTACGTGCTAGGTTAGTAGTCTAACCAGACCCTACCGATTTCTATGCACACGAATACATTTATTCTGAAATATACTGGTGTAGCTTCGGAACCGTAACACGTAACTTAGCTAAAAAGCTAGCTAAGTCAATAGGTAAGTTTTCAAGAATTCTCGTTTAAAAAAATGTAGATAAGTTTAAAATTTCCATGCTTAAAAAGCAAACGATTTGGATTCCACTATCGAAAATAATATTAAGTTACACTTAAGTTAGTTTTAAGTAGTTAATTTTGTAAATATCTTTTCCCTATCGGACCATTTGATATTAGAAATATTTATCTAAGTTAAGTGTCTTCCTACTTAGTTCTAGCTTAAAATGGTATAAAATAAAATAACACCGCTCGGTACAGACAGAGGTTTTCAAATTTAAATGTTAATTAGATACGTAAGGCACACACACTAAGACAGAGAGGAAGCCTATGTCCCAGCGGCGGGAATATTATACCTATATGCTGATTATGCTATATTAAACGTAAGTAAGTTTTTCTGTCTGTGACCTTTTCACGCCTAACGGCTGAATGAATTTCGATGAAAATTCGGCACACAGGTAGACTATGACCTGGGTTAGGATATTAGGATACTTGTTTATCCCGGTAGTACACACAGCTCCACAGAAGACTCATCCCCTACAAAGGCGACATGCATTCCCATGGGATAATTTACGATAGAGTCTGATGCTTTTACTGGTTTGTATTTAAAAACTAGACGTTTTTAAAACCACATTTTTCATTATGATTAGAAAATTCGAATAATCTTTGTTCTAAAGAATTATAAAATGTTTTTATTTTAACTTCCTTTTTCTTATTCCTTTAATTAAAGGATTTAAGAGAAGGTGAATGTGGTAATTTAATAAAAACTTGGCGGTTTAATTAGACTCTATTTTGATGTCTGTTGCCTGTTTTTGGGGATTTAGAAATAAAATTATGAACTAGGTACTTAATATTTGAAAGCATACGATGTTTAAAAAAGCTATGTCAAATTTACAGATTGATCCTCTGATGCGACACTCATCTGCGTATGGTACAGACACCAGAAAAATCAAGCTAACCCAATCTGTCAAATTTCTTTGATAGATTTTTAACTTTATTTCAAAAGAATAAGGTTCATGTTTAATTGGGAAAATTTTACAGTTTGAGATAGCTTGATGTGCTGGCGTCTGGAACCATTTTTATTATTACAACATATTTGAAATACTTCCCTTGAAAATAATATTTTGGTCTAAACGGCACCCTAATTCTGTAACACACTATTAATCAGAATCTGAATCAGTTCGAAGGATATTGCTAATCTATTCTTTCATATGTTCGAAAATATTGTGTGCTTAGCAACGTAAACAACGCCATGAATGTTGTGGAACTGTCAAAAGCGATTTCTACTGATACTGTATCAGGTAATGCGATGATAAATCAGACCTTAGTTGCGTACAACTATAGTCTGATTTATCATCACAATGCCTTATAAATAAAAATAAAATAAACGTAGGTAGGCACTTAAAATGTTGGGAATTTCTGTAACCTCGCTCACGATTGAAAATAATTTTTAAATTAATTAATTAATTTTTAGACAAAAATATTTGCTGTAATAAGTTTTATTTAAATCATAATTATAAAATTATTATTATAGATATACTTAATATAGTTAAAAATGAACTTTGATAGTGGGATACAATCTTTTTGACTCTAATGATAAATTTTAGGTAATTTTGTATGTATAATATAAGGCATTAGCTATTCCCGTACTCTAATTCCGTAACACACTATCAATAACAATCTGAATCACTGAAGGATATTGCAAATTCATTGCTTCAGATATTCGAAAAGTTTGTTTGCTCAGCAACGTAAATAACGCAATTGTGGAACAATAAAAAAATCAAAATGAATTCCATTGCTTCTGTGAATGTGTTACGCTATTACCCTACTGGCTGCGTAACACAATTTAAATCACATTCCGAGAGTTTTGAAGTATGTTGATATTTGATAATCTTCATAGGTTTGTCAAATTTGTTTGACAAATCCTTCTGCTCAACGACGTAAATAACGCCATGAACGTGTGTGAACTAACAAAATTATACCCATTGCGATCAATATTGTTAGTTTGTCTGTATTACGCAATTATGAAGCTTAACTAAATATAATTTTAAGTTATAGTTTGTTCGAAATAATCTTCTGAATGTTATAGCTTTTTATTTACTTCTGATAATTTCTGCGGAACAATCGTTTATGGTGACCCGCCTTTCTGATAGCTAAAATAATTGTTTAAAAAAAATTGTATTGAATTCAATTAAAAATCCAATGCGACAAATTATATTGAACCCATTTAAATTAAATAAATTAAAATTAAGGTTGGTGCCATAAATCTTAAAAATATGAATTACCATACGTATACAAACCCTATACAATTGATTTATCTTAGGTTACCTTTTGTATTCCCTTTCTTTAAATATTATGAAAACCATAAATAGTTGTTATCAGTTTAGCTCTAGGTAATATGGCCACATACAAAATATATGCGAAATACTTACATTTAAACAATGAGACCCCTGGCCATAGCACAGATTATTCGGCTGGCTAGATAGCCAATTTAAGCTATTTTCTAATTCTAGGTAACTGTTATGTGTTATTCTATCAAGTAAATAAAGTCAGCAGAAAAGATCACTGTTGCCATGTTTAAAATTAATTGTATTGTGGCCTTTTTTATTTAAATTGAAATATTTGTGATCGGAATAAATGTGATTATTGTACCTTTTAGTATATTTTTAAAAGTATTCGACTTTTGTAATCTGTATTAGTGACCATTTTAAATGTCTGCACAAAGTGCGAATGTATTTTTTCAGTATAAATAAATAAATAACGCATAATTTCTTTGGATTTTTATTTAAAATAAGTACAAGATAACAGCTACTGCCTAAATACTATTTGAATATCATTTGGCACATAGGTAGATAGAAAATAGAAAGTAGAAATATAAATAGTAGGAACGTTGCTTATCTAAATATCGTAAACTTCGACTCGAAGACAAAATTAGGTAAGTATCCCATTGTTGCAAGACTCGCAGAGGTCTTAACGTAGCTTCGAGAAATTAGTGGTAATTATTGGCTAGATGTGTAAACGTTTATTCGGCGAAAATTACGTCATCTACTTTCTGGTCCTGCTCGTTGGTCGGCACGTCGTCTATTACTTGGCATGAGAATGCTACTGCCACCACCTGAAAAATAGAGATAAGGATAATATGAATAAGATATATATTGTTACAAGGACCTTTTGGCGCCTAAATGACATTAAAATTGTCACAGAAATGTATTATGACCAGTGATCGGAATAGGGAGACATATTTGCCTAAACTTCGGAGAACATTGACAGAAAGTGGAGACTTCCTTACGACTATATTTTCTCTCCCGGGATTTGGGAAAAACCTTCAGAAGAACCTTTTGCCAGAACCAGCCTATTCCGATCACTGATTATGACAAAACAAGATGGCGCCGCTCATTCCGAATTTGGCCACACTACCCCATACCAAAGAGTAGATTCGTGCTAAGAGTGTGGAATAAACTTTGTTTTATTATTAAGCCGTAGTAATCACCAGAACAGTGGAACACAAAATAAAAATATAAACATTGCACGTACTTTGGGTGCAGTTTCGGGGTTACTCCTGAGATTAGCAAGAAACTTGTCATAGTAGCCGCCACCGTGGCCGCATCTGTCACCGGACTTGGAGAACGCCACTCCAGGAGCTATGACTAGATCCAGACCTCCTGGAAACAGAGTATTTTTTCAAGTTGTAGGTAAATGGCAAATTAATAAAGGCAATTTTATTCACCTTGCTATATAGGGTGAAATTGAAGTCATAGGCATAGTGCCCCAGCCGGGTGGGTTGAAAGAGTTCATGCGCAATGACGCGTATGCCATAGTCTTCCTACAGCAGTATTCGCTATCGCGAGGCGCAACTTTTTGATACTTTGAATGACTTACTATATTGCTAAGGTTTTCCACACTTGCATGAATAATATTTTTGACATGCGTAATAGTAGCCCTAATGCAAATAGTATCATGAGTATTGTCTTAGGTTAAAATAATGCCCACGACTTCAATTGCACCCTGTATTATCTCCACAGTGATTGCGAAATGTAAAACGATCAACATGACTATCAGTTGCGCCTGCTGAACATCGAGTCCTGGATTCCATCTTAATACGCAAGTCAAGGATTGTAGGATTTGTATAGCGCGATGTAAAAATTTAGTATAAGAAATGTCACTTTATTTGTATGAAATGATGTTTTTCTTCGTAGTTAGAAGTGATAGTTCTACCGTGTTGTTAGGGTATTGCTTTAAGAATTTCTAACTAGCAGCCGAACTTTGTGCCACCTCACCTGTACCCTTGATTATCAGCATTGCTATTCTGTAACCATCTCACCACGTGAAGTGAGCGTGAGGTGAGCTGTCTGTATCATTCCACTTGATACTTGGTCAATCTCTAGCATCAGTGGGATGACACTGACAGCTCATTCCACGCTCACTTCACGTGGTTAGATGGTTACAGAATCGACATGTTGAACGTTGACTTCGTTATAAACGTGGCCACCTTCTAGGCCCAAACAGTAGGTGCGTTACAAACATATATCAAAGTACTAGATCGTTGGTATTTATAATTATTTTTAACATTTGCTCTTAAATAAAAACATTTAATCGTAATAAGTACTGCAAACTGAAATTAATTGACGGTAGGTACCTATGTCCATTTTTATAAGTAAATTCCAAAATATGTAGCTGTGTAAAAATAGCATACAAACCATCGATCACTAATAAAGAACTACTAATAAAGTTCTTTATTAGTGATCGATGATACAAACATAAAAATATCAACGATCTAGTGCTTCGCTGAAAAAAAAAATTGATTTAACTTAATAAGATACTCAAGATATACCACTTGAAATGCGGCGTTGCCAGCCCGCGCAACAAAGATGAAACGAAATGAAGAGTTTTGTAAGACCACAGCTAACCAACCTGACTCAATAGCATTTTCTCGCTTCTGATCTTTCGAGTGCTGAGCAATGCCATGTCTAGTAACGAACATGTTCTTCTCATCATCCGTCTCGAGGAGCAGCATCTTCATCACGCCACCGGCGTACTGCGGTACAAAGGCTGATGCTCCTCGTGCCTTGATGTGACTGATGATGGGGGATGTGTTGATTTCCTGGTCAGTGCTCATGTACAGAGCTATGCGTTTCGCTGATTTGTAAAATGGATGGTTGATGATCTAGAAGATTATGAAGATAAAAGGATTTGTTTTAACATTACATAACCGCCATTACTGACTTCGACCTCTGTAGGACCTCATGCTCAACTGAAGCAAATTCGACACTAGACTCTAGACCAACAAGGCAGTTAAACGTATTGTGTTTTATGTAAATCTAGATACATTTATCACAAACTAGCTTTTGTCAGCGGCTTCGCCCGCACGAACTTTCATCGCCTATTTAACTTAGGGAATGAATTTTGAAAAACCCTATTTGATCCTTGTCTGAATTATTAAGGGAACAGAGGTTCCCTTTTTAAGCTTTCTTGGACCAAGGGTTTGGGCTGGGCGTTGATGAGTCAGTCAGTCAGTCAGTCAGACATTCAGGACTTATATAATCATTACGAATGATAACTGATAGCCATAAGAGCTCATTTGACACAGCACGAATGATTACTATTCTTTTGTCATTTGACCAAGCTGTCCCCTAGCTCAGAGGGTTTTTGAGCAAGCATATGCACACCGTTTATAGGAGTCCCGTGGTCAGGAGTGCACTTTCAGATTTCTAAAATGGACCAAAATTAATGTAATCTTCAGAGCCGTTGATTTTGGTATGAACGTGGCATTTCTCATAAATCGAATGATACGGTTTTAGTTTTGATAATAAATAATAATCGACCTCGATCCTCCTTAGTGTTGTTTTTCTGTATTACCTATAGTTTTGGATTTAGTCATCCATGCTGACTTGAAAAATTCACCCTGTACTGACGAATTGATAACTCTTCTGTCTCTTTTAAAAAACGTTTCAAATGAAATTTGTATCTCATGATCTTTCATTTAGTCTAGTTAACTTGCAGCTGGTGACCTAAGAAGAAATGTTGGCTGTCTGGCTCTGCGAATTATGGGGGATAACAGTAGGAACGAAATCGAGCGCGGAGGTTCGTAGTTACAATAAAACCTTGAATGTAGTGTTAAGACGTACCAAGAAATAAAATTGTTTTCGTTAATTTTTGTAGGCATGTATGGCTTTCTATCTATGCCAGCTTTATCAAACAATTGACGGGCATCTCTGAATATTGTTTTAAAAATTGATACTCGTTGGATAAGCCCAAATGGCGAGGATGTTTTTCAAACAATTGGTTAGTGTTTTAGTAAAATTTTGAATAATCAACGTTGCTAATGGCGTACTCTGAAGTTATACTTCTGCACCTTAATCATTAAAATTTAAAGTAATTAAAAGTATTTATTGACTTTAAAGTATTTGATATTTTCATACTTCTGAATGCCGACAAATCTTCGCAAAAGGGTCAGCTTCAAATTCAAATCAAAGCTACTCGGATCGTTGATTTAGAAATAAATGCAAAATTGTAACTGCGTTTGGGTACTTTTGTGAATCAATGAAGTTTCGTCATATTTGACAAAATAATTCATCATTTCGTCAAATATTTTTATATTCTCATCAGAACATGTCACAATATTGGACAGAATAAGTTTTATTTGCTTGATTATCGTTTTAAAAATCGTCCATTTAGATATCTGAGTTTTCAATGAAAGCCCAAAATTGCTTCATCAGATTTGCATACCTATTTAAGTCATTAGGGAGTAGGCCGCACAAGATCCTTCCAAAATCGATGGTTCTGGAGATCGTTTTATATTAGGTGCATTTTCGAAATCTGATAGTGGATTCCTAACCACGGGGCTAACATCTGAAACTTTCGCGCCATGATTTCCGCTGATCTTTGCGAGACTCATCAAGGTCTTCCCCGCGATCAACAGTAACTGTAGGTCGTCCAACGTCGACGTCATTATTTTTTTAAACGTTAAGGCGGAGATTTCTTGAAAACTGTAAAAAGGTGGTTTAAAAAAAAGAATTTTGGAAAAAAATACGATTTTTTTTTTCATCAAGTTTTTTTTTTGCATACAGTGACGAACGCAAAACATAATTAAACATACTTTGTATCAAAAAAATCATTAAAGTCACCTCTTAATTATATTTAACAGCAGTTTATCCCTTCAATAACAAAATAATTATAATTAAGAATATTCCATACAATTTCAATTGCCAAACTGCATTCAGATGAAATAAAATTAAATAATGATCTAATTTTATACGATTTTTGCATTTTTACGACATACGCTTGCTCATTTATTATTCAAATTAATATTACAACAGATTTTAACCCGTATCAGATTGCAATAAGAACTATTATCGCTCATTACGGCACTATTTAAAGTTAATATGGCCTCCTAAGTTGTACTAACTAATACCTACTCCTCACTGTCGCAAAGGCAATAATTATGTACTTACCTTATTGTACACAATCTCTGACTGTCGCTTCTTGTCCTCGGTGGTAAGTGCTGCAATGCGAGCTGCTATCTCAGTCCTCAGCAGCGCTTTAGCTGGATTCGGGGCTATTTTCGACATTTTGCAAATCTGGAAGATCATTATAGGCTATCAAATCAGTGGCTAATCAGCTACACCAGAAGGTATTTGGAATTTAAAAGATCCTCCACGAATAGCACTAAACTACGTCTGATTGTCAGTAGCTTAGGTTACCCACTGAAGGTTATATATTATTTCCAACTGAAAAATCGTTTAGGCTTGCTACAAGGAGTACATGACGAAGACAATTCTATAGCTATTATCTTTAGGGTTTTGTTATGCTAATTAGTTGATAATGTATGAGTTGAGTACAGGTTTTACATTTTATATGATCACTAGCTTCAGCCCACTACTTTGTCCGCGTGAAATTTCTTGTTTTAACATAAGATATATCCAACGACACTCGGCACACTGTAGCATCCCGTTAGTGAAGTTTCAGTAGAGTTTTCGGAATCGGATCAGAAGTCCCGAAGATAATACCCTCACATAAAAACTCACTATTTTTAGTTCTTTTTATCAAGATGATACGGGCTAGATAGATCGTGAATACTGAGATGAACTTGTGTGGTCAAAAACGTGAGTAACGCCATGAATGATGCCGAACTGTCAAAAAAAACCAATCGAATTGAGAACCTCATCCTTTTTTAAGTCGGTTAATGAAAGCCATGCTACCACCACTGCTAGTGTTTTAAGCAGTTACCCCTCTGATGCGCCCGGGTCGAAGGCGCGCTGTGTTCCACGAGCGCCTCAAAGAGATGTCAGCACCATCTGGTGAGGTCCGCAAGGGCCGATGCCTGCCAGGGGTACGGGTTGTTTGAAAATGATACCGCGGCCCCATGGCACACAGGCAACTGAAGGAACACGGGTGGATTTTAGTCAGTAAAAGTCTGAAACGCCCTCCCCGCTCCGTCCAGAGCGGGAGAAGTTATTTGATGATTACCCATCCCAAAAAAAAAAAAACCTCTGATGCACTTGTATTGCATACATAACACTAGTGTGTTACTATTGCAACGTCTTTCATTTTAATTTGCTTCTTAGCGTTTCGATGGCAAAAATAACACGAAAAAAGTGTTTGCAAATGTATAAATTAGTTTGGCCCAAAATTCAGCAACGCGAATACCGCTGACACAGCAATTTGGTCCTCACGTGTGCTGGTGACCAGGTACCATTATTTAGCGACAGCACGTTTCGCCGAATAGGTAACGAACGTACAAAGAATGAATGGTTGGCCGATACCTAGATTTGCCGACGTCATGGTCATGGGCTATCGGCGGCGGCGATCTCTCGCGTCCGGCCCTGATACGGAGCGAGAAAGCATGGGTAGCCGACACCTACTTCTGCGAAGCAGTGATGCTCGCGAAGAGGGAGGCGGCGCACGTGAAGGAGAAGTATGTATGTAAGTAAGTTATTATTTGTTTTCAATAATTTTTCTTATGATAGGGCAGTTTGCAACCTGCATTTTAATATTAAGTATTTAATCATTAGGTATTTAAAATCAGATTTGCTGTTTTATTACTTACATTTTTATATATTTACTATTGTCAAAATTGTATGAGCACGAAACAGAAGACAATTGTTTTAGATTCGCGTGGCGTAAGGAAAGGTGTAAAGTGGGTGTCGTAGAAGGCAACTAAGAGACTTAAGAGAATGGGCAGCAGCGTTCTCTATGCATTTTACCAGCATACTGCGATCGCCAACCCGCCTGCCAAGCGTGGCGATTATGGCAAAACCCCCCAAAAATGACAAGGGAGCCTGGGGGAGGCCTATGTCCAGCAGTGGACGTCTTTCGGCTGAAAAACAAGGAAAGGTGCTTTCGACGAAAATAGCTATCGATAAAAGATTATTTAGTTCAAGCGTGTTCGGGCGAACCATGACATCGGCAAATCTAGGTATCGGCCAACCATTCATTCTTTGAAGCGTTATTCGGCGAAACGTGCTGTCGCTAAATAATGGTATCGACTAAAAGATTTTTCGTATTACTGTTCAACGGTCAACCATGCTTTCTGCAGACAATTATATCGTTCAACGGTAATTCGATTAACCGTACGGGACTAGCTGGTGACAGAGCATGCGGTGCAAGATGGTAAGTTGACCATTGTCTGTGGAGAGACGCCGCATACACACTGGAGGTCTGAGCCTTCCTATTTGTGGAGGTTGTCCTTGCTGCGCCCTATTGATAATTCGACAGCATTCTTTGCGTTATAAACTTATGAAGCAATGGTGTATTTCTTTCAAAATGCATCGGATGTGAAAGACAGAGTGTTATCCAATTGGCATACGGGATGCACTGGACCGAATACAGAACGAACCTACACTTAAGTATCTATTGACCCTCGTGGAGGCTATTTTGCCTAAATGTCGGTCACCAGGCTTACCAAACATATTTGCTCTAAATTCCAATGTTTTAGGGCTTATATATCGGGCAATATAATTTATTAGGTAACTCGATCGGTCGGTTATGAGCACAGGTTTTAAATTGGGCATAAATCTATCAACGATGATGATGGATGCAGTTACTTTTAAAATATGGTCCAATTATTTAGGATTTTAGGTCAAATCAGAAATTATGATGGGAATTAGGTACATTTTCGATGTTTTAATGACTTTTATATATGCTAATTGGGTTGAGAGTATTTGAGACAGTTTTGTAGGGATATCGAAACTGTGCGGGCGCCCCGCGCGCCGTGGCCACCGGTGCCGTCGGCACGCGCTCAGCTACTAGACCGCGTTGGAATTTTTATAAAGCGGATTATGAATTGCTATATTCTATGTTAACATCTGCTGATTGGACAGAAATGTTTGAGCATAGCGATGTGGAAGATATTTTGAATTTATTTTAATATTTACTGTCAAACAGCGATATATTTACCCCAAGTGGTACCTACACGAGCGATATAATAAAAAACGTAAAAATTAAAGCAAGACTACATAAAATTTATAAAACAACGAAATTAAATTGTGATTACGACGAATATTCGAAATATAGAGCACTTATTAAAAAAGAAATAGAAATTGCACGCAAACAGCATCAAAATAAGATTCAATGTCAGTTCGCGAAAGACCCTAAGTCTTTTTGGCAATACATACGATCGCAGAAAAGTACAACGAGTAGGCAGGATATTATAAAAGACGGTCAGTATCTGTCAGACGAGGAGTGTGCTGAACAGTTCCGCGACTTATTTTGAATCGGTATATAGTAGTGTGCCGCCACGACTAGACTCAGAAGCGGCGGCAACGGAAGCGGGGAACACTGGTAGTGCATGCGTGCAAATTAATAATCTAAGTCTTAGAGACGTTAGAAGTGCACTCGACCGCCTCAAGCCTAAGCGATCTGCGGGCCCGGATGGTATACCAGCGTTTGTTTTTAGAGATTGTAGTAGGGTACTCGCGGAACCGTTACTTTATATATTTAACGCCTGTCTTCATTCTGCGAAGTTCCCTGCTCGCTGGAAGGTTACGCGAGTCATTCCTGTGCCCAAAGGCAGGGCGGGAGCTGACATCGGTGGGTATAGGCCGGTGGCGGTGTTGTCGACTCCGGCAAAGGTGTTCGAGTCTGCTATTCAGCGCTGTATGCAAGAGCAAGTGCGCGGACAGTTATCGGATGCACAGCACGGATTCCGGCCGGGGCGCAGCACTGCTACCAATCTTCTTGATTTCATGGGACGCGTAGTGCCGGTGGTAGATGCTGGGGTGCAGGTGGACGTAGCTTATTTTGACTTCAAAAAAGCTTTTGACACCGTCGACAATGACATCTTACTGCGGAAGCTAGCAGAGGTCGGATGTACCCGGCATCTATTGCGGTTTTTCGCCAGTTACATGCAAGGCAGACAGCAATATGTGGACTGCAACGGATGTGAATCCGACTTATATTACACTTGGTCGGGTGTAAGTCAGGGCACCAACTTGGGGCCTCTAGAATTCATAATAATGATAAACAATTTGCCGGAAGTCGTAAGACATGGCTATTGTTTGTTATTTGCTGATGACCTAAGTTGCTACTTGAGATTAGATCCGAGTGTGATTGCAGGCGCCTACAGGAAGACATCGATCGAATGGTACAATGGAGCCATGAAAACAAACTGTATTTCAACGTGTCCAAGTGCTCGTTGATGAGCTTCACCCGTGCTCGAGCACCTCTGCTCTATGAGTATGGGGTGGATGCGACGCCAATGCAACGAGTCACGGAGGTGCGAGACTTGGGTGTTTTCATGACTCCCGATCTGACATTCCGTGAGCATGTAACCAGGATCTGTAAGAAGGCGTACAGAAACTTGGGATTTGTTCTGAGACAGACACAAAGCTTCACAAACATCACAGCAGTTAGGGTCCTGTATGATGCACTAGTTAGGAGTCATCTGGAACATAGTGCGGTCATATGGGCACCACATGAAGCTAAGTACTCTGTGATGTTAGAGCGCGTTCAGAACAAGTTCACGCGCCATTTGTACAGGAAATTATATGGGGTATATCCGTTTTACCCACTGATGTATCCCACTCTGTTTGTCCTGGGCATGGTTGGCTATAATCAACTGCATGTCCGACGGGAGTTTATGCTGGTCGCCTACTTGGTGAAGGTGCTTCGTGGAGTGGAGAGTAACCCGGCAGTATTGCAGCGCTTGAGCCTGTGTGTGCCAGATCGCTACGTGTGTAATATGTAATATGTAATTAATAATTGTTCACCCGGTGCCAGTATTAGCCAGTTAATAAGTAATATTAAGTTGTCTAAAATAAACCCCAGTTCAACTGTAATATTATTATGCGGGGATAGCTTAAATGTTACAAAAAAGGACATAATTAAATGTGTCCATTTGATGTTACATCTCAATGAGACCAATAATTGTAAATTTATTTTATGTGCATTGCCTTATTCACATTACTTATCTTATGAGCAAAATAGGCACATTTATAATTTAAATATGTTAATTTTTAATAGGACAAGTCGTCATAGTGACGCCATTTTATTTTTTGATTGTAATCAATTTATTTCTGATTACAAGCTGACAAATTATACAATGTATTTGCCACCTAGTTGTAGGAGACAAGTTGCTAATCTCTTAGCATACAGTTTACACCATGACACTGGTACCTGTAGTTTACCATCGCGTACTGTTAGTAGTGCTACTAACACTACTTTTGATACGCCTAGTAGTTTAAACTATTAGGTGCGACAACAGATAAGCCGCATATTATGTTGAATGTTGTTCATCAAAATATGCAGGGTCTATCCGGCAAAGAGCTAGAGTTAAGCTTATTTTTGGAGAACTATGATGTTCAGGTGCTATGTCTGACTGAACACTGGTTGAAAGAACACGAAGTAGTGTTTATTAATGATGATAATTTTACCGTACAAAGTGCATTTGTAAGAAAGACTGCTATTCGCGGTGGATCTTTAGTCCTTGTTTCAAACAAGTTGAAATGTAAACAACGTTTAGATTTAGTTAATCTTTCTATTGAGCGTACTATTGAGTTGTCTTGTGTTGAACTCGAGCGTTACATTATAATTTGCGTTTACCGTCCACCCTCTGGGGATTTTATTAGTTTTGAATCGGTAATGGAGGATTTACTCAGTAAGTTAAAATCAAGTAATAAAAGTATAATTTTGTGTGGAGATTTTAATATTAATATTTTAGATGTTTCTCCATTAAGTATTAGACTACTTAATCTGTTTAGGTCTTTTAATTTAAATAACTTGTTTTTTGAACCTACTAGGATCACGGCTTCTACGTCGACTTGTCTTGATAATATATTTAGTGATTGTGATGCCAAAAATAAATTAGTATTATCTGACTTGACGTCTGACCACTGTGGATTATTGGCTAGCTTCCCTGTACCATTACATAAAAAGCCGCATAAAGTAGAATGCAGGCCATATACAGCTAGTCGTTGCAACAAATTTAAAAATAATGTAGCTCATAGAATTACACCATCTATAGCAGAGCATGATAATCCTAATAAAATCTTTGGATCACTTTTTGAAGTTGTGCAAAAAGAATACCAATCTACTTTCAAGACCAAAACCATTGAGATTAATGGCACCTCCGTTGGCTTCAACCAATGGGCCACTCCAGGTATTTATAGAAGTAGAGCGAGACTATACGAGTTATATGGTTTGAAAAAATACAGGTTTGATAGTCCTTTTCTAGAGTATGTCCGAAATTATTCAAAATTATTTAAAAAAATCTGTGTGTTTGCTAAATCAAAATTTTTAAGCGATAGAATTAAAAATTCCAATAATAAAGTAAAAACCACTTGGAAAATTATTAATAATGAAACGGGTAAGTCGGTTAAACAGGAAAACCAACTAGAGATTATAGTCAACAATAAATTAGTTAATGAAGCTGCTGACGTAGCTGAGGCATTTAATGAGTTTTTTGCCAACATACCTTTAACTACGACTCGCACCTTAAATTCGTCCCCGTCTGAAGCGGAAAACCTTTTGCATAGTAGTGTGCCCAAATGTAGTCTCTTATTTAGTTTCGAACATGTAACGCCTCGTGATGTAGTTAATATTTTTAACACACTTAAGTCTAAAAACACTGGTGATTACTGGGGCATCTCTATTAAACTTTTAAGTAACATAATCGACATCGTAGCCCCCTATCTAGCTATTACTTTTAATAAATGTGTTGATTTAGGAACGTTTCCTGACCTCATGAAGAGTAGTAAAGTCATACCATTATTTAAATCGGGTAATAAAAATAACGTTGGCAATTTTAGGCCCATTTCTATCTTACCTGCATTTAGTAAAATATTTGAAAAGTTAATACTCAAGCAGTTGCTAAGACATTTTAATTTAAATAGCCTCCTTCATGATGAACAATATGGCTTTACAAAAGGTCGTTCGACTACAGACGCGGGTGTTGCCCTGCTGAAACACATATTTAACGCATGGGAGAACTCACAAAATGCTATTGGAGTTTTCTGTGATCTTTCCAAAGCATTTGATTGCGTGCACCATGACACGCTTTTGCGTAAATTACGTCATTACGGTGTTCAAAATGAAGCGCTTAACGTAATAAACTCCTATTTAAATAATAGGCACCAATGTGTAGATATTAATGGTGTGAAATCTTCCGGGCTACCAGTTCAGTTAGGTGTACCTCAAGGCTCAATACTGGGTCCATTCTTATTCTTAGTGTACATTAATGATTTACCATTCTATTTAAAGGGTATCTGTGACGTTGTACTGTTTGCTGATGATACCTCTCTTATCTTTAAAGTAGACAGGAATAGACAAGATTTTGACGACGTAAACAGTGCACTCTCAATGGTTACGGATTGGTTTACCACGAATAATTTAGTTCTCAATGCTAAGAAAACTAAATGTATAAAGTTCGCTTTGCCGAATGTAAAAAATCTGGGACCCAACATCGTCTTAGAAAATGAGGTGCTTGAAACTGTAGACTCGGCAGTTTTTCTGGGCATCACAGTAGATGCCATACTTCAGTGGGGATCACACATATCAAGCCTAGCGGGAAGGCTCAGTTCGGCTGCCTACGCCGTCAGGAAAGTAAGACAATACACTGACGTTGATACAGCTCGGTTAGTCTATTTTAGTTATTTTCATAGCGTTATGTCCTATGGCATTCTGCTGTGGGGCAAAGCCGCTGACATTCAAAATATTTTTGTTCTGCAAAAACGAGCTGTACGTGCAATTTACCAATTAGGTGCTAGAGTTTCTCTGAGAGATTTTTTTAAAGATATTGGTATTCTCACGGTGGCATCACAATTCATCTTCGCTAACATCTTATATATTAGGCAAAATATACACTTATACACTAAAAACAGTGATATTCATAATATTAATACCAGAAATAAGGACAAACTACGTGGTCCCTTTCACCGGCTTCATAAAGTTCATAACTCATTCGTTGGGCTCGGTATCACCTTTTATAACAAGCTTCCCTCTTCTTTGCTAGATTTACATTTTAATGCGTTTAAAGCTAAAGTAAAATCAAATCTTTGTTCGAAGGCATACTATTCAATCAACGACTACTTAAACGATAAGAATTGTTGGTCGCTGTGATTAACTCAAGACAACGTTTGTGTTCTTTCACCAGAATTAGCTTACCTACTGACAGGTTATATGAGTTACTCCATAGCATTGTTTATTTTATTTGACTGTATAAACCATTTTTTTTAATTTTTTATATTGAAATTTCCATTTTTTTTGATGAAATTTAATTACTTGCCTATTACTGTATAGAATCAAGTTCTTCCAACTTATCAGACAGCTGTGCTGCTGGGGAGTTTGTTGCGCCACTTCTTCTTCCCAGCTAAAGCACTAGGAAGTGTCGAAGGGTGGGCGTTTTTGGGGGACTGTCTTATGTAATTTTGACGTTCGAAAAGTGCTGACTCTCAGCCTAGTTTGAATAAATGACTTTTGATTTTGATTGATTTTGATTTTGTGGAGGCGGCGCAGCCCGCCACTGCTACTGGTACCTACAGCCAGAACTAACCTGCTTGCCAAGGCACCCCTTACCAGAGCTATTCGTACCATCAACGATCTTCAAACTCGGATTGATGTGTTTACATGTTGTTTGAGTGAATTCGCAAGGGTATTACTATTTATATTATGCTATAAGCAAAATAACACTTAGTTTTTTCTTAATATAAGTAAAGTAAGTATGTTTGTGTTTATGTTTGTTATTTGTTAAACCATGTTTTGTAGTAAGTAATTATGTTAAACTGTGTTTTGTATTTTAATGATGTTATAATTTAATACTGTTGTTAGTTTTTAATTTCTTGTAATTTGGTTATGGTTAGCTTAGGTTATTAGTTTAAGTTTTTAACTATCGCATTAGGGTAAACTCTGTAATGATAGTTTAAGCTGTTATAAAATAAATAAATAAAAATAAAATAAAACTTAAAATGAGCTTATAGTAACCTATGACTGGATTTTGAGTATCTTCTCTACATTACGCTGGCGTAGGGTACCTAAACTATTTCCTGTCGCAATTAGTTTTAGCACAGTATAATTATATATTCCTACCTATTGTGTCAAACTTTTATACATACATAGATATTTATTCAGTATGGGTACCTACTAGTCGGGAAAGCCGACTAGTCGGCCATATTTGTAGTCGGCGATTAGTCGGCAAAAACCGACGTATAGTCGGCCAATTTTTTATATGCTTAAAAATTTAAAAGACGGTGATTGAAATGAAATTTAAATCTTTACTGTACCTACCTAAATATTTTTATTATAGAATCGGTTTTACAGTTTACTTTCAGTACAATCTAGAAGAGGAAAGGAAGAAATGCGGGCTCGCGAATAAATGCGAAGCAAATAAAAACATGTCCTGACAATTTCGCCTGGTCGTCGGTTGCCGCGAACCTACGAGCCGAAAGCGTAGTCAAGAACATTTTCGATGTCACCCGAACTCAACCGAAAGCAATGATCGGCTTGGCGTTCTCACCTACTGCCTGACGCAGGTCTTCACCGGACACGGTTGTTTCGGGAGGTTCCTGTTTCGGATAAGGCGGGAGGAAACGCCCAGGTGTTTCCACTGCGAAGGTCGCCCTGAGGACACGGTGAAGCACACGGTGGCGGTCTGCCCGGCCTAGGCGGAGCACCACCTTGTCCTCGTGGAGGCGATCGGCGGCGGCGAACTCTCGCGTCCGGCCCTGGTCCAGGCCATGGTACGGAGCGAGAGTGCATGGGTAGCCGTCACCTCCTTCAGCGAAGCAGTAATGCTCGCGAAAAGGGAGGCGGCGCACGTGAGGGAGAGGCAGTCTATGCGCCCTCACGGCCCTAGCCGTCGCAGGAGACGCCCTGGGCGTCGTGAATCCTAGGCTGATTTCCGGCCACCGTAGGCGTGGGCTTGCGGACGGCGAGTAATGGGTAGCTCGCTGTCCGGTAAGGACCAAGCCTAGGTCCACGGCGCGTTGTGTTCCATGTGCGCCTCAAAGAGATGTCACCACAAACGTGATGGGGCCCGCAAGGGCCGACGCCTGTCAGGGGTGCGGGTTCGTTCGAAAGAGATACCGCAGCCCCTGGCATACGGGCTACTGAGGAAACACGGGTGGGTTTTAGTCAGTAAAAGTCTGACACGCCCTTCTGCTCCACCCAGAGCGGGAGAAGTTATTTGATGATTTCTCACCCAAAAAAAAAAGGCTGACTAGTCGGCTAGACGGCCAAAGTCATAGTCGGTCGGCCTATCTCTAGTAGGTACCTACCTATTTAATATAGGCTGAAAGGGCTGTTACATTCATTGGACCAGTCTGATCAATCAAGTGATATGCATTAATTAAGTGCCTCAGTAGGTGTCTACCTATCTATCTTGCGCTAATTTCTGGGTAGGTACCTACTATTAAACTGGCAGATATTTTTTTTCTGAAAAACACTAGTGACTATCACAGATCTGCCCAGCTTTATTTTCCCAGAAGCTAATCACGAACTAAGAATCAAACAAATCTATGGCGACTTTGGAAACAATGTTACACCATGAAAGATAACTATAACAATCGGGTCAGAAGCTAAGTGACGAGTTGTTTGCTAAGAATAAGAACTATGAAATTAATAAAATGATAACGCAAATTAAACTTACCGAGTGACACGACAAAATACACAGTGCGTAAGAAGCAGACTGATATGAAATCAAACGATACGATTTGATAACAAAACATGAGACTGGCGCTAACCAAAACAATTGTGACATTATCTTCACACGTGGTTATACTAGTAACGCCATCTGTGGATGTAGCGCTGAACTACGTAGTGAGCTACCTTACTAAAAAGAAGGGGCAATGTGGTGGTAAAATTATTTTTAGTAACTTTAGGTACTATTATTGAAAACAGATGTCGCTGTAAAGCGATTTTCACGTCGCTTATGTATACTGATAACGACCGAAAAGAGGAAGGTAGAGGTGAGTACACCCACCATACAATATAATATTATTGACTGACCCTACTGCCGGCAACCGAGCAAACTAACCAATTCTTGCGAGTGCTATTAGAATTCCATTGGTATCCCAATAGCACTTTTCTCGGCCTGGGGATCCAACACAGAACCTGAAGCTTTGCAGTCGCACTTGCGGTTACTAACTATCTAGGCTGTCAATTCTCTAACGGCTCTAACACGAATTGTACCTAATAATCTTATTGGCTATAGTGATGAAAAAGAAGTTATAGGAAAGTACGAAATTCGTATGCATAGCGTCGTTTATTATTTCACTCAAAAATAATACAATTATTCATTCCTACGAGGGAAAACACAATAATAAGGATAAGCGACGGTCTCGCTGTGTTGTAACTAAAATTGGTTTATAAAAATAAAGCAAAACCATGCAATTCAAACAATAAATAGAACATGGTGCCATAATAGCCTTTTAACAGTTGGAAATATAGTTTTAGAGTCCCCGTCTTATACGACAGTCTTTTTACCGCATTCCTTTTCGGTATCATAAATACGGGATAAGCTATGCCCCATGCCCGACTTTGGTCTTTCTAGAAAAATCTAAACTTAACAACTCACCCAAGGATGGATCCTAACCTCATCAGACGACAATCAGAGATAAAATAATACAGTCTTCAATGTTTTCATATATAGACAAGACCCAGACAGCATTATCAAGATTATCAACTGTATGAGAAAAGATTGAGTAGACTTGACTTTGATAGCGAAATGATTACGACATGAGATTGATTACTATATGATAAAACTATTCCGCTTATCTCAGACATTTTTTTTTTTTTTTTTTTTAAATACGCTTGCAGCGCCGTACACGTGACAAAAGTGAAACTTTTTATAAAATAATGAATCAAAGAGAAGAAATAGACTGAGAGAGTTCCGCATGTACTCTTCCAATGCACACGCGTTGTCCAGATAAGGGCAGTAATCCTCGGGGCACCCAGATCTTACACAGACGTTCTATATAGACCAGCAGGCTTAGCATAACGCTTACTAATTCTTCGAAGCATAGACAATACTTTATCTATACAAAGTCACATTTCGTCTCTCCATTTTTGACATCGCATCGTAGATATCCTTCTACAATCTGTCATTTTGTCTTTCGTTTCTAACGATCTTTGTCAAGCTCCTTTTTAAAGAAGACTATTTCAGAATAATACTTCTTTCCAAACTCAAAAATCACACTGACAACAAACTTTCTACTCGACGGCCACAAAGTAAATACGATTATCTACAAAATCATGATTCGTTTAGAACGCTTTTTTAACTGTGATAATTAATAGAAAAACATAGCTATCTGCTCCTATTGTACTATCATTGAGTTAGGGAATGTCTATTGTTCCGTCGACAAATCGGTGCTCGTGCTAAGTCTGCAAATTACCATCGACGGCGGCCATGGCTCACGCACACAGATCTACCTGAAGGACTAATTGCGGAAACCAAACCCAATAACATAGAAAATAGACGGAGAGAGTTGAGAGTTAAATTTTTCTTCTCTCTCATGCAACGAAATATGACTAAACGTGACGCGTCGTTTTTTTTTTCTTTTTTAAAAACGTTGCCCTACACTAGGAATTTCTCCTGTATTGTGGGTGCGTTTACAAACATTTAAACTCACATACACAAACGGCCATACCTGGAACAACTACTTGTAGGTCGTACAAATATTTGTATCGTGCGGGAATCGAACCCGCGACACGCAGCGCAGCAGGCAATCGCTTAACCACTGCGCTAACCGTGTCGTCAAATGTTACTGTCACATCTCTTCCAAATATCAAATCATTAGGTACCTAGTTACCACAGGAGGGTAAGGGAATAGTAGCATAGATCCAAGGTTGAAGCTATCGATGATCATGGCTCTAAGAAAGGAACCTTTGCATTATGGTTGCAATATCCAGGAAATCGTAAGTGACATGCACTCACCCGTCCAGGATGACAGGTGGCACTCAACATCCGTTTCCTCCATAAATGACAGCTATGGTTGAACTAAACATCCATACATTGAACCGTCACGCACCGCAGCTGACAACTCCATTACGTTATCATGGTGTTTTTGATGGAACTGAACCACGGAATGGGGGCGACGATAACGAATTGATATCTGGGTTCGCATAAAATCGGTGCTCTGGAAATTTCCATGGTAAATGAAAAAACTTATAGGTATTGGTTGCATACAGCAAGCCCGCGCCTACGGGGCCGGGAATCACCCTGGGATTCCCGACGCCCCAGGGCGTCTCCTGCGGCGGAGGCCTTACAAAGAAAGTAATTATAATTTATTATCCATCTACCAATGTAGGACTGCAAGCTCCTTTTTCCTGAGAAAGCCCTAAGTAGGTTGGACTTTACAGTCAAAATTTTGGTCTGAAGACATTTTCTCAGGAGTTTTTAATTCGCCGTTTATATAGCAGCTTATATTAAAAACAGCGAAGTAAAGGCTTTCACAAATGTTTGTAATAAGCGAAATTTGTCGGATATTGTAACCAGAGATGATTGATATGCAACAAAACGTGAGAGCGATCCTCATCTTACATGTACATTATTGTGTCGTTTGTTTTATTAATATCATCCGTTTTGTTGCCATGAAGATTTGCATTTAAGGGCATTTTGATATAAGTTGGGCATTATCACCTTATTAATATTAATGTCTTAACGAAGAGCTACATAGCGGCGTTTCTTGCTCATCAATATTCTTGATGAACAAGAAACGCCACGAGAAATCCAAATTCTTCCTGTTTGAACTAAATAATCGATTGATTATATTAAAGTAGGAAGAATTTATAGTACATTATGGTACAAGTGTGTAACGTTGGTGATTATCGCTGAGGCGCCATTGAGACCCGAGCCGTTAGGCGAGGGTCTTAAGAGAGCCGAGGACGAAATGAGTATAAATGAGTATAGTTAGTAAATACATTAGTGGGAGAGGATGTGCGGTCATGGGATCGGCCGCATTAGGTGCTAGGGCTCGCTAGGCATGGCGGGCTGATACCAGTCGGGGCCCGGGGGTGCGGGGAATGAACAAGTATTTCCCGGGACCTCTACACATGATACTAGGAACAATGGGGTTTTAGTTGGTAGGAGTCCAACATACAAAACCCTCCGTTATTCCCAGACGGAGGGTAACAAACTATCGCTTTAAACAAAAACATTAAAATAATCCAATCCTTCCTATTTTAATAAATTAACCATTCGTGATGAACAAGAAACGCCACTACCTAGGTTTTACTTCCCCGTAGTAAAAACTACGTTGCTCGAATTGGCCATTTTTTTCGGAACACTAAAAACAGTGTATTTCCACATATTTCTTCTATGACTAACATTTTGATAAGCCTAAGTAAACCGGCACCCTAATTGCGTAACTTACGATTGATCATAATTGGTTTCGTCTTCACAGTTTAACAATATTCATTGCGTTATTTATGTTGTCGAACAGACACATTTTTCGAACATATGAAGCAGTGGTTTAACAATCCGTTTCAAAACGATACAGATTATGATGAATCGGGAGTTACGCAATTAGGGTACAGGCTGTGTTTGTTTGTCCCGGCTCAGTGTGCAAACAAGGAGTTTCCTTTTGAAATACTCTTTGGTACCTATATAGCATAGACACTGCTATCATAGCTATATCTCATGTCCGATGGTGGATGATTTGCAGATTTGCTTACTTTTAGACTTCTTCTATCATATTCCTGCAAAACAAGCTTAAGCCAGCTTATGTAAACCAGACAGTAAAG
Source organism: Polymixis flavicincta (assembly GCA_949987655.1). Classification (NCBI taxonomy): domain Eukaryota; kingdom Metazoa; phylum Arthropoda; class Insecta; order Lepidoptera; family Noctuidae; genus Polymixis; species Polymixis flavicincta. The sequence goes on from OX465187.1 coordinate 5,603,224, forward strand.
TTATTGGTAAAGTAACGCATTTCTTTATCACCATTGTAAACTTAGAGATGTCAGCACGTCAGCCCCAACTGGTTGGGTCCGCAAGGGCCGATGCCTGCCAGGGGTGCGGGTTGTTCGAAAGAGATATATGTGGCCCCTGGCACACAGGCAACTGAAGGAACACGGGTGGGTTTTAGTCAGTAAAAGTCTGACACGTCCAGCTCCACTTAGAGCGGAGAAAGTTATTTGATGATTGCTCACAAAAAAAAAACTGTTGTAAAATTCATTTGAAACTCAAATACAAGGAGAAGAAGTCAAAATTAAAGAAAGTTACTTATTATTTACTTACATTCGTTTATCTTATTGAGTCCCGCTTTCGACGGAAACATCCCGCTTTTTTACTCAAAATAATGGTTTTAAGGGGAACCTAGTCGCGGGCTCGAACTCACTGATGGGCCTGGCTAAAAATCACGCTGTCTCACCAGGATTCATGTTCGACAGAGGTACTAGCCGTTTGCAACATTATTGAGGGAGAAAAAATGAGAAAAGTCCTTCGGAAGATCGGGTTTTCTGAAAAAACACTTCATAAATCAATGACCAATAAAGTTTATTAAACTTTTCGATAATTGAGCTTTGTCGGTACCGACTTAGTGTTGGAGATTTTACACTTCTTTTATTACTTAAACACGCCCAAAGTTAGGGTAAATTAGCAAGAAAAACTAATCTTGGTGGCTCCTAACTTTTAATGATTTTTAATTTTAGTATTCTGTTTCCGTACAGACAATATTAATAACGAGACAAAACCATACCATGTTTAATTTTTGATGTACATTGTCAAACAGTGGAGTATATACACTCCCGAAGTTTGTATGGGAAAAATATGGACTAGGATCCCGCATCGCCCGAAAAAAAATTGCAACGATGATAGATACTGTCTGAATACTAAGCGAGTATACTTATATATATTGTATAATATCTACCTATATACCTGTAATGTGCTGAAGATAAGCTGGGTGGACTCATCGGCATCTCCTTTACATGCAAATTAGTTTACTCTTACTCTCGGCGCGGCAGTGTAAAGACACGGTCGCTATTTATATAAACATGTAAGTATTAAGTATGTACTACATAAGTACACGGAATATACAAAGTACGTTACGTTGAAGGATGCCTGAAGAATTTCTTGAAGATCGCGCTGTAATATGTACATATCTCATACATGTAAGCCGTTAATTTTGGAATGGCCTTTCATTTGCTTGATTTTAGCTTCAAAATTGTCTGGATTGTCATTTACCAACATTTGGAGATGTGTTTTTTTTTAATACTTAAACCAAAACTTAGAAAACCCTGCCTGGAAGAGATCGCGGAAAGCGATAAGGCCGCCCATTGTATATTTTCTAGTGTAACCTTGTTTTTTTTGTTATTTATTTTTGTGGTGTTCAATAAATAATTAAAACACACAACGTCCAAAAGTCTTAGTCATAATTTGCTAACCCTTTTCCCAACAACGTGGGGTCGGTTTCAGTATAACCGGATGCTGTTTTACATGGAGCGACTGCCTATCTGACCTCCACAACCCATTTACCTACCGGGTAATACGATACCACTTGGTAAGACTGGTTGTCAAACTGTCGGGCTTCTGACGACCCGTAACGATTGCGAATTAAAAGATCCAACAATGTCAGCGGGGACCAACGGCTCAACGTGCTTTCCGAGGCCGAAGGGGTCACGGTAAGTAAAGTTGTCACCTATCCTCGCGGATCGACCTCGACAAACTTACACGCTTATGTTTAAACTATAGACAATTTATAGACAATGAGATGTTATCAAAGTAATTAATTCTTTCTGAAGATACGTAATTCATCAAGTGCCCGACTTTTAACAAGAAACGGATAAGGCTGATCATGTCATGTAGCTGATTAGATTAGATAATTCCATGTGTATAGATTGTAGATAGCTAGCTGAATTATCTTTTATCAAACAACATAATTATTTCAGGCGCCAAGCAGCCATGCCGTCTTCTTTGAAGGGTTTTGGTGAAGTTACAAGCAGATGAGGCATTTCAGCCTCGTCTATTTCAGGGGCAATACCCATTTTACCAGTGGTAGAAGCTTCCCCTTTGCTTCGCTCTCTTATAACTGTGATACACTCCAAGTCCAATGATGATGCCTAAGGACGTCGTGGCATGCCTAAGGATACCGCGGCATGGTTGTCGTTGAAATTAAATTTTACTGTCATGCTTTTAAGTTCGACCGGTCTTGTGCTTCCCACATCCAGCGGATACCCGCGGCCTTCACAAGGTCATTGGTCCACCTTGTGGGAGGCCTTCCCACTCTACGTCTTCCGGTAAGTGCAGGAGCCTGGGTGAGGCCTATGTCCAGCAGTGGACGTATTTCGGCTGAAATGATGATGATGATGATGACTTTTAAGTTATATTTCTATTCGTGGCTTAAACATCCCTTGCTATGCCGTGCCGCCAGTGGGCGCTGGCTCTAAATTATTTAATCGCCACTGCTTCCAAAACGGTGAAGGAAAACATCGTAAGGAAACAAACCGGCATGTCCTAGAACCAAAAATTCGAAGACATGTGACATCTACCAACCCGCGCTGGGCCCGCGTTGTAGATTATGGCCCACTCCCTCTCACGGAGAGGAGGCCGGTGTCCCAGCAGTGGGAACGTTATAGTCTGATTATGATGATGATGATCATAAAAAAAGTAGTCATTGGTTAAGCATGAGGTCCAGGACCCAATTCCTGGGTCAGGCAAAGTGGCAGTCGGTTTTTGTGGTGGTGTGGTATAGTGGGTTTCTTTTTCCATCTGGAACATCTCAGCAGCAGCTCGGAGTCTGGTTAGTGTCCAGTTGATGGCAATAGGCTCGCCCCCTATTACATGCGACATAAACATAACTGGCGAAACGTGGGTGTACTTTAGATACACCTCTGCTTCATCCTCCGGCATTACAGGTGTGATGTTATTTTTTATTAGGCAGTATAGGTAAAGAGAAGACTGTGAAATACCTACCTCATTTCGATTTTTCAAAGTTCTCGACAAAAAGTATTTTTTTAATGTTTAAAACTTTCATCATTTTTGTAAAAGATGTAAAAACATTTAAAGACTCCTAGAAAATTCTTGAGAACTTCAAAAGTTCGATAATTTTACGACGTTTTTACAGTTACGTAGCTACTTACAGACCTTTACTTGAGCTATGAATACATTTTAGTGCAGAAGTTCGGCATGATAGCTGAGCAAACAAAGACTTGCATTTTGTGTCACGATATTCTATCATAGTATGAAAAAGTCGCTTTTCGTGTTTGTTCGATTAGATCTTTTAAACTACGCAACGGATTTTCATGCGGTTTTCATCAATACATAGACAGAGTGATTCAAGAGGAAGGTTTATAAATACACCGACCTCCGCGAGGGCGAAGCCGCTGGTAAAAGCTAGTTTTTGATATTTAATATCTTGACTTATGGCTAAGTAGTCGATCGACCAGGTTATCACGTTGACTGTACCGTCTATCTATCTACCTAGCTTTTCTCCCAACTATGTTCGGGTCTGCTTCCAGTCTAACCGGATGCAGCTGAATACCAGTATTTTACATGGAGCGACTGCCTATCTGACCTCCACAACCCAGTTACTGGCTAACACGATACTTCTTGGTAAGACTGATTGTCAGACTTTCTGGCTTCTGACGACCGGTAACGACTGTCAAAGATCCACAAATGACAGCCGGGACCAATTCCGAGGTACGCACGGGTCTTGGTATGTTAAAGATGGTCACCCATCCATGGACCAACCACGGCAAACGTAGCTTAGCCTGGTGGATCGACCCGTGCGGCTGTAATTACCTACTTAGCCACAAGCCTCTACCGACTTGACCGTGTAATTATAAAAAAACTATGTTAATAATTAGACATTTACAAAAGTGGAGCTACGTCTGCCAACAAACTGCTACGCAGTTTGGCGGAGGTAAATGTAACTTATACGAACTCTTTTTTGTGAATAAACACTTTTTATTTATTTTATTTTTTTCGTTTTGGATAAATTCGTGGTACAAATGGGTTATTTTTAAACTGCTTCTTTCTGTTCTTAAGAAGGGACTGATTTGTTTAATGACTGCGTAATTATACAGGCCTGAATTTCAGAATGAATTACATCTAGCGTTGAACGCCACAGTCAGTCCAAAGATAATATAATAATATAACGTTTATTTGGACTCAATAAAATATAGCATTATGCAATAATACTCCTAGGAACTAGGATACAAAAAATGTAGGTGAGTAGACGGCTAAAACTATATGAACTTCTGATTTCCAAACTAGGTAAGAACCTGTAGCTTGGAGATGCAATGCTTATATGTAATGCACGGACATGGCGAGGACAGTCAATGTGTTCTACGCTTGCTGCGGTAGGTCCATGGGTGATTGAGTTCTATCTTTACATACCAAGACCTCTCCGTCACTCGAAAAGCACGTCTAACCCGGCCACCCTGCACGGGCTTGCGGACGGCGAGTAATGGGTAGCTCGCTCTCCGGTAAGGACCAAGCTCGGGTCGACGGCGCGTTGTGTTCCACGCGCGCCTCAAAGAAATGTCAGCACCAACTGGTGGGGTCCGCAAGGACGGGTGCCTGCCAGGGGTGCGGGTTGTTCGAAAGAGATACCGTGGCCCCTGGCACACAGGCAACTGAAGAAACACGGGTGGGTTTTAGTCAGCAAAAGTCTGTCAAGCCTTCCCACTCCACCAGAGCGGGAGAAGTTAAATGATGATATCCCAACATTAAAAAAAAAACTCGGTGGTCTCGACCGTCATTTGTTTTGATAGTCGTTCATCAAGAATCACGAATATCTGACTACCAGTCTTACCTAGGGGTATCGTATAATTTACCAGTAACTGTTAAGGTCAGATAGGCAGTCTCTCCATGTAAAACCACTATTCAGCTACATCCGGTTAGACTGGGAGCTAAACCCAACAGTTGGGAAAAAGCTAGTCAGATGACGATTTCCTGTATCTTTTCTATTTTAGTTAATTCAGATAAGAATGTGTACTGGTCTTTATTTACCAAAAATACAATGTTTCTAGTTTGCTTTTAATTAGTAGTAAACTTGCGAAGTTTCGATCACGTAGGGAAACTCAAAGCATAGCCCTCTCCATTGCCCTTTAGGTGACTTTTCAGAGGAACCACGTTTCAGTGCCATAGGTCATCACTAGCAACATGCACTGGGCCTGAATTCAATATGACCACTTACTCGTAACCACGTCAATCACACACGAAATCTGCTAATATTGTAATAATAATATCGACAAATTTTCTTGGGACATAAATAATAGGATATTTCGACTAGTCACCGATACATTGGTTTAAAAAAAAAAACACGATATTGACGTAGTTTGAACGTAGTAAGATTCCGCGGGGAATCATTAGATAAACATACAGAATTGTGGCCCTGGTCAAAGACTTTCGTCTTGTGACATTGCGGTATGTATGTGGGACGAGAAGATATTGCGTAGCTTCCCGAACTCTGCCGAGCCGAGCTGCCGAGTCGGATTCGATGATTTACATCTTTCACTAAGTAAGAACGAACTGGACAGCAGTTATTCATAAAGGTTTGCCTCAAAACTACGACTCGTAAGCATACAACGATCCGTCATTATATTTTGAAACTGTGTTTGATGTCCTCATTGAGAAAGTTAAGATATGAGAGAGATAGGAATGATGAGGGAGGGAGAAAGATATAGGATAACATCGCGTAGAGACAGTTAACTATTTGACCTAATAACTCGCTTGTAGAGTTAGTTGTAACAAGTGCACGCACAATGATGATCACTAATTGTTAGTTAATAGAGGCTGCGTTCAGTTAATCTGTTAGAGTAAGCTATGTTCAAAATAGAAGATTCTTACCCGACTACGGCAAAGCCTAAAGGTATAGGGTTTGCTTTTAAGACTCTATTTATTATGGTTACGAGCTTGTGGCTAAGTAATAACAGCCGCACCAGGCGATCCATCAGGATAAGCTAAACTTGTCCTCGATGATCCGTGGATAGATGACCATCTTTATATACCAAGATCTCTCCGGGCACGTTAAGCCGTTGGTTCCGGCATTAGAAATAAAACCGGCTTTCAAAATCAAAATCAAAAGTCATTTATTCAAACTAGGCTCGTGTCAGCACTTCTTGAACGTCAAAATTACATAAGACAGTCCTCCAAAACGGCCGCCCTTCACCACTTCCTAGTGTTTTCGCTGGGAAGCAGTGGCGCAACAAACTCCCCAGCAGCACAGCTGTCTGTTTAGTTAGAAGAACTTGATTCTATACAAAGGTAGGTACGTCATTAACGTTACGAAACATATACCAAAAAAATTACTCAAGCAGAAATAAATATTAAAAAACATAAACAGAACTTGTGCGCGTTGTGTTCCACGCGCGCCTCAAAGAGATGTCAGCACAAAGTCACAAACCGATGGGGCCCGCAAGGGCCGATGCTTGCCAGGGGTGCAGGTCCGTACGTTCGAAAGAGATACCGCAGCCCCTGGCAAACGGGCTATTGACCCACACAAAAAAAAAAACTTAAAACCTAAATTGAAGCCTCCAGGCATAAAGGTGTTCCTACTTACGTATGCAATGCTGCATTATCTGTCATTAATTGGTTTTTGACAGATCTTTGACAGTCGTTATGGGTCGTCAGAAGCCCGAAAGTCTGACCACCAGTCTTAACAAGAGGTATCGTATTACCCAGCAACTGGGTCGTGGTTGTGGAGGTCAGATTGGCAGTAGTTTCATGTAAAATACTGGTAGTCAGATGCATCCGGTTAGACTGGAAGCTGAACCTAAAATATTGCGAAGAAGCAGATGATGTTGATGTGTATGTTTGTTTTTACGTATGTTCCACCGTAGCGCCTTAACTACCTACTTCTACTGAAAATATTTAAAGATTGTTATTTCAACGGCGAGATGTATTCCATACTAACTCTTAGATAGATTTCTTTATTTGACACATTCACAATAGTTACAGAATATGCATGAATAAGTTGAGTGAATGGTAGTGTAGGTTCATCCATACTTAGTTATGTTAATGCTTATTTACTTACTCACATGGAATTGTGTTGGTTTTTTCTTGAGTTTATAATTTTTTTTGTAATTCCTCAGCTTTTAAGCGTTTAAAAGAAACCTGGATGATATATGCGTAATGTTTGTATGTTGAATGTAGCGCAGAATAAGAGTGTACGACTAAACGCCGACAGACTGAACACCGACAAGACTTTACTTCGCGACGGGACTCTTCGCCGACAGGACACTTCGCCGACAGGACTCTTCGCTGACAGGGCTCATCAACGACGCAACGTATCTCCGATGATCAGAGGGGCAATTTCACTAATCTTAAGAACGTTCACAGTCTGATTTCAGTGTCAAGCTGTCAAAAATACCTCGATTTTTCATACATTTTTGACATTTGCTTGTCACTGAGATGACACTGCGACTAGATTTTGAACGGTTTTAATTACGAGAATTGGCCTTCAGGTTACCGATAGATTATCTATTTCGCGAGATTGTAAACTGTCGACAGAAAGTGAGCCGTAACATACTGATTATAATCTATCGAAGCGAAACCGTCAGACTGTGAACTGGTAACAAGATGGATAGTACCATAGTCAAATAACTGCCACTAAAATGGAAGTAGCGCTCGCCGGCCGCTGCCGCGGCACCGCTCGCTACGCTCGCTCGGCTCGCGCGCGGTTTGTCGCAATTCTAACCTAACCTAACCTATTCGGTCGGTAAGCAGTATGGTGCAGTTCACAATTTATCGACAGATTACAATCTCACGAGATAGATTAAAATCTAACGGTATTTAGAATTTTACGGTGACTTACGTCGCTGATGAGCCCTGTCGACGAAGTGTCCTGTCGGCGAAGAGTACCGTCGAAATAAAGTCTTGTCGGTGTTCAGTCTATCGGCTTAGTGTCTGTCGGCGTTTAGTCGTACACAGCAGAATAACCGTGAATAACGGCCTTAAACCAGCTTTTTGAAATTCGGCTCTACAAGGGTTTTTAATATCACTAAAAGCCAAAATGCAACTTACAACACCGCTATTTGATCATTAAACACACGTTGCTAATTTAATTGAAGAAAATACTTGAGTGAGTAAACCTAAAATGTCAATTGGATCATGCATCGATTCGTTATACTTATCAGAATCTGTCTGCAATCATTAAAAACTGGGTTAATTATTTTGCGGTTAAGATACTACAATGCTACTTGATGCTACATAATATTATTCATCTTTATCCAAACCAAAAGTCATTTTCTTACGTAAAGACAAGAAATAGGTTTCTGAAATAGGAATTTTGTTGATTATTTTACAGCTTTAAGCTTTATAAGTGATATACGAGTATAATACAAGTAATTGCAGGGCTTTGGAGTTGATTAACGTTTCTGGGTTCCACACAACAAAAGTGTATAGCTGAATGGTTCTATGAATAATTTAAATAAATTCGAGCAAACAAGAGACTATCGATAGTAAACAAAGAAGATTGACACAAAGGAGAAAGGAACGACTCCATAGTTTCCTGGGCCCAGGTGTTAACTCAATCAAACTAGCCTTATTTGTAAGAGGATATAATAACAAGGCCTCACTGAAAATTTGGTGAAATTTGGCTACCCAGGAATCAAGTTATATGATTGTATAGTAAAAGTGAGGTTACATTAACCTCGTAAGGCCCAATGTACAATGTATTGAACGAACTGACATGCAGTATTCCGGCCCAGCCTTAAAAACAAAATCTTCTCCTAAATGCCCGATGTACATTAAAATGTACACTTAATTTAGATGCAGGTTTCTTTTATACATTGTAGTTTTTTTATGTTATTTGCGAATTATTTTTGAATGGTTTCGGTTGTGTAATGGTTTTAGGCATGGAGTGTTAGTAGAGAGCCTCCATGCGCGACGTGTCGAAGATCTGACACGTTTGGCACGCCCTGGACAGTCGCTACAGTCGAAGACAAGTCTTACTTAGAAGCAGTAGGTACTTACTTTTCAAAAAAGGGAGAAGGGAAAGTAAAATACAAGACTAATATATTTATTATTCATCTTCAATAATTATGAGAATATCGTCTAAGAATACGGTATTTTCCAATTTGATAAAACTATTTTAATTTGAAGATTGGGACGGTATATTTAACAGAAAAATAAAAATAAAATTGTTTATATCCATTTTCTCCATTTAAAACGATTCAAAATCAAATTTATTTTTCGTTGTTTTGAATTTACCGCCAAAACGCTCCTTACGATGACTTTTTATCACGTGACATCGTAACGTCAGCTTTGTGTAAACAGCACCAGTACAAATACTTAATTTGGCGCAGTTTTAGAAGTATTTGTGCACAGAGGCACCGCACACCAGTGATTTCACTTTCTATCCATAAAAATCTTGTTAATTATAAACACGACACTCACTTGTTTACTTACTAACTACTTTAGTTTACACAAAGTTGACGTCGAATTCGATTCCCTATAAATCGATTCCACGAAACGATCGATTAGCACTTGTCACTCGATTTTCATACATATTCTGAGAATTTAATGATTTATTTAGTATCGATTACTAAGAATTTAAGCATGTTTTAATCGATTATTTAGTATCACAACTTAATTTCATTTTTCTCGCTTCCTAGATAGAAACTTGGTACTGTATTTTGTGATTTCCTTTAGAAAAATATAACGGTTTTTTTAATACACATTTCAACTAGTTAACTGCTGGGCCCAGGATTTCCCATCTCCTTTAGTAAATTAAATCAAAAGACAGACGTAATACGCAATATTCCGTTAAATAAAGTAATTGCAACAGTATCCCGAGTGTAAAGTCGACAGCTTGACACCCGAGACACATTTGCGCCATATATGTATAGAACAGGAAAAACTATTATTAAATCTAAACACACGAGCGTCGTATTATGGACTTAAACATTTTTAAATCTGCACCCTAATTGCGTAACTCACGATTAATCATAATCGGTTTCGTTTTAACAGTTCAACAATATTCATTGCGTTATTTACGTTGTTGAGCAGACACATTTTTCGAACATATGAACCAATGGTCTCACAATCCGTTTCAAAACGAAACAGATTATGATGAATCGTGAGTTACGCAATTAGGGTGCTGGTTTTATACAGCTCATTCATGCTTTAGTGAAGTTTTATATAAAGGTGCAACTGCATGGTACGTCTGTCTGATTCAAACCTAAGCGGTATTCGCTACCATCTGCGGTAGAGAAAACCGAGTGGGTATGTGGTAATATTACTGCTCACACCAAAGCGGAATCCCCCCCGAGTGGGTTCCCGCATTGTCGTTGCGGGGGGGCTTAGTAACCGTGGTCTCCCATCCACGGTGAAGCCAAGAGGAACCCAACGGTGGGGCCGCTCGTCAGGGCTTTTGCCTTCAAGCCATTGACGTAGCGGCCAAAAAGTAGGTTGCGGTGAGGTGCACCGCAACTGAGGTGGGCCGCGATGTCGAATGGGAGGCATCGCGGCTGAGCGTTACAGGCTGCGGTAGAGGAGGAGTGCCGGTGCTTCTGAGCAGCGCTCTTCCCTTCCGTGGCCTGGACGGGGCCGCCACCGTTTGATGGCGGACGCGGTGGGGCCGCAGGGGAAGAGGAGTGTCGGTATAGCGTCAGCCGCTCTCCCTATCCTCTGCGGCCGAAAAGTGGTAGACGGGATGGCGCGTTGTGTTCCTCACGCGCGCCGTCAAGGATGTCAGCAACCACTGGTGGGGTCCGCAAGGGCCGATGCCTGCCAGGGGTGCGGGTTTGTTCGAAAGAGATACCACGGCCCCTGGCATACGGGCTACTGAGGGAACACGGGTGGGTTTTAGTCAGTAAAAGTCTGACACGCCCTCCTGCTCTACTCAGCAGGAGAAGTCATTTGATGATTTCCCACCCAAAAAAAAAAAAAAAAAAAAAAAACCAAAGCGGAATCTGTTTCGCCCAATAAGCGAAACTATATCAATGCGGTACTATGGCGCTATTGCGGAACTATTCTGAGCGATACCCGCGCGGTATGCCCTTCACCCACAGCGGCAGCGAATACCGCTCAGGTCGCTCTAGCCGCGGAACTTGATACTACATACCTGAGCGAAACCCGCGCGGTATGTACCTCTACCCACAGCGGCAGCGAATACCACTCAGATTTGAATAGACCTTAATGCAAAAGTGAATGCCTATGACTGTCTATTTATATTGATAAAAAATTATATATTCTCACTAGGCTCAGAATCAGCAATTTTAGAATTTTAGAATTACATAAGAGAGTTCCCCAAAACTCACCACACCAGTTCCTAGAGGTTTAGCTGGGAAAAGGAAGTGATGGTAATTTTTACGTCTTTGAGCAGTCGGAACTAAGATCATTATGTTAATGATGATGCCGATTGGCATCAGAGGAGAAGAATTCAGTCTAAAAAATAAAGGATTTCAAAACTAAGTGGAAAACTAGGAAATTCTAAATATTAACGCGAATTGTGTTCGATCACGATATTGTAACTGTCAACATTCTCAGGTTTCTAATTGATTTATGGACCTTTTTTCTTTTCCGTTCATATAAGCACATTATAATTCTGTCATAAATAAATCTGTTTTTTTTCCCCTAATTCGCATCATAGTCTTTGGTAAACGTAACCTTAAGTCGAAATGGTATTTGTGTGTGGATGATGGTTATTTCGTGGTGTTTCTTATTAAAATATGTACATAGGTATCAAATTGACATAAGACAAGTACTCACACGCTCGGGACTTAACCGTTTTAGTTTTTTGCTTGAAATAACACTTCTCAAAGTTCTTATTTGCAGTGCGCGCCGTGGGAAGTCCAAGTATAAAATAATATTATGCGAAAATTTAAACTATGAACTGCAGCAAAAGTTGTCCATTTTAATGTCGACATTTATTCTCTCCCGGAAACTGTTAACGTTTCAGGGTGCATTGCATAATTCGTTTGGAAACTTACAGAAAAACAGAACTGTACTTTGAACAATTTAAAGTTCACTAACAAAGGAACATTTTCTGCTACTGTTGGTTCACTGCCTAGTTTGAAAGGGCCCTAAACTGTAACGTCACCTTATTATCACTTCGGAGCCGTCCCCGCACTTAATCGGAAACATAATCCATCGTGTGTCCACGTCACACGGACTAAGTATAATGACGTCACAATGTTTGCACTCTTGCAGTTTAAACAACAGTTCAAGTTCAATGATTTGTGTGTAGTTTTTTTATAGGTGTGGCTGCATTCGGCCGGTCTTTGTCTCGCTGTGGCCTGGCCGGGCACCAGGGGGCGCTGCGGCACCGCCAGCTGTGTTCACGCCGGTCCGCAGCAGTCGCGGTCCGTCAACGGGCGAGCTACCACGTGGTTACTCCACGACCCGTAAATCAAAAACTTTCTTACGTCAAATCAATGGATATAACCTAACACGCGCGTTTCGCAAATTAAGAATAAGATGTGATATATTTGTGTTTACGTCGCGATGGCCTGTTAATCACTTATTATTGTGTGCAACAGTGACGTGCTGTGCTGTGTCAATGATGTGAATATTTTTTCAGTGTTGTGTTGCATAAAAAAAGGAGTTATGAGTATCCAAAAGTGTTTGCTGGATAACTCCAGCAGGATGATCAAGGCGATGTCGACTGCTAAGTCGAGTACCAGCGAAGTAAAGATGGTACGTACACTTTAACACTAGTTTGGCATAATCAGCGACCTTGCGATGAAAAGAAAGTTGTGTTTTTAGGTTATTATTCAAGAAAACAATAGTTAGTACTTTAGTAACTTCTTTATCGCACTGTCAGAGTTTAATGTGCAGTGAATTCGTGATAGTATTGAGTTGTTTTGGTGCAAAATAAAACGTTTTAACTTAGTTTATGTTTGTAACGAAACCTATAAAAACGTAACGTGTTTATGTATGTATAATTACGTCACAACGAGATACGTTTCCGTTGCTGCGGTGAATGCAAAATGGCATTACCTATTTTTAAATAAAACAAGAAAATTACCTACCTACTGTGACATTTAGAGGAAAATGCGCATTGTAACTTAAAAACGACGTTGTTTGATGTGTTATCTCTATTCAATCGTATGAGAGAATTATTATACGACTTTTGCAGCACGAATTCTTGCTTGAATCAAATAAAATGTTAGTTTTTAATCAACTGGCGGACAGTGTCTATGTAAAATACATATTTACTTATCTACGTCGATATATAATTGACCACGAAGAGTTAGCGATAATCGTACAAACTTATTATACTGCGCTACAGCTGTAGCTATAGTGCTAATTGGACTTATAAACGTTTTTATGGGGAGGGGTTTAAAGGGAACTTAAAAGGAATGGCTAATGGTAGTGATGCGTCCCTCACTCATGAGGCCCCTCATTTGAGGTACTCGTGATCGCAAATTGAAAGAGTTACTCGAATTTCAACATTGAACCACCTCATTCCTCATCACCCCTCATTTAAAAATTGACATTGACATTATTGACAATAGGAAATCGAGGCAAGCGAGTTCGTGACTCGCGAATGAGGATTGAGTAATTGAGTGAGCGAATGAACCGACTCAAAAATTGTATGGAGAATTGAGAATGAGTGAAGTGAGGTGTGATCTTGAAGTTTGGACAACACCGTGGCACAGTAAACATTATTTAAAATTATTTCAGCTACGATTAATTATTATGAACTCTAAAAGCATTAGCATTAGATTGGTAATAAAGGGTCATTGATTCGTTTATTTTGGCGGTCTAAAATTTATAAGCGAAAGAAAATGATGTGTGTGAGAGAGTGAGGACGTGAATAATCGGATTATCGTAATCGGAGAGTCGTGACTCGTGAGTACTCGTGAGTCGTCGTTGCACCCGCCCGCCTCGCTCACTTGGAGCTTCGTTTGAGTTCGGCTCGGGCGAGTCGTGAGGCGAATACGCCGTCGTACGATTCCTCACCTCAAATGAGGGGTCCCTCGTGAGGACCTCACGAAGCAAATTGAGGGGCTCCCTCATCCTCACATAAAATTGATGAGTTACACATCACTAGCTAATGGCGTTGAAGGGAAACTTAGGAATTCGCTAAGTGGTGGGAAACCTGTATTTTTGCTTCGTTTAAGATGAATTTAGTGTCATCTGGCCAGGAAACTAGTAAAAATAGCTAAGTGTGTTTTGATTTACAATAATTGCGAGTGTCAACTAGGTACTTACTTAAAGCAAAAAGGTTGTCTGACCTTTGAAAGTCGGCGAAGCGTGATATTAAACTTAGTCATCTCATGATGCTATTCAATAACATATTTGTGACTAGTCTCAAGTTTAGTTCGAGAAACTCTTGGCGAACGGACGCCCTGGATCAGTTTAAAGGTAACAGTCGATTTATGAAACGAAGTAATATTGAGAGCCATTTATTATTTATTTAATACTTTAAACACACAAATGTACAGAAGCGGACTTAATGCCATCGGCATCAATCGACCTTTGGGTGATGTAGAGACAAACGGTGGTAGGTGCAATAATGTAATGTGAGTGATAAATATTTCAAATGTAAAGATACCCATGCGATAGCTATTCTTGAGACATCACACTTAAGGCGGAGATTTCTTGAAAACGCTCAAAAAGGTGGTTTTTTAAACCAGTGTATCTCTTTAACCGTAAATAAATGTGAAATAAAAAAAATGTGTGATATTTTCAAGTCTTTTTTGCATACAGTGATGGAACTCAAAACGTAATTAAACATACTTTAATGCATCAAAAAAATCATGAAAGTCACCTCTTAATCATCTTTAAAACCAGTTTATCCCTTCAATAACAATTATTATTATAATTAAAAATATACCATAATATTTCAAATGCTAAACTGCATCCAGTGATGGATTATCTATTATCAAATAGGTACCTAGTTTATATCTAATTTTATACGATTTTATTTGCATTTTATGACAATGCTTGCTCATTTATTATTGGAATCTATTAGAACAGATTCAGTAAGAACTATTATCGCTCATAACGATAATACGACGAGTACATTCAATATTACCAGGGTCTAAGAGCGACGTTTAAATTAAACAGTCACCGTAGAGAAGCGTTGACAAAAATGTCGTTTCCGTGTAGATAGTTGATAGTTTTGAACCGAGAAATGTAGATAAGCGATTTCTATTCTACGGTAGAGTAGAAGCAAAAAGCGTCATGCAGTCATGCTAAGCCTGCTGAGGGCTGGACAATTCCTGTTTTTATAAGAATGGTCGCATTCTAATCTTTGTCTGAGTCTGTGGTTTTAATTTACCTACAATTTTAATATTTACTGTCGCTGCGATGAAATTGCGACTAGATATTTAACGTATTTTTAGGGTTCCGTACCTCGGAAGGAAAAAACGGAACCCTTATAGGATCACTTTGTTGACCGTCCGGCCGTCTGTCTGTCAAGACCCTTTTTCTCAGGAACGCGCGGAGATATCAAGCTGAAATTTATATCAAATACTAAAGTCTACTGTCCCTTGGAGATGTGAAAAAATCAACTCAGAATCTTGAAATTTGGTACGGAGCAACGTCTTAAAGCAAAGATAAAGGAAAAATTGCGAAAACCGTAAATTTTAAGTTACATCATTAATTATTAAAAATATTTTTAATAATTTTAAACGTACTACTCCCTTGCAATAAATATACCATAACTTTCACTTATACCTATAGGTACCTACAGGTTTGTACGGAATCCTCGGTGCGCGAGTCCGACACTTGGCCGTCTATCGACGGTATCGTCTGGTCTCTGAAAAATTTAAAAGCAAGTCTTTGGTTATCGATATTGTAAACTCTTTGGGGATCGTAGGCAAGCGTGATTTGTATTCATTTCAGTACCTACCTACTTTAGCTCTAGTTTTAGCAATATACTATTATAGATTAGTAGCTTGAGCGTGATCTTTTCTACTAAGATAACGCGAATTAAGTCGTAATTAAGTTAGTTATGCACTAAATAACTGCATGCTGATAGATAACATCTAGGTAGAAATATTAAAACCTCTACGAATTTAAATAGCATTGTGCAACCAACAGCCGTATTATTTAGATAGGTATTTTTTGCAGATTTGCAAAATTATTTTTTATGGATGGGCAAAAATACACCGGGAGCAGGGACAGCTGTCAAATCGTTTTGCCATTAATAGATACTTAGGCGATTCACACACGGCACCGCGCACCGCGGCGGCATACAATTCGACCGCGCGGTCGGGCGGTGTACGTGTGTTAGGCATCAACGGATTTCTTAGAGACCAATGCGCCATGAGATCCGCTTCACCGCCTACCGCGGCGGTTTGAGGTGCCGTGTGTAAATCGCCTTAGTTCGGGCTCCAAACTAATCTAATATCCGGAAAGGGGGTTCTACTCTCTAAGCACCAAATCCGTAGTGACAGCCAAAGTTACGGGCATTTCCTACTCTGAATCACCTACAGACATTAGTTTGGGGCTCGAAGTAACAATGAATAACAACACAATTTTACAGTTGGCTTAACTCTCGATGTGTTGTAAAAGTTACATAATAGGGAGTAGAGTTAATTCCGAAGTATCGACATATTTTTGGACGGGACATCTTAGTTCGTCGTGTGCCCGGGAAACGCAGCACACGTCCGTAACTTCGGCCGTTACGACAGATTTCTTGCTTAGAGAGTAGACCCCTGGTTCGACGTCTGTTTGTTTGTGTCTAGAAGGGTCACGAGATTTTCGTACAATTACCCTTTGTTTAATGCCATAGATATGTAACCCTCTATTAAATAGTTGTAATCTAACAATAGACATTGATCATTGAAGTCCCGCCAATGTTCTGTAGAATTTTCAAGCAAATTATCGTTTGGGCCAAAACATCGGAATAAAGAGGAACTGTGCTTCATCACCAACATTTCAGCCGAAGACGTGCACTGCTGGACACAGACCTCCTCCAAACGGGGAGGGGATGCCATAATCGCCACGCTTGGCAGGCGAGTTGGCGATCGCAGTATAGTGGTAAAATGCATAGAGAACGCTGCTGCCCATTCTCTAGTAAGTCCCTCAGTCGCCTTCTACGACACCCACGGAAAGAAATGGGATGGTGCTATTCTTTTATGTCCGGCACCACACGGATTGGATGGATTACCGATTATTTTGTTTTCTGGGTTTTACCCAACATAGCCAGAAAACAAAATCTATGGTCCATGACTAGACCCGCGTATTAATGCTAAATGTTAGCAGTAGCCATAGAATATAATCATGTTATCATGTTTAGCCTTTTTCTAAGCATGTTGGAGTCAGCTCCCAATCTAACCAATTGAATTGAATACCTTATTTTACATGGAGCGACTGTCCATCTAAACTCCACAACCCAGTTAGGGGGCGTCCATTAATTACGTGAGGCGTTTAGGGGAGGAGGCGAGCCGAATCTCACCCAATCTCACGTGGGGGAGAGGGAGTCGAGTTGAATATCATGTAATTAATATTTATTTAGTTTCCGCTAAAAAAACAGTGTAAAATTGGGAGAAAACCGGGTAAACAGGTTTGGCCACCAATTAGCCATATTGGTATAATCCTAGAAAATAATTAAGTATCGTTTTTTGGGACAGCACCACACTTACTTTTCAGGGCGGAGTAATCTGTGAATCTCTCCCGGAGCAGGTTTTCTTTACTTCGGCCTACTTGAGCCCAGTAAAGCAGTAAAGCAAGGCCAAATACTGAAAACGTTATACGTACTTACTAGCTTTTGCCAGCGGTTTTGCCCGCGTGGTGGTCGAAAATTATCCCACGGGAACCAACTATCGGGATAAAAGTATCTTATGTTACAAACTATATATGTGCCGAATTTCATCCAAATCTGTTCAGCCGTTTTTGCGTGATTGAGTAACAAACATACAAACATCTTCACAAACTTTCACATTTATAATATTAGTAGGATATCTAAATAAAAAATAAATTATTTAGAGCGCATCGTTAAGCCTTTGGTCGCTGACATTAATAGATCTTGGACAGTATTATGGGAAGTCAGAAGCCCGAAAATCTGATAACCAGTCTTGCCAAAGGGTATCTATCGTGTTACCCAGTAACTGGGTTGTGTCGGTCAGATATGCAGTCGCTCTATGTAAAACACTGGTATTCCGCTGCATCCGATAAGACTGGAAGCCGACTTTAACAGAGTTGCGAAAAGGCTAGGCAGATCGCTGTATCTAAATCACATATCAACAAAGAAAGGGACGGCAGATCTGTCATATATGGTAGAGCTAAGTCTTTCATAGAACCACAGTAATTAGCGTCATTGGCGCCAATTCCACTGCGTAACGAATCGCCGCAGTGGCATATGAGGAAAATATGTTTGAAATATAATGTCCACGTATATAAGCAATTACATTTTTGTAGGTACCAACATTTATTTTTGCTCATAGTGAAATTTTCCTCTTTCTGATAAAATACTACTTTGACAATGTTAGTTGGCTATTTATATTCAAAATATAAATATTTTAGTTCACATAAACCTGCATGGGCACTTATGAAACGTCAGAAGCTAGTTGCACGGTCCCTATTTGTCGCTTCCTATGGAGAAGAGCCGGCAAGTAACTCCACGGTTACTCTTTTAAAAATAATTGGATTTTATAATGTTATCAAATTACAGTGATAATAGGTATGGGAGGACAATGCAGGACTGTCAATAAGTACCAGGTACTTAGAGGAATGAAAATACAGAATAGAAAATCGTCTTCAAATCTAGTTCTATATTCCACTTCATTTGTGCGCTTTCCATCCTCAATGAGCCTAAAAAAAACGTATGGCCCTATTGCCTAAAAAACGTATGCCCTAAGTGCCTAAAAAACGTATGCCCTAATTGCGTAATTAATTAATTAGTCAGAATCTGAATAATTTTGAAGATTACCATAAAGTTTGAAAAAAATGTCTGCTCAGCAACGTAAATAAAGCAATGAATCTTGTTGAACTTTCAAAATGTAAGTTATTCCTACTGTTAGTGTGTTCGTAATTACCCTGCTGCCGATACGATCAATAATTGTCCGTTGAATTGTAAGAAATGGAGGCGGTTGACAAAGTTTCGTGCAATTATAATTTGACTAGTGAAATTACAATATCACCCTAATTGCGTAACATACGATCAATCATAATCTGTTTCATTTTGTTAGGTCAACAATATTTATTGCGTTATTTACGATGTTGAGCAGACACAATTTTCGAACATATGAAGCAATGGATTAGAAATCTGTTTCAACATTATTCAGATTATGATTGATCGTGCGTTACGCAATTCGGGTGCTGGTTTGACAATATTCCTGCGACATATTATCATCATCATTTCAGCCGAAAGACGTCCACTGCTGGACATAGGCCTCCCCCAGGCTCCTCCACTTCGACCGGTCTTGTGCTTCCCACATCCAGCGGATTCCCGCGACCTTTACTAGGTCATCGGTCCACCTTGTGGGAGGCCTTCCCACTCTACCTCTTCCGGTACGCGGTCGCCACTCCAGAACCTGCGACACATAATATATCTTCATTATAGCAAAAACTTTGTCCCCCTTTACTAAAATTACACGGACTGAGGAGTACCTGCCTATGTTTGACACAATTTAAGTTTTTATGGAGATAGAGTGCAGAAAGCTAATATTTTTATATTAGAAATAAATTGTCGAATTTCGACTACTAGTCTATTTAAATCTATTTCCATTTCGGCTCTCTTTGAATACAAGCCTTTTTCCTGCAGTAGTGAATTACATGCTCTTATTAATATTTTATCAAATAGAATGTGAACGTTAGTAGGTAGAAAACTTGACCTTATCATGCCTTTGACCTTCCATTATTCACAGTAATTCCTGACCTATTCACATGAAATTATTATCTAAAAATAGGTTGACGAAATAACCACGAAAAGGTTAGGTCTAAATGCATATGAATGTATGCGGTACATAAAACATTTTTTTAAATCTTTTTTATCTTGATCTCTGGCCGTCTTATTTCAGCTAATCTCCGAAACGGCTGGATCAATTTTGAGGAGACTTTCATTAGCAGATAGCTGATGTTATCTTGAATGACATGGTCTTTTTGTCCCGGTAGCACTTTCCCGTGGGAAAGTGCTCCCGTTATCCACGCAGGCGAAGCTGCGGGCAGCAACTAGGCTCACATAAAATAATCGCTCCATGAGATTGATGTAGTACATTCATAAAAGTACGTCATGCAGTACATATTTATTTTTATTGCTAAATATAGATTGTGAAGTGTCAGAGTGTGGTGGTTTTATGTCTGTTTGATTGCTGATGTATGTTTTTAACCGACTACAAAAAGAAGGAGGTTATCAATTCGACATGTAAATACATTTTTTTTTTAATCTATGTTCGGGCTACAAAATCCATCGTAAGAAGACCATTGAAAAATATGTACTACAGTCTGGAAGCTTAAAGAGAGCTAATAAAGAACTTAGACTTCATAAAACTTGGATAGAAGGACTTAAATCTTCAAAAAAAACTACATGTAATAGAAATGAAATACTTCAAGTTGCAACAAAATTCTATAAAACTTTGTACAAGCGTGAATATAGTGGAGAGCCAGCTTCAGCTTCAACTCTATCAAAAGAAACATCGTCCGATATTCTAAACATAGAGGAGGCTGAAGTGCTGAAAGGAATAACAGAATTGAAATCTGAAAAAAGCCCAGGACCTGATAAAATATCCAACGAAGCCCTGAAGCTAGGAGCTCCCTATTTGGTGAGCCCTCTAACACTGCTCTTTAACCTCGTGCTGAAAACGGCAACTACACCAAAACAATGGACCGAGTCGGACATCATTTTATTGTATAAAAAAGGAGACCTAAATGATATAAACAACTACCGGCCAATAAGCCTACTGTCTTCAATATACAAATTATTCTCATCAATTATAGAAAAGAGAATCAGAGGCACTATAGAAAACCATCAGCCCGTAGAGCAGGCAGGATTTAGAAAAGGATTCTCTACTGTGGATCATATCCACTCAATAGAAATGATTATAGACAAATATTAAGAGTTTCAAAGGCCGCTCTACATTGGATTTATCGATTACCGAAAAGCTTTTGATACTTTGGACCATCGGTCAATATGGAAGTCTCTAGAAACGCAAAATATCGAACCAGGTTATCTGAAGGTACTACAATATCTATATGAAAACTGTAGCAGTAGAATTAGACTGGAGACGACTGGACCTTCAATACCCATAAGAAGAGGAGTAAGACAGGGCGATCCCATCTCTCCCACTATATTTATAGCAGTGTTACAACAAGCCATTGGACAACTACAATGGGAAAGGGTCGGCCTAAATATAAACAATAAATACGAGTATATAAGTCATTTGAGATTTGCCGACGACATCGTGTTGCTGTCTGAGAGTAAATTGGAGCTGCAGTGGATGTTAAACGATCTTCACGCCGCAAGTCAGCAGGTTGGACTAGAAATTAACCGCAGCAAAACCAATATTATGACAAACTTTGTGAAGTCCCCTGTATTCTTAAACAATGAAGCGCTGGAGTACGTCGACGCCTATGTATACTTGGGTAAACAATTATCGTTTGAAAGGCAAAGAAATGAACAAGAAATAGAAAGGAGAGTTTCGAATGCTTGGAAAAGATTCTGGAGCTTAAAAGAAATTATGAAAAGTGACATGTCGACCAAAATTAAGCAAAAAGTTATGGACACCTGCATACTACCATCATTAACATACGCTAGCCAAACTTGGAAGTTCACACATCAAGCGATAGCAAAAATCAGGACGTGTCAAAGAGTAATGGAAAGGAGTATGTTAAAGATCAAGAGAATTCAGAAAATACCCCATAGTATAATTCGAAAGAAGACAAAAGTTACAGACGCTCTAATTCAATGCAAAAAGCTTAAGTGGCGTTGGGCTGGACACATAGCCAGACTATCAGATAACCGATGGACCGCCAGGATAACATCCTGGAAAGGCCCATCAGGCACCAGAAACAGAGGTAGACCAGCTGTCCGGTGGACTGACGATATTATACAAGCGGCTGGCAATCAGTGGATGGAGACAGCGAAGAACAGGGATACTTGGAAATCTCTAGAGGAGGCCTTCACCTTCGAGAAAGAGGGGTTCTTACATAAATAGTAAAATTTAATTGTCTATAAATATAAGTTATAAGTTTTAACATACCTAATACTCGTAGTAAGATAATTAGAAATAAGTTTATTTTTTTAAAATTTTTGTAATTTAGTAAGAAATACATATAAGGCTTTTTTATTTATTTATTTATTATGTTCGGGCATAGCGCCGTCATATGTAGACGGATTTGCATAATTCTTTTTTTGTTCGAAATGTGTTTATTTCGAAATGGTCCCATTAAAATTTCAAATAGATCTGATGATGCGTTTCGGAGACAGACAACGGAACTCTTCAAAAAATCATAGCAAATCAATCGCGAATGCTGCTATCGCATAAATATGCATTGTTTTGACCCCAAGGATGATGAAATTTCGAATCATTTTTCTTAAAAAGTTTTTATGTATCACTGTGAAGAATGTAGATCATAACGGTGCAGATGGCAGGAGTAAAGAAGTAAGATGGATTACATTTGGAAGGTCTTTGAAAACTAACCCCGTATTACAGTCACCAAAAGAGGTCAATTAACTATGGTCGTCGGATATAGTTGGAGTCTAGTAAGAAACCGATGGATGTTCTCAAATGAAGTTTGATAAATTTACTGTTTGTTTTCTTCGAATTAAATTAATTCCCGATGACCTCAATAGAGCTTCCGAAAGAATGGGTCTTAAAATGAACATGGACAAGACAAAGGTCATGTCCAATGACCATGTAACGCCCACTCTTATAACGGTCGGAGGCGCTGCACTTGAAGGACGAGTACGTTTACCTAGGACAAACTGTCCAGTTAGGTAGGTCCAACTTCGAGAAAGACGTCAATTGTCGAATCCGACTCGGCTGGGTAGCGTTCAGGAAGCTTCGCAATCTGCTCGACCCGTATACCGCAGTGTCTCAAGACGAAATTCTTTGACCAGTGGGTGTTGCCAGTGATGACATATGGAACCGAAACGTGGTCGCTCACAATGAGCCTCATAAGAAGGCTTAAAGTCACCCAAAGACCAAGGGAAAGGGCTATGCTTGGAGTTTCCTTGCGTGATCGAATCAGGAATGAAGAGATCCGCAGGAGAACCAAGGTAACCGACATAGCCCTCAAACTTAAGTGGCAGTGGGCAGAGCATATTGCTCGCAGAACAGATGGCCGATGAGGCTGAAAAGCCACAGGAGTCCGCTGGATGCGGGAAGCACAGAACCGTTCATGCGGCGGAGCTTAGGTGAGGCCTATGTGCAGTGGACGTCTTTCGGCTGAAATGATGATGATGAAATTAAATTTTATTCCAGAACATCCATCGGTATCCTACTAAACTTCAATGATATCCGATGACCCTGGTTACCTTCATAACTGTTTTGGTGACTACTACTACAATCATAATAATTCCATGAGTTGTACCAGTTCTGGCTATAAAGTTGGAAAAGGAGTCTTTATGACTCCAGTATAAGCCTCTATTTACCTTTCCATAATCGTCATTGACAGCAATTGTGGGGCTTGTGGCTAAGTAATCACAGCCACACGGGTTATTCGATCAGGTTCAGCTACGCTTACCGCAGTTGGCCCGTGGATGGGTGACTATCTTCACACACCAAGACCCCTCCGTGCCTCGGAAAGCACGTTAGGCCTTGGTCCCGGCTGACATTGTTGGATCTTTCAAAGTCGCTACGGGTCTTCAGAAGCCCGAAAGTCTGACAACCAGTCTTACCAAGGGGTTACGTATTACCAAGTAACTGGGTTGTGAATGTTAGTCGTTCTATGTAAAATACTGGAATTCTGCTGCATGCGGTTAGACTGGAAGCCGACCTTAGGATCGGTTTCCAGTCAAGTGGAAAGTGTGTCTTCACGGTTGGGATAATGCTAAAGGGTAATGACGAAAGTAACACAAAGGCCACGAGTTCTATGTTGCGACAATTTTCCCACGATTTGTGAACGTTAGGTACTTAAATATATTGATACCTACTCAATTTTTGTTTGTATACTATCTTGAAATATGATCGACACGTGAAACGAGAAACTAGGTACCTACCTAGATGTCCAACGCTTTTGCTTTTAAAATTATATTTCACTGTTCTGCAAACTTTGATTTGGGTTAGTGACAAGAAAAGGTAGGTGACAACCATGACAACAAATAAATTGATGAGTTTGTTTGTTACTCTGACGTCATTAGTGGTTACATCACTAGTACCAATACATTAACATTTTTGCCTGTCTTGTTTGTAACAGCACACAGTACTTGTCATCATCGACCCTACCATTCTGGGGTCGGCTTTTGCGGTCGACTAAATTGATATTCATATCAGTATTTTATATGGAGCTGGCTACCAAGGTAACCGACATGGCCCGAAGAATTGCCAAACTTGCTGGCAGTGGGCAGAGAACATTGCTTACAGAACAGATGGCCGATTGAGCCAAAAGGTTCTGGAGTGGCGATCGCGTACCGGAAGATGTAGCGTTCGAAGGTTTCAAAAAGGTGGATCAATGACCTTGTAAAGGCTGCGGGAATCCGCTGGATGCGAGAAGCTCAGCACCGGTCCAAGTGGCGGTGCTTTGGTCAAGCCATCGTCCAGCAATGGACGTCTTTTCGCTGAAATGGTGACTGCCTATCCGATCTACACTAACTGCGTTGGTGGGTACCACGTAATCCCTTGGTAAGACTAGTTGACTTCTTCTTCTTGTCAGTGATTCCATTTTTCTAACAGCGACTACCCGTAAGGACTGTTATTGATGGATATGTCTCCTCAAGTTTCGTATTAAGGGTGCTCTAGTCGCGGGCTCGAACTCACTGGTGGGCCTGGCTAAAAAGCACGCTGTCTCACCAGGCTTCGAGTCCGACAGAGGTCGTATCAGTAATGAGCAGTTAGACGATAGTCTACACGCACAACACTATTGAGTGAGCTGCAGGATCAGTTATAGTAAAACAGGCGCGTAATTTTTTTAGAAATGTCTTTCGAAAGATTGGGTTTTCTGAAAAAACACTGCATAAATCAATGACCAATCAAGTTTATTGACCTTCTCGATAATTGAGCTTTGTCGGTGCTGACTTAGTTTTGGAGATTTTACACTTCTTTTATTACTTAAACATGTCTAAAGTTACGTTAAATTATCAAGAAAAACGAATCTTTGTTGGCTCAAATCTCTTTAATGGCTTTTTATTTTAGTATTCTGTTGCCGTACCGACAATAATATTAATAATGAGACAAAACCATACCATGTTTAAGTTTTGATGTACATTGTCAAACAGTGGAGTAAAACCCTCCCGAAGTTTGTATGGAAAAAATGTGGACTTGTTTCACCTTAAGGCCATGGATCCCGTCAATGGAGCAGTCGTGAGAAAATATTTAAAACCACTGCGAAAATTAACAAAACTTGGCGGACGCCCAAACGAGTTGTACATGTACATACCTAATTACTTTCAGATTGAATAGAGCTGCTGCTCATATTCTTGACATAATCTCCTCGTATTTTTTATATTGATACCCGAATCACCCTTGTGGTGAAATATGATGCTGTTTGGCCTCTGTAAATATACAGGCATATAAGTAATATAAGGCCTCCCACAAGGTGGACCGATGACCTTGTGAGGGCCGCAGGAGTCCGCTGGATGCGGGAAGCACAGAACCGGTCAAAGTGGTGGAGCTTAGGGGAGGCCTATGTCCAGCAGTGGACGTCTTTCGGCTGAAATGATGATGATGATAGTCATATCCTCCAATGTTGGTCATAGGCCTGTCCCAAGCATCGCTACAATGCTCTCCCCGCATACAGCTGATTACTACGACTCAATCACAATCTGAATCATTTCGAAAGATATTGTTAATCCAATAATTCATATGTTCGAAAGTTTGTCTGCTCAACAACGTAAATAACGCAATGAATATTGTTCAGTCAAAATAAATAGCCATTCCTACTGGGCCCCAATTCTGTATCTGTGTATACATGTATAATGATTCCCCGCGGAATCTTACTACGTTCAAACTACGTCAACATCGTTTTTTTTAAACCAATATAGCGGTCATCATCATCATCAGTCTATAATGTTCCCACTGCTGGGACACAAGCCTCCTCTCTGTGAGAGGGATTGGGCCGTAATCCACCACGCGGGCCCAGTGCGTGTTGGTGGATGTCACATGTCTTCGATTTTTTTGTTCTAGGACATGCCGGTTTCCTCACGATGTTTTCCTTCACCGCTTAATGTAGCGGTAAGCCCCCCCGAGTGGGTTCCCGCATTGTCGTTGCGGGGGGGCTCAGTAACCGTGGATTCCGGCCACGGTGAAGCCAAGAGGAACCCAAAGGTGGGGCCGCTCGTCAGGGCTTTTGCCTCAAAGCCGACGACGTAGCGGCCAAAAAGTAGGTTGCGGTGAGGTGCACCGCAACTGAGGTGGGCCGCGATGTCGAATGGGAGGCATCGCGGCTGAGGGTTACGGGCTGCGGTAGAGGAGGAGTGCCGGTGCTTCTGAGCAGCGCTCTTCCCTTCCGTGGCCTGGACGGGGCCGCCACCGTTTGATGGCGGACGCGGTGGGGCCGCAGGGGAAGAGGAGTGTCGGTATAGCGTCAGCCGCTCTCCCTATCCCCTGCGGCCGAAAAGTGGTAGACGGGACGGCGCGTTGTGTTCCACACGCGCGCCGTCAAAGATGTCAGCAACCACCGGTGGGGTCCGCAAGGGCCGATGCCTGCCAGGGGTGCGGGTTTGTTCGAAAGAGATACCACAGCCCCTGGCATACGGGCTACTGAGGGAACACGGGTGGGTTTTAGTCAGTAGAAGTCTGACACGCCCTCCTGCTCTACTCAGCAGGAGAAGTCATTTGATGATTTCCCACCCAAAAAAAAAAAAAAAAAAAAAAAAAAAATGTAGCGGTAAGGAATCGAAATGTCATATTCTGTATGTTCCAAGACAATTTGTCGATGAAAAAGCAGAATTCGTGTGTGATTGACGTGGTTACGAGTTAGGAATGGTTAAGTGGTCATAGTGAATTCAGGCCCTGTTAGTGTGTAACGCAATTAAACCCCGTAGGTCGTTGAACAATATTAACAACGATAGCTATAATAGCCTTCTTAAAATTATCATCTCATGTATGTTTTTACGAATCTTTTTCAAGTACCTAATATGTTCACTTTCACAAATAAAACAGAACGCCTGATCAATAATAATAGCAAAGAAACACGTTACAACGTGAGTGCTGTCTAACCTAATCTTTTACGTTTGGTAGTCGTATTCGTTTCACAGGAGAGAATGAGAATTTTAATACAATTTTACGTTAGTAATCTTTTGTTTAGCTCGTAATAATAATGTGGCACGACCTTTGTTTAAAAGGAATTATTATTTCTTGAAACAGACAGGAAATATGGCTGGCTTAGATATTTTTCATTGTGTTTTTCCTGCCATACTTCTTTGGCATACTTCAAACGGAATCAATTTTCTATGGTTTGAAGAAAAACATTATTGTTATTTCCACTGTAACGTTTAGAAAGATATAAACACACAAAAACATGACATCATTGCTATAGGTAGGTTAGGTACTTACTTTCTGAAGCTTGAAGGTATAGGCAGAGATGTTTAATAACATTTTGCCAGAACTTACGACAATCTCACAAAGCAAGTAGGTATAAAGTCTGAGAAATATTTTGTAAGCAAACTGACGATCAACTTATTATTCGTTTATACTTTCAATGTAGATCACAACTCTGTTAATATTCGACAGTTGTTTAAAATCCTTACGTCCTTACTAATTTTATGAACGCGAAAGTTTGGATGTATGGATGTTTGTTACTCATTCACGCAAAAACTACTGGATGGATTTGGATGAAATTTGGCACACGGATAGATTAGATTAACACATATTTTTATCCTGGTGGTACGTTTCTGCAGGATAATTTCCGACTTCGCCGCCACTGAAGCCGCGGTAGTATATTAATTATAGATTATGCTAGCGGAATCGCCCACGTGGCGTTTGAAAATTGTCCTACAGGAACGTGCTACCTGGACAATTAAAGTCATATGCGTTAAATCCAGGATAAAAAACTATGTGTGTGCCAATTTCATCTAAATCCGAAAACAACAAACATCGATTCACATTTATAAAATTTGTTGGATAGGACAAATAATAATCTGTAACGTGATAAATGACGTGGGTTGTAACTAGGGTTGCCACCTTTTATTCATGCGGTTAAAGTACATTGGTTATTATAGGTAAGAAAAAAAAAGTACGTAGTATCAAAATAAAGGAGGTACAATTTATTTTTCTTCATTATTATGTTTAAAAACATATTTTTATTGCTCTTTGCAATTTTTGTCAAATTAGTATCTCTAAGTAATAAACAATTGCACAGCATTTTTGGTATAACATATTCACGAACTTGTTGATCCGTTTCACTATCAAAATTACGTTTTGTAGGTGTATGTGGAGTATTCTTATCCATGATTTACTATAGCATGAATCTAAAAACTTCATTTTGCACTCAAACCGCTTCGCACAAAACAAACAAGAAATTGTGACAATGACATTGTAGACATTTGAGGTTAGGTTGTGTTCATAATTGGTTAAAAACGAGTGATTAACTGATGTGGCGCTGGCGAGTGGCGACTTCGATTCAGCACCAACGACTAAACTTTTCAAAATTCCAAAGAAATCAAATCATGTGAAATAAAGTATTTTCGTGTACTTTAATGTTCTCATAAAGTATAGAGTACAATTACCTGAAATAACGTACAATGCTTATATAAAGTACGGGTGGCAACCCTAGTTGTAACCTGTCTGTATCGAATAGGGCGCAACGCAAAGCTATTGCCAATAACACTATGCCTACCCCATGAGGAATACAGGCGTAATGTTGTGTTAAACATAATAAATCTTGCTTTAACAAACGTTCCTTCGTTCTCTTATCACGGGAAGGCTTTATTTGCAGCCTTAAGGGGTTGACGACAGATTGTGGAGACGCGAGTTCACGGTTGACGCTTTTCTTGAATTGCTTGCGTTTCTAGAGGCACTTGCTTTGCTATAAAGCCTTTATGGAGCTTTAAAAACACTCTCAGTGAGCTTTAAGTATTAAGGTTTATGAATATATTTTTTTTTTTTGGTTGGGAAGTCATCAAATAACTGCTCCCATTCTGGGTGGGGCAGGAGGGCGTGTCAGACTTTTACTGACTAAAAACCCACCCGTGTTCCCTCAGTAGCCTGTATGCCAGGGCTGGCGGTACCTCTTTTGAACAACCCGCACCCCTGGCAGGCATCGGCCCTTGCGGGCCCCATCAGGTTGTGCTGACAACTCTTTGAGGCTCGCGTGGAGCACAACGCGATAGGTTTTAATAATTAGTTTATCTGTTTGTTGTTTTTAGTTTCCTTGTAGGTCCTGAGTTTTTTTAAGTTTGGAGTCAAAAAATAGTCTTACGGTTCGTTCCTATGACAGTTTTTAAAAGAAAGGTCATGGTGACCGCCTAGTGCCTGTATTTGTTGCTGAGGAATAGGCTCGCCCCCTATAACATGAAATACATACACCGTCTAAATACAAAACCGCGATCTAACTTTAGTTCTTGTCTAAAGCTCTGAGCCAGTTGACCTAATACAAAAATGACAACTTGCGCTTGTGCTGTGGGCACAATAGCACAGCATAATGCTGAGTGGACGCCTTCTTGTCACAGTCACAGCGTGCAGCTGGTGACTATTTATGTTTTATGTGCTTAAGTACAAATCTGTTTTGTTATCAGGCTTTTGTATGCACGTGTTTCTGTGACAATTAATCGATTTTTGTTTCTTTTTTTTTCTTTAACTTAGCACCGGACTAAGTAATCAGCTATTTTAAGAATTGCATTTTCATACGTATTGGGTTCTTAATAAAATAAAATAAAACTGGCTTGGTAGTTTAAGCCTGGTGTAAATAAAAACCTTGTTTTTTTGTCTTTAGAACTTATTTACAGCAGGCTTAGCATGACGCTTTCTATTTCTACTCTACTGTAGAATAGAAATCGCTTGTCTACATTTTTCGGTACAAAACTATCAACTGTCTATACCTGGGGTCGGCAACCTTTTGAGTCGGAAGAGTCAAAAACGACAATTTACAAAATTTTAAAGTATTTAAAGAGCCCCAAAAAAATGAAAAATATCATACAGATTACGAAACAAGTCACAGTTATTATTGGTTTCATAGTAAAATTGCGTGAAATCGGGGTTTAAACGCAAGGTCATCGAAAAGGGGCGTGGCTTAATCTACGCCATTTGCTAACTCTCCATTTTTTTATTTGATAGCTCGCCAGGTAAATAAATAATATTTGCGTATGGAATAATACGGTAACGTCATTTTTGTCTACTCTTCCGACGACAAAACGCTTGTCTATGGTTCTGCTAAGTCTGCAGGGTTAATTGTCGTCCTATGTTCCTAAGGGGTGTAACTCCAAGTTAACTGCTGAATACTCACTGCGCCAGCCCTGCACGGTCGACACGACATCTCACGTGTGGTGGAAACACACGACAGAATAGTACGGACGGAGACGTTGAGAGCCCAAATTAGCAGCTCCTTCGCAACACAGTCAGAATAGTGGTAGTCGTGAATAGTCAGTCATTTATTGCTACAGGACTTTTATCAGGCATCATAATAGAAATCATTAGGTACATTAAAAAATACATAAAATAGCATGTTTTTTTGGATAATTATGTTTTATCCTTTTGATATCAGTCAAATAGATTTTTGTGTACTTTGGAACTTGGTGATGTCGAAAGATTGGATTTTAATTTCTTATACCTTATGAAAAGGTATAAGAAATTAAAATCCAATCTTTCGACAGAACAGTTCACGAACTCAGATTTGTTATTTGCCTTTTCGTTATTGTCATCAAAAGCATGGCAGCACTATTTTTTGGCATTCTATAAAATAATCAAAAACATTATTACTAGCAAACAAAGGTTTACAACATAAATCTCGTAGTGTAACACGCGAAATCAAGTCGACAGCTTTAATTAAATAAAATATGAATAATTAACGTAAGCCGTGCGCGACCGCGCCTCGTGTAATGAAAACATACGGATGGACGGACTTGACGTCAACGCTGGTAATGTCACGTCACGTTGTAAACCTAACACGCGGATTTTCGAACAGAAATTTAAACGCACGTTATGCTATTGGCTGTTAACTATGTTTTATGTTGATTTCATCATCATCATCTTTTGCCTAGCCTCTTCCCAGCTATGTTGAGGTCAACTGCAGCTGGTACCTGTATTTTATATGGAGCGACTGCCTATCTGACCTCAACAATCCAGTTACTGGGTAATACTGTCAAAGTTTTTCGAGGTACACCGCGGTCACTCATAGACACAAAAAGCGACTCTGATACTCCTTTCAACATCAGCTATCTGCCAGTGAAAGTCCCGTCGAAATCGGTCCAGCGGTTTCGGAGATTAGCTGGAACAAACAGAAAGACAAACGACAATCATTTTTTTTTAAATTTCGTTATCCTACTTCCTACTAACGTAGTATAATAATAAAATGTGATAGTCTGTCTATCACATTTTTTATTTACATGTATGTATAGATGTTTGTTAAGTACTCAATCATGCAAAGACAGCTGAACGGATTTAGATGAAATTTGCCCCACAGATATTTTGTAACCTGGAATAAAACATAATTATGATACTTTTATGCCGATAGTAACTAAGTTCCCGTGGGATAGTTTTCGACCTCCACGCGGGTGAAGTCGCTGGCAAAAGGTTGTACGTATACCTACGTATTCAGGAAAAGTTTTTATCCAGTGCGCAAATTTCAACCATGAATTCAGCATATCATTCTAGACCGGGATCGCAGAAATTTTTCGCCGTTTATACAAAAAAAATGTTGTTCCATAGAAAAGTGCAATACCTACGCGGTCAAAATGTATGGAACAACAGGAAAAATTTCTGCGCTAGGGGCTCTAGAATGATATGCTGAATTCATGGATAAAATTTGCGCACTGGATAAAAACTTATCCTGTATAATGTGCATTTAGTAAAAAGCCATTATTTTGACTTTCCAAACAAACAATTAATATTATTTACCTATTTGTTTTTTTAGATAGTTAGAAGAAGTTCTTTCTCTCATCTCAGTATAGGAACGTGTCAACAGTACATAATATTGTATGGTTTACGACATTTACTGCAGCACTTAATGTTGCTCGTGGCGTTGAGTGGCAGTAGGTAGCTGTGTGTTGAGTCGACTTACACACGAATTTATGACACACAGTAAGTACTTAACTACCTGTTCGCAGTTTTTTTATTTACCTTTAAGTACTTACTTATATTAATATTTTAGCCAGTATACCATATTTACGCTATAAGATAATATAACAGACATGAAATCATCATCTGCCTAGCCTTTTCGCAACTATGTTGGGGTCGGCTTCCAGTCTAACCGGATGCAGCTGAATACCAGTATTTTACATGGAGCGACTGCCTATCTGGCCTCCACAACCCAGATACCCCTTGGTAAGACGTTGTCAGACTTTCGGGCTTCTGACGACCCGTAACGACTGTCAAAGATCCACAAATGACAGCCGGGACCAACCGCTTAACGTGCTTTCCGAGGCACGGAGGGGTCTTGGTATATAAAGATGGTCACCCATCCACGGACCAACCGCGGCAAGCGTAGCTTAACCTGGTCGATCGACCCGTGCAGCTATTGTTATTTAGCCAAAAGCCCCTCAATAACAGACATGAAAAATATTAATAATTATGTTATGTTCAAAAGAACCAAGAATAATGTTCCCAAAATTTTGTAATACCCACGATTTAAATAAAAGAGTGTCCTTGGAGTTTCTTGCCCGTTCTTCTCCAGAGAGATCTACGTTTTTGGAATGGGCACCTAGCTTCAACTTCGATTTTTGTTTGACAATTCAAAAGTGCCTGTGAAAGGTTTAATTGAAATAAATAAATGCTTTGAGTTTGAAAGAAAGGGAAAAAACAGAGGGCATCAAAAAGTTTGACCGCCGCATCGCTGTCAATAGCAAAAGTGTGCAAAAGGCTGGCAGCATTGCCACGGTGTATGGCGAATGGCGATGCTGATTCCCTGGCCAAAAAATGACCCAGTCTTCTGCTACATAAAGAAAATAGCTTTTTCTCTCTATTTCCTTTTTCGGGTTATATCAAATTATCGCTGTTATGGGTTCAGCAGTTGTGGCGTCAAGAAGAACAAACAAACAGAAACATTTATGAAACTTTTTTCCTGTCCAGCGAACTAATTTGAACTAATTTTATATTCGGCCTTCAGATAACCTGATACGATGGCTAAATATTAGTATGACAACTTCAAAGGGACCGACATCTATCCCCCCCCCCCCCCCCCCTTCTGCTTAATTAGTGAGATACGTGATCAGTTTGTGTTATTGTGTGACATTGATAACAGTATCATATTTTCTAGTAAGAGGAATCCTACTTAGGTAATCATATTAACTAATATATTAATCCTACTAATATTATAAATTTTAATGCTTAAGTTTGTAAGGATGGATGGTGGATGTATGTTTGTTACTCATTCACGCAAAAACGGCTGTACGGATTTGGATGAAGTTTGGCACACAGATAGGTAGTTTAGAACCTGAATTAACACAGGTTACTTTTTTCCCGGTACTACGTTCCCGCGGGTTAATTTCCGACTACCACGCGGACGAAGCCGCGCGCGGCAGCTAGTATAAATTAAGCAGTGTTAACACGCACTAAGTCTTCGCTTATTAAATCAAATCAATTCAAGGCTGGTGTCAGCACTTTTTGAACGTCAAAAATTACAAAAGACAGTCCCCCAAAAACGCCCGCCCTTCGACACTTCAAATCAAAATCAAATCAAAATATTTTTATTTCATATAAACCTGCATGGGCACTTATGAAACGTCAGAAGCTAGGTGCACGGTTCCAAAATGTTGTTTCCTATGGAGAAGAGCCGGCAAGAAACTCCACGGTTACTCTTTTAAAAATGATTGGCTTTAACAATGTTTTCAGATATTAAATGTATGGGAGGACAGTGCAGGCCTGTAAATAAGTACCAGGTACTTAGACGAATCCAGAATAGAAAATCGTCTACAAATCTACAGTCTGTAAGGCCTACAACGTTCTCCCATTCACAATATGTAAAATAATCTACATAAATAAAATGAAACTAATTAAACATAGTGACATGATTAACATGACAATCACTAAAAAATAGTTGATATTAAAATTGATGTATAATGTCAAATAATGACGAGAATATGTCAGCATTGTAAAAATAAAAAGAATAAAAAGAACATTGAGAGCAGTTAATAGACTTTCACATAGATATGCTGTTAATGAGGTACCAGGGAAGCCACATGTGCAGAAGGAATTAATGCCAAACTTCCCTGTCTTCAACGTTGTCTTTTATCTTATAATATGCTTTTTTGATAAGGATACGTTTGATGTGCGTTTTAAACTTTCCATCGCTAAGTTCTGTAACTGACTTTGGCAACTTGTTAGTGCTTCCTAGTGCTTTAGCTGGGAAGAATAAGTGGCGCAACAAACTCTTCTTCGAGCAATGGTGGCCCAGCGGTAATGGCCTCGGGGGTTCAAACTTCAAACCCAAGCAGGCACTTTACGTCGTGAAAATATTTCATCACCACTGCTCTCAAAACGGTGAAAGAAAACATCGTGAGGAAACCGGCATGTCTTAGAACCAATAATTCAAAGACATGTGACATCTACAAACCCGCACTGGGCCCGCGTGGTAGATTTACAACCCAATGCGTCGTAGACAGGAGGCCTGTGTCCCAGCAGTGGGGACAATATAGGCTGATTATGCTATGCAACAGAAAAAAAGAGGCGTTAATTTAAAGCTACATAATTAATTCAGTTTTTATTAAAAACTCCAGCTGGCCAGAAATTTTCATATAAAACTGTCCAGACATGTAAATTGGACGTGAATTATATAAGCGACGAATGTAGGTTTTAGGCCAAACGCATTATAAAGAGCTTGCGAATTCATGGACATACGTATGTATGATGCATACATTTTGCCAGGGTTTAGGTATCTAAACCCTGGCAAAATGTTGCCACTTTTAAAATATTAATCATGAACAAAATATTTTTTGCAAACGCTGGCAGAACGAAGTGTCTACGTTACCGTAATTTTTCGGCAGACCGATTAAAATGGATCTGATGCGGTTTTCATCAAACACCGTTTTTCTTAGAGACACTAGGTACTAGAGGGTAATTATAGTCCCAATAGTAATGTCTACGACGGGTGTTATCCCGAAACAAATATTCAATAGTTTCAATGCACTAAATATATCCAAATCATATCCAAATACACATAATAACACGGCTGTTATTTTCTATCCAGACGCGTCTAGATCTTGCGCCGACTGTCCGGCAGCACAGGTGGCATGCGCACGCGCCTCTATCGAGATGTTTACACAGTGCGGATGCGTTTCGTAAACATTGCTCCGGGTGGTCGACGGATTTATAGATAACGGAATTATTGTGATACCTAGAAATGTGCTGTGATTCCGAGTGTAGTTAGATTCAATAATTTGAGAACATGGCTACTTAAATTATTTTTTTTTTTTTTAATTTGTGCGGATATTTTCGTAAATAGGGTACCTAGTAGGATTAAAAAAAATAGTTTTAGATGAAACTTTGAAAGAAAAAAGAAAACATTTTAAAAGTCTTTTATCAATTCGTTGTGAAATTGTGAAAAGTTTGTTTGATAAAACAACAAGTTATTGCTACCCATTCTCATAAATAATTTACTGTAGGTACTCGTACAGTAAATTATTTATACACAAGTTCATAAATAAAGAGTCAATAACAACTGTCTATTGAAAATTGTTGAATGAATTTATAACCAGCTCATAATTCTGACTTGTTTAGACAACCACGGAAGAATAGCAGACACTCAGGCGCAGGTGATCGATTTTATGGAGATTAGACAAGTGATTAACAAAGAAGTGATAGATCAACAAACACGTGTGCCAAAACTTGATGTGTTGAATATTGAAGATTAATTTGTGATGATGTGCGTGGGGCTTGTGGCTAAATAATAAAAGCTGCATGGGTCGATCTATCAGGTTAAGCTACGCTCAGCGCGGTTGGTTCAACGATGGGTGACCATCTTTACATACCAAGATCCCTCCGGGTCCTGGCTGTCATTCGTGGATTTTTGACAGTCGTTACGGGTCGTACGAAAGGCTGACAAACCAATCTTACCAAGGGGTATCGTGTTACCCAGTATCTGGGTTGTGGAGGTCAGATAGATCATCCAGTTAGACTGGTAGCTGACCCTAACATTGTTGGAAAAAGGCTAAGCAGATGGTGATGATATGATGTTGTTTTTAAGTTGAAAGAGTTGTAAATAAAACCAAGGAAGAGAAGATTTTAACTTGCAATATACTTACATTACTGGTTTACCATGGCGGAAAACATCTTGAGGTAACCCGGAAAATTTATCATGCATGAGATCAATTTTGATCGTTTCTTAATTATTTGCAGAATTATTAGTGTTGGTAAATGATATCTAGGTAGGTACTTTATTATAGGGGAAAATCACTACTAGCTACGCTTATTTTTTGGTTAGCTTGCCTACGAAAATATCACTATGTAGACTACATAATTATGCATTTTTTACCGATTTCAAAAAGAATGTTCGGGCATAACTCCGTCATATCATTTTATAAAAATAAACGATATTATATTATATTATATTATATTATATTATATATAGGTACCTAATATAGACGGATTTGCAAAATTTTGATTTAAAAAAAGAAAGGGGTTTATTTCGAAATGGTCCCATTTAAATTTCATATAGATCTGGTGATGATTTTCGGAGACAGACAACGGAACTCTTAAAAAAATGACAGCAAATTAACCGCGATTGTTGCTATCGCATAAATAAACATTGTTTTGACCCCAAGAATGATGAAATTTCGAATTGGTGTGGGATACGTACTAATACTAAAAAGTGAAATATAAAAACCTTTATCAATAAAAAAAGTCGGTGTCTTTGGATTTATGTATTTTAATTTTTTGTCACCGCCTTCCGAAATTAAAGTAATTTTTCACTGTGTAGTGTCTTTTGGAAGCCGGTGTTTAGGCGGTCCTTATCAACAAGTACGAACGATTTTCAATGTTTTGTTTGACATACGGCCGAGTGAAAAGGGCCGCGTATTTATTTATATTATTTCATCACCCCTGTTCTCAAAGCGGTGAACGAAAACATCGTGAGGAAACTGGCATGTCCTAGAAACAAAAAATAGAACACATACGACATGTACCAACCCGCTGGGCCAGCGTGGTGGATTACGGCCCTCTCTCTTTTACAAAGAGGAAGCCCGTGTCCCAGCAGTGGGAACATTACAGGCTAATTATTATGATTAATTTTCTGCATGTTTTATGCGTTAGCATGTGTAACTAGTTCTTAATTGTGTTCTCCTATTTCTCTCCTACAGGGCGTCCATAGTGGGCTGAAAAGAGTGGGGATGGCAGTGCTCTCCCTATCCGTCCCGTCACTTTCGAAAAATAAAGTCGGTACAGTTTGCGCATGATCAAAATGATCAAGATCATCATGGGTTTTACTAACTTGACTTACGTGAGGAAATTACGTGCATTTTCATTGATAATTTACCTATACACCTACCTACATACACGGCTACTTCCACTTCATAAGAAAGCATGTATTTTGGGGTGCGTTGATGAAGTTTTTCAGCATGATTGCATCGGATTTTGTGTAGCAGTTTTGTGGAAATTGCAAACGGAATACGCAAAGGTAGAAAAGTTGGAAGTTGCGCGCTCTTTTCCGCAGTAAGTATCAGACTTGATAACAAGATACTTTGTGCATAAAGAGTATAATTATAAGTATTAACAGAGAAACAGAGCTCAACAACTGTAAGTAAATCCAACATCGTCATCATTTCAGCCGAAACACGTCCACTGCTAGACATAAGTCTCCCCCAAGCACCGCCTTTTCGACCGGTTCTGTGCTTCTTAGCACTCCTTGCGTCACAGTAGCCTTGACCGCTACCGTACCCAAGAGTAGGCAGGTCGCCAGGTACTAGGAGCTGTTTTTTCTTGGAGCTTGTATGTTTTTAAGGCGTTTGCCATAATGGCAACGTTTGGCGGGTTGGCGATTGCAGTCATCATCATCATTTCAGCCGAAAGACGTCCGCTGCTGGACATAGGCCACCCCCAAGCTCCGCCACTTTGACCGATTCTGTGCTTCTCGGATCCAGCGGACTCCCGCGGCCCTCACAAGGTCATCTGTCCACCTTGTGGGAGGCCTTCCAACTTTACGTCTTCCGGTACGCGGTCGCCA
The DNA here is from genome assembly GCA_949987655.1 of Polymixis flavicincta. Lineage (NCBI taxonomy): Eukaryota > Metazoa > Arthropoda > Insecta > Lepidoptera > Noctuidae > Polymixis > Polymixis flavicincta. Next base: position 5,641,562 of record OX465187.1, read on the forward strand.
CTCCAGAACTTTTCGGCCCCATCGGCCATCTGTGCTGCGAGCAATGTGCCCTGCCCACTGCCACTTAAGTTTGGCAATTCTTCGGGCTATGTCGGTTACCTTGGTTCTCCTGCGGATCTCTTCATTCCTGATCCGCGATTGCAGTATAGTGGTAAAATGCATACAGAACGCTGCTGCCCATTCTGTACTAAATGCCTTTTTTTTTTTGTTTGGGAAATCATCAAATATCTTCTCCCGCTCTGGGTGGATTAGGAGGGCGTGTCAGACTTTTACTGATTAAAACCCACCCGTGTTCCATCAGTAGTCTGTATGCCAGGGGCTGCGGTATCTCTTTCGAACAAACCCGCACCCCTGGCAGGCATGTAGTAAGTGCCTTAGTCGCCACAGCTCCGGTACTACACGAAGCATAAACACAACAAGCGCATCTTTAGGTCACCTCAAGTTTTTTTTATCTATACCGGTTCATCTGTAAAAGTTCCCCAAAGAAAGATCGTGCATGTGTAAACCTGGATCTACAGCGTTGCACTGATTCACCCTTGACTACCTAACCTAATCCTTATTAATGTCAAGACCCTTTTGTCTGTTTCAAAAAAAGGTGGTCATAAAATCTGTTTTCATCAATCACGGGTCAGGTTTTCAGACCCTCAAATCATCTCGAAAAGCCACGTTTTCAAATTAGGACGACTCCGGCAAGGTTGAAAAGCGTTCTCAGGATAACCCGAGATTGGGTTTCGACAAAAAATGTTTTACGTATTCCGTCCATATGTTTGTTATTATGTGATTTGGATTCTTTTGGAATAAAAAGGTTTCACGTACTATTAGGTTTGTGAAAATCGCCCGTCAACAGGATGCGTTCTTGAAACCTGTCAGTTTTGTACAAACGACTACAAAACTGTTTGTGTTACTTATGTGTTGTGCGACTTTGTTCTTTATGAGTTAGGTACTACAATTGTCGCACTGACAGCTGTCACCGGACTGTAAGTAAAACCATTACTTTTTTACTTTTTAATAAACCTAGTTAAAAAGTGCTTGCTTTATTGAGTGAGTGTGATTTTTATAAACATTTAAAAAATGTTGGCTTACCTATATTTATTTATAAATTCATAGGAGAACCATCAGCTATAATAGATGGATAACAATTCTAAATGAAACATAAAGCCAATTACAGGTTCTCACGGATAAAATATATTATCTCTCATATTGTTTCCCACTACTGGACAAAAGCCTCCCTTTTTTTCCTCCAAACGTCCCTCCCGGTATTGTGCGTACTCCGGCCATGTTGGTCCTGCAAACATCAGATCGTCACACCACCTTCGCCGTGGTCTACCTCGACGGCGATGTCCTTCCTCGGGTGTCCACTGAGTGACAATGTTTGCCCATCTCTCCGGGTACATTCACGCGACGTGTCCAGTCCATACCCACTTCAGCCACTCTTCTTCCCACTCCTGTACTTACACTTGACACCTATGATGCTGCCTCCATTGCCCGATGGCAAATCTTGAGTTTTGACGTTTGTTGTTCCGTACACATTACACTGTTTAATTTTAATTACAAGAACCTTAGCTTAAATGTGGTGGTTATTGTGGACAAGAGAACGGGTTGGATTCCACAAACGTGTTATACTTTTAGGTATCACCTGCCTGAGTATCTAATTTACCTACTTAGTTACAATGGAATATAATTGTTTAAGTACTTAATTATGTGGGTTCAAGACATTGATTTAAATAGTAAAGATACGGCCATCCGAACATTTGACGGACCCACGCGGTCGCCCTACAAATAACACTAACGCCATCTATTAGAACTACGATGTCAATCGGCGTGTCTGGTCCTAGGCGTAACCTTGTAAAAGCGAGTGTGGTATTTTTGGAGGTACAAAGAAATAAAATAAAAACCTTTCATTTTTCAAAATTTATGTCCTATGTTGCAGTTTGTTTGTGTTATTAAGTTTTCATTGGCCTTCGAATAAAACAATTTAAAAAAAATCTTGTTTTTTTGGTAATCTGGACATATTTTCCATTTTGGATTCGTAGTGTTTTCTGACGTTGGACATTTTAATTTGCTTTTAATAAACAATAAAAATCAATTTTGTACAAAATTTAATCATAGAGTAATATTATTACATCTTTTCATTTCATCGGCTACAACGAGCGCCGCTGCAAAGTTATGTCGCGCTTTTACGCGGCTTCGTGGCGTCTTTGCCAAAGGTTGAGACAAATAAGAAAGAAAATTGTTTTAAATAATGTTAGAAGTCGATTTAATGACATATTTTTAACTTACCGGGGATATGAAATGTTATCATTTTTTTTATGTGCTTTTTGTCGTAGTTCACGCAACCCTTCACGGCACAAATTGGCATTTTTGCTTGCAAAAATTTACGACCGCTCCGAAGACAGCCGATCGCGTTCTAATTCACTTCGCTATAGGGAAGACCATTTTGGGACCAAGTTCGAGGCGTCATTGTAACGTGCGGTCCGCCCAGTCCTTAAATGTATGTCAATGGTTCAAGATATCAATGTAGAAATTTTATGTGACACAATGGGCGGTCTTGCCAATGTTTCTAGTCTTAATGTTTGTGTCAGTTTTTTTGAAAAAAAAGAAAATCACAGTTTTGTACCTACATAGAGGAAAAATAAATAATATATAACATCACGCCTTGTTCCCCGTATGGTTGGGCAGAGGCCTATAGTACACCCACAATTCGCTAGTTATGTTTAAATCCCAGGAAACAGGCATCATCCGGGCACAAATCAAAACTCCGGGCTGCTAGAAAAAAATCCTGATAGAAAAACCCAATAATTATTTGCCCAACCTGGATAAAGAACCCAGGACGTCATGCTAAGCAGTAGCGATTACGACCACTGGACAAACAACGCAGGCAGAAAAAGAAATCCTTGAACGAAATTAACTAATCGAAATAACATTCTGCATTGAAGATTCTTTCTCGATAGACTAGGTAACCTTCAAAGCTTCAATGGTTAAACAATAACCCTGTACGCCAGGGGCGCGTGTTGTCTGCCAGAGGTGCGGGTTGTTCGAAAGAGATACCACCGCCCCTGGCACTCAGGCAGTGCCGGTTTTAGCACTGCCAGTGCCCTGGGCGAGATTTATACGGCGCCCCCTAATTGCAATTCAAACCCATATATAGAAAAAGATATATTGAAATTACCATTTATTTGAAGAAATAACCATTTATATAAAAAAATAACTAATAAAATTTGACTTTTCTAGCCTTTCTGTCGGCGAACTCTTTTATTATTTTATCAAAATCGAGGTTTTCAGAAATTTCATTCATGATTGACAAAGTTGCCAAGTTTGTCAATCGGGATTGCGATATTGTATATCGCAGATAGGTTTTTATCAGTTTAAGCTTAGAAAAACTCCTCTCCCCACTAGCAACCGTTACAGTTATATAATATGCGCATTGCTATCCATACATTTGGATACAGTTCTTGTAAGTTGCGATCTTTGATAAAATTTAAAACAAAAACAGGGGTAGCCACGTTCTGATCAGGCACAAAAGATTTCAGACTTATGAGTTCATCACACAACATACACCCATCTATATCTGATTTAGAGTCTACAGTTAATTTCAATTGGAGATCACCACATAGTTTGACCAGTTCAGGTTTTTCCGGAATCTGTTTTATATTGTACAAAAAAGACCAATATTCCCAGTACTCATTTAACTGTTCAAATCTTTCATTGACTGAAGTTAATGTAGTGTCCAAAAGACAGTTGAAAAATTCAATCTCAATGTTTTTTCCGAAGAAGCTATAGGTTCATCGCGGGCAGTTTCACCAGCTTGACGCTTAACATATCGAATTATTGTCGTGGCTCTAAACACAGGTTCAATTTCCAGTTCTTCAGCCAATTCCTTTGCCGTTAAAATGGCACTTTTGAAGCCGAAGAAAGTGCAGCATTTTTTCAACAGTTCTGTGCATTTACCGAGATCTGTGTCTGTTGATTGCAGATATTTACTAACGATATTAATTTGAAAAAGTATGTCATACCAAATGACCAATGACACTATGAAGCTAAAATCTTTTAGCTGTTCGGCTAGAGTAGTAGCCTCATGAGAGACTTGAACATCAGTTTTCTGAGTTTCAATAGCTAAAGTACTTAATTAAAGCGTCATGGATGGCACTAATTTGAAAAACGGACTGCTTTAACACTGCTGATTCTTGCTTCCCAACGTGTGTCACTGAGGTTTTTTATAGTATATAATCCCAAGTGATCGGTTAGAATTTTCAATGAGCGAGAGGAAATAAAGGGGCGCCTAGCGCCCCTTTATGTCCGGCGCCCTGGGCGGTCGCCCAACCGCGCCCTACCCTAACGCCGCTACTGCACTCAGGCTACTGAGGGAACACGGGTGGGTTTTAGTCAGACACGACCTGTGCATGCTCATGAAGTTATTTGATGATTTCCCACCCAAAAAAAACCCTGGATGAAGCCAAAACTACACTACTAAATTAGAGGCATGAAGTGACATAATTATACAACATAAAATTATAGGGTAACTTTTTTCTATTCTATTTTATATTATGACAAGCAAAGCCGATGTCGACTATTCTGCCAATGACAAAAGTGAACTGGAAAAGCAGACCTATGTGCGTTATAAAAAATAAAATAAGAATAACGTTAACAATCTTCGATGATACAGTTGGGCTTAATGTTGATCTTGTGAGGTTAGAACGGGAGAGAAACAAAAAAAAAAAAACATCCCAACTCTCGGATTCCATATACCTCCGAACCCTCTCCGCAACCGAAACCTATAAGTATTTGGGTATGTCGGAAGCATTAGGCATCAATGTTACTGACATGAAGCAATCGTTGAAGGAGCGCTTCTTTGGCCGCCTGAAGAAAGTATTTAATAGTCTTTTATCAGGCGGAAACAAGGTGTGCGCCTTCAACGGTTGGGTCATGCCGGTTTTGATGTACTCTTTCGGCATACTCAAATGGATTCAGACCGAACTCGACGCCCTGGATAGGAGGGTCCGTACGCTGCTGACTGTAAATCGAATGCATCACCCACGGTCATCGGTAATGAGACTGTATATCCCGCGAAAGTGTGGAGGTCGAGGGTTCTTAAACGCTAAGACTCTCCACAATCGCAAGGTATTCAGTCTCAGGGAATATTTCCTAGAAGCCGACGTAGGGATGCATCGAGATGGTGGACAAGGGTCTCACCCCGCTCTCCTTGGCTAAAGAGAACTGGCGCAAGCCTGTAGTGCTTGACACTTAGGATCGCATGGAGGTATGGTAGAGTAAGGAGCTTCACGGACGCTTTTTTCGGGCCCTACATGGACCCGATGTAGACTTATTAGCGTCCGTAGCCTGGCTGCGTTTCGGTGACCTCTTTGGGGAAACCGAAGATTTTGTCTGTGGAATTATGGACGAAGTTATCATGACGAACAACTACCGGAGATTTATTGTGAAAGATGGTACGGTTGACATCTGTCGGGCATGCCACCGTCCGGGAAAATCAATCAGACCCATAATCTCGTTCTCGTCTAGCTAACGAGGAGTACTTGCATAGACACAACCTTGTAGCCAGGATTATCCACCAGCAACTTGCTCTGAAATACAGCCTTGTGGAATCAGAAGTGCCGTACTTACAGGTATGTGCCCGACCCAGTTCTCGAAAATGGACATGTCACACTGTACGGGATCGATCCATCATCACTGACAGGATCATTGTTGCCAATAAGCCTGATATAGTGGTGGGGGATCAACAGAGCGGCGTACAATGATCGTTGATATAACGGTCCCGCATGAAGGGAACCTCGTGAAAGCCGAGAAAGATAAACAAATCAAGTATCTTGACTTGGCTCACGAGGTTGTCGACATGTGGGATGTGGACTCAGCGATCATTGTACCGATAGTCGTTACGGGTAAAGTACCTAGAAGGTACTTTTTTAGAAAATAAAAAAAGGAATGATGGATGGACTGTGTGAATGATGATATTGCTAGAAAGGGGTGACTATTTATCGAGATGACGTCGCATGGAGAAGAAGTAGGTATGGAAGAAAAAGACATGTCGCTTCGACCTTAAATAAATTGGAGTAAGGGCAGGAAAATTATGAAAAAAGAAAAATGTGAACTGTCTTCCTATCTCGAACTTTGTTTTAAAAGTAAAACGTCCCGCTTTTTAGCAAATTGTCGGCTTATTGTCGGGACTTTTCAGATTCTAAAATGGTAACCACGATAGTGCGCACACAGGTGCTGACCTGTGACCAAGGAAAACAGCAACTGTGACAATTATTTACGGGTCGTCAGAAGCCCGGAAGTCGGACAACCTGTATTAACAAGGGGTATCGCTATCGTATTACCCAGAATCTGGGTTGTGGACGTCAAATAGGCAGTCGGTCCATGTAAAATACTGGTACTCACTCAGCTATATCCGGTTAGACTGGAATCCGACCCAAACATTGTTGGGAAAAGGCTAGGCAGATGATGTGAGGTGCGCACGAGTTCATTGCGTTGCTATTATCTGAGTTAACACGTAAGTGATAAAATAACAGTACCTACCTACCCACTATAGGTGAATTAAATTCAATTGGCACTTGTTTGCCATTGTCCTCGTTAGCGATGTCCAATGTCAATTTATAATGTTCCTTAGGTACAGTTTATATTGTGTCCGAGGTAGGACATACCTTTTAATAATAGAATGGACCTTTAAAACAAAATCAATCAATCTTTAAGTTCAGTGGTGAAATGTTTTGGTGAAAAATGGTGTCGGAAAAACACTCAGTTTTCTCTTATAGTGAAATTACACACTTGAAGAATAATTTCTGGGCATTTGTAGGACACATTCATTCGGTAAGTCATATTTATTTAGAAACTTAAATTAAACAGAGAACGCACTGAACGCTACGCTTGCCGCGATCGGTCTATGGATGGGTGACCATCTTTATATACCAAAACCCCAGAATGCCTCGAAAAGCACATTAAGCCATTGGTCCCGGCTGTCATTCAGGGATCTTTATCAGTCGTTACGGGTTTTCAGAACCCCGAAAGTCTGACAACCAGTCTCACCAAGGAGTGTCGTATTACCCAGTAACTGGGTTATGGACGTCAAATAGCCAGTCTATGTAAAATACTGGTATTAAGCTGTATCCGGTTAGACTGGAAGCTGACCCCAACGGCTGTATTCAGATAGTAATGTCTAATTATACGTTACCTGGGTACAGCACCCTGTACTGGTTCTCGATCGCCCTCCTAAGTTCTTGGTCAGGCGGCTTCACGGTTGACGCGATCCACAGCCGGCCGCGATGACTCGAGTACCATGTGCGACCTATCCATCTATTATGTTAATATCTCAGCATGAAAACTAAGGCAAAGTGAGCTTAAGGTGAGCTGTCATTCCACACTAATGTGCTAGGGATTGACACTATTCAAAAATCAAAAGTCATTTATTCAAACTAGGCTGAGAGCCAGCAGTTTTTGAACGTCAAAATTACAAAAGACAGTCCCCCAAAAACGCCCGCCCTTCACCACTTCCTAGTGCTTTAGCTGGGAAGAAGAAGTGGCGCAACAAACTCCCCAGCAGGATTCGCAGCTCACTTAAGTTTTCACGGGGAGATATTTGCAGAATAGCACTGCTGGTGGGTTTTATAGCAGCATACAATTTCGCACAAGAGTTCCTTAGCGAAAGTGAGCGCTAAATGTGGAATTTAGGTTTTATGCCTCATGTCATCTGCCTAGCCTTTACCCAACTATGTTGGGGTCGGCTTCTGGTCTAACCGGATGCAGCTGAATACCAATCAATGCCCATTCCAAGGTTGCCTGGAAGAGATCGCAGAAAGCGATAAGACCGCCCATTGTACCTATGTTGTTAGTGTTAAATGTTTTTTTATGCATTTTCTGGTGTACCATTAAGCATAAATACCAGTATTTAATATGGAGCGACCACCTTGGACTGCCTATATGCCTATTCCGTTAATTAAATCTTGTCAAAGTTATGAGCAGAGCCAAATTTTTGATCAAAATGTTTACTTGCATGTTTTCCACTTGATGTAAAAAGGCGTTTCCTTAAGATAAAACAGAATACATACATCAGTCATCTTGGACAGTGTTTGTGAAGGACCGGCGTTGGATCTCGTTCGCACGGACATCTAAATATCGCGACGAGATTTTATCTTGCATTGGATTTTCATCTCAGTGCGTTGAAAAAACGCATTGTTCGATTTTCAATTCTAAGCGCTTAGATAATTTAATTCTTTTCAAGAAATATAATTATTTCTTGGGCTAAATATAATTCTTTGGGGGCTTGTGGCTAAGTAACAATAGCTGCACGGGTCGATCTATCAGGTTAAGGTACGCTTGCCGCGGTTGGACCGTGGATGAGTGACCATCTTTACATACCAAGACCCCTCCGTGCCTCGGAAAGCACGATAAGCCGTTGGTCCTGGCTGTCATTTCGTGGATCTTTGACAGACGTTACGGATCGTCAGAAACCCGAAAGTCTGACAACAAGTCTCACCGAAACCGGCATGTCCTAGAACCAAACTTCCAAGACATGTGATATCTACCTACCCGCACTGAGTCTGCGTGGTGGATTACGGCCCGCTCCCTCTAATAGAGAGGAGTGCTGTGTCCCAGCAGTGGGAACATTATGAGCTGATTATGATGATTCCAAGCATACAATTCGACCTGGGCGAATCGCATCCTGTTGAAAAAAAAACCGGTAAATCGTATGGCCCTGAATGGATGTTCTAGAAGATCGATTCATATCGGGCATGCCTATCCCAAGATCAATCATAAATATCTCAGAATTATGTCGTGAAATAGGCTCATCCTCTCTGAACATAATGACAAGAGAAATGGCGGCGTGGGCGCAGCAGCGAAGGTAACATGGTGGGGGAAGGTACTACGTGAAAAGGTAGTAGGTGAAAAAAACCCGCTGCGATTTATATATTTCTACGTCCGTGCGAACGTGGACTAACAAGATGAACGATCACTGGTACACACACATGCCGCATGTGAGAGATAAAGCGCATATAAATAGACCAAGAATTGTGCACTTTCTTAGATAACTCACGAGAAATGTTAAGGACTGACTATATTATAATAAGCAAATTTAAAGAGTTAGGGAATATTCCGATCTGTCACCCTGCTTTGTCCCCTTAGAGGGACAGATCGGAAAAAATGGATCGGAAGAATTAATTAATATATTAAATTCTTAAATGTATTTCCACATATTATAAGTAACATTACAATAAATAAAATAGTAGTGGTTTGGGTTTATAATCATCTGTTTCCGATCCGTTCCCCCCAAGGGGACAAACCAGGGTGAGAGATCGGAATAATCCAGAGTAAACGATGTATTTTATCGATTATTATTGTAGTGAGTATTTTGGAAACGCATCTACTCACTTTACACCCATTTTTGAAATGTGTTAATTAGATTCTAAAATGCTAATAAACCACTATTGAATCCCAGGTGTCATAAAAATGCATTCAAAGTTTTACATTTTCATATTACGCGCTTAATTTGACGAAAATGCTGGACGCAGTGGACGTCATATTGCTCTGTGGGTATGACGTCAGTTTGCTGTGCAAACAAATGCGCTGATATTTTGTATGATAATACCTAGTTTCCAATTAAAAAAATATAGTTATTATTCTACTTTTCGTTGGTTTGCTGTTCCTAAATGTAAGATACCGAAGGATGTATCCTAAATGGCCGGAAGTCGGTCCTAGAACTAAAAATTCGAAGATATGTGACATCTACTAACCCGCACCGCCGCGCCGTGAGGGATTACGGCCCTGGGCACGCCACGATTGCGGCGGTAAGTCCCCTCTTTGAGGAGTGGTTTGAGAGGCGGCATGGCGTCCTCACCTTCCGCCTGACGCAGGTCCTCACCGGACACGGTTGTTTCGGGAGGTTCCTGTTTCGGATAGGGCGGGAGGAAACGCCCGGGTGTTTCCACTGCGAAGATCGCCCTGAGGACACGGTGAAGCACACGGTGGCGGTCTGCCCTGCTTGGGCGGAGCACCGCCGTGTCCTCGTGGAGGCGATCGGCGGCGGCGATCTTTCGCGTCCGGCCCTGGTCCAGGTCATGGTACGGAGCGAGAGGGCATGGGGAGCCGTCACCTCCTTCAGCGAAGCAGTGATGCTCGCGAAGAGGGAGGCGGCGCACGTGAGGGAGAGGCAGCATATGCGCCCTCGCGACCCCAGCCGCCGCAGGATACGGAGACGCCCTGGGCGTCGGGAATCCCGGGCCGATTTCCGGCCACCGTAGGCATGGGCTTGCGGACGGCGAGTAATGGGTAGCTCGCTGTCCGGTAAGGACCAAGCCCAAGTCGACGGCGCGTAGTGTTCCACGCGCGCCTCAAAGAGATGTCAGCACAAATAGTGATGGGACCCGCAAGGGTCGATGCCTGCCAGGGGTGCGGGTTTGTTCGAAAGAGACACCACAGCCCCTGGCTTAAGGGCTACTGAAGGAACACGGGTGGGTTTTAGTCAGTAAAAGTCTGACACGCCCTCCTGCTCCACCCAGAGCGGGAGAAGTTATTTGATGATTTCCCACCCAAAAAAAAAAAAAAGGGATTACGGCCCACTCGCTGTCACAAAGACGAGGTCCGTGTCCCAGCAGTGGGAGTATCCTATTGCTGGGCGAACTGTTCCTCAAATTTAACCCGACCCCTATTACATGGGGGTTAAAATAACTGGCGAAGTGTGGGTGCACTTGACCTCTGCTTAACCCTTCGGGAATAATAGGTGTAATGTTATGTAATAACTAACATGCGATAAGGAAGTCGGCGTGAATGCTCGTGTGTGCTCATTGTGTCACTGCGCTCACTCCGCTCAAGTTGTGGCCAAGTAAGTAATCCTTACGAGGATGTCTCACGCATCGATGCTGGCGTGGGGCCATGAGCACAGCGACAAATATTGTATACATTGCCATCTGAGTAACCCAATGAATCTGCATTGTTTCAGTTCAAATAATCCTACTTAATATTTAATATTATAATGTGAAAGTTTGTGAAGATGTTTGTCACTCAAACACGCGAAAAATGCTGAACGGATTTGGATGAAATTTGGCACACAGATAGTTTATAACCTGGATAATGGATTAACACATAGGATAGTTTTCATATTCCGGTATTACGTTCCCGTGGGATAATTATGAACTTCCACGCCGGCGAAGCCGGGGCCACAGCTAGTCGTTATATAAAATCTTCCGCAGACAAGTGGGATGCGAAGGTACTACGCGACTCTGGGGGAACAATTTCTATGTAGACTTCGTGGACCGAAGTCGCGTCGTACCTGTTTGCAGGACCCTTAACACAACATTAACATTATCACGCCTTAATAAATTCCCCGAAGATTTAGGTGGAGGTGTACCTACATATCGTAGAGCTACATTTCACCCGTTATGTTTAAGTCCCATGTAAAAGGGGACGAGCCTATTACCATCAACTACGCACCGGGTAAATTATTAGAAGGCTTGGAAGCACTGTCGCTTATCTCTTTATCAAATTTTTTCTTGAGCCTTTGTTTTTTATCTTACAACACATTCTGGAACTCCTTACAGCCATTTGATGCGGGTTATGGTACCTACCTAATGAAATGAAATTAAATGTTTATTCATGTAAGTACAGACGCCAGCACATCAAGCTACCCCAATCTGTCAAATTTCTTTGATCGATTTTCATCTTTATGTCATGAGCACAAGGTTCATGTTCAATTGGGAAAATTTGACAGTTTGGGGTAGCTTGATGTGCTGGCGTCTGTACTTAATGTTTATTTATGTAATGCCTTTAAAAAAAAATGAAATTGTCATTCAATAGAGTAATATGAACTTAGCGAGATGTATTTATGATTTTTATGATTATAATTCTATTAAATAATATTTGTTACATTGTCACGATCGCGAATCACATTTAGATCAATATAAAATCTGAATCTGACCTGCGAATTGCAAAAAAACGTAAGCATTTCGCGGCTGCCCTAAGTTAAAATAAGGAACTTTAACAGCCACACTCAGAAAGGTACATTAAATTAATCCTAATGAGTGCTTAACTAAATTAGCATTAAATCCTTTAATCAATGGTACATTCCAGAGACATAATTTAAGCGTTAGTAGTTTTAGCGTACGTAGGGCGAAGCACCTCCAAATTGTCATATCGATATCATATCGATAAAGCCTTGGTGTAGCCACATTCAAAAACAGTTGGTAATAAACCACAATAAAGTTTATATAAACACATTGAAAACTGTTATTCGTAGTAATAAATATGATAATCAGTTCTTTAACTGTAATTTTTGACTAAAATACAAAGCGAGACAGTTATTTTCATTTAAATAAGTTAAAGCGATCGAGACCTTTTTGCTATGACATCGCTACCAATTGTCAATGTCAAATCAGGGAATACGAATACAATTTAATGTTTTTGTTTGTGTTTCATTCGCCGGGCGAGATAGTTTTGTGTTTTGAATTTTAAATTTTATCTGAATGTGCAAGAAAGCCGACGGCCAATCCCATGGTTTTAGCTTAAGATAACAGATAGTTCTAGGCACGTGTTATTTAAGATCTTGGGAAACAAATAGGTGCCATTTGTATAGTAAGCATTTTAGAAAGTAGCCAGATGTTAGGGACCTCACGGCAATTCGGGAAGTTTTGGAATTTGTTTATTGCCGAGCGTTGTAATAGAATTAATTGTTTCATTATTTCCGTAATGTTTTGTTTTTTGTTATTAGTATGAACGAAGATCTTTGTCGGAGCCTATTGATAAAAATATTTGCATTCCCTTTTAGTTCTTTAATATTTTTGACAGTTTGTAACAACAGTTTGTGCAGGTATACTTATCCGCACCAGATGTGTTTTATAGATTTCCAATAAACAACAACCTAACGAGTACGACACAAATAAAACAGCATTATTTGAGGAAGAGAGAAACAAAACATTGTTAGCAAAAGCTAAAATAGAATTAGAAGAATTTAAAAACGCTTTTTGGTGAAACCTAAAATAAAAGTATATTTATTTGATTAATTTGTGCATTTTTATTTATAAAGGTATCAATTTTAAGTAAAAAACCTTTCAACCAAGGCTTGTCGCACTGTAAAACCATTGCTGTTGGAGTTTTCATTCATTTCTGCTACATCAACAATGTATATCTAAATTTAAATCTAAATGGTGAATGGAATTCTGGAATAGAGAGTTTAGTAAAGGGATCAGAATAATCTCATAAATACCGCTTTTGTCCTACTTCTCTACATCTTCTGGCATAGTCCACAAACTCAATACAGTCTGCTAAATCAGATATTATTGCTTTTAAATAAATGCAAAAGCTAATTCACTGGCAAAAAAAAAACCACAAACTTAAATTTCAAAATCAGTAATTAATAAGTTAAGTAAAGGTCTTGCTGTACTTAACTTTAATTGTCACTAAGGGCCACTAACGAACCGTTAACTGACTCTGAGAGTGAACAATTTTTAATTTTTACTAAGGAGCCTCTTAAGTAACCGTTAGGCGTCTCTGAGTGTGGCTGTTAGTCACAGTACAGTCAGTCAGTACAGTCTAGTTTTAACAGCCACACTCGGCTGTTAAAGGCTAGACTGTAATAAATTATTAAGAACCGGGTTCTTTTTAATAAAAAAATAACTTGAATTTTAAATGGAACTTTTAATGGAATGGAACAAAACACAAACCATGCTAATTTTCCATTCACTAAGAATGAAAATTCGTTCGTATCTAATTCGCCTTTCTTCGTTGAGAACTTTATGCGCTGCAGAAGCTGCCAAATAGTGAGCATTAAATACAACAAATGCTTGTATATGTGATTATGTCTGCTGTAGTGTATTAGGTATTTTTTTAAATAGTCTTATGGCCTATAATAATTATGTCTGCATCTGCAGCTGTGCCAAACAAACACGTGATTAAGATTTCAATAAAATACAACGTATTTATTTTAGAATTTGTTTGTATTCTGATATGATTTCGTGGATAGGCGGCCACCTACTTGGTCCAACTCGTTTATAGATCGCAGCACGTAAGTTGAACCAATAAGGCGGACTTTGATTCTACTTACGTGCCACGATCTGTAATTTATTTCCAAAATTCAGTGCACGTTACATCACTGACTATGCTAGAAGGTGACCTGATTCTTTTTCCGTGCGAGGCAGCGAGTGCACGCGCACCTACCTTCGGTGGTTTGTTCTGGTTTTGGTTCAACTTACGTGCCGCGATATTTAATATCTATACATACAATACAATTTACACGCAAATATAAATAAAATTGAAGTGTATATTTGTAGTAATGTCAAATTACTCTAGGTGATCTGAATGTTCTAAAATAGCACCATGATCCCTGTTCCCATGGCCCCATCGCCCCACGTAGCAACAGCGTCGGCTTACAAGATGAGAATGTCAGACGCACAGGTAGTCACAAGACTCCTTTGTATAAACTTTGAGCGATTATTGTGTAATCTGTAATCCTCAACTATCATCACTCACGTTCGGATACACTCAAGCCCGTGTGACGCCAGTTAGCTCGCTCCTGGAACAGAGTGATTAAAAACAAAAGGTTTACATTTTCGAATTTTGTTTTATTAAGGGCTGATTTTACCAAAATGATCAATCTTTTGTCCGTGAAACAAAGTTGACACCTCGGTTTTCTGTTGTAATAGCTGCGCTAATAATATAAAACTTTTATCCCTATCTTTCCACGGGATAAGGACTTCCTTATTAAATCCCGTAGAAAGATAGGGATAAAAAGTATCAAAGTCAAAGTCAAAGCATTTATTTCAATTAGGCACTTAAAAGGCACTTTTGAACGTCAACATTTACATTTAAACAGAATTGATTCTAGTCGCCCATTCCAAAATGTAGTTTCGTATGGAGAAGAACGGGCAAGAAACTCCACCGTTACTCTTTTAAAATGTTTTACATACAATTTATCATAGTACATTCATTATATAATTATATGTGAAAACGATGCACCCAGAATAAAATTACTATACCAAAAAAGGTAACAAAATGCAACTGAAGCAATAAAGATAAATTAATTCTATGATAGATACATGGTGCCCACATATTTACAAACATTGTAAGAGTAAATATACGATTTTCCTAGAATATTAACATTTAGAATATTATCATAAGTCCCAATCCAAGTCATGGTCTAGCTATGTGCTATATTCCAAAATCAGTTATAATCTTTTCTCTTCTTAATATTATTTTAAAGATGGAGAACAGTCGAAATTCATTTATTCGCAGAATAAGACTGGTCGAATATGAGTTTGGTGAGCAAGAAGGTTTGTTGCACATGGACCTTGAATCATGATAAGGGATTCGAACAATCGTTGATTCTCTTCTTTTGCAGGATGCAGAACAGTTATCTACAGTCCATTTTATGAAAATACGTCGGTAAATATTTTAGTTTACCAAAAAAATCAGCCTTTTAAAGGGTTGGTAAGAAATTTTTTTTGATACAGGAGCCCAAAATTGCATAATTCCCTAGAAAAATGTTAAAATTTGAGGATAAGTATTTTTTGCAATGTTATCTTAGAATGTAATAAAAAATCTTGATACTGATCTGATAATACAAATTAATACTCAGGAGTGACATACAAAAAAAAAAAACGAGAAAATCACCAATTGTAGATAATTATGGCAGCTGGAGTATATAAAAATATCAATAAGGGCAAGGCGATATCAGTGGGGTAAATGATAGATGATAATCTGGCCAATCGATAGTTTCAGGGTTATCCATTATTTACGTCACAATCTGTATATGCGCAAAGCTCATGACTTTTCATTGTGGCGATGATTTGTGGAGGCATTTATTGGTCCATCATTGGACGTTTTTCGGCTGAAATATGATAATGATGAGGGACACACGACATTCATTCATTCATAGTGCTTGCCAATCTACTCATTCAGAACATTTTTTTTTTTAATAACGTTGCCCCACTCTAGGAATTTCTCCTGTATTGTGGGTGCGTTTACAAACATTTAAACTCACATACACAAACAGCCGGACCCGGAACAACTACTTGTAGTTCATACAAATATTTGTTCCGTGCGGGAATCGAACCCGCGACACGTAGCGCAGCAGTCAATCGCTTAATACCGCCTTAGTTCCCCGAAGGGTTGTGCAGAAGTGTACGTATCGCACCCATATTTCGCCAGTTATGTAAATTTAATAGCGGGCGGCAAAGAGATGTCAGCACCAACTGGTTGGGTCCACAAGCGCCGATGCCTGCCGGGGTGCGGGTTGTTCGAAAGAGATACCATGGCCTCTGCACACAGGCAACTGAGGGACACAAGGAGGGCAACACGGGTGGGTTTTAGCCAGAGCGGGAGGAGTTATTTGATGATATTTCATCATATAAAAAAAAAACGGGCACCAATCTAGATTCCATTCAGATTTATTGATCCATATTTTAAATCGGTTTTCGTGTCTGACCGTGTTTTTCTTCTGAACTAAGCGATGGATCTGGATGCTGTTGTCACCATCATTTTGAGAATTTATTCCGGATGGTTTATGTGAATAATAGGTTAGTATTAAACTTACATGTGTATAATTAAGCAATCACGATTTTTTGTCAAGACCTAACAATTTTGCTAGTCCTGAAATAAGTTCACCCTGGCTTTACATAAATGATAAAATTCTCCCGATAAAAAACTAAGTATGCATGAAAAATCTAGTTAAAATAAGTGTGCGGAATATTTTAAGTTATTCAGGCTGTATACCAAATCGTTTTGGGCGAATGTCAGCGGCTGGTTGTAAATCTCAATAGGCTTATGGAACGGAATCCCGAAAAATGAGTTTTTTATCCGTTTATTTGGTACTGATCCGAATACTTTATCAAGATCCGATATTTGGCTGGCTCTCTGCTCGCGACTTCATCCGCCTGAAATTTCTTGTTTTAACATAAAATATATACTTTAGCTGTGCCTCGAGGGGCTTGTGGCTAACTTACAACAGCCGCACGGGGCGATCGATCAGGTTAAGCTACGCTTGCCGCGGTTAGTTTGTGGATGGGTGATATTTACATATTTATCAAGATCGCCGTCATTGTGACTACCCTTGATGACTGTCAAAGATCTACAATAGATAGCCACCATGCCGTACTTTCCGAGACACGGGGGGACTTTGATATGTAGTGGATCTTTTAAAATATGGCATGACAATTAATTACCGGTGACAATTTTATGTCGGAAAATTCGGGTTCTCAAGTGCAAGCATTACAACCGACTTTTTCGAAATTATTGCGTGGATTTTCGTCAATACATGTCTGATGTCATTGGGGTTTTATCGTATCAAAACATAGCACCTGCTTTCTTCTGAAGGTACAACACCAACAATAGGGAGCAAGCCTATTGCCATCGGTCGTATAATATTTTCTCGTATTCTGATCTGATGCGCACACGCACTAAGGATTGTGGAGGTCGTGCGCCAGGGTCAGGCGCGTGATAATGAAACGTCCTATTCCTTAGCACATGTTGATTTATTAGGCTTGATACACGTGAGCGCTAGTCCAATGAGCGTTGAAATAAGCCCATGTTCACACGGGTGTAAAAATATCATGGTGTGATTTTATCGCGCGGTGGATATTCGACTCTAGATGTAGAGCCGAGCGTTGAATCTCAATCAATGAATCCCAGCGCGTCGAAAAAATATATTGTTAGATTTTCAACCCACACCGCATTAACAGAGCGTTGAGAATCCAGTGCGCGAACAATCCCACCGCAATATTTTGACGTTCTTGCTAAAGTGGGCTAAAAGGCGCTCGAATAGAACAATGTCTGTAAATGTGATAGCATATAATAATACTAGCCTATTATTATAATAATATAACCTATTATTATAATAATACTGCCTATTATTGCCCCACTGCACGACAAAGGCGTCTTCCTCTTCTTTTTCAGAGGAGCACAAGCATTTATCAAGCTTGAAAAACTGGACATTGTAAAAATTGTAATGTAGTAACATATAATGGAATCTGCACCCTAATTGCATACAAATTAGTAATGTAAACAACGTCATGAATGTTGTGGAACTGCCAAAATGAAAGCGATTTCTACTGATACCGTATTATGCAATTACCCCTCTGGTTGGTCTTTTTGCGAAAATATCCCTAGAATTTTCCAGTAGAATCTTAGAATTTTCATTTGCTGTCGTGTTTCGGTCTAGTTGTTCATGTCATCTTTCCGACGGCTTTGATGGTAAAAATAGATCAATTCCTATTGATAGTGTAATACGCAATTACCCCTCTGGTTGGTCTTTTTGCGAAAATATCCCTAGAATTTTCCAGTAGAATCCTAGAATTTTCATTTCTTGTCGTGTTTCGGTCTAGTTGTTCATGTCATCTTTCCGACGGCTTTGAAGGTAAAAATAGAACAAGCAGATCGATTTTATTACAAACAGGTGCGTGATTGTCTATCAAGATGTCAGGTGATGGCTATCGACGTAATCAAGTGACTTGGGTTCCTAGGTCAATTCACAGAATAGATAATTATAAAACGCGTGATTCTAGGTGATAGGTCGGTCGGCAATCTGTGATATGAATACCAGGGTCCAGAAAATACTAGTAGTGTTCTATTAATATTTTTCTTTTCAATTTAGTTTTTTTCTTTATTGATATAATAGCCAGTCGTGTCCACAAACTGTTATAATACAGTTTTGTGTATAAGTTAACGGTTATACTAGCTGTAATACTGGAGACCATAAATGTTATTCTATTCTTCTATTCTAGTACTGCAATTATTGTTTTGAAACGAATTCAAAAAAAAGGAGGAGGTGCAAAGTCGATTTGGTTGTTTTTTTAAAAAGTTTATTACCTCAAACCTCCTTCATTTGTGAACCGATTTAAATCTTTTTTTTTATATTTTGCTTGTAGGGTATGAATAAAGAGTGGCCTCAAATAAATATAGGTCCCTAATATATTATTTGGTCTGATTCATTGGTTTCGAAGTTCGTTTCAATAATAGGTACATATTAAGTATTTTTTGTCGATGATTTTATAATAATATTTTCTGTCATTTATATCTATCTATATCTTCTATACTCTATCTATACTAATATTATAAAGTGGAAAGATTTGATTGTTTGTTTGCATTGAATAGGCTCCGAAACTACTGAGCCGGTTTGAAAAATTATTTCACTGTTGGGATGATGATGATGATGATGATGATGATGATGATGATGGGACTCCCTTTTCCGCACGTAGACTCCCATTCGGTCCGTTGTGCGTGTCACTGTTGGGATCCTACACTATCCCCGGGTGACATAGGCTATATTTCATCCCCGTATTCCCACGGGAACGGGAACTACGCGGGTGAAACCGCACAGCGCTGCTAGTAGCAAGTAAATTTTTAAGGATTTGTGTGGGGTAGGTACTGTAAAGGTTAGTTGCTTATCGAATGCAACCTTTATGTAAATACTGGCAGGTAATGAAATGGCTTTGTCACGTTTGAGCTGTCAAGAAGATGGGTCTGGATTCTGTCCTTAAAATAGACTAGAATAGGTTTTGTTTCGAAGAAAATATATTGATTGACAGGCGCGAATCTGTACGGTGCTATCTTTGAACTAAACGTCAAGTTCACATTTTTACGCTCTTATGAGCGTTTAATTTTTAGTTAGCTTCGATTCCCTAACACAAGATACTCTTCGGAGCCCTTACCGTACCACGGGTAAATCGTGAAAATTAACGCGACCAAATTCCAAAAAAAAAAAAAAAAAAAAAAACACTAGAAAGGTAAAAATAACTAATAAGTTATTTTTCAGTTTGCAGTGTTTTTTTGGTAGTTTTTTTTTAAGTTTATTTTTGTTGTAAATTGTATTGACAAATCAAGACGGCCGAGTTATAACCGATTTTGGCCACACGCCAAAAGAACCTTGTAGCGCTTTAAGAATGCTTATAAACTATTGTTTTTTTTTCTTTAATTAAAGGACTTTCGCTGATTTCGACCTCGTTCTCTCTTACAAACACATGAAGTTTACATGTAGGTAAAACGAAACTTTCCTCCCATAGTTATCACTATCAACGATCTACCTGTCTCTGCTTCTACCTGTACGCACGTACCTGTATGTACCTACGTACAGTAGTAGCTCTGATTACACAAAATTGTTTGATTGTGGTACACTTATTTACACTCGTTTGATAAGTTAAGTCGGCGGATGAATGAAGTATGCTTGTAGCGGCGGCATGGAATTTTTCTTTTTTGGTGTGAAATAATTTACACCTAGTAAAAATGGAAATATGCGATGGTAACATACCTACTTTCCCTTAGGAATCCACTGGATGCGCGAAGCACAGAACCGGTCGAAGTGGCGGAGTTTGGGGGAGGCAAAAAAAGAGACATCCACTGCTGGACATATAGATGTCCAGCAGTGGATGTCTCTTTTTTTGTACACGCGTTTCTTAAATTATTTATCCTTTTATCATAATAATAAATTAGAAAGAGCAAAGCAATAAATTATTAAAAAACAAAAAACATAGTATATATCTGTCTCGATACTGAAATTTTTATGAACCACTGATAACTATTTGTCAAATGTCACATTTTGGCCAAATACACATGTACACACAACATGAAAGCCTTCATTTTTCAGTAACTTTATTGGAAGCGGAGATTGGACGGCGATTTGTATTTGGAAAAAGTATTTACTAAAATGATGGGCGAATTTTATTAACCTTTCAGATCATGTACTAAGGCTACGACATTGAATTTTAAAATACAGAAATTTCAAAATCACTATCGTAGATTGATTTTGCACTACTAAACTTAAGTTGTAAAAGTTTATGTTTACTTTAGTATCTACGAAATAAACATTATCTTCCCCGGATATAAATTAAGCCGCTTCCTCATTTCTCCCGGGTATCGTGAAAATTGGATATAAAATCGCTTTTATAAAACAGTTTTTGACGAATGGAAGTGTTTCTCTCACAGTTTTAGGAGGCTGCGTCATATACTTCTACGGCTGTCGAACAACATTTCATATTTAAAACATCAATCTGACGAGCCTTTTCCCAACTATGTTTTAGTCAGCTTCCAGACCAACCAGACGCAGCTGAATAAAAAAAAAATAGAAAAGTCTTTCTCAATGTTATATTTTAAAACCTCCTCAACATTATTTCTCGTATCGCGCTAAGTAAAGTATGCTTTTAAGTGATTTAGGTATCATTAATCTTACCGTGGCACCTATTCACGTCGCTTTCGTTGTTAATACCACGTACAGTCCGGAGAGTGGTTTTAGAGGGAAGAATATGCTTTACCTTTGATATTTTCAGGGGTCAGAGAACTCAGCTTAGCTACTTATTCCACAAAGCAAACACATATTCATAACACGTCACTTTCAATCCATTTTCACCTTAAAACAAAGAATGACCTGCAGATCTGGCGAGCAGAAATTCGTCTAAGTTCCTTTTTGTGTTTATATATATTTTAGAGAATACTTGGGGCTTGTGGCTAAGTAATAAGAACCGCATGGGTTGATCGATCAGGTTATGCTGCGCTTGCCGCGGTTGGTCCGTAGAGGGGTGACCATCTTTACATACCAAGACACCTCCGTGCCTCGGAAAGGACTTTAAGGCTAGCTGTCATTCGTGCATCTTTGACAGTCGTTACGGCTCGTCGGTCCCGAAAGTCTGGCAATCAGTCTTACCAAGGGGTATGCTATTTCCCAGTAACTGGATTGTGGAGATCAGATAGGCAGTCGTTCCATGTAAAAAATTGGTATTCAGTTGCATCCGGTTTGAATGGAAGCCGACCCCAACATGTCTGGGAAACGGTTAGGCAAATGATTATTTTAAAGAATACTGTTTCTTAATTCTGGTTTTCTTGTTAACATTCATTGCATTACATGCAGCATGAAATATACAGGGTTATTGGAAAAACACCAACAACCTCTTAAGAGGTCATTGTACTCATCATTATGAACAACTTTTACTATGGGACCAAACCTGAAATCGCGAAGAAAAATCAGTTGTTCCCTACATTTTGATGAGTTATACGATTTTTTTTTGTGTATATTAATGTGTTGTCAACATTTTGCTATGCCATCAACATTTACATGATCGTTTGTTATTTAAGCCAGTGAAGCTCTAAAGTTCAGTCAATCCTGTACCTGCTAAGACATGTTTTTTTTTCGTTTATCTGTATGAAAAGTACACAATATCGCTTATGTAACCACCAAGTTGCTTTGACAGCTAAATAGAAGCCCTCGGCTTTCATTGAGTTTTATTTCTTTTGCAAAAGAATATGTATTGGTAGGTACTCAGTCGTATGTTTTCTTTTATCCACGGAGTTTGAGATTTTTTTATAAATAATGTTCTAAAGGTTTAACATGAGACGAGGGTTTTATATTGCACCTCTTAACATGTGAGTGGATTTTGAAAGTTAGTGTGAGTTCCAAACATTTTATTTGTGCTTCAAAGAAGTTGGAACTACGATATCTTATTTAAGAGAAGGTTTTAGATGTTTTAACACGACACGAGAGTTTATTGTAATAACTTCTACAGTTTTTTCAATAAGTTACGTTTATTTGTAGCTTTGTTTTGGATTAGTTGTTCTATATTTGTTTGTGTAAGCGCATTAGAAAAAAAAAATACAAAATACACACACCTAATAGCAAAATGCCTCGTATTGATGTCAGGGCCAGGGACCAAAGACAATAAACGTGCAACACAAAGCGTTTTCGACATCTTTATGTCAAATACTGGTGAAAGTGACAGATTTTCATGACGACATTATAAATATGACGGAATCACTCTCCTTCGAAACTCAAGCTTCAGCAGCAAAAGAAAAGATATTATATACTTTTAAAAGTGCATTTGTACCGTTTTATTAATCGTCTAACAAACCCTCATTGCAAGTTACTCGTATAAGAACATTTTCATTTTTCTCTTCTACGCTGTGATAAGCATCGAAATGAAGGAAAATTATTAAAGGAATATAAGCTTAATATTAATTAAGCTAGGGACATGAAAAGAAAACATTAATTACTTGTTTGTAGCAACAATTAGTGAGGTAATGGACCTAATAGGTGCACTAATGGACCTGAAACGTGTAGGAATAAAAAATAATGTTCCATACATTGTCGTATTCTCTATATTCGTCTATTCAATGTGTACGTATACATTGAATAGACGTGTCTCTAGAATGATACCAGTTCCCCCAAAAGAACATTACATAGTAGCATATCGTCTGTAATCCGCATGTGGGTTGGCATATGACGCAATGTGGGTCATGTTTAAGTTCCATAGAGCGAGCCTAATGCCATCAACCAGGCACAAACCCAGACTCCGGGCAGTTACTGAGAAATTCTAGATGGAAAAACCCAAATAACACTTGATCCTGGGAATCGAACGAAGGACCAAATGCGACAGTAGCGTTTGCAATCACTAGACTAACGAGGCAGAAGTGCAAATGAATAGATATTCAATTTACTGTAATCAAAAGACGAAAATTAAAGATTTGTCAAAGAAAATTGCTATTTTAGCCTTAAATGACGGTTTCTTCACTAAAAGCTCCAAAAACTTTCCCAAAAGGGTCAACACTATTGTCACTGGGTGTCAATGTTCATATGATGACACAACTTTAGGGTCCTATGACCCTTTGGCGAGGCACTTTGCAAGACCTTTAGGGCTCGCTTTTCGGGATTGTATTTTTCTAGTAATATCTAAGGGATGAGTTAAGTCCCCAAACGACGTTGTCATTTCTGGTTTATGAGGAAGTTGGGTAATGGTGTAGATGAACTAAGTATTTATGTGCCTTGCGATATGAAGCTAGAAATATAAATTTCTCATTGGGGACGTAGAAAGGTCTTTGGATTTGTGCTGTGAAGATAGGGCATTTCTTCCTGATTGCAAAGCTAATTAAATGGCTACGTCATGCTATGTAGGAGACAGAATGACAAGGTCTCGTATCGGAGAATACATCAGTTAGTATAATCATCACGTTCCGAAAAGCCTTAAGAGTAAATTTGGAGATATATCTTGAAACTTGAAACTGGGAGATGCAAATAATTCTAAATTAGCACTTAGGGGTATAATTTCTCCCCTTGTACTGTTTCTGTGAGGCAGCCTGCAATTACTAGAAAATAATTTGGTTGACTAATCACATGACTGTGTGCAACTAAGTGCTCGACATAAATACTCGAGAATATTCTAAGCAAGCTGCTACATTTGGCTGTAGAATTTAATTAATGCACAAAAGTAGCTATTATAAGACTAAGAATATTATAAAATACTATAAAGAATCCATGGGCGCCAGCAAGTTTATGTTCAGGTAGTTTCGGCTCCACGAAGCGAGCTCAATAACGTTTGCACTTCACTTTGGAAATGTTAGGTTATCGTTTTTCATGCCTACAATGAGTAACTTAAAGTTTTCGTCTGTATTATGCTTTTAACGCAATCATTAATCTAATTGAGGTGTATGAGGTCTACACATTGTATATATTTACGTTATTGAAGAGACAATTACAAGCTCACAAATTTTACCTCTGAATAGTATTAGTATAGGTAACTTCACGATGGATTATTAATAGTAATTTTTAGCGAAACGATTTTTTTTTAATATAAAAAAAGTTTACTTATGCATACCTGCTAATACTCAATTTCCCGCTGTATGTGGTCTCATTTGCGCTAGTGATGGCAGAATTCCCAACAGCCCTGCGTTTAAAAACCCGCCTCGTAAGAAGGTTCTAACGTTGACGTTTGAGGTCTCATCCAGGAGTTTGTTTTTGAGTTGTGTTCCATTCTGTACTTCAGCCTTTTGTGTGCTGACCTTTGGAGTGGTGACTTTCTACGTAATTACACGATGAGAAACCTTTGACATTTCGTGTTGGCTTTTGTTTTTGATCTTTTGAAGTGTTTGAAATATATTTTCTTAACGGCATCGTGGTTTGATATTTTTACAAAATACTTTAATATGAAGTCACATTCTTTATGATGAATTGTCTGAGTTTATGAAAAGATGAAGTCGAACTATTGAAATGAAACTCTTTAAGATTTGATTGAAGATTTGAATTCCGCGGTCTTAAAACAAGAATTCCACAGCAATTTAGGTATATGGTAATTTAAATTTGCATAAGGTGCTCAAACGTCATATTATTGAAACAATTTCAGTAACATTCTAGTACTCGTGTTTTTCAGCAATAAAATAATTAGAACTTATGATTATTTCAATAGGTTGTGTTTTATAAAACCATATTTAAATAATAGTGGACCAAACCAAAATTGTATTTTCTTTTTTTATTAAATTATTCTTTTTTGTTGTGATTAATAGTCCTACGCCAGAAGCTTATCAGTATTTTTTTTTGTGTATTATATTAAGTGGCATTCTACAATAGAAACAGGGCAGTGTCCTTGTTATTTGACCGCCTTACATCAGATAATGAACGCGCGATGACTGTTTTTTCTTTTCCATTGAAACGTTATTGAATGGACGTAGTAAATAATTCATTGATCAGACAAGATAATTCAATAAAATAATAATTACTCTTCAATATCGTAATCACGACACAATCTTTAAAGTAAATAATTAAACTGGCCCACATTACAAGGTTACGTCGTTACGTCGGCAAGAAGGATGCGTTTGTTTAAACTGTGGGTAGTTAGTGTGATTCGTTGCGTCTGAGCATTTCCACCTTTGAAAGTGTTCTTAATTCGAATATTCGGTACTGTTTTTTTGTGGTGTATTATTAATTTTAATTGTGATTTTTAAGTGAAAGACATGTATAATTGTGGTGAAAAAATGGCATAACAATTTTTTTGTTTAATTTAAAATGAATATAAACAAAATAAACTTTTCAATTTTACTTTAAATTAAAACTAGCACTACAAAGTATCTACTTACCAAGATAGCTTTAAAATAGCTCGTTTTATCCCTCCTTGATTAGCATAAACCTTTGTTTAATATTCGTTTGAAGTGGGCACATCCATTTGCAATTCAATACAAATTAATGGATAGAGTAACTAGTAGCTAATTGCTTGAGGCTTTGTTGTTAATTGTTGATACAACATTGTGACGAATTAGTTGTACTTGTTGTAGTTTTAAAGTAGATTGGCCTGCGGGTGTTTTGAATTTTGAGTCGTTGAAGGAAATAAAATGTTCAGTAAGAATAATACTTACTTATTTTCCGGTGTTTTTCCTCATTAGATTTTATTGGCCCACTAACTTAACGTGACTAGATTTTTTTTTGGACCACTGTCTAGTCACAATTAAAAGACCCACGTGCCCACATTGAAGGCAATTCAGGTTGTGAATTTATGACTTACTTATGCTTAACAACTGGGCTAATACCACTGATCTAGGCTGTCCTTATAATCGCAGGCCACTGCTAAACGTAGGCGTCTCCCAAGTTAGGAGTGAACTAAACCAACATTAAAATTGTGATAGTGTATTATTTATGAGTAGTTGAGTGAGACATGTGAGGATGACGTCACTGGGGATCCCCACCGAGGCTCCTGTCCACACCATTTTGTTCACGTCTGCGTATACGCAGAAAACTGTCAAAGTTGTGCCGAAGAAGGTAAGGGAAATATATCAGACTATCCTAGCTTCTGCCCACGACTTCGTTCGCATTATTTCTTCTTTTAACATAAAATTTATCCACCGTGTAATCCGTGTGGTGCCGGACTTAAAAAAAATAGCAATATGGGTGTCGTAGAAGGCCTAAGGGACTTACTAGAGAATGGGCAGCAGCGTTCTCTATGCATTTTACCACCATACTGCGATCTCCAACCCGCCTGCTAAGCATGGCTATTATGGCAAAACCCCCCTTATGTTGGAGGTCTATGTCTAGCAGTGGACTCGGCTGAAATGATGATGACGATGACGGCAATACTGTAGCTTCCTATAAGTGAAAGAATTTTCGTAATTGGAGCAGTAGTTCCGAAGATTACCCCCCACATACGAACTCACTTAAGTACCTCTTAATTATCACTATCACTACATACTATAAAACAAAGTCCCCCGGTGCGTTTGTCCGATTGCTAGCGATAAGCTCAAAAACGACTGAAAGGATTTTTATGCGGTTTTCACGAATATACCGAGTGATTCATGAGGAAGGTTTAGGTGTACAATTTTTTTTTAAGTTTTGTGTTAAAAGATAAATGCGAGTGAAGCCGCTGGCAAAGCTAGTTTATTAACCGAATTTATTGTTACAGACGCCAGCACATCAAGCTATCCCAAACTGTCAAATTTTCCCAATTGAACATGAACCTTATCCTTTTGCAATAAAGTTGAAAATCTATCAAAGAATTTTGACAGATTGGGGTAGCTTGATGTGCTGGCCTCTGTACTTCATGGATAATCGATTTACTGATCGGAGATATGATATTAGGCAGCAGATTATTGAATGAAATCATTGTGTTCTGCACTATTATTGAATGTGTGTTACTTTTAATCATAATTCAAAGGTTTTTAAGGATATTCCTAAATCCTAATGCATTGCTTCACAGGTTGTACAAAATTTGTCTGCTCAACAACGTAAACGTAACGAACGTGGCTACATTATCAAAATAGAGCGGTGGTGGCCCAGCGGTAACTGACGCGACTTACGAGATGTAGGTCGTAGGTTCGAACCCAGACACGCGCTTTACTTTGTGTAAAATATTTCATCACCACTGCTCTCAAAACGGTGAAGGAAAACATCGTGAGAAAACCGGCATGTCCTAGAACCAAAAATTCGAAGACATGTGACATCTACCAACACGCAATGGGCCCGCGTGGTGGATTGCGGCCCACTTCCTCTCACAGAGAGGAGGCCTGTGTCCCAGCAGTGGGAACGTTATAGGCCGATTATGAAACTCTCAAAAAGAAAGGCACTGCCTTCGCTTACCATTAAATGCAAGAGTGGCCCAGTCATATCGGCCCTGACTTGTTGCAGGTCATGAATTCGGAGTTCGGACCCAAGCAAACACTTTAATTTAGATATGTATTTAATTTCATCAAATCTTCTTTTGTTTTGGGAGCAGTCTCTCAAAACGATGAAAAACAAAAAGATGATTTTGAGGAAACTGGCATGGCCTAGAACTCATTTTTTTTTTCACAGGTGAATGAACTATGAACCCGCTGGGTCCGCGTGGTAGATTACGGCCGTCTTACAGAGAGGGTCTTAATTTTCAGCCTAAAATGTTGCCCTCTCTGTTTCCACAAAATCTTTTTTTTTTATCGTTTTGGGAGCAGTGGAGATGAAATTAATTATTCAGCCGATTAAGATGACATGTGTGTCGCAAGACAGGTTTCCAAAAACTAGAGATTAATTTTCCAAAATAACCAGGACATTCGAAAATAACAAGCATTTTACATTTTTTAACACCATACCTATATTTGTAACCATTTTACACAATAAAAGAACGATGCCCGTCACAAAATCCGAACAAATATCAAACAAAAATAGATTAAAATCTCCAAATCGTTAGCAAACAATTTATTTTTATTGACATCCCATTTAAACTGAAAAAGGCTTTGTTTCCCTTTGTTGCCGACCCATCACCAACGTTACAGGTTGTCATAAAAATAATCAACGTATAAAAATAAATCGAGCCCTAACTAGTTGACAATTCTGTAGTTATGATCAGATAGTTATGATTGATGGATGGTTCATTAAAAAGCCATTGTTGTTTTTAACCGACTTCAAAAATGACGAGGTTCTCAATTCGTCTGTAGATTTTTTTCTGGATTTTTAGGGTTCCGTATCAGAAGGGTAACTAACCAACGGGACCATATTACTAAGCTAAGCTGTCTGTCAGCGGGCTTTATCTCATGATCCGTAATAGGTAGACTGTCTGCCAGGGGTGCGGGTTGTTCGAAAGAGATACCGTAGCCCCTTGGCACACAGGCAACTGAAGGAACACGGGTGGGTTTTAGTCAGTAAAAGTCTGACACGCCCTCCTGCTCCACCCAGAGCGGGAGAAGTTATATGATGACTACCCTCAAAAAAAAAACCGTATGATTGTGAAGACCATTAGTTGTAATCTATCTCGCGAGATTTTAAACTGTCGATAAATTGTGAATTGTGTCCTCACCTTCCGCCTGACGCAGGTCCTCACCGGACACGGTTGTTTCGGCAGGTTCCTGTTTCGGATAGGGCGGGAGGAAACGCCCGGGTGTTTCCACTGCGAAGATCGCCCTGAGGACACGGTGGAGCACACGGTGGCGGTCTGCCCAGCTTGGGTGGAGCACCGCCGTGTCCTCGTGGAGGCGATCGGCGGCGGCGATCTCTCGCGTCCGGCCCTGGTCCAGGCCATGGTACGGAGCGAGAGGGCATGGGGAGCCGTCACCTCCTTCAGCGAAGCAGTGGTGCTTGCGAAGAGGGAGGCGGCGCACGTGAGGGAGAGGCAGCATATGCGCCCTCGCGACCCTAGCCGCCGCAGGATACGGAGACGCCCTGGGCGTCGGGAATCCCAGGCCGATTTCCGGCCACCGTAGGCATGGGCTTGCGGACGGCGAGTAATGGGTAGCTCGCTGTCCGGTAAGGACCAAGCCCAAGTCGACGGCGCGTTGTGTTCCACGCGCGCCTCAAAGAGATGTCAGCACAAAAAGTGATGGGACCCGCAAGGGTCGATGCCTGCCAGGGGTGCGGGTTTGTTCGAAAGAGACACCACAGCCCCTGGCTTAAGGGCTACTGAAGGAACACGGGTGGGTTTTAGTCAGTAAAAGTCTGACACGCCCTCCTGCTCCACCCAGAGCGGGAGAAGTTATATGATGATTTCCCACCCAAAAAAAAAAAAACCATGCGCGAGCCTCCCCCCCGAGTGGGTTTCCTGCATTGTCGTTGCGGGGGGCTCAGTAACCGTGGACTGCCAGCCACGGTGAAGTCAAGAGGAACCCAAAGGTGGGGCCGCTCGTCAGGGCTTTTGCCTTCAAGCCAATGACGTAGCGGCCAAAAAGTAGGTTGCCGGTGAGGTGCACCGCAACTGAGGTGGGCCGCGATGTCGAATGGCATCGCGGCTGAGGGTTACGGGCTGCGGCAGAGAAGGAGTGCCGGTGCTTCTGAGCAGCGCTCTTCCCTTCCGTGGCCTGGACGGGGCCGCCACCGTTTGATGGCGGACGCGGTAGGGCCGCAGGGGAAGAGGAGTGTCGCTATAGCGTTGGCCGCTCTCCCTATCCCCTGCGGCCGAAAAGTGGTAAGTGGGAGGGCGCCTCGTGTCCCACGCGCGACGTCAGGGACGTCAGCAACCACCGGTGGGGTCCGCAAGGGCCGATGCCTGCCAGGGCAGCGGGTTGTTCGAAAGAGTTACCGCCGCCCCTGGCACATGGGCAACTGAGGGAACACGGGTGGGTTTTAGTCAGTAAAAGTCTGACACGCTCTCCTGCTATACTGTCAGTAGCAGACCGGAGTCTGCATTTCTGCCCGGTTGATGGCAATAGGCTCGCTCCCATTACATGGTGATTAAACATAACTAACTATCGAAATCTGAGTGTACTATAGGTATACCTCTGCTTAACCCTTCGAGGCGTGAAGTTATGTTACTAAAAGCTAGTCTGAAATACCTTTAAAAAGCCCTAAATAACGTATGGTGCGTGAAAATTTTGACGGTAAACGATTATTTAGGTCACGCAACCCCAAATAGACGTCATTGTCGCGCCGAGGAATTAAAACGTTATTATTCAAAGTCCAGTGTGTGACAAGAGATTCATTATTAATTCTTTATTTATTTTGATTTAGTTGATAAGGCCGTAATATATAATTAAATATTATTTTCATGACGTAGTTACTGGAATATTGATTAACACTGTTTATTAAAGTTAACTGTTTTGTTTTTGTGACGTGTGTTGCGATTGCCATACTGATTATTTTTAGGTTGTGGTAGTAACAGGGGCCTCTCTAACTCCGTCAACGAAAATACGGGTTCATCCGAAAATAGTTCGAAACTTCAAAGTGACTCCTAAAGCTGATTAATTAACTTTTTTGGACGGGTAAAATCATATAGGGAGTAGGGAGGGACAACTGTCAAATCGTGTAGTAATAATTTATTCTTAGTTTGGGACCCAAACTAATCATAAATAGAAAGACAAAGAAAAAAAGAAAAAAATGTTTATTCTGCACAAATAAAACGCACATTACAAAAAAATAAAATAAACTAAGAAACAAAATGCACACATACAATGCCGACAAAAGCCCCGTATTCAAGTCGATATTTTTACAATATTGTCCTTAGACTGTTAATGTCAGTCAAGGCTTGAGACCGACCATAGACAAATGGATTACGACACATGCAATTATTTAATTATAATCAAGCAAAACAAAAACAAACCGATAGATCCGTAAGTGATACGGAGTAGGAAACGCCCGTAACTTCGACCGAGATTATGGATTTCGTGCTTATATGTAGAGTAGGCCCCCTGGGTTGTCAGTTTATAAAATTGAATCTAAAATTCTACTATACTACGTTCGTTAAAAAGGAACATTTTGCCCAATTTCAATGGTATGGTCTTACTGAAAGTAAGAAAAAGAAAGAGGTAAACATGGCATGACGCAGAGAAAGAACACAAACACAAACTAAAAAACACGCTTTAAAAACAAAACTAAAAAAGTAGAATATAATTTAATTCTATTAAAAAGCGTGGCGTGTTCTTTGAGGTATTTTTGTAATAAATTAATATCAAGCACATCACGCTTTTTAATAGAATTAAATTATCTAATATTTTAGTTTGGTTTTAAAAGCGTGTTTTTTAAACTATTATTTATTTTCTATTTTTTAGTAGTGCTAACTACAAAAGCGTGGTTGTTTTTTTTTTTTTGTTGAAATTACTATAACTGTCATCGTTCTCGATAAGACTCCAAAGTTTCAACGAAATCTGACCGTTTGAAGTGGGTGAAAATCAAGTACAAAAAAGGAGTCTGTTACAAACAAACAAACATACAGATGAAGCTAATAAAAGCGTGTTAAAAAGAACAAGTTTGAGGAAAATTTGCGTCACGTCCACGCAAAAGTGCCATGGCTTAGCATAATGCTACCCCTATGCGAGACAGAACCCCAGCGCTGGTTTTCAGCGACAGCCGGCGTTGACGTGATGACGTCAATCGTTTGCTGTGTGTTTATGCTGTAGCATACGATTTGATAAAATAAAACAAACTAAGAAACAATTTCAAGACACATTTTTATAACTACATACATACATTTTTGGCTTTATTGATATCAATTTGTCTGGTGGAAAGTAATGGATGAGATCTACTTACGATGGTTTGAGTGTACTCAGAATGTGACTGAATACTCTTATATTTAATAATTTTTAAATTCTATCAAATAAAGATACTGAAATTGTCTGAAACAAAAACTTTACACTGCAAGGCTTTACTTTTAAAACCGGCTAAGTTAAACTGCGAAATGCCTTACCAGAGATGAATTTAATCTAACAAATAACTGGGTGCCGAATACTGCGCAATTTAATTTGTGGTCGACGAGGAGTTCGGAACGTCTTTATAATGTACTTACTCTATGGTCAGCGGTCAAAGGCGGGATTTTGTACTGAATTTTTTAATAACATTTTCTATTAGAAATTCTTGTAAGCGGCGGAAGGCATCGCCTGTTTCGCGACGGTCAACGATGTTTTTTTTTTTAATCGCACAATTTTTTATTATTCGGATAATCACCAATAAAATGTTAGTCAAGAAACTTTCAACATTTATTTAAGTAAAAGTTGGGTCGATCATGGTTTTTTATTACAATAAAGCGACCCAGTCCAGTAGAAAGAATGTTTACTAATACTAATATATGGAAGAAATAATGGAAATGATTCATAGCAGGAACCTGCGTCTAACTGGAATAAAATAGTAGTGATGATTTTTAACCGACGAAAAAACGGAGGAGGTTACTCAATTCGACGCGTATTTTTTTTTTTTAATATTTTGATAATTCTTTTTTTATTGGAAAGGGTATACCCCGAAATTGGTCCCATATAAATTTCGAAGAAAAATTCCAACCCTAAGGGTAAGAAAACAGGGGATGATTGATTGTTAACTCACAGATTTTAATACTGAGTTGTGTATTACAAAAAGTAATCAAAAAATAAGCATGTAGTACCTAATTAGTAGATTATAGCCACAAAAAATTATAAAATAAAAACTTTTTAATAAAAAAATTAAACCGCCGAAAAACCGAAAAGTAAAAAAAAAAAACTTGCTTTGTGCAACCAACCCCAATAACTAAGTTCGGAAGTCGGTGACTTTGGATACGTATTTAATTATATGTCACCGCCTTCCGAACTTAGGTTTTTGTGTGCACAACTAAACTTAATTTAGCATATTGCTATCTTTTTCCTTAAATGAAATAGGACTCTTCGACCCAACTACGACGAATTAAACTAATGCTTAAAATCACGCCAAAATAAAGGCAAACGAGACGTAATTTAATTTGGCAGTTCTAAAGCGTCAATTCTCTTTTTCTTTCCCGGTACCTATATCAGTAATATAGCAATACTCTTACTTATTTTAGTTGAGGTGAAATCGACGCTAACGTCAGATTTTAGTAGACTATCTATCTAGTACTAGAGGACTAACGGTGGTCCAGTGAATGCGACTTACGAGTTGAAGGTATACCTACGTTCGAAACCAGAGAGGCGCATTACTTTGTGTAAATTTTTTAATCACCACTGCTCTCAAAACGGTGAAGGAACACATCGTGAGGAAACCGGCATGTCATAGAACCAAAAATCCGAAGATATGTGACATCTACCAACCCGCACTGGGCCCGCGTTGCTCTCTCGTAGAGAGGAGGCCTGTATCCCAGCAGTGGGAACATTATAGGCTATATGATAGTCTAGCACCTCCCTGTAACCATTATTCACTAGCTCAGTTTCAGTCTAGCTAGACCGAGATATGACTTTGAAGGACATAATCAGGGCCTGACAGACACCTCATCTATGAGTGGCTACCATGAGAATTTCCACACGCCATAAAATGTATCTGATACAGTTTTCTTTTTAGAGGTCATTCTAAACATCCGTGTGTCACGGGCCGACTGTGTCCCTTGGGTCACATTACCTTATAATCTACTACTAATATCAACTATTTTTTAGTGATTGTCATGTTAATCATGTCACTATGTTTAATTAGGTTTATTTTATTTCTGTAGATTATTTTACATATTGTGAATGGGAGAACGTTGTAGGTAGTGCTTCCAAAATTACGGATTTGCTAATTACGTAACTAGTTACGCATTTTGATGCTTCAATTACGTAACTACGTAATTACGTAAGTACTTAACTGTTTTGATTTTTTAAAGCACGATAAATTCTGGGCTTATTACGTATTTTAGAAGTAAAAAATCAAACAACTTCAAATGAAAAAAAATATAATATTATGGAATTAAAAGTAAATTACAGATTAAAATGATAATTTTAAAATTAAACTCAAAATCAAAATCGTCAATCAAATCAAAATGTAATATTTTGATTTGATTGACGATTTTGATTTTGACTAAACTCAATCAACAATTCAAACAAAACATGTACCACGCACAAATGGTTTAAAAGTAAGAAACAATATAAAATATGGTTATTTTTCCAATCTTTGTTCTTGATAATATGATCTCATAAATGATAACGAATGCAATGTTCTGTCACCAAGGGAACTTCTTAGTTTAGAACAAAGATAGCCGGCAGAAGAAAATGCCCGTTCTGCTTCAACACTAGTAGGCATTATACATAGTAAATAATTATAAGCTGCTGTTAGGAAAACTTCACGACCGCCGCCAGTGCTATCGTAGATACACATTTCAACTCTGATGATGGATTCAAGATCTGTGTTTACTCCAGATTTGTTTACTGTAGACATAGTTTTCTGTATTTCTTTTTCTAGTTGCTGTGCAACAGTCAACTCGTCGCCACAACCATCATTAGCATCATTGTCATCTGCTTCGGAATCTAAACTCATTTGTGTACTTGTAGGCGGTGTAAATTTGAGCCTTTCTAATAAGTTTGCAACATATGTTCTAATATAATCCGACGTCGGTTTTGTAAAAGTTTCTGTTTCTTCGGTTTTATAATATTCTTCATTATTATGCAAATACTGCAAGACACCAGACACATTTGTTCGCCTTTCTTTTATTCTTTTTCTAAGGGATACAGCAAGCTTGTCACTGAGCCCATTGGACTGAGCATCAAGCTTATTTAACATAAACTGAAGCGCAGCATCTGCTGCTAACAAATTCGAGTCACGGCGACACAATGCCATCACTGTAGTTTTTATTATATCTAAACTATGATGAATGTTATGTAGATCTTGTATTTCTGTGTCTGTGAAACTTATATTTGATTTTAAGTCTAATAAAGCCTTAAATAAACTTGATTTCAATTTCAGAAATCGTCCAACCATATCTGATAAGCTGTTCCATCGCGTTTTGCAGTCTAGTATAAGATCGAGGCTTTTACCATGCTCTTGTAAAGAATATTTTTGCAACAAATCGGTCTTCAGTGGTGATTTTTTGAATGATTTAACAAGTTTTCTTACTTTTACTATAATATCTTTGTACAGAAACTCTGGTTCTAGAACTCTAGGTACTTCTATGAAAAGTCCGCCATCGTTTTCTTCAATTTCTTCAGTGTCAGTATCTGAAGCTTCATCTTCTAGTTCTGGTT
The DNA here is from genome assembly GCA_949987655.1 of Polymixis flavicincta. NCBI lineage: Eukaryota > Metazoa > Arthropoda > Insecta > Lepidoptera > Noctuidae > Polymixis > Polymixis flavicincta. Next base: position 5,677,112 of record OX465187.1, read on the forward strand.
CAGTAGTTGTACTTTTCCGTGTCTTATATAATACGTCCAGCACTGCAAGTTGTATTCCGTGAGCAAAACACAACTGATGGTGACCATCAAAATTTTTACCCATTTTAACCATAACACTGGCTCCGTCCGTTGTGAATGCAATTATATCTTCAAGTTTCAAATAAAAGTCATTTAGATGATTTTCTAACAGTACAGTTCCAACGTGAGCTGGCATTGAACCCTTTATCCTTACTAGTCCTAAATTTTTATATTTAGCTGGTTCTAGGTCTTTATTATGAATATTTATATTCATATACCTCCGGTTCCGGGTAGAGGTCCATTCATCAAACGTTATAGTAAACCGTTTTTTTTGGGACTTCATATCTTTAAACTGATTTATTAATTGTTTTTTTATGGCACAACTCTGTTCCAGGACAATTTTGGTAATAGTTGAAGGAGATTTCGGTAGATCATAGCCAGATTTTTTGAAAACATACCTTAGATCTTCAGAAGTACAAAATTTGCTTAATGGGATGCCATCCAATGCTGCCATTCTAGTCACTATAACGTCCAAGGAATACTCAGTGGAAAAGTAATCCGTTAGTTTAGTTTTCTTCGATGGAGGTTCTAAACTTTTTCTTGCTTGAAAGCACGATGAAGTACTTGCCCTTTGCGCATCTTGCTCTTGTGACATCTCGCCAATATGTTTAGCACGCATATGTGTATGTAGTGCTCCAGTAGCACCACCAGGAGTCTTCAATTTTTTTTGACAATGTTTACATTGGACACTTTGCCCATTTCCAGCCCTCAAAAAGTGTTCCCATATAGCTGATTGTGTGCGTTTGTTCAAAAACTCCTTATAAATAGTCTTCTTTACTGCAGACCTAAAACAATATATAAATATTTCATAATTTAATAGTTAGGTAATACATATAAATAGCATCTATAGTTAGGCACTACACTTAAAACGGGATACATTTACATACGTACCGTGAACTCATAATCAATGTCTATTTGCACAGACATCTAACAAGCAACAATAAAATAAAATCGCACATATTTTATTTTTTTTAAACGTCGCACCACACTAGGAATTACTGCTGTATCGTGGGTGCACTCACAATCATGTAAACTAACATACACAAGACACCCAGACCCGGAACACCTATCTGTAGGTCATACAAATATTTGTTCCGTACGGGAATCGAACCCGTGACCCGCAGCGCAGCAGCCAATCACTCAACTACTGCGCCAACCGTGCCGTCAACAATATAAAATCAACTACTAAATTATATGTATAAACTCTCACACAATACCCTAGAAACAAAGTAAGTAGACAAGTAAAGTAATGTTAAAATAGGTACTTACATTTTCGTTGAAGTATCTCTACTCGTGTATGGTGATATCTACTTAGAAACTTGTAATGAAAAGGTTCTGAAAACCAAGCGTCAAACTTTGCGGCACATACACAAAATCACAAAAGTCAATAAAATAAGCTTAGACCAGGCAGGACAGTATCTCGCAGGTGTACGTAAGACGACTGAGTACCGAGTATTGAGATTGTTTCTAAATTCACGAAAGTAAAGAAAAATGTAGGGAGTTCCCTTAGCTTGCTCAATCCACAATATTAAACTTTATTATCTACGAGGTAGATCAAATACTTGCGAAACACTTATAAACTTTGATTGTGTTACGTACCGAACTATCCACAACCAACGGGGATTCCCTTCGTTTCCCGATTGGTCAACAATGAACTCTATTCTGTACGACTAAGAAATTAAATCTTGCGGACTCAAATTGGAAGTTATAAAATAAACCCCGGGAATTCGGGGGATACCCACAGAAAGGGTTTTGGTGTTGTCATAATGTAAGTCGTAGGTTAACTAAATTAAGGTAAATTGTAAATACACAGATAAACCCATGCCTTTTTCCCATGGAGTAGGCAGAAACTATAGAACTAAATAAATGGGTACCTAAATTAATTAATATTATCCTATAGTTACGTTATTACGGACTGCAGCTCTTCAGTTACGTATTTGTGAGATTTCTAAAATCTGTCCGTAATTACGTAATTGCGTAATTACGTAATTACGTAATGGAAGCCCTAGTTGTAGGCCTTACAGACTGTAGATTTGTAGACGATTTTCTATTCTATATTCGTCTTAGTACCTGGTACTTATTGACAGGCCTGCACTGTCCTCCCATACATTTTATCTCTGAAAACATTGTTAAAGCCAATCATTTTTAAAAGAGTAACCGTGGAGTTTCTTGCCGGCTCTTCTCCATAGGAAACAATATTTTGGAACCGTGCACATAGCTTCTGATGTTTCATAAGTGCCCATGCAGGTTTATATGAAATAAAAATATTTTGATTTAGATTTTTGACTTAGTATTATTTACCTAGGTAAACAAAAACTGCTAATAATTTCCAATGTCATATAAACGTATCTGGCTTCCACATAGCCTATTCATGTAGAAACTACGCAAGAGGCTTACACTCAAACGAATGGATTTATCAGTGACAGCTTGACACTTTTATTACCTATAGATTTTACTTACCTAGAAAAATATTGGGATGAGAAACATTTTTTTAGAAAACGTACTGATATGATATTATGACTTTTGCTCGTGACTCAGTGATAATAACCGCATGGGTCGATCGATCAGGTAAAGCTTACTTACCGCAGTCGGTCCGTGGATGGGTGACCATCTCTACATGGCGAGATCCTTCCGTGTCTCAGAAAGCACGTTAAGCCGTTGGTCCTGGCTATTATTTGTGGATCTCAGACAGACGTTACGGGACGTCAGTACTACTTACGCAATTGACAATTGGCAACTGACTTGTCAATTCGCGGGCAATTGACTTGTTTTGATAAGATCAATAAGGCAGTAGAAGGGGACTAAGGGACTTACTAGAGAATTGGCAGCAGCGTTATCTATGCATTTTACCACCATACTGCGATCGCCAACCCGCCTGCCAAGCGTGGCGATTATGGCAAAACCTCCTCTTTGGGGGAGGCCTATGCCCAGCAGTGGACGTCTTTCGGCTGAAATGATGATAAGATCAAGGGGTATTGTGTCACCCAGTTACGGGGTTTTGGAGGTCAGAAAGGTAGACACTGGATGTAAAATACTGGTAATCAGCTGAAGCCGGTTACACTGGAAGTTGACCCAAATATGGTAGAGAGAAGTCTAGGCAGATGAGGCAGACTTTGACTTTTAAATCTACAGTTTTGTTTCATCATCATCATTTCAGCTGATAGACGTCCACTGCTGGACATAAGCCTCCCTCAATAGGGGGTTTTGCCATAATCGCCACGCTTGGAAGGCGGGTTGGCGATCGCAGTAAGGTAGTAAAATGCATAGAGAGCACTGCTGCCCATTCTCTAGTAAGTCCCTTAGTCGACTCCTACGACACCCACGGAAAGAGATGGGATTCTTTCAAGTCCGGTACCACACGGAACTTTTAAAGGTAGATATCTCATCATGTTCGTGTCTTAATCTTAATGTATTTGCAGCTTATCTCAAAAGTCACCCCTTTCTAATAAAAATAAATTTATTTAAATAAAAACTTTTTTCAAAAAAATAACAACCGACTTCCAAAAAAACACTACAAAGTGCAAAATAACTTTAATTTCGGAAGGCGGTGACTTTGGATTTGTATTTTAATTATTTGTCACCGCCTTCCGAAATTAAAGTTATTTTGCACTTTGTAGTGTTTTTTTGGAAGTCGGTTGTTATTTTTTTGAAAAAAGTTTTTATTTTTCACTTTTTAGTTACCTACCCTACACCAATTCGAAATTTCATCATCCTTGGCGTCAAAACAATGCATATTTATTCGATAGCAACATTCGCGGTTGATTTGCTGTAATTTTTTGAAGAGTTCCGTTCTCTGTCTCCGAAACGCATCATCAGACCTATATGAAATTTCAATGGGACCATTTCGGAGTAAACCCCTTTCGAATAAAAAAAGAATTTTGCAAATCCGTCCATATACGACGGAGTTATGCCCGAACATACATAAAAAAATAATATAAACACGTCGAATTGATAACCTCCTTCTTTTTGAAGTCGGTTTAAAAATGCTCCACGCAATCCTTCCATCGATTCTTTGATCTCCCATCTTCTCTTAAAGCCTTATGTATATTTAACTACATCAATATTCAAAGTTGTCGTCACGACAAAGCCGTCGAGCCCGCGCAAAGTGTCCCCTTAAGGATACACTAGTCGCGGGCTCGAACTCACTGGTGGGCCTGGCTAAAAAGAACGCTGTCTCACCAGGCTTCGTGTCCGACAGAGGTAGTATCAGTGATGAGCAGTTAGACGCTAGTCTACACGCAAAACATTATTGAGTGAGCTGCAGGGTCAGTTATGGCAAAACAGGCGCGTAAAAAATTAAGAAAAGTCCTTCGGAAGATCGGGTTTTCTGAAAAACCCACTGCATAAATCAATGACCAATTAAGTTTATTAAAGTTTTCAATAATTGATTTTTGTCGGTACCGACTTGGATTTCGAGCTTTTACACTCCTTTTATTACTTAAATACCTACGCCCAAAGTTAGGTTAAATTAGCAAGAAAAACGAATCTTTGTTGGCTCATAACTTTTTAATGGCTTTTTATTTTAGTATTATGTTTCCGTACCGACAATATTAATAATGATACAAGTGTTACCTTAAAGGCGACTCGTCTTCATTTATTTGTGGGCGAAACGACAACTACAAAAATACGTAGTTGGCAATTGAATTGTTTGAATTATATGCACTTTATCACATGTACTTGCACTGACTTTTGCTCATAACTTTATTGCGTAAAACTCAAAACGTGCCAATTGCCTAATTATTTCTGGACCAGTCGAATCACCCACGAATTAACTTCGTCCGAGTCGCCTATAGGCCTATAGGCCTATGAAATGATGATGAATATGATGATGATGAGTCGCCAATAGAAAATAACATGTTTTTAAAAGTGTCGATTTGCCATTTTGCCCCATGCGATGCGGGCGAGTAAATTCCCGCGAATCGACCAATAAATAAGCCTCTGAAAGCTGCATAATTCTTGTGAACCTATAATCCAACCCCCACTATGAGCGACCACGTCTCTGTACCATAGGTCATCACTGACAACACACACTGGTCAAAGTCTTTCGTCCTGAGACACTGTGGTATTTGGGACGAGAAGATATTGCGAAGCCTCCCGAACTCTGCCCAGCACATCAAGCTACCCCAATCTCACGCCACGATTGCAGCGGTAAGTCCCCTCTTTGAGGAGTGGTTTGAGAGGCGGCATGGCGTCCTCACCTTCCGCCTGACGCAGGTCCTCACCGGACACGGTTGTTTCGGGAGGTTCCTGTTTCGGATAGGGCGGGAGGAAACGCCCGGGTGTTTCCACTGCGAAGATCGCCCTGAGGACACGGTGGAGCACACGGTGGCGGTCTACCCTGCTTGGGCGGAGCACCGCCGTGTCCTCATGGAGGCGATCGGCGGCGGCGATCTCTCGCGTTCGGCCCTGGTCCAGGCCATGGTACGGAGCGAGAGGGCATGGGGAGCCGTCACCTCCTTCAGCGAAGCAGTGATGCTCGCGAAGAGGGAGGCGGCGCACGTGAGGGAGAGGCAGCATATGCGCCCTCGCGACCCCAGCCGCCGCAGGATACGGAGACGCCCTGGGCGTCGGGAATCCCAGGCCGATTTCCGGCCACCGTAGGCATGGGCTTGCGGACGGCGAGTAATGGGTAGCTCGCTGTCCGGTAAGGACCAAGCCCAAGTCGACGGCGCGTTGTGTTCCACGCGCGCCTCAAAGAGATGTCAGCACAAAAAGTGATGGGGCCCGCAAGGGTCGATGCCTGCCAGGGGTGCGGGTTTGTTCGAAAGAGACACCACAGCCCCTGGCATACGGGCTACTGAAGGAACACGGGTGGGTTTTAGTCAGTAAAAGTCTGACACGCCCTCCTGCTCCACCCAGAGCGGGAGAAGTTATTTGATGATTTCCCACCCAAAAAAAAAAAACAAAATACCCCAATCTGTCAAATTTCTTTAATAGTTTTTCAACTTTATCACAAAGGAATAAGGTTTATGTTCAATTGAGCAAATCTGACAGTTTGGGATAACTTGACCTGCTGCCGACTGTACCTATCCACGGTCACAAAATTTTCGCAATCGTTCGCGATCGTTTTAGTAGCATAATCAGCATATTTTTCATGTTCCGACCTCTGGGACGCAGACTTCTTCTCTGTAAGTGGGGTCATATGACCCACCACGCGGCCCAGTGCGGATTGACCTAGATGTCACATGTCTTCAAATTTTTAGTTCGATATGGTTCTCGGACTTGCCGGGTTCTTCAGTGTTTTCCTTCACAGTTTTGAGAGCAGACGTGATCAGATTAAATAAATAAAGGAAAGTGCCTACCTGGGTTCGAACTCACGACCAACAACTCGTAAATCGTGGCTGATACCACTGGGCCACTACTGCTCCGTTTGAGGTTTTCGCTTTCATCATTTTTACAATATTTATTTTCCTCCAAATTATTATTCAGTACCTACCTGCCAAAACATTACAAGGATGATTTTAACGATTTGATGGCAACTCAACTGGCAGCAAATAAAATGTATTTATTTCCACCACTTGGGCCCAACCATGGGTTTTTTATGGGTTTTTTACGACGCCATAGAATTGATCGTGTTTTTCCTATGGTATCGACATTCGACAGCCCTGTCATTTGTTAGGGCGAGGTTGTACAGACGCCAGCATATCAAGGTAACCCAATCTGTCAAATTTCTTTTACAGAATTTCATCTTTATTGCATAAGATTAAGGTGCATAATCAATTGGAAAAACTTGACAGTTTGGGGTAGCTTGATGTGCTGGCGTCTGTACTATGCGAGCTGATTTACGAATATCTTCATAACTTTACCTTAAACAAGAATTTATCATGGACTAGGTTTGTTTTAACGCAGAATTGGTGCTACCACAGTCTGGTTGGAGAATCCTCACACTTTGTTCCTCTATTTCTAAACTGCAGTCTATATCCCTTGGTCGTATTTATAGCGATTTAATTATTCCCCTGCAACTGCAAACCAATGCGCTATCGCTTTGCGTCGTGCATTGTACACGACTGGACAGACTTCGTCGCATTTATTTAGATACACGTGTTGGGGGAAACACAACATGTGTCCCTAGCTATGTCAGGAAAATCCAAACGACATCGAGGGACGTCGCACGACATGTCTGGCAACATCGCAACGTTAATAAATATGGTTATATGGGTGCTACCTCCATATTTATAAACGTTGCTTAAATTAATGATTAGCGTCTGTTTAACCATACATTTTTGACATTTAAACATTTCTTAACTATAGGGAACGTTTATAAATAAGGGGCTCATTCTTTTAGATGTTGCCAGACAGGTCAACAAGATAGCTGAACGGAAAGGTCGTGAAACACGATAACTGGACTCTACTTTCAAACACGTGTCTCCTGTGGGTGGTTTTTTTTTAAAGAATGTCTGAAAGAATCAACAGTGATCACCTATAGTTGTACTTCTTTGCAGGAAAAGAGCTTTTGGTTCTGTAGTGCGATCCATAACTGGCATTAGAACCGGTATAAGTGTAATACATTAAGAAATGACAACAACCGCCTCGGAGCAGTTTAATTAAAATCACATCAAGTTTAAACGCAATCACAGATCAGAATCAACTTAATTCGCGTATTCGAATTCCGAAAACACTAAGGCGTGTTTTCGGAATTCACCTGAATCAAAAAGCAATTTATGCAAAACTTCTCCATGCAAAAACCAGTCTCACTTCATTATGACAGAGTTTTAAATCGTTTGACGTGTGTACAGACTTACGTCGTGATGGATTCGGAAGTAGGCATTCGAGGTAATGCCATGCAATTTGTATGTGATCAATGGGGCTTTGACGTAGATAGCCTGATAGCTCTGAAGTGTTCAACGAATGAATGTCTGGATTTTTTATAGTTATGTATCTACCTTCATGTTTCGATAACGACGGCTGAAACACCTAGCTTTGTTCAGTACCTACATCTTTTTTCTTAATGTCCCCCGTCAAAGTGTTTCGTCAGTCGACTCAGTGGTCGGATTTCTATCAGTTACTCTTTGCACTTGGTACAGACCGGACGCTCTCAATCGACTTGAAAGTAGGTATATGTATAGAGTTGTTAATACTCTTTTAACTTAATATAATTCTTTTAAATAAAATGGCAGGGAAGCTCGTTTTTATCGGAAATGGAATGATTCCCGAGGGACACGTTTCATAAATCTGCAAAAACTTTTTCAAAATTGGTTACAATTCCAAACAATGGCAAAAAATATTTTCTTTGATTGTTTTCGCACTTTACACAAAGTCACAGCTTGGGTTCGAAGGAACGTTACTTTGTGTATTTAATTTCATCACCACTGATCTCAAAACGGTGATGGAAAACATCGTGACGAAACCAGCATATTCAAACCAAAAATTCGAAGGCATGTGACATTAGCCAACTCGCACTGGCACGAAACCTGCCACGATGCGACATCGTATCGTGTGTATGGGCCATTATTTTTTTCCAGGGCCCATAATCGGTCTCTCAAGAACAGAGCATTTTACATTAAAAAAAAACTATGATTACTAAATAAAATCGCTATTGGTAGAAACGTAATAATAATATTCCTCTAAGAAGACATAAACATTAGTGAAAAATCTTATAATTTGACGTAAATGACGGTAACTCAGTCGCTTTTCTCGGTAACGCAGTCGTATCTCATACAAAATCCGGCTGTCCCAGCAAGCAACTCGCTTCAAATACATTGACATTACATTAAAACTCTTCACGGCGCTATTAAATTAAAATATCTACGGAAATTAAGGTAAGTATGAACTTTATTAACAGGCCAAGAAGTTTATCTTTTCTTTAACCGTGTATTATTTACGAAATATTTCTTGTCTTGTCCCTTTTGAAGTAAGAAAACGTAAGTACTCTGTGTTACCAAGTAAAAGTGACCCTTAAATTCGGCTTTTTTTGTGCATTTTCGACTAAGTTCATTTGATTTAATGTGAATTGCTGGCGGGGTGAGGCGGGTGTTCGTGGCCTTGATGCTGGCCGCGTCAGTCGAGCTCGAGTCGTCCGGAGAGGCGCGTGTGTTTATTGTGCGGCCGCTGAGTTACCGACGACAAACGGTGAGTTTTTTAGATATTTGATTGTTTTTTTATTGCGTTTTGTAATAGAATAAGTAAATATTTACATGCAATCAAAAATGATTAGGTATTTATTATCATAATGCCCCAAATGTAAGAATACACGTTACTTTTACAACTGCGTTACCACTTCACTGCGTTACCAGAGTAGTAACGCAGTTGTAGGTGCAGTAACGCAGTTGCAAAGTAAACAGTTTTCGAAGTGTATTTATTATCTATTTTACAGTTCACTTGATTAATAATTGGGTTATTTTGTTACAGTATATTATTTTCAATATAATGGCGTTAACACCGGCAGAAAAACAACGGCATTATAGGGAAAAATTGAAACAGCACCGTGTGAAAAATGCTGAGGCTAAAAGAAAACATCTTCTGAGATATCATGCTACTAAAAAACTTGTAAAGGATATGACAGAGAGAGAACATAAATCTGCAAAGCGTAAATGGAAGGTGGCAAACAAGAAACGTCGAGAACGTCAGAAAAGACTGCAAGTTATTCTAGATAATACACCGGCTTCAACACCACGATCAGGAACTCCGGTTTCTCCAAGGTCAAGAGGAAGATAAGACAAGTAACACGAGACAGATCTGCATTATACAGACAAAATAAGAAATTGGAGGAAGAAAACGAGAAATTGAAAAGAAAAAGTAACAAGTACAAGAAAAGATACCAAAGACAAAAAGGAAAAGTCAGAGGACGGACACAAAAAATACATAGCTTTGTCTAACGCTATTAAAAACCATTACTCCAGTATAAATAAACTTAAAGACCGTTTAGCTGTCAGGCGTATTTTTAAAGAACATGTCATAAAAAATTCCAGGCTGAAAACCTCCATTGTTCAAGAAACTCTCGGTATCAATAAGTTAAAAAATAGGCAGACCATACAAGCTACTCTGATAAAAAAGATTCGTCAATTTTTTGATCGTGATGATATTTCTAGGATCACTGCTGGGAAACGAGAAACCATGACTTACAAAAAAAATCAAGCGCAGAAGAGGTATCTGCTTGATACAATGAAGAATCTTTTCATTTTTTTCAAAAGGGAGAATCCTATCGAGTGTTGCTCATACTCTTATTTCACCAAGCATAGACCATTCTACGTAAAACCCCCAGCAGTTGATGGCAGAGATACATGTCAATGTAAAACGCATACCAATGCACAATATATGCTAAATAAATTGAGAAATAAGACTGATGAGACAATGATTTTATGTTTAAAAATGTTAATTTGAGAGGATTTTGTTTTGTTTTTGTTTTTAAGAAGTTTTATTTTATTTCAAATTCTTTATTATTGTTTTTAGAGCGTTTCTATTAGTTAAAGCGAAAAAAAAAACACCTAGTGCTGTGATAAGATTACCACTGTGTGACTTATCCAACTACTGCGTTACTTTTTGTCCCTCTTTTTCTGAATACGTTAAGAGCTATAAAGCTTTTAATATAATTTTGAACCAGCACAAATTTTATATTTTTTTTGTTTATCTACCATATTTGAACCTATACTATAAAGATTGAGCTTAAATTGCTATTATTAAGGCATATTTTGAGAAATTACAGTAGCTTAAATTAAAATAACGTAACGCATTGGTAAACTTAATTAGAAAATAAGATATTAGACTGAGATGATTGTGATTTTACTTTATAAGATTATTGTAATTCTTGTCTAAGTTTATGTCTGATAGGTTTTTTAAATTGAGGTAAAAGTTCCTACAATAAAACTGATTATTCTAAGTAAGTAACACAGTTGTTGTTTTTCTACTCCTTTCCTTGTATTAATATCAAACCAAACAATAAATAGTAAAAAAACATCGCTGCTAATGCCTGTACTGTTTACTTTAAATATTGATAAAACTAAATTAACTTAAAAAAAAATAAAAAAACTCATTTGTTTTAAAATTATTTTTTACGACATAGTTAGTCAATTTGGGCCCTGGAAAAAAATAATGGCCCGTATGTGTTTTGGCTATAATAGTACTTACATACGTAGTTTTCACGATATGACGACGTGCCGTGCACCGTACCACGGTGATGAGACGTAAATGACGTCGAAGTTTTTGACGACACGAAATCGCATCGCGACAGGTTGCGACGTTGTGTCACGATGTAATGTCGTGTCGTGTGTATGTTTGGTAGTTAACCTCTATGTTTGTAACCAAATGGGTCTATTTTTTAATAAACATTATCGTAGGTCATCAAACTCCACTCGAGGAGAAACTGTAAAGAAAAATAATTCACCAATATCAATACTGGTTCACTTATCGAGGAAATGTCTGAGTTGTTTACATTGGATATGTTTATTCAGAACAGACGGGGAATGAATGAAGTAACATTAGTTTGTATCAAACTGACTATATACACTGTACACTGTATAGTCAGACACAAAAACCGGCAATTTTACTTTTACATTACGATATTCAACACAGTAACAGTTACAAGCAGCACTACTAAAATTAAATATTATATTTAAAGGCGGCATCCGGGACCGCGGTCCCGGTCCCAAAAGCCCCACGACCCCATAATCAATCATTATAACAAAAAAAAAACCGACCTCCAAAAAACACTAGAAAGCGAAAAATAACTTTAATTTCGGAAGTCGGTGACTTGTGTACAAAATTTGAGGGTTGCCCTCGATTTCCCTGGGATCCATTCCATCATCAGATCCTGACTTAGTGCCAATGGGACCACCTCAGGAGTATACTCATTCAAATAAAAAAAGAATTTTGAGAATCGGTCCACAAATGGGGTTGTTACGGGAAGACAGAAGCCCGAAAGTCTGACCACCAGTCTTACCAATGGGTATCATATTACCCAGTCACTGGGTTGTGGAGGTCAGATAGACAGTCGCTCCATGTAAAATACTGGTATTCAGCTGCATTCGGTTAGACTGTAAGCCGACCCCAATATAGGAAAAGACTAGTAGGGCTGGCCTATTTTTCGGGCAAAGAATCAGCATTGCCATACAACGTGGCAAAAAAAATAATGCTGCCAGCCTTTTGGGCACTTTTCCCATTGACAACGATGCGGACTTATTATTGTTTTTTTATGAGTTTAAATGAGTTACTTTATAACATAAAAAAAAGGAAAAGACTAGTCGGATATTATATTTTAACCTCTTGGTCAAACTGATTTTCGGACTTTTGGGATACCAGGATAGTGGGAGGACCCGTTTTAAATATCAAAGCACCAAGACCTGTCCTTCTTTAATCGGATTCTTAACAGCTAAAGCACTAGGAATAGGGTATTTTCCAATTTTTCAAAAACTGTTCTAGTTTGAAGATTGGAACGAGATATTTAAAAGAAAAATAAAAATAAATTGATTTCTATACATTTTCTCAATTAAAAACGATTTACACCAAATTTATTTTTCGTTGTTTTGAATTTACCGCCAAAACGCTTCTTACGATGACTTTTATCACGTGACGTTAACTTTGTGTAAACTAAAGTAGTTAGTAAGTAAATAAGTGAATGTCGAGTTTATAATTAACAAGATTTTTAATGGATATAAAGTGATATTACTGGTGTGCTGTGCCTCTGTGCACAAATACTTGTAAAACGGCGCCAAACTAAGTATTTGTACCGGTGCCGTATAGACAAAGTTGACGTCACATGTCACGTGATAAAAAGTCATCGTAAGGAGCGTTTTGGCGGTAAATTCAAAACAACGAAAAATAAATTAGATTTTATTCGTTTTTAATTGAGAAAATCTGTATTAATAAATTTATTTTTATTTTTCTGTTAAATATATCGTCCCAATCTTCAAATTAAAATCGTTTTTATGAAATCTGAAAATACCCTATTGGTGAATTGGCAGGCGTTTTGTGGGACTGTCTTATGTAATTTTGACGTTTAAAAAGTGCTAACTTTCTGCCTAGTTTGAATAAATGACTTATATTTTTGATTTTAGATCATTTGAAATCGTATACATTTCTTTTTATTAATAACGCAATGAACAATATTGTAGTGACTACAACATGCCGGCCGACGCAATCTATAAAAATACCACGAAAATATGGAGCTGACGTCTCAACCAATAATCATAGTAGGTATATAAGCATAGCATTAAAATAATGTTGTATCAAGGTTGCAGCACTACGGTACATTAATAAAACAAGTTTTCAGAAGGTATTTTTAGCTCCACTACTTTTTCCATAAAAAAATTGTAACAGCTACAGATAGGTCAGAATTCAAAGTGTATCATAGTGCATATTGCAAGCTGGGACCTCAACGCGCAACCGTTCACAAAGGTTACTACAGTAGGTACATCATTCTGAATCGTTGAAAGTTTTCGCCGCTTAAAAAAAAAAATGCTGTACAATACATTTTGATCGCCTAGGTATTGGCACTTTTCTACGAAACAGTTGATTTTTATATCTAAGGATCAAGGATCTTGTGTTGAATTCATGGTTTCAGTGTGGACTGTGGACGACGAAGCCCTATGCCAACCCTGTATGTAGCTTGCAAACCGAAGAGGGTTAATTCAAAAGGGGATATACTCGTTACTAAATATCTGATAGTAGATTTTCTCTGTTACTAATGTAATGGGTAGCTCGCTGTTCGGTAAGGACCAAGTCCGGGGCGGCAGCGCGTTGTGTTCCACGCGCGCCTCAAAGAGATTTCAGCACCAACTGGTGGGGTCCGCAAGGGCCGATGCCTGCCCGGGATGCGGGTTATTCGAAATAGATACCGTGGCCTCTGGCACACAGGCAACTGAAGGAACAAAGTCTGACACGGCCTCCTGCTTCACCAAGAGCGGTAGAATTATTTGATGATTTCCCATTCTAAAAAAAAACCCATATTACTAATGAACTCAGAATAAAGTTATTCCAAGTTTAAACCTGTACGGTTATTCCTTTGTTATTCCTGGCATATCATGATTCCGTGTTTTTTAGTAAGAACGGATAGTTTTTGGATAAATACAAACAAATGTTACATTAATCGAATTCTGTGTGGAACTGAACTACTGTAAGTCTGTTACTGTATTTCACAAATATGTTTTAGGAACCTTTTTATTATGTTTCAATTTTTATGTGTTACGTATTTCAATAAAAATGTAGGGCACAGAGTGTAAAGTCAATAGTTACTGTTCAATTTAAAATGTTGCAGGTATGGAGCTTTTAGATGATGACGTATCGCGTATGTTTTGATGTCGTAAGTGTTGATACGGAGAAAAAGGTCAGACACCTTTATATTTTTTGACCCTGAAATAAATACAAAGTATTACGCGTTGCCCCACCAAAAAGTAACAACGAGCCAGTTAACCAATCATAGCTATTTTTTTTTTGAGTTGGGAACATTGCAGTCATCGAGATATAAGTACTAACGTACATTGCAGTTTATTTTAATTTTATTTATTTATTGGCTTCTAAAAAAAGTGTTACAGTATAGGTGTGACACTGGATCCCGCACTAGGATACCCTGTGTCGCAGGACCCAGTCTCTTTCGACAGATTGTATGAAATTATTATAGGTACTCGTAAAATACAAGAGCAACAACGGTTTAAATAATAAAGTAAATTTACTAAAACTAAGGCTAAATAATTCACTAAAACTAATACTAAATAATAATTCAATAAAACTAATGCTAAGTTCGATCGACGAAACTTAAAATATAATAGAAAAATGAATGAACGAACAATGAAAGGAAATTATACGACTGCGATTCTTAGATCTTTGACAGTCGTTACGGGTCATCAGAACCCGAATGTGTGACAACCAGGTTTACCATGTGGTATCGTATTACCCAGTAACTGGGTTGAGTAGGTCAGATGGGCAGTCGCTTCTTCTAAAATACTGGTATTTAGGTGCTTGGCTAGGCGGATGATGAGAGAGAAATACCGTGTTAAAAGACAAAATGTTGTAACTTTAAGTATCTGCGAAGTTACTTCGCAAAACTGTACAAGAATACACCTAAGTATTAAAGTTTTACAGCACATAAGTAGGAAGGCTTAAACTTTAATGAGTCTTGTCTAGATGAAGTACTTTAATACTTAGAATTAAATCTTTGGCAACTTAAGAAGTTTTGAAAAGAGGGATCCGATATTTTTTGTGATGTTCGTCGGATGTCATGAGCTCGGCAATTATCCCATAGGATTCCCTACTACCGGAGTAAAAAGTGTCCTATGTGTTAATCCAAGTTATCAAATATTTCTTTGCCAAAATTTCATCGCAATCCGTGCAGCAGTTTTTGCGTGATCGAATAACAAACATCTTATCATCCAAACGTGCAAACTTTCACATTTACAATACTAGCTTTTGCCAGCAGCTTCGTCCGCGTGTTGGTCGAAAATTATCCCAGGGAACGTACTACCGGGATAAAAAGTATCCTATACGTGAATGTAGGTTCTAAACTGTACTTATGTCTGCAAATTTCGTCCAAATCTGTTCAATTGTTTCTGCGTGATACATACATACAAACTTTCACATTTAAATATTATAATTATAATACTATGATTATAATATCACATTTTAATCAATATCAAAAGTCATTTATTCAAACTAGGCTGAGAGTCAGCTCTTTTTGAGCGTCAAAATTACATAAGACAGTCCCGCCCTTCACCACTTCCTAGTGCTTTAGCTGGAAAGAAGAAGTGGCGCAACAAACTCCCCAGCAGCACAACGTTAGAAGAACTTGATTAAATATAATATTAGGTTATTAACATTACGAAACATAAAAAATACATTAAATTTGCTAGCACACGCCAATATACCAACAAAACATTGAAAACTCATAGGTACTTAAGTAAAAATAAAACAAGTGATAAATGATAATATTGAAAATATTGTATAATGTTCTCTCATAATTCTATTTTATTTTATAACTAGCTTTTGCCAGCGGCTTCGTCCGCGCGGAACTTTCATCCCCTATTTAACACCATTTGGGGTTGAATTTCGAAAAATCCTGCCTTATTCCTTGTCTACATTATAAAGGGCACCTCTGTGCAAAATTTCAGCTTTCTAGGTCCAAGGGTTTGGGCTGGGCGTTGATGAGTCAGTCAGTCAGGACTTTTCTTTTTATAAATATAGGGTGACTGGTAATTAGTGACCGACATTTAAACCCATGATTGTACTCATCATTATGAACAACTTTTACTATGGGACCAAACCTGAAATCGCGAAAAAAAATCAGCTGTTCCCTACATTTATGTTCGCATAACTCGTCAAAATGTAGGGAACAGATGATTTTTTTTTTCACGATTTCGGGTTTGTTCCCATAGTAAAAGTTGTTCATAATGATGAGTACAATCATGTGTTTAAATGTCGGTCACTAATTACCAGTCACCCTATATAGATCAAGGATTTTAAAATTGTAATGTTTAAGTCGTCTATTACCTGGGACTGGGAGGTGAGCCTATTGCCAACCGGGCACATAACAACACTCCGGGCTGCTACCGAGAAAGTCCAGAACACTTTGCCCAACCTGGGAATCGAAGCCAGGACCTCATGGTCACTCACACCACACGAGGGGTTGTCTATTGTTTGCCCG
Organism: Polymixis flavicincta; assembly: GCA_949987655.1. NCBI lineage: Eukaryota > Metazoa > Arthropoda > Insecta > Lepidoptera > Noctuidae > Polymixis > Polymixis flavicincta. The sequence goes on from OX465187.1 coordinate 5,693,757, forward strand.
AAGATTATATGCCATAATCATCATTTTCCCGAATTTCATTTACCCGAATTTCATTTGCCCGAATGTTTCATTTGCCCTAAAAGACATATGACATACTTTAAATTTACGAATTTTAGATACCATAAGATACGAATGCCATAACTATTGTTTGCCTTATTTTTATGTGCCATAATAATTATTAGACATAATATTTAAATGGCATAACAAGTATGTGCGCAATGTTTGGTATAATAAGAATAAACTTATTTATTCTGTGCATGGTTTTTTTTTCTGTGCATGGTTGATGGTGGGCTAGGTCGACGGAGCCCCGCTTCGCGGGGCTCCTACTTCTGTGTGGTTTATAAAAAAATAACCACGAAGGGGATGGCGGGGTCTATTCGCTCGCTTCGCTCGCTCACACGACCCCGCCATCCCCTTCTAACCTAACCTGTCCGAGTCGGGGTGCCCTAAAGTCCCAATTGCATCCAATTTCTCTTGATATAAACAACCGTTACACACCCGATGTCGATGGCAAATTATGTTATGGCATATCATAATTATGGCATGTGATAATTAGGGCTTACAATGATTATGACAAATGATGTTATGGTAAGTGACTTTATGGGAAACAATGATTCTGGCACGTGACTAATATGGCAAATGAGAGTAGGGCAAATGAGTATTATGTCGTATGATATTATGGCTGTTGACTATTATGGCAAATGATATTAGGGCAAATAAAATGCGGGTAAACGGCGGTATACCCACACGAGGCTGTCAAATTAGAACTGGTATATATTATGTTTCAGACACAGTTCTGTATACTCCTCCAACAAATGCAGGAAAAAATGGCGTTAATCCGAGCTTCTTTCTGATAAAAACATATGATCTAATTTCAGCGAACGTTTTTACGTTTGAATGGTGGATCGAACAAGTTACAGGCAACAGCGGGTGTTTCTTTTAATCTCTCTCATTTACCCGATTGCGTCAAAAGGAGGGTTATCCTTTAATCGGACCCAGTAAGATTCAAGTTCTTATGTTTTTCTAGTTTTCTTTTCATGGACAAATAATCCCTATTTTTAGGCCCTTATTACAGAACCTCATCCATACTAATATTGTAAATTCGAAAGAAACTCTGTTTGTATGTTACCTTTTCACGCCTAAACCACGGCACGGATTTCTATAAAATTTTGCAAAGAGATAGATGACATCCTGGGAAGGGACATACGCTAGTTTTCGTCCCGGTATCACGTTCCTGTGGGATCTTTTCCGCCATCATCCACGCGAGCGAAGCTGCTGGCAGAAGCTGCCAATTGGTTCTTACTTATTTTTAATGATTGCTCGAGTCTGGAAATACGAATCTTGAGACTCTTTTAAACCAAATTTCAACATTTTGAATTTTGCAATTACCTAAGAAGTAAGTAAAAAATGTACCTATAAGAAAAAAGCAGTACTATATAATTTTAATCTTGTCTATTCAAGAGAATTTATATGGAGGCCGTGACAGATAGTCTCTATAATTTATAGAGGCTAAGATAGTGAAGAAGCGAGCTGGTAGCCCGAGGAATAATTTATTACTGCTAAATAAGACATATTGCGGGATTATAACCTTTTGCTAAGAAAAGATCACATCTCCAATAGCCGTGGGTGGACATTGTAAGGGTAATTTTGGTGTTGGTAGATCGTAAACAAAGCAAAAGAAAGAAAATATTATTATTTTTTGCGGTAATCCTGTCGCAGAGAAAGAACACAAATACAAATGAGAACAATTCGTGTAATAAAATAAGAGTCACATCCACGCAAAACTATCATCGCTCAGCAGAATGTTATGACCCTATGCGTGTCAGAGCCCCAGCGCTGGTTGTCAGCGACAGCCGGCAAAAAGAGTATTTAAGGATCGTAGCTAGTGGCGTACCTACTGTAGTTTCTGCCAACCCCAATGGGGAAAACGCGTGAGTTTATGTATGTGTATGTATGTATGTATGAGAGAACACGGAAAGATAAATTTATAGCAGAAAAATACAAAATACTGCGGCAGGATTTTGTCACGTACTGGAACTTTAACGCACTGGGTCCCAAAATTCTGAATGGGTTCTTACTCTTACTACGTTCCAACTACGCCAATATCGTGTTTTGTAGAGGTATGGAATCGAAATGTCATATTGTGTACTCGTATGTTCCAAGACAATTTGTCGATATTTATTAGCAAATGTCGTGTGTGATCTAAGGAATTGACGAGGTTTCGAATTAAGGAATCGTTAACTGGACATAGTGAATTAGGGTCCTGCTGCTTAGCGCCCAGACTTGAAAAGTGTGTATTTTCGACGCGGTGGGGTATCCCCATCATCATCACATTCAATTACACAATCTAACAGAGTGTATATATACTCTGTTAGATTTTCGGATACGGGTAAGAAATTGATGATGACGATGAGTGATAGAAAAACAGAAATAAATTCTGAAAATCGCTCGTGTCTTATAACTTGCGCCTGCGACGTATTCATACATACTCAAGTACAAGGTTGGCTCTATTTTGAGAAGATATTGGTACAGTCATGTTCATATTTTTATTACCATAAAATTGAACGTCTTGCCAAAACGATGTTTGTTTTCTCAATGCAAAAGATAACTGTACACCTAACCTTCTATGTTCTATGTTATGGGGTTTGGTTTCCGCACTTAGTCCTTTAAGTGGACCATTGTGCGTGACACCTAACCTTATTTTGGGAGTTATTGAAAACTTGTATTTGTTATTAATATCGATTTTGTTGACTTTTATAAATATTTGTAGTTTTACTTTAACTACGTTCTTTAAGGTGAAACAAGTCCACATTTTTTCCATACAAACTTCGGGAGGGTATTACTCCAATGTTTGACAATGTACCTACATCGAAACTGAATTGTTTAAGTTTCGATGTAGGTTATGTATATTGTCGGTACGGTAACAGAATACTAAAATAAAAGGCAATTAAAAGGTTATGAGCCAACAAACATTCGTTTTTCTTGCTAATTTAACGTAACTTTGTACATGTTTAAGTAATAAAAGAAGTGTAAAATCTCAAAAACTAAGACGGTACCGACAAAGCTCAATTATCGAAAAGTTCAATAAACTTAATTGGTCATTGATTTATGCAGTGGTTTTTTCAGAAAACCAGATCTTCCGGAGGACTTTTCTTAATTTTTTACGCACCTGTTTTACTATAACTGATCCTGCAGCTCACTCAATAATGTTGTGCGTATAGACTAGCGTCTAACTGCTCATCACTGATACTACCTCTCTCGGACACGAAACCTGGTGAGACAGCGTGCTTTTTAGCCAGGCCCACCAGTGAGATACAGCCCGCGACTAGTGTACCCTTAATAATGTAGTTTCATTTGACTGCCGCATGACTGAGCCTGCGTCTTGGCTTCGATTGCCAGGTCAGTATTATGGAAATTTCTGATTAACTGCCCGGAGGCTGGATATGTGCCCGGTTGATGGCAATAGGGTCGCCCCCTATTACATGGGTCTTACACATAACTGGCAAAATGTGGTACGACATGTGCGCCTCTATGTAACCCTTTGGTGAAATCGAGCGTGATGTTGTGTCAAGTAGTTTCAGTATGAATCGGGTTTCTCGTCCAATATCTTTGATTGATTTGAAATTAACGATTTTTTATTGCTGCTCATGTACCTATTTAATAAGATAATCTATTGCTAATCCATTGCTTAATATGTTCGAAAAATTGTCTGCTCCACAACGTTAATAACGCAATGAATGTTGTTGAACTGTCAAAATAAAAGACATACATACTGACGTAATCATCCCACTGGAGTAACAGAACAGTTTTTTTATAATAATTATAATATCGTTTATTTATAAAAGGGGCTTATTTACAAAGTATCTTAACAATTAAAATAGAGCACAGTTGCATATTGCCTGAACTAGGTTGAACCTGTGTTTCAGGCTATGAAGTGCATAAATACTTAATGTAATAAATTAACAATGTGTATAACGTAAAAACTAAGTTAAAATTAAAACAATAAAAGTAATATAGCATGTTAGTCGTTCTATTTGCAGACAACAAGTAGATCTTCTGTGTGTGCATAAGCGATGGTTTGTAAATATTGAAGTACAATTTTCTTACAGCTAAAGTAATTTAATTTATAGATACTTAGTTTTCTATTTAACCTATTGTACAGAAATGGGCCTAAGAATGTAAAAAAATCTTTCTACAAAGACATGTTTTGAGGTTGCATTAGATGTGCATACTATATCATTCCGTCTTTTGTTAGTATTGTCAGTAGTGTAGGTAAGCATGGTGTGCTGTCTTAAGACTAAGTGCATTATGAAAAGTTGGCGATCAGTCAGCACGTTGCAGTATTTATATAGCAGATCTGTGGGAAAGAAAAAGGGATGGAAGTTTGCTACCTTTAAAATTGCTCTCTGTGCTCTTTCAAGTGGAAGCAGATTAGTTTTTGGTGCGCCACCCCATGTTATGTATGAGTCGGTAGTAATATTTAAATACTAGCCTCCGCCCGCGGCTTCGCCCGCGTGGAAGTCGGAAATGAAGCCGTGGGAACGTACTACCGGGATAAAAAGTCCTAGAAGATCCTATGTGTTAATCTTGGTTATAATCTATCTGTGTAGCAATTTTTATCCAAATCCGAAAAAGTAACATAAAATCCATACATACAAATTTTCGCGTTGATAATGTTAAGAAAGGATTCTCATAATGTTACTTCGAACCGAAACCTTGTAAGGTAGCACTAGAAACCCATGCTAATATTAATTCATTCAAAGAAATTCTTCACTTCACGAATAATGTACTTTTTACCTACTTGTTAATCTAAAATATCCGTAGCGATCCGTAATTCCGTACCTTGAACAAAAGTAAATATTTAGGAAGTTGCTCACCTTTTTACGTGTTCAACGGGAATTTCACACGGGATTTTAAAATAGGTTAAAATCCCCTATTTTAGTGAGTGCGCGGCGCGGGCGCAGGTAGCCGTGTTTCCATAAAAAAAAAGAAAAGAACATTGCGACGTCACGGTGTGAGAAAATGTGAGAATTCTAATGATTGATCTTTTGAAGTGGTGTGTAGAATTGTTTTCCAAAATGCTGCAATATGTGTTGGACCCTATTTTGATGCAACCGGTGAATTTGAGCCATGTGTATTGTAAGGTAAGTTAGAAACTAAATCTTGTAAGATTCAGTGGCTTATTATTAGTCAATTCGCATGAATTTACACACCCAAAACGGGCGAATCAACACATCGAAATAATTTATAATTTTCTGTAGCGATTCGCAGGAAATTAATTTATTTATGGGCGAATTGCTAAGTCCAGAAATACGTATTAGGCAATTGGTACGTTTTGAATTTTATGCAATACAGATGAGAAAAACAAATGTATAATATATCTTACTACTAATTACCTACTTAATTTTTATCAATTTTAAAGTAATTTATTAGTATGTACTCTTGCATATAACATACAGAAAAACAGAGAAAAGAATCACAGGGCATCAAAAAGTTCGTTCGCGTCCATGCCAATGGGAAAAGTGCCCAAAAGGCTGGCGGCATTGCCACGTTGAAAATAAATAGGAGTAATCGAACTAATAGTACCTATTACTTAATTGCATAAAATTTCAAAATCTGCCAGTTGCCTATACGTATTTCTGGAGTTGTCTATTCACCCAAAAATTAATTAAGTACGCCCGAATCGCCTACACAAAAATATTTATTATTTAATCGTGTCGAATCGCCCGTTTCGGGCGAGTCTGTTCGTGCGAATCAAGGAATACCTAAGCCGATTTAGTGCAACTTTTTGTTTTTTTACAGCACGGCATAATCACACAAATCTGATTAGTATTTAAAAGTAGACTAGTTATTGACCAGTACCTACTGTTGGAAAAACTACGTACCTTATTTATAAACGTTACTTAAAGTTAAGTAATGATTAGGAGTGTTTAATCTCATTTCACGGGTTACCTTTGCGCATCAACCTAAATAATCCTAGTCCTAGTAATATTATAAATGTGAAAGTTTGTGTTTAGATAATATATAGATGTTTGGATGTTTGTTACTTAATCACGCAAAAACGGCCGAATGGATTTGGATGAAATTTGGCACACAGGTAGATTATAACCTGGATTAAAATATAGGATACTTTTATATCCCGGTAGTACCTACGTTCCCGTGGGATAATTTCCGACATCCACGCGGGCGACGCCGGTGGCTAAAGTTAGAAGTTAGGTACATAAGTTCTTAAAAAGTCTGAAGTTTTACTAAAGGATTTACTCTTCTAACATTCTCATTAAATTCGTTAGCAAAAAGTCGTCCTAATTAATTGAACCATTAATTTTTAACATGAGATCCAATATCGTTAGGCTTACAATGTTTAAAAATCCTTTGCAAACAAAAAAAAAAAAAAACATTAATAATGTTTTCATTGTTCTTTTCCGGTCGTATCCCGATTATCAGAGGTTGGCAAATAATTTTTTTTTTTCATTTTCATCGTTCCTCCGAAATATTATGATTTTTAGGGTTCCGTATCTACTCAGAGGATGCCCACGGGACCTTATTACTAAGCTTCCTCTGTTCGTCCATCCGTTCGTCTATCGATCCGTCCGTTCATCTGTCGGTCAGCGGGCTGTATCTCATAAACCGTAATAGGTATACAGTTGAAATTTTCACAGAGTAATTAAGTATGTATCACAACAACAAAGGTATAGTTGTGGGTACTTACCTTAAATTCTAAAACTTTTCCAAAACAAAAAAAAAAAACTACAAAGTGAAAAATAACTTTAATTTCGGAAGTCAGTGACTTTGGATATGTATTTTAATTTTTTGTCACCGCCTTCCGAAATTAAAGTTATTTTTCACTTTGCAGTGTTTTTCCGGAAGTCGGTTTTTTTTTTGGACAAACAGTTTTTATTTTTCACTTTTTCAATAGCTAAAAAGTGAAAAATAAAAACTGTACCTACCCCCACACACCAATTCGAAATTTCGTCATTCTTGGGGTCAAAACAATGCATATTTATGCGATAGCAGCGAGCGCGATTGAATTGCTGTCATTTATTGAAGAGTTCAGTTGTCTGTCTCCGAAACGTATCATCAGATCTATATGAAATTTAAATGGGACCATTTCGGAATAAACTTCTTTCGAACAAAAAAATAATTTTGCAAATCCGTCTCTAAATCCCGAATATACATAAGAAGAAAATATATCGAATTGATAACCTCCTTCTTTTTTAAGTAGGTTAAAATTACCTTGCTAATCCATTCAATGAATGCCTTTTAAACGAATTAATGAGCGAATGCTTTCTTGTGTAGAAACCAATGTGTACAAGAGCAGAAGAATTAAGTTCCCGCAGACAGGCGTGATGCAACAGTTCGACCCGATTCTGGTAGAACAATTTCGATGAAGTTTTCATACAAATTTCCTGCCTAATGCTTAGGGCGGGATGATAATGTTGAAAGGAGAGTCATCCATCCGCAAATTAAGTAGCATTACCTCACATACCCTTGCATCCTGTTATTTAGCATACTCTCTTACCGATATCAAATACAATCTGTAAACATAGTTTACATAGAATAGATTCTGATGCTTATTCTACGCGATACATCATTCGAATTGTTTACATTTATTTGATTTATGGTATACTCCGGCTTTGGTTGCAGTTAACCCGACCGATTCGTTACACACGTCAGAAATGTATTTATCTTATAATATAATAAAATAATAAGATGCATTCTTCACAGTTTTGTTGCTCCCAAAGGAACCTTGTAAGCCAAGCAATCTTAAATCATCATCTGAGGAAATCATCATTATTGACAAACTCAAACTCAAAGCATTTATTTCAAATAAACCAATTACAGGCACTTTTGAATTTTCAAGGTCGGTGAGTTAGAAAGATGAAGCTAGTTGCCCATTCCAAAGCGTAGGTACCTATGGAGAAGAACGGGCAAGAAACTCCATGGACACTCTTTTAAAATCATGATACTGTTACAAAAAGTTGGTTACATCATTATGTTGAAATTATCAATGTGAGAACGATGTAAAAAGATGTGTTAAAAGCGTCCGTAATAAAAATTCAAATAAAGTAACAATTCAGAAACTAAAATGAGCCGTGGGAGCTAAGAGATGACCCTACTGGCGGCGTCCGTTCACGGACATGACGTATGGATCAGCACCATTCAGCTCAACCATTTTGAAGGGAACAAGTTTTTGACATTTGATTGTCGCCGAGATGAGACTGCGACTAGATTTTGAACGTTTTGATTTACGAGAATAATTAGCCTTCTGGTCGGTTTTCAGTCTAAACAGATGCACCTGCAGACAGCATGACGCTCTCTATTTCTACGAAGAATAGACAGTGCTTTTTCAATACAGAGTTACATTTCGTTTCTCCAATTTTGACATCGCACCGTAGATATGCTTCTACAATCTGTCATTTTGTGTTTCGTTTCTAACGATCTTTGTTTAGGTCCTTATAAATGTAGACTATTTCTTCCCAAACTGTCAAAATCACACTGACAACAAACTATCCACTCGTCGGCCACAAAACCTAAACGATTATCTACAAAATCATGATTCGTTTAGAACGCATAACTGTGATAATGAATAGAAAACATATCTATCTTCTCTTATTGTATATACATCATTTAGTTAATGGTCATGTCTATTATTCCGTCGACAAATCGGTGCTCGTGCTAATCCTGATGAATGCCAGTATTTTACATGGATCGAGTAGGTACCTATCTGACCTCGACAGCCTACTGGGTAAAACGATACGATAGACTTTTGGGATTCTAACTACTAGTAAAGATAATCAGAGATCTACAAAAGACAGCTGGGACCATCGGTTCCTTCCAACATAGTCCATCACCATCATCTGCCTAGCCTTTTCCCAACTATGTTGGGGTCGGCTCCCAGTCTAACTGGATACAGCAACTGAGTATCTGACCTCCACAGCCCAGATACTGGGTAGTACGAAAACTCTTGGTAAGACGGGTGGTCAGACTTTTGGGCTTTTGACTACCCGTAATGACAGTGATCTACAAAATAAATGACAGCCGGTACCAACGGTCCAACGTACTTATTGTCATTAAAAACAATGCAAAAAAAGTTGTTTTGTTCATACTAGGCTAACAGTCAGCAATTTTGAACGTCACAAATACATAAGACAGTCCCCCAAATCGCCCGCCCTTCACCACTTCCTACTGCTTTAGCTGGGACGAAGAAGAGGCGCAACAAACTGCCCAGCAGAATTGGTAATTGCTTTCTTGTTTTCTCCAAACAAGTTTTTCTTTAGACGTTCTGGCATAAACCAGCGAGACTGTTTTTGAAACAAGAACGTCGAAAATTTAGTATCGTAACACAATTCCTTTTACGAAACCGACGAAGTGTAACATTTTTTTTTTCGTCTGTGCATAGCATAGATATAAGAAATAATTGGTCTTGCTTTTGCAGTTTTTTAAATTGCTATGGTACGTAGGATTTCTCGATGTGACAAGAACGAAGTTATCTTAGGTACACGGAGCGCCCCAGCACCCGATTTATGAAAAATATGGCGAGGGAAGCCTGATAGGTTCTCAAATAACTAACTAAGCTAGTAATTGCTAGCTAAACAGCTAGAAATTACCTACTCTATCTAGGTCAAGGCTGCTCAATCCAGGCCCGCTGGCCACGATTTGAATTGGCCCGCCCAAAGCTATCAGCTGGTAAAATGATTTTGAGAACATATTATTTCAGGACTACAAAGTTGGTTGAAAAAATGTTATGCTTTTATTTATATTTCTCAGATAAAAAATTATATTATTCAATAATAAAAAATAATTTGACAGTTGATTTTACGATCGACCTCTTATTTTTAGGGTTCCGTACCTCTAAAGGAAAAAACGGAACCCTTATAAGATCACTTTGTTGTCCGTCCGTCCGTCCGTCTGTCAAGACCGTTTTTCTCAGGAACGCGTGGAGGTATCAAACTGAAATTTCTATATGATACTTAGTTCTACTGTCCCTGGAAGCTGTAGAAAAATCAACCTTCTAAGTCAACGCAATCAAAAGATACAGCCATTTAGGCCGCAGATTTCCGCAAATTTTCGAAACTCGCACGGGAATCAAAACCTACAGGGTACTTCCCGTGAACTTAGAATCTTGAAATTTTGTACGAAGTCACGTCTTATAGTACAGATATAGGAAAAATTACGAAAACCGTAAATTTTTAGTTTCGTCATATAAAAAAAAATCTTTTTGACAATTTTGAACTTTTACTTATATACCCACAGGTTTGTACGGAACCCTCGGTGCGCGAGTCCAACTCGCACTTGACCGGTTTTTTTTCCCTAATCTTGATAACTTGTTGGCATAAAACCTCTTAAAAGCTATTTAAGTGTAGTGTTTTTTAGATTACTTAAACTTTGAGTAGGTAACTTAAAGGTTTGTAGCTGGCTATTCACCATACTGATCACGGGCGTAGCCAGGGTTTAGTTTCGGGGAGGGTTCAAGAAAATAAAACGACTAAAAGTACATAAAATAACCCTTTTATAAGAAAAATATTAAAGATGTGAAAAATACATACCTACAGAAAAAATCTTGAAGGAATTATGGGAGTCCTTGGTCGAGCAGTGGGACTATATACCTAAACTATAAGCTAAATAAAAATAAAAAAACAAAACATCTTATATTTTAATGTAGGTAATAGTAGTTAGTAATCAATGAGATATGCCGCACGCCTGTTTTTATATTCATTCTATGAATGTTAATATCTGAACTTTTCGGGGGGGGTTTCCCTCCCTGGCTACGCCCGTGATACTGATAAACCGGTTTTATTTACGAGATGGCCAGCCGACTGACACGAAATCCAAATTATAGCCTTTTTTTCAAAATTGGTTGGGCTGCCTCGATCTAGACACATTTTCGATTTGTGGAAATTGCATCACAACACAACTTGAAACTTATTGTAGTTACAAAGTAGTTTCTGTTTGTAAGTAGGTACTTAGCGCTAGACCCTACAAACGTGCTGTGTAAACGGCAAATGGTTACAGAAACGTTAGTCAGGGTTGAGCAGGGATGTGAAACGCAACAGAATATTAACGTCAGAGCTGTTCCAGGATGAAAAGTAGCCTATGTTCTTACCTAGGTCATAATCTATCCGTCTGCCAAATTTCACCCAAATCCGTTCAGCCGTTTTAGCGTGACAAACTTACTTTAGCATTTATAATACCGTTATTAGTTAGGATCTGTATTAAATATTATATTTATTGCATTATTTTAACATGTAGTTATTTGACTTATTATTACTTTTAATAATTATTCTACCTAATGCGAGAGTATTTTAGTGAAAGCAATTATTAATACGTCGCACGTCATTGCAATTCATTTGTTTTTTATATCGTTTTAAATTGATCGCTGATTTAAAAAGGTTCGCTATCCTTGCGCTAGAGTAACGCCAGGATCAACCCTAACATAGGTGGCTAATCTGGTTGAACTCTAGAGGTGCGACTGCAAACATTTGCAGTTTGTATCCAAGTCGGGATTGTAAACAAACTTTTCAACACATTTGCTCAAAAACTGCATTTACGATGCCTGTATACATGGTTCGAAAGTTAAAAATTACGCACTAATACAACGGAACGTGCGGTAAAATAGGTACTCTCACCTAAGTACCTATTTTACCGCATACCTCGTTGTATGGCACCGTGCGTATTCTTTACGGTTTTTTTTTAATTTCCATAAAATATTATAAGAATTTCGTCCAAGGAGTTTCACATTACGAGAATAAATAAACTGACTGATCGAACCTCCTTGGAAACGATTTTGCTCAATACGTTTGTCTCACTTTAATAATAAAGAGTAAATGAGATGAAAGATGTAGTTCTAATTTTCACCACGGGCATGTGGCGCCATTTGTAAATTCGCGCCATTTTCATATTAGAAACGTCAAAGATTGTTGCGAGTTTCCGACTGATATTTATAAACAAACTTTTATTATGAGTTCAAGCAAGGAAACTGATATTAATATGGAATCTACTCCACCTGATATTTTGAATGAGGCGCAAATTGCAGGAAACGGTCTCTTGCCTCCAAAATTGGAGAGCGCTATTTAATGATGTAGGTATAAGTTTGTTTAATTACATATTGTACTGTTTTCTCGCAAATGTGTTGAAAAACATTGTATGACACACGTGCAGAAATTGGTTTTTACAAACTCGTGACTATGGTAAGCCCTCGACTTCGTCTCGGGCTTACATTTGTCAACTCGTTTGTAAAAACCAACTTACCGCACTAGTATCATAAATAACTATTACGACTGGATACCGTTGCTACGTTTTATTTTATTGGCTGGTAGAAAAGGTTGAACTCAGTGCAATTGAAGATGTTACAAGTACTCAGTGTTCTGCTGACGAGTTTGTTACGCCGCTTCTTCCCAGCTAAAGCACTACAATGGGCCTGCGTTTCTGGGGGACTGTCTTATGTAATTTTGACGTTCATAAAGTGCTGTCTCTCAGCCTAGTTTGAATAAAAATTGGCTTTTGATATTTAATAGTTTAGATACGAGTAATAGTAGGTTTAATTTTGGCCCCCTACTCATACCGCACTTTTTGCTCGTTATCGCTTAGCGTGCTTTCTGTTTTTTTTTTTACGTTGGTCCTAGCGTGATGCAAAATATCCTATACCATTTCTGAAGAATTAGTCTATCAAATGCATTTTTATTATATGTACATAAAATGAAAGAATTCACAAAATAAGCTTCATGAAATAAATGCATTGACTTACGGTAGATCGAGTCCACATTTTACCCATACAAACTTCGGAAGTGTATTACTCCGCTGTTCAGCAATGTACATCAAAAATTAAACATGGTATGGTTTTTTGTCTTATCATTAATATTGTATGTACGCAAACAGAATATTAAAATTGAAAACCATAAAAAGTTAGGAGCCAACAAAGATTCGTTTTTCTTGCTAATTTACGCTAACTTTGGGCGTGTTAAAGTAATAAAAGAAGTGTAAAATCTCCAAAACTAAGTCTGTTCCGACAAAGCTCAATTATCGAAAAGTTCAATAACCTTTATTGGTCATTGATTTATGCAGTGGTTTTTTTCATAAAACCCGATCTTCCGAAGGACTACTCTTAATTTTTTACGCGCTTGTTTTACTATTACCGATCCTGCAGCTCACTCAATAATGTTGTGTGTGTAGACTAGCGTCTAACTGCTCATCACGGGTACTAAACGGGTCTGTCGGACACGAAGCCTGGTGAGACAGCGTGCTTTTCAGCCAGGCTCAACAGTGAGTTCGAGCCCGCGACAAGGTTCCCCTTAAGGTAGAGTAGGTACCTAAAGTCCTAAAATTTTACAATCATTTTCTGCGCTGGATTGTCACAATGGACACAGATTTGTGTGAGACCATGTTATTCTTCAAAAGCCCAACATATTTTGGTGCGGTGTTCACCACCATTAAGAGATTTGATTCCGGAACGTATTTTAAGCGCACCTAAAATTAGTAAAGATGACGTCAAGTCGCTGGTCGTAATCGTTCAAGCAGGGTCGCGTCACTAGTGAATCCTAAGGGTCGCGTCACTAGTGAATCCCACTATAATGTTATAAATATGAAAGTTTGTATGTTTGGTTATTTAGATATTTGGATGTTTGTTACTCAGTCAAGCAGAAACGGCTGAACGGATTTGTATGAAATCTGGCACACAGATACTTTATAACTTGGATTAACACATAGGATACTTTTATCCCGGTGTACGTTCCCGTGGGATAATTTCCGATCAGCACGCGGGTGAAGCCGTTGGCAGAAGCTAGTAACAAATACATGTCACCTGAAAAGTTCCTACAGTTTCTACTTTCCGTCACTAAACATTAGCAGAAGGCTGAGTCAGGAGATTGGCTGCAGAGGGCGCTAATACCCACGTGTGAGCGCGGCGCATCCGAGTCATTTGCTAGTACCGACAGCATGAACAGACAGCCAAGAATTGTTAGTGATTGAATACTTTTGAATATTTGGCCTAACTTTTCCATTAAAATTGTGGAAAATTATTAAGTTCTTTTCCTCTAATGATTTTCATATCAATAAGTCCCATCTTCCCGCAGCTTCAGGCCTTTGGTCAGTTCCACTTCACTTCCACACACAGATGAAAAGTAACCGATGCCAGTGACCCGTCAACTTTTTGTTTTCGAGGTACACCTGGGATTTCGGAAAATTTTGGATTTACATAATATTTAATATTAATCAACAAAACAATATTTATTAATAACCGCCTAGTTTGCACGCTCTAGTGTTCCACAGAACACTAGAGCGTGCAAACTAAGCGGTTATTAATAAAAAACTAAACAAACTAACTCGCACAAACGAGCCTTATAAGTAGGTATTTTTTTATCGTCCTTAAAGGGATAGGTAATCTTATGTTTCTGAGGCACATCAATCAATGACCACGGCCGGCAGTGTGCCGCGACACACACTTGACGCAGAACACTGGCCTATATGCCACTTTCAGGTCGATTAAGTATGCGTGAAATAAGACTACACCAAGATTTTGTTTTTCTATTAATTATTCGATTTCAATTAGATAATTATGATAGTCATCAAACTGAATGTGCTCACTCTATGAAACATATTCAGGGTGTAAAAGATTTCGGTTTCGTTTGGACTTCAAGACAATCCAGTAGGACGTAATGTGTAGTCATTGAAACCATCACATATAAATTTCGTACCTAATATCTGAGACAAGATTCACCTCAATGATCACAACCTCTTTCAAATGGAAAGGATAATCCTCAAATCCGGGATATAATCGGAACATTTGATAGTAGTCGCGTTTGTTTGAAGACGAGTATTCGATTGTAAATCGATCCCTGGATATGCTTACTGAACCAGATAACTAGTTTCGTATTTCGAGAACAATAGCTCTCCCAAGAGTAATCTTATTCGATGGAATCAAAATGGCGGCTGTTTCGGATATTTAAATTAAATTTTTGCTTTGTTCCGAGTTAACTAATTTCATTAACCTTTTCCACTGAACGAAAATATATTATATACCAAGGGGTATCGTGTTACCCAGTAACGGGTTGCGGGGGTTTTCTTTTTTTGGGTGGGTAATCATCAAATAACTTCTCCCGCTCTGGGTGGAGCAGGAGGGCGTGTCAGACTTTTACTGACTAAAACCCACCCGTGTTCCCTCAGTAGCCTGTATGCCAGGGGCTGCGGTATCTCTTTCGAACAAACCCGCACCCCTGGCAGGCATCGGCCCTTGCGGGCCCCATCGGTTTGTGCTGACATCTCTTTGAGGCGCGCGTGGAACACAACGCGCCGTGGTCGTGCTTGGTCCTTACCGGACAGCGAGGTACCCATTACTCGCCGTCCGCAAGCTCACGCCTCCGGTGGCCGGAAATCAGCCTGGGATTCCCGACGCCCAGGACGTCTCCTGCGGCGGTTAGGGCCGTGAGGGCGCATATACTGTCTCTCCCTCACGTGCGCCGCCTCCCTCTTCGCGAGCATTACTGCTTCGCTGAAGGAGGTGACGGCTACCCGGGTTGCGGGGGTCAGATAGATTTTCGGCATAGGCAAGTGGTACTTTGTACACACGGCTACACATCAAGCTATACATTTCCAGTTTACGCTGATCTCGCTCTGTACGGAAATCCTATACAATGCGAGATCAGCTTATATTGGAAATGTATAGCTTGATGTGTAGCCGTGCGTACTGTCCTTGTGATGGTGAGAAAACAATAAAGTAATTATTCGCTCCATGTTAAATATTGTTATTCAGCTGAATATTCTTAGGTTGGAAACCTATATATTTGGGAAAAGGCTAGCAGATTGACTAGTTTCCATACAAAATGTGCAAAACAACTAGGTGAAGTTCAGTGAAAGTGGTTGTTTTCGCCGCCCGGGCTTGATATTGGATCCCTAACAACGATCGCTTTTTGATGAAGCTATGTGACCCATTTGACGTGCAGTAGGGTGACGGTTTTGCAACGGTATACATCGGAAAAAGGATGGAAAATTATGATGTGCCCGCACCTGAGTGGTCAAAAACTGACAGTCTTGGCATGGAACAGCTGATTTTTTCCACCATTTCAGGGTAGCTTTAATTTTTTTCACTGCCTGCTCTTCACTTCGATCACACCCAATGGAAAGCGATGGTATGATCTATGATGGAACGAGCGTGCTCAGAAGATGCCTGTTCACTCCTGCTTTGAAGACGGACGGGTTGGGCTTGCGGACGGCGAGTAATGGGTAGCTAGCTCGCTGTCCGGTAAGGACCAAGCCCAAGTCGACGGCGCGTTGTGTTCCACGCGCGCCTCAAAGAGATGTCAACACAAAAAGTGATGGGACCCGCAAGGGTCGATGCCTGCCAGGGGTGCGGGTTTGTTCGAAAGAGACACCACAGCCCCTGGCTTAAGGGCTACTGAAGGAACACGGGTGGGTTTTAGTCAGTAAAAATCTGACACGCCCTCCTGCTCCACCCAGAGCGGGAGAAGTTATTTGATGATTTCCCACCCAAAAAAAAAAAAAAAAAAAAGACGGACGGGTTAAATGTGGAAGGGGACACAGACGCTAGCGTTTTTTTACAATGGTGAGTACAATGAAGGCTTTATTGTACTCATCTTCAAGTTCCAGGTTTAGAATAAGTAACTACTAATGTTGTAAATCAAGCAAGATTTCAGTCCACGCTTTCCAGCGTCTCTGGAGATTACTGCACGTAATGCGTCCTCTCAGCGCTCAGCTGTTTGTGCTATAGACAGATTTCATCTCAGTTTGAGTACAGCATCTTATTGATCTTAGTGTTCTGAGGGTAATGAGGTAATTGCATTATATAGCAATGAAAAATAATTTATTGTGTTAGATAGCTCGTTTATTTGTTACAAGACATAGCAGAACATACAAAGTACGATGAAAAAATGACTAATAACATGAATATTAGGAAATAGCTAAATAGCATAATCAGCCTATAACGTTCCCACTGCTGGGACACAGGCCGCCTCTCTGTGAGAGGGAGTGGACCATGATCCACAAAGCGCGCCGAGTGCGGGTTGGTAGATGTCACATGTCTTCGAATTTTTGGTTCTAGGACATGTTGGTTTCTGTGTTTTCCTTCACCGTTTTGAGAGCAGTGATGATTAAATAATTTACACAAAGTAAAGCGCCTGCCTGGGTTCGAACCACCGCTGGGCCACCATTGCTCACAATAGCTAAAAACTAATACAAAAAAAAAAAAACAAAAAAAGAAGACAGTCATAATAGTGATGACAATTTGGGCTATGACACTCTAAAATAAAATAAAATAAAGAACATGCCAAATGAGGTGTGCTTTGCAAGGAAATTTGTACGATATGTCGATGGTATAGGTAACCAGACTTGCCAAGAGGTATCGCGTTACGCATTAACTGGGTCGTGGAGGTTGGATAGGCAGTCGCTCCTTGTAAAGTACCTACTTATATTCAGCTGCATTCTGTTAGTCAACGTTCACACGAGCATTGAGGATCAAACGCAGTGCATCTCAATGCGTTGAAATTGAACAGTGTGTTTTACTGTTCGGCGCCAAACTAATAAATTAATCAACGCTGCTGATTAATTAAGCTGCCATTATTTTACCTGGCGTCTTGTTGATGATTGTCTGGCGCCGATTGAAAATTAGTTATCAAGATTAATTTAGAAGCTTAGTTAGACTAAATTTTATTATTTTTTGCTTTTCAGTTTTTTTTCCGTTTGTTAAATAGTTGATAAAAAGCTTTTGTTTCGTTACTTACTTTAAAAGTCATCATCATTATTTCAGCCGAAAGACTTCCACTTCTGGACATAGTCCTCCCTCAAGCACCATCATTTTGACCGTTTCTGTGCTTTAAAAGTATTTACACAAAACCAACCATATTCCTTGAAATGAGTAGACGCTGCACCTTCGATATCCGGTGACAACTACCAAACAAGGGACTCCCTTTGCCAAAGGAAACATGCCTGCAAATACAACTAAGTATCTCAGTTAACATTGAAATCGATAAAGTACTTCCATAGTATGGCAGGTACTTCAAATCCATCGTGACTCAATTCCAAGTAAAAAGCAAATTGTATTGGTTGAGTCACATTGCGCAGATTTCAGAGAAATTGTATGTAATGGCCGAACAAACAAGCCGAATTTGATTTATTAACTATTTATATCAGGAGCAGAAGGCGTGTACAAGTAGGTCATTCAGGATATTTCTACAATGTAGTGTACTTAGTGACGTATACCTACATCTCTATCTTTGGAGTAGGTGCCCAGTGGAGTATAAACTATTGAGAGAGCAGCTCATGGCGTGGTAAAAATATTAATAAAGTCCACGTAAAAATATCGAGGCGTGATGTTTACGAGCACTAAATCTATAACGCACCGCTTAGGGGTCGTCCATTAATTACGTGAGGCGTTAGTGGGGAGGGGGTCGAGTGGAATCTCACCCAATCTCACGTGGGATAGAGGGGAGGGGTCTCGGCAAATAGCACGTAACTTATATTTTTTGCCGCAAATAAATAATGTAAGATTACGAGAAAACCGGGTTAAATTATGTAAAATATGTTTTTCCGCAAATATGGCTAAATCCTAATCTAAAATAAAGATAAATATTATTTTGTAAATAATATTTATCGCGGTTAACTGATCGCCACAAAGTAGCACAATAGCTCCTCGATGGTTAAATCGCCACCGGCCAAATGCAACGCATAAATCCAACGCAAATAAGCACAGATTACCGTTTTTACACTAAAACCACGTATTTGAAATATCTCACGTGAGGTTATGGGGAGGGTCGAACTAAATCTCACGACATCTCACCAGAGCGGGGGTGGGGCTCGAAAAATCGCCAAAATTGTAAGTTGAAATTCAACAGTGTGTTTTTTCGACGCGCTGGAATGCACTCTTTTGGAATAACGTACTCTTTACTAATTAACGAGAAGAATTGGGACAGAATAATCTTAGAAAAGTGGAGGCTTGTGGCTAAGTAGCATAAGCCGCACGGGTCGATCGATCAGGTTAAGCTACGCTTTCCGCGGTCGGTCCGTGGATGGGTGACCATCTTTACATACCAAGACCCCTCCGTGCCTCGGAAAGCACGTTAAGCCGTTGGTCCCGGCTGTCATTTGTGGATTTTTGACAGTCGTTACGGGTCGTCAGAAGCCCGAATGTCTGACAACCAGTCTTACCAAGGGGTATCGTATTACCCAGTAACTGGGTTGTGGAGGTCAGATAGGCAGTCGTTCCATGTAAAATACTGGTATTCAGCTGCATCCGGTTAGACTGGAAACCGACCCCAACGTGATTGGGAAAAGGCTAGGCAGATGATGGATGAGTCTTAGAAAAGTTCTGATTTACCATTAATTTTTCGAAGCTTAACTTTGGAAAGCGTTTATTTACATAATAAGAGAGAACAAAAATAAAGAAATTAGAATTTATAAAAAATATAATTAAAAAATATTTCTAATTATATTATTTATAAAATAAAGATCACAATTTGATTAAAACTGACATTTGAAACCAAGTTATTTCTTAAAATGCACATTTCCTAGAAAGCTCTAGAATTTAATTACGACATGAAGAATTACAACAAGATGATAGGTAATTAAAATGTTCTGCAATGAGCTGAGAGAAGCAATTACTCCAGGAATACCTTTGTAGCAGCTTTGTGGAACATTTCCAGCTGTAGGCACTAGTCCCATCGCAGAGGAGGAAGCGACTAGGAAGCTACAACTATTTTTAACCGACTTCAAAAAGACATTTTTTTAAATGTATGTTCGGACATAACTCCGTCATATACAGGGTTATTAGAAAAACACCAACAACCTCTTAAGAGGTCATTGTTCTCATCATTATGAACAACTTTTAGGTACTATAGGACCAAACAAGAAATCTCGAAAAAAAATATGAGCTGTTTCCCTACATTTACAGTTATACGAACATAAATGTAAGGAACAGCTTATTTTTTTTCGCGATTTCAGGCTATTGCTGCTATAGCATAAATATGTATCGTTTTGACCCTAAGGATCATGAAATTTCGAATAAGTGTGAGGTACTATAGCTAAAAAGAAAAAAACAACCGACGAAAAAGTGAAAAATAACTTCAATTTCGGAAGGCGGTGACAAAAAAAAAACAAAAATACGTATCCAGTCACCGACGTCCGAAGCGATAAACTAGTGGAGCGATTTCTCGCCGGCAGTGTAAACAGTCAGCGATCAAGTATTAATATGTATAGTGTAATGTACAGTCGCCAGCAAGTCAAGCTATCCCAAACTGTCAAATTTTCCCAATTGAACATAAACCTTATTCCTTTGCAATAAAGTTGAAAAACTATCAAAGAAATTTGACAGATTTGATAGCTTGATGTGCTGGCCTCTGTACTGTAAAAGTTGTCTATTGCAGACAAGCTTTATAAAACAACATACGCATACACCAGCGGGCTTAGCATGACGCTTTGTATTTCTACGAAGAATAGACAGTGCTTTTTCAATACAAAGTGACATTTCGTTCCTACATTTTTGCTATCGCACCGTAGATATCCTTCTATAATCTGTCATTTAGTCTTTCGTTTCTAACGATATTTGTCTAGGTCCTTATAAATAAATGTAGACTATTTCAGAAAATATTTCTTCCCAAACTGTCAAAATCACACTGACAACAAAACTTTGTACTCGACGGCCACAAAGTATATACGATTATCTACGAAATCATGATTCGTTTAGAACGCATAACTGTTTATTGAACAGAAAAACTTAAATATGTTATCCTATTGTACATCATTTCTTTAATAATCATGTCTATTCTTCCGTCGACAAATCGGTGCTCGTGCTAAGCCTGCTGCGAGTAATAGAGCTCGTCGCTGTCGCACACTCGCTGCTCGTCAACTATTTTTAGTTGCTAGCTCTACTCGATTCCCGTTAATCGCCAGCGGTGGAACAGGAGCCTTAACTGAGAAATGCATTTTACCTTTGTAGGAACGGAGACGTACATTTCTTCCTTATTATTGTGGACTTGTAGATTTGTGAAGGTTTTCCTTGGCTCTGCAATTGTCTTTACGTAGATGGGAAGTTTTTAATTTAATACTGTTTTCTTTTCTAAGGACTCAATGTGTTCTTTCTCGATGGTATTTCCTCTCTGTTTTTAACTTGGATTTTCGAAGGGTCAGGCAGAGCTAGCTGCTCCTAAAGTACATATACCTATATTGTACCATTTATTTGTAAGTCGCATGTCATAGCAGGCGATCCTATTGTCACAAACCATAGGCAGATATTCTGACTCCGAGCTGCTTCTGAGAAATTTCAGAAGGCAAAACCCACTTACATTTTCTGTTTTCATTACGTAACTAGCATTCGTTCGATCAAGATAACAGTCTGACAAAGAACGTTGGGGATGTAAAATTTAACATTGCAATAGGGTAGTTTCGGTAGTGAAAAATAAATTATAAAATATGATAAAAATCACAATTTATGTAGAAACATACTTAAATATTCTGATTTTGAGTCATAAAAGCACATCGTTGTTTTATTATATTAAAAATAAAAGTCGTAATTTTTTATCTATAACTAAATCACGTGACCTAAAACACGAACCGCCATGATGTGACGTTGTATGGCAAAAACTGTCAGTTCAGTGTCAACAGCGTATATATATCTATCGTTTTAATGCTAGTATTTGTACAACTAGACACTACACACCAACGGTAGCGATTGTAATTCGTTATTTTCCCAAAAAACACCAAATATTTGTACTTTTATAGCTGTTAACGTTGATTGAGTGCCGGTCGAACATACACGACTGTTGTAACCAATATTACGTCACCAAAATGGCTGACAGCGTTTTTGCGGGACTAAAAAAAGGTTTAAAATTTAATTGAATTTTATGGCAAGAAAACGTGTTTATTTTGCCGAAATATTTTTTTTTTTGGGGCTTTTATTAGGCAAATCAACATTTTGAGTACTTTTTCAAACATAGTAGAATACCCTATTGGTGGTTTCAAATTACTCAAGTTAAAGAAACTAGTCTCCAAGCTTAAAGCGCAAAAAAAAGTAAATGAAATGTGCCATATTTAGAGGCAAAACATTACTTCAAAAACATCACGAAGTTTATAACTACTACAAGAAAACAAGTCAATTACACTGCAATACTATCGATACAAGACGTCTCGATCCTCGTAAATAAACTCGATTGACTGATCACGGGCAAGACAAACGACAAAGCTAATCAAAGCACAACTTCGCATTTAAAATACAGCCATTGTTATCCATTGAAGCGGGTAGAGTAAGAATAACGATCTGATTTCAATTGCCAAAGCAAATAGCACGGAATAGATAAATACAGAAGGCTGGCTCCAAACATATTAATCATCATATGCTTAGCCTTTTCGTAACTATGTTCGGGTCGGTTTTCTGTCTAGTCGGATGCAGCTGAATACCAGTATTTTACATGGAGCGACTGCCTATCTGACCTCCACAACCCAGTTACTGGGTAAATTATACGATACTCTTTGGTAAGACTGGTTGTCAGGCTTTTAATTAAACTTCTGACGATCCATAGCCACTGACAAAGATCCACTAATGACAGCCGGGACCAACGTATTAACGTGATTTCCGAGGCACTAAGGGGTCGGGTCTTGTATATGTAAAGATCGACACCCATCCTTGGACCAACCGCAGCATGCGTAGCTGCCTGATCGATCGACATGTTTAGATGTTATTACTTAGTTAAAACCCAATACATAAATATGAATGCTGTAACTAATATTTGTAACAATACAATTTAAAAGAGTGTCCGTGGAGTTTCTTGGTTTCTCCATACGATTTGGAATGGTAACTATCTTCACCATTCTGACTGGTCAGTCCTTGACCATTCAAAAGTACCTGTTTATGATTTAATTGAAATAAATGCTTGAAATGAATGAGTTTGAGTGACAACAGGCATTTGACAGACATGATCGCAACTTATAATTCTCGAATCTGAAACCGGGTAACGTATTTATGTAAGTACGGCGATCTCAAACTGTCAAAAACAAAATGCCAGTCGCGAGTGCGCTTGCAGTCACTGTACTCTTGGTCGCATGTCTATGTGTGCGTGTGTTTTCAGTCGTTGTATGAAGCATGTCTTCTGTATCTATGTATTCTGTGCAAATAGGATGCAAATAGCGGGTTGTTTGTCGGCCAACATTATTATCATAATAAGTGGCAGATTAAAGGAGTAATAAAGGGGATTATAGACCAGTAATGCTTTATGTGTACATCAAACATTGGTAAAGCTTTTATGATTTTTGGCTTCTGAGATACAAGTATCTTTTTACTTAGTTCAGGAGCCAGTTGTTCAACCTGATTTTGTCCACCACTTGTACAATCATGTTTAGTGTATGACTATACTTATGTGTTTCTCTTTGTACAATAAAGTTTTTATTATTATTTTATTATTATTATTATTAAAATGATAGGACATTATTGATGGCAATTTGTTGGTATTTAGGATAAGTACCTATCACGTGCTTTAAGATTACATTCTCATAGTGGATTTTAAAAGCTTGTTTATAAAAAAAAAACATTTTGCTTACCTATAAATTTTATTGAACACTCTAATATAATAAATGCGCCTCTTTTTGTGAACCCCAAACAAAATTTCCATTTTGGGGGTCCTAAACATACAAAATAGCCAAGTTACTGCGACCAACTTAAATGTCCTCTAAATTTAAGTTGATCACAGTGACTTGGCTTTTTATACTAACCTAACCTCATTCCTTCGTACTATTCTTCCCATAATTTTCTAACCTAGCTTCTAGTCAAAATCCCAAAAGACTGACAACCAGTCTTCTGCATCCGTAACGACTGTCAAAGATCTACAATGGCAGCCTGGACCAACGGCTTAAACTGCTTTCTTAGGCAGGCGGGGTTCTTCTAGATGGTCACCTATCCACGGATTGACCTCGGCAAGCGTTGCTTATCCTCGGCGTTAGAGCCGTGTGGCTATTATAACTTAGCCACGAGCGGGAGGACTCCCACTTATTTCTTTCACGGATTGGAAATAGCCATAGCTCACTGAAAAATGTTCCCATTTCCTGTTGCACATTTATTTACCAGACTTAAAGCAATGACAGTAGTTCAGAGCTTTATATAATTCAACCGACGGAGCATTCGCTTCCTTTTCCTCCGTATCCCGGATTTAAATCTCAAGGGACCCATTACTAAAGTTTTGAGTCGAGTTTAATCTTACTCCGCGGAGGTTTTTGTTTACATTTTGGAGATAACTTTTGTTGGATTTTGAAGGAATTTCATAATATATTTCATGCGGGTTGACTGGGTTGCATATTACTGAGATTCTGTTTTGTTCTTTCAGCTTAAGGTGACACTTGTCCACATTTTTTCCATACAAACTTCGGGAGGGTTTTACTCCACTGTTTGACTATGTACATCAAAAATTAAACATGGTATGGTTTTGTCTCGTTATTATTATTGTCTGTACGGAAACAGAATACTAAAATAAAAAGCTATTAAAAAGTTATGAGCCAACAAAGATTAGTTTTTCTTGCTAATTTAACCTAACTTTGAGCGTTTTTAAGTAATAGAAGGAGTGTAAAATCTCGAAAACTAAGACGGTACCGACAAAGTTCAATTAACAATAAGTTCAATAAACTTTATTGGTCATTGATTTATGCAGTGGTTTTTTCATAAAACCCGGTCTTCTGAAGGACTTTTCTTAATTTTTTAAAATAAAAAATGCTCCTGCATGTCACTCAATAACGTTGTGCGTGTAGACTAGCGTCTAACTGCTCACCACTGATACTATCTCTGTCGGATACGAAGCCTGGTGAGACAGCGTGATTTTTAGCCAGGCCCACCAGTGAGTTCGAGCCCGCGCAAAGTGTCCCCTTAACATAATTGTTTAAAGAACTGTGCAGCGGGTTTTTGTTTTCTATTGGATTTCAACTCCTCTCTTACTGCCGATCGGTTTGTTTGGAGATACATACATAGATATTTTGTACATATTTTCTTCATTTTTCATCAGCACGACCACGTTTATTCTAACACCTGTAGGGTACAGGAGTAATCATTTTAATCACACATCTAGCAAATAGAACAAAACTTACACATTGACTGTGAATTTTATGAAAAAGGAATTCGATGGGATTAAATGAACTTAGAGTTGTATTGAAGATTTTAATGATTTAAATTCTCTAAAACCATATTTTTTTCGGTCGCGAATCATATTTTAATCATCATACAGCTTAGCACTGACCTATGAATTGCAAAAACGTAAGAAATTTGCAAAAAACTTAAGAAAATTGCAAAAAACGTAAGAAAATCCCAAAAAACTTAAGAAAAGTGCAATTTGGCCTAAGCGCAACCTCCTTTATCACCGATTAGCATTTGCCAGTGACTTTGCCCGCGTGGTGATTGAAAATTATTCCACGGGAACATACTACCGTGATAAAAAGTATCCTATGTGTTAATCCAGGTGATAAACTATCTGTGTGTCATCCAAATCCGTTCAGCCGTTTGTGCGTGATTGAGTAACAAACATCCGAATACCTAAATATGCAAACATACAAGCTGTCACATTTATAATTTTAGTAGGATGGTTGGGCAGGTGCCTTAATAGTACAGGTGTAAACAAAAGCTTAACTGGAAGCCTAGCTTTCATCAGAGCAATAAATTGAACACACTTCCATTTGCAACTGTACAGCGGTAAGCGAAACGAACAGGTTTTTCCTAAGCGGATTGCAGCGACTGCAAATAGCATTCTATCTAAATCCTTTGGATATGTTTGTTGAGATTGTTGGTAATGAATTGGATGGGTTCCGGGCTTTTATGAAATTAAACTGTTGTGGTTGCAAACTTGAGTAAAGTGAAAGAATTGCCGAATATTTTGAGAATTTAGAACGGATTAGGGAAACATGATATTTCGACTTATTAGTCAACTCGCACCAATTAATTCGCCCGAATCGGGCGAATCGTCACATTGAAACAATTTAACATTTTTAAACGGCGACTTCTACGAAGTTAATTTATTTGTGGGGTAATCGACAGTTCCAGAAATTCAGGCAACTGACACGTTTTTAATAAAACGATAAGGAAACAATGAAAGGTTAAAGATTACACTAACTTTATTGTTTGTAACTTTATTACATAAAAAATGCGCCCGTTGCCTTATACGAATTTCTGGCATTGTCGATGTCGATTACTCCACAAATAAGTTAAGTTCGTGCGAACAGCCTATAGAAAACTTTATTTTATTACCCGGCTACGCCAGAAAGAGGGTTATATTTTTCGAGTGTATGTATGTTTTAAAAGTGACGATTCGCCCGATTCGGGCGACTTAATTCGTGCGAGTTGACTAATAAGCCAATATTTCTGCATATACTTGATTAGGCTTATACCTATTCAAGAATTACTGAAACAAACTTGGAGATGGTATCCTCTAAAGCCCAGACATAGGATAAAGTAGAATACTTTCATAAAATAATGTTATTATTATTATTTTCTACACAGTACGAATTACAGGTATAAATGTAGTAGGCGGTGACACAATAGGGTATTTTCCAATTTGATAAAACTATTTTAATTTGAAGATTGGGACGATATATTTAACAGAAAAATAAAAATAAATTTATTCATATCCATTTTCTCCATTAAAAACGATTAAAATCAAATTTATTTTTCGTTGTTTTGAATTGACCGCCTATACGCTCCTTACGATGACTTTTTATCACGTGACATCGTGACGTCAGCTTTGTGTAAACAGCACTAGTACAAATACTTAGTTTGGCCCAGTTTTAGAAGTATTTGTGCACAGAGACACCTCACACCAGTGATTTCACTTTCTATCCATAAAAAATCTTGTTAATTTTAAACACGACACTCACTCGTTTACTTATTAACTACTTTAGTTTACACAAAGTCGACATCACGTTATAAAAAGTCATCGTAAGGAGCGTTTTGGCGGTAAATTCAAAACAACGAAAAAGAAATGTGGTTTAAATCGTTTTAATTGAGAGAATGGATATAAATCAATTTACTTTTATTTTTCTGTTACATATTTCGTCCCAATCTTCAAATTAGAATAGTTTTTAGTAAATTGGAAAACACCCTATTGGCGGTCTTATCGCCAAAAGCGATTTGAAGACAACCTTTGGACGGATTTAAAGGGAGACGAAGAAACCATTCATAAAATGATCGGATTACATAAAAGACCATGCAGAATAATGTCCAAAACGGCGTTTTGGGAATGCAGTCAGGGGTCTACTCTTTAAGCATGATATTCGTAGTTTCGGCTGAAGTTACTAGCGTTTCCTATTCCGCATCACTTACGGTCATAAAATTAGTTAGGGGCCTGAACTAAGAATGAATGACAATAGTATTTGACAGGTGTCCTTAATTTCGATTTGTTTTTGCTCGGCGGAAAAATCTAATTAATCTGTACTAGGGTTAATTCCAGCCCGTATTTTCGTTCGAGAGTAGGCCCGCAGAGGTAAAAGAATAGTGTTGACTTTACTATCCCTACACATTGAAACGGTGAAGGAAAACATCTTGAGGAAACCGGCATATCCTAGAACCAAAAATTCGAAGATATGTGTCATCTACCAACCCGCACTGAGCCCGCGTGGTGGATTACGGCCCACTCCCTCTCACAGAGAGGAGGCCTGTGTCCCAGCAGTGGGAATGATAGAGGCTGATTATGATGATGACAAATTGGAACTACCGAACAAAATCATTAACGATTGTTGACGTAGTTTTTCGCATTTGTAGTGTAACAAATCTGTCTGTACTCTGTACGCACTTGACAGACACAATCTGTGATCTATAAATGCTTCACCAGCAGTGTTGTAACGGAAGCTGCATTACAATTGCAAATGATGGTCGTTATGCCTTTGTTTCTGCACAATTATACAATGATTTACATCTGTGTTATCATTAAATAGGCCCAGTATATCTTGAACCGCGTAATCAGAACTAAACGGTTTTTTTTGTTGTTGTAAATTATGGCTTACCTACTAGCTTTTGCCTTTGCTTTTAGGTCAAAAATTATGTCACGGGAACGTACGACCGGGATAAAAAGTATCCTATGTGTTAATTTATGTTATAAACTATCTGTGGGTAAAATTTCATTCAAATCTGTTCAGCTGCTTTTGCGTGAAAGAGTAACAAATATCCATCCATTCTCACAAACTTTAACATTTATAATTATTAGTAGGATTATAGCTTTTGAGGGGTTTGTGGTTAAGTTATCACAGGCGCATGATTCGATCGACCGGGTTAAGGCCATGTTAACTTTAAATAGTGTCGTTATGAACAATAATAGTTCTTATTGCAATCCGATACGGGTTAAAATCTGTTGTAATAAATTCGAGTAATAAATGAGCAAGCTTATGTCGTAAAATGCAAATAAAATCGTATAAAATTAGATATTAACGATTTACTAATAAATAATCTATCACTGAATGCAGTTTGGCATTTGAAATTTTATGTTATATTTTTGATTATAATTGACATTGAAGGGATAAACTGGATGACTTTGATGATTTTTGATTAAAGTACTTATGTTTAATTCTGTTTTGAGTTCGATCACTGTATGCAAAAAAGACTCGAAAATATCATATATTTTTATGGTTTACAGTTAAAGAGAATACACTGCTTTAAAAAACCACTTTTCTGATCGATTTCAAGAAATCTCCACCTTAAGCTACACTCGCCGCGGTTGGTCCAGGGATGAGTGAGTGCAACCTTCTTTGCATGCCAAACCCCTCCGTGACTCTGAAAGCACATTGACCCGTTGGTCCTGCTAGCCGTCATTCTTGAATCTTTGACAGTCGTTACGGGTCCTCAGAAGTCTGAATGTAAAGCAACCAGTCCTACCCAGGGGTATCGTGTTACCCATTAACTGGGCTGTGCTGGTCATATACGTAGTTTGTATATACAGTATTGATCAATCATGTCAGCAAAAATCAAGCAGATGCTGCTGAATACCAGTATTTTACATATCCCCCCCATGGTCGGCTTCCAGTCTAACCAGGTGCTTCTGCTCCATTGGAAGCCGACCCCAATATAGTTGGGAACGACTAGGCAACTTGATTTTGATTGACATGATCGGTCAACATATACTAGCCATCATAGACGATGAACAGGTGTCACATGACGTCACAATTGCAGTAGTTATTGTACTGCATGAACAATGATGATGGATTATACATATGTTATTATAATAAATAACAGGAAACCATTGTTATGTGATTTGTTTACTTTAATAATATGTTACCTGTGAAGCGAGGCACGTGGAGACAAAGTGGGCCCTGTAATTGGGAATAATGTTTGCATCTTCGTATGCTGTTTTTTTTTTGCCATCTGTTATTGATTCTTTACAACTCAGCATAATCGCACTATATTGTGTCCATTGTTGGAACTCGCCTCATGAGAGGCTTAAGAAGGGGCTTGGGAGGACCCAAGCCCCTTCTTAAGCCTCTCATACCGCAATAACTTTGATTAATGTGGATTAATAGCTGCTTCGTCTAACATAGCTAAACACTGATTCGTCAATAGACACGTTAGAAAATATATACAGACAAACGGAACCACACGGCGAAACTTGTGAAGGCCGCAAGCATCCGCTGAATGCAGGAAGCACAGAACCGGTCCAAGTGTCGGAGCTTAGGGGAGGCCTAAGTCCAGCAGTGGACGTCTTTCGGCTGATATGATGGTGATGATGAACATAGAACCTCCCCCTTTGTTTGAAGTCTGTTATACAGGAAGATGCTCACTTAAATACATAGGTATATAAGTAGGTACAGATCAACTAATTTAAAACTGCTCGCCCCTCCACTGCTTGTTGCACACACAGTTGATCTTGTTTCATAGAACTTAAAAAGAGAGATCGCCTCTTGATGATTCGGTATAATAAATTATTTTCAAAATTTAAAGTGACACAAAACACGTAGGTATAGTATGTTTACATAATAAGATTAAACTGAAAGTCGGCTTACAAAATATTACAATTTCTAGTCTGCTTTCGGCTAAAAGGCTGTGCTAAATATTTAATACAAGAAAAGCAACCATTAGGCAGAGAACAGGCGTCAGACAACTAGCCTGCAGACTTAGCTAACAATGTAGACCCATTTTAAGAATTCTTTTGTGCTATGTTTTATATACGTTGTTGCTGTTTCTGTCCTTGTAGATAGACCATTTGGAAATGAACAATACAAAATATGAGTGCAATAGGCTTAAAGTTTTCTATAATATAATAATAAAGATATATTTTCGTTATACGTCTTGTTCCTTATCTTTATAACACTATCTTTGTTAGTACCCAGTACTTTCAAATTTTTATTATGTAAGTACGTATATTCGAACCCAAACAGGCGCTTTACTTTGTGTAAATTATTTCATCACCACTGCTCTCAAACCGGTGAAGGAAAACATCGTGAGGAAACCGGCATGTCCTAGAGCCAAAAATTCGAAGACATGTGACATCTACCAACCCGCAATGGGCCCCACACCCTCTCACAGAGAGTAGGCCTTGGACCCAGCAGTGGGAATATTATATTCTGATTATGTTATGTATGTACGCACAAAAACATTTATTGGTAGATATGATGTGCAGAGACCGATATCTATTGCGGTAATTTATTTAACTTAATCATATTTAGATATTGATACCATTCTCATCTTATAGCTCTTGGGATACAGGAACTCCTAGTACAAGAGCCAAAGCTACACTGATGTTTGTGACTTGAAGTGAAAATAAATAAATTATAATCTTCATAATTATATATTTTTAATTTACTTTCTGCATACAGGGCTAAAAAGCAGCTGTTCCTTACATTTATGTTCGTATAAATTCAATTCAATTAAAATTCATTTATTTCAGGTTTTTAACACATATAAAATTAAAAAGGAATTTTACAATTGCCGTGCTTGCAATAAAAATGTTACATACTATTACTTACAGATTAATAGACATACAAAATAATTACGGAAATTTAAACTGAATTTAGAATTAAAAGTAAAATACGAAATGGTTAAAAATGTAAAAAAAATGTCACAATTTGTCCAAAGAAAATTTACCAAAGTCAAAGATTTATACATACCTATGTACGAGTATATGTGCAGGCGCTGGCATGCAGCTGCAACCATCTCCGCAAGAAAGGAGAATCCCACCGTTCGGACAACACGCTCAGGATCCCGGATGACCTCTTAAGAGGCTGTTGGTGTTTTTTCAATAACCCTGTATATTTTTCTAATCGACACGAGATGGCAAAAACAAAATGTTTGGTCCAAAATTCAGCAACGCGAATACCAATCAATTAAATCTTGTTTGCGGAGTTTCGCTAGCTAACTTAATTTCACCCTGTATAGATCTTTTCTGTGGCAGACACCAAATAACCTATTTTTCTTTGTTTATGGTCTAGTGTTTTATAGTTTTACACTCAACGTAAGATAGTGCGAAACCGGTGTGAACGCCTGTCGTTATTTATCGAGCACAATTTCAGTCTCTATTTATTTATTGCTTAGAAATTTTCTCACTGAAAAAGAAAATCACATACTGTACCTACGTTGAATCTAAGTATTTTGTATTCTGTAGATTGGCGATGCCAATTTAACACGATGATAATGCCACGAAAGCATTTAGCATACATAGTTAAGTTGTACTTTCGCTGAGGTACCTTTGTGTTAAAATACTTAGGTAGTAATCATAAGTCCGTTCCGTGTTGTGCCGGACGTAAAGAATAGCACCATCCCATTTCTTCCCGTGGAAGTGTAGAAGGCGACTAAGGGACTTACTAGAGAATGGGCAGCAGCGTTCTCTATGCATTTTACTACCATTCTGCAATCGCCAACCCGCCTGCCAAGCGAGGCGATTATGGCAAAACCCCCCAAATTGGGGAGGCCTATTTCCAGCAGTGGACGGAGTTCTTCCGGCTGAAATGATGATGATGGACCCTTCAATCAATAAACGTTGTTAAAAGTTATGTAATTATTAACGACTATTTAACCACACATTTTTGTCGTTCAAACAAATCTTAACTACCGGTAAACGCCCTTACAGCTAAATATTTGCGCTTGCGTCGGATCTATATGGATCGACTTGGCAGCTGTCAGGGCTTTTACCTGTTAATCAACGTTTATAAATAAACTTATTACTTTACGTAACATCACACCTGAATGCCCCAAATGATTAGGCAGAGATGTAGGTACTCTAACTAAGGTACACACCCACATTTCGCCAGTTTTGTTTAGGATCCGTGTAATAAAGGGCGAGCCTATTGCCATCAACTGGGCATTAATCCAGACTCCGGGGTGCTACTGAGAAATTAAAGAGGGAAAAATCCAATAACACATTGTCCGACCTGGGAATGAAACCCAGGACATCATGTTCAACACAGCAGTAGCGCTTGCGACCACTAAACCATCGAAGCAGTTAATTTCTTAACTTTAAATCCTATTTTATCAAGTCTCACGAGAAACACAAAACATTATGTTCGGTCTTTAAGTACAGACGCCAGAACATCAAGCTACCTCAATCTGTCAAATTTCTTTCATAGATTTTCAACTTTATTCCGTAAGTGTAAGGTTCACGTTCAATTGTGAAAATTTGACAGTTTGGGGTAGCTTGATGTGCTGGCGTCTGCACATTATTACAATGTATTCTAGACTCACTTATTTCCAACTTTCCAAGTCCATTGTCGCGCTATCTCAAAACCAACGGCAACTTGACAAGAACACTTAAAATGAGATCCATTGTGCGTCGACTGTAAAACGTATAATGCTTACTTCAAACAAAACAAGCAAGGACCATCTTTTATTTGGTATCAGCAAAAAGTTGCGTCATTAAAGTTACTGAGTACCTAGCTCATTTGAGTGTGAAGGAATGATAACCAGAATCAGAGATGCTCAACCTTTTGTACTTAAGCCGTATAATGTAGGTAGTCTTTAGTGCTTGCCTACGCGAATTACGACCTTTTCATGTTCTAATAAGGTTGGTTTTATATGTGTCGAATCCGCTGTCTTACAAAACAGCTCCGTTATGTTTAACAGCTGAACGAATTTTACGATATTCTATGATGGCTATGACTGTGTGAGATCGATTTAATTTGGCTTTTCCAAAAAAATGACAATCGGAATTAGGCACATCTGAGGAAGACCTCAGATGTGCCTAATTCCGATTGTCATTTTTCATCTGGGAAAATGATCTTTCTTGTCAACGAACCACAGGCCTAGCTAGCCTAAATGTAACTAGTATTTCATCCATCTGAGATATAACTTTACCAAGAATACGTTTTGAATAAACTCGTCGAAATTAATTCAAGACGTTTAAAGATTTTCTTTTTAACTAGATTTGCGTGTAAGAATTACCTGCACACTCAAAGACGCTTCACAAAAATAAATACTTTTTTAAAATAAATAATGGAAAAAATACATAGGTCAAACACGTCAAGCTACACATTTCCAGTATAAGCTGATCTCGCATTGTGTAGGATTTCCGTTCAATACGAGGTCAGCGTAAACTGGAAATGTATAGCTTGATGTGAAGCCGTGTGTACGAGTAGAAATTAACGTTCATCTGCTCATTTCATTTATAGATAATTTGAAAAGCGAGTAAAAGATTTCGAATTCCGAAATCCAACATTGTTGGATCGATTCACTAGTTAACGAATTTATTTTTTAGATTTATTTGTGTTCAGCCAAATCGCAGTTTGAGTATCACCGACCCAAGCTATGCGTCAGATTGACCTACCTTACCAGTGATAAACCAACTGACTCGATACGATCTGACCGTGGTTGTAAATCAACCAACTTGGTGCTCCAGTCCAGCTAGTGGACGATTTAATTTCCTGAAACTAACGTATTGGGAATTTATGTTTTCGGTCGGTCTAGCATATTTAGTTTTTCTACAGCTGATGTATATTGAGGGTAGTTTGGTAACGAAATGTGATGCGAATGAGAGAGCAATAGTGGCCCAGTGGTAAAGATCGTGATGTACGAGTTGTAGGTCGCAGGTTCGAACCCAGATAGACGCTTTACTTTTGTAAATTATTTCATCACCACTGCTCTCAAAACGGTGAAAGAAAACATTGTTAGGAAACGTCATGTTCTAGAGCCAAAAAATCAACGACGTGTGACATCTACCTGCCCGCATTGGGCCCGCGTGGTAGATTATACGGCTCATTCCCTCTCACCGAGAGGAGGCCTGTGTCCCAGCAGTGGGAACGTTATAGGCCGATTAGGTATGCATATGTTATGGCAACCGTTGCCACCACTAGACAACATTCTCAGAAGACCAACGAGAGAAAAGTAGTCTTTCTAACTGACACAAAAATTCTCACTTTCACGCCACCTCTCTATATTATGCAAAATAACACATACAAAGTTTTAGTGTTTCTTAATTAATAAATTCTTTTTTTTTTTTCCTTTTCCAAATCTTAATTGTGATGTGGAAGTCTGGAACAAATGACTTCAATATATTTTTTGTGGGGCGTTGATAGTCGCGCTACAGTATTTTATTCACTTTTGCGGCCATCTTCGTGTCTTTTATTTTATTAATTTTATTTATTTTTCTAAGTTTGCAAATCAAACTGCCTAGCCTTTTCCCTGCTGTGTTGAAATCGGTTTTAGGCTAAATGGATGCAGCTGAATATACCAATATTTTACATGGAGCGACTGCCTATCTGACCTCCACAACCCAATCACTGGGTAAAGACTGGTTGTCAGACTTTCGGGCTTCTGACGACTAGTAACGACTGTCAAAGATCCACGAAAGACAGCCGGAACCAACAGATCAACGTGCTTTCCGAGGCACAAAGAGGTCTTGGTATGAAAAGATGGTCACCCATCCACGAACCAACCGCGGGAAGCGTAGCTTAACCTGATCGATCGACCCGTGTGGCTGTCATTACTTAGCCACAAACCTCCTATTGTGATAAACATTTATTGAAATTTATGAATCGATTTAAAATAATAGAATGCATAATTTATTACCTGTGGTCACATTCATATTCGAGCCTGACACACATTGTTGTGGGTCAAGTCCACTCCACAATCTACTTCTAACTTGCTTTGTTGTTTTTATAAAATCTGTGCATGCAGTAAGCAATAACGCTTCAAGAGCTGAAAAATGTTGCACATACAAGAAAATGCTCTTAAAAATAAGATCACTTCTTTAAGAGCATTCTCCCGTAGGTGCAATGATTGAGGTAGCAGATGTCCATCACGTCCTATCTCAAATTACCACCCTAAATTTCAGTCTAGACTAGAAATAAGATCTTTTCGGTCCATTACTTTTCCGCGCTGAGACAAAACTATTTAATTTTTAGGTGGATGAAGGGATTTCTGAAGGCTGAGCCAAGTAAAGAAAGCTAGGATATTGCCTTCAATTTATCTATTACGTGTTGGCTCAGATAAACTGTTTATGATTCTCCTTAGATAACCGGTGGAAGATAATAGCAGAAGAGGGGACGATATCATACCCTCTTCTGTTTTTATCTTCTTTCTCATGTTGTATACAGAATGAGTTTTTAACTAGTGCGCACACTGTAACCATGAATTCATTAAGTCATTTTAAAAAGTTTTTATTTTATAATTTTTTGTGGCTATAATCTACTAATTACTACATGCTTAATTTTTGATTTAATACACAACTCAGTATTTAAATCTGTGAGTAAACAATCAATCACCCCTGTTTTCTTACCCTTAGGATTGAAATTTTTCTTCGAAATTTGTATGGGACCAACTTCGAGGTATACCCTTTCCAATAAAAGAAGAATTATCAAAATCGGACTACTCTGGAAAAAGTTATGCGTGGACATACATAAAAAAAAAAAAATTATACGCGTCGAATTGAGTAACCTCCTCCGTTTTTTCGTCGGTTCAAAAATACATATTTTTTACTAAATACTATAAGTATACAAAGGAAAATCTTTTTTATTATGTTTTTTTCTTTTCAGGTAAGTCGAGTGATACTTTTCTACACTATTTTGAACCATTTACTGCGCCACGACTATCATTGTAAGTAGCTCTTAATTATTATATTTTAACCTTCTTCACATCCACAGCCAAACTTCTCCCCCAGCTGGGCACAGCTGGGCAAACGCCTCAATAAACCCAAACAACAAAGTAGCTTTACTTTGTGTAAATTATGTACCTAATCACCACTGCTCTCAAAACAGTGAAGGAATACATCGTGATGAAACTGGCATGTCCTAGAACCAAGAAGACGTGTGCCATCTACCAACCCACACTGACCCCAAGTGGTGGATTACGGCCCACTCCCTCTGAAGAGAGAGGAGGCCTGTGTTCCAGCAGTTGGAGCCTTATAGGCTGATAGTACAGACGCCAGCACATCAAGCTACCCCATTCTGTCAAATTTCTTTGACAGATTTTCATCTTTATCAGATAAACATAAGGTTTATTTTCAATTGGGAAAATTTGCCAGTATGGGGTAGCTTGAAGTGCTGGCGTCTGTACTATACAATTATTTAAAAAAAATATTATAAATGAATCCATCATTTATTTTGGTCACATTCACGTTCACGTTGAACCTGCCCCACGTTGTTGATTCGCTATTATAATATACGTAATTCCTTTGATATTCTTACTACGTTTTATTTTATTTACCTGCTAACACAATATTAAATCCAACCAGCCAAGAAACAAGATCGAAAATGCTTTGTCAGCGACAGATTTCAATGTATTTGCTTTTATTCTGTTTGGACCTTAACTCCTTGTCCCTTGAGTCTTTATGACATCTGTCATCTTATAGAATCGATAGTTTTATCCCGTATTGCCGTGAATTGAAGGATGTTCAAAAACATCCTTCAATTCAAGCCTTTCTAGTCTTTTCAAGACAGATTTTTCAGCTCTTTAAATAAGTATTGAAATGAAAAAGGACACAATTTCTAACATAAACTTTTCTGTATTTGTTCGTTTTCATAGTGATAAAACAATGATTATACGGTAAAAATACTCGATAATACGTACATCTTTTAAAATAAATGCTTAACTGTATGTACAGACGCCAGCCCATTAAATTACCTCAAACTGTCAAATTTTCCTAACTGAACATGAACCATAAGTATTTGGAATAAAGTTGAAAATCTATCAAAGAAATTTGACAATTTGGAGTAGCTTGATGTGCTGGCCTCTGTACTTCATAAAGTGTAGTTGACATCGCTCCGATTTCTAGTACAGTATTTTGATTTCACGAAACGACTCACACTTTAAAAAAGTTCTAAAATCCAGTGAGTCCATG
The DNA here is from genome assembly GCA_949987655.1 of Polymixis flavicincta. Lineage (NCBI taxonomy): Eukaryota > Metazoa > Arthropoda > Insecta > Lepidoptera > Noctuidae > Polymixis > Polymixis flavicincta. The sequence goes on from OX465187.1 coordinate 5,730,968, forward strand.
CAAATTACAGTCGATCTTCACCTCATTACAGGACTTAGGTGGAGTGAATTTGAATTGAGCTATCAATAGTGTCAATCTCTTGTATTAGTGAGTTGAGCTGCACGATGGTTGACAATTGCGTTCCCTGACTGAACATGTCCATTCAATCTGTGTGGTTCTTTCCTCAAAAGACGCATTTCAAACACCAATCCACATGGTCTTCACATAATCTAAAATTATGTATGGACTTTTAAAGAGACTGTGTGACCTTTGAGTTCATTTCGGGCTTTCTTCTAAGAGTGGTCAGTTAGGAAACGCCGACCTCACTTAGTTTTTAAAATATGATTGACCTGTAAAAGTATTTGTGCAAACGTTCTTAATAACAATTTAATGTATTAAACAATAAAATATCTAAATTGATTGAATACTCAAAGTGTTTGATGCAGTGACATTATTGAGTCATTATCACAATGCTATAATATCTTTAAAATTACTATCATGTTACCTTATCTTCACTCACATAAAATGCATTAAAAGTCTTGAAAAATACTTGATACAGTTATCGCGTTTAGCGTGGTATTAGCGCTGATTGACCCACCTATATTTCCTAGAGTTTTGAAGTGAAAACTTCTATAGGCGCGTGGGCCATTTTTTGAGAAGGGAAAAATAATTGAACTCGCGACACTGTTACCGTAACCGACACCTCTGTATATACGTATTTACAATTAGTATTTTTTAAGATGGAAAAAAAAACAATTGAAGTCGCGACCCTGTTACCGTTACCGAAACCTCTGCATATACTCGTATGTATGTATTTACAATTAGTTCGTATAAGTTTTCACTTCTGTCGGTAATCCCGGAGTGCCACTGTTTTTTTTTGGAGTCTACCCATTATGAATCAATTTTTATTTAAGGCCCGTGATATGGAAATTTTATGAGGAGTGAAATGAAAAAGTATGTATGAATCTATATTTACATTCTCCTGTCCTTATCCCAATTTATTTGTGGTCGGCGTAACATGTCTTTTTCTCACACACTTCTGTATTAGTCGTCATATCCGTAATCACACCCTTTTTAACCATATCATCATTCACACAGTCCATACATCGTTTCTTTGGTCCCACTACTCTTCCATAGACATTCATACTCAAAACTTTCCTCACGACATTTTCCTCAATCCTCTTTGTCACATGCCCATACCAAGACAACCGATTTTCTACACAACTTTTCAGTTATCGGGGCCACTTTCAGACTTTTTTTAATGTGCTCATTTCTTATTCTATTCATTCGTGTAACACCAATCATTAACATTCTAATCTCAGCTGCATGCAATTGCCTTCCATTTATCCCTTTTGTGGGCCACATTCTGACCCATACAAGACAGCAGGTCTAACCATGGTAAGTATGTATATAACATTTAAATCAGGAGTAAGCTCAAGTCATGCGTCGGAGTTGACGCACACAAATACACTTTTTTTATTTAAAAAGCTGAAATAAAGTCTGTTAATGGCCGGAATCAATTTCTATCGTGATTATCAACATGTTCCAATGACTAAAAACCCATTTATAGTTTATTTACTGGGTTCCTGTGGAGAGATATTAGGGAAAGGGCAATAGCCTTTTTTGCCATGCTAAAACGCGATAACTATAGGTTTCAATTTGATTAAATATTTGCATTTCATTTTTCATTTACTACTTGCATACCTAAGGCCTAACACACATTGAGAGGATGATATATGTGGACGTTTTACGATATAAAAAAAGACATGCACCACAATACACTCACATTTGCCAAAAGTACAAAGAAAACAACTTAAAAGTAAATTTCAAGACAAAATTTTGGATAAATTGTATTGATTTTCGGAATTTTTTCAATGTTGCTGATATATTGTTAGAACTTATACAGGGTGTCCCGTAAATAATGGATCAAACGTAACGGGTAGGTAGCTTACCTCATTTCCAACAACTAATTTGAACAGTAAAAAAAAAAACCGATAAGGTAACCAAGATATTTTTTTTTTTTCGATTTTTACTATTTTCTGTACCAGCATTCAGTGGTATCTTATAACATTAGTAAACTATTCAGAAATGTTTGACAAAAATCACACCTAAATATCAGCAGCAACAGCATTAAAAACACTGAATGCTGGTACAGAAAATAGTAAAAATCTAAAAAAAAAATATCTTGGTTACCTTATCGGTTTTTTTTTTACTGTTCAAATTAGTTGTTGGAAATGAGGTAAGCTACCTACCCGTTACGTTTGATCCATTATTTACGGGACACCCTGTATGTCTATTAAATGTCCGCACCTCTTCCCCTTTATGCGAATTTGTCTTATAACATATTTTTTATTCAATACTATTAAGCAAAAAAAGAATCTCAAGTATTTTGGCTGAAATTAGCCCAGTGTTGAACACATGCATTCGGTTACAACATTAATTAAAATAAGTAGTTTAAATCTAATAAAAAATAAACATCTCAAAAAAGAATAACATTGCCCAAAGCGTACATTAGCTTTAAACTTATTAAAACAAACGAACAAACAATTGACATAGCATTACAAAGAAGATACAGCTTAAAGTGGCACTAGAAGAACTCGGTTTCGCAGGAGCAACATAATACTTAGAATAGATTTCCCCCCAGAATGTGGTCCTTTGTACGTGGGGGTTGAATCTGGGCTCTTCGACGTAGATCGGGGTGTTGTTGATGGTGGAGGCACTGCTACCACCATAGTAGAGGTAGTTGGTGGTATCTTTGGTGACGGGTGCCCAGGCGGCAGATCTGGTGACGTTAAGTGTTCCATTGGTCCTGGAAAGAGGTAAGAAAACGATATGGTTGAAGTAGTGGTAGAAAAGTTCTGAAGTGTCGGTATTATAATTTAGACATATGACATCTGCAACTGCAATCCCCGAAGCAGTGGTGTACTTATGGTAAACCCAAATTTTGTCAGTTATGTTAAGTCCCATGTAATAGAAGGCTGCGGCCTACAAATCAGTCCTCGGACTGCTACTGAAAAATTCCAGATGGATTAGCCAATCACACATTCTGTTTTAATTAACTAGCGTACGTTTAGATGTACATTTAAGAACAAGATAACAGTCGACATAATTATAATGTTGGAGATGGAGAATAGAATATTGCGATTGCTGACTTCAGATTCCTCGAATTAAAAACCAACTACCTAGTAATAGCAACTGTATTCCCTGAAGGGATAGGCAACACCTTAAGGTAATATGGGGCGATGGAAATAGACTTACTCTAATAAACTTATTTGTCAGTATGAAAACATAAAATGTAAATCTCACCAGTTATAAGCGAAAGCGCTGAACCGCCCCACAAGCGATTTGCTGACAACTTGATCTTCAGGGCGTAAATCATCATCAAACACATAGTTCAAGAAGGCTCCGTGAGAGGCACCACTCAAAGGGATCTGGTTGTGAATCCAATGCATGTTATTAGTCCCTAAATACGCAAACTCCAATAATCTGACCTCACCCTTAGATGTCAAAGCTCTCTCTTTAGCTGTTTTGATAGTCGAGAGGAGCACAAGGGTATCGCCTTGAAATTCTAAGTAGTCTTCAATAAGAGCCATGTTGATGGAACCATTGCCGAAGTAGAAGTCACGGATGCTTACTGCCACAGCTGTCTTATTATTCCCCGGTTTCAAATCTACCGGAAGAAAACTTGTAAAGTTTGTTTGCATGAAGGTCAGCCAATTTCCAAAGTCTGCCTCGTCTGCCCTCATTGTGCCTTCCCTGTTGGTATATCCGTATATGACCGGAATCTGGGCGTATTTGCCTGATCTTAGAGCATCGATAGGAGCTTCACTCAGAACTGTGTCATTAGACTTCAATTTAGAATTCTCGAGGCATGGTGCAAACAGTGGTGTATTGTTGACGAACTTGAATTCATTCAACGCAGTATTCAAAACGTTAATATCAGTTTCGATTAGATTTCTTGCTAGTTTCGTTGGATTCTGGCCTTCGTATCCAAGTTTATTTCCCAAACGGTCCGCGTACCCAATAGGGTCGTAGGCTACGGCCCATGGAGCTAAACTAGAACCACTGAGAACAATAGCTTTGTGCGCTAAGTTTTCAATTTGTGGTGAAAGAGTCAGCAAATCGACCATGGCTGCTCCTGATGCGTGACCCATTAGAATAACATTGTTGCGGTCTCCTCCGAAGTTGCCAATATTGTCTTTTATCCATCTCAATCCTTGGATGACGTCTTTCAAGCCAGCATTGCCCGGTGCTTCCGGAACGCCCAAGCATAGGAATCCGAAGATGGAAAGCCTAAAATTCAGTGAAACGAAAACCACTTTTTGTTCCATCAACCTTCGGGCAGAGATAGCTTGAGTATTGGAGGTGGTGTATTCATCTGCGTTGAGCCACACTACGACTGGTTTCGGGACGGTGGTGTTTTTGGTGAAGATGTTCAGGGTCAGGCAATTCTCAACCCCGACGAGTCCCCGAGATGTGGGCTGGGCGCAGAAGATGCTGCTGTCAACAGCACTGAGTACTTCGTAGCGAGAAGGTGGAATCGGCGCCTGGAAAATATTTAAAGCACAATTTAAACTTTGAACGAGATAAGGCTAAGGCGTGACCGCCATTTTATAGATAAGCATCGCAAACAACTTTCTTACAGAGACGATAAAGTATGGCCCTTTCCTTGTAGAAGTTTTATCAATTTCTGTATGTCTACTTTACTATATGTATAGGTTATGTAGAAAACAAACATAATATGAACACTTTTTCGACGGATATTATCAGTTATTGCCAGTTGTTTAGAATTGTCACCTTTTAAGTAAACTGCTGTATCGATTTTCATTCAAACAAAGTGTTTTGTAAATTTTACCGATGCCGCGATAAAAGGTATTGTATTTGAGTTTTCCGTACTTACTACATACCTACTTACTGTAAATGTTATAATGTTGATGGGAAAAAAATGAATTGTTCTTCTCGTATAGATGATTCCGATAATTATAATATTATTGACACTTTGCCAGCTTCTTCGTCCGCTTATACCCGTGAGAAAATCTAAATATCCTTATTTCTTATTTACATCATATAGGGAATATATTAACAGCAGAGGTTTTTGTGCAAAAAGCTTCCTGGGTTCAAGAGTTAGCTAGTTTTTAATGGGCATTGATGAGTCAGTCAGTCAGTCAGGACATTTGTAATTTATTTAATATGTATTGATTATACGGACATACGAGTAACTCAACCACAATGATAGCCATGGCTTCGCAAAGTTCTTCCATAGAGCAGCAACCTAATGCGTAACACACTATTAATCACAATCTGAATAATTTTGAAGACTAGGTACCGTATTTTTTGGTTGGGAGATCATCAAATAACTTGAGGGCGTGTCAGACTTTTACTGAGTAAAACCCACCCGAGTTCCCTCAGTTGCCTGTGTGCCAGGGGTTACGGTAGTTTATCTATTGCTTCATAATGTGTTCCAAACGTTTAACGTAAATAACACAATAACATCCTCGTATCACAAAGGATAAAAAGCCGCAACAGCTTTTTAAAGTGTGTCCGCTCACTGGCGAAAGGTCTAAGGAAAGACTAAGCCTATGGCGAGGTGGTGCTTCCCTACCAAACCCATTCGTTCCACCTGCTGAAAATCCTGCACACGGACATGAGTTGGCTTGGCTTCACTGGAAGTCTTTAAATAGACTCAGGACTCAGGTAGGCCGAAGTAAAGAGAATCTGCTAAGGATTCACAGATGACTCCACCTTGGAGTGTTAATGTGGTGCTGTCCCACAAACAATGTGGCATTTGATATATTGTCCAGTGTGTCCTGACTCCTGCTGTCTGCACGCTACAGGAGTTGTTAGACGCTGCTGAAAATGCAAAGCTCGGAGCCAAATTATGGGCTGACTGTATTTAGATTGCTATCGACACGCTAAGAGAGAAGAGAATGTTGTGGAACTGTGGAAATAAATGACATCCCTATTGTCAGTGTATGACGCAAATATTCCGCAGGAGCTGCTTTTGCATAATCATTATAATCAGTCTATAACTTTCCCACTGTTGGGACATAGGCCTCCTCTCTGTGTGAGAGAAAGTGGGCCGTTATCACCACGCGTGCCCAGTGCGGGTTGGTGTTTCTTCACGATGTTTTCCTTCACCGTTTTAAGAGCAGTGGTGATTAAATATTATGTTACACAAAGTAAAGCGCGTATCTGGGTTCGAACCTACGACCTACATGTCGTAAGTCGCGTCAGTTACCACTCGGCCACCTCTGCTCTGATATTGCATAATATTAATTGCAAAACCTGATGACAGACATGAATTACTGTTAACATTGTTGACAGACATTACATTGTTCGTTTGGTAGATCGACTTATCTGCCGTGAGTGTTTGATTGAATACCTACCAGATAAAAAATACTGACATTAATATCTGAATCATTAGGTATTTAATGATTGACTAACGGACTAATACCTACCAGACTAAGTAATGTCATCATCATCAAGTTAACGACAGTCATAAATAAAAAAATGGGTTACGGACAACAATTAAGGGGGGAAACCTAGTCGCTGGCTTGTTGAACTCACTGGTGAGCCTGGCTAAAAAGCACGCTGTCTCACCAGGCTTCGTGTCCAACAGAGGTAGTATCAGTGTTGAGCAGTTTGACGCTAGTCTACACGCACAAAGTTATTGAGGGAGATGCCTTCGAAAGATTGGGTTTTATGAAAAAAAAAAACACTACACAAATCAATGACCAATAAAGTTTATTGACCTTTACGAAATTGAACTTTTCCGGTACCGACTTGGTTTTGGAGATTTTAGACTTCTTTTATTACTTAAACACGCCCAAAGTTAGGTCAAATAAGCGAGAAAAACTATTCTTTGTTGGCTCATAACTTTTTAGTATTATTTTAGTATTCTGTTTCCGTACATACAATATTAATAATGAAACAACACCATACTATGTTTTTTTGATTGGACATTGTCGAACAGTGGAGTAATACACTTCTGAAGTTTGTATGACACAAATGTGGACTAGATTCACCTTAAGGACGTCATTTTGTTCCTAAAAGTTAAAATGTCAGCCAGAGAATATAAATTATAATAGGTCTTTACCTATGAAATTGCCGTTTTGTATGAAAAAATTTAAACGAATTTTTTTCATGAATTTTTTATTTGTATTAATCGAAGTAATCACCCATGCAATCAATGCATCTTTGCCATCGCAGTGGCAGTTTATTGATGCCCTTCTTAAAGAAATCAGCTGGACGGGAGGCAACAAATTCTTCAAAGGCATTTTGTACTGCCTCTCGGGTATTAAATTTTTTTCCCGCCAAGAAGTTATCCAAATTCTGGAAAAAGTAGTAGTCTGTAGGCGCAAGGTCTGGTGAGTAGGGCGGATGACGGAGAGCTTCCAACCCCAGTTCTTGCAACTTGGAGACCGTCTGCTGTGCAGTATGAGGTCGCGCGTTGTCGTGCAGGAGCAGCGGAGACGAGCGATTGACCAATGCTGGTTGGAGATGCGCCAGCTTCTCCATCATTGTGTTCAGTTCTTCACAGTACACATCTGCAGTAATGCTCACCCCGTTTGGTAAGAAGCTGTGATGAATCACACCGGCGCTAGACCACCAAACAGTGACCATCACTTTTCTAGGGGTAAGTTTTCGTTTAGCGCATTGTTTAGGTGCTGAACCAGGATCCAACCAACTTGCTGAGCGCTTACGGTTATCAAACAGAATCCATTTTTCATCGCAGGTAACAATGCGGTTCAAAATTCCTTCATTTGTGTGTCTGTTGAGCAGTGCAAGGCACGTCTCGACGCGTACTTCGCGCTGGCGATCATTGAGTACGTGGGGCACCCATTTGTCAAGCTTTTTTACCTTGCCAATTTGACGCAAATGGACCAATATTGTTTTGACGCTAACGTCGAAAGCTGCTGCTAATTCAGCCGTAGATTGTGTATCATCAGCTTCCACAATCGCCTTTAATTCGTCATTGTCGACCAAAGTCTTCGGACGACCGCGAGGTTCATTTTTCAGGTCGAAATTTCCAGAACGGAAGCGAGCAAACCAATAACAGGTGGTGCGTTGGTTTGTAGTGTTAGCTCCGTAAACGTCGTTGATGTTGCGTGCCGCTTGTGCCGCGTTGCTGCCACGACGGTACTCATATTCCATAATTACTCGAATTTTTAACGTATCCATGATGACGAAAAAGATTGAAATGCGATGAAAATGTAACACTAATCAATAAAGAAATGACTACTTTTAGAAAAAAAAATCCATGTTTTTAAAATAAAATTAATTTGAAATTAGAATTCTTAGCCAAACAAAAATTATTTTGATTTGAAATGGCCAGTACTGCAGAACGGCAATTTCATAGGTAAAGACCTAATAGTTGGTACTTGGATACTCAAAAAGTAGCCAGAGGTTTTTTTTTAAGGGTCGGAAATCATCAAATAACTTCTCCTGCTCTGGGTGGAGCACTTTTACTTACTAAAACCCACCCGTGTTCCCTCAGTTGCCTGTGTGCCAGGGGCCACGATATCTCTTTCGAACAACCTCTGCACCCCTGGCAGGCGTCGGCCCTTGTGGACCCCACCAATTGGTGCCGACATCTCATTGAGGCGCGCGTGGAACACAACGCGCTGTCGACCCGGGCTTGGTCCTTACCGGACAGCAACCTACCCATTATTCGCCGTCCGCAAGCCCGCGACTACGGTGCCCGGGAATCAGCCTGGGATTCCCGACGCCCAGGGTGTCTCCTGCGGCGCCTTAGGCCGTGAGGGCGCATAAACTGCCCCTGCCTCACTTGTGCCGCCTCCCTCTTCACGAGCATTACTGCTTCGCAGAAAGAGGTGACGGCTACCCATGCACTCTAGCTCCGTACCATGGCCGGGCCGGACGCGAGAGATTGCCGCCGCCGATCGCTTCCACGAGGACACGGCGGCGGCGGTGCTCCGCCCAAGCCAGGCAGACCTCCATCGTATGCTCCGCCGTGTCCTCGCAGCTAGAGGGTTAACTGTACATTTTTGTTGTAATATTATATAAAATATTTAAGATGTTATTTCCCTGAAAGTAGTTTTTTTATACTAAATGAATCATGCATTATTTTATGTTAAGTACTCAAAAATTATGTCCTTTATTCATTTACATAAATGTTATGATCGATATTTGCTTAATTGCAACTAGTTTTTAACAGTGACTCATTTCAATTCTGGTGTTCACTGAATTTCGCACAAATATTAAGTACTGCTGACAATAATTGTGAAATGTAGTCCAATTCATGTCTTTCCACAGAAGCCCTTTTATTACATTATCGCTATGTTTTTAGATTTATAAACAATAACAAATCATTAACTATCTACCTACTTTTTAATTGTATTAGTATCAAAATTGATTATGCATTTGGCTGTGTGTTAAATTGAAACAACTGATAAATAAATACCTCATTAGTTTATCTAAGTGATTTTTTATTACATTCAGGCGATTTGTCTTAATGGAGAAGTTGATTTAGACAAAGTTAGATTTTATTTTGTCATCCATCATCATATGCCTAGCCTTTTCCCAACTATGTTGGGGTCGGCTTCCAGTCTAACCGGATGCAGCTGAATACTAGTATTTTACATGGAGCGACTGCCAATCTGACCTCCACAACCCAGTTACTGGGTTTTACTATACCCCTTGGTATGACTGGTTGTCAGATTTCGGGATTCTGACGACCCGTAACGACTGTCAAAGATCCATAAATGACAGCCGGGACCAACGGCTTTACGTGCTTTCCGAGGCACGGGTCTTGGCATGTAAGATGGTCACTCATCCACGGAACAACCGCGGCAAGCGTATCTTAACCTGATCGATCAACCCGTGGGGCTCCAGAAGCCAGAATTCTGAGTCCCAGAATTGTAGTTTAAACATTTTAAAAGAGTAACGGTGGAGTTTCTTGCTCATTATTTTCCATACGAAACTACATTTTGGAAGGGGCGACTAGAATCAGAGCAGTAGTGGCCCAGTTGTAATGGCCTTGACTTACGAGTTGTAGGTTCGAACCCAGACAGGCGCTTTAGTTTGTATTAATTATTTCATCACCACTGCTCTCAAAACGGTGAAGGAAAACATCGTGAGGAAACCGACATGGCCTAGAAACAAAAATTTTAAGATATGTGTCATCTACCAATCCGCACTGGGGCCGCGTGGTGAATTACGGCCCACTCCCTCTCACAGAGAGGAGGCCTGTGTCCCAGCAGTGGGAACGCTATAGGCTGATTATGATGTTATGATGACTAGAATCAATTCTATGTAAATGTAAATGTTCAAAAGTGCCTTTTACGTACCTATTTGAAATAAATGCTTTGACTTTGACTTTTATCTAAACGTATAAACATGAGTACAACTATTTCAATCTAATGTCAAGCTCTTCACAACAATTCTTGCCTACTCTCTCTATCATAATTTCACGCAATCCCGACACTGTAATTGCGTTGACACAAATCAAAACTACATTTACTAACATATAGGTAGGCTAGTTACAAACACCTCACTCTCAACAACTCCGCATTGCAATCTGTGCCTTATTACAAAGTTCATAAAGTTTAAAGAAGTAGGTGTGTGATGTTTAATTATCGGAATTGGTATCGAGTTAACGTTCTGGTGCACCAGGAGGTCCTATGGAAACATGCGCGCATACATTCGTGGACATTTGCTTGTGTGTCAATCAATCAACTCAGCATATGACAGTCCACTGCTGGACATAGGCCACTCCCAGGCTGCGCCACAATACCCTTTGCACCGCCTTCCGCATCTAGTCTGTCTTAGCCACCTTCTTGAGGTCGTCGATACATCTAGCTGAGAGGGGGACGTATCACACTACGTTTACCGATACGCGGTCTCTACTCTAGGCCTCACCGGCTCCACGGGCCATCGGTCCTTCGACAGACATGGCCAGCTCATTGCCACCACGTCAACTTGCTTACTTTCTTACAAGCTATGTCGGTAATGCTGTGTATGTAGGTACGGGATAATCCTGGTGTAAAGTGACCCCGTCATATTTGTCGTCATATATATAGAGATTTCGGATTTACAAGGATATATTATAATGTAAAATTCTTATTTTGTATAGGTAAGCATTTGTATGTTTCTTGCTATACAGTATGTCCCTTTCTTCTTGTCAGTTTATATGTGTCAATTTATATGGTTAAAATGAATCAATTAAATACAAGTCAAAGTAAGTCAGTAAAACATATTAATAAAATACATTATTTTGTTGTATATCTAATGATAAACCAAAATTAATGAATCTATGAGTTGACATTGATTACCAGTCTTCCTCGAACCCTATTTTATCCTTAGTAATAATATTATAACGTATGTATATTCGAGTAATAAGTAATATTAACCAATAGATATCTCTAATATACGGTAAGGTATACGATAAGGTATTACGAGTACTTTATGTAATAAGTATTGAAGGTAATTTATATCTTCACCTTACTAATGAGATTCTCCTCGTTACAGGAATGTAGAGTCTATTAGCTAAATTGTGAGTCTAAAATCTGAAGATTTTGTTTGTTTAAACGCGCTAATCTCTGGAACTATCAGTTTGCGCTTTTGCATTTGATAGCCAAATTCTGGAGGAAGGTCATAAGTTTTTTAACATCAAGCTATCACTTTTAGAAGCTGATGAAAAAGAAAAAAGGTAGAATGAACGCCAAGCGAAAACGAGGCAATAGAACGGGTGGGAGATGGGATGCTACACGGTAAGTCATCATTTCAGCCGAAAGACGTCCGCTGCTGGACATAGGCCTCCCCCAAACTCCATCACTTCGACCGGTTCTGTGCTTCCCGCATCCAGCGGACTCCTGCGGCCCTCACAAGGTCATCGGTCCATCTTGTGGGAGGCCTTCCAACTTTACGTCTTCCGATACGCGGTCGCCACTCCAGAACCTTTCAGCCCCATCGGCCATCTGTTCTCGAACAATGTGCCCTGCCCTCTGCCACTTAAGTTTAGCAATCCTTCGGGCTACGTCGGTTGCCTTGGTTCTCCTGTGGACCTCTTCATTCCTGATTCGATCACGTAAGGAAACTCCAAGCATAGCCCTCTCCATTGTCCTTTGGATGACTTTAAGCCTTCTTATAAGGCCCATTGTGAGCGACCACGTTTCGGTTCTAAATGTCATCACTGGCAACACGCACTGGCGGTAGGTCGGTCGGTCAGAGGCCGATATTTCACGCCGATGAAGCCGCGAGCAGAAGTTTAGTCACATATAAATCGTCTTGACGAATTTTCCTGTGTTTTGTCGTAGTGTCTTATATATCTTAATATCTTTAAACTCACGAAAGTGTAATCAGCATGTTTAAACACTGCTGCCTATCTTCTCGGCATAACACATACATACATAAACTGAAGTCTGCTCCTCATGGGGGTAAGAAAAATTTTGAGCGCGCCTTAATGGGAGGATGTGCGGTCATGGGATCGGCCGCACTTAGTGGTGGGGCTCGCTAGACATGGCAGGCTGATACAGGCCGGAAGTGTGGCCAATGTACAAATATCTTCCGGGCCCCCGACACGTGGTACTAGAAGGAACAGTGGGCCTTAAGTCGGTAGGAGACGACATAACCCTCCGTTCTTCCCAGATGAAGAGGATCCAAGAGGATTTCCTCAAGGACAAAAAAGACAAAACTTCAGAACGCCAACTGCTACGATCTTCACATAACTACTCATTTTGCTTCATTAACGTTCATCGTACGATATTACTAATCATCATCATATCATATATCATATTCTTAACAATATTATAAACGCGAAAATTTGTGTGTATGGATTTATGGATGTTTGATTCTCTTTCACGCAACTCATGTTAGCTTTTTAGTCGGCGTTAATCACAGTTTTAGAGCATATGATTAAAAGAGCGAAGAATATATATATTAAAAACAAAACATCACACATAACATAACATCACGCTTATATTCTCCGAAGGCTTAGGCAGAAGTGCAGCTTAGTACACCCACATTTCTCCAGTTATGTTTAACTCCCATGTAATAGAGGACAAGCGTATTGCCATCAACCGTGCACAAATTCAAAGTCCGGACTACTGAGCAATTTCAGATGGAACAACCAATAACACAGCCCAACCCGTGAATCGAACCCAGAATCTCAAGTTCAGCAGTAGAGCTAGTGACCACTAGACCAAAAAAAAATGAAGGTCAAAAAAAATATGAAAATATTGCATCAGAGATGCTATAAATGAAGGAAGAAGTGAACGTGAAAGATAAAAACAATTGGCGGAAAGCCAAATTACTTGTGACGAGACCCGGCAGAAGAAAAGTCATATAATAGAAAAAGAGTGTTCACACTAGAATAACAAAAGTTGAAACACCAGCAGTTATCAAAACCTTTTAATAAAGTTATTGTCTGTTAATGAGTCACAAAAAAAAAAACATTGCACAACATGCAGTGAGATTTACCAAGATTGGGGGACTTACACTGGTCATCGACTATTTATATAATAATATAATGCTCATATTAACCTAAATCGTTGCAATATATATTTTATCTGAACGGGATTTCACACCTCATATTTTTGACAAAATGGAACAACACAACATGGAGACGTAACGTACTCTAACTAATGTGTAAACAAACATTGAAAATTTACACATTAATTTGCCAAAACCACTTATTTTGAGGCACCAGACTAGGTTTCACTATTCATCCTTCGTTTCCATGCAAATCATAAAGAAGACACTCACTCACTACCTGCCAGTAAAAAGGTCTTGTTTAATTCACTCACCTTAAACCGGTTTGGTCCAGATGTCGGTCCCGCGTATGGTATACCATAGAAAGCATAATAATCTCCATCAGCTACCTTAGAAGCTTCCACAATACCTTCTGTAGTATACACTCGGAAACCATGCGCGTACGCAAGGAAAAACACAAACAATGCGCACACTAACATGGCTACACACACAAAGATATTTTTCTTTTTTCTAAACAAAAGCGCGCGCGCTCGCCTCGATGGCCCGTGAACGAATGACCGGTGTTGCCGATGCGTATTTTTTTATCTACGGCCGGCTGTATCGGTATTATCAGTGCTTGCTTTTATCAATGAGGTCATCGTACAGATTATATAATTTTCTTAGGAGACAGTATAAATATGGAATCGTTGTTTTTTTCGACTTTGTTTGCACGTATAAAGCGATATTTTTCATAATACGTTGCAGTTTATGAGACTACGTCATAAAGTATGATCGTGTGTCATTGAATGGATGGTAGTGTTTGTGTTAATGCGTAGGCGCAGACCGCGCAGAGGTGAAATTAAGAGGTCATTTGAGTATTCTTCTTTGTTATTTGATAGTTACTTTATTAGGAATTCGACGAAGGAAATTAACATCATATCAGCCAGAAAAATAACGAAGCTTCACATGATATCTGAACTACAGAGTGATTGGTGATTGGCGTTTGTTTATCTTAGCGGATGAGTGTTGTTCGGGGGTTACCATGCACGCACTCTCATCATAATATCAGCCTATAATTTTTCCACTGCTGGGACACAAGACTCCTCTCTTTGAGAGGGAGTGGGTCGTAATCCACCACGTGGGCCCTGAGTGGGTTTTTAGATGTCACAGGTCTTCGAATTTTTGGTTCTAGGTCATGCCGGTTTTCTCACGATGTTTTCCTTCGCCGTTTTGAGAGCAGTGATGATGAAATAATTTACACAAAGTAAAGCGCTTGTCTGGGTTCGAAACTACGGCCTACCTACAGGCGAGCGACTTAATGTTTCTAATAATCTTGTTAAATAAACGATTTTTACTTTGACCTTCATCTGCTCAATTTTTTAAATCCTTGACTGTTCATGGCTACAGCTGAAATAATATTTCAATTTTTGAAAAAACACAGAACTGCGTCATATTAACATCAAGTCACGAGTAGGTAAATGTCTACATTTATGTAAAAGTTAACATTATCCAATCTCCATACGTAAACATTATCCATTAGAAATAAGATTCTACGTGGGACAATCAGAAGGTTTTGTGAAAAAAAAATGTTCTATAGGTTAACATATTTAACATTTGAAATTTTATTTTTAACATTTAAATGTTACGGCGACTTTATGTTTAGGCATCCTTTATAAAGCGCCGCCAAAATAAAATAAGTAGAACCAAAGAAGCATCAAACGTTTTAACATTTAGGCTGTTTAAAACCTACGTTCTGCGGGTCTAAAAAGGCCACTTTGGTAGAATCATAATATGATGATATTATGAATCATATAAAAATCGTAAAATGGTCCCAAACTGACAATTCATAATATTTTCTGCTTACAATTCATATCACGCAATTCATATATGTGACAGTTTTGTATGGAGATTCGTAAAATGGTCCACAAATAATGAATTGCTTTATTGAAGTTTAAATGTCAAATAGCAGAATCATAAGAAGTTAGTCAAGAGCAACATCTAACAATTTATATTAAGGATTTTGTGAAGAAATATTAGAATAATGGCCGATTTGGCCCTTTATGAAAATTTCCTTGAGCACGCGCGGGTTATGGAAACCCTTTTATGTCGCTGACGAAGTTTAGCGCTTCGGAAAATGGACCGGACCACGAATTTGTTGGCTTATTTAGGCTAAGTAAAAGTGTGTGTCGCGACCTCGTCCATGAGCTGAAACCTTACTTTAGTACCCGCCGAGATGACTAGTGAACACCATAAGATGCATCAGGTGAGTGTTTCTAATTGTGTAACAATAACCATTTCCGGAGGAAGTATATTCGTTTTCCGCTAACCCAGGCATAACGGAATTCTATCATAACTGGGTTTTTTTTTTTTTTCATAACTGGGTAAGGAAGAATAAATGTATTATACCACCACAATACCTACATTATGAATACTTTGTAAGTTTTTGGTGAGGCAAGCCGCTCTTTCGATGTCTACTATATTTAGAAGGAATAGCTTCCTTCTATAGTTTGTACACGGCCTTTCCCTTTGTTTATGTTTAATGTTTTCTAGTTTTACCAGATAAATAAGTAAGAATTGAAGTGGAGGAGCCTGGGGGAGGCCTATGTCCAGCAGTGGACGTCTTTCGGCTGAAATGATGATGATGAAGTAAGAATTGTAAGTAGGTACATACCCCATACAGTTACCAAACGTTGTTGCTGTCAATAATATATTCTTAATGTTATCTTACAACCCTCATGGGACATGGGCCTTTTTACATGGGCTTTAAACATAACAGGCGAAATGTGGGTGTACCAGAAGCTACACGTCTGCCTAACCCTTCGAGGATAATGTATAGGTGTGATGTTATGTTATCTTACTATACTTTCCCTTCAATTTTATTAGATAGTAGGTATCTATAAATGAGGACAACTAACATTACACGTATTATTAAAATAAAACAATGGGAATAGGATATACATTTTACTAAATCAAATTCTCATCTATTCATAGTACTATTTAAACAAAATAATTAATCAGTATTTTTTTGTCTTTAGGTTTGCGATGCATGGTAAGATTGGTTTTCAGACTTTTGAGCTCCTGACAACTCGTAACTTGTTACTGTCAAAAATATACGGATGACAGCCGGGACCAACGGTCTCGATACGTCATTACGTATCGAGATTCGATCGCAATTCATAGGTGTCCTTGCTTAGTCATTTTAGGGAAGTTGTATATTTAATATAGTTATCATAATCAGGTGACACACAAAGCGACACCAAGTTTTTTTGTGGTAGAGTCATCAAAATTATTTTTAGGGTAGAATAGAATATGATTGATGATCTTTATTATAACGGTCACCCATAGATATAATATACATATAAGTAACTAATCACGGTCGTCGGATATAGCTTTTAGAAATCAATTAATGTTTTCGAATTACATTTAATTTGATAAATGATAAGTCAGTTTTCTATTTATTAAATTATTTTTTATTCGAAAATATTCATCGGTTTTCTTCTAGACTTCCACTATTTCTATACCCTGGTTAATTATCTCTTTTGGTGACCGTTCACCATGCAAATTACAGTTTTCTGGATGCAGTTTTATTTTGTTAAAATCTTCTGATGTCAGGTTCTCTAAGCGGGTTTTCCGATTAAAGCAAATGATACATTGATCATTCCATTAAATTCAACGTCATTTTCTCGAATTTTATACGATTTTAATGTTGGATCAATTTAAAAGAAATTAAGATATTAACTACATAATTATTATGTAGCTAAGGAACCAATATCAAAAGCGGAGTGTCATCGAATCATGTGACACAATATTTAAGCCATCAAGTTGCTGTTCTGAAAATTAGCTTAAAGAATTTTATTTCTCATAAATACTATAACAGTTCACTTAAAATTAGATACAACAGTGTTTACATCTAATTAATTAAAGTTATTTTATTATATTTGCCTCTGCAAGCTTAGCACGAGCGTCGATTTGTCGACCGATTTGTCGACGGAAGAATGGACATGATTATTAACTAAATGATGTACAATAGGCGAAGATAGCTATGTTTTTCTATTAATTATCACAGTTATGCGTTCTAAACGAATGATGATTTTGTAGATAATCGTATATACTTTGTGGCCGTCGAGTAGAAAGTTTGCTGTCGGTGAGATTTTGACAGTTTGGGAAGAAATATTCTTCTGAAATAGTCTACATTTATATGGACCTAGACAAGTATCGTTAGAAACGAAAGACTAAATGACAGATTGTAGAAGGATATCTACGGTGCGATTTCAAAAATGTAGGAACGAAATGTCACTTTGTATTGAAAAAGCACTGTCTATTCTTTGTAGAAATACAAAGCGTCATGCTAAGCCCACTGGTGACGTTACAGGGTAGGTAAATACATGTTTCTTAAGATTCTTTTGAAATATTTTTATACCATCACACTTCTTTAACTTCTCCAGTAAGTTATTGAACATCTGTGCTATCAAAAAATTTTTTTTTGCTGTAATTAGTCCATGCCCGTGCAGTCATTAGTACAAAATTGTTTTATCTTCTTGTGTTATGTTATTGCTTTTTTATGTAGTTGTGTTTGACTGTACGGAATTCGTAATAATTTTTTTAATGAGAATGCTGGTGTAGTATGTATAAAGTTTTGTGAGATTTAGTAGTTTAGTTTTTGTGTGCAAGTTCTTTGTTGGACATAGATAGTTATAATGAAATAATACTTAAATGATTTTGTTTTGTACTCTTTGTAGTGAGTTTAGATTCGATTTAGCGGATGATCCCCCATATCTCAATTATATATTCCAGGTTTGATTTTACTAGAGAGTTATATATTATATTAATTAGTCGTACTTTTTTCGGAACACAGTTTGTAACTTTTCGTAACGCTCCAAATAGTGACATTAATTTTGTTTTGACATGATCGATGTGCAGCTTATAACTGAGTTTGTCATCTACCCACAGTCCGAGATATATTTCGTGAGAAGTCATAAGGGAAAATTCACACATATATAACGTTGGTTCGCGGTTTCACACCAGTTCTTTTTGATTTCTGAATTTATTAGAGTTGGAAAAGGGGTTCGAAATACGAAAACTAGTTCGAATATGTATTATTGGACCAGACATAAACTAGGAATGGCTTACATTTTGAAAGTACCACAACTTCATTACGTTATTCACGTTGCTGAGGGGACTAATTTTTCGAACATATGTAGCAATGGATTAGTTTGCTTCAATATGATACCCACACAGTCAGATCTCGTTTAGTAATAAGACAGAAATGGTTTAGTTTTGTAATACTTACTGCGTTCAAACTCTTAGAATTTCTAACGTAATTAGCATTTCAGCGTAGCTCTCGAGACTGTCGACATATGAGATGTGGATTCAACGAGCTCTAGCTCACGTTAAGAGCCTGATAAATATCTGAAGAGCCTCTCAATAGGCTAGGGTTGAAGACGAGATGGGAAGCACGGCATCTACTATAACTTTTCATTTATTGGGTATTAGATGTAACAGTCATCATTTCAACTGAAAGAGGTCCACTGCTGGATATAAGCCTCCCCCAAAAGGGGGGTTTTGCCATAATCGTCACGTTTGGCAGGTGGGTTGGCGATCGCAGTAAGGTAGTAAAATGCATAGAGAACGCTGCTGCCCATTCTCTAGTAAGTCCCTTAGTCGCCTTCTACGACACCTACGGGAAGAAATGGGATGTAGCACCATCCAATCATTCTTTTGCCTCCGGCACCACACGGATGTAACAGAAGTATTATTGTAATTTATTACAATGATTGTCTTACTAAAGTGTATTGCCCAGTGACTCGGTTCTGGAGGTTACATAGGCAGTCGCTCCCTGTAAAATACTGGTACGCACGGCTACACATCAAGCTATACATTTCCAGTTTACGCTTATCTCGCACTGTATGGAAATCCTATATAATGCGAGATCAGCTTGAAGAACGTGTTAGTTTATATTTGTATGTATGTATACTATGTATAGGCCCATAAAAAATTATCTTATACCAAGGTATTTTTGAAAAATTGGTACTAAACAGAAATCTTGCTTTAACTAAACTTACAAATCATTAAGAACCTACAGCTCGTCCAGTTTGTAAATAAAGTACAATGTTACCATTACAATTCCCTATTTCAAACCGTTAAACACAAATCAATCTGACCTGACTATAAAGTGCGCCTTCGTGCTTGCATTATAACCCGTGATTTGTTGTAAATCTGACAACCCTTTTGGTGGTGCTAGGTAGGTAGGCAATATACAGGATAAGTTTTTAACCAGTGCGCAAACTTAAACCATGAATTCAGCATATCATTCTAAACCCCGTCTAGAATGATATGCTGAATTTATAGTTAAAGTTTGCGCACTGGTTAAAAACGTATCCTGTAGGATTATTCCAAGACAAACCGAATTGGGTTACTGCATTAAGTTTACTTAATGCAGTAACCCAATTCGGTGTTTGTTCGGGTTCGGTGTGTATAGCTTAATAGGCGGGGTAGATTTTTGATCCAGTATAGTCAGCGGGTAATTGCGTGTACAATATCAGTAGCAATAGATTTTATTTTGACAGGTCAACAACATTAATTGCATTGTTTACGTTGTTGAGCAGATACATTTTCGAAAATATGAAGCAATAGATTATAATCCTTTTTTTAGGGTGGGTAATCATCAAATAACTTCTCCCGCTCTGGGTGCTTACTCTCGAATATAATTCCGATAGATCGACATTGGAATTGTTAGTCAAGGAATTGGCTGGACTCACTCCCCCTTATTACAAAACAAGGTTTTTCTTTAGGTATGGTTTAAACCGTCAAGCCTGTTTTTTAAATAAGAACCTAACTGAAATCGAAATACAGCTCCTTTTACAAAACTGGCAAGTTAGTCCAGTGCTAAATTGTCAGTTTTGTAAAAGGAGCTGTAATTCTATTTCAGTTCTAAGTTCTTATTTCAAAAACAGGCTCGATGGTTTAAACCATACCTAAAGAAAAACCTTGTTTTGTAATAAGGGGGACTGAGTCTAGCCAATCCCTGACGTTTAAGTCAACCAATTGACGTTTGACCAATATCGATCTATATCGGAATTATATTCCAGAGTAAGCACCCTGGGTGGAGCAGGAGGGCGTGTCAAACTTTTACTGACTAAAACCCAGCCCTGTGCAATTGCCTGTGTGCCAGGAGCCACGATATCTCTTTCGAAAAACCCGCACCCCTAGCAGACATCGGCCCTTGCGGGCCCCATCAGTTAGAGCGAGACAGAACGCGGTACATTTTCTGTAGGTACTTATATTTTTGGTAGCTACTATATCATTTTTATACCATTTGTTGTAGGGTAATATCAAATTGTGTGTACTGTTTATTATAATTATTTTACTTTGTTACTTGTTTTATCTAATTTGTAAAAATCCTGCCTTGATTTTCGTACGTTGTTTTCGGGTGACTACTGAAAATCAGCGCTGTGCTGTGGGTCCCATAGCACAGCATCATGCTGAGTGGAAGCCTTCTTGTCACAGTCACGGCGTGCAGCTGCCGACTATTTATGTTTTGTATGCCTATGTTTAAAAATATTTGTGTTGTTATCATGTTTTTGTTTTAATATGCTATTTCATCTTTTTATATGCACGTGTTTCTGTGACAAATAAATACATTTTTCTTTCTTTCTTTTTTGCTGACATCTCTTTGAGGCGCGCGTGGCACACAACGCGCCGTCGCACTATGGGCCAGAACCGTGCGTTCCGTCTCAAAAATAGGTTTTCGTAATGTTCTATATTGAATATTGTGTTAATGCACATGTCTAACTGAATGTCCAATGCATATTATATAGCAGTTAAAATATACTATTTCTCATTTTTACTATTAGACTAAGGCTTGCAAGTTGACGCTCAAAGTTATGTCAATTATGTAGAACACAATTTCACCAGTTTACATGGTCATATTTTCATTATTTTCACAGCAAATTTTTAAGTGTGATATATGGTTAGAATGGTTATGAAGTATTCTATTTAAAAATAATTTAAGTGGACCATTATGTGAAAACTGGGGAGGTATATAAATTATTTTTCAGATTCTAATATTTTATCCTTATTAGAAACTTTACATAGACTTTTGGCAGTTAGCAATGTCTGCCCATGTCGTAATTTTGATAGCATCACATAGAGCAGCTAATAAAGAAGTTAGGGCAAAAAAAAAATTTTGCCCGAATCTGCCCCCCTTGAAATGAAATGAAAAATGCCTGATGGGGGGAATATACAAAATATACCAAAAATGATTTTAGTTGTGATTGATGAGATTTTTGGATATTTAGATTACTTTTTCTTAAAATTATCTATTTACTTAATCTTTAGGTAAGGTGGGAGTATTGGGTAATGTATTTTTTTTTTATCGTTCGGTCAGATGTGGTTAATGTTTTGTTATCACTGTGTGAATTACATGTGTATCATGTAGTTTATGTATTTTTCTATCGCGGGGAAGGAAAAGGGAGGAAATGGTAGTTAAAGTTGTTATTGTACATTATATCAGTACTACTAACCACCTTCGTAGATAGTGGTTAGGAACGTGATAATGCACTAGACAATAATATTTTTTCACACGAAATTTCAGTATAAAAGTTGTTTATTTACGTTGTCATTTACCAGTACTTTAGTGTGCTTTGACATAATATAGTCTTCACCAACCTCGGTAAAAAAGTAGTAGTTAGAAGTAAAAACAAAATGAGTGAATTTGTTGTGCCTCGACGAGTATTATGCGAATTTTCCATTGATCATGGAACAAAATCAGAAGATATTCAAAAATACTTAGAAGAACACCACCATTTGTCGTCTGAAAAAAGTGAATTAGTTGTGAACCGTATTCAAAAATGGCTTATAACAGCGTTTAACGATCGGTGGACCAAATCTAACCGAACTAAAGAACGTTTCTTAATAAAAATACATCGTGATTAGACGGTGAATTTAAGGTACAATTCGAAGAAGCACCGTTGGATATTACACCTACAACATCTGGAGAACGTGGACGTCCGCCAAAGTCTTATGAAGATCTATCAGAGAAATCGAAAAAAAGGAAGAATATGGAGTTGGTACAAGAATATGGAATCGAGTATATACATAATGCATACGTTCAAGGATTGCGGTCTGAAGGAGAATTCGAAGAAGCTACTGTTGTTACAATGATGCGGAGTTGTGACAGAAATGAAAAAAGGATCATGAAGGAAAAAATATTGCATGAAAGTCGCAATGCAACAGATTTTACGGTGGATGAAGCTTTAAGTATATTTGCAGATTTAGATCTTTCGAAATCACAATACGGATTACTTCGAGCAAGTCTGATTAACAAAAACTTCGACATACTGCCATCATATAATATACTGACAAACGCCAAAAAACTGTGTTATCCTCCACCATCCAGCATTCAAATAACCGATATAAGTGCCAAAGTAAATCTACAAGATTTGCTGGACCACACTTCTGCTCGCATCTTAAAGATTGAAAATATTTACAACTCAACAAGAAAATCTCTTAAATTGTTTACCAAGTGGGGATGTGATGAGTCATCGGGGCAAAGTGAATATAAACAACTTTTATCAGGTGAGAGTGATTTAGTCTCAGATGCAAACTTATTTATGGCGTCTTTGGTACCAATAAAGCTGACTGACACAGAAACAAATGAGGTAATTTGGCAAAATTCGGCTTGTTCGTCTATTCGTTATTGCCGACCAATCCTGGTGGAATTTGCAAAAGAAACCCCCGAGAAAACCCGATCAGTGGTTGGTGATATTCGGGGTCAAATTAATAATTTGCAAACTTCAAAGATACACAAGGAGGAGCAGGTAATT
This sequence comes from Polymixis flavicincta, assembly GCA_949987655.1. NCBI lineage: Eukaryota > Metazoa > Arthropoda > Insecta > Lepidoptera > Noctuidae > Polymixis > Polymixis flavicincta. Next base: position 5,754,202 of record OX465187.1, read on the forward strand.
GAAATAAGTCACGACCTATTTCTAACTATGGTGGATGGAAAAGTTACACAAGCTCTGGAGCTGTGTGTACAGTATGTGGGGCTAAACCAAGCGAAATGAATAATTTGGAGAAGATTGAATCAAAGCCAGATAATATAAATGCTTACGAATACGGTTTGTCTACGTTGCACGCGTGGATCAGGTGCATGGAGTTAACTTTACATATTTCATATAACCTTTCATTTAAAAAATGGGCTGCGAGAACTCCAGAAGAAAAAAAAAGTAAAGAAGACAAGAAAAAGCTTGTACAAAGTTTATTTCGAAGCCGAATGGGATTGCACGTTGATAAGCCCCGACAAGGAAGTGGAAACAGCAATGACGGCAATACAGCTCGGCGTTTTTTTGAGAACTACTATTGCGCTTCAGAAATTACAGGAGTTGACGAGGAACTTATTAAAAGGTTCTATGTTATTCTTCAAACTTTGGCATCCGGTATTGCTGTAAATCCAGAAAAAAATGGTGAATATACTTGCGCAACCGCACAACTATACGTAACAAAATATATGTGGTATAATATGCCTTCTACAGTACATAAAATCTTAATACATGGGGAAAGTATAATAAGACATTTTGCTGTTCTGCCCATTGGTAATTTATCTGAGGATGCCCAAGAATGTCGTAATAAAGATTACAAAAAATTCAGATTGCATCACGCTAGAAAATGCTCTAGGTCCGCAACGAATCAAGACGTAGAATTTCATGGTCTTCTATTTATGTCAGATCCTTAAATATCAAGTATCAGAAAACCATCAGTCACTATTTCCAAGGAATTGTTAGACGAAGCTAAGAGCCTCTTAGCTATTTAAATAGAAGTAATTACGTACCTACATTAATTGTAAAATATATTTTTAGAGTGGATTTATATCATATTTGTCATTTATTTAAATGTAAGATTTATATGTAATACCTATAAAATAAAAGAAAATAGGTTCAATATCATAAAACTGAAAAATTATAATTCAATAAGTTAAACAAACTATGGTTTAATATTAAAAAAATACATTTTTATTTTTGTTTTATTTTTTAAATATTAATAATTAAAGTTTTGACAATAAATGTGTCACTATTGGATTCTATATACTCTGGAGATACTACGTGCCAAATTTCAGCTATTTACTTCAATCAACAAAAAAGTTACAGATTTTTGAGACGGTACGCACCGTTCTGGCCCATAGTGCGTCGACCTGGGCTTGGTTTTTACCGGACAGCGAGCTACCCATTACTCGCCGTCCGCAAGCTCATGGATTATAATCGTTAAAAATGATCCAAATGCTAAATAGCGCAAGCCATTGCTACTGATGGTGTGTCACGCAATTATCCCGCAATTTTGATCTCAAAGAAGTCGTCGTCGAAGATACGTCTCAAATGGACTCGGAATATTCCTGTTTTATGAAAAGATTAGCAATGTTAGAGACGACATTTAATGTATACAGCTCTATGTACAGTAAAGATAATGTCTTCTTTATACTATCATTTCTGTTACCACCTTGGTAGGTGCCTATATCGTAACGGTCATAAAATATTGCAGATACATAAAGCTAGATAACCCACTTTTGATACCGATAAGAAACAGTGATGAATTATAGCAGTTTATAAATAAATAAATAAATTTATCAGTTGTTGGTTAGAAACGTCAATATCTTCTTACGCGCTAAGAAGCCCGCGAAATCATTTTGCAGATCAGGGCCTTAAGGTGAAACAAGTCCATATTTTTTCCGTACAAACTTCGGGAGGGTTTTACTCCACTGTTTGATAATGTACAGAGGCCAGTACATCAAGCTAACCCAATCTGTCAAATTTCTTTGATAGTTTTTCAACTTTATTACAATGGAATAAGGTTTATGTTCAATTGGGAAAATTGACAGTTTGGGATAGCTTAACCTGCTGGCGACTGTACATCAAAACTTAAACATGGTATAGTTTTGTCTCATTAATAATATCGTCTGTACGGAAACATAATATTAAAATAAAAATCCATTAAAAAGTTATGAGCCAACAAAGATTACTTTTTCTTCCTAATTTATCGTAACTTTGGACATGTTAAAGTAATAAAAGAAGTGTAAAATCTCCAAAACTAAGTCGGTACTGACAAAGCTCAATTATCGAAAAGTTCAATAAACTTAATTGGTCATTGATATATGCAGTGGTTTTTTTTTTTCAGAAAACCCGATCTTCTGGAGGACTTTTCTTAATTTTGTACGCGCCTGTTTTACTATAACTGATCCTGCAGCTCACTCAATAATGTTGTGCGTGTAGACTAGCGTCTAACTGCTCATCACTGATACTACCTTTGTCGGACACGAAGCCTGTTGAGACAGCGTACTTTTTAGTCAGGCACACCAGTGAGTTCGAGCCCGCGACTAGTGTACCCTTAATTCTGTATGTTAGTAATGATTCCCCGCCGAATCTTACTACGTTCAAACTAAGTCAATATCGTGTTTTTGAGAAAAATGTAGCGGTAAGGAATCTAAATGTCATAATCTGTATTTTCCAAGATAATTTGTCGATATTAGCAGATTTCGTGTGTGATTGACGTGGTTATGAGTAAGGAATCGTTATGTGGTCATAGTGAATTCAGGCCCTGTATCAGGTTGAGTGTAAATAAAAATATGATTCAAAACCGTAACACGTAGTTTGTATTTAAGGAATAATTAGCATCGCTCCGCGGTTTCACCCGCGTAGTACACATTCCCGTAAATACGGGCATAAAATATAGCATATGTCACCCGGGGATAGTGTAGCTTCTCAACAGTGAAATAATTTATCAAATCGGTTCAGTAGTTTCAATGCAAACAAACTAACAAACAATCAAATCTTTCCTCTCTCTAATATTAGTATAATCATTAAAATTATGATTCCAACCCTCTAAGTTCTGCCAGGGGTGCGGGTTTGTTCGAAAGAGACACCACAGCCCCTGGCTTAAGGGCTACTGAAGGAACACGGGTGGGTTTTAGTCAGTAAAAGTCTGACACGCCCTCCTGCTCCACCCAGAGCGGGAGAAGTTATTTGATGATTTCCCACCCAAAAAAAAAAAAAAAAAAAAAAAAAAAAACCCTCTAAGTTAATATACTCGTAATACCATTGAATGAATAATACGTGAAAAAAAAAAATTGAGGGCTACTTTGGCGCTTCCCTTTTTTACCTAAGAACCTAAACGGAACACGTTAAAAAGAACAAGTTGGGGGAAAATATGCGTCATCTCTACGCAAAACGGGCATTGCTCAGCATAATGCTACGACCCTATACGAGACAGAGCCCCAGCGCTGGTTTTCAGCGACAGCCGGTGTTGACGTGATGACGTCATACGATATGATTTAAAAAACTAACTGCCCAGGGTGTGCCAGATATTAAAATTTTTGCCTCACTTTGAATATTTTTTTTTACAAAAGCTCCTTTTTATTATTTGGTGGTAACTTTCGCGGAATTTTAGTGACATGTAGTACAGTCACGCGATCAAGTTGTAACCTCTATTTTAATTATTTATTTATGCACATACAAAAGTTGGTATTTGCGTGTAGCTGTTTTAGGGTTGAGAGGTCACTAGTTTTGTATTTTGTATGGAATTCGTGATAAATCTTTCATTGTTACAATGACGAGCTTTTTAAAAAAAGAATTGTAACGTAACGTTTTTTCTTTTTCATGACTTTGAGGATTTCAGTGGTAAATGATTTTATACGTATTTGTAAGTGGGTTTGTACAAACATTTTTACATGTTAACCATATTTTAATATCTAGATGAGCTCGGCGTTTCCTATTTGCGTACTCTGATAAGAAAAGCGCGAAATTGAAAATTCCTTATACTCTAAAGGTTTAGGTAGTTAAAAAAGGGTAAACAAAAAAAACCACGTGACTCATAGATGCTAAACCTTTTATTTCAAATGTTAAAATCATATTAATTATAGTCACATATATATTTATAGTCTCTATTCTGAATCTGATTCTGATGAACTCTCTGTCACATTAATAATAAAGCGTTCAGTTACCAGCCTCAGGTTCACTCATTTTTCCACGATACGAATTTAAAACCCAATAACGATAAATAACAAAAACGAACAATAACTAAATAACAAAAACAAAACAAGGAAACAAGCTAATATTATCACAATTCAACAAAACCAAAACGCACGGATACAATCGCAATGTCGATAACGCTGTCAACAAAGGCGCCTGGTTAACCGACTAAACGTAATACCTGCATATTCAGTTGCCAGACTACGTCACAGTTGTACTCTTCAATTTAGCAATGTTATCTAATTAGTTGTATTTTCTAAAAGGTTTGGGGAACCTGTCTTTTTGGGTTCTTTATAATAGACAGATTACAAAATGTTATATTATTATTATAAATCTAACAAAAAAATTGTACTAAAGCAGTGACATCTACGAAAAGTTGTTTAAGAATAAATGATAAAGTTTAACATACTATAATAAAAGGGAAAACTATCATGTGATCGAAAATAAATTTAATTTTGTTCTAATGTATTTTTTAACAAGAAAGTGTCAACTATAAAAAACCCTTTTTACGATTTGTTTACCCTTTTTTAACTACCTAAACCTTTAGAGTTTAGGTATTATTTTTTTGGAATTTGCATGTCACTGTGATTCGTATAAAATGTGATTTGCAACGACGTAGAAAGTATGTATTTCGTGTATTAAAATAATTAAAACCCTCAGTACAATCTTCTTGTAATTATCTCACTAATTAATACGTTGCCTTCTGTCGTATTCTTTTCGGGTTCCATAGAATATAAATTATCACAAAACTTATCTCATAATTGCACTCGCAATCCCATCACTATTTGCATTGCTGATACTGTGAAATTATCCAGCTAGTGCCATCCGTGGTCTTGTTAGGAATTCCGGCGCGGATTTCCGGAACAATATCCGGGGTTTCAAAGATTTATTTGACCCGTTCGGAATCGTCAGTTTCTGACACACAAATTATTATTAAACGGTGTGGGAACTAGCAAATAGCTCTTAGAGGTTGCTCTAAGGCTCAAGTATTGTGCAAAAACATCACGATATTGAAATGGTTTATCAATTGATGATGAATTGGAAATTACTTGGGGACGCAGAAAAAACAGTCATTTTGGCGTATTCGAATATCTATCTATGTCGCATTATATTTTTGGGAAATCAAAATGTAAATTATTTGGTGATCGATTAAATACATGCCATGCACTACAGGACAGTTACTGTTACTGTTAGCCGGCAACATCCCACTGTTAGGCGTTTGCCCAGTACTGGGATGTTGCCTGCTTCAGTAACGGAATTCATGGGGCGCTTGCCCCATGACTTACAGATCTTTTGATCGAGGGCTTAAGTCATTTCATTTATTTTTTCACTGATCATTTGTCTACAGGTGCAGGATAGTAAAACTCGAAAATCAGTCTAACATGTGTGTATTGCTATAAATACATTTATAGGTATACCTACCTTACAAAAGCTATGCCAATATACCATTGTGTTCAATAGAAACAATAGCACTATAATACCTAAATGGTTCACCACTGACCGAGCCGAGCCGAATTAACGATAAATTATTACTCGATACCGAATCTGTCGATACAGGGGAACTGTCGATAAAGGGGAACTGTCGATATGGACTCTAAATCTTGCTTTGTTCAGGTTGAATATTGTATTTTATTAATACACTGTTCTATTCGGTAGTACACGTGTTGAGTGATTTGTTGTTTCTTTAGATCGGTTCTTTGCAAAGTACGAGTAGGTCTTTACCAACCCAGCATCTGGCTAGCCTTTTCTCAACTATGTTGGGGTCGGCTCCCAGTCTAACTTGATGCAGCTGAGTATCATTATTTTACATGGTGCCACTGCTTATCTGACCTACACTACCCAGTTACTAAGAAGCATGACACCCCTTGGTTAGACTGGTTGTTAGACCTTCGGAAACGCAGCCTGCGGTACGAGGAAAATTGTAGAAATCTTCACGTGACGAGAAAATCTTTACTTAACGAAAAGGCGCTATACACCCTCCTTGTGACTTTTCTAAATAGATCTTTTTTTTTTAGTCTAAATGAAAATTCAAGAAGGCTGTGTTTTTTTTTTTTTTAATTTATGGGTGTCGTTTTCAAGGTTTTTGAGGGTGCTGAAGCTGATAATGAGGCTAAAATAAAGTTAGTAAACAACTTAACATTTTGAATGTTACGTCGTTTACTATCTTTAAGCTTTGCAGAAAATGCGTAAGGAAATTCGTTCCTGACGGGATCCCCGACCCTAGACGTCTTTTTTTAAATCTAATATAGACGGCCGTGGATTTCTTCCAAAGCTCTTATAATATCTAGGCTGAGCTGGATAAACAGATTTCCTCCGTAACAAAAACAAGCCCGTTGTGAAGTTATCATCATTATACTGATAATGTACTTTGATGGTCGAGTCTTTAGGTTTATTTATGGTAAAAAGGTGATTTTCGTAATTGTATTTTATAGACTTTGTAAAGCTAAAATTATGTAAATAGTGGTTTGATCATACTAATGACAAATGGCGTATTTCGGAAGATATTGGCGTCGTATAGAGGAGTAAATTGCACAATAGCAGTAGAATTCGCGTTATTTACGTGGTTGAGCAGATTTTTTTTTCGAATCTAGAGCAATGATGGACTAACAATAACATTCAAATTATGTTTTGTTTTTGTTTTGTTTGGGAAATCATCAAATAACTTCTCCCGCTCTGGGTGGAGCAGGAGGGCGTGTCAGACTTTTACTGACTAAAATCCACCGTGAGAGATCGCCGTCGCCGATCGACTCCACGAGGACACAGCGGTGCTCCGCCCAAGCCGGGCAGACCTCCACCGTATGCTCCACCGTGTCCTCATTCAAATTATGATAGATTGTGTGTTACGAAACAAGGCACGATCTTATGTTAATAACATAGATACCTACTTGTAGTTACTCTTATTTAAAAGCACCTTTAAAACGTACTCCATACAAATAAACCTGAAAAAAGACTACGTAAATCATACTAGGTTCTATTTCCTCTAACAATACCCTTTCACCTTGGTTTTTCAGCGTCAAGAGAACCCAATTAATTGAATTTGCCTACCTGCCCACTTCTGGTTTAGTTACCAAAGAAAATTGTACCTTATTCCTGAGTTCCTAAGACACTAGATTCTAGAAGATAAAGTGTCTGCCAGGGTTAAGAAATTCAAGGGAATTTGGGCCATAATTCTAAGGTGGTTAGGTTCTTATTAAGTGCATATTGTTTGGGTTTGTTTTGCTTATGTGGAAATGAACGATTTATGTATGTTTTAAGATTGTGTGATATGAAAAGTTACAGGTAGTTAGGTAGGTACTTATAGGACATTTTCTTCGATGTTAAGTAGGTCCATTAAGCATAATAAGCCTTTAATGTTCCCACTGCTAGGAGAGAGGCCGCCTCTTTGTGAGATTTGGGCCATAATCCACCACGCTGGCCCAGTGCGGGTTGGTAGATGTCACATGACTCACATGTCTTCGAATTTTTGTTTGTAGTATGTGCCGGTTTCCTCACGTTGTTTTTTTTTTTCACCGTTTGAAGGTAGATCCATACTAGTTTTTTTTATTGCTAGTTCTTTCTGTGCCTTTGTTAAACAAGTATGAATCGTTTGGATGTAAAATATTAAAGAACGTTCCTCGTGGCGATCTCTAGGTTCTGCCAACCATTATAGAAACAGGTTTATTTAGGACAAGTTGGTAAATTCCTTTTGTAAACTGAAAAAGACTATGCGCCATTTAGTTAAACAAATAGGTACCTACATACTTATATTCTTTCGTTATTCTTTTTTAAAAGCTTAAGCAAAATTATGTAAGGGCAGCTAATTTTGTGTCGTAAGTAATGTTCAAGGCTTTCAATAATTTTTTTATAATTCCGATTACTTAATACAACACATTTCATTTTTTAAATCTAAACAACCAGTTAACGAAATAAATGAGCTTCAGAAGATTCACTTTGAACACCTAAAAGCGTATTCTAAATCATTAATCTAGTTGTAAAAAATATATTTGTCCTTTTTAATGTGGATAGCTAAAAGAAGAAATCAAAGAAAAGATGGATGTCCTTATCCGATTTATTGGAGATAGACTTCCGAATGTCTTTTTCTCCCATAATTTCTTAGTTTCCTACTAATTTTTACTATTACACTGGCAAAAATCACAGTCAAAAATAACGAAAACTGCCAAAAACCACCAAAATCGGAAAGAGAAACCTTTTGTTACGTGAAAATATTTTCGTAAAATGTGTTTTTAATAAAATTTTAAAAAATCATTATCATTGTACATTCACCAAAATGATAAGTCATTAGGGTTTTCGGATATAGTCGATGTTTAGTAAGAAACTGATGGATTTGTTTTTTACTAATTAAATTAAATTTTATTCGTAAACATCTAAACATCCATCGGTTTCTTTCTTAATAAACTTCAACTGTATTCGACGATCCTGGTTGGTTCTCTCTTTCGTTGACTATACACAAGATGTTTACATTCATGTTTATCGCTCATTTGTATGGTATTATTCTTCTGCACTTGTTTCTATTGTGGCACCTACATGGTGTGTCCTTCGCTGCAGTGACCAAGGTTAGCACCTTAGCACGCCAGGCCAGGTTGCGGAAGTAGGCCAATTATAGTTGGATTTATACTGCGTCTACTGCACGATACGTGGTGTTTTATGTGAAGTAGTTACCTAGTTACCGAGCAGTGGTGGCCCAGTAGTAACGACCCCGACTTAAGAGTTGTGGTGCTTTACTTCGTTTAGTCCACTCTCGGCCCCTCGACCCCTAAAAAAAGATTTGATTATTTGTTTTCTGCATAGTTTGCATTCGACCCCCGAGGGTGAGACTGAATTTTCATACAAAAGACAGGTATACCTCGTCCACTTTCGGCCCCTAGTTTGGGAACTACCTAAAATTAATATTTTGGTACAGTATGGTACTTAGCTGGAAAATGAAATCCACTCTCGACCCCCAAGTGTGGAGAATAAACTATAGTCAGGGGTCCAGTGGTTACTTTATTTATTTGGAGACGGGGGCCGAGAGTGGACTAAACGCTTTACTTTATGTAAATAACCTCATCACCACTGCTCTCAAAACGGTGAACGAAAACAACGTGGTCAGAAGGCCGAAAGTCTGGCCCAGTAATTGTGGGAGCCAGATAGGCAGTCCCTCCATGTAAAGTACTGGTATTCAGCTGAATCCGGTTAGACTGGAAGCCGACCCCGACATAGTTAGGAGAAGGCTAAGCAGATGGTGATGAAACTCTAATTTGTTTTAGTACAAGGTACACACGAATAGGAAGGATAAAAAAAAAACATTTTTATAATCTTAGTTCTATTAGTCAAGGAAGCCGGCCTCAACATACTTGGGAAAAGGCTAGGCAGTGTAGCGTAAAAAAAATAAAAAGTGTGAAGTGAAACACAAACCGCTACTTAATACGTTTAATTTTGATTTTTAAAAAAAAAGGTACAAAACAAGTAATTAAAATATAAAAAAAGTTAAATTATCTATTTCTAAAAAAAAATGATTTTTTTTCTTTTTGGGACCTTAATGCGTCGAGGTGGGTTTGCTTAGTGGAAAAAGAAAAAATATTATTGAAAGTATTATGCAAATATTTTAAATCTGACCTAACAAAAAATCGATTGCAATCGGTTAAAGTTAGGGGAGTAAGCAATATAAGTAATTTTAATCGCGAAAACACTAAGAGAATCCAACGCGTGTTGATAGGCCTTAAGTCAGAAAGTTGTTATTTTTTTGACATGAGAATTTTTGATAAAAATTATATAAATCGGCTGCACTTTAAAATAGGTCTCTTGCTGCGAAAAACACGGATAATTGCTGGACTGCTGAACACGTCTGTCGGGTGAAATGTAGAAATCAGGGAACCACAGAACTGCGGCGTCCGCCTCTAACTCGAACACGTCTCAATCCTTGTAGATAGTCGTCTCGGCACGTGAGGTGTTTGGATTACGGGCGAGAGTGTCCCGACCTCCGTCGTCGATAACTGACGTCGCTTGGCCGTAGGGTGGAGCCAAAAATCGGCTTGTAACGGGATCAAATTAACCAGAAAATCACAGGGTCACTGTTATACTTGTGCTAAGATACTTTATATTATTAGGTTTGCACCAACAGTAAAACCTTTACCAAACACATGAAAATTTTCAATATTAAACACAAAAAAAGATAAGCTCGACCATTACGTATCGGGTCCCAAAAAAGCAATCACATCGTCTGAAAGGAAACAACCGACGATTTTTTCCGGATTCCTGGTTCAAATGAGAATAACAGCTATGAAGAAAAGTTTTGTTGAAAAGTTCGGATTAGGATTGGAAGAGGTTTTAACCGTAGCGATTTTACGCTACAGTACCCCATTTCCAGTAAAAAAAAAAAAAAAAATTGAGAGTTGCAACACTATTGAAAGGTAAATGGCAACCCTAAAGAAAGGTGAGTGATGACCCTAAAAGAAAGGTGAGTGACAACCCTAAAAGAAAGGTTAGAGACCATCCCTAAAAGAAAGTATCAACCAGATTGACAACACTAGAATAGATCGACAACACAATAGGAATAGAATTAACCCTGCAAAAGAGTGATAACCATAAACAAACTAAATAAACTAGCCTAACTAACTTTAAACTAAATATATCAAATCAACAACATCGAAGTGCAGCTGATACTGAATAAAATTGAAAGCCGGCCTTCAGTTTAGACGTTAACAGTGCGAGCTTCAGATGCGTCTCCTAAGCCTACGAGTTATCTAAGAACTAGAAGAACAAACGACATGAGAACTAAGAATCCCATAAGTATTTACAAGCACAAATACTACTAAACAACAAGTCAAAGAAACGACTTGGCGTCTATAATGTAACTCGAATAAAAATACAAGTCAAGTCAAGGAAACAAAGAAAGACTCGAAGTCAAACAAAGACTCGAAGTCAAACAAAGACTCGAAGTCAAACAAAGACTCGAAGTCAAAGACTCGAAGTCAAACAAAGACTCGAAGTCAAACAAAGACTCGAAGTCAAACAAAGACTCGAAGTCAAACAAAGACTCGAAGTCAAACAAAGACTCGAAGTCAAACAAGACTCAAGACTGAATTTAAGAGATTAAGTCATAGAGGGATAAGTTAGAGGGTCAAATTAAAGAGAGAGGGTTAACTTGAGGAGGGTAGAACTTGAAATCAAAATCAAAAATACTACGCCTAATGAGAAGAAATGGTTACGAATAAATATTAATACCAGGGAGGAAAGAGGGTCGAAATAATAAAAGAAATGTCGTTATTTGAAAACAAATGGCCTAACATAAGTAGTAATGCTGATTAAGTTAAGAATATGGAACTAATTAATTCATTTAAGTATGTCTTTTATATGATATTGTCCAACATGATGAGAATCACAGTCTTGTAGGACATATGTTGTCCTGGAGATGACTCTGACAACACGACATTTAATGAAACGAGGAGCAAGCTTTCCTGTAAAGTATTCAGCAGCTGACGATTTTGAAAAATTGCGCCTCCATACAATGTCGCCGGCATTAAGTGTAATAGCCGTCCGGTTCGTATTGTAACTTCGTGAATTACGGAGAAAAGCAGAGGAGAGATTGTCAGCTACTTTTGCATAGATCTCGGCGAGTGAAGTTAGATTCCTCGCGTGTTGTTCCCGACTTTCAGCTAAATTAGTGCTTAGAGTCTGGTCATTAGCACGCGATGAATCCATACAGACTTCTCTACCGAATATGAGAAAGTTTGGCGTAAACCCTGTGGCTAAATTAATACATGAATTGAGGTAAAGTTTGACTTTGGGTAACAATTTAGCCCAATTCCTTTGGTTCTCTCCAACCAATATGCTCAAACAAGTAACGACACTTTGATTATAGCGTTCTACCGTGTTTGCTTGTGGTGTGTAATAAGGGGTATATGTAGGGGAATCAATGCGAAACGATCTAAGAAAGTTTAAAAACTGATTACTACGAAAAACAGTAGCATTATCACAGAGAATAGACCGTGGAACTCCGAAGTTAAAAAATATTTCAGATTCCAAGGCTTTTATAACAGAACTGGCGTCAACCCTTTTAAGGGGCACTAGCCAAACATATTTAGAAAAAACATCGACCATAGATAAAATGAATTTGAACCCATAATAAGCGATTGGAAGCGGTCCAATGACGTCGATAGAAATTATTTGTAAAGGTAAAGAAACTTCCTTTGGATAACACATATGACCACGTGGTTGGGAATTAACGATCTTATAAGCTTTACAAACCTCACATTGCCTTAAAGTCTCAGAAACATCTCGAAACATATTTGGCCAGTAAAAGTTATCCTTGAGCTTAGCATAAGTCTTTGCGACTCCAGGATGTATAGAAAGAGGATTATTATGAGCTTCCCATATAGCGGATTTAACCTTTTCAACGGGTAAAACCACGCGCCAAGGATCAGAGCACAATGGGTTAGTGATTGGCATGCGTCTTAAAAGAACACCATTCCGAATGGCGTAAGCTGGAAACGTTTGAGGAGAGTCACGAGCCCCTAAAAACACCTTTTTATACCATCTATCATTGGTATGGTCAGGTCCTTGATCGAATGTAGCCGGACTCGCGTACATTCTAGATAAAGCGTCTGGAACGACGTGTTGCGTCCCTTTTCGATGAACGATATCAAACGTATATTGGGAAATCACAGTAGCCCACCGCGCTAAACGCCCTGAGGGATTACATAGTGTGAGCAGCCATTTCAAAGCCATATGATCTGTTATAACAGAAAACTTCATTCCATCTAAATAACAGCGAAAATGCTTAATAGAATCAAGAACGGATAAAAGTTCACGTTCAGTAGTACTATAATTGCGTTCTGCTTTTGAGAATAAGCGAGAATAATAAGCGATAGGATGTTCAACACCATCGATCTTTTGAGTAAGAACTGAACCAAGACCAACAGCCGACGCATCACATTGTAAAATGAAGGGTTTTGAGAAATCTGGACAAGCCATAACCGGAGTATTGATGAGTGCATCCTTTAATTTGCGGAATGCTTGATCGGCGGCATTATCCCAACTTATAGAATCACGACCTTTTTTTTTTCCTATAAGGGCAGTGAGTGGAGCTATTATAGAAGAAAAACCATCAACAAAACGTCTATAATATGAGCATAACCCAATAAAACCACGCAGTGACTTAGCAGTAGTAGGAACTGGATAATCTCTAATAGCATCGAGCTTGCTGGGATCAGTCTGTAAACCCTTTTCGTTAATAATATAACCCAGATATTTTAATTCGCTTTTACAGAACTCGCATTTTTTAAGGTTAATAGTTAAACCGGCCTCCTTGAGACGGTGTAGTACCTTTCTAAGGAGCGAGAGGTGACTGTTGAAGTCTTTTGATATTATGATTAAATCATCGACGTAACCGAAAACGCAATTATCACTAGTCGAGGTGAATTCAAAATTGACTATCCTATCTGTAAGGCGTTGCATCTCGGATGCTGCATTCGTGAGACCAAATGGCATCCTGACAAACTCAAATAAACCACGTTGTGGAACTATGAAAGCGGTTCTTTCACAACTCTCATCATCAGCGAGAGGAATCTGCCAAAATGCACTCCTAAAATCAAGAGAACTTATATACCTTGCACCTCGAAGGTTGTCAAGAATATCGTGAATACGGGGGAGCGGATAAGAATCTCTAATAGTAACGCTATTCAATTTCCTACTATCAACGCAAAAACGTACAGAACCGTCTTTTTTGGTAACCATCACAACAGGACTGGCCCATGGAGAACGTGAGGGACGAATGACACCCATCTCCAGCATCTTATCGATTTCCTCATTGAGCAATTTTAACTTAACAGGGGAAAGAGGGTAAAACCGTTGTCTAATTGGTGGTCCAGTAGTGTTTATTTTGTGTGATAGCCAAGTTGTCTTACCAAGGCCAACTTTATCGGATGAAATGACATCGAATTCCTCAATGACCCGTTCTAACCTTAACTCTTGGTCTGGTAATAAAACGTTACGAGGATGAATGTATCGAACCTCGCTAATACAATTAATCTGAGGAAGGGAATGCGAGTCAGAAGGAAGGGAATGAGAATCGGGAGGAAGGTACATATTACCTTTGATATTTTTGTTAAAAGATTGACTAAAAACCGAAGTCAAACCGAACTTATTCCAGAATTCGATACCTAAAATAACGGAAGAAGACATAGAACGTGCCACTAAAAATTCGTGGACAAAAGTCGTACCATTAAACTTAACCGGGAGAAAAATAGTTCCTAAAATATCAATAGGAGAGTTATTAGCAGAAATAACACGTGGGCACGGAACGTTTGATTTTAGAGAAATACCCAGTTGTTGGGTTAAACAATCACTAATAAGAGACATTTGTGCACCAGAGTCAAGTAGAGCTTTAACAGGCCGGTTACACAACATGATCTCGATGAATGGGCGGTTATCAGACGAATCGGACGCTATCACCGGTGACACTGTACGGAGTAAAGCGTGTCGCCGGTGGGCTAAACATTTTTTGGATTGCATTTTGGGCAATCACGAGTTATAAAACCAGGTGTGCGGCATTTAAAGCATAGCATACCAGGGAAATCAGGGCAGGTACGATAGGGGTGTCCCGTTTTATTGCATTTTGGACACATTTGAGATTGGTTTGTTGCGCTTGAAACTAATTTTGTAGATTTGGGCAAAAAACTTTCAAAATGCGATGCAGTGTCAATAAGCGCATCTAAGTCAGTAAATTTATGTATCGACAAGCATGGAAAATATTTAGGATGCATGTTGTGAGTGATAATTTCTAATAGTTCGGATTTATCGACTGGTTTACGTAATGTATCATTTAATTGAGAAATCTGATGCACAAAATGTAAAACAGGTTGATCAAATTTCTGTTTTGTATTTCTAACTTGTTGACCGGTTTTGAACTCGAAATCAATTTCTCCGAAAGTTTTGAAGATTTTTTTTTTAATTCGGGGTAAGTCATATCAGGTCGACGAATTGATCTATAATAATTCAATGCGCGACCAGATAACACTTCGTGGAAGCGTTTAAGGAGATATCCATCAGATATGTCGTCTGAATCTTTCTCTTCTTCGATACTGGTAAAAAAATTTCGAACACAGGTATCTCCTGTATAATTTATGTTCCATTTTCTTAGCGAAAATCGTTTTAGAAGGTAACCAGGGCAGTCCTCGGATCTCATAGGAGAAGGTAAGTTAGAACGACTAGTACCAGGAGTGGGCCTAGGTGGAATGGGAGGAGGTCTAGAAATAATAACACTTTCGCGTAGAGGAGTCTCACCGATAGAACCTTCTTCAGACATTATTAAACTCAAAATAAAAATAGGTTAAATGAAGGAAAGCGGGTATTAGCAGGAAATCGTTAGATATCGTGCCGTAAGATCAATACGGGAAGAAGTCGACAAAATGAACGTCAAAGGTGTCCGCTGGGCTAAGAATCCAACAAAAACAGATACTAACAAACAGCAGGAAGGCAAACGGTTGGGCTAAAAGATAAAAGTAGACACTAGCACACTACCGTTCAAAAAGCTTACCTTTGGTCACGACGCCTAACCATCCACACACCAAACACACAATACGGGAAACTAACTACCACTACCTACAGGGATAAAATAAAACTCGGGATAAATATGTATATTTTGGGAGAAAATAAAAGAATTAGAAATTGGGTATAGTTACAGAGTTAATCTTTAAAATTGTATTTCATAACCATCACACAATTAAGCAAAGAACATAAATTCAGTTAGCAGTTCCGTAGTCCAGTCGTATAAATCGGGGAAACATTCAAGACAGGTAATCCTTTTAACTTCCACACGGGTATCTGACCAATTCAACCTGAAACTCACAATGAGAAAGATGAAAATTAAAGTTTGCTCTCATGAGCAACCACACACGAGATAACAAAAAAATAGGTATTTCAGTAATAATTAATAAGAAAACTTACTTTAATTCGGGCGCCATATTGTAGCGTAAAAAAAATAAAAAGTGTGAAGTGAAACACAATTTTGATTTTAAAAAAAAAAGGTACAAAACAAGTAATTAAAATATAAAAAAAGTTAAATTATCTATTTCTAAAAAAAAATGATTTTTTTTCTTTTTGGGACCTTAATGCGTCGAGGTGGGTTTGCTTAGTGGAAAAAGAAAAAATATTATTGAAAGTATTATGCAAATATTTTAAATCTGACCTAACAAAAAATCGATTGCAATCGGTTAAAGTTAGGGGAGTAAGCAATATAAGTAATTTTAATCGCGAAAACACTAAGAGAATCCAACGCGTGTTGATAGGCCTTAAGTCAGAAAGTTGTTATTTTTTTGACATGAGAATTTTTGATAAAAATTATATAAATCGGCTGCACTTTAAAATAGGTCTCTTGCTGCGAAAAACACGGATAATTGCTGGACTGCTGAACACGTCTGTCGGGTGAAATGTAGAAATCAGGGAACCACAGAACTGCGGCGTCCGCCTCTAACTCGAACACGTCTCAATCCTTGTAGATAGTCGTCTCGGCACGTGAGGTGTTTGGATTACGGGCGAGAGTGTGACGACCTCCGTCGTCGATAACTGACGTCGCTTGGCCGTAGGGTGGAGCCAAAAATCGGCTTGTAACGGGATCAAATTAACCAGAAAATCACAGGGTCACTGTTATACTTGTGCTAAGATACTTTATATTATTAGGTTTGCACCAACAGCAGCAACACCTTTACCAAACACATGAAAATTTTCAATATTAAACACAAAAAAAGATAAGCTCGACCATTACGTATCGGGTCCCAAAAAAGCAATCACATCGTCTGAAAGGAAACAACCGACGATTTTTTCCGGATTCCTGGTTCAAATGAGAATAACAGCTATGAAGAAAAGTTTTGTTGAAAAGTTCGGATTAGGATTGGAAGAGGTTTTAACCGTAGCGATTTTACGCTACAGCAGATGATTAATAACAGTGGCGAGGTGTAAATTTTTCTAAAAGAGAAGCCGAAGCGAAGTCCGCTTTAACTTACTGACTTATCAATAAAGAATATTTACTATCATTCTAAAATTAATGTACGAATGTAAATAATTAAATGCAATAAAATTTAGCAGCTGAAAACCAAATAAATGTTCAATATTCCTTCATCTCGTTCTCGCTGATGCATTTTTCTATATCTGTCTCTGTCATAACCCGTTGCACAGGCTTGCTCTGGACTTCGCTCGCATGGGACAGACATTGTCCCATGGGAACTTACTTCCGGGATACAATGTATCACATATCCTAACTCATGTCATGGTCTACCTGTGTGCCATATTACATTAAGGTGACACTTGTCCACATTTTTTCCATACAAACTTCGGGAGGGTTTTACTCCATTGGATGACTGTGTACATCAAAAATTAAACATGGTATGGTTTTGTCTCATTATCAATATTGTCTGTACGGAAACAGAATACTAAAATAAAAAGCCATTAAAAAGTTATGAGCCAACAAAGATTCGTTTTTCTTGCTAATTTAACCTAACTTTGTAATAAAACCAGTGTAAAATCTCGAAAACTAAGTCGGTACCGATTTATCGAAAAGTTCAATAAACTTAATTGGTCATTGATTTATGCAGTGGTTTTTTTCAAAAAACCCGATCTTCCGGAGGACTTTTCTTAATTTTTTACGCGCCTGTTTTACTATAACTGATCCTGCAGCTCACTCAATAATGTTGGGCGTGTAGACTAGCGTTTAACTGCTTATCACTGGTACTACCTCTATCAGACACGAAGCCTGGTGGGACAGCGTGATTTTAAGCCAGGCCCATCAGTGAGTTCGAGCCCGCGACTAGTGTACCCTTAAGGCCTGAAAATGTAACAGACAGAGAGAGACAGAGTTTTTTTTTATTTATTTTTTTGGGTGGGAAATCATCAAATGACTTCTCCTGCTGAGTAGAGCAGGAGGGCGTGTCAGACTTTTACTGACTAAAACCCACCCGTGTTCCCTCAGTAGCCCGTATGCCAGGGGCCGTGGCATCGGCCCTTGCGGACTCCACCTGTGGTTGCTGACATCTTTGACGGCGCGCGTGAGGAACACAACGCGCCGTCCCGTCTACCACTTTTCGGCCGCAGAGGATAGGGAGAGCGGCTGACGCTATACCGACACTCCTCTTCCCCTGCGGCCCCACCGCGTCCGCCATCAAACGGTGGCGGCCCCGTCCAGGCCACGGAAGGGAAGAGCGCTGCTCAGAAGCACCGGCACTCCTCCTCTACCGCAGCCTGTAACCCTCAGCCGCGATGCCTCCCATTCGACATCGCGGCCCACCTCAGTTGCGGTGCACCTCACCGCAACCTACTTTTTGGCCGCTACGTCAATGGCTTGAAGGCAAAAGCCCTGACGAGCGGCCCCACCGTTGGGTTCCTCTTGGCTTCACCGTGGATGGGAGACCACGGTTACTAAGCCCCCCCGCAACGACAATGCGGGAACCCACTCGGGGGGGAGAGAGACAGAGTTACGTTCACATTTACTTATGATATTACGTTACTATGGAGCATTCATGGATATATCTAATACCTTTTAACGAACAATTCTTGTATATCTACATGTAATAATCTGGATGACCTACCAATCTCGGAAACGGCTCCAACGATTTTCATGAAATTTAGTATGCAGGGGGTTTCGGGGGCGATAAATCGATCTAGTTAGGTTTAATTTTTAGAAAATGTCAAACAAAAAAAGCCGAGCAATGCTCGGTCATCCAGATATTTTATTTTAATACAACCTACCATCTTAGATGGTAAAATTTTAACCAGTGCGCAAACTGTAACCATGAATTCAGCATATCATCACCGTACCTAGACTTTTTTAAAGAAAAGTGCAATACCTAGGTACGCGGTCAAAACGTATGGAACAGCTGATTTTTTTTTTTTTTGTATAACCGACGAAAAATTTCTACGCTAGAATGATATGCTGAATTCATGGTTACAGTTTACGCACTGGTTAAAATTTTATCCTGTATTTATATACAGGAAAAGTTTTTATTTAGTGCGCAAATTTTAACCATGAATTTAGCATATCATTCTAGACAAAAAAAATCAGCTGTTCCATACATTTTGACCGCGTAGGTGTTGCACTTTTCTATGGAACAGCTGTTTTTTTTTTGTGTAAACCTGCACAAAATTTCTGTGCTAGGGGTTCTAGAATGATATGCTGAATTCATGGTTAAAATTTGCGCACTGGATAAAAACTTATCCTGTATTTGTGTAGCATGCATTGCCATGTTTTTTTTTTGGATGGGAAATCATCAGATAACTTCTCCCGCTCTGGGTGGAGCAGGAGGGCGTATCAGACTTTTACTGACTAAAACCCACCCGTGTTCCTTCAGTAGCCCGTATGCCAGGGGCTGTGGTATCTCTTTCGAACAAACCCGCACCCCTGGCAGATGCATTGCCATGTTACGGCTGGAATCGCGTCAGACTTCATTCAGGACAGGATGAGAAGAGGAAGAGATTTTGGTTGTACAGTTAGGGAAATTAAGTGTTTATCAAATTGACATCCGACGACAACGTCAGTTTGCCGTTTTATAGCCACTTCATACAGCTGTCAAAGTAGGCCCATTGTACACGGCACGGTTTCATTACGGTACGGCGCATAAACCGAACCGTAGAAAATATGTGATAAACGTATGTGTTCAAAGAGCCTGAGATATGCGATTTTTAAATATACGAACAATTTAAGATCGTAGTCAATTTTTCTTTCATAAAATCTTTCACCATAAATAATTTTCAAATATCATAATATTCTGTTTTGTTTTTCAGGTAAGGCAAAGAAAAACAATACTTGATCGTCATAATCATCGTCCGTAAGTAAACATACACATTTACACATGAAGTGGTCTGCCCTGCGCCCCTCTATTCATTCATACGGTCCGGTACATCCATGGTACATCAGCTGCCCTTTAGGGTTGCCACTGTAACAGATTTTTATGGAATACCTACTTACTTACTAAAAAATATGTAATTTATATCCTCGATGAAAAGTTTACGTCAAATCACAATGTATCCTTGACTTCAACAGAGTGAAATCTATTTTTGAAATTGGAAGTTAACATCGCAAAATAAGATGCTGCACCG
The DNA here is from genome assembly GCA_949987655.1 of Polymixis flavicincta. Lineage (NCBI taxonomy): Eukaryota > Metazoa > Arthropoda > Insecta > Lepidoptera > Noctuidae > Polymixis > Polymixis flavicincta. The sequence continues at coordinate 5,774,317 of OX465187.1, forward strand.
TTATTGGGTAACACACATTCAATCCCAATCCCAAATGTTTGAAAAAATTGTCTACTAGCCAACGTAAATAACGCAATGAATATTGTTAAACTGCCAAAATTAAAGACATTTTCATTGTTAGTGTGTTACGCAATTACCCAGCTGTTTTGCTTAAACATTCAACGTGTTATAATGCTTCTGACAGGACATTCTGATTGGCCAGGTCCACTCAATCTGTGTGGTTCTTTCCTCAAAAGACTATTTCAGACACCAATCCACATGGTTTTCACATGATATGACCAAGATTATGTCTGGACTTTAAAGAGACTGTGACCTCTGAGTTTGTTTCGGCCTTTCTTCTCAGCGTAGTCAGATAGGAAACGCCGACCTCATCTAGTTTAAAAAATATGATTGAGATGTAAAAGTATTTTTACAAACCTACTTACAGAAATAAAATCATTTATCATTTTACCAACGCATAGTCAAATATATACACCTGAAAGATGTATATTTCTGCAGGTTTCCTGCTCTTGAGCCAATGCAATTGCCAAACTCGCAAGTTAGCAAACAGAATCGTTTGGATTGTTGAGCTGTAAATCATTTTGAACTTTAGTGCTGAATACAAAGTATATTTGTCAGCAAATTGAATTTGTAAAAGAGTTTAGAAAACCGAAGTAGAAGAGACGTACCGCATCCTTAAATTTCATTGGCATACATAAAAAACTTTTTAATAAAAAAATTAAACCGCCGAAAAACCGAAAAGTAAAAAATAATAAACCTGCTTTGTCCAACCCCAATAACTAAGTTCGGAAGTCGGTGACTTTGGATATGTATTTAATTATATGTCACTGCCTTCCGAACTTAGTTATTGGGGTTGGACAAAGCAGGTTTATTATTTTTTACTTTTCGGTTTTTCGGCGGTTTAATTTTTTTTTTTTAAGTTTTTATTTTATATTTTTTTGTGGCTATAATCTACTAATTACTACATGCTTAATTTTTGCATAATACACAACTCAGTATTAAAATCTGTGAGTAAACAATCAATCATCCCCTGTTTTCGTACCCTTAGGGTTGGAATTTTTCTTCAAAATGTATACGGGACCAACTTCAGGGTATACCCTTTCCAATAAAAAAAGAATTATCAAAATCGGACTAGTCTGAAAAAAGTTATGCGTGGTCATACATAAAAAAAAAAAATAAAAAAAAATACGCGTTGAATTGAGTAACCTCCTCCGTTTTTTCGTCGGTTCAAAAAGGCACGTCGCCGTTGCTGTAATGGCAACAGTGGTGATTTAAAATCAAATGCGGTTTTGGTTCTCGTTTTTTTGTTTCTTCATCCTAAACTGTCCCACTACTGGGCGTTTGCTCCAAGTCCGTCTAGGAACACGTTTCCCGCACCACCTCGAACCATCCCTCGCGATACGCGTTCAGGTCCTCTCGCCAGCTGGCAAGCAGCAGCCAACGTTAGATGCCAAGCATGGCAATGGAAATTATTTAAGGATCAGAAAACGGGTCGCAATCATTATATTACCACCACAGCATGGGTTCATGAAAACGTCCAATGGCATTGCGAAGACCCAGGTGTAGATTGCGGGATTGACGTTTACATGAGAGATTGGTCTATATTGGCCCAGGATCGAGTTGAGCCAAGGAATGGGAAGCCTTTGGCCTGCAGGACAATACAGGCTGATTATTTTTATATATGTTGACATATCTCGGGACCCTGCGATCTGAACGAGGGGCTGAAGCCAACTCGCAGAGGTCCCTTAGACATTTAAGGTGGAATGAGGCACCAACCGATGATTATCCCTGTATGCACTGTGCAAGTGCGACCAAGGACAACCCCCGGTTTGTGTTGGACTATTGCAGTATATGGAAGACCACGAACCAAGAACTATGGAATTACTATGGCCTCTGCCTGATCAAAGATAAAATGGCAGGGGGTGACTTGCACACTCAATAATTGGCCCCAGAAACCGTCGCTAGGACATAGTGACGTATCGACAAGGGGGCGGTATTCCACGTCTTTCAGAACAATCCCAGAGCCCGGAAGATGGTCAAGATTTTTTCGAGCACTTACTGAAATAGCTCTAGTGAATAATCACTCAAACTGGCCTATATAGGCAAGAATGAGGTGGGAGGTCCAAACCTCTAAAGTACCTATGCCAATAAAGGCAAGAGGCAAAGATGAGGAAGAAGAGTGCTCCTACTGCCCAACAGCTCACCACATGCTGCCCTGTAGGTTTATCATTATCATTACTTTCAATAACATTTTTATGAGTGCATAATGGGAATTATTTGGAGTTAAATACATTAAAACATTAAATACATACACTCTACACAACCAACTATACATGCTGTACATACATTATTTTGTGGTGTGATGTGGTGGTCACAATGGAACTGACCGCATTTGAAATTCCACAGTTGATGATGCCTATTGGAATTACAATGTTGGTGTAATCGGTAAAGTTGATTGTTAATTAAATGCTTTGTTTGTTGCAACCTTCGATGCTTTTGTATGAATAAAAACCTAAAAAAAGCATTGCATTGCATTTAGCATAATGGCCATTTGTTCATATGTTATGTATACGCATTTTCAAGTAGCTATCGAGCCTGTCCGAGCTAAAATAATTATAAAAATAGTTGAAAAAATATATTTTTATACTAATATTTAAAAATGTAATTTTTAAGTGTATTTGTTAAAATAAAGGAATTAAAATAAATAATTATATAAGTAGGTAAAGAAGTGGTAACTTTTTACTACTCTTCTCCTGCCACATTTTGTAACAGAAAAAACTTAAGATCTGAAAGCAGTTTGTTCCATAGTGACTACCTGAATCGATTTTATATACGGGAATTTCTTTAAAAAATATGTATTATGCCATATCCACCGCCAAAGGATCCAAAGAAAATTAAATCTTATTTCAAGGCTATGTGACTCAATTTTAAATGCATTAAGTAATGCTAGGGTCAACACGTTACAAACGTCAATACTCTAATTGGAGTGTAAGAAGTTTTGCGTTACTAATGTTACACGTTGTATATTTTACTAACCCTTATCAGACGTAGCAACCCTGTGTGCTCAGGAAAAGGACAGCCTTTGATCTAAATACAGCAGTGGTCAACAAACACGTCCAATTAACTCTGGAATGGATGTTTGTGTGATCGTTTGTGCTTCACATCTTTCAAGAACTTCCATTTGTCGGTTATGATTCTTTTGTTGAGTTTGACTTCCAAGATCTACACGACTGGATAAGGGTTCAATCCATACTTCCCTATTTATCCTACTAGTATTATAAAGGTGAAAGTTTGTGAGGATGTTTGGATGTTTGTTACACAATCACACCAAAACGGCTGAACGGATTTGGATGAAATTTGGCACACAGATAGTTTATAACCTGGATTAACACATAGGATACTTTTATCCGGGTAGTACGTTCTCGTAGGATAATTTCCGGGATCCACGCGGGCGAAGCCGCTGGCAAAAGCTAGAAATATTATAAATGCGAAAGTAACTCTGTCTGTTGGTTATTGTTACACTTTCACGCCTATATCGCTGAAGCGATCGTCATGAAATTTGGCATAGATCTAGTCTGGGATATAGCGCGATAAGTGACATCCACGCAGGCGGAGCCACGGGCAAAAGCTAGTTGGATATATGAGTGAATTTGATTTGGTTGAGAGTACTGTGCAAATGACGTTTTTGAAGAACATCACTAATATGGTCACTATACTTGCCCCTCCTAAGGCGTCCCCTCCCAACGTTTCCACTCACATCTGCTTTAAAACACCTCTTGTTTGATTCCTTCATTCATCCTCTAAACATGACCAAACCATCTAAGATACTTTTCCGTGTCGTGCCGGACGTAAAAGAATACCACCATTCCATTTCTTCCAGTGGGTGTCGTAGAAGACGACTAAGGGACTTACTAGAGAATGGCCAGCAGCGTTCTCTATTACCACCATACTACGATCGCCAACCCGCCTGCCAAGCGTGGCGAACTGGTGATTATGGCAAAAACCCCCCCTTTTGGGGGAGGCCTATGTCCAGCAATGGACGTCTCTCAGCTGAAGTATGTGTGCGTGAGTGATACTTTTCAAGCACATAAACTTCCAAGAAATCTAAGATCTTTGCTTTTTTTGTCTTCCGCAATAAATCTTTCATGGGACAGATTCCCACATATTCCAACTCGGCTCATCATGGCTAATCATTCAAGTGGTCCTCAGACCCCTCACAGATAATTACGAGACCTTTCAGTAGATTAAACTCCTGAAGACGAACGTATTTTAAATAGAGCATACAAATTGCCGACCATTTGCCTGAACGACGCCCATCGTACGGCTAAGTAACTATTTATACACCAAGGTTCTAGTAAAGTGGCTTTAAGTTCTGCTGGTGGGTTTAAAAGAGCGTATAAATTAAAGAATTTGTCCATGAATTGCAGGTTCTGGAATAATATGCTGAATTCATTCATTAATTCACTGGATAAAAACTTTTCCTGTATGTATAGATACGTGAAGCAAAAACTATGTACTTACCTCATTTTACGAAAATTTCGCGGACGGAGGAGTATAAAATTTGGCACAGTTAAAGTAGGTACAGTCGCCAGCAGGTCAACCTATCCCAAACTGTCAAATTTTCCCTATTGAACATAAACCTTATTCCTTTGTAATAAAGTTGAAAAACTATCAAAGAAATTTGACAGATTGGGGTAGCTTGATGTGCTGGCCTCTGTACATAAATATTAAAAAAAGTTTATATTTAAGTGCATTAGAAATAAATACATTACATTTTAAATGAATTATGGTCGCATTCTGACCACTGGGTGACTTCTAGTTCATATAAATGCTTTGAGTTTGAGTCGAAAACTTTCCGCATTTTATTTTACACTAATTGCACCACGTTAGATTCCAGGGCCCAGAGACAAAATACATTTCTGTTAGCGTTCACTCCAACCGCTACGCCAAAATGTATGGGAATGACATTACCTGCGGAAAGAAGACCACGTAACCTTTCTGCAGGTAATGTCATTCCCATACATTTTGGCGCAGCGTTTGGCGTGAAAACTAACAGAAATGTATTTTGTCTAGGCCTGCTGGGCCCTTATTTTATCAGGTACCCTGTTACTTCAAAGATAATGTTACGACACCCTTCGTTGTTCTTTGTTCGCAATCCTTTAATAAAGAGTTACAGCCTTGATACAATTGTTGAACAAAACTCCTTACAATATTGGCTTACAAAAATAACAAACCAATCATCTAAGACCCCTTGTATTATTGACTTTGTAATATCAAATGCTAACATTAAGTAAACCAAGATGTGTCTTAATATATTGGGCAGTTGTGAGAAAGGGACAATGGCATCATTTGTGGGGTGATGAAAGGGAGAGGTATATGTTCGTATTTATTCGCAACGGAGAAGCATGCGTGCGCGCCGGTTTTACGAACAGTCTTTTTAAACAAACAAAAATATGGTTTTAGAGGTTTTGTACCAAAATAATTGAAAGGATAAATTTGATAATAGTGCTAATAATGATGTGTTTTTATGCTTAGGTATCTGCAATTAAGTGATAAATCTGTGCTAAAGTGACGAAAAAGTGAAATTTATGTTTTGTGTTGAGTTTTGGTAAGAGTTTTTGGACACAATGTGTGCTGCAGCTGTAGTCATCAAGTATATCAAGGTCAGAGTTTATTTATTGTATTTAAATTCTACAGTTCAAGAAGGAAGATTGTTCAGACCGACACTTAAGGCTGCCCTCTCAAAAAATGGTTGAAAACAGCATTCAGATGAAACCACTTTTCGTCGGCATTTACAAAGAAATTACATTAGAAAAAAATAGTTAGTAATCTACATAATACGTCATTTGGTTTAGGCATAACTTTTCTATGGGTATCAAATAATAAGAAAAAAAAAACACCAAATCACCTCCAAATCGTTGAGATGAAACCATTTACCTACTCTTAATTTTTTTACATCGAAAAAAAAAATGTCTACTGCTTTGCAATACAAAGGAAAATTATTTGATTTTGTTGATTTTGTTACTTTTTACAAATATGCATTATTTTTGTTATAATAAATTAAAAATGCGACCGATTAAAGACTACACGGCTACATCACCCCGCGCTCGCCCACAAATTTAGTGCGCCCAAATGCTGAAGGTCCTTGGCGTGTATACAAGCCTTAAATAAGTCGGAAGTACGAAGTACATGTTGCATTTAAAAAAAAACCATAAAAACTTTATTCACTTCGGATAAAACAAAGTACAAAAAAAAAAAATTGCAACGGATTACGTAAGAGTCTGAAGTGCTAGATTTTTACAAATATGTACCCTGTAATACACTAGGATTCCCCGTGTCGCGTCGCGGGAATCATTGCATTCTCTCATTACCGTTTTTATTTGAGTAGGATATTATTGTTACTGGCTTATCTTGTTTCGTCGACTCATTAAAAAGAGGTTCCTAATCTAATTACATAATCAGCCTATAGTGATCCCACTGCTGGGAGTGGGACACAAGCTAATGTGGGACCGTGTAGATGTCACATAATATGTCTTCGAATTTTTAGTTCTTAGACATGCCGGTTTCTTCACGATGTTTTCCTTCACCGTTTTGAGAGCAGTGGTGATGAAATAATTTACACAAAGTAAAGCAATTGTCTGGGTTCAAACCTATGAACAACTCGTAACTCGCGAACATGTGTTAATATAGATAAACTATCTATTTGCCCAATTTCGTCCAAATCCGTTCAGCCGTTTTTGCGTAATCGAGTAACAAACATCTAAACATAAAAACTTTCATATTTATAATAGGTATTAGTAGAAAATAGGATTTATTAGGCATTTGAGTATCTACACATTGAGTACCTACATGATTGTGTGGTTGCACTATTGGTACATCACTGCCTACGACTTCGGGGAAACAAGGCGTGAGCTTCTGTTCTTTTATAAACTACTACCTCACTGGTTTTCAGAAAAAATAAAAGGGTCAGAGCCCATTCGTCCCCTAAAATTCGTCCCCAGCATAAAAGTTGTAGATTCGGCCCCTATATATGTGCCCATTGGTCTCCTGGTAGGGGACCAATTAATATTTTAATAAAAAATATTATTTTTAAGGTACCTATTCGTCCCCTCTAATATAATTATACAATATAAGTTAAATATTCGGCACCTATTCAGGTGCCTATTGGTCCCCTGAGATAAAATTAGCTATATTTTACATAAACGGTTAACATAGTACACTTGTGAACAGTTTATTAACGGAATTAATTTAATAAATCATAACAGATCATTGAAAAAAGAGCTATGATGAATGATAATCCGTCATGATAATAATATAACCTGTCGATAGGCTTACGATGTACAATTGTCTCACTACGAATGGCTTGTTAAAAAAACGGGTTACAAAGAAAATGAATTACTATATTTTTTATTTTAGCCTTTTCTGCGCGACTGTACCAGGACTACCAAGCTGCAGTATACACATATACATGTACTTATATTAGAAGAATGAATAAAAATAAATATTCTTCAGGGGACGAATGGGCCCCTCAAAAGTTCCAGGGGACGAGTGGGCACAGGGTGCGAATCTTAGGGGACGAATGGGCTCGGACCCAAATAAAACTAGTAGTAGTAACTCCAAGCTATAAATATTACGAGGTCTCAGAGGATGTAGCTCTAAAATATGAGACCACAATAAAACTATATTTGTGTCCCATAGATAGGCTTGCTGGCTTGGCGAGTGTCCAATGTTGCTATCTGTATTTTATCCTGGTACCTATATACGAGGAGTGATATGAAAAAACATGAGAAAAAATAAGCAATGTTATTATGGGTCTTTTTCTTGTTTAGTTGTCACCATACTTGCGACTAAGGGACTTACTAGAGAATGGGCAGCAGCGTTCCCTATGCATTTTACCATTATACTGCGATCGCCAACCCGGCTGCCAAGCGTGGCGATTATGGCAAAACCCCCCCTTATGGGGGAAGCTTATGTTCAGCAGTGGACGTCTTTCGGCTGAAATAATGATGATGGTACTTGCAACCTGCTAAAATATTAAAGATCTCTGGAAAATGTATTCATCTGCCTCGCCTTTTCCCAACTATGTTACGGTTGGCTTCTAGTCAAAACGGATGCAGCTGAATATCAGTATTTTACATGAAGCGACTGCCTATCTGACCTCCGCAACCCAGTTAGTGGGTAATACTGGTTGTCAGAATTTCGGGCTTCTGACTACCCGAAACGACTGTCAGAGATCCACGAATGACAGCCGGGACCAATAGCTTAACTTGGTTGCCAAGGCACGGAGGAATCCTAGTATGTTAAGATGTTCACCCATCCACGGATCAACCGCAGCAAGAGTAGTTTAACCTGAACGATCGACCCGTGCGCATGTTATTGCTTAGCTACAAACCCCATATTAATCATTATTGGATCGAAGTTTACATTTTCAAAGTAGTCAGCTTAGGTGGCTTTTTCATGGTTTTCGAGGGTGCTCAAGCTTTAAGGGAGATCAAAATAAAATTTGAGATTTCAAAGATAGATTTAACGATTTATCATTTTGGAGTTGAAGAAAAAGCGTAAAGAACTTCGTTCCTGACGGGGCACACTGGTCCCAAATTAAAAAAAAGTGGACATTGATAGTAGACCGCTGATAAATTTTTTTATTGTTGATATAATGATAACAGATAAGGCAAAAAAATATTATTGTCCTACTTCAAATACTTTTCTCTAAAAAAAATATTTCTTTTTTTTTTGTATGGGAGTGATTACATTTTACTCAATTTCTCAAAAACCTTAAGCGATGTCGAGATGGCATTCACATATGATAGAAAACTAATAATTCTGAGTATTTGGCTCGAAGATACTTATTGCTTATCTCTGCGTACTTTCGAGATAATAGTGACAGAAAATAACAATTTTTTTTAATGTTAATTGTTCGCTTTTTTTTATTCATAGCCTTACTCATATCGCAATAGGTCCGCTGGCCAGCAAAATGAAGCTTCGACGCGAGTTTGCCGGGATAACAAGATGGCCGCCTCTCATGACGTAACGTAATACGGTCACGAATCGCGCGCGTACACCTCAGTGTACAACTAAATGTGGTTGCGATAAGACGTGTCCTTATTTTTCTGTGCGCTTGAAGAAATGCTTGTTGTTTGTTTGTTTTGTTATTGTTGTATTTTGAATCTTTGGATTTTAAAATCAAATAATTTTTGTTTGTCTTTCTTTCGTCGAATTTGTTTTCGTAATTTTTTTGTGTTAAAATCAAAGTCACTTTGTCTTTGATATCTTTGATTCTAATTTGTTTTCAATTTTCCTTAAAATTATAATATGTCCGCATTTGTCACCAACTTAGACTTATACGTTGTTCTTAAATCAGGAGGTGGTTTTAAAAATGTCGAATTTTTATTTAATGCCCTTATTGAACGTATTGGTGTTGAATTGTCTTCCGAAGATTTGAGTAATATTAAATTATTTTGTCGTAACTTTTCAAGTAATATCTCAAAAAGATGGTCTGCTTCCAGTAGAGCTCAAAAGACCTTTCTTAACAAAAATTCAGACTGGTTACAATCCCAAATAGTTTGGCCAAAATGTCAAAATATCGATTTAAGCAGCATTTTTAAAGTTGCCGAGGAAGTAATTCCAAATTTCGAAACGCAAGTGGATACTCATCAATTAAGTTGTGGTACGAGTAAAAAACCATTTGTTGATATATCTGATAAAAAGAAGAAAAGGCGTTCTCTAACACTTCTAGATCACACAGAGGAGGAATTAGTTTATGCTTTATGTGCCAAATTAAAAGAGTCTAAAAAAACAAAATTAGCAGCTATATTAAACGAACTCAGCCAAAACAAGGAAAAATGTGAGATGGTACATGATGTACTATTCGCTAAAAAGACTGACAAACCGTGTTTACCAGATGATAAAACGTTAGCGCTTTACACCTCAACAAATTTGTCAAAATGGCAATATCGAAATTTAAGAACTATTCTTGCTTCAGAGAAAATGTATGGTCTTCCATCCTATCAAAAGCTCCTGGAAGCTAAAAAAACTTGTTATCCTCCAGAGTCAGACATAACTGTAACTGAATCTGATGCTAAGATAAGACTTCAATCGCTTCTAGATTTGACAACCAATAGGATATTAAAAACAATTCAGCACAACTCTGCCGACAAAAAATCGCTAAAACTAATAAGCAAATGGGGTTTTGACGGGTCATCTTCTCAAAGTAATTATAAACAAAAGTCACACTCCGACACTAAAATTGACGATTCTTCCGTTTTCATGATTAGTTTGGTTCCGCTTCGTTTGGAAGAAGAGAGTGGTACTATCTTGTGGCAAAATCCTGCTCCCTCTTCAACAAACTATTGTCGTCCAATTGGCTTTATATTTGCAAAAGAAACAAATGAATTGATAAAGAAGGAAAGTGCATCCTTAGAGGAAGAAATTCGTAATCTTGTTCCCACAATTGTAGATAATTTTGATATTAAACATGTTTTGTACATGACTATGATTGATGGGAAAATTTCTACTGTGATTTCCAATACTTCTTCTGCAGCTGTTTGTAATATTTGCAATACCCTACCTAGCAAAATGAATGACTTGGACTTTGTATCCAAAAGACTCATCAGAGAAGATATGTATAAATATGGTCTGTCTTCGCTTCATATGTGGATAAGATGTATGGAATGTATTTTACACATTTCGTACAACTTAGACTTCAAAAAGTGGGCTGCACGAAAAGAAGATAAATTGTTAAAAGAAATTAAAAAGAATTTGACACAAGAAGAATTCCGGGAAAGAACTGGTTTGTTAATTGACATAGTAAAACAGGGATTTGGTACAACCAATGACGGTAACACGGCAAGAAGGTTTTTTGAAAATTATGAAGTATCTGCTGAAATAACGGGTATCCACCCTGTTTTAATCAAGTGATTTGCAGTCATTTTACAAACAATTTCATCTGGTCAACTTATTAATACCAACTTGTTTAGGGAATATTGTAAAGAAACAGCAATGCTGTATGTAAACTTGTATCCATGGTATTACATGACTTCAAGTGTCCATAAATTGTTGATACACGGTGCTGATATTTGTGAAAATTTCTCCTTTATTCCGATAGGCATGCTTTCCGAAGAAGCTTCCGAAGCGAGGAATAAAGATTTCCGGAATATTAGAATGGCACATACAAGAAAAATCGGTAGAGTTCAGACTAATTTAGACATTATCCACAGCTTTCTAATTAGCTCAGATCCTTACATCAGCCATATCAAACCAAAGTTTGCTCGTTTACATAAACAGTTGTTTCCAGAGGCTAGTGCTTTGATCTTGAACAATGAATTGCTTTCGTTGGAAAACGAGGAAATAGAGATTTCTCAAGAGAATATAGACCCAAATATTAATCTTTCACCATAATATTTTTTTCAGAATCGTTTGTGAACATATTCAACTTTATGTTTGCAGCTTTATTTGTCTTCATTTTGATTGGTTTTTAAAACTGATGAAAATACTCCTTCAGAAAGGTCATAGCTTTTCAGTCATTAGTGAGCCCCCATAACCTCTTTTACAGAGAAGTCTCTTTTTATTTATTTGACATTACGCATACATTATAATTATGTGCTAAAGTATGGCTATGATTTAAAAAAAGCAAACAATTAACATTAAAAAAAAATGTTATTTTCTGTCACTATTATCTCGAAAGTACGCAGAGATAAGCAATAAGTTTCTTCGAGCCAAATACTCAGAATTATTAGTTTTCTAACATATGTGATTGCCATCTCGACATCGCTTAAAGTTTTTGAGAAATTGAGTAAAATGTAATCACTCCCATACAAAAAAAAAAGAAATATTTTTTTTACAGAAAAGTATTTGAAGTAGGACAATAATATTTTTTTGCCTTATCTGTTATCATTGTATCAACAATAAAAAAAAATATCAGCGGTCTACTATCAATGTCCACTTTTTTTTAATTTGGGACCAGTGTGCGGGGGTTCTCCCCGAACCCAAAAGTTATTTTTTAATCCGTAAGTTTAATTGTTGAGTGGACAGTGCAGTTTGAACGTCAAGCAAAGACAGCCCAGTGTTTGTGACCCCTGTTGCTGGGAAAATACATATATCATTATAAGACAATGCCAGATCGTGCCCCACTATCATGCACAGTCAGTAAAATTGTTAAGCAAGTTTACTACCGACTTAAATTGTCCGTATATTCAAATCTCAACAATTTTTTTTTTACAGTTGTATGAAATGGCTATAAGACGACAAAATGACGTTGTGTTTTAATTTATTAAACTAGTATCATCTTAACAAAGATAAATGAATAATTCCCTGCCTGTCTGCCTGAATGATTGTCTAGTCTAACTAGCCTGTATGTCCTGCCTGCTGCAGTGCAGAGACCTCCCTTCCAACACAATTCTGTATTTGTTTGTATTTAAAAATGCTTCTAAAAATGTATTATATTAAACAGTCAATTCGTAATAGCAAATACCAAAGCTCAACCAAGTTCCCTTCGAACTTTTTAGAAGTCCACATTCTTGCACTTTATTAACTTAAAACTCAGGTAAAACTCATGTATTTATCTTGCTCAAAACTTTTAATGGCGTCGCGAAAGATCTGCACGAAGTCGAAAAACATTGAAAGAGACTTTTGCTTCGTTTGAAGTTAGTTTTTCTAGTTACAATAGTGTTTTTCAGCAAGAAATGGGTACTAATTGGCGAAGACTGGCATTGTAGCTTTGTACCAGCTTAGTAGCATAATTGAGAGCTTTTTATTGAAAGTATTCCCTAACTTTTTCTCAGTTAGTTTTAATGATAACTGGCAGTTCGAGTACCTACATTTTGCGGCCTACCTTAATGTCCTTTCTTTGGTATTCTTTATCGAGTCGTTGACCTCTTTGAGTTCTGAGTTCAGCTACACGGTTTCTGACAAATGTACCAACTAGGTATCAAAAAATTGCCAAGCGGTAGAGTTTGTTTCATCTCTTAATCTCAGGACATGAAATAAACTTCTGGAAGGAAGTGACCTTCTTCGTGTCAATGGTACAACAGTTTATTTTGATTGTAACCTTCACCACTTCTGGAGTGTTTTAGAAGTTTGAGAAACAGGGTGTAAAGTTCACTCATCTTTCTTACAAAAAGGAGGATCCTCCGACTAGACGGGTGTCGTGTCTGCAGAGTACTGCCCGTCGATTAATATCGGGACGTTTTTATATACTAGTTGCGCGATGCAGGATTTGTGTGACACGTAGTTCGCATGTGGCAATGTAGATGCCGCCACAAGCCACAATGTCATGGGAGGCAGCACAGAGGTTACGTTGGTTGCTTTTTTTTGTTGTTCCGAAGGAAAAAGGAACTTATAGGAAGTGATGTAAGATGAATTACGACCTCTTTTTTCAAATGCTAACGTTCAACAAGTAAATACTCTTTTTGGAACGATGAGTCACTAGTGAAAGTCAATCGCTTAAGTCTTAAGGGGACACTTTGCGCGGGCTCGAACTCACTGGTGGGCCTGGCTAAAAATCACGCTGCCTCACCAGGCTTCGTAACCGACAGAGATAGTATCAGTGGTGAGCAGTTAGACGCTAGTCTACATGCACAATGTTATTGAGTGAGATGCAGGAGCATTTTTTGCAAAAAAATCGCGAAAAAATTAAGAAAAGTCCTTCAGAAGATCGGGTTTTATGAAAAAACCACTACATAAATCAATGACCAATAAAGTTGATTGAACTTATTGTAAATTGAACTTTGTCGGTACCGTCTTGATTTTCGAGATTTTACACTCCTTTTATTACTTAAACACGCTCAAAGTTAGGTTAAATTAGCAAGAAAAACGAATCTTTGTTGGCTCATAACTTTTTAATAGCTTTTTATTTTAGTGTTCTGTTTCCGTACAGACAATAATAATAACGAGACAAAACCATACCATGTTTAATTTTTGATGTACATAGTCAAACAGTGGAGTAAAACCCTCCCGAAGTTTGTATGGAAAAAATGTGGACAAGTGTTAAGACCAGTATTAAGTGATCAACTCCGGCTAACAGGCACTCAGACAGTCGCTGTTAAAATCCCGCAAGATTTAGCTTCGAGCAACTACTTAGTGCTGTAATCTTGAGGCAGATGCAATTGTGCTTAACTATAATATATATTATATGTAATATACACTATCTATATAGCTGTTTTACATTATACAAATTTATTACGTTTCGATAGGCGCAACGTTTGAATGATTTGGTTAATTATTATGACCTTTATTTATTTATAATCCTTATTAATTACATTTTTAAATATTTTTTTATAAAAGTAACTTAACAAAAAACATTTAATATTATTTTTAGTAATATTATTATAACAATTATTATTAGTCGACTCGCACGAATTAACTCGCCTGAATCGGGCGAATCGTCGCTTTTAAATCCCTAGTTCCCTACGAATATTATAAATGCGAAAATAACTCTGTCTGTCTGTCACGCTTTCACGCCTAAACCGCTAAACCGATAGTCATGAAATTTGGCAGAGATATAGCCTGGTATATGGAGAAGGACATAGGCTACTTTTTTACGCGATAACCGACATCCACGCGGGCGGAGCCGCTGGCAAAAATTAGTAATATTATATTTTCTACAGGGTAAGTTTTTATCCAGTGCGCAAATTGTAACCATGAATTCAGCATATCATTCTAGAACCCCTAGCGCAGAAATTTTTCGCCGGTTGTACAAAAAACAATCAGCTGTTTCATAGACAAGTGCAATACCTACGCGGTCAAAATGTATGGCACAGCTGATTTTTTTTATTTGTATCCGGCGAAAAAAAATTCCCTAGGCGGTCTAGAATGATATGCTGAATTCATGGTTACAATTTGCGCACTGGATAAAAACTTTTCCTGTATAGGCGACTCGCACGAAGTTAATTTGCTAATCGACAATTCGTGCGAATTGACTAATGAGCTATTGGACGCGTATTTATCTACCGCACTAAATAAATACTTGTACACACGGCTACACATCAAGCTATACATTTCCAGTGTAAGCTGATCTCGCATTGTATAGGATTTCCGCACAGTGCGACGTATAGCTTGATGTGTAGCCGTGTGTACGCAGTTTTTCATCCTTTTATCCGCAAATTGTTAATTTTTGTACTGTTTGCTTTACATTACTTTTTTACTTCAAGCAGGCTCATTACACTGTCTGCACATCAAATTTCCCCAAAATTTACAAGAAAAAGTATCTCAGACACCTTATTTTGTTCCCACTTTTTGAACCAATTTCCCTCCGTGAGAGTGTATTCAGCTTCGCTACGATATTCCCCTGTTATAATACACTTTGTTATAATCCGTAACCATGTTTACTCCGCGATGTATGCTGAATCGCGAGCGCCACATAAAATCTTCGCGGCTGCGAGATGTAACACAAACATGACGGAGTCGTAAACATTTGGTCGGTACATTCACAGTGATCCACGAAGCCATCTTGAATTAAATTATGTACAGTCGCAAAATTCAAAGGTTTTCACTTTTAAGTCAATAGGTACTTGACTTTCAACACGATTTGTGCTATTTTCGTATTCGTATTGTTAACATTTGCCTGTAAATGGTATAATTGAATTAAATGCTGTATAGTTGAGTCTGAAAAATAAAACGAAAAGAATTTTAAAAAAGGTCATGTTATTTTGGAAATTCATTTTTTTTGGGTTGTATCAAAATCGCCGCGTTTGCCGTCATAAGCCTTGGAAATCAAAAAAACAAAATTCCGTTAAATTATTTTTCATCCGTTTTGTTTTGATTTTTACTTGCTCTTTGTTTGGTTAGCTGCGGGTTGTGCTTGCGGCATAGAGGAAAAAATAAAACCATTTTTTATGTTGCGTCATTTCCACGCCAATAATAATCCTTTTGAAATATTTGACCTTAAAAAACAACTGTTTAGCAGCTGAGTTACAACTTTTATTACACAGACCATGTCATTAATCGAAACATTCATTGACAAAAATAGATGAGAGATTAAAGGGACGCCATAGTTGGTAATCCGATTAGTGAATAATCTTTTTGGGATACCTACTGCATGATACTGGGTATTATCCGTATTATTTTATGTAGTTCAATAGAGTATCTTACAAACTCGACATCATCTGTCTAGCCTTTTTCCAAAGTAAGTTGGGGTTGGCTACCAGTCTTACCCGATGCAGCTGAGTACTAGTAGGTATTTTACATGGAGCGACTGCCTATTTGAAATTCACAACCCAATAACTGTACAATATAATACCCCTTGGTAAGACTGGTTGTCAGTTGTCAGACTTTCAGGCATCTGGACTACCCGAAACGACTGTCATAGTTCCATTAATAACAGCCGAGACCAACGGCTTACCCTGCTACCCACACACGTACCAACCGCAGCAAGCGTAGCTTATCCCGGGCCTCAAGTCTGCTATTACAATAGTGTTAGAATGGTCTATCATTGATTTCATAATTGTTGATTTTTACAAGTTTGGTAATCTACTAATATAATGGCGTCTTTATGACTTTCCAATGGTCAGCCACTGACACTCCATTGAAAGAAATTACATTTATTGGTAATCTCGTACATAATGACAAATTAATGACTGACTTAAAGGCGGTAATCTGCTAAAATTTTGACGGTTCCTTAAATAGTAGGTATGTTAAAAAATTATATGTAAAAAATTAAATGTAAATGAAATCTGGCATGAATCATTTCTATTAACGGGTTTTATAATAAGGGCAAAACGACAGTGCCATTATAACACAATTCTACTATGAGACTATTGACCGACCAATGATCGACCATTATGAATTTAGCAGATTATGAACTTTTAGCAAAACGACAGTGGGATCGTGTTGGAATGACGAATTTATAAAAATAGCAGACTTGAGCCCCTGATCGATCGGCCAAAATATGCGGATGTCATTCGATTTGTATTCTAATATTTTTTTATTTTATTTAATTTTATATTAACGCTGTACCTACCTATCTAGATGAAATTGTAATTATATAATAGTTATGAAATCAATTATTCACTGTTACTGGTGTATAACTGTTGTAATTAATTTTACTAGTACATTATTTAGCCACAACCTCGACATGTACTATCGGGGAAGTTCATATCTAAGCACCTTAAAGACTATTTCTGCTTGCAGCGCTCGGCCGCTATAGAAATCTCATCAACCAATAAGCATCGCAGCATCAGATTTTTGATGCGTCCCTTGTTTTTGTACATGAACAAAAAAGACAGTAAAAAACCAGCTGAGGTAGTGCGTATTTTTTCAATGGAAATAAATATCAATGGACCTTCGTTCGGTCGTAGTTCGAGCACGTTTGGGACAAGTTTCTGGGTTTTTTTTGACGAATAGGTTTTCTATGCTGTCAGAAAAGTATAACATTAGCATCCAAAGTTGAGTAGATTTCTCACAATTATATAGGAGTTTTTGGGTGAGAGGCGGAAAATTTCCATAAAATTTTAAAAGTGCAAAACCTTTGTTATAAATTAGCTCTAGTCATAAACCCCTTTTCAAGGAATGCACCTAATTAGAAACCTGTAGACAAAGCAGTTTGATTGAATAAACTGGGAGCTTACTCATGAACCACTTAAAATTATTATAATCCGTGCCTAAAGAAACACTTAAAACTTTCTCATCTTTGTTTCTTTTGTTCTATTCCTAGTGTTCGAAAAAGGGTCAGACATCTGTGATCATTGTAACAGAGATTGTAAAACACACGAACAACAAAAAAACTTAAACGACAAAATATTTGCTACGTATTTTCGTTTCATTGGTCGAGGCCAAAACGGGCGTTAAACAGATGTGGTCATCGTGCTCACGGGATTTTGTTTTGAAATTGCTTAGATATGAACTTCCCCGATAGTACGAGTAACTATCTAATTTCTTATCAATAGGTGTCATACTCAAAAAGTCAGTTCAAGATTTTTTTATGTCTGGTGACAAAGATTTGCATTGTCAAATTCATTTATCATATCATTTAGTACATCCAAATATTGGTCTGATTTCATTCATTAGTTTCCCTAACACAAAACAATCAAGAAATAATTCGTAGAAACAAAAGGTCCAAGTCACAGAGGTGCGTTGTCCATTGTCCACAGATAATAAAAGTCCTTCGACTACAATCGATTGCAGCCTCTAGAATCCTCATTATATAACTTGTTGAGCCCGACGCCGACGTTATATACAATGCCCAAGTGCTTGCGACCCCTGTGGCTTGCTAATGTGTCAATGTACTTGTTCAGCCAGGGAGCTATGGGTATCAACTTAAATTATCTGTATCTTATAATTAGAACTGTCATTCTTTTTCCGTCGTATGGAATGGCTATAACGCGGCAATTTTGCGTAGTGTAACTGCGTAGACTAACTGGAATAACGCTGTGATTGCTCGTTGAAAAAACTACTGTTGTTTCAATAACCGACTTCCAAAAAAGCACTACAAATTGAAAAATAATTTTAATTACGGAAGTCGGTGTCTTAGGTTTAATATTTTACTTTTTTTGCCACCGACTTTCGAAATTAAAGTAATTTTTGACTTTGTGGCGTTTCTTTTTGGAAGTCGGTTGTTTTTTCTTTTCACTTTTTATTTGTGGTACCTACCCTACACAATTGTTGAAGAAGTACGTATTTTTGAAGCTAACTCAAAAATCACTAATCATAACTCAACCAATTTTTTATGGGACCACTTGGTATTACAATTTTTCAAATCCGCATAAAATGACGAAGTTCTGAGGTAACAAACATAAAAAACAACAGGATTGAGAACCTCTTCCTTTTTTAAGTCGGTTAAAACACAGCCGCGATGTCGTGTAAATTCCCACCATTCTGTTGACATATTTTCCCGGAACGCTAAACACAGCAGTCTGTTCAAACGCTCCCTGATAACATACTGACATGAACGCTATTCCGTTCTATACACCTCATTTTTCATATAGATAATAGAGGCACACAACGCCTCATTTAACAATACCAATTAGATTTAAATATGTAAAAATGGACGAGGTTCATTGTGTCCTCAGGCGAACATCACGTCAATTAACAGTATCAACTTGTTAAGAATTAATTGTAAAATTGACGAGGTTCGTTCGTGTGTCCTCGGCAATTGTCGGCCATCGTCGGCTACGTCGAAATGACACCTCCATTATTAACTTTGATGCATGACAGCTCGAGATTTTCGAGTTGAAAATAAAATGAAAGCGTCTGTTCGTATGTACAGCATGCAATATGTTTGCATAGAATATGAGACGAGCTTGACTGGATGAGTTTTTAGAACCAAGCTCCAAATGGATTGGCGTTAAAAATTGCAAGAGTTTACGAATGGCCAGCCGACCTTACATCCCCACCTGTGTGGTGTTTTCTAACTTTTATAAGAATGAAGCGGAGTGTCATGCTTCATACGAATTGCGAAATTATTCATATTAATACCATTTAGTTCTTTTATAAGCAACGTTTTTAACTATTAAAGTAAATTAGCTACTTAGATTCTAGTGCAAATCATAGGACACGTAATAAATAGCCTGTAAGTATTTATTAAGGCGAGGTAAGAAGCAAATTTTTAGCTTTTTGACGGTAGTCCAATCGCGAAAAAAAAAATCAGCTGTTCCCTACATTTATGTTCGTATAACTCCTCAAAATGTAGGGAACAGATGATTTTTTTTTTGCGATTTTGGATTTGGTCCCATAGTAAAAGTTGTTCATAATGATAAGTACAATAATTACCTGTCATAGATAAAACATGCTTTTACGCTCAACATTTAGAGAATTGTACGAAGTATTTTTTTTTGAGCTCTCTTGTAAGGTTGTCATGTATTGTCTTTGAATTTTTTTTTTTTTTTTTGACAATTCACCTAACTTTTTGGCTTATGATTAGGATTGCCACCGTTTATTCATGCAGTTAAAGTACATTTTTTTATTATTATAGGTAAGAAAAAAAAAGTACATAGTATCAAAATAAAGTACTTACAATTTATTTTTCATTACATATTTTTTATTGTTTTTTTGCAATTTGTATCAAATTAGTCATCTCTACTAAACAATTGCACAGCATCTTAAAATTTTTTGGTGTAACATATTCACTAACTTGTTGATCCGTTTCACTATCAAAATTACGTCTTGTAGGTGTGTGTGGAGTATTCTTTCCATGATTTACTATATCATAAATCTATAAAACTTTAAATCGTATTCATAATGCACTCAAACCGCTTCGCAAAAAACAAACAAGAAATTGTGACAATGACACTGACATTGTTGACATTTGAGGTTAGGTTGCGTTCATAAATTGTTAAAAACGAGTGCATAAGAGATGTGGCGCTGGCGAGTGGCGACATCGATTCAGCACCAATCGATAAATTTCGTTACACGAAAAAATACTTACGACTAAACTTTTCAAAATCCCAAAGAAATCAAATCATGTGAAATAAAGTATTTTCGTGTACTTTCTAGGTTCTCATAAAGTACAACTACCTGAAATAACGTACAATACTTTATCATAAAGTACGGGTGGCAACCCTACTTGTGATATGTATGCCTACGTGTGCGACAACATACTGAGCGTTTTACGGTGTCCTACGTTTGGGCAGCGCCCTAACTCTTTTCTGAAAATACTTTATTTATCACCGTAATGTATGTTTCCACCTGTCGTGTCGGATAAATGTTGTTTCTTTCCATTAAGTGTAGGGGCAGGTGCGGTTAAAGCTAAGGAAGCAAAAGGGTCTGCGCCCGCGCCCGTCACACTTCAGTAAACAGACAAAGTGCCATAAAACCAAATCAACGAATAAAAACAGCCACTCCCATTAAGAAAACCACAAACCCATTAAATTACGTAATTTTAAACGCCGTTTAATTTACCACGTAGACGTTTTTTCATGGACAGTCAATAAAAGTGGCAAGTGTGCAGGCCTATAATTGCCTATAAACAGTATCTTCAACTGGTAATTTCTTAATGTATGTACACCTAGCGAGCAAATATCACCTTTTCAAACTTTCGTTCATTTTACCAGAACGTATTTGAAAAAAAAAGATAATAAATATTAGTCCAACCTTTTCGTTCCTACATTGTACATAATTATTTTTTGTAATTATTGCATTCTGTACTGCTGACTGAGAGGCTCGTGGCTAAACGTTAAATCGTTGGTCCTGGTTATCAAAATCAAAAGTCATTTATTCAAACTAGGCTGGTTTCAGCACTTTTTGAACGTCAAAATTTTCACCACTTCCTAGTGCTTTAGCTGGGAAGAAGAAGTGGCGCAACAAATTCCCCAGCAGCACAGCTGTCTGTTATATTAGAAGAACTTGATTCTATACAATTATGTACGTAATTAACATTACGAAACATAATAATAAAATATTTGCCTTAAGGGTACACTAGTCGCGGGCTCGAACTTACTGGTGGGCCTGGCTAAAAAGCACGCTCTCTCACCAGGCTTTCAGTCCGACAGAGGTAGTAACAGAGATGAGCAGTTAGACGATAGTCTACACGCACAACATTATTGAGTGAGCTGCAGGATCATGTAGCAAAATAGGCGCGTCAAAAATTAAGAAAACTTCTTCGGAAGATCGGGTTTTCTGAAAAAACCACTGCATAAATCAATGACTAATTAAGTTTATTGAACTTTTCGATAATTGAGCTTCGTCGGTACCGACTTAGTTTTGTAGATTTTACACTTCTTTTATTACTTAAACATGTCCAAAGTTACGTTAAATTGTCAAGAAAAACGAATCTTTGTTGGCTCCTAACTTTTTAAAAGTTTTTTTTTTTTTAGTATTCTGTTTCCGTACCGACAATATTAATAATGAGACAAACCATACCATGTTTCAGTTTACGATGTTGTACATTGTCAAACAGTGGAGTAAAACCCTCCCGAAGTTTGTATGAAAAAAATGTGGACTTGTTTCACCTTAAGTCAGCTAAAACACGCCAATATGTCAACAAAAAAAAAACATTAAAAACATTACTCAAGCAGAAATAAATAATAAAATTAAAACATAAACAGAACTTAAAACCTAAATTAAAGCCTCCAGGCATAAAGGGCGTGCCTGCTTACGTATGCAATGCTGCATTATGTTTACATACGAGTAGTTGTAGCTAAAAGTGACAAATGTTAAGCTAGGATCTTTGGAGTAAAATAAATAAACAGTTAAAACTATTAACAAGAAACCCAAAAATCTGTCGTATTACCCAGTAACTGGGTTGTGTAAGTCAGATCTACGTTTTGGAATGGGCACCTAGCTTCAACTTCGATTTTTTTTTGACAGTTCAAAAGTGCCTGTAAAAGGTTTAATTGAAATAAATGCTTTGAGTTTGAATTTGAGTTTCAGATATGCAGTCGCTCTATGTAAAATACTGGTGTTCACTTGTGTCCGGTTGAACTGGAAGCCGCCCCCAACATAGATTGACTGTTTTGCTGACTGTACCCGTGGCAAAGTCCCATTAGGGGCGTCACATTACGAAGCTCACACAATTTCACACGGAATAAATTCAAGGTTGGTTATCTTCCATCGGAGACCGGTCAAGGACGCAGGATTATACGATTACGTGGTCCAATGGTTTATAAAGGTTGCAATTTGAATTTTACGTGGGATTTGTGGCGTCCCTAATATTTTGTGAGGACGAATAAAATTGTGTACTTGTTGTGTTTTATATTTGCAGGTTTGGTGAAGAGGTGTGGAAAGAGTTTGTCTCAGTGCTTGTTCTTTTTTCATCGATTAAAATGTAAGCGTTCACTGGCTTTGTAACAAACTTAATTTAAGGGCTTTTTCTGGCATTCAAGCGCCTTTTTTAGGTTTCTGTACCTCAAAAAGAAAAAACGGAACACTCATAGGAAGGTCGAAGTGGACGAAGTGTGTTTTTGTCCGCCCGTGCGTCCGTCCGTCGTCCGTCTGTCTGTCTGTCTGTCAAGGCTCTTTTTCTGAGGAATGCGCGGAGGTTTCTATTGAAAAATTAATATCAAACACCTACGTAGGTCTCCGGTCCCTTTGACCTCTAAGAAAACGCGACATGTTTTGAAACTCGCAAATAAATCACAACTTATGGGGTACTTCTCGTTGACAGATAATCATAATTGACCGTGACGTATATCGATGCATGAGAGAACATTTTTTCAACTAACAAGTTAAATTTATTCTTGGTATAATTCGTCCCAACTAGGAAACCCTTATAAATGCGTGGTTCTTTTTGCTGAAAATTATGACCACGGACATACTATTGGTTGACCTTAGTATTTGAAGACTCATAATTCAAACATTCCATTCAAATCTTACCAGCATTTCCTTTCATTCAAGTTTATTTATACCATTCGAAATGATGTCATGACGTAGTCAAAATATTCCGGGGACATCCGAAGTATACTCAAAGTATTAATCATGTTCGAAATACTCATTAATGTTGGGACAAGTTCTTGTTCAAACAGTGATCTGTCGTGAAGTAGGTGTACCCAAGTTTTTTGATTAGGCTTTCGAGTTCCTATACATAGATTATTATGGTAATGTGAAGAAATTGGTTCGGCCTCTTTAGGGAACGGTATTCTTTAAAGATTATTTGAAAATATATTTTGCAATCTAAATAATATTACGAAAGATCTTATTGGTTACGGTACATTGTAGTTTGCTCTATTTTACCTTTAGGTACTTGTTAATTATAAGAATCATATGACCTTTCATAAAATGACAATCTTTTGTCAGCGGATACGTGCTAAGTGTCGCCTTTTGTCAGTATCATTATGATTTAAATAAATATTTTCTCATTATTTCTATAATATTCCCAATTTCCATTCGATCATTTTAATTCGATAAACAACGTCAATTGGACACCGAAGCATCGCTTTTATTCAATATAAGTTTCAAAATTGAATTTCGAACACACCACACGCCATTTAACCCCGTAATGCCGACGACGATTAAAGCTCCCGCAGACAGGCGTGACGCAACTCTAGTAGAACAACTTCTATGAAAACTTCATGCAGTTGTTCTAACAGAATCGCGTCGTTCCGTTGCGTTGCGTCGCGTCTGTCGCGGTGTCGGTAAGCCTTTGTGCAAAATTGCATTGCAAAACAAAATGGCAGTTTGCGAACTGTCTGACATTTGTGTCGAATACAATAAATACATTTTCCAACAAGGCAACAAGGCAGCAGAGAAATGAGATTCAATAGAAAACGTTCCGACGAAGAAATTACTTAGTAGATTGCAGTGGCGTAGTTTTCAGCCGATTCCAAGTATTCTACTTAGGGCGGGTTCGACCAAACAGGAATAAATTTTATTCTCGGAATAAATCGCTACTTACTCGAGAGTAAATCAATTTTGCGTTTAACCAACTACAATTCGAGGAATAGCGAGTCTATTCGGGAATAGTCTCTATACCACCAATATGCATGGATTAAAAGAGCTATTCCAAGAATAACAAAATAGGGTTCTGTTGTTTTGTGCTGTCATTTCAACTTAACACAAGGAATTATCGTTTCAAAAACATAAAATGCAACGTTTAAACGATTTGATTCAAGAGTCCAATGTGACTAAAAGAGAAAATAGATTTAGTTGATTATTAGGTATGATGATCGTGATTTCACGTTATGGTTTCGTTTGAGCAAAGAAGCAACTTTGTTTTTACTGACGAAAATTTAACATAAATTGGAATACATTTCCGACCGGTAAGTTCAATTATATTAAAATGAAAATACTAGGTTTAAAAAATAGTTCTTTTTCTACTGGGACTACGTTTACGCATAATGTCACTCATTTTGTAATGATATAAACTTGTAAATCCCGAAAATAAACACCACATGAACCAAACCGAAACTACAAGCAAAACTTCAAAAATTTACAGCTACTTTCCCAAGCTTAAATACGGCAAACGGGCTCATAGAGCTCGCTTGACAGTTAAGCTCATTTTTGTGTGAGCTCAATGATCGCGGTGCGACAGTGAATATAGGCTATTCGTGCTTAGCTAATCAAAGTATAGTTATACGTTAGATTGCATGGAAAAATGACTGTCGAGAATAAAATCGTGGAAAAGATTATTCCTGGTATAGTTACTCGCGTATAATTTCGTGTTTGGTCGAATCCGCCCTTAGTAGTCTACTTTCATAATAAAATTGTGTAATCCGTCGGTACTCATATAATATATGTACCATGGTATGTATAGGTAATACGTTTGCAAATAAATCTGTATGTTGCTGAGCCACGTATTTAATTGACTTTGCAATAACGTTGATAACAATGTTGCTATACTTAAATAGAGAATTAGGCTTTTATTTAAAACTAGCTTTTGCCAGCGGCTTCGCCCGCGTGGACATCGAAAGTTATCCCACGGGAACGTTCTACCGGTATAAAAAGTATCAAAGTGTTGTTTTTACTATTGTCCACGCAATTTTTTTTTAACTTCCATGTGCCGGAACATACAAAAAAATAATAGCCGAATTGGTCGAGCCGTTCGCGAGTTTTGCGCTCAGCAACATTCATTTATATTTATATATATATATAGAAGATAGATTAAAAAGAAACCTACAACATTTTCATTCAAAAGTATGCTTTTAAAGAAACTTCTACAGCTTTCATTCTAAGTTGAGGTTGAGTTCAAGTAAAGTATTAAAGTATTTTTTGTACAATAAAACTTGGATCAGAATTTTCAGACCGGACCACATCACTAGTCGACGCAAATGTTAAAAAGTTATTTGAACTCGGTCGTTTTAAATTCGAAATATGCAAATGTTTTTTTTTTTTTTCGAAATTGGAACCTGCCGGTTTGGATGATGAAGGTCTCGCGAATTGTATTTTAAACTCCTTTTTCAGCTTTGGAAATTGTGAAAAACATTTTTCTGGATTAAAATTCATATTTTTTCCCGCAACTATGCAGTATAAATGCTGTTTTTTTTTTCTTACTATTAACTAAACGTGCTGGTAATAAAACGGAGCTACTAATACTCGTACAAACAGTCCTAACTGGGCCCAAAAATCTTATATTTTTATCTCCTCGTCAGAGCCAATTGCCTTGAGGAGTATTCGCCAAGCTGGTCTAAATTGGCGATTTACCCAACCCGAAATGGGTTTGCCATTTTCTCAATGCTGAGACAATTCAACACTGAGCCTTATTGGTCTTTAAATTGCATGACGTCATCATCATTGGACTTTTCCCAAAAATCTGAATCGTTGAACGAAAATTCATTAATATGAAAGTGGACCGCGAATGACTCGAATTCACATTTTAATATCGGAAATGCACGTTCCGCGCGGACATTAAAGTAAATAAGTTAAATTGCAAATGGATATTACGATATTTTCATTTCCTCTTTGCGAAAAGGAAAAGGTTCACCGTATTATAATTTCATTATCATGATTTTCTCTGTTTTAAAGAATGATATCGTTTGGCAAACACATAACGCTTATACATTACAATATCCTTAGTCTTTTGTTTTTTTTTATAGCTTAAGTAGGTACAGCAGCGGGGTAATTGAGAAGCATACTATCAGTGTTACTGGCTTCATTTTGACAGTTGAACAACATACATTGCGTTTTGACGTTGTTTTTTTTTTTGGTGGTTGGGAAATCATCAAATAACTTCTCCGGCTCTGGGTGGAGCAAGAGGGCGTGTCAGACTTTTACTGACTAAAACCCACCCGTGTTCCCTCAGTTGCCCGTGAGCCAGGGGCGAAGGTGTCTCTTTCGAACAACCCGCACCCCTGGCAGGCATCGGCCCTTGCGGACCCCAGTTGTTGCTGACATCACTGACGGCGAGCGTGGAACACAACGCGCCGTCCCGCCTACCACTTTTCGGCCACAGGGGATAGGGAGAGCGGCCAACGCTATACCGACATTCCTCTTCCCCTGCGGCCCCACCGCGTCCGCCATCAAGCGGTGGCGGCCCCGTTCAGGCCACGGAAGGGAAGAGCGCTGCTCAGAAGCACCGGCACTCCTCCTCTGCCGTAGCCCGTAACCCTCAGCCGCGATTTGTGCATTTAGCCAGTGTCAAGTAATTTTTTCTTTTCGATCAAGTAAATGGCCCTTTATCAGGCGCGACGTTACAAAAAAGTCATAGTCGTCTTTAGTCAGCCAAGTCTATTAAATATTATAAGGCGGTAATAACTTTACAACAAGCTATTGGGAGTTGATTTCCCACCCAAAAAAAAAAACTTATTAGGAGTTTTTGGAGCGAACACGAAAAGTCCACGTTAGTCACTTATTTTCACCTTCACTACACTTGTGCACTCACACGTAACTAAATTGGATAATTCACTACCAAAATTTTATACAATTTAATTCGCTATTTCGCAAAATTTCATGAAAATGAAAATTCGTGCGACATGTTCCAACGCGATCCCTCCAAAAACTTCAAGATTTTCTAGAATAGATATTCAAAACCATAGATGAATGACAGAATTCCTTCCAATCTTAAACCTTTAAAAAAAAACTTTCTCCATAAAAAGCCAAGCAGCTGGTACCCCTATTCTTTGTTCAAACTTTCAAACCGTATTCCCGCCGTTTGGATTCTCGCTAAAGTTTTCATGGCACTCGCGTTTAGCTAAAATATTCGAAGTATACATATAGCTTGCAGCTTGTTTAACTAAGTTCTTCTTTCTTGAATTATTTTGCAGTCTGGATAAGATACTGGGGTTCACTTCGATGGTTTCGGTTTCGGACAAGTACCGATAATTTTTTTGCTGTTATTGAGATCAATCAACTCAGCATATTGCAGTCCAGTGCTGGACATAGGCCTCTCCCAGGCGACTCCACAAAACTCTGTCCTCCGCCTTCCGCATCCAGGTTAAGCGTATTATTAGGATGCACATTTTTTGTTCTGTTTAGAAGAAAATAGGATATAAATACCTTCCCTGTAATGTTTTTTATTACACTTTATTCAAGCTATATTATTTGTAAATCATTAAGTTTGTTTTAATACAGAAATCCTCAATTAAACATTAATACCATATACGAAATTTCAGCGAATCTATGAGAATTTTCTTGGAAATATTCACGAGAATTTTCTCGCTCAGGAGAATTTAACGGAGAATTTAAGTTGTGGAGTAGATTTTATACGTAAAATGTTGTTACTATAAAAATTGATGGATACAGTGGAGATCCAGTTTATAAATTCTCGTAGATCCTCTTCCAAAATAATTTTGTAAGTACTTAAAAGCAAAGTTCTGGCTAGGATAATATTCTCGGAAATTTACCACCATTATTCCTAACTAGCCTTTGCCAGCGGTTTCACCATTCGGAACTTTCATCCCCTATTTAACTCCCTTAGGGGTTGAATTTCGAAAAATCCTTCCTTATTCCGTGTCTACATTATAAAGGTAACCTCTGTGCAAAATTTAAGCTTTCTAGGTCCAAGGGTTTGGGCTGGGCGTTGATGAGTCAATCAGTCAGGACTTCTCTTTTTGTTTATATAGATAACGTAATAAGTACTCAAGTCAATGTCTACTTGGCTTTAAAAAAAATCTAGAAATCGTAAAATATTTTTCTTTTTTTACCTGGGACTTGAATTCGACTGAATACTTCTGCCGTTTCGGAGAATATGAGCGTAATGTAGGTACTGGTATATTTTCCATGATCTTTTGAGTTTATTCCTATGTTTTATCCTAACGTAAAAAGTCTGTATCAAGAAAGGTGTGGTCATATTTAATGGTGTTTTACAGACCAATAAACAGTTTTTGTTTTGCATAGGACTAACATACTACACCGAAACATTTTCAACCGTCCCGTCCCATTAATTTGGGTCGAGTAGGTATGGCGGCATCTACAACGCCACATGCAAACTACGCATCAATGGCGTGACGTCACACAAAATTCTGCATCGCACAATCAGAGTTTACCGCGCGAGTGATACCTATATATATATACTAGCTGACCCGGCAAACGTTGTTTTGCCTTATAAATTATTTCCCTTATCACTTAGGGGTATGGAAAATAGATAGTAGCCGATTCTCAGACCTACTGAATACGCATATAAAATTTGGTAAAAATCGGTAAAGCCGTTTCAGAGGAGTACGGTAACTAACATTGTGACATGGAAATTTTATATATTAGTTAGTTTAAAATCTATCTCGCGAGATTATAAACTGTCGATAAATTGTGAACTGCTTACCGACCGAATGCTTACAGACCGAATCGGTTAGGTTAGGTTAGAATTGCGACCAAAGGCGCGCGAGCCGAGCGAGCGAAGCGAGCGGTGCCCTGGCAGCACCCTGCGAGCGCTATTTTCAAGTTAGTGGCAGTTACTTGACTATTTAATAATAGCACAAGGTACTAACTGTCTTGAAACCAGTTTACAGTTTGACATTTTCACTTCGATAGATTATAATTAAAATACACCAAAAAATAATGCGTTGAATTCTAAGCAGTATGTTACAATTTTACGGTGACATAAAATACAACATACCGACATCAACCGTCGAGCAGTTGCCCACCAGACACAACACCCGTCTGGTCGGAGGATCCTCCCTTTTCTATAGAGTATGAGAGCACTTTACACCCTGTTCCTCATACTCGTATCTCTATATATAGGTATTGAAGTTGTGTATAGGACAGTTGCTATATTTTTCGCGATTACGATTTAGCTTCCACGGAGAAAGTGATTCAGTTTTATGGTCTGTACCACAGCTTTAAATTTGATCTCACCTTTCTGATACTTGCTATATAATATACACGTACACCTTAACATCAAGACAAACAAACAGACATACATGAATTAATTCAGGACGTGTTCCGACTAAACCGTCTGATAGCGCTGTAACTTGTGTGGTCCATCAAGTGTTTAATTATGTTTACGTATGCCGAGCCGATAACATCTCTAGAGATAGTGTTGGGAATTCACGGGATATGCGGTGCGGGAATTGTGCTTGTATGTAAAAGAGTGTCATGGAGTTTCCTGCCCGTTCTTCTCCATAGGAACTGACTATGCTTTGGAGTGGGCAACAGGCTTTTTCTTTCTAACAGATCGACTCCTTCACAGTATAAAAGTGTTTAATTGGTATAATTGAAATTCATATTTTGAGTCTGAATGTGATATGTGTTCTAATGTAGGAAAAGGCATTCTGAACGGTGTATTCCTCGTGTGGTTAAATACATATTAGATGAATTATTAAGACTGGTCTAATGGTCGCAAGTGCTACTGCTGAGCATGAGGTCTTGGGTTCAATTCCCAGGTCGGGGATAGTGTTCTAGGGTTTTTCTTACTGGAATTTGTCAGTAGCAGCCTGGAGTCTGGAATTGTGCCGGCAATTGACGGCAATATTACATGGGACTTAAACATATGATAGTTTTTTCATGTTTTAAAAATCACTCGAATAATCAAACTATTGACTATTAGTCCTCTGTGCGGCGTTATGTTTTTTGTTTCATTCTGTGTGGTGTGCGGTGTGTTGATACATCACTTATACACACAGATGTAGGTATGGCCTGGACCGCGCGTATAGCAATGTAATCCTTCTCATACTACTGCACTTCTGACTTCTTACTGTACACCTCTGCCCAACTCTTCGGGGAAACAAAGCGTGATGTTATGTTATACATAAAATGTATGTGTAGATGTTGCTTTAACTAAATGATTTTATTCTTGTACCCAGATAATATAATTTGTATGCCTTTCCCCCAAATATACTTCACGGCTTATGCGAGATTGAGTAAAAAATCTGTTATTAAAAATGTTATTGAACGAAGTAATACTTTAGAAAGCTCAAGTATAGTTCCCAATCCATCACCCACGATCTTTTGAGGTTT
This sequence comes from Polymixis flavicincta, assembly GCA_949987655.1. Classification (NCBI taxonomy): domain Eukaryota; kingdom Metazoa; phylum Arthropoda; class Insecta; order Lepidoptera; family Noctuidae; genus Polymixis; species Polymixis flavicincta. The sequence continues at coordinate 5,805,007 of OX465187.1, forward strand.
CAGTAAATTGGGGTCATTTGAAACGTGGGCTAGGTCCAGCGATCGAGACGTCTCAAGAGATCTCGGAGCCAAATAGCACTATTTAATAGCACCTACGCAAATGTAACTTGATTTTCAGATATACATCGAGTACGTAGGCGTACCTACTTGAATTTTTTCCATGTAAAGGCTCGGTTTAAAAAGAAGTTACGTATGAATCTAGCTACTTTATGTATGGTGCATAATAAAGCCTTTTGCTAGAAAAACCTAGTCCCTTACAATTGATAATTGTCATTCTTTGAATATTGCCCTCGCGGTAAACATCATAGAAAGAAAAAAAGCATGAAAATTAAATCCGAAGAATGCATTTCATAAATTCTGTTTCCCGGACCGCGGGATTATTCTAAGTCCTACAAGTACAGCACTATGGCAGTGACGTAGATGTAAGGTGGATCTCAGACGGGCAATTAATTTGGGTCGAGTATACTGCGGCGAAGGGCGGCTGCACACGAGCCAATGGGCTTGTCAAATACAACTGTCCACCTGTGATTAATTGTGAATTGGAGGCGAAAGAAGAAAGGATGTAAGTTTCTTAAGGTGACACTTGTCCACATTTTTTCCATACAAACTTCGGGAGGGTTTTACTCCACTGTCTGACTATGTACATCAAAAATTAAGCATGGTATGGTTTTGTCTCGTTATTATTATTGTCTGTACGGAAACAGAATATTAAAATAAAAAGCCATTAAAAAGTTATGAGCCAACAAAGATTTGTTTTTCTTGCTAATTTAATCTAACTTTGAGCGTGTTTAAGTAATAAAAGGAGTGTAAAATCTCGAAAACCAAGACGGTACCGACAAAGTTCAATTAACAATAAGTTCAATAAACTTTATTGGTCATTGATTTATACAGTGGTTTTTTCATAAAACCCGATCTTCTGAAGGACTTTTCTTAATTTTTTCGCGATTTTTTTGCCAAAAATGCTCAGCCTGCATCTCACTCAATAACGTTGTGCGTGTAGACTAGAGTCTAACTGCTCACCACTGATACTATCTTTGTCGGGTACGAAGCCTGGTGACACAGCGCGATTTTTAGCCAGGCCCACCAGTGAGTTCGAGCCCGCGCAAAGTGTGCCCTTAAAGTTTAATTTTAACAATAAATTTTAAAGATGTAGGTGGTAGTCTACTCATAAAAGTTTACTTTTTGACCGACTTCAAAAAGAAGGAGCTAATACAACTCATCATCTGTCTAGCCTTTTTGCAACTATGTTGGGGTTGGCTTCAAGTCTAACTGGACGCAGTTGTATGCCAGTATTTTACATGGACCGACTGTCTATCTGGCCTCCCAACCCTGCAGTAACTGGGTACTATGATACCCCTTGGTAAGACTGGATGGCTGACTTTAAACGGGCTTCTGGCTACCCGTAACTGATCAAAGATCCACGAATGACGACTGGGACCAACGGCTTAACGTGCTTTCCGAGGCATGGAGGGTCACAAAACAACCGCGGTAAGCGTAGCTTTGACCCGTCCTGCTGTTATAATTTAGCCACGAGCACCTCCTCTTCGTAGCTAGGTATAATAGGTATGAACTGACACGGATACATAAAGGTATACAGACATAAAGGTATGTATAGTTCAATAAATCTTTGCAGTATTGGAACCAATTTCCGCTGACATTTGTCGTAGACAATAGTTAAAGGTACACGTGTGTTTGTGTTCGGGATTTTCTTTTAGCAAGTCAAATACGTACCTGAGCTTGTTTAAAATTAGCTTTAAACGTCTCCGAATAACATGTAACCAATTCAGGTTATTCTAGGTAATCCATTTATTGACTTTAGTAAAGGTAAAAAGATTTTTCCATCTTGAACAAGGAACTCCTCTGCAGAAACGATTGAATATAACAAGTTTTATAAAAACAGGAAATAAAATATATTCGGTTTAGTTAAAAACTAAACTTGCATCATCATCATCCCAATCACGTTGGGGTCGGCTTCCAGTCTAACCGGATGCAGCTGAATTTTACATGGAGCGACTGCCTATCTGACCTCCACAACCCAGTTACTGGGTAATACGATACTCCTTGGTAAGACTGGTTGTCAGACTTTCGGGCTTCTGACGACCCGTAACGACTGTCAAAGATCCACAAATGACAGCCGGGACCAACGGCTTAACTAAAAAAAAAAAAAGGGAAATGGCTACGATCGCTAAACTAAACTTGCATGTCGAACAGTAAAATAAAAAAGAGAAATGGCTACAATCGCTACGGCCGCGCGGCCCCGGCTACGTTTTGCTACGAGCGGTACTACGGCGTAGCTCGCACAGTTGCTCGTTTTAGGAAGTTTTTTTTTTCTGAGTGTAAACACTCATCTATTTGATGTTCAATGAGGCCCAGGGGAAATGGCGACTTACGAATTGTCGGTCGCGGGTTCGAACCCAGACAGGCGCTTTACTTTGCGTAAATTATTTCATCACTACTGCTCTTAAAACGGTGAAGGAAACATGAGGAAACCGGCATGTCCTAGAACTAAAAATTCTAAGACATGTGGCACCTACCAAACCGCTGGGCCCGCGTGGTGGATTACGGCCCACTCCCTCTTACAGAGAGGAGGCCTGTGTCCCAGCAGTGGGAACCTTATAGACTGATTATGAAGTATATGTCTGAAATCGCACACGTAGGTACCCTCATCACTCGAATATATCAAATACAGGGTAAGTTTTTATCCAGTGCGCAAACTGTAACCATGAATTCAGCATATCATTCCAGACCCCTTACCGCAGAAACTTTTCGCCGGTTATTAAAAAAAAAAAATTGGTGTTTCATACAAAAGTACAATACCTACGCGGCTAAAATGTATGGAACCCCTTGTTTTTTTTTTGTGTATAACTGGCGAAAAATTTCTTACGGTTATGGTTACAATGGTTACAATTTGCGCACTGAATAAAACTTTTCCTGTATAATATAAATTATATTTACCAAACTGTCTTTCATTGCTCTGAATCCGACCGAATTTCGAAAAATCTTGCAAGTTTATACTCGATTTCTCCTTTTACTTTGAACTTTTAATTCCAACTGTGTGTCAAATTCCTTCATTGCGGAAATTCATTTCCTTAGGGAAATGTTGAGTGGTATGCTCATCCCAATAGACGGAGGATAAGGCTAAATATTTAATTTCTAATTCTACGCCAACAATGCCGCGGGCGATCATTAGTAATTTATTACAACATACCTGTGGAATGTGATGTTCCTACGGATGTAGGGATTTAATTTGGCAAGGTTTGTATGTTGATATAATTGGCTAGTGGTATAGAGGTATGAGCAGGGTGGAAAGTTCCTCAGCCTCTTTTGAAACAAGGGGTTCCTCCGATCAGAGGGTGTTGTATCTAGTGGGCTAAAGCTATAGTATCCTCACTCTTTGAGAAAAACATAGCTATCTTCTTCTATTGTACATTATTAAGAAAATAGTCATGTCTATTCTTCCGTCGACAAATCGGTGCTCGTGCTAAGCCTGCTGGCATATGACAGATAGGCTTAATTCCATGTTAGGGTTAGTTCGTAATTTACTCAACATTGTTAATAAATTGCTCTATTGACGAGCACCCTTCTCCACGAGCATGACTTTGTTTAGCTTAATTGAAGCGGTTAACAGGATCATATAAATACTATTGTCTGTTCTAAAGTATTGATGAAAATATAAACAAATTGACCAGAAGGCCAATTCTACTAATTAAAAACGTTCGCAGTGTCATCTCGGCGACAATCGAATTTCAAAAATTTGACAAAAATGAATAGGATTTTTTGACAGATTGACACTGAGATCAGACTGTGAACGTTCTTAAAATTACCAGAATTGCCCCTCAGATAACATAGTAGATCTATCTACCTGCGGTTTAGAATTAGTAGTGCCACTTGTAAATCGAGTGTTTAATAGTTTTATTTGCTTGTGGCTAAATAACAATAGCTGCACGGGTCGATCGACCAGGTTAAGCTACGCTTGCCGCGGTTGGTCCGTGGATGGGTGACCATCTTTACATACCAAGACCCCCTCCGTGCCTCGGAAAGCACGTTAAACCGTTGGTCCCGGCTGTCATTTGTGGACCTTTGACAGTCGTTACAGGTCGTCAGAAGCCCGAAAGTCTGACAACCAGTCTTATCAAGGGGTATCGTATTACCCAGTAACTGGGTTGTGGAGGTCAGATAGGCAGTCGCTCCATGTAAAATACTGGTATTCAGCTGCATCCGGTTACACTGGAAGCCGACCACAACATAGTTGGGAAAAGGCTAAGCAGATGATGAATAGTTTTATTTGAATACTTGAGATTCCATCATGATGTTAATAAAAAACAAAAAAACTTAAATAAAATAATAATAAAATATTAATATTATTTTTAATAAAAAGAAAAAACAACAACAATTCTTCTTAGCGTATGGATGGCAAAAGTTGAAACATCTTTGACCGAAAATTCAAGTGCGCGAATTCGGTTCACTGACGCAGTCATAAGATCATCAGATGTACATTTGAGAGGGCATGCGGCGAAAGATGGAAGATGGATCATTATCGGTGAGGAGTTGCCGTATACCAGCAGGTTCCTTATGTTTTTAAAAGTTTATAAAGCCTCAAAACACAGTTTATAAAACCCTTACAAGAAAAGGTCGCAAGGTTAACGTGGACTCTCCATCTGACTGACATCCAAGGGGCAATTCTCGGAATTTTAAGAACGTTCATAGTCTGTCTCAATCTGTCAAAAATACCTCGAGTTCCATAAATTTTCCACAAGTCTTTGACATTTGTTTGTCGCCGAGATGAGACTGCGACTAGATTTTGAACACGAGAATTGGCCTTCTGATCCAACGACCATCAGTGCTTGGAATCAGCTCACAGACTCTGAATCTCGTTGTAGCTCCAACTAAGAATGTAGAAAACCCTTTAAATAAAAAAATCTGGACAAAATCTCGAGGGAAAATTTGATAAAAAGATCAATAGAGATTACCATTTAACCTTCGTTTTCCATTTAGGCCATTCCAATCTCAATTTTGAATCTCCAAGACAAGATAATCAAATGATTCCTTTTAATATCTTAGAATTAGCAGCGAATTAATCCTGGTCCTTCCACTCGGGTGATTGGATTGATTCGCATCGGGATCGGCCGTGCGCGCCAATCGTTCCGGTCCATCTCACGGCAATTTGACCCGGATTGACGGTTTACTGACGGCTGAGTCACGGTTTTAGTGGGAAAAATTGCGGAGTTTTGTAGAGTGGTCATGTGCTGGAACATATTGGCGAAAGACAAAAAGTTAAGTACGTTGGGTTTTATACTTTTACTGGGTGGTGACGTCATGATCGAAAGAAAAGTCAGGGTCATTCGATTATGCCAACTTAAATAAAGTTTTTTCGGCTTTAAATGTATTGGCAGTCTCCAGGTTTCTGGAAGCCTCATCAAATGAATCTATGATAGTTGTCATCACTTTCGTTAGCATTGTTTATTTTATTATGTTCGTGAAACTTATGTACAGCTTACTTAAACAGTGTTCTTAATCAATATGAAATTGAAGGCCACAGACAACTTTCCACTGATAAACACCAAACTAAAAAGTCGGTACAAATTACCGAAATTTATTAAAGGAATTACTCAGAGTAAGAACATTTGACAGAGAAAGAAACACAAATTACTCGCCTGTCCAACTAAATTAATCACACCTACGCCAATCACCGCTCACCAAATTGTGTAAACGCAGTCTTCGTGTAAAAATAACTCCACGATTTCTACATTTTGATTTAATTTATTATTATTTATTTATTTATCCTTTATTTCAGGCAAATAGAGCCCATAAAACACAAATCATAAGTTAATCACTGTTCTTATTTTGAATTACGATTTAATAGATAAATTGATATTATGTTTTTTTTTTAGTTTTTATTAAAGCGTGTTTTTTAGTTTTATTTTACAAACAATTATTTTATTTTCTATCTTTTAGTTCGGCTAACTAGAAAAGCATGTTTTTTTTTTATAAATTCTTTCTGGTATCCATGTGATCCTGGCTAGGATAATGGTAGAAAATTATGAAATTTATGTATTGTCATCGGCCCTTGATAAATGTGCAAAATTTTAAAACAATCTGATGGCTTGAAGTGGGAGAAATTCGAGTTCCAAGATTCCGTTACATACATAGATAGATAGATACAGGCGAAACTATTAAAGGCGTGTTAAAAAAAGTATGTAGTTTATACAGAGGATTGTTCCAGACATACTCGAAGTTGTTTATGTCAGCAGCTGAAAACACTCACGTGACTACATACCACGTCCTAAGCAGAGCGTGCGAAAACGTACTTAACCTCAAGAGATGCCTTTGACTTGTGCAGCATTTAAAGTACCCAAGACTTACTGCCACTCAACTAAGTAGTCTTCAACTTAATTATAGACGTAAATGCTAACACTATTCGCTTTAATTGGTCTTAATTTAGATCCTAGGTCAAACAGCCTGCGGGTTTAAGGGCTTACTTTAGTTCTAGATTTATACTTTAGGGTTTGACGTTTTGCCTAGACGTCAAAACCTTCCACTTTACATTTTCATGTCTTAGGTAAACGATTTTAGGAACTTTATTTAGCTTTAAGTATGATTGGTCTCGAATTAGACCTAAGTAGAATTGCAATCGTGTAACCCACATGGTTATAGGACTATATACCTTAGTTCTATCTCTTTAGGATTGAAGATTTGACACCAGAGGTGACCCCCCAACTATTCGATGTATTTTTGTAACATCTTTTGATCTCGCTCCTCAGAACATTCCAATAGGGTGTTTTCCAATTTATTAAAAACTATTTTAATTTGAAGATTGGGACAAATATGTAATAGAAAATAAATTGATTTATATCCATTTTCTCAGTTAGAAACAATTTTTTTTTTTAACACTGTTCTCAGCATTCCGCATCCAGTCTGTCCCAGCCACCTGCTTAAGATCGTCGGTCCATCGGACATTTCATATAGTCATACATAATTCTTATTTCTTACAAACGACATAACTGTAATGTAAGGCAATAATTTCAAGCTTCTAACCATAACTTGCGACCTATTACAAGGTAAAAAAAGCTAAAAGCTAATCTTCGGGCAATTGGGCTCTATTTACGTCACGTTCGTGATCCGACAGTTTGGGATACGCACGCGAAATACCATTTAACCCTAAAACTCTGCGTGATATCCGCGATGCCCGATAAAAGGGCTGTGAGCTAAATTATTTAGGATTACTCGTATAAATTAAAATGTATAAAGTACGTCTTTGTTGTACGTGAATGTGCGCTATCGTAAATTACACCAGATGTAATAGAATAAGCGCAAGTCCTGAAAGGAGTTTGTTCATGATTTACTATCGAATAGATTTTGGTGAATTTTAATGTGGGTACTTTTTAAAATTAAATTTACATATTTTGCCATACTGACTGAGCCAAAGAAAATTGAATCTTATCATAACGAAATTAGACTCAATTTTAAATGCATAAAGTAATGCAGGGGTTAACACTATTTTCAACAAAAATAACAATTTGGAACAAAACAAAAATCGGTCGTTGTATTATGCTTGCGCAATACGTACTCTTATTGGGTTGTATGAGGTCTTGCGTGAATTATGTTACACATTATACAGTTATAATACGATTTAGAAATTCAGAAAAGTAAACCTCTATTATTTTATCAACTTAAAACAATTAAAAACTAAATGTATTTTTTCGTATAGCAAAAAGGGATTTATAAACTTTTTGTCGACGAGCAGGGGTTATAAATATTCACTTTTCGTGCGAAGGTTGCCTCGATAATATCGGAAAAGGCTGTGGTAATGGAAAGCGATATGATTAGTGGTCTGCCATTGAATTCCTATGAATTTCTGTAATATTGTTACGTACAATTTGATTATTAATCATTCAAGTCAAACTGAAACGTGGAAGTTATATTTTATTCCATTTGGATAAAGAATCTTCATATCTGGGTGATGTCACTATTTCAAAAGTAGAATAACGTATGAATTTACATTTTTTAATCAAATAAATTAAGGAGGAAGCGCCCAAGTACCCCATGAAATTACAAACTAAAGTTTTTCCGAATTTGCACGCCATTGTCAGTCTACACAGGATAAGTTTTTTACCAGTGCGCAAACTGTAAACATGAATCAGCATATCATTGTAGACCCCTCAGCGTAGAACCTATGCCGTATAAATGATTATTAAAAAAAAAAATTTAGCAAAATATGGTTCGCTACCGTAAAACGTGTGTATTTACAAAATTGTATCCATTAAAATCATCAATCCAACGTCTAAATACATTCAAACTCATTGAAAAATATGTGGGCTATTTTAACGTATCCACCTCTTTTTTTTTTGAGGGTGGTAAATCATCAAATAACTTCTCCCGCTCTGGTTGGAGCAGGAGTGCGAACCAGACTTTTACTGACCAAAACCCACCCGTGTTCCTTAAGTTGCCTGTGTGCCAGGGGCCACGGTATCCCTTTCGAAAAACCCGCACCCCTGGCAGACGTATCCACCTTAAGGCAACATAACCCTTGATTTTTCTAACTCTGTATTAGTTTTAAATATGAAACGGTAAACTTCTAGGTGTAGGGTGATGAGTAGTGATGACAAAATAAAAATATCCTAACTTAAAAGCGCAGTTTTTTAAGCTATTGCATAGCTTCTATCGCGGGCCTTGAGCGTGGAGACCGAATCCAGAAATTCCGTAACGAAAATAACCTAACACCCCCGTAATTCGGCCCTTAGCAACAGGTCGGACTGTTGCATAGCAACGGAGGAATGACATGTTAAAATTGCAATTTTGACTGCTTTATCTGAATTTTCATACACAACATCGTATATTTATGGATAGTTTATGAAATTTTCTTACCGTTTTAGCAGTATTTTAGCCATTTCATACAAAATACGCACACGAAAAGTCACCGCAAATATTTTATGATTTTATATGGCGGCCATTTTTATGTATATGGTACGACTGTACGATATAATAAAATTTGTTTTCTTATCGGTCACCACGCTCAAAAAGTGTAACTTGAATTAATATCAAAGACAAAACTTGAATTAATATCAAAGAAAAAAAAAATACTGCATAAATAAAAACTTAATAAATAATTATAATTACATAAGTTGATAAAAATGCTATGCAATAGCTTTACCGCGACAGTCCCCGAGTGCCACACGTATTTTTTTTAATCAATCGGTAACTTGGACCAATGTGTCTGCCTGATAGTTTTCTCAACTAAGTTGGGGTCGGCTTCTAGTCTAACCATGGCTCCAGTCCAGTCTAATCATTGCAGTTGAATATCTATATATTTCATGGAGTGTCTGCCTATCTGAACTTCACAACCCAGCTACTGGGAAGCACGATCCCTCTTGGTAAGACTTTAGGGCTATTGACAACCAATAACAAGGCTTAACGTGCTTTTCGAGGCACGTAGAGGTCTCAATATGTAATTGATGGTCACCCATCTACGAACCAATAGCCAAACGTTCGATAGACCCGGGCAGCTGTTTATTTATTTAAACTTCTCGCACACAAAAAAAGGTACAAAGGTGGACTTAATTCCTTAGGCATTCTCTACCAGTCAACCAAGGGTGGTGAAGAGATTAGATGCCAGGTGCTTTGGTTGAGAGGAAAAATGATATAAAACGATCTATCTATCTATATATATAAATAAAAAGAAAAGTCCTGACTGACTGACTCATCAACGCCCAGCCCAAACCCTTGGACCTAGAAAGCTGAAATTTGGCAAAGAGGTTCCCTTTATAATGTAGACAAGGAATAAGGAAGGATTTTTCGAAATTCAACCCCTAAGGGAGTTAAATAGGGGATGCCGCGCGGGCGAAGCCGGTGGCAAAATTATTATATTATATTATTAAAACACATCATAGTGAATTTAAATAAGGCTGTTATCATTTAGCCGGCACGAGCAGGGATAGGGATCCCTAACTTGAAGCAACCACAATAAACACCATGTCCTGAAATGGGCACACAAAATAACTACAAGGATAAATGAATTTGTTCCTACATTTTACCGGGTATACAATAAACTCGTATGCAAGATTCATAATGGCTTTGTAAAACGAGTCGCTCACAAACCCCGGGTAAATACATTATGTAGTTAAAAAACGCAGGTTTTTCATACCTTTTTAGAAAAATAAAGCGGCTGCCCATTTGCTTCTGTTTCCGTTTAAATTTATTATGACTCGGTTGCGGAAATTTAAAAAGTTCAGAAGGTTCAATTTCACAGACAATGGTTGTTTTTTTTTTCTTTTGTGTCTTTTGGCCATTGTTTTGTTCAAATGCTCTGCTTTCTTTGGTAGTTTAAACCGCGGGATTGTATCTGCGAAGCATAATAAGCCCATAATATTACCATTGCTGCGACTCAGACCTCGGAGAAAGGGATTGTGCCGTAAATGGCCGTGATCCACCATGAGGGCCCAGTGTTGAGGGCGTCCCATAGGGTCATGGCGATCAGGATGATCCGGGGATATCGCACGATCTCCGGCGAGGCGGCGGGCCTCCTTGCCGGATTACCGCCATGGGATCTGGAGGCAAAGGTCCTCGCGCAAATATGGGAGTGGCGCGAGGAGGCCAAACGCCGGGGCGTAACTCCGCTGCCGCAGGAAATCGCGGCACAGCGGACAGAGCTCCGGCGGGATCTCATGGTGACATGGAGAGAGCGATTGTCGCAACCCAGTGCTGGGCACGCCACGATTACGGCGGTAAGTCCCCTCTTTGAGGAGTGGTTTGAGAGGCGGCATGGCGTCCTCGCTTTCCGCCTGACGCAGCTCCTCACCGGACACGGTTGTTTCGGGAGGTTCCTGTTTCGGATAGGGCGGGAGGAAACGCCCGGGTGTTTCCACTGCGAAGATCGCCCTGAGGACACGGTGGAGCACACGGTGGCGGTCTGCCCTGCTTGGGCGGAGCACCGCCGTGTCCTCGTGGAGGCGATCGGCGGCGGCGATCTCTCGCGTCCGGCCCTGGTCCAGGCCATGGTACGGAGCGAGAGGGCATGGGGAGCCGTCACCTCCTTCAGCGAAGCGGTGATGCTCGCGAAGAGGGAGGCGGCGCACGTGAGGGAGAGGCAGCATATGCGCCCTCGCGACCCTAGCCGCCGCAGGATACAGGCCTCCTCTCGGTGGGAGGGATTGGGCCGTAATCCACCACGCGGGCCCAGTGCGGGTTGGTAGATGTCACATGTCTTCGATTTTTTTTTTGGTTCTAGGACATGCCGGTTTCCTCACGATGTTTTCCTTCACCGTTTTGAAAGCAGTGGTGATGAAATAATTTACACAAAGTAAAGCGCCTGTCTGGGTTCGAACTCACGACCTACAACTCGTAAGTCGCAGCCGTTACCACTTGGCCACCACTGCTCACTGCCACATGCAGATCGACGAATAGTGATACATAATTAGCCTATACTGTCCCCACTATTTCATGATGTCTTCGTTCAGCGTTTTGAAAGCATCAACCAACCCACACTGGGCTCGCGTTGTAGATTATGGCCCACTCCACACACACATAGGACTAGGATTTTTATGCTAATAGTACGTTCCCATGAGAAAATTTCCGAGCTACATGCGAGCGAAGTTGCTGGCAAAAGCTAGTTCTATAACAATTCATTTGCTTTTCTTATCACACTGTTATTATAAAATTGACCTTGACACTTAGGTATATGAAGACAGGGTGTGACTTATTCGCTTTGAAGATAGATGTAGTGGTGATAGCCTACTTCTCGTCCTAATTATAATAATGGAAATCACATGTTAGACTGCCCAGCTTGGGCAAATAATATTAATGGAACACGCGATTTGACGTGAAACTCAAGTATATATTACATGAAATTCGGGCGTAGTTTTTTGTTTATTTAATTAGTAGGAAGTGGAGCATTTTCATAGGACTGCCCGTGTTTGTCACATTTTTAGGACATTTTTTTTAAATTATGTGAAAATGTCAAGCACCTTTGCTAGGAAGCACTAGAGAGTTTGGAACGTTATCACGAAACAACTTCAAAATTAATAAGGTCATAAACAAACTCAATACCTTTCCGCACGCACTATAATCGTTTAAATTATTTATTAAATAAACAAATGGCTCAGAACAGTGCTTTCCGGTAAAAATACGACGAAGCAAAACACGCGAACGTACCTATTAAAATAAACAAAACGTTAAACCCTTGGAAGTGACTAGTCTCGTAAGCACTAAATTCTGCCGTTAATTAAGTTTAGCGTTTTTCTGCTAAGCAATTATAAATTCTGCTCGCAAACAATTAGGTCTTTATTCCTTTGCGGTGAGTTTCAGTAAGAAATTCTAGACCGTTTTTAAATTGCCTTCGAAATGTCAAAAGTTCAAAGATTGTTTGTTCAACAAACTTTTTGGTAATGGAAGCCCATTAAAATTGGCGCGAAATGATTTTAAAAGGCTGTTTTTGTTAACAGATTGGGTATTAAAAAGTTTTTGTTGTAGTTTAGCGGGAAATTTTAATAATTAATGGATTAATTAAAAATTGCTTTTTCTGGCTGTTAATAAAATTGCTTTCATTGGTCGGATTTAAAGTGCGTTGCTTTAAAAAAATTAAGTACACTTTTAAAAGTATACCTATTGGTATATTTAATATTTCATATTTTTTTATTTTATGTATTGTTTTTTTCTTTATTTATTAAATTCAAAATGGGCATTCTGGAATACCAATGCTGAATTGACCGCATGTTTAAAAAATAATAATAAGAAAGTATTAACGTTTCTTTTTTCTATGCATCTTTTGAAAAACATTGGAAAATTTATTTGAAAAAAATATGAAGTTTTATTTTGCTGTGTGGTTAAACGGTGTGAATAGAAAAATAATAGTATTTTTACAATGCTTTTAATTGCTAATAAATTAATAATAAATACAAAACAGTGTTAAATAAGTAGGTACAGTTCTATGTAACAACGAAGACAAAATAAATAAAGCAACTAGGTGCAATGAAACATTTTACATAAACAAACGAATTAAATATCTATTTTATTCTGTATGTTATATAATATTTAATTTACAGCATAAGTCAAAAAATATTTTAAAAGCAGAAAGCGAAAAACAGAGATAACTTAAACGGGCAATAACAGTGATCTTAACTACTATTAATTAAGAAAATGTCGGAAGATCAAAATTATTATCTTTAATGCAAATTGCTTGAATCGGGCAGTCATAAACTTGGGCTAATTGCGACAGTTATTCACTTCGAATCGTTTTCCTCCGTAGCATAAAGTAACTGACTATCGCTTATAAACGAAACTTCAAAAGTACTTTCATGGTTTTCCTGATAAATCTTAAATTAGAAACTTTTATAAATGTTTTGAGAAATTAATAGGTACCAAAAATAATTATTCGTAAAACATTCCCTGTGGTACCCAAATCCACCATGTAATTTTATGTCCACATCCGTAGCTGAGATCCATTTTTTTTTCAAAGGTATTTACCGACGACACAAAAACTACATTCAAAAATCCTATGTCATGATTTTTTATCCTCGCATATATAAATAAAAATTCTATACCATTCTCTATTCCAACTGTCGCAATCGCCGCCATTTTGTTCTATTTTCATAAAATTACTGCCAGGAGTACACTTCTTTCTCGTACTTCTTGGTGTAAACCTTCTGGGGGTCATACTTGTCAACTGCTTGCTGCCAGTATTCAGGTTCATACTTGATCAGATGCTTCATAACCTTCTTGATGCCCTTGCGTTGACGTTTAGAGCACTTGGAACAGCCGGTCTTGAGGCCGTCGGAAATGTAATCTGTGATAAGGAAGATAATTGTAAATGCTGCTGTGATTAAGAAATGGAGGCGATGAGGTAAATAGGTAGTTGCCGTTGTGGATAGACCTACGGTTAAATAGGAATATTTCAAACTCAAAACATTTTATTTCAATTAAATCATTTACAGCCACTTCTGAATCGCCAAGGAGTCGCTCACTCAGAAACATGAAGCTAGTTGCCCATTCCAAAGCGTAATGGATGCCAATGAAAAAGAACGGGCAAGAAACTCCACGGGCACTTTTTTCTATCATTACACAATAACTCAGTTAGGGTTGCCAGGTCTTAAAACCGAAAAGTCGAACAGACCAGTCTGTTTAGCCGGAAATTTCGGTAAAAAGGCCGGACACCCTTAATTTTTTCGTCTTAGTATAACACTTTAAAAAAAAGTAAAACAAGGCTTTTTTATCATTTACCTTATAACCTTAAATTCTAATGAAACAATAGCAAAATTTAATGAATCAGTCTTGTTTATTATGGACAGTGCTACTCCGCTCGCTTGCGCTAGCGATACTTGGTAAGGCGGGCGAAGCGGTAACCAACACAAGGCCGGACACCATATAACTTGGCCATACACGCAACCAAAAACCCTGACTGTGTCCGGCTTTCTCCGGACGCCTGGCAACGTTCAGCCATAATTTAACTGGTCTACTCACATTTAAGCTCCTTGCCCTCAGCAGTGCAAGGTCCCTGTTCGAGGGTGCACTTCATGTAGCCATTCAGCAACCTCTTGTTGCCCAGAATCTCATCCAAGTTCATGTTGTCATACTTGTGGGAGTACTCCTCGGCCTGCACGCACGCGAGGGCCATGGCGACGGCTACTAGGACGAGTTTCATCCTGGAATACATGAGAATAAAACGGGTGATGAAGCATACTAACCATACACTGCATTGCGGTCCCATCTCTGTTATAGAGATCTGGATTTATATCTGACAGGTGCAACCTAACTAAATACAACCTTAATGTTACGTGAATAAAGATTAGGTACTGTTATTTTGACAGATTAGTCGGTGACAATAACCCAACGGCAACCTTATTTTTAACCGACGAAAAAACGGAGAAAGAAGGTTCTCAAGTCGACGCGTACATAACTTTTTTTTATGTATGACCACGCATAACTTTTTTCAGAGTAGTCCGATATTGATAATTCTTTTTTTTTTATTACTAAGGGTTGACTTTGGATATGTATTTAAATTTTATGTCACTGCCTTCTGAACTTAGTTATTAAGGTTAAACAAAGTAGGTTTATAATTTTTTATTTTTCAGTTTTTTCGGCGGTTAATTTTTGTTCCCTATCTTTCCTTTGTCTTAGAATATAGTGGCCCGTAAAAAGTTATCGAACATCTAAACAGTTGCTAAAGTCTGGTTTCGTATTGAAAACCAGACTTTAAACAACTGTTTAGATGTTCGATAACTTTTATGAATAAGGCCGTTAATGTTTAAAAGTCAATCAGACTGTTAGCACGAACAATAGATTTGCACAGTCCGAAGTTGTTTAATCCCTTTTTAAGCAACCTCTTAAAATACACGTTATCCTAGTTTGAGAGGCAGGGCTCACAATATCTGTATACAGACTTCTGCAGTGTAGTTAGCATCTTGTTAAACAGTGTATACTAATATACGTTTCTTTGTGACATTAAACTATTATTATTGTTAACGAGAATAAATATCACTTTGATTTTGACAGTGATGCTAATTCTGTGGACGAACTGTCGGTAATGCAAAATTAGTTACTTTGGGATCAAAAGACAAAATGAGTAATCCTATTATTAATGCGATATTATATATGTATACAGTGTGATTCTTTATAATGTGCACATATCAAAATGAGGGATCATTTTATCGTCAGAAAAAATATTTAAATATTTTAAACAATTTTTAAAAAAGTGGTTCACTACATTGACCCAAATGTAAACAAAACGGTGTAACTTTAAAACTTAATGATCTATCGTGATGAAACAAACTCCACAATGATTGGAAGAAATTAGGCGTCCTCATAAAATATAAAATGTGGAGAAAAAACTACCCTCAATTGAAAATAAACATGTTTTTTTTAGTTTTTCCGGTCATAAAATTTAGCATAGATCATTTTGATGTTTGCACATTACAAAGACACACAGTCACACACTATAAATATACAAAAGACAATGCGTAAAATTGGTGCCTTTTGTTTTCTTGGCGGCAGACGATTGAATGTGAAAAAAGTGCTGCAGAATAATATAACAAATGAAATATTGTATGGGGTCTTATATCATAAACTCAGTCTGAACTGAGATAAGGGTAATTGAAGAAAAATATATACCATTGTAAATAATATAGTAATTATCTCTTGAAGTCAGTTTTATCGTTATGTGTTGTAGTTAGATCACAATTCCAACTTTAAAACGACGCACTGCTGTCCTTCCCGTGCGTTTTTACTGACACCAACACCGGGCGGCAATGCCAATTGACTAGAACGCTAGCAAATCACAGTAAAATAATTTTTTATTTGCGCACGAGACGGCTTATGGTATTTTTTGTTTAGACATTGACAAACAAAGCACTCACTTGTTTACCTTCGTGATTAACATGTGTTTTTTTAGAGTTCCATCTGGTGATTTTATAGACGACTTGGCTTAATAATCTGAACTTGGAATAAAATCTGCTAATCCTGTGATTCAGTCCAGATATCGGCAAGCTCGGATATATTATGTTTATATGTATACTGTATGAAGAAAATGCGCATGGAATAGAAGCAATAATAGTCCACTACTGTAGCTATATTGTGGGAAAAAGAACCTTTGGCTGCTGTTTTCACGCGGTAGCTATTGTCTGGTACTTAAGATGGGGCGAACCAACCTAATCTTAGTCCCCGAGCACTATTTTTAGACCGTACAATTGTGAGACACGAGATCGAAATTGAGGCTGATGATAAACCCAGCGATGATGATGTCCAAGTGTTATAATTATGTTATTTTTAAATATTTTTATTTGTTCACCATATGACCAGTTTTATTGTTTTTATCCAATACATAATTAAAAACAGTGGCACTGCGGGAGTGCCGATAGAAGTGGAAACTTGAACAATTACGTGTGTATTTTTTAATCATAAATACAGGATTTCACATTGTGTCCTTGGATCCTGATTGCTCTCGGTAAAAATGATAAACGAGCGATCGACTTCAGCCATTAAAGGTAACAGCACAGATTTTTACGATAAAATATAAAATGAAAGAAAGGGATAAAAGAATTAGATTTTCCTAATGAAAGAAAGGGAATTTTCGAAAAGACTTCAACGTGCGACTCATCCGTGTGCTCGTTTACCCATATATACATATGGCTCATTAAAAGCGTTCGGTGACGATGACGCGAGTACCATGATTTTTGTTCGCCCCAAAAGGGCTCAACGCGCCTAAAGAAGTTTTCACTTCTAAAACATAATAAATAAATAAATGTAAACATGTATTTGAAGATAATAAGTAGTAACGAAATAGTGAATGTCACTTGGGAGGGTCAAAAATATTCTTTGTAACAAGCATTATTCCATAATATGAAAATATTAGTTGATCTTTAAACTGATATAACTCGCTCCGGACTGCGATTTCGATAAAGGACCCCATACAATAATTCATTCATAATATTATTCTGCACCGTTTTTTTCATATTTGATCGAACGCCGCTAAAAAAACAAAACGCACCAGTCCTCATACTAATTTGGTCATTGTCCTTTAGGTTGTTTTCATGTTTGTGATGGAATACTATTTCTAATAAATGTTTATTAAACAGAAATGAAACTGAACTGATAGTTTTAGTGTTATTTCTTTAACCTATGTCCCATAACCCCCATCTGGTGTTACATTTGACAAGCTTTATGTTGAGTGAACAAATTCAATTTGAGATTTTTCGGCAAATTACATTTTTGTTTATTCTAGCAGATGATAGCTATAAAATCAAAACAGCTGTTCTTGATGACTTTCATAAGAGAAAAGTTATCTTTTTCAGACACATTGTCAAAGATATTTACTAGTGTTTATTTTTAAGAGAAAATTTTGTTTATCAAAGTGTTTATTTTGTTCTTTTCAGGTAAGTTTATCACGCGAAAACGAAACAGACGATGGTCATGTAAAACATATATATTTTGGTACGTAGGTAAGTGAACTTCAAAATTTTCTTTAGCAAAAACATCTTCTTAATATTTCAAGCGATACCGGCTCCGGAAAATACTGAAAGTTTTAGCACCCGACGGTAAACACTAAACATGAAAAAACATTTAACTTCATAACGTTAACGGAGCTAAATGTTTATGTCACCCAGGTGGTACAGTGTTACGATATGAAAAATTATTCCAAACTTTTTAATTTCATATAACACAATAAAAGTTTTATGGTTATTCTCTGTACCTATTAAATGTCAGGACATTACTATTTGTTCCCTGCTTTTTAACTATTTTACTCGATAGCAATTTTCATACAAAAACTTTGAAAAATTAAAAAAAAATCAAAATAAGTGCTTAGATTTTACTGCTTTTTTAAATCCAAGTACTTAAATTTATATTATCCCAATGTTTAATTAAAAAAAAAACTTAGTGATGTATTTTTCTTACGTGAAGGTTGCATGTCACTTGGGTTGCTAATATTAAGATAAAGTTATCACAGCAAAGGCATTCGGCGAGCTTTCTCGACGAAAACCCTTTTCAGGAGCCTGAAGCTATTTGAACATAGTAGAATAACTTTGAAACAAATCGGGAAATAAATGTAGTCACTGAAGCGGTTGCTTACAATTCAAAAGCGAACACACCTGTTTTTAGCCCACTTGCACCACAAGTCACTAAATTAATTTTAGAATTAAACGACTTTAAGACATCATTATATTTGTGACAATCGTTTAAAGATGACAGTGATAGAATGTTGTTTTCGAATTCTGTCACTCTGGCAGCTCTTGAACGCAGACATTATGCTGACCGCGTTTAGTGTCATTGGTGATATTTGCACTTAGTGATTTGTGCTGCAAAGTTAATTATTGCGGATTCACACCTTGTCACCTTCGAATTATGAAAAAGTGACGTTAAGACATTGATATACAATAAAACCCAAGATGTACAGTCTCGAACAAAAGTAACATTCAAAACTGTCCCAATTGTGGATATAGTTACGATAAAAAATATTATTTTGCAAATTCAACCTTACACGCATTACATAAAGTGGTTTTTACAAAACAATGTCCAAAAAGACTGACTGAAAGATGACTGACGAGACTATTTGACACCTGCGCACATTGCACCCTATTTATGCGGACGTTTTTGAGACGCTGATTGTGTATCTTGGGTTTTTTGCATATACAGGAAAAGTTTTTATCCAGTGCGCAAATTTTTACCATGAATTCAGCATATCATTCTAGACCCCCTACCGCAAAAAAATTTCGTCGGTTATACAAAAAATAAATCAGCTGTTCCATACATTTTGACCGCGTAGGTATTGCTCTTTTCTATGAAACGGTGGTTTTTTTTTTTGTATAACCAGCGAAAAATTTCTGCGCTAGGGGCTCTAGAATGATATTATGCTGAATTCATGGTTAAAATTTGCGCACTGGATAAAAACTTATCCTGTATATGCGTTTAGATGAATAACCCGACTGTTTATATTCCCACTATTGTAAATTCCTATTGTGATCATGAGACCAATTCTCGTAATTAAAAACGTTCAAAATCTAGTCGCAGTCTCATCTCGGCTACAATCAAATGTCAAAAATTTGACAAAAATGCATGAAAACTCGACAACTCGAGTTATTTTTGACAGATAGAGGCTGAGATCTGAGGGGCAGGCTGAGATCTGAGGGGCAATTCTCGTAATTTTTAAGAACGTTCACAGTCTGATCTCAGTGTCAATCTGTCAAAAATACCTCGAGTTTCCATACATTTTTGACACATTTTTGAAATTCGATTGTCTCGGCGACACTGCGAACGTTTTTAATTACGAGAATTGGCCTTCTTACTGTGAACGTCATTAAAATTACGCGAAATGCCCCTCTGATCTACAATATGTGATGTCTTTTTTAATCTTGTGTTCTACTTACTTGTCAAATAGAATCTTTCACAATATTCACTGAAAACACTTCAATCCACAAGAAGAAGCTGAACTGTGCCGCATAGATGGTTCACTATCATTTTATACTGATCATTTATCCTTAAACCACCTGCTTGTAAAGTATTCATGTTGAACGCAATCACTTTAATTACTTGTTAATTATCAGCTGGACATTTTGAATCGTTGTTTGAAATAATCCCTTTGAACTTGGCCATTATTGTACCGAATCTGAGAAATCAGAAATCATTTATTTTTGCAATGAATGTGGGTACAAAATAAGTTGTTAACATTGTAAAAGCAGTTCCAACACACTCTACCTTACGGCGTGCAAAAGTAAATAAATATGTATTAAATTGCACTCAACTATACAACCAACTGAACACAAACAGAAAAAAAAAAACTTAAGTACAGTGATGTGGATCTACAGCCTTCCTAAGTAAACAAAACATCAAAACAATAATCTTAATCCTATATTTTACAAACGGTTGATTATTTTTACTTAGGTACAAACATTAACAAAAACAAGATATGTTATGAAATTTACAAAAAATAGAATTAATATAACATTTTAAACTCTTATTATTTAAAAAATCTTGTATGGAATAGTAACATTTATCTGTTAGTAAGAGTGTTAGCCTCTTTTTAAATATACTAAATGATTCTTCTTTGTAGGCATGTGGTATTTTATTATAGATTACGGGCCCCATGGATAGTAAGCTTTTTCTTAATAATGCTGTTTTGTGCCTACCTGTAAACATGAATGAGAAACATTCTGTCTTTCTTTTCTATGCTGCCTCTGAAAAGGTGTTGATATACCAACTAATTATTGTGTATTAGGGACTATTCAATTCTAATTCTAATAAGTGTGAGTGGTCCCCCTATAAGCAATATTAAGGTGAATCTTGTCGATATTTTTTCCATACAAACTTCGGGAGTATATTTACTCCACTATTCGACAATGTATATCAAAAATTAAACATGGTATAGTTTTGTCTCATTACTAATATTATCTGTACGGAAACAGAATACTAAAATAAAAAGCTATTAAAAAGTTATGAGCCAACAAAGATTCGTTTTTCTTGCTAATTTAAACTAACTTTGGGCGTGTTTAAGAAATAAAAGAAGTGTAAAATCTCCAAAACTATGACGGTAACGATAAAGTTCAATTATCGAAAAGTTCAATAAACTTTATTGGTCATTGATTTATGCAGTGGTTTGTTCATAAAACCCGATCTTCCGATAGCAATCTAAATACAGTCAGCCCAGAATTGAATACGAGCTTGGCACTTTCAGCAACGTCCATTAGATTGTAGCGTGCATACAACAGGACACATAATTTATCATCATTTCAGCCGAAAGACGACCACTGCTGGACATAGGCCTCCCCCAAAAGGGGGTTTTGCCATAATCGCCACGCATGGCAGGCGGGTTGGCGAACGCAGTGTGGTGATAAAACGCATAGAGAACGCTGCTGCCCATTCTCTAGTAAGTTTCTTAGTCGCCTTCTACGACTCCCACGGTAAGAAATAGGATGGTACTATTTTACGTCCAGCACCACACGGAACAACGGAACGGCGCGTCGTTCCGCTGTTCCAGTGACGGCGTGACAACAGGAAAACAATTGGTGTTTGAGGGACAGCCGGACAGCACCACATTAACACTCCTGGTCCTTATCCAGTTTAAAGCAACATTTGGACAATAACTCGAAATATGATAAAAACTAACGAAAAAAAAAGAATTTACCATTAACTTTCCATCCTAACTACATCCTACTACAAAAGTGACCTAGATCAATTAACACCGACTTAATAATTACCTTCTAACCCAGTTGCACGCTACCTTCATTTGACCTTGGTGGTAAAATAACCACTACAATGGTGAATTACCATTTTACAGTGATTTACCATTTATAATTCTTATGACTAAGTTCTATTGTCTTTGTTGTTCGCAATATTGTTTTGATATTGCATTTACTTTGTTGCTGGTGTCATTAATGGCATTTGTCATTGATTATTTTCAGCCATTTTTTGTATTTAAATTCATGAATAATAACGTTAGCAGCGTTGTAGCTTCGAGTTAACTGAAGTAGGTTGGCGTGTTCGATTCATTTTGCAAGCAAATATTTATAAACAAAACGGTAACGAATTTTTTTGTGCGTTTGTTCGTTGTTTGGATGTAAGTTTTGGATTGGCCTAAAAACGGCTGAACGTATTTGAATAAAATTTAGAACACAGATGGTTTAACAAAAACGTACACTTACGTACTTTAAATCCCAGTAGTAGGTACGTTCCCGTGGGGTACCTATTTACCGACTTCTACGCACGGCAAAAGCTAGTTCTAATTAAGATTTGTATTTGGGATTGATTTTTCATTAGAAGTCTTTGACAATAATCCTATCCGCGCCTTTTATAAATGTACACTTTATCAACACGTTTTTGATAAATTTTACTGTAGGTACTTGGACTCATAATCGTATTCAGTAACTTGGCAGTTGAAGGGTTACCAGATTTTGACAAAAAACAGATAGTGAGGTGGTGTAAGAATGAATGACATTGAATGAACTTAAAATAAAGCTTACATGCAAAAAAAATATTTTAAATTTAATAATTTGTCTTAAAAACATGATAAGCACTATTAAAAAAGTTTTTTTGGAAGTCGGTTGTTATTTTTTTGAAAATAGTTTTTATTTTTCACTTTTTAGTTACCAATTCGAAATTTCATCATCCTTGGCGTCAAAACAATGCATATTTATACGATAGCAACATTCGCGGTTGATTTGCTGTAATTTTTTGAAGAGTTCCGTTGTCTGTCTCCGAAACGCATCATCAGACCTATATGAAATTTCAATGGGACCATTTCGGAGTAAACCTCTTTCGAATAAAAAAAGAATTTTGCAAATCCGTCCATATACGACGGAGTTATGCCCGAACATACATAAAAAAAAAAATATAAACATGTCGAATTGATAACCTCCTTCTTTTTGAAGTCGGTTAAAAAAAAATATAAACATGTCGAATTGATAACCTCCTTCTTTTTGAAGTCGGTTAAAAATAGTATAATTTGTTACATATTTTGTTTCTCAGTAGTAAGCTAATTTAAAATAAAACAACTTAGTTAGAAATGTATTTTTTATTCTTATGAATCAGGAATTTCACTGTCACTTGTTGATTTATTATAAAGGAATCAGTGATGTTATCAATAACTATCGTATGGACCATTCCAAACGATAATTTTTAATAATCATTTAAATAATTTTCAAAGTTAAACCATTTTCGAACCGACGAAAAAACGGAGGAGGTTACTCAATTCGACGCGTATATGTTTTTTTTTTTTTTTTTATGTATGAGTAGTCCGATTTTGATAATTCTTTTTTTATTGGAAAGGGTATACCTCGAAGTTGGTCCCATATAAATTTCGAAGAAAAATTCCAACCCTAAGGGTAAGAAAACAGGGGATGATTGATTGTTTACTCACAGATTTTAATACTGAGTCGTGTATTAAATCAAAAATTAAGCATGTAGTAATTAGTAGATTGTAGCCACAAAAAATTATAAAATAAAAACTTTTTAATAAAAAATTAAACCGCCGAAAAACCGAAAAATAAAAAATAGTAAACTAGCTTTGTCCAACCCCAATAACTAAGTTCGGAAGTCGGTGACTTTGGATATGTATTTGATTATATGTCACCGCCTTCC
Organism: Polymixis flavicincta; assembly: GCA_949987655.1. Classification (NCBI taxonomy): domain Eukaryota; kingdom Metazoa; phylum Arthropoda; class Insecta; order Lepidoptera; family Noctuidae; genus Polymixis; species Polymixis flavicincta. Next base: position 5,828,560 of record OX465187.1, read on the forward strand.
GAACTTAGTTATTGGGGTTGGACAAAGCTAGTTTACTATTTTTTATTTTTCGGTTTTTCGGCGGTTTAATTTTTTATTAAAAAGTTTTTATCATTCGTTCTTTACGCAAAATCGTTCACTCCCTCAGCACTATAATACTTTTAGTATGGTAACATTATTTTTCTTCGAACTGTCAAGTTACTGAATACGTTCATGAGTCCAAGTTTTTATTTAATGTGTCTGTTAAATTAATGTTAAATTACCTAATTGATTAAATGTAGTAATTTTTGTAGGTAAAATTTAGTTTACCAAAGATACAATGTACATTTCTTGTTTTTATCCCACGTAAACTACGAGATCCTCTCCTTCAAAAACTTCCGCAAAATACTAGCGACGCCCACGACCTTTATTTCACACATATATCTTCATTAATTCCCCTTTTTCGCCTCTTTTCTTGAACAACGGGATGGCGTTTAATCCCGATGGGAACAGCCCACGTAGGCCTCAGTATCACTAGAGTTGAAAAAAAAAACTCCTTTTTGTGAAAAGATGGATTGTCAGATCATTCTTTTCTTCACCACCTAAACTAAAAGTAGAGTATTGCTATCTCTTACTAACAGACCGCCTAAGAAAAAGACAAGTGACGTAATATAACTGTCAAACTAAATTACGTCTCGATTGAATTGGTGACTTGGATTTGGCGTAATTTTAAGCATGATGAATTTAGTTAGTCGTGGTTGCGTCGAAGAAAATCTTACGGAATTTGACAGCTCTTATTTAGTTCCGTCTCTTTCTTGTTTCATTAGAAGGAAAAAGATAGCATTAGCCTAAATTAAGTTAGTGCACAACAGAATCGTTACCGTTTTTCGCCGACCGATTTCTGTCACGGTGGCCACTTTCCACGGAGATTAGTCAAGTACGTAGGAGATGTTATAGTGCACTAGTGTGGGCACAAACAAAGTGGCAATCTCTGTTCCTTTATTCTCATAGTCCAATTGGACGGCAATCCGACACGACCGAGGAGGAGGACCGAAAATCAGGCGCAGGACCAACGGGTTCACGTGCTTTCCGAGGCACGAGGTTATCACACCACCAACTTCCAAACTCCAGAATGCTGCTTAGAAATTTCTAACGGAAAAGACCAACAACAATTTACCCGACCTAGGAAAAACCCAAGACGCCATGCTCAGGTTCTTAAAGGTGGTGCCCCACAGCAGCCCAGCCTTCACGTGCTTTTAACATAGGAGCAGTTTTACGTTATAGTTTTCCAGTTTCCGATTTCTGAACGGCTAATCACTTTAATTAGTTTTCAAATCCCATCTCATGTTAACTAAAATGGATGGCTGTTGTTATTTTGTTCACCGATTTCAATAAAAATCAAAAACTATTTAATTAAATTAGTCTGAGAATCAGCACTATTCGAACGTCAAAATTATAGAGTGTCACCCAAAACGCCCGCCCTTCACCACTTCCTAGTGCCTTAGCTGGGAAGAAGAAGTGGCGCAACAAACTCCCCAGCAGCACAGCTGTCTGTTTAGTCGGATGGACTTGATCTTACAGGAAAAGTTTTTATGCAGTACGCAAATTGTAACCATGAATTCAGCATATCATTCTAGATAGCCATTCCCTAGCGCAGAAATTTTTCGCCGGATACACAAAAAACAATCAGCTGTGCCATACATTTTGACCGCGTAGGTATTGCACTTTTCTATGGAACAGCTGATTTTTTTTTTTGTACAACCGGCGAAGAATTTCTGCGCTAGGGGTTCTAGAATTATATGCTGAATTCATGGTTACAATTTGCGCACTGGATTAAAACTTACCCTGTATAAACAGGTAGGTAAAGTAATTAACATTATGAGACACAACGTTAATTAAATAATTTGTCAAATGTCAGCTAGCCATGCCAATAACTGGTTAACATGCGACTTGCCAGCAAATTTAGTGTTTCCTACTTCAGCAAGCCTTATAACTTTGCTTGATTTTCGTTTGTTCCCATAAATAAATCAACAGGTAAGAAAATATTTAATCCTCTTTGCAAATTGTTGTACAAACATCTTTATTTATTCCTTCTATTTTACAACGTGTTCAAAAGGCAAGGGGGTGACTGCTCACCCCGGGGAAGCGAACACCCACGAACGTCCCCGAATAAATTCCGAACTATATTTTAACAATTTATATTCTGAGTGTGCCACCCCTGCTGCGATGTGTCACTTGTTTTGAGCTGAAGAAGGTAGTTTGAAATTACGTTTAAATTTTTAGTAAAGAATTTACTTGGTGTGTTTATTTTAAGGTCGTTGAACTTAATACTGGAACATTGAAGCTAGATTTGATAATGGCATTACAGTCTAATATCGAAACCAAAAATTATGATAATCTTATTATGGGCCACTTTTTACGACTTACTTGCGAAGGAGGCTAGAGATTGTAGGCGTAATAGAATTAAATTATTTTCTACTTTTTTAGTTTGGCTTTTAAAGCGTGTTTTTTTGTTTTTTAAACTATTTTTTTTTTAATGAAAATAAATTTAAAATCTTACTGCAGAAATTAACAAAACAATTAAGTTAACGGGGCTGCCACATAAGTACACGCCTGTTATGTAAAACTTATGATTGATGTGGTTTCAAAAGCGGTCACGTGCAGCTTGACGCGTGTTACCGACACCCTTAATGGTAAGTTACGTACAACATAATTACGAAAACAACCCTTTATCTCGGCTGTAAACAGTCTGCGCTTAATTTAGAAAACCGCAGAGTAATTACTGCAGGTTTTCTGGCAAACTGCGGTCTTGTTGTTGTCTCATTATTTAGTGTTCTGGTTTATTTATTTAGAATTAGATGTGGTTTTCGTTTTTGGGAGACAATAGCTTGTTTTTCACTTGAAAAATTAAGAGTACCTAATTAGTTATTTTCAATTATTGAATTTGTAGATAAAACTGGAAAGTTGGTATCTTATTTAATGCGTCTCTTGCATGCTGCTGTGATGCGTCATAGATACACAGATAAAAGAATACGGTTTTAGTTTATTTCTAACTAAGTTTTCGTCTCGACTCTAGCCTTGGAAATAGCAATTTGGTAAAAGGCTAGGTCATGATCTGCCTAGCCTTTTACCAAATTTGTCTTCCAGTCCCACCGGAACCATTACTTTACATGGAGCGACGGCCTATTGGACCTCCACCATCCAGTTATAGCGGAATACGGTACCCCATGTCAAGACTGGTTGTCAGACTATCGGGCTTCTGACGGCCCGTAACTACTGTCATTCGTTCGGGTCTTTCTATAGATGGTCACCCATCCACGGACCTACTGTGGCTAGTGTAGCTTTACCTAATCGATCAACCAGTATGGCTGTTATAACTAGAGATCGGATAATCGGATGCATTTTTACTTAAAGTTAATTTTTAGTTATGAAAGTAAGGAAGTGGCTTCTTAAATTATATTTTTTGTAATAAATATCCAACAATAACAACGGAAATTCATAAAGCTTTCTAGTCAGGTGTATAATATGGAAGCGACTTCTAAATTATTAGGATTGCATTCAAATGCATATTTTTTATTTAAAATTAACCCTGATGCAAGTAATATTTATGTGTATGTAGAGTGGTGGCGGTGGTGGCCAAGTGGTAACGGCCGCGACTTACGAATTGTAGGTCGTGAGTTCGAACCCAGCCAGGCGCTTTACTTTGTGTAAATTATTTCATCACCACTGCTCTCAAAACGGTGAAGGGATTACGGCCCAATCCCTCTCACCGAGAGGAGGCTGTGTCCCAGGTCCCAGTAGTGGGAACATTATACTTAGGCTGATGATGATGATGAGAGTGTAAGTCTGTAAGAGAAGGAGTGAGTTAGTTATAAAAAAAAATTTAACATTAATTTAAGATTTTTTCGATAAAAAAATGCGATCTGTATTAGCCAACACCTCAGCTTTAGGTATATATATATATCCGAATATCCGATCTCTGGTTATTATTTAGCCGCAAGCCTCAGAAAAACCCTTTGAATAGAATATGAATAAAAAGTCCGATGTACTAGAAACTCATGTTGATGTTCACAAAGGTTTGGACAAAAGAACACTCATCGACAAAACAAAAGGAACTTTTGTCGTTGCCCTCAAAGAAGAGAACGTCACTGCTCTCCTAATCTTGATAATGAAAGAAATGAACGAAAGAAAACCCTTGAAATGAAACCAAGCTTTCCGATACCATAAACCGAACAAATCCAGGCACATCCAGCTCAAAACAAAGCCATTACGAACACCAACAACAAACATTTACAATAAAAATTGCAGCAATAAAAGTGAACGACAAATAGTTGTGGAGTTGGCCGACCAACAGATGTCCACAAACTTCGTGCAAACAATCTGGCGTTGGCCCAACATTTATTCTGTATTTTATGTCCTAGATGTATTTCAGATTTCAGGTTCTGCTGCGAATGACGTCACATAAATTGGATTTGCTGCTTCATATTTCGAGGATGTAGTAACTTTGGAAAATATTTTGCCTTTGCTCTGAGAGTACCTTTTTTGGAAAGTGTTTTTTTTTAAGTGGTCTACGATTAATATTTTCGAGTAGGTCCTGTGTCTTTACACAAAAAGACAGACTTTAGACATTATCTTGGAACTGGAAATGACCTAGCTCCCTGTTACTGTTTTTGCTAGCCCACACTATCCCACTGCTGGGGAAAGGCCGGTCCCATGACTTCCACCTCTGTTGTTCATTCTCAAATCTCACACTTCGCAAATGGTTCTGTGGTGCAATTTGTGGCCGATGCTTGCCTGTCATCATTCTCAAATGCCATTCAAAATGAGGACAGATTAACAAACTGATATTTGGCATGATCTAGAAAATAAGGTCTCGCATTCTGGGAGTGACACATGCTTACGTCACTATCCAGTTGCAAACTATTGCAATATATCACGAAATTATGGAAACATTTTCAGTCACCATTCTGCTAAAAAACTACGATACAATTTTAAAATAATTATATCAACGTAATTGTAACTGACATCCTCTTTTTTTAATCGGATTCTTAAAAATTATATAAATCGCATTCAAAATGAGGACAAATTAAAAGGCTGGTACCTATTTGGCATGATCTAGAAAATAAGGTCTCGCATTCTGGGAGTGACACATGCTTATGTCACTATCCAGTTGCAAAACTATTGCAACAAATCACAAAATTATGGAAACATTTTCAGTCACCATTCTGCTAAAAACTAAGATTCGATTTTAAAATAATTATACCAACGTAATTGTAAATTTAAATCTCATTTTTAAATCAGGTTTTCAAAAGTTATAATTATGTTGGGGCGTTATTATTACACAGTATTTGGTAGCACAGTGGTGATAAGATAACATAGGCTTGTATCACGTCACGTGACCACTGAGTCTCGGAATGCTGTACTTGGCGAAGCATAAAATATGCCATAATATTGGGTAGTTGTTAACTTGAAACAACCATTACTCAGAGCAGTAACCTAAAAGAGCAATTCCCTCTATTCGACGTTCGCGAACAAATGTGAACTACGCTTTGCAAAGTCAATATGGAGTAAGATTGCGGGTTTTCGCATTACGGCTGCAACGCCAGATGTCTACACCTATACAAACTGCTTCCAGACGTAGATAAATATTGTTGGTACTTCTGCTGAAATTCGCCAAATTATGGATAGAAAACGAGCAGTATATGAAAAGTTCAAAGATGAAACTTGCAAAAATTACAGTCTTAATAGGAAAATCAGAAATGCTATATTTACGTCGACGAAGCAGAGGACCTCTTAGAGTATCAATATTTACAGCTAAAAAAATAATTCACAAAGTCGAACCGCTCTTTCAAAAGTTATGCGTGGACATACATACATAAAAAATATATGTACGCGTCGACTTGAAACCTCTTCCTTTTTATCGTCGGTTAAGAAGATAGGAAAACTTGCAAAGAAATTGAGTTGAAACTCACGCACAATGGTCCACTTGAAGGACTAACTGCGGAAACGTTTTTTATTATCTATCTAATAAGTCATTAGTTATTGACATTTAGAGCCCTTTATACCAGGAAACTTTTATTTTTGGTAATATGCGTTATTGTTTATTACTTTGCCTATGTATGTATAGAATCAAGTCCATCCGACTAAACAGACAGCTGTGCTGCTGGGGAGTTTGTTGCGCCACTTCTTCTTCCCAGCTAAAGCACTAGGAAGTGTCGAAGGGTGGGCGTTTTTGGGGGACTGTCTTATGTATTTTGACGTTCGAAAAGTGCTGATTCTCAGCCTAATTTGAATAAATGACTTTTGATTTTGATTTTTTGATTTTGAAACCAAACCCCATAACATAGAACATAGAATTGAGTTCAAAAGTCATCCTAGACAAAATCTTACCGAATCAAAATTGCTAAACCCATTTTAGATCAAATCTAAATCATCAGCAAGAACGCAATTAAAAATAATAGTACAAAAGATTTTAATTAGCATTTCTAGTTCACAAACATTCTAGTACCTTTTGCCTAATGAAACCTAATCCTGCTACCCACGATGCCATCAAGTCTGAGCATCTTCTCAACCATTGCACAGGAGTTAATTAAACTTTTTGAAAAGGTCAATTGTCTTAGCTACGTTTACCTACTTCATTAATTGATCTATCTTTAAATAGCCACTTCAGTTAAATAAAGGCTTTGCCCTTTCAAATGTTTTGCTGAACATGATCTCAAAGGCTTTATGTCTAAGGGCTCTGGTAAGGTAAAACATCTGGCTTAGCTAGTCGATCTTCGTTCAAAAAGAGCATGGCTTTTTTCTACTTTGTTTGTTGTTATTGGTAAATTAAGGCTTTTTTTCTATATATCAAGTAGACAGCCTTATTTATTTGAGCTGATACAGGTGTGGTTTAAGATATGTGTGGCTCGCATTATCTTCTGCGGATATTTGGTCTTCAGCGACGGTGTTTTAATTAACTCAAAAGATTTGGTCTGCTGGTGGATAATATCTGTCGCTATAAATACATTCTCTTGGAACCTGAAATTACCTGTTACTGTGTTTGCTAGCCCCTATTCTCCTACTGCTGGGGAAAGGCCGGTTCCATGACTTCTTTTGATACAGGGCTAAAGTGGATCACTGGTCGTGTGTTTTCTCCAGCTCGTCCCGCCATCTTCTACGGGGTCTGCGACGCCTTCGGGCTATATCAGTCTAGCTCTGACAATTTTATCGAACCATCTGAAAGCGTGGCCGACTTGGAAATCTCTAAATAGACTGCGAACCCATGTCGGCCGGAGCAAAGACAATCTCCACAGATGGAGGTTCACGAACCACCCAGATCGGAGCGTATGTCCACAGACAATGGCCCTTCCAACCTTCCATCCTGCACCACATGCCCTGTCACCTGCGCATTTGATGATCTTATGACTGCGACAGTGAGTTGAGTTCGCGCAGCTGAATTTAGGGCCAAAAATGTTTGAACTTTTGCCATTGTATACGCTAAGAAGAAAAAGTCTAGCTCTCTAATTCAATAAAAAAAGTAGAAGTTTTCTTCCAAAGTAATAACATCTAGTAGTGGCTACGTCAGCTTGTTGCAAACATTTCTGATTAACTTCATTACTCTGTAGTATAATGTTTTTGTTGGCAGCTCGAATCTGTCTGAGTGATTCAATTTAGTGGCAATGTTGTTTCGACGGTCGACGAACTGTGAGGACTGATTCAATTTGAGGCAACTTGAGTATATGCAAGTGTTTGTTGTTGTTTCCACCGTAAATAATAAGGGTGATTTGTGTTTGTGTTGCAGACGTGTTGACGAAGTGAGTCGAAGTGGTAAAGTTAACTACGATAAAAAGTGAATACGAGTATGAATCATACACGAAGGTTCCGTACCACCGTACAATATTTAACACTTTTTTTTTTACTGCAACCCCCGAAATACCACCTTTCTTGTAAGGCCATCTTTAATTTGTAACGTTATTGTATTTGTATTATTTGTTGCTAGAGCGGCTTTAGTCATACTTTGTGAAAATTTTATTTGTCTACCTATAACGGTTTAAAAGATACAGTTCTGTGCCAGACGGACGGACGAATAGCGGAGCCTTAGTAAAAAGTTCTATCTAAAAATGTGTAGAAAAACCACCTGGAATAAAAGCGGTTCTGGGCTCTAGTTAGTTAGATTCATCATCTGCCGAGCCTTTTCCCAACTCTGTTGGGGTTGGCTTCCAGTCTAACCGGATGCAGCTGAATACTAATATTTTACATGGAGCGACTGCCTGTCTGACTTCCACAACCCAGTTACTGGGTAATACGATACCCCTTGGTAAAACTGGTTGTCAGACTTTCGGGCTTCTGACGACCCGTAACGACTGTCAAAGATCCCCAAATGACAGCCGGGACCAACGGCTTAACGTGCTTTCCGAGCCACGGAGGAGTCTTGGTATGTAAAGATGGTCACCCATCCATGGACCAACCGCGGCAAGCGTAACTTAACCCGATCGATCGATCCGCGCAGCTATTGTTACTTAGCCCCTCATTAGTCTAGATATACTATGATGGGAATTTTTCACGGCTAAATGTCCATAAACTTTATTGACAGTTTCCATAACGACTTCCTATTCAACAGCCTTGGACTCAAAAAACATAGATACCGTCTTATTACAAAACGCAACCTAACCTGACAGCACCAGACAAAGTTGTCAGTTTTGTAAAAAGAACTGTATTTCGATTTCTGCTTGGTACGTATTTCAAAAACAAGCTCAATGGGTATACGTAAAGAAAACATCTTTTGACTCACGAATATTTTTATATTTTATTGTTCTTTTTTTCTCATCCTGCACATTTCACAAAGAAAATATCGGGGAGGTGAAATCATTCACATGGATACACTCGGCTTGTATTATTATCCTGTACACTTTGAAGACAATCGTTTCTGGTGTGTTTTTCATGGTCAATGAATTGAAGATTCATTTTCATTTAACACACATTTATTTTTTGTATTATCTGTTGACTGTACTCTCAGCTACAAGTTGGTAGAATAGAATAGAATAGAATAATTTATTTGTCATCTACCCTCATTATGCGCACAACCAAAGTATGGAACTCTCTGCCAGCGTCTGCCTTCAAAGCAATGAAAAGGCGTATTCTGGCCACGCTCGTTCCATCATAGCCTTTATCCATCGTTTTCCATCAGGCGTGATCGAGGTCAAGACCGGACTATACACCCACAAGAAAAAAATTACTAAAGTTGGTACATTATTATAAATAATATAATAATGTACGATATTGGACCCTGCTCCCAGTATCGGCGGATCCCTATTCTATATATTTTTAAATGTTTTTAAAATTTTTGTTTTATAAAAATATTTAAAAATGTATTTTATAAGTACTAAAATGAATAAAGGAATAATAATAAAATCGTTTATTTATGAAAGCACGCACGAATAATGTACCTACTTCAGTTATGTACGTATAGAATATAATAAAAACTTTTAATGATCCAATTTCTCTATAACCAATATAAATTTCAGGCCAATTGCATTGTCTAGACTTAAGAAGGGAAAAAGTTCTGCAAATTGCTCCCAAAACTTTTCTGAAGTCACTGCATCTTTGAGTCGACTCTTGAGATCTTTCTTTTACAAACTTTATTGCTGAAGTTTTGTAACTGTCGAAGTTCAAACACATTTGATTATTTTTTATTTTTTTTTTGTTTTTGAAAGAGATTTGGTGTTTTCAGTGCTTAACGAAAAGGATAAAATGCTAGCTGATGACTATGTATGATTATGTGTGTTATCAATTTTTTTATGAAAACTTCTGTGGGCGCACTCTGATCTCTTTCTGAATAGTGAACGAAACTGAACCATCACGCTCGAGTCCGTGACGCTTAAATATTAAACTTAAACATAGCAGATACAAATACAAAAAAAACAAAATACAAATTTATTTATTGCCAACCAAGAACGTACACTAAGTTGTAGATTTCTCTGGCTCCTCTGCTAGTTATATAACTGTGTTGCAGGAGCCAGTCGCCCGTAAAACAGAGACACAGTGTTCAGTTGTTTTATGACAACACAAAAAGTAAAAAAAAAAAAACAAAGCAAACAAAAAATACATTAAACATACTATCTTGAGAAAAAAAAAACCATAAACCCAGGCTAAAAAATAAAGATAAGTCTCGATATTTTCTCAAATCGTCAAAAACGTGGAAAGCAGGGGGGCAGTCATCATACAATACCGTATAGTTAGACACCGTCCCTACACTGACGGTCTTTTATTTCCAACCTGTATGTTAAGAATGTTAAGATCGCTTCGAGCATTGGTCGCCGCCATCTTGAAAAGAAAATATTCTTATGTTTTGAATGCATTTCAGCGCCAGTTATCATAGGGTACTTTAAGTATCAAAGGGAAATAAGATTCGAATTATCCACCCCACGCGTGTAGAATAAGTAAGTGTAGATTCTTAAATGTTTCAATCTCGAAGATGAGTACTACCACCTACTACGATTTGGAATGGCCGAATAGCTTCATCTTTTCTGACTGACCAACCTCATTGACAATTCAAAACCGCCTGTAATTGGTTTATTTGAAATAAGTGCTTTGAGTTTGAGCTTTTATGAAATGAGCTGAAAATCTTAGCGGCTCGCATCTTAGTGGCCTACTTTTTGTAGGTCCTGCAATCGGTTTTGACTGTGTACTTCACTTCGGCATAAAAACAGGAGTACAATTAAATGTTACACATAATATCTTACTAATTCTAACTTAACTAAAACGAATGAACTAAAATAAACCGTCTAAAAATTTATCCGCATCGCTGTCGACTGGTAATTTGCCCAAGACACTGGCAGTATTGCCACATTGTATGGCTATGCTTAGCCTCTGACCTTGGTTAAAAACAGTCCTTAAGTAACGACGGAAAGTGTCAACCAGCCGTTTCGAGATTTCGTAAAGTATGAGCACTCGGACTCCACGGCCCGAGGGTGACTAGACAAGACTATAGGTCTAAAGTAGAATCTAAAGATCCCTACTTCATAAGAAAATTCAAACAGATCGAATTCCTTTGACACTTTAAAATCTTCGATTGATAAAATAGCCATATTTTATATTCTGAAGTTTATTTTTGTAGCTGAACTTTCGTTTGCCATCGCTAGCAACATAAATATTTAATCTAGTTCAGTATCGATACCAACTAAGTTTATTGAAAACGCTTTTCAATTTCCTTCCCCTTGCAGTTGAACTTTGCGCTGAAACTTATTAAAATGGTCCTTTTCTGTGAGATTATATAATCATTTTGTGATTTTACTGGGTAGCATTTCAAGGGTTTCATTTTTAATTAGTTCTTTATCATCGGAAGCTTTTAATTCCGTCGTTTTAATTGAAAATTATAAAGGTTTGTTTGCAGAAACGTGATTTTGCTTTATGGCGTTTCAACATGATTTTTGGAAGAAAGATCAGCAGCCTAATTGCGTAACTCACGATTCATCATAATCTGTATCGTTTTGAAACGGATTGTTAAACCATTGCTTCATATGTTGGAAAAATGTGTTTGTTCGACAACATAAATAACGCAATGGATATTGTTTAACTGTGAAGACGAAACCAATTATGATCAATCGTGAGTTACGCAATTAGGGTGCCGGTGTGTCTTATTACAGTTCGGGCTCTAAACTAATCTTCTGTTCGTAAGTGATACAGAGTCGGAAACGCCCGTTACTTCGGCCGAAACGACGAACTTCGTACTTCCCTGAGCACGAAGTCCGTCGTCCGCCGTATCAGCCCCCAGGTGGTGTCCTGTAGCTCGTAGTAACTCGTATGTCGGGGCCGATATCACTGAGACCCCACTTGCACTGCTCCTTCAAAAAAGGTAGCGTTTGATTTAAATTAATATTATAAATGTGAATGTGTGAGTTTGTGAACATGTTTGGATGTTTTAGTAACCTCAATCACGTCAAAACGGCTGTGCGGATTTGGATGAAATTTGCCACACGGATAGATTAATTAGTAAGTCCCCGCGGGATAATTTCCGACCTCCACGCCGGCCAAGCCGCGTGCAACAGCTAGTGTTTAATATTATTTTAAGGAAGGTAAGTAAGTACTTTCCCTCCATTGACCCATTTATCCCACCCTGTACAAAAACCGTATTTTTTCGCTAGGGTCGTGTGTATCTGTATTTTCTTGGTACACTCCATTTGTTGCCCACTCACGGAGATTTCTCTCGTCGACGGAGTTTTGAGCAAAATTGAAGTGATTTGTGTGCTTGATGTGAGGAAATAGGTACAGGGTTTTTGTTGTTCAGTCGTGTGTGAGAAAATTTATGGGGTCAGGGTATTTGTATGTATTATATTATTAACTAGCTTTTGACAGCGGCTTCGGGTAACAAATTGTACATCTAAATCTTCCTAATGAATCATTCTATCTATTGGTGGATACGACTTGCAAAATCCGTTCAGTAGTTTTTTAGTTTACTGCGAACAGACAGACTGACGTGGCGGGGGAGTTTGTTTATGTATAGTTATGTAGCGATGAATTACTTGAAAGTAGGGGCTAGCCTATTGCCATCAACTGACTTCGGTTTGCTACTGAGAAATTCTAGTAGAAAAACTGAGAATCGAACCCAGGGCAGAAGCGCTTAAACATAACTGCTAAATCGTGGTACTTGAACATAACTGGCGAAATGTTCGAATACTATAGGTCCAGTTCTGCCCAACCTTTCGGGTAATACGGCGTGATGTTAGGTCACTTGAAAGTAAAAACCATTATCAGAAAAAAAGAGTTTTATTTTGTTTTCACGGCCTAAAAACTAAAACCAACTTTTTTCTTTGTATTTTTTTTTTACTGCTAAAAAGGCAGTCTAAAAATCAAAGAAAATCCACGCCACAAAAAAGAACCACACCATCTTTACCTCTACAGTTAATAAAGATACGAAAATACCTACCTACATATTTTTATTAACATTTTCTAACGGGCCAATAAAAATGGCCCCCACGGCGATGTACGGGCCCACAAAATGTACAACCACCTCAAACAACCTCGGGGATCTAATTTTGGACCTCATCAAAGTACAACGAGAGCTTGGCCATACACCTCGATTAATATTTCAACCCTGGGCAACAGCCCTTTAAAACGAAACAAAACACCATCCCTTAGTTACCATCCATTGCTGGCTTAACGAACAGCATAAAATTCTGCTTTGAATAAATCAAGCAATGGTTTTGCAAATGAGGGAGAAGTCGTTGTTTGCGCACGTAAGGAAGATGTCACAATTAACGGGCATGTTCAACATGGGTGCTCGTTTGATTCAATATTCAGTATAATGTAATTAAACAACATTGAGAATTTTGTAACTTTGTGGACGGGATGAGTGTTTAGACGAAAACCTAATTGTGGTCTGTTTAAACGTTTAGTTTCGCAGCTTATACAAGAAAAGCCATTTTCTTGCCGCCATGTTGGAATCACTTTTCGTTAGTTATGACTCCTTTGTAGAACCGATTAACTTGGGGTTTTCAAACCTGTGTAATGAATAGGAAACTTTGATCACGCGAGATCGAATTGAGCGTACTTCACAAACAAAAGGTTGTTTTGTTTATTATGGGCAAACAAAGAAGGCGCCATTAATATTTTATTGTAGGCGCAGTTTTAGGTTTCCGTGGTTAACAAGGAACCTTTATAGTTTCGCCATGTCCATCCTTCCGTCCGTCTGACTATTCACAGCTCTTATTACTAGAAAGCTGTAATTTAACATGGAAATACATATTAGTCACGCCCACAAAGTTGTAAAATAAAATCTAGTTTTTTTCAATTTGATCTCGGATTATATTTAAGTATTTATTAACTCGTTCAAGAAAAACAGGCGTAATGTTACGTGTGTTATTGATTTATAAGATAAGATTTCATTTTAAGAATGAACTTACTAAACCGCCACCTGTTACGTGGGGAGCACCGAGACTGCAGCTGAATGTTGCAAGTTAGAATGGCAGCCACTTACTGAATGACTGAAACTCGGTAAGAAAATGTTATTTAGCTAGCTAAGAGTTGATTTATATTATGCAATAAATTAGTCTGCGAAACTATTATTTGGATTTTTTCGAATTAACTACTTTGTTATTGCTACATTAACAAAAGTGAGCGTTTGTATGGAACAGAATCATGTAATAACGTTTTATAATTATTTTATTCCGATCCCTATTATCAAAATATACAACAATAAATTATCACCTGAGATAGAATATATTCAACGACAGAAAAAAAGCACTTGTACTCAACCGGCTGTATTTCTTTTGGGTGAGCCATAAACCTTGAATCTATGAATATAAAGTCTGCGAAGGACATCAATCGTGTCTTTTACCCTATTTTTGTTGAGAAGATGAATTGGCTTTGAGGTTTCTTTTATTCGTATTTTGGGAATCAGAGGAATAAAATGTCTACTGTTTTTCTATCAAGGTAAGTAATTAAACGTACAAGCAACTAATGAGATGAACGGATTACCTAATGAATGATTGCCTTACCCAATGAACGAGACCGTTTTTGAAATAAGAACCTAACTGAATTCGAAATACAGCTCCTTTTACAAAACTGACACTTTCATCCAGTGCTAAATTGTCATTTTTGTATTAAGAACTTTACCCATGTAGAAAAAAAGTTGGTAATGCAAATACTGAAACTGAACGCCCAGTCCAAACCCTTGCACCTACAAAGCTGAAGTTTTGCACAGAGGTTCTCTTTGTAATTTCGATAAGGATAATGGAAGGTTGTTTTGAAATTTAAACCTTTAAAGAGTAAAATAGGGGATGAAAGTTCCGCGCGGGCGAAGCCGCTGGCGAAAGCTAGTAGTAAATAGAAATACGAGGGTGGAGAGAAGGTAGGTCTCAGCCGTGCAGTCGGACAGACATTTACATACATACAAATAAATAAAATCGAAGTGCTTTTAATATCAAAAATTCAGCTTTTACTAAGTGCATACTAAGTATTCGAGCACACTAAGTTTTTATTTAAATGTTGTTTGTCTATCTGTCTATTTGTCCCAGCTAATCTTGGACCGATTTTGACGGGACCCTGGTAGCACGATCTTGTAGGATAATTGTGCCATCCACGTGGGCGAAACCGCGGGTATCAGCTATGGTCATAAATAAAGTTCATATCCAATTCATACGAAAAGAGAACAATGAATTATTCCTATGATAATTAGGAAACAGAAAACATGAGCACAACTTTAATGAAAACGTAATGCAAGAACCAACTGTTACCCAGTTGGTTCCATGTTTGTTTCAGCAGCTCTTAAGAACTTTGCGAATTATTGTGTTCACTGTACCTACTTAGAACTTCGTAGGCTCGAGAACTTTAGGAAATTAGACGTAGGTACAACGTTTCTGGCCATGTCCGTGGTGTTCTTATATGAACGAATAAAGTTGTAGGAATGTGAGCATTTCCATCTGTAATCTGCCTACCCTTTTCCTAACTATGTTGGGGTCAGCTTCCAGTCTAACCGGATGCTATTCATCATCTGATGACTGGCGCAGAACACAATGATCCGAATTAGCCGAGAATTTGATTACAGCACGGAATTTACTCCAATATACTTCGTTTGAAATAAGATTAGACATTTAAATAAACCTTTTTACAGTCCGTTCAACCGATTTTGACTTCTATTCTGTAGGCATAAGGATGGCATTAAAAGCAAAAAAGTGGGTCCAGTACCAACTTTTTACTGCAGATGCCATTTATCATGCTACCAAAGCAATAGAAGTCAAAATCTATTGAACGGTCTGTAAAAAGGTTTATTTAAATCATCATCATTCAGCCGAAAGACGTTCACCGCTGGATATAGGCCTCCCCAGGCTCCTCCACTTCTTTCAGTCTTGTGCTTCCCACACCCAGCAGATTCCCGCGGCCTTCACAAGGTCATCGGTCACCTCATGGGAGGCCTTTCCACTCTACGTCTTCCGGTACGCGGTCGCCAGTCCAGAACTTTTCGGCCCCATCGGCCATCTGTTCTGCGAGCAATGTGCTCTGCCCACTGCCACTTAAGTTTGGCAATTCTTCGGGCTATGTCGGTTGACTTGGTTCTCCTGTGGATCTCTTCATTCCTGATTCGATCACGTAGGGAAACCAATCTTATTTCAAAAAAGTATATGATATATACGACATTAGGTCTGTAAAAATTAAAGAATACAACAACCCCAACACCCTTTCAAACTGGATTATGTATTACGCACATATCTATTGCACAGGTACAGTCACGAGCAATAATATGTAAACACATCGCCAAGTTCAAAAGCGATTTTCTTTTAAATAGCGATTGCAGCCTTGAGATAACTTAGATATTTCATTACAGTGTGGGTTCCAAAATATTATTTTCATAGTAAAATAAGATTACAAATTAGTAAAAGTGGAGAAAATCACTTTTAAAATTTGGTAAGCGTATACATATTATTGCTCGTGACTGTACACGTTGTAACATAATATCCAAACTTGCTTATTTCCACTCAGTTTAGCCATAGTCTCCACTATCTTTAGCCGTTTTTCTAGACTGAAGTTCCTAAAGTAGTTTTTGACAGCAAAGCGTTGCGTCATGCTGCTGTGCCTCGAAAGTTTCTTGCACCTAATATCTCTTAGTTTTTGGTATCATCAGTGTCTGAAGATAAATGATAGATAACATATCTGCTGAACATATTTTTTTGTAGTATAACTATAGAGGTACAAGCTTGACGCGGTTGGTCCGTGTATGGGTGAACATGCTTACATACCAACCCTGCGTGCCTCGGAAAGCACGCTAAGTCATTGGTCGCGGCTGTCATTTGTGCATCTTTGACAGTCGTTAAGGGTCGTCACGAGCCCGAAAGTCTGACAACCAGTTTTCCCAGGGGGTATCGAATTACCCAGTCACTAGGTTGTGGAAGTCAGGTAAGCAGTCGCTCCATGTAAAATACTGGTATTCAGCTGCATCCGGTTAGACTTGAAGCCGACCCCAACATCTTTGGGAAAAGGCTAGGTAGATCATGAACTTTAGAGTTATGGGGCACACGGCGTAAAGTTCACTGATTCTCTATAGCGATCAGACATCATTCCGATCAGACGTGTCAACGTGTGTCGTGTTTTGTAGGCGTTTGTGACTTCAGTGCGATGCGTAGTTCTCATGTGGCAATATAGATTCCGCCACAGTAGACAATTCTAGGTATAATTAACTGGCCCTGTATACATAAAAGTATAACAAATTAGGCGCCAGTAATTAAACAAAACGGAAGCCGGTTTACACGGCTGTAATGCGGTATACATGGCCGTTCTGCGGTACGTACACTACTCGTAAAGCCAGCGATACCGCACCTGCATGCTTTTGTTGAGTTAGCGGTACTAGATGTGGTAGGAACTGATTAGAATTTAGCTTGCGAGGAAGTCTAGAATACTTAAAACTAAATTGGGTATATTTATCTTCATAAAAACTTATTGTCCTTCTAATAATGTACGTACAATTTTTTTATTTTATTTATTAATCCTAAAAACTTCTTGGATTTCTAATGATTTAATGATGAAAGAAAAAGAAAGAAAGAAAAATTATTTATTGGACTTGCACAGGAATCTTACAGACTTGCTACAGTATGATACGATAATTAAACACATAAAAGAAAAAACACTAAAACACTACTATGCTACACTACTATTAAAATTAACATTATACAAAAACAAAAAAAAAAAAGTAAAATAAAAAAAAGCACAATTTTTAAAATTATTGAGCGTCTTTTTAACCTCCAGATGGTTAAAAAGTAGTATTTTCTCACAGTTGGTCGTAGTTTCTAAGCTAGGGTACCCGGACCAAATGTGGTAGGTTAAGTTAGAACTTCTTAGCATTTTATGCCAAAGGTTTGTGGACTCTTCACGTGGTTGGCTTATTTTTTTGTCAAAGAATCAGCATTGCCATGCAACACTGCCAGCCTTTTGAGCAAAAGGATGACTGCTAGCGATGTGGACAATTTTCAACCCCTAAGCGAGTTAAATAGAGGATGAAAGTTCCGCGCGGGCGAAGCCGCTGGCAAAAGCTTCTTATATTATGACAAAAATATACTGCACGAGCGGTAAGCGATCACAACAAAAATAAAAAGGTTGTGGATACACGTGTCACGTAATTGTTTCACATGAATGAACAAATCTGTTATGAGCTGCGTGGCTAATAATATGGGTGGAATGTTGGATACTTTATAACAACAAAAAATCTAAATGGGACTGGTTTTGGAGAATGAAAAGTTTTGACAGCACCACAAAATCGATTTCACGCGCAATGACTTACGTAAACCATATCATATCCAGAGGACCTACTCACTAGGTCCGTCAACAAAGATACGGGCCCGTCTAAAAATTGTTCGATACTTCGGAATGAATCCTACTCCCGATTAATTAACTTTTACGGCCAGACAAAATCACATCGAGGGTTAAGACAACTGTCAAATCGCGTTTTCATTCATTCTTTTATTGGGCCCCTAGCTAATTCTGTGTACGCAGATGATACGGAGCAGGACACGCCCGTAACTTAGGCCGAAACTACGGATTTCGGGGTTAGAGAGACCCGCAGAAGGTGTCAGATCGATTCCAGTAGTTGCTGAACTAGATGTGTTAGAATCAAACGGGTACCTAATTGTGGAACACTCATCAGTAGGAATCGCTTTTTTTTGACATTTCTACAATATTCTTGACATTGTTTACGTTGCTAAGCAGTTAGGTTAGGGTGCTGTTTCACCCAACGTGGGAGTAACAACAAATCTTAAAAATCCGGCTGAACACACAAAATTAAGCCTATCTCATCTAGAAGCTGCTAAATCTACGACACTGACCTACTTCACGTGGCCAGGGAGGCTCATTTGTCATGCTAACGCAAATGGTTGTACCGGGATGAAGCGACTTAATTAAATATAAATGGCTGGCCACGCATTAGCCGCCATGACACCTGCCATGAAGACTATAGAAAGAAAGGCAAAGGAAGTGAGTCAGCACTGTAAGGTGTTGTATAGACTTACCTCCGAATAATGCAACGTCATTTTCATTATTCAGACCATCTTCAAAAAGAGGGAGTGATGATGCTTAAATAAAAAAAATTGGGTGATGTATTAAGGTCAGGTCATTTCAGCGTTCTCTAGCTCCACAAACATTTCTGTACAGAGGACTATTTTTGAAATGAACCTTTTTAACCCCCGACGCAAAAACGACGGGGTGTTATAAGTTTGACGTGTCTGTGTGTGTGTGTGTGTGTGTGTGTGTCTGTCTGAGGCAACGTAGCTCCCGAACGGATGAACCGATTTTGATTTAGTTTTTTTTGTTTGAAAGGTGTATTAGTCGGGAGTGTTCTTAGACATGTTTCATCAAAATCGGTTCAGCCGTTTGAAGATTATCAGCTTTTTTCTGGTGGAAAAAGGGATTTTAGCCTCTGATCAACTCAAAATTTGGGATTCTATTACTTCAATGATATTAGACGAATAAAATAACCTTGAACTGATGCTGGAGCAACACCTGGATTTTCCAGGAAACCCAAGTTATTCACCAGCAAAGAGCAGAAGTATCGTGTTTGGGCTCATTGAAAAGGTCTCAATGAATAGATTATAGATAAATGGTGATTTAAGGGAGACATTAATTTTAAAAAGCAAGAAATAAAAATTTAATTTAAAATTTAAAAAACCCCCGACCCAGACCCAAACAAAAACTCAAAAAAGTAAAAAATAATATTTATAGGCCTTTTAATTTTAACGTAATATTTTGATCAGGGCGTTGTCAAGTCGGGGGACGGTCAATGAAAACGCCAAACAGAGGCCTAGCCGTCCCCCGACTTGACAATGCCCTGATCAAAATATTACGTTAAAATTAAAAGGCCTATAAATATTATTTTTTACTTTTTTGAGTTTTTGTTTGGGTCTGGGTCGGGGGTTTTTTAAATTTTAAATTAAATTTTTATTATTGTTTATTTTTGCCTGTTTTTAGTTAGTAATACCTATATTATTTCTCAGATTTGTTTCATTTGCTTTTACCATATTTTTATTTTGGAATAAACGTTTATCATTTATTCAAAACTAGCTTTTTCCCGCGGCTCTGCCAGCGTGGATGTCGGTTACCGCGTATAAAAGCAGCCTATGTCCTCCTCCACATCTCAGGCTAAATCTCCGCCAAATTTCATGTCGATTGGTGCAGCGATTTAGGTGTGAAAGCGTAACAGACAGACAAACCGAGCTATTTTCGCATTTATAATATTAAGTAGGGATTATACTTATGTCTGATCTGTTTAATTTCTTCCTTCCTGTTTCTATACATGGCTTAGTTTCTAATGAAATGATGTTTATAAACATCATTTCATTAGAAATGATGTAAATATCTCTGTAACTAGATCTTAAAAGACACTTTTACGCGTCATTTTTTTGCACTGCATTTTAAAAATATGGCGCCGTATGGTGACTGATCAATTCTTTTGCAATTTGTCCAGCATACAATAAAGTGTATCCACGTTCGAGCTTCGCATTTGCTTTCAAAGGCTCCATATTAAAAATAGTTCAGTTTTGGAGCCAACTTGATGTGAAGTCGGACCATTTTAGCTAAACGACTAGAGCCACTGAATTCTAAAGGTTTTAGTCGTAACGTTCAGGCACGTACGTTAGACGCCATTTTGCTTTTCGAACTAAAATCAGGCCTTTTTTGGTTATATTTTATTATCTGTGGGTGTCGTGTTCGAAATTATGAGTTTCGATTGCTGGTTCATTTCTAAATTATTTTAGAGGATACGCAGTCACCTGGTCGATAGTGTAAATTCCAAACCCGACTAACGTATTCCTCTGTTCTTAAGCCCGGACAGATAAAAGAAGGGTGACAAGTATAACGTGTGTATCTGTGTGTCTGTCCGCGCCATAGTAGCTCCGAAATGGCTTAACCGTATTTTTTTTTGTCAAGTTATTA
Organism: Polymixis flavicincta; assembly: GCA_949987655.1. Lineage (NCBI taxonomy): Eukaryota > Metazoa > Arthropoda > Insecta > Lepidoptera > Noctuidae > Polymixis > Polymixis flavicincta. Next base: position 5,849,410 of record OX465187.1, read on the forward strand.
AGTCCGCCAAATAAAAATACGTGTGGCACTAGGGGACTGCCGCGGTAAAGCTATTGCATAGCATTTTTTATCAACTTATGCAATTATAATTATTTGTTAATTTTTATTTATGCAGTATTTTTTTTTTCTTTGATATTAATTCAAGTTACACTTTTTGAGTGTGGTAACCGATAATAAAACAAATGTTATTATACCGTACAGTCGTACCATCGTTAAGCGAACGCTCGGCCGAGCTGCATGGTAGGCGAAGTGGGGGATGTTAGATTTTTATTTTCGTTACGGAATTTCTTGAATCGGTCGCCGCGCTCAAAGCCCGCGGTAAAAGCTATGCAATAGCTTTAAAAAACAAAGGGATACGCCATATATATGGGCATCGTAATAAAATATTTGGACTAGTATCGTTAACCAGGGATAAAATAGAGGAATACATAAGTATGGAATGCCCATGACTACGTGACCATGTTTTGTTTAGCTTCATTAAGTTTTGATTGTATTTATTAATAATTACGGCTAAACTGAATGAATTTACTCATCATAGGTACGCAAAGCCGAACAAAACTGCATACCCTACATTTAAATACCTTGAGGATAATTTTCGTTGAGCTCTATGTATTAGCTTTTAAAAAGTAATTTTCTTTTATAGTCTTTAATAAGAAAAAAACTTAGCTAGGAACTGCTGATTAAAACAACAACATTTTTCTTTTTTAAACGTTTTATCCTATTAACATACATCACTTTAGGGAAAAAAGATTTTATGCCCAAGATACTTGTTGGAGTTTCTCCAGTAAAAATACATTTTAATTAGAGCGTGAAGAGGATAAATATGAACGAGGGACCTGGGTATTGAAGTGAAACATAAATTAGTAAGTAACTAGCTGCGCGGAGCGAGCTTCATACGTAATTTAGTTTTCGTGAAAAAATTAAAATTCAGTCCTGAATACCTGAATATACAAGGGCAAAAATTCGGGAAAGATTCTACTAATCTGGTGCAACAGCTGGTTTCCGCCACATAGCCTCCGGAAATTACCGACGAATGACGTCACAGAAACGATAGTAAGTTACTTTCGCTTCGCTTACTATTTATGAAAGTAAATTGAAATGTTTTTCCAGAGTGCGTTTTTTGACGAAAAACGGAGAAGATTCACACGAGGATGCGCATTTTTAATGTATGACGCATATCTTTTTACAGCGTAGTCCGATTTTGATCATTCTTTTTTTTTTTTAAAGGATATAGTTACTATGAGGTAGACACAATTTAAAATTGAAAAAGAAATTCCACCCCTAAGTGTAGAAAAAAGTAGAAACTAGATTCCACAAAATTATTATTCTCACCAATCTCACCCCACTAGGTTTTATGATTTCACCGAAAAGAGTAAAAATGTTTCTCTGTAAAGAGTCGTGACTCCTCCGACGCGACGGATATTATTAATGATCCCCGCATTGTGAGACTAATCTAAGTTATTCAACCTGTTGGATTTACATGTATTTTTTTTCTATATTGTTTTGAATTTCCTGAAAGGAGAGGAGAGTTATGGTTTACAAGGGTTTTGAGTTATGGAAATTATTTTTAGAAGGAATGGGTCTATTTCTGGACGATGAGTTTTTTGACATACGAGTTTATACTCGGAAAATCTATCGTTGGCGGAAATTATGGAACATTGAATTCTTAAGAGCGTTCATTCCACGCGGGCTGGCAACAACGCATTTATAGTAGTTTCTCGTGATAATTTCATAAAATACAAACATAGCAAAAGCAAAAAAAGCACTAGATCCTTGGTATTTATAATTATTTTCTACATTTACTCTTTAATAAAAACATTTAATCGTACTAAGTAATGCAAATAGAAAATAATGGACGGTATGTCGATTTTTTTTAAATAATCACGAAAAACCGCCATAAATTCGCCGTTGCCAGCCCGCGTGGGGAGAACGCTCTTAATACTTCCTTGATTGGTTGCTTTTTTCGATCCGATCGATTTATGTCCTTCAGAACAATCAGGTGCGTAGTACTCGGCGTGCGATTGTGATCAACACCCTGATTGCGTTACACACTATCAATTACAATCTGAATCATTTCGAAGGAAATTGCTAATTCATTGCTTCATATGTTCGAAAACTTAGTCTGCTCAACAGCGTTAAAAACGCAATAAGTAACTAACACACTAACAGTACATCATCATCATCATCATCATCATTTTAGCCGGAAGGCCTCCCCCAATTTTCGGGGGGCTTGCCATAATCGCCACGCTTGGCAGGCGGGTTGGCGATCGCAGTATGGTGGTAAAATACATAGAGAACGCTGCTGCCCATTCTCTAGTAAGTCCTTTAGTCGCCTCCTACGACACCCACGGGAAAAGATGAATGATGAAGAGATTCGTACTAACAGTACGAATGGCTTTAATTACATACATACATACATACTCAGCCTATAATGTTCCCACTGCTGGGACATAGGCCTCCTCTCCATGATAGGGAGTGGGCCGTAATCTACCACGCAGGCCCAGTGCGGGTTGGTAGATGTCACATGTCTTCGAATTTTTGGTTCTAGGACATGCCGGTTTCCTCACGATGTTTTTCTTCACTGTTTCAGAGCAGTGGTGATTTAATTTTTTACACAAAGTAATGCGCCTGGCTGGGTTCGAACTCACGACCTACAACTCGTAAGTCGCGGCCGTTGCCACTGGGCCACCACCGCTCCCACTCCACGTGGCTTTAATTATGACAGATCAAAATGAAAGCGAAAGAAGACGTGTCTTTATGAATGTGGAAAAGTTCACAATAGAAAACGAGTTAGTAGTTTTAGTGTAAGTACCTACTTCTTCTTCTTCATTGTCGTCACACTCTTGGCAGAGTGGTCATGATCGTCACACCAGGGGTGGTGGCAAGCTTCACAATCCGTCGCCATTCCTCCCGTACTGTGGCTTTTCTTGAACATTCGTGTGGAGTGGACCATTGACTGCAATTTTGACTTGATCGTCTAACGCATTGGAGACCTGCCGCGTGCTCTTGTACCTTCAACATTTCCTTGTACTACAAGTCGCTCCACAGATGTGTCTTCTTGACGTATGATAGGTCCAAAGAAAGTTACAATACGACATTGGACGATGGACACACCTACTGCTGACACTAAATAAGTCTTTTAGTTTCATAATCAGCCTATAATATTCCCACTGCTGGGACACAGATCTCTTTTTGAGAGAGAGGCAGCAATCCACCACGTGGGCCCATTGCGGGTTGGTAGAGGTCACATGTCTTCGAATTTTTGGTTCTAGGACATGCCGGATTCCTCATGATGTTTTCCTTCACCGTGTTGAGAGCAGTGGTGATGAAATTAAATACAAAATGTCAAATGCCTATCTGGGTTCGAATTCATTAGGCCACCACAGCTTTTGCACTTTTAATTAAGTCTTAAAAAACAATAATAGCACCAAATAATTCCCATAAATACCTCAATTTCCCGTACTCCAGTTCAAAGGGTACGCAATACGCAGTCTAAACGCCTTGGCCACGCTTGTGGCCTCACGTAAAAGCATTTTGTACGCACGTGAATATTTGATGTTCACATCAAACAGGCTGTTTGCCATCGCTCATTGTTAATTCAAGCAGGCTTGGTCATTAGGTCTCGTGTAAACCGCTGTGTAACACACTAGCAGCGCTTCGCGGTTTCACTCGCGCAGTTCCCGTTCCCGTGGGAATACGGGGGTAAAATATAATCTATGTCACCCGGAGATAGTGTAGCTTCCCAACAGTGAAAGAATTTTTTAAATCGGTTCAGTAGTTTCGGAGCTTATTCTATAGAGGTATGAGGAATAGGGTGTAAAGTTCACTCATACCTATGTTGGTAAAGGAGCATCCTCCGACCAGACGGGTATTGTGTCTGGTGGGCAACTGCCCGACAGTTGATGTCGGGATTTTGTTTATGTTCGAGTGTCGTGGTAAACTCTGACTGCGCGATGTAGATTTTCTGAGAATAGTTCGCCTGTGGCATTGTAGATGGCGCCACTTTTCATTTTGCGTTTTTCAATATTTGTTGTGAAGTATTTATTTTTGTAGTGCCGCTACAATTCAATACAAACAAACAATCAATCAAATCTTTCCTCTTCATAATATTAGTATAAACTAGTAAACAAACATTTGGAATGACTTTGGTATTGTTGACTACGTTTAGATTCATTTTAGACTAGCTGTGTCCGCGACTTCGGCCGCATGGATTTTGAAAATTATCCACGGGATCGTGGTACTGGAACGTGTCACCCAAAGGGCAGTCTACGTTACTTCTTATAATATCAGCTATCTGCCAGTGAATGTCGCGTCAAAATCGATCCAGCCGTTTCTGAGATTAAATAGACACAGAGAAATAAAAAAAAGAAGTAATAGGTACAGCATATACATTGGTATGAATTTAGTAAAAAACTATTATTTTGACATAACAAACAGACACTTACATTTTATGTATTTATAGACGTTCAGTTTGGTGTCGGACGTAAAATAATAGCACCATCCCATTTCTTCCCGTGGGTGTCGTAGAAGGCGATTAAAGGACTGACTAGAGAATGGGCAGCAGCGTTCTCTATGCATTTTACCACCATACTGCGATCGCCAACTCGCCTGCCAAGCGTGGCGATTATGGCAAAACCCCCCTTTTTGGGGGAGGCCTATGTCCAGCAGTGGACGTCTTTCAGCTGAAATGATGATATGTAGACGAAACAAGGAAAATGGGCAGCTTGTTATCAATTTTGCCGTGAAGACGTGTAGGTATTATTTCCAAAATGCAGGCATGTTACTTTCTCACGTCTTAGGTTGTTTTGATATTAAAAGCTAAACTCTCCTAATATTAAGTCCCTTAAAACACTTCTCAGTCATTAGGTATTCTATGTGTGATTACAAATCCTCCTTTGTTTGGCTCGGAACAAATGTCATGACTATACCACCTAGATTGTAAAATAAAGAAGAAACCTGCAAATTCTCTTTACATGAAAACAACACAATTTTAACGAACAAAGATCCTTTTTAATTATTCCTAAAAAAGGAAAGATATAACAAAGAAGAAACAAAAACATGATTAAATTATATTTTGATAATTAAAAAAGGTTTGTTACAAATGAAAGGTGGAGCTGGACAAAGCCCTATCGGGTCCCGAAGCAATGAATTGAAGTGATGAATGGGGTCGTGGAATGGGACCATAAAGCTCCCAGTCCACTGACTCGTAACATTCGTAACGCGTGAGATACTGAGGCCACGTTTTACTGTGAAATACTAAGGCCTTGCTTTAGACAGCCTGGCCTTAATTACTATAGTTAGATTGGGACACAGAAGTTGTTGAAATTACGTCTATGTTATTACTCTGTTCTGTTAATTGTATTGAAATTCTTGGGCGAAAATTACTCGACTACGTTTGTTTTATCTATATTAACATTACGGAGTTGGTACTGGAAATTGTTGAAAAATTCAAAGTATAATTACAATTCTGAATTGTGTGTTAGTATTTTGTTGTAAATTGTCACAATATCAGTTGCTAGTCATTAAGACTGTAAAAAAAAACATTTATTTTACTTTTTCAAACTGCCCATTCAAATACTTAGCATAAAATAGATCATTCAAATTCTTTTCCACACACTCTCCCATGGCACGGCAAATCCAGCCTGTTGAACGTTACGTTCCACTGTGCGTGATCCCTTAACCCTTGGCCACACGGGCCCCGACCTCCCAAAACTGTTGATAAAATATTCAATCCACTCTTGTCCGCACGCGTAAAGTTTTTTGCGAAACATGCGGAGAAAATACAGAATTTTTCATAGCTTTATTTACGGAATGAAACACCTACTGCTGTTTAAAACCTAAGTACTTGTACCTTTTTTTCGTCCCACTCCGCTCGCGTGTTCTTAAAGGCGACGCTCCACGTAAGCCCACGGCTAATACAGCACCGCTTCAGTACAGCAAATAACTTGTCATTCAAATCAGGATTCCAAATGAAGTAAATTAGAGTACATTTTACGATGACCATAAAGAATAGTGGACAGGTTGCGGTTCGCAAACCGGTCGCGATTTGATCCGACGATAACATCACGCCTGTAATTCCGAAGGGTTTGGCAGAGCACCTATAGTGATACCCACATTTCGAAAGTTATTTATTTACCTAACGGTCCCGACTTACGAGCTGTAGGTCGTGGGATCGACCCGATCGACAGAAGGCGCTGTAGTTTGTGTAAATAATTTCATAATCGCTGCTCTTAAATTGGTGAAGTGAAGACATGTGACATCAACCAACCCGCACTGGCCCCGCGTGGTAGATTGGAAAATACCCACACTTTCTCTAAGAGAGGAGGCCTGTATCGCAACAGTGCGAACATTATAGGCTGATTATGTAATAGGGCGAGCCTATTGCCATCAACCGGGCACAAATCCATTCAACTTATTATAAGCCTAGCCAGCGAAATATCATATTAATCTTGCCATTGCAACCGGCTGCAAGTCCGTCATGCTCCCTTGGATGTCACTGCTTGCGGTAGGGTCAGGGGTTGGGTTGCCTCCTTTCCTCAAATAAGGCGAGGGGGTAATGGCTGAGTTCAAATTAAAAAAAAAAGAAATTTTTCTCAAACTTTCAAAACGAAACATGAAATGTCTAGACTAAGAGTTAGTTAATATAATTATGTAGCCATTTGCGAACATTTTGCCAAGTCCTTGATTTAGTAGGGGAGAGCGGGGCTGGAAGTTCCGATTTTCAAATAACATGAAGTTTTATTATAAAAATGAAGGATTTTACCATCAATTTGTGCAAATATTGAACGGATGTTTATCGTTTTTTTGTAATATTAAAGGAACTTCTACTAATGTCTCAATAGTTTTTTTACAGAAGCAATTTTTTGTCAAATTTCGGAGCGGAACTTTCAGCCCCGCTTTGGGGCGAGTTGTTCCACCTTCGAGGCAAATTGTTCCGCTTCGATTATGACAATATAATGTCAGAATAATAAAACTACTATTTGTTTAAATGTATGCATAATATATGTTATAATTAAGATTAGTCATCAGTCTTACTTTAATCAGGCGTAATTAACTCAATCTCCGTTCATATTTATCAGCAATTTTATTCATCACTCATTTCTTTATCTGATTCACATTTGGGACACACATAAGTGACTTCATCACCTTTATCCAAACATACAGGTTTTTATAAGTACTTTAAACTTGGGAACACAAACATTGGCGATATGGTGTTTCCCGCGGCACTGGCTGCTAGCTCCACAGTAACCAAAGTACCGCGTTTAGCAGACATTATAGCACCGACCTGTTTTTTAATTTTTTAGGCCACTATCTTCTTTGGCTTTGTAACACAGTCGTTATTCCACTCTCGTCCAGGTTCCAAATTCTTGATGGTGTCAATTTATGTTTTAGAATTTCACCGAGCTTATTGAAAAATTAATTTACATTAAATGTCTGTTAAATGCAGATGTACGTCCCACACTAGTTGCTTTTGGAGTTCTTATCGATAAAACAGGGTTCCTATTCAAAAATCCAGTGAACCAGTCAGCTCCAGTTTCCCGATTCTTGTGCCATGAGGGGGAAATGTTTCCAAAAGAAAGTTTTACTGTGCATTCATATGCGAGTTTTCGCACCTCTCCGGGTAGAAGACCAAAGTATATTGAGAAACACTTTAAAATGTAGTTCGTTAACTCTTTTACCTGTTCCAAAGTAAACACTTGCCTGAGTTTATAACCTATGGCAGGAACGCTGCCAGCTCTTAATTTTTTAACAAATCGATGTAATGTCATGTGGAAAATTTCAAGTTCTCTTACCACAGAAGAACCAAAGACAAGAAGAAAAGGAAAAAAAAGGACATAAGAATTTTAGTTACGATCAAAGGTCAATTGGGGTAAGTTGTTCCGGGGAACAACCAGCCCCCTCAGGAAGGAACATATAGCCCCAAATTACGTTTATATACGAAGACTGACATATTGGCGGACTAATATAATTAATTAAAAAAATACTTGAGCAATAAGATACCTTACTAATGTAACTACAATTTTGGAAAGTTACGCATAAATCGGTCCATAATAATCAGAGATAGACCAAATAGTTAAAACACGAAAAAATTTACTCGCGTGAATTTACTTGTGTTTTGACAGCTAAGTGCACATAGCCGCTCAACCACTGTCGCCGGAGTAACTAAAACGGCTGCCGACGTGGCGGGTCACCTGGCGCTTCAACGGCGCATTTCACATGTATTGCTATCGCTTTTCCTTACAAAGCTATTGCTGTCGGAACAACTTACCCCGGGAACTTCCAGCCCCGCTCTCCCCTACCAGCACTGCAGCAGACGCTCATAATTGAGAATGTATAAGATTGTCTAGTACATTAAATAGTTTGTTTAGTTTAAAACTTTGTTGTTTAGGAGCCTTTGCTTTAAAAAACTTAGACTGTTTGCTTAAACTTTGGATCCAAATGTATGAATCAAAAGTGCTATGTTAATACCTAACTGAAACAAATGGTATGACTTGAGACATAGCTCCTAAATATTTGAGTATAACATCATCTGTCTTACCTTTTCCCAAATATATTGGGGTCAGCTTTCAGTCTAACCGTGTGCAGCTAAATACCAGTATTACCTACACATGGAGCGACTGATCTTCGACTGACTATTCTAAGTACATTACATACTATAAAAAAAGTTGCTTTCCATGTCTGTATGATGCCAAAACAGCGCGGTTTTCAACATCATTTAGAGAAATTATTCCGGAACATATGAATGTGTATAATGTATTCACATTTAACTAAATATAGTAAAGAAATTCCGATATTTTATCAAAGAACTAGCTTTTGCCAGCGGCTTCGCCCGCGCGAACCTTTCATCCATTATTTAACTCTCTTAGGGATTGAATTTCAAAAAATCCTTTCTTATTCCTTATCTATATTATAAAGGGAACCTCTGTGCAATATTTCAGCTTTCTAGGTCCAAGGGTTTGGGCTGGGCGTTGATGAGTCAGTCAGTATAGATTAAAGCAGGAGCGGGTCACGAGTTCATAATATAGAACATCAAAACTTAAAAAAAATGCAACCGACTTCCGGAAAAATACTACAAACTGAAAAATAACTTTAATTTCGGAAGGCGGTGAATAAAATACATATCCAAAGTCACCGACTTCCGAAATTAAAGTTATTTTTCACAATGTAGTGTTTTTTTTTTCCGGAAGTCGGTTGTGTTTTTTTATAAGTTTTAATTTTCACTTTTTTGTTGTTCACATGTACTTACCCCTTCACAGCGTACCGGCGTGATGTTATGTTATGAACTGGTGTAAACAATAGACAGACATGAGATTTCAGCAATCCCAGTCCACTTGCTATCATTTATCGAGGAGTTCCGTTGCCTATCTCCGATATCAGATCTTCACCAAATTGAAATGGGAGCAGCACTCCGAGAAAGTACTCTTCCAAAAACTACCCAAAACGCTTCAAGTGTGCCTATGAAATTTGAAGAGTTCTCTCTATTTCTCCAGGATCCCATCATCAGCTCCTGTCTTAATGATCATGGGACCACCTGGATACAAAAAAAGAAAAATCCAAATCGGTCCAGCCATCTTCGAGTAATCGGGGAACATTCATTATAAAAAGAAGGTTCCGATGAATTGAGAACCTCCTCCTTTATGAAGTCGGTTAAAAATGTAGTAATAGCACATGAGTAACTAAACGGAACAGAGGCAAAGCTTCATACAATCGCGCGAATCGGTTGCACTACTACAAGCACGCGGGGCATGTGTGCGTGGTCACTGGCCGCTTGTCACGTATGCGGCGAGACTGGAAAAAACCGGTTTACACTGGCACAGCCAGTTGACAATCTCAGGGTTAGAGCGACGCACGTTGTTTGTTTTATTAGTTGCAAGTTTGAAAAACAAAGAAAAACATTAAAACTTGAGTGAACCTTTTTGGTCAAGGTCATAAACTGATATCGGCGCTGGAGTTGACGGCTACTTAACGTCAAAAGTCATTGTCCGGCCTACACCGGTTTTTGTCTTCACCTATTGTGACAACCCTACCAAAATAGGTAACAATTTTGCACGTTCTTAAGGAGCTTTGTCTCTGTTCCGTTTAGTTACATCATGTGGTAATAGCGTCCGTAAAGCTTTTTCAACTATCCATGATATAAATTGACCTCATACAAAAAAATTCTACACAGGCAGTATAAAAAGGCTCTTCAAATTATTATTACGATACACACTCGTATCAATTTCCACGAAAATGTATATTTCTTCTACCTACTTTATAAATTACTTAACATGTAAATTATACAAAGCATGATGGCTAATGGATACCGTAATTAATTAATTAATTATTAATATTGTAGACAGATATTAGATACACATCACGTAAATGATTAATGATGGAATACATTAAATTCTATGCCTTTAAAACAACGTAATGAAATGTCACCACTGACTAAAAAGTTGTGTGGAAATTAGTTGCCATGGTTTAGGCATGTGATGCGGAACAATGAAGAAAGTTTTGAGTATGAATGTGGATGGCTAAAGAGTAACAGTGGGAAGTTCCCTCTTTGAGGAGTAGCTCCAGATACGCCACGGCGTCCTCACCTTCCGCCTGACGTAAATCCTCACCGAACACGGGTGTTTCTGGAGGTTCTTGTTTCGCATAAAGCGGGTGAAAACGCCCGGGTGTTTCCACTGCGAAGATCGCTCTGAGGACACGGTGGAGGTCTGCCCGGCTTGAGTGGAGCACCGCCGTGACCTCGTGGAGGCTATCGACGGCGGCGATCTCTCGCGTCCAACCCTGGTCCAGGCCATGGTACGGAGCGAGAGTGATGAGTAGCCGTCACCTCCTTCAGCGAAGTAGTAATGCTCGCGAAGTGGGAGGCGGCGCATGTGAGTGAGAGGCAGTATATACGCTCTCACGGCCCTAGGCTCCGCAGGAGACGCCCTGGGCGTCGGGCATCCCAGGCTGATTCCCGGCCACCGTAGGCGCGGGCTTGCGGACGGCGAGTAATGGGTAGCTCGCTGTCCGGTAAGGACCAAGCCTGGGTCGATGGCGCGTTGTTAGACGTGCGCCTCAACGAGATGTCAGCACCAACTGATGAGGCCCGCTAGGGCCGATGCTTGCCAGAGGTGCGGGTTGTTCGAAAGAGATACCGCTGCCCCTATCACACAGGCTACTGAGAAAACAAGGGGGGGGGGGGGTTTAGTCAGTAAAAGTCTGACACGCCCTCTAGCTCCACCCAGAGCGGAAGAAGTTATTTGATGATTTCCCAACCAAAAAAAAAAGACCAAAGAAACCGATGGATGGACTGGGTCGAAGAGAAGGCTAGAAACGGGGTGATTACCGCGAAGGCGGCTAACAGAAAGCTATGGAAGTACCTAAATTACTTCTTGAGCCGATCCCAAATGATTAGAATCATAAGTGCAAAGACGTTATGTTACATGATAAAATCAAAATATTTTATTTCACATAAACCTGCATGGGCACTTATGAAACGTCAGAAGCATGACAAGCGTCTTCCCTTTTGTCAATCAGCATCAACATACTATAGCAGTTTACTGCTGCCTTACAATCGCACGCCATCATCTTAACAGGACTCGAATGGAGCGAAATATGACCCATTATTAAACATGGTTGTGCAACGCTCATCTCTATTTACCACTTCAAGAAGGGAACAGGGTATAACATACCTACATAAAAAACGTTTCTAAAACTCCGCCTTTCCATAGAAAAGGAACATATTCCAATTATAACGCAAAATATGCAGCTTCCTCGTATGTCAATCCCAACTGTTCTCGGTGCATCTGACGCTGATTGATGCTGCCTTAACGACTGACATCATTCTACCATCCGACTTGCAAATACAAATACTCCAAGCCAGATTATTCTTTGCCCGCTGCTGTACCTTTGATGGATGCATATGTGTACAAATCGCCTTCTTCTTCTATCAAATGGCACGAATATGCAGGAATAGCTAAAGCTGAATATACGAAATAGCTCAAGCTGTGATAAAAATATCAGATGTTACTAACCAGACTGCCAGACATTTTAGTCGATACTCGGCCACTCTCATCTAACTGTTACCAGCTTGTCTCCACTCAAGAACACGTCTACCCCAACTGTCATCGGTTCTACGGCTAATGTGGCCGGCCCATTGTCACTTCAGCTTGGTAATTCTGTGAGCTTTGTCGACAACAGCTTTGGTTCTCTGTTGGATCACCTTATTCCGGATTTTACCTTTTGCGTAATAAGTTATGATTTATTTTGATCAGAAAGCCAAATTCTCTTTTAAGAAATGTCTACAAAGTCAAAGTGTGCAACAGATTGGACAATTTAAAGTTTAAGTAACAAACTATCAACATTCTGTAATAAAAATGTGTCTGGTTTTGCATACTTGTGTATTTAATACATATTATTTCAATGATACCTACCTTGTTTATTTTATTAATTGTCAAAATCAATTACTTACTGTAAATGACACAAATAAAAATACATGTTATGTAAATTATTTTTGTTTTCAGTTCCTAAAAATTGAGAATCGCTGTTCGCTGGTTTTAATAAACATGGTAATCTTGGATGGAAATTAATTTACATTTCAGAAGTGTTCTACGAATTCTTAATAATTTCAGATGCTGGACACAAAAACAACTAGGTACATTAGAAAACAAAGTATTTCTAGATTGTGTGTTTAAGTTTGTTGTATGTACTTGGTACTTTTTTTTTTTTTCGTTTTGTGTTCTTTAATGTAGGACCAGACTTTGTTATTATAATTAGGCACCATACTCCCGTTTCAAATAAGGTTAGACATTCAAATAAACCTTTTTTAGAGTCCGTTTAGCTGATTTTGACTTCTATTGCGTTGGTAGCATGATACATGGCATCTGCAGTAAACAGTAGGTATTGTAGGCTTTTTGCTTTTAATGTCATCCTTTATGCCTACGGAATAGTCAAAATCGGTCGAATGGACTGTAAAACAGGTTTGTTTTAAGGTCTAATCATATTGCAAATTGAGTTTACGTATCTAAGCATCAATTTTGGGTCTACATTTATGTTTGGATAACTCGTCAAAATGTAGGGAAAAGATGATATTTTTTTCGCGATTTAAGGTTTTGTCTCATAGTAAAAGTTGTTGATTATTATTACCCCTTATGGTGACACTTGTCATAATGTTGTGTGTGTAGACTAGCGTCTAACTGCTCATCACTGATACTACCTCTGTCGGACACGAAGCCTGGTGAGACAGCGTGCTTTTTAGCCAGGCCCACCAGTGAGTTCGAGCCCGCGACTAGTGTACCCTTAAGCGGTTGTGCGTTATTTAAGTTACACCTTTTATATTACTAATCAAAATATCCAAAGATCCAATAATATTGCCACTCTACTATCTACAGAAAAGATTTATCAATTTGCTAGGCATTCAACAGATTGAATTTATTAGAAGACCACTTGAATACCAATGACAATGAGTTCAGAAATATTGAAACTCAAATACCTAACCATTTCTTAAAGGTCAATAAAAGTATTTAAGTGTCTAAAAGGTTCTATTTCTATCGACAAAACTGCGGAAAATAGGAGGCATAGGTAAAATAAGATTGAGTGAAGGAATCAACGATCGAGTAAATTCAATAGTTATTCAATTTTTACTCACTTACCTGCAGGATTGCGTAAGACGTTATCAATCATAATCTGAGTCATTTTGTAGAATATTGCTAATCCATTGCTTCATTAGTTGGAAAAATATGTCTGCTCAACAACGTAAATAGCGTAATGAATGTTGTTGTACTGTCAAAATAAAAGCGTGTTAGTCTCTTACGCAATTATCTCGCGGGACCTTCCTATCCTAGGCTGAAATGTGTAAAGAAAAGTAACTTTTTCTTTACTCAAGCTAAAGCATATTATATTTCTACAGCGTCAAATTACATTAGCTGGCAATATTTTACCCATGCGTATCGACATTGAAAAGTAATGAATAAAAAAAAAACCAAAAAGGAATTAAAAAAAAAAAAATGTTACATGATTACCAACTTTGTTCAAAACTTTAAGTGACAATTACATGTACAGACCACATCAAGCTACCCCAACCTGTCAAATTTTCCCAATTGAACATGAACCTTAATGCTTATGTCGGCGATCTCTCGTGTCCGGCCCTGGTCCAGGCCATGGTACGGAACGAGAGTGCATGGGTAGCCGTCACCTTCAACGAAGCAGTAATGCTCACGAAGAGGGAGGCGGCGCATGTGAGGGAGAGGCAGTATATGTGTGTGTTCCGAAGACTCGACATAGCTTCCCAAACGCCGACCAGCCCAGCTGAACTCTTTTGTTAGCCTCTTAATAATTTTAATATCATAGCTTTATTTTAATCTCAAATCCTTAAATTATTAATACTCCAATTTCGCTGAAACTATGCAACAGTAGGATCTATTTATACAAATCCCAACATCCTCGTATATAAAGCTACCCAACTCGTCCCCAAACAAGTCAAAATTCGCCGAAAGCCGATACATCACGTCACCCGGTTCCGGCTGAAACCCTCTTACACCTCCAAACTGTTGCGCTAAGTCGCCCCCGTCAGGGGTGGGTTCACCCAACCCTGTACAAATTACCATATGAAAGTTTGCAGTAAGTACTTTACATATTTTCTTTGCATACGGGTCAAAAGAAGAATACGTTTTACGGTTAGTTTTTTCTGCTCGTGTTGATAATCCTTACTAATATGTACTATAAACGCGAAAGTTTGTACGTATGGATGTATTAAGCGGGCTACAGACCTTCAGTTTTAACTGAACAGTTGAACTGTTCAGCTAAAACGTATTTGTGTAGGCAAAACTGAGAGCTGTACAGTTGAGCTGTTATTCTAAATTCTGAAAAAAAAAAACTGCACAGCTAAATTGTTCAGTTAAAACTGATCAGTTAAAACTGAAGGTCTGTAGCCCGCTTCATGTTTATTACTCTTTCACGCAAAACAACTGAATAGATTTGAATAAAATTTGGCACACAGATAGATTACGAGTATAACCTAGATTAATACAAACGATACTTTTTATCTCAGAAGTACGTTCCCGCGGGATAATTTCCGACTTAAAGGCGGGCGAAGCTGCCGGCGGAAGCTGATAATGGTCGTTAACTGCCTCGTTGGTCTAGTGGCCGCAATTTGGTTATGGTTAGCTTAGGTTATTAGTTTAAGTTTTTAACTATCGCATTAGGGTAAACTCTGTAATGATAGTTTAAGCTGTTATAAAATAAATAAATAAATAAGTGCTACTGTTAAAAATGAGGACGTGTGTTCGATTCCCAAGTCAGGCAAAGTGTTATCGGTTTTTATATCTAGACTTTCTAAGTAGCTGTCTGGAGTCTGGATTTGTGCCCTGTTGATGGGAATAGGCTCGCCCCTATTTCATGGGATTTAGAAACAACTTGCGAAATGTTGGTGTACTATAGGTACACTTCAGCACAAGCCTTCGGGGAAACAAGGCGTGATGTTACGTAATGATAAGGTCATTAAACCTTTTATACTCGAATTCTCTGGTGACAACACGACATAGAGGGATTGCAAGACTTAGCACACATGCAACTGAAGGAACACGGATTGTTTTTAGTCAGAACAAGTCTAACACGCCCTCCCGCTCCACCCAGAGCGGGAGAAGTTATTTTTTGATTTCCCAAACTAAAAAAAAATGGTGTCGTACAATTGAGTGTGTGTGAGTTTTCGTCCCGTCACGAATTTAAATTACTTTAAAAGTGAACCATAAAAAAACATTGGTAGTCGTAGTCAACGTTTTTGATTGGTTTAACGGCAGCTAGCTTGCCTTTAGAGTTTCGGGGTCAGATTACCAAAAGTTTAATTGGATTTTCAGTTAACAAAATTTTAACTTGTCACTCAATGTTAAATTGTTTTCCCAGAGTTGAAATTAAAAGAGTGTAAAGCTTTGCGGGTATTTAACAACTTATCTTGCGGTGTTAGCAGTAGTCATAATTTGTTTGTTTTATCTCGGGGATAAGTCAGAAGCATTTAAACTGAATTGATTGACGTTATTCTAATTTTTGACTGACTCGTTGGTCTAGTGGTCGCAAGTGTACGACTAAACGCCGACAGACACTACGCCGACAGACTTAACATCGACAAAACTTTACTTCGACGGAACTCTTCGCCGACAGGACACTTCGCCGACAGGACTCTTCATCGACCTTCCTCGGTCCTTGGGCTTGGTCCTTACCGGACAGCGAGCTACCCATTACTCGCCGTCCGCAAGCTCATGCCTACGGTGGCCGGAAATCGACCTGGGTTTCCCGACGCCCAGGGCGTCTCGGTATCCTGCGGCCTGCTCCCTCACGTGCGCCGCCTCCCTCTTCGCGAGCATTACTGCTTCGCTGAAGGAGGTGACGGCTACCCATGCCCTCTCGCTCCGTACCATGGCCTGGACCAGGGCCGGACGCGAGAGATCGCCGCCGCCGATCGCCTCCACGAGGACACGGTGGTGCTCCGCCCAAGCCGGGCAGACCGCCACCGTGTGCTCCACCGTGTCCTCAGGGCGATCTTCGCAGTGGAAACACCCGGGCGTTTCCTCTCGCCCTATCCGAAACAGGAACCTCCCGAAACAGCCGTGACCGGTGAGGACCTGCGTCAGGCGGAAGGTGAGGACGCCATGCCGCGTCTCAAGCCACTCCTCAAAGAGGGGACTTACCGCAGCAATCGTGCATGGCGTGCCCAGCACTGGGTTGCGACAATCGCACACTCCATGCCGCCATGAGATCCCGCCGGAGCTCTGTCCGCCTTGCCACGATTTCCCGCGGCAGCGGAGTTACGCCCCGGCGTTTGGCCTCCTCCCGCCACTCCCATATAATATGTCCCGGGTTGATACTCATTTATTCATTCATAACATAATTTACACAAGTCAGACTTAATGACACGGTGTTTATATTCAATTTAGCTTCTCAATAGACTCTCTCATCACGGCTTTACTGTGAAACGTCAATACGACTAACTAGCCTTAATTTCTGAGCTTCAAAGGAATGAACCCAAAACAATTTTCACAAACAAAACACAACCCAAAAATAAGGTTGTACACAATTTATCAAACGCCGCTGAATAAGGAGCTAAACAAAATTCAGTAGGCATTAATTTTTAGGTGAAATAATTCATACCTTGACCCGGATGAGACATCCTGTGAGATTTGAGCGGGAGGGATGCTGACTGCTGGCAAAGGGTGAGTGATTGCCGTGGATAAGAGATAAACCCCCTGAAATAAAGGGAAGGGCACTTTTGAAGCTGACGTAGTTGTTTTAGATTTAGTGACGTTCTAAATAATCTTGTTTATGGACTTTTTTTTTTGTTTTCGTTTATAACTAAGTATACCTACTACATCATATTGGCTATATCTGTGGAATTAAAGAGTACCTATTGTAGCATTTTCTGCTTACCTATATTTCAATCAACACTGCAACTAAAAAAGACAATTTGGCCGTTTCTTGTTTGAAATATTTTGTTAGAATGTAAGCTCAACAATGCAATAGGCAAAGGGCAATTGCCCCTTCAGCCTTTATGGAAATAAATGTCTAGTTTGGCAAAATAAATTCACAAACGTCACTGAATCTTGTCCTCAACTCAATTAAAATTGAACATTGCAAAATAAATGGAATATTATACATTAAAAGGCCGATCTCCCATGGCATAAATCCTTTGGGACAATAGCTGAATCAGGGATACGTTTACAGATAAAATTGAAAAGCGCGTGAATTTCGTACAGAAATGCCCGACAGATAATTAAGGAATTAATACCATTCAGCCAGCACAATGGGTCGCTTCATTTATTGGGCTGAATTGTTTGTATTGAACCTTTTTGGTTGAATAGCGGGAAACGATGTGAATGGCGCGCAAAAGTAGCCCTGTCTGTCACTTCGCTGTCAAATTGGCGAAACGGTACTTTTGGTAAGCCAAGTAATTAAAATAAAAATCAAATTTAATATTCTGACCTTAACTTGAAATTTCTGTTTTTCTTTAGAAAATTAATAAAGAAGCTTTTATATTTTCTGTGTGTAGCAGCGGGCATTCTAATTAAAGGTTAATTTTAAGTGTTTTTAGATGGTGCGGAATAAAACAATCGGATTACGCTCAGCGCTGTTTTACAAACTCCAAATTTTTTACCATGCAAACTTCACTAGCGCGATGCAGGCTCGCCCTCATAGGTACAACGCCATCTATGAAATGAAAGATTAAACTTTCAACAAACAGTTGGGGTTTGTTGAAAGTTTAATCTTTCATTAACCTACTTAACAATTTAAGAGGTTTAAGATTGTTTTAACTGAATAAACAGTGGGATAATGCCACAACAAAGTGGAATGCTGCCAGGATTATGTTCTGTGGAGTAGTACTAGTGGTGGATCGCCTTTGAAAGATGAGATGACGGTAGCTTTGTAGATAATTAAAGCCGTATTAGTTTGGCTGCGTATTCATCATATATATGAGCTGGTTGTCATTGTCAAAGGTATACGGGAATATGTATGTTGTGTGGCTTTGTCTTTTTGTGTTGTGCTAGCTTTTGCCAGTGCCTTCGCTCGTTGGAGGTCGAAAATTATCCCACGAGAACGTAGGTACTACCGGGATAAAAAGTATCCTTTGTGTTAATAAAGGTCGTAATCTATCTGTGTTCGAAATCCGTTTGGTCGCTTTTGCGTGAATTAGTAACATACACCCAAACATACAAACTAAATAATATTAGGATAGTAGAATTCAAACATATAATTCCCCTCCGGCCGTTTTCACAACTGCGATTCGTAACCAGTTGCGAATTAAGAATTTTTATTCTTAGTTCGCAACCAGTTGCGAATCAAGAAAACTTTTTACCTAATCGCAACTAGGCATCCTGATGATTAAGTTTCGTAACCAGGTACGCCAAAAGCGTTTTTCATCCTTATTCGCAACCTTCGTTGTCTGTTGTTGACGCTCTATTAGGTTGACTTGTATGCACTTTTCAAGAGAATACTACAGCTACAATAATATCCATTGGCAATTACTAGGTATCTAAGCATAACAATGCACTTATCGTGACGGGCTCACGTCGTAAGTAATTTCACAGCAGTAATTTTATCTGTAAAAGTATTTTATAGTCTATTTAAATAAAAAAAAAAATACTGTAAGTATGTCTTCTTCCAACGTGTTTCCCACAACATCCAACATGGAATTTATCAACTAAGCGAGGGGGCTCGAAAATACTGTACGAGGGCCACCATCGTAAGAAAATACATATACACAAATGGTAAGATCGACGTTGCGATTTTTCATTTAAATGTTTTTGTTTTTATTAATACAAATTATTTTCACCCATCGCAACTATGTGAGTTTGTGAAGTTCTTATTCTTTGTTCGCAACCAAGTTGCGGTTATGGAAAAAGTTTTCTTGATTCGCAACTGGTTGCGAACAAAGAATAAAAATTCTTAATTCGTAACTGGTTTAGAGATGGGTCGTCGACGTATTTGGCGTCGACGAAACTAGACCGTCCAATTTCGTTGATCGACTAGTCGATCAACTAGTCGAATTCGTCGACTAGTTTACGCGTTAACTTAATAAACTTCGCGACGTCGTCTACGGCAGTCGACGCGACGGACGGCGTGAACGCAGGCGGTAGACTTGTCTCTCGCGGGCTGTACCTATTTATTTGAACTTCCCTTCATACTTTTCCAGGCTTAGGACTGGCTGAATACTGAATAGAGTTAATTATAAAGTCGTATTCACTATTCTGGCGTATTTAGAAGATCAACTGATTTTATGTACATTAATTATTAAAAATTTTGTTAAATATTTACTTTTTTTTTATTTAATTGTTTTTTTTATTAGTATTTTTTTATTTAATATCCCTTGAACCTCTCTTCAGGCATATTTACATTTAGGAACATAAGCTGTTCCACTTTCCTGGTAGATAACCTCGTGCGCCTTTCGCTAATTATAAGACCTGTCTTTGAAAACATCCGTTCACAAGGAACGGATGTGGCTACTATGTTACACCGGGTCACAAATATTTTTTTTTAAATTTGGGTAAACATACTGGTGCTTTCTCCACCATTCTAAAGGGCACGTTAAGTTTCCCCTCTGGTCCTTTCTTGGGAGCAGCTCGTCAGCTAGGTACATATCCACCTCTTTAATTGCTCTTGAGAGAGGAGTGCCATGAGCAGTACTTGAAGCTACTATCTGGTCAAAAATACTCCAGGGACTTAATTCATTAATAGTTTTGTTTGTGTCTGAATTGTCTTCAGGGACTGAGGAAATAGTGGTTATTGAACTACGTTCATTTTCGGCAATCAAACCCGCTACTAATTTTCGTACAGTTTCCTTCGTTTTTGTCGCCTCGGATTGGTCTGAAAACCCTTGCATTTTAAAACGAGGGTCCATGAAAGTGGACAACGCAAAGGTGCCACTTGTTTCCACAAATTTAAAACGTTCTTCTAAGCCCGTTTTTAGCAACAGTACCGTATCGCTTGCTTCGCGTGATAGACCGTCGTTGTGGGTCCTCTCATAAAGTTTTGAGCAAGCTTCTTTTAGGCACCGCGTCACAATAATTACGGAACTCCCGGTTACGTATTTCTCCCCACTCATTGAGGAAGTAATTTCCTCAAAGGGGCGTAATACCTGACACAGTTCTCTGTACAGTGTCCAATCTTCCGGGCTTATAAAAGGCAAACTTCTATCCGCAAAAGCCAAAGTCGATCGGACGGCATCCTCGAGCTCCACAAATCGTTTTAGCATCAAATAGGTCGAGTTCCAACGTGTGTCGACAGCTTGACTCAGTCGCTTAGGTTCTTGACCTTGTTGCACCTGATATTTTTGCAACCTCTCTGATGCCAAGGTGCTTTTTTTTACATACGAAACTATTCGCTTGACTTTGTCTAGGTGAGGTTTTGTTATCTGAAGCGCATGTTCCACTATTAAATTGAGACTATGAGCATAACACCCAAAATGTTTCCATCCCAACACTTCTTTCACAGCCTTAACAATGTTGGAAGCATTGTCTGTGATCATAAAGTTGACTTTGTTTTTAACCCCCGACGCAAAAACGACGGGGTGTTATAAGTTTGACGTGTCTGTGTGTGTCTGTCTGAGGCAACGTAGCTCCCGAACGGATGAACCGATTTTGATTTAGTTTTTTTTTTGTTTGAAAGGTGTATTAGTCGGGAGTGTTCTTAGACATGTTTCATCAAAATCTGTTCAGCCGTTTGAAGATTATCAGCTCTTTTCTGGTTGAAAAACGGATTTTAGCCTCTAATCAACTCAAAATTTGGGATTCTATTACTTCAATGATATTAGACGAATAAAATAACCTTGAACTGATGCTGGAGCAACACCTGGAATTTCCAGGAAACCCAAGTTATTCACCAACAAACAGCAGAAGTATCGTGTTTGGGCTCATTGAAAAGGTCTCAATGAATAGATTATAGATAAATGGTGATTTAAGGGATACATTAAGTTTAAAAAGCAAGAAATAAAAATTAAATTAAAAATTTAAAAAACCCCCGACCCAAACAAAAACTCAAAAAAGTAAAAAATAATATTTATAGGCCTTTTAATTTGAACGTAATATTTTGATCAGGGCATTGTCAAGTCGGGGGACGGTCAATGAAAACGCCAAACAGAGGCCTAGCCGTCCCCCGACTTGACAATGCCCTGATCAAAATATTACGATAAAATTAAAAGGCCTATAAATATTATTTTTTACTTTTTTGAGTTTTTGTTTGGGTCGGGGGTTTTTTAAATTTTTCTTAAATTAAATTTGTCGACAAGTGCTCCAATTTCTGCGGCGATATTCTCCGCTGTGTGGTGACCCGGAAATTGACAGCAGCCTAACAAGACAGTTTTAAAAACCAAATCTTCTGTCAAATAATGCCCAGTAAGTGCAATGTAGCTCTCCGTTTTTAAGGACGTCCACATATCTGCAGTCAGGCATATACTATGAACTTCTTTTTGCAGTTGAGCTTGGACTAAATCGTAAGTCTTATCTTAACATAGGCCTCTTGCATAATAGAGTTAGACAGCGTTTTCCGGGTGGGTAGCTGGTACCCTGGTATCCACCGGCAGAATTTGCGGAATGCTCTTTCTTGTACAATCGAGAATGGATGGAAGCTATCCACGCACAAATCAAACAAATCTAAATTTATTAGCTTTTTTTGTTCAACACTTATTTTTTTATTTATGTACGAGTCCATTACTTTTTGCCGCTTGTTTTTTACAACATCGTCAGAAGGACCACTCGAACTTGTTATGCCTATGCTGGCAGTAGGATCCTCTTGCGGTAGTTGTGGAACGTCAGGCACTGAGGAAGTATGAGCCTGAACATGCGATTGCGACGACAATGAACAAAAAATCGAAACATGCTTCCTTTTTAAGTGGCTTTTCAAATTAGCCGTAGTGGATTTGTATGCCAATTTTTCCTTGCATAAATTACATGACGCTTTTCCACTAGACATATCCTTTTCGAAGTGATGCCATAACTCACTTGAACTATTACGGCCAGCCATTTCACTTTTTACACGCTCACTACACACACTATTATTTTGTAAGTTCAATCAATAAACTATGTATTTACAAATTTATAAATATTTACATCAATTACTTAATACAAAACCAGTTACTCATAAAGTCATAAAGCATTCGCAACTTTCGTAACTATGCAGTATGCACCGGTTCAACTCAGTCGTTAAGCGCAAATAGTCAAACACTGATCGTCAAAAATTAAAAAATCAAAACAATATGAAAACATAAACAAATACAAACCGGTTTGTCTCGCATCGTCAGACCAGTCCATCGCCTTCCTCTTTCGCACACGGGAAACTACTATATCTGCATCCTTTCCTTCCCATGACAAAGTTTTTATTCGACCCGTACAAATATCAACTCCCTAGCACTAGATATAAAGTTCAAAGTTTGCACGATTATTTTATTTCCAAGGGCGCGCGGACGAATGAATCGACTATGATCTCGCGTCGGTCGTCGCGTTCCGTCTTTCAGTCACGCCGTCGCACTATGGGCCAGAACGGTGCGTACCGTCTCAAAAATCTGTAACTTTTTTGTTGATTGAAGTAAATAGCTGAAATTTGGCACGTAGTATCTCCAGAGTATATAGAATCCAATAGTGACACATTTATTGTCAAAACTTTAATTATTAATATTTAAAAAATAAACAAAAATAAAAATGTATTTTTTTAATATTAAACCATAGTTTGTTTAACTTATTGAATTATAATTTTACAGTTTTATGATATCAAACCTATTTTCTTTTATTTTATAGGTATTACATATAAATCTTACATTTAAATAAATGACAAATATGATATAAATCCACTCTAAAAATATATTTTACAATTAATGTAGGTACGTAATTACTTCTATTTAAATAGCTAAGAGGCTCTTAGCTTCGTCTAACAATTCCTTGGAAATAGTGACTGATGGTTTTCTGATACTTGATATATAAGGATCTGACGTAAATAGAAGACCATGAAATACGTCTTGATTCGTTGCGGACCTAGAGCATTTTCTAGCGTGATGCAATCTGAATTTTTTGTAATCTTTATTACGAGATTCTTGGGCATCCTCAGATAAATTACCAATGGGCAGAACAGCAAAATGTCTTATTATACTTTCCCCATGTATTAAGATTTTATGTACTGAAGAAGGCATATTATACCACATATATTTTGTTACGTATAGTTGTGCGGTTGTGCGAGTATATTCACCAAATTTTTCTGGATTTACAGCAATACCGGATGCCAAAGTTTGAAGAATAACATAGAACCTTTTAATAAGTTCCTCGTCAACTCCTGTAATTTCTGAAGCGCAATAGTAGTTCTCAAAAAAACGCCGAGCTGTATTACCGTCATTGCTGTTTCCACTTCCTTGTCGGGGCTTATCAACGTGCAATCCCATTCGGCTTCGAAATAAACTTTGTACAAGCTTTTTCTTGTCTTCTTTACTTTTTTTATCTTCTGGAGTTCTCGCAGCCCATTTTTTAAATGAAAGGTTATATGAAATATGTAAAATTAACTCCATGCACCTGATCCACGCGTGCAACGTAGACAAACCGTATTCGTAAGCATTTATATTATCTGGCTTTGATTCAATCTTCTCCAAATTATTCATTTCGCTTGGTTTAGCCCCACATACTGTACAAACAGCTCCAGAACTTGTGTCAGTTAGAACTTGTGTAACTTTTCCATCCACCATAGTTAGAAATAGGTCGTGACTTATTTCAATTACCTGCTCCTCCTTGTGTATCTTTGAAGTTTGCAAATTATTAATTTGACCCCGAATATCACCAACCACTGATCGGGTTTTCTCGGGGGTTTCTTTTGCAAATTCCATCAGGATTGGTCGGCAATAACGAATAGACGAACAAGCCGAATTTTGCCAAATTACCTCATTTGTTTCTGTGTCAGTCAGCTTTATTGGTACCAAAGACGCTATAAATAAGTTTGCATCTGAGACTAAATCATTCTCACCTGATAAAACTTGTTTATATTCACTTTGCCCCGATGACCCATCACATCCCCACTTGGTAAACAATTTAAGAGATTTTCTTGTTGAGTTGTAAACATTTTCAATCTTTAAGATGCGAGCAGAAGTGTGGTCCAGCAAATCTTGTAGATTTACTTTGGCACTTATATCGGTTATTTGAATGCTGGATGGTGGAGGATAACACAGTTTTTTGGCGTTTGTCAGTATATTATATGATGGCAGTATGTCGAAGTTTTTGTTAATCAGACTTGCTCGAAGTAATCCGTATTGTGATTTCGAAAGATCTAAATCTGCAAATATACTTAAAGCTTCATCCACCGTAAAATCTGTTGCATTGCGACTTTCATGCAATAATTTTTCCTTCATGATCCTTTTTTCATTTCTATCACAACTCCGCATCATTGTAACAACAGTTGCTTCTTCGAATTCTCCTTCAGACCGCAATCCTTGAACGTATGCATTATGTATATACTCGATTCCATATTCTTGTACCAACTCCATATTCTTCCTTTTTTTCGATTTCTCTGATAGATCTTCATAAGACTTTGGCGGACGTCCACGTTCTCCAGATGTTGTAGGTGTAATATCCAACGGTGCTTCTTCGAATTGTACCTTAAATTCACCGTCTAACCACGATGTATTTTTATTAAAGAAACGTTCTTTAGTTCGGTTAGATTTGGTCCACCGATCGTTAAACGCTG
The DNA here is from genome assembly GCA_949987655.1 of Polymixis flavicincta. Taxonomy (NCBI): domain Eukaryota; kingdom Metazoa; phylum Arthropoda; class Insecta; order Lepidoptera; family Noctuidae; genus Polymixis; species Polymixis flavicincta. The sequence goes on from OX465187.1 coordinate 5,874,583, forward strand.
TTATAAGCCATTTTTGAATACGGTTCACAACTAATTCACTTTTTTCAGACGACAAATGGTGGTGTTCTTCTAAGTAATTTTGAATATCTTCTGATTTTGTTCCATGATCAATGAAAAATTCGCATAATACTCGCCGAGGCACAACAAATTCACTCATTTTATTTTTACTTCAAACTACTACTTTTTTACCGAGGTTGGTGAAGACTATAATATGTCAAAGCACACTAAAGTACTGGTAAATGACAACGTAAATAAATAACTTTTATACTGAAATTTCGTGTGAAAAAATATTATTGTCTAGTGCATTATCACGTTCCTAACCACTATCTACGAAGGTGGTTAGTAGTACTGATAAAATGTACAATAACAACTTTAACTACCATTTCCTCCCTTTTCCTTCACCGCGATAGAGAAATACATAAACTACATGATAAACATGTTATTCACACAGTGATAACAAAACATTAACCACATCTGACCGAACGATAAAAAAAAAATACATTACCCAATACTCCCACCTTACCTAAAGATTAAGTAAATAGATAATTTTAAGAAAAAAGTAATCTAAATATCCAAAAATCTCATCAATCACAACTAAAATCATTTTTGGTATATTTTGTATTTTCCCCCCATCAGGCATTTTTCGTTTCATTTCAAGGGGGGCAGATTCGGGCAATTTTTTTTTTTTGCCCTAACTTCTTTATTAGCTGCTCTATGTGATGCTATCAAAATTACGACATGGGCAGACATTGCTAACTGCCAAAAGTCTATGTAAAGTTTCTAATAAGGATAAAATATTAGGTTCTAAAAAAATATTTATATACCTCCCCAGTTTTCACATAATGGTCCACTTAAATATTTTTTAAATAGAATACTTCATAACCATTCTAACCATATATCACACTTAAAAATTTGCTGTGAAAATAATGAAAATGTGACCATGTAAACTGGTGAAATTGTGTTCTACATAATTGACATAACTTTGAGCGTCAACTTGCAAGCCTTAGTCTAATAGTAAAAATGAGAAATAGTATATTTTAACTGCTGTATAATATGCATTGGACATTCAGTTAGACATGTGCATTAACACAATATTTAATATAGAACATTACGAAAACCTATTTTTGAGACGGTACGCACGGTTCTGGCCCATTCGGAGGCGTCTACGGATTCGACTAGTCCATTGATTAACGGTGAACCGTCGCGTCGACTCGTTCACAACTTGTCGCGTTCCGTGTTTCAGTTAAGCCTCGACATCCGTCTAAGGCGTCTAGCGTCGACGGATTCGACTAGTCCATCGATTAACGGTGAACCGTCGACTCGTTCACAGTACGTCGACGGTCGAATTAACTAGTTCGTTCATTCAACGCCCATCGCTAAACTGGTTACGAATCGCAGTTGTGAAACCGGCCGGAGGGTATAATTCAACCCCTAAGGGAGTTTGAGTAGATACGAAACGTGCTTAAACTTTTTCGCATCCATTTGTTTTATTGTAGGTACCTATATTATTTTTAGGGTTCCGTACCTCAAAAGGAAAAAACGGACCCCTTATACGATAACTTTGTTGTCCGTCTGTCTGTCTGTCAAGACCCTTTTTCTCAGAAACGCGTGGAGGTATCAAGCTGAAATTCATACTAAATACTTAGGTCTACTGTCCCTTGGAGCTGTAAAAAAATCAAACTTCTAAGCCAACGCAATCAAAAGATACAGCCATTTATGCCGCAAATTTTCGACACTCGTGACTGAATCAAAACCTACAGGGTACTTCCCGTGAACTCAGAATCTTGAAATTCAGTAAGAAGCAACGCCTTAAAGCACAGATAAAGGAAAAATTGCGAAAAGCATACATTTTTAGTCACATCATATAATAAAATATTTTTAATATAATAGGTTTGTACGGAACCCTGGGTGCGCAAGTCCGACTCGCACTTGGCCGATTTTTTTTATATTTCTTTATTTCTTTGGTGTCTTCTCAAGTAAATAAATTCTGCAATATGTATTAATTTCAGTGCGCTATAGAAATAAAATGGTTTCTTTTTTTTGGAAATTAAAGTAAAAGTCAGGAATAATATTATTATTACTTCGGAAAACAAACTAAAATTGCACTGGCTGCACCGTACACGGGATAGAAAGTGAAACTTATAAAAAAATCAAGAATAAGAGAGATTTAGTGTTAGAGACTGAGACAGTTATATCTTTCTTCTCTATCATGTAACGAAATGTGCCTAAACGGGACGCGTCCTTGCAACACACTCAATTCTCGTTCAATTTTCGAATCGCCGCCTTAGAAGTTTTATTTCAAATGCTTTAATTAAATGAAGTATATTAAAACCTAGTAGATAAGTAGGTACCTACCTACAGTATGAGACCCCAGCCTCAGTTTTATAACCTCGCTTTTTCAGCTAATTACCCTCACTTTTGCACATCCAAGTACCCACATTTTTGCTCAACAAACGTGTCAGCGGGCTCGGTGGTGGAGGCTTTACGTCCCGGCAAGCTTCCGGATCCGTTTCATCATTTCCGGCATTTCCGTGACGGAGCGGTTAATTTTCGAACTTAGTTCGAGGATAGGCAGAGTTGTGTGACGACGTGGAATATTGTACGGTAAATTAGTTTAGTTTGTTGAATTGGAAACGGGAAGTTATTTAGGTAGGAATAGGAAAATATGTGTCGAGTGATTTTTGGGAACCTATTGTTGATATTCTTTTACGTAGAATTGTCTAGAACTGGAAAGCAGTTAAGATGAACGAGGTCGCGTTGATCTTTAATGCTAAGCAACGCTTGCCGAGGTCGTTTGTAGATGGGTGACCATACTGTGCCTCGGAAAGCACGTTAAGCAGTTGTTCCCGGATGCCATTCGTGAATCTTTGACAGTGGGTATGGGTCGTGAGCAGTCCGAAATTCTGACAACCAGCTTTGCCACGGGGTATCGTCTTACCCAGTAACTGGGTTGTGGAAGTTGGATAGGCAGTCGCTCCATGTCAAATACTGGTATTCAGCTGCACCCGGTTAGATTGTTGGGAACGACTTGACGATATATTTTTATCCTTGGAACTGGATGGCCATTGATAGTAAGGTAGAATATGTATTTGAAAATAATTTAAGCGTGTAAGAATAAAACAGTGTGGGGGTTTCATTAAAATTTTGTTTTACATGAGTTGTCAAATGTTTTTTTAGCATCCAATCGTGAACGCTGCTTAATCATGCAAAAATAATGATCCTATAATGTTCCCACTGCTGGGACACAGGCCTCCTCTCTGTGAGAGGGAGTAGTCCATAATTCGCCACGCGAGCCCAGTGCGGGTTGGTAGATCTCACATATCTTAGAATTTTTGGTTCTAGGACATGCCGGTTTCCTCACGATGTTTTCTTTCACCGTTTTGAGAACAGTGGTAATGAATTAATTTACACAAAGTAAAGTGGCCGTATCGTGCCGGACGTCAAGAATAGCACCATCCCATTTCTACCCGCGAGTGTCGTAGAAGGCGAATATGGGACTTACTAGAGAATGGGCAACAGCGTTCTCCATGTATTTTACCACCATACTGCGATGGCCAACACGCCTGCCATGCGTGGCGATTATGGCAAACCCCCCTTTTGAGGGAGGCATGTCCAGCAGTGGACGTCTTTCGGTTGAAATGATGATGAAAGGGCCTGCTTGGGTTTGAACTCACGACCCATATCTCGTAAGTCGCGGCTGTTCCACTGGGCCACCACTGCTCTCCCGCATGTGAACGTTACGAATGAATTTTAAAAGTAGTTACATACTGTTTCATTTTTTTTTAAATTTAGATATGAACTTACAAAAAAAATATGACCAGAATACGACATAAACTAAAGATCAGTTTCGCGTTACAGGAAAATTCATAAAAAACTCGCGCTGAAAATAAACAAAATAGCTCACTTAAAAAAGTAACCAACGTTTGCTCATAAAATACTTTATTTAAACACTAGAAGGCAGATAAAACCTGACAGATACTATTGCTCCCAGTATACTCGTAAAACATATCCAGGGAAGCGAAACCTTTTTTTGCACCCTTTTGTTGGAAACCCCTTATCCTGGATCAGCACTAATCCAGATACATAATTTATAAGCTACTGTATCTTCAGATAAAACATTGTTCAGACAAGCAACGGAAAAGGTTTGAAATAATTTTCTCGCGTAAACATACTTATTACTACATATTTATTTTTTGTTATATTTGAACTAGGTAATTTATTTAAATGCACTGAACAAAATGTATTTTCGGAAAAAAAAAAATACTGGCGATTAATAAATCGGCCTATAATTTTAATGTTTTATTCTGCAACTTCTTTAAAAAGTTTTACACGTCAATTTTTTTTTCAATTTTTGAAAACAGAATCTTCTACTAACCAACTTAGTTATCCTACCTACACATCATCAGCCTATAATGTTCCCAATGCCTGGGACACAGGCTTCCTTTCTGTGAGAGAGAGAGTGGGCCGTAATCCACCACGCGGGCCCAGTGCGGGTTGGTAGATGTCACATGTCTTCGAATTTTTGGTTCTAGGACATGCCGGTTTTCTCATGATGTTTTCCGTCACCGTTTTGAGAGCTGGTGATGAAATAGTTTAGACAAAGTAAAGCACCTAGACTAGTACCTACAACCTACAACTCATTCATTAGTCACGGCCGTTTCCACTGAGTCACCCTTCATCATCATCATTTCAGCCGAAAGACGACCACTGCTGGTCATAATCCTCCCCTAAGCTCCGCCACTTCGACCGGTTCCCGCATTCTGTGCTTCCCGCATCTGGCGGATTTCTGCGGCCCTCACAAGATCATCGGTCCACCTTTTGGGAGGCCTTCCAACTTTACGTCTTCCGGTACGCGGTCGTCAGTCCAGAACTTTTCGGCCCCATCATCGACCATCTGCACTAATAACTCAAAAATAATTAAGTTTTTTAAATCTTTAAAGCGTTGGCTATCATGTTCAGGGGTTTATTCCGGAAGCAAGACCCGGAAACAGGAGGCTTACCGTTAGATCCCGAAACTGTGAAAGATTAATGTAATAGATTTAAGCCGATACAAGGATGGGAGCTTAAATTCCAGGAGATAATAGTTGAGATCAGTGGGGATGTAGGCTCGTGCTACCTATATTTACCCGAATATGGTGAAGCAAATAGGAGAGTTCTGGTTTTGTATGTATGTATGGAGGTATGTATATATGTCACCATAAGATTGTGAACATCGTTAGTTTGTAATCTATCCCACGAGATTAGAAACTGTCGATAAATTGTGAACTGCAAATACCATTTACAATTTAATGCACTATTTTTCGTAGTTTATAATCTGTTCGTCTAATTGTGAACTGGTATCAAAACGGATAGTACCTTGCGCTATTACTAAATAGTCAAGTAATAGCCACTAACTTGGAAATAGCGGTTGGTCGCAGTTCTAACCTAACCTAATCTATTCGGTCGGTAAGCAGTATGGTGCAGTTCACAATTAATCGACAGTTTATAATCTCGATAGTTAGATTATAAACTAACGGTGTTCACAACCTTACGGTATTTTTTTTTCCGCTCTGGGTGTGGAGCAGGAGGGCGTGTCAGTCTTTTACTGACTAAAACCCACCCGTATTCCCTCAGTTGCCCGTGTGCCAGGGTCGACGGTATCTCTTTCGAACAACCCGCACCCCTGGCAGGCATCGGCCCTTGCAGACCCCTCGGTCACCCTGCGACGGGTCAGCACAGTGGCCCCGCCGCCTACCACTTTTCGGCTGCAGGGGATAGAGAGCGGGCAAAGCTATACCGACATTCCTCTTCCCCTGCGGCCCGACCGCGTCCGCCATCAAACGGTGGCGGCCCCGTCCAGGCCACGGAAGGGAAGAGCGCTACTCAAAAGTACCGGCACTCTTCCTCCGCCGCAGCCTGTAACCCTCAGCCGCGATGCCTCCCATTCGACATCACGGCCCACCTCAGTTGCGGTGCACCTCACTGAAACCTACTTTTTTTGGCCGCTACGTCGTCGGCTTTGAGGTAAAAGCCTTGAAGAGCGGCCCCACCTTGGGGTTCCTCTTCGCTTCACGGTGGCTGGGAGTCCACGGCTACTGAGCCCCCGCAACGAAAATGCGGGAACCCACTCGGGGGGGGGGGGACAATCTTGCGGTGACATATAAGTACATACATACCCACAAAACAGATGGACATACACAAACGAATGTTCAACTGTTCCCTCATAACCTCTTAATTACCTTTGACAAATGAGGTATCGTTGGAAGCGTCTTCATTGTCTACTAGTTATTAACCCCCGACGCAAAAACGACGGGGTGTTATAAGTTTGACGTGTCTGTGTGTGTGTGTGTGTGTGTGTGTGTGTGTGTGTGTGTGTGTGTGTGTGTGTGTGTGTGTGTGTGTGTGTGTGTGTGTCTGTCTGAGGCAACGTAGCTCCCGAACGGATGAACCGATTTTGATTTAGTTTTTTTTGTTTGAAAGGTGTATTAGTCGGGAGTGTTCTTAGACATGTTTCATCAAAATCGGTTCAGCCGTTTGAAGATTATCAGCTCTTTTCTGGTTGAAAAACGGATTTTAGCCTCTGATCAACTCAAAATTTGGGATTCTATTACTTCAATGATATTAGACGAATAAAATAACCTTGAACTGATGCTGGAGCAACACCTGGAATTTCCAGGAAACCCAAGTTATTCACCAACAAACAGCAGAAGTATCGTGTTTGGGCTCATTGAAAAGGTCTCAATGAATAGATTATAGATAAATGGTGATTTAAGGGAGACATTAAGTTTAAAAAGCAAGAAATAAAAATTAAATTAAAAATTTAAAAAACCCCCGACCCAAACAAAAACTCAAAAAAGTAAAAAATAATATTTATAGGCCTTTTAATTTTAACGTAATATTTTGATCAGGGCATTGTCAAGTCGGGGGACGGTCAATGAAAACGCCAAACAGAGGCCTAGCCGTCCCCCGACTTGACAATGCCCTGATCAAAATATTACGTTAAAATTAAAAGGCCTATAAATATTATTTTTTACTTTTTTGAGTTTTTGTTTGGGTCGGGGGTTTTTTAAATTTTTAATTTAATTTTTAGACTAACGATCTTATTCATGAAAAAAGCTTATCGAAAGTTTAAGACTAAGATTATAACCTATATTAACACATAGGATACTTTTATCCCTCATCATCTGTCTAGCCTTTTCCCAACTATGTTGAGGTTTTTTTTTTTTTTTTTTTGGGTGGGAAATCATCAAATGACTTCTCCTGCTGAGTAGAGCAGGAGGGCGTGTCAGACTTTTACTGACTAAAACCCACCCGTGTTCCCTCAGTAGCCCGTATACCAGGGGCTGTGGTGTCTCTTTCGAACAAACCCGCACCCCTGGCAGGCATCGGCCCTTGCGGACCCCATCGGTGGTTGCTGACATCTTTGACGGCGCGCGTGTGGAACACAACGCGCCGTCTCGTTTACCACTTTTCGGCCGCAGAGGATAGGGAGAGCGGCTAACGCTATACCGACACTCCTCTTCCCCTGCGGCCCCACCGCGTCCGCCATCAAACGGTGGCGGCCCCGTCCAGGCCACGGAAGGGAAGAGCGCTGCTCAGAAGCACCGGCACTCCTCCTCTACCGCAGCCCGTAACCCTCAGCCGCGATGCCTCCCATTCGACATCGCGGCCCACCTCAGTTGCGGTGCACCTCACCGCAACCTACTTTTTGGCCGCTACGTCGTCGGCTTTGAGGCAAAAGCCCTGACGAGCGGCCCCACCTTTGGGTTCCTCTTGGCTTCACCGTGGCCGGCATCCACGGTTACTGAGCCCCCCCGCAACGACAATGCGGGAACCCACTCGGGGGGGAACTATGTTGGGGTCGGCTTCCAGTCTAACCGAATGCAGCTGAATACCAGTATTTTACATGGAGCGACTGCCTATCTGACCTCCACAACCCAGTTACTGGGTAATACGATACCCCTTGGTAAGACTGGTTGTCAGATTTTTCGGGCTTCTGACGACCCGTAACGACTGTCAAAGATCCACAAATGACAGCCGGGTCTAACGGCTTAACCTGCTTTCCGAGGCACGGAGGGGTCTTGCTATGTTAAGATGGTCACCCATCCACGGACCAACCGCGGCAAGCGTAGCTTAACCTGACGATCGATCCGTGCAGCTATTGTTATTTAGCCACAAGCCCCTGTGATGATACTTTTATCCCTATAGTACGATAATTTCCGACTTCCACGCGGGCGATGCCGCGGGCGAAAACTATAATAACATAATATCGCTTTCTATTAAACTTAAATATTCAACGTCGACCGTCCCTTAAAACGCTTTGAACACACAAAATACTTCCTTATCGAAAACAGTTAAAATATTTAACCGAATCGCCCTTAACGGGCCAGTCATTATATATGGGGGTCAGCTTAGAACCTTTGGGAGCCGATAGAGCTGTACAGAGCAATATGGACGCAAAGTGACCTTTAACTAAGGTACGCAATATAATTGGCAAGTTTATAGTGGGTGTGATAGTTGGGTTGACTAGCTTAATAGAGGTTGGTGATAAAGCTTTTATTATTGAGGAGGTTATTCCATCTGACTGCCTCGCTGGTCCAGAGGTCGCAAGCTTTTACGGGGTGGAACAGAAACCCTATTGTTATCCTTAAGCACTAAAGATAACAGATGGTATAGAATCACTATACATAGTTATTTGTATAATGATTCAATATACATATAACTATGATACTTTAAGGCGTTTGTGGTGCGCATACCAACATGCTACCTGCATCTGATGATGGAAGAAACCTTTTGGCCACAGGATGTGGTATTCCACCGCTTTCGCGAACAAGTGCCTTCGGAACGCACAAAGACTTAATGCAAATAAGTGATATAAACATAGTTTTAAGTTTAATTTACTAACACAAGGTTAGGTTTTTTTTTTTTTTTTGGTTGGGAAATCATCAAATAACTTCTCCCGCTCTGGGTGGAGCAGGAGGGCGTGTCAGACTTTTACTGACTAAAACCCACCCGTGTTCCTTCAGTAGCCCTTAAGCCAGGGGCTGTGGTGTCTCTTTCGAACAAACCCGCACCCCTGGCAGGCATCGACCCTTGCGGGTCCCATCACTTTTTGTGCTGACATCTCTTTGAGGCGCGCGTGGAACACAACGTGCCGTCGACTTGGGCTTGGTCCTTACCGGACAGCGAGCTACCCATTACTCGCCGTCCGCAAGCCCATGCCTACGGTGGCCGGAAATCGGCCTGGGATTCCCGACGCCCAGGGCGTCTCCGTATCCTGCGGCGGCTGGGGTCGCGAGGGCGCATATGCTGCCTCTCCCTCACGTGCGCCGCCTCCCTCTTCGCGAGCATCACTGCTTCGCTGAAGTGTCAGTACCAGACGCCATATTGTGAAAAAGTATTATATGCGAAGCGACATACACCATAAGGCCATTCCCGACGATGTTGCCCTAAGTCCACACGCACTAAAGTAAAAAGACCGGTATTGTAGTACCTAATGCCTAATATTTTTTTTAGTGATTTAATTCAATTATATTTATTAATTACTGTCCCAAAGAATGAAACTGTAACCCAACCAACGGTAGCCATCCCCATAAGCCGTTAATCAAGCTTCAATGAATATTAATTACCTTCTAAACAACTCGTCGTAAATATTAATTTACCACATTCAGAGATGTCTTCGCCAACGCTACAGACTTTGGAACAAACAATTTTGTGAGACAAAGAAGGAAATAATCTGTTTAATTAAAACTCAAAGGAAGAGAGGATTTGTGTACCATTGTATGAGCATTCATTCGCCGTCGACTTGGGCTTGGTCCTTACCGGACAGCGAGCTACCCATTACTCGCCGTCCGCAAGCCCATGCCTACGGCGGCCGGAAATCGGCCTGGGATTCCCGACGCCCAGGGCGTCTCCGTATCCTACGGCGGCTAGGGTCGCGAGGGCGCATATGCTGCCTTTTCCTCACGTGCGCCGCCTCCCTCTTCGCGAGCATCACTGCTTCGCTGAAGGAGGTGACGGCTCCCCATGCCCTCTCGCTCCGTACCATGGCCTGGACCAGGGCCGGACGCGAGAGATCGCCGGCACAAGGTTAGGTTTAGGTTAAGATATGTATGTATTTATGGGTCTTTTTAACCTGAAAATAAATGATTTATTTATAGCGCAAAATAAAATACTCTAAGAATTAATACCAATTTTTCGGTTTCTCATGTTTCTTCAATTCGAATCATAACAAACGTGTCACCGTCACCGCACTACCTAGGTCAATAACTTTCCACATAACTTGCCCTTAGGGGTTGAATTAAAAAAATCTTTCCTTATTCCTTGTCTACATTATAAAGGGAACCTCTGTGCAAAATTTCAGCTTTATAGGTCCAAGGGTTTGGGCTGGGCGTTGATGAGTCAGTCAGTCAGTCGGTCAGGATTTTTCTTTTTATTTAAATAGATATATATATATACCTATTTAATCCACTTTGTGTATCTTGATGTAATGAAACTTACTGTCACTGTTGTAACAACAGTGTTGTTTACATCGCAAGTAATGGTATCGTATACCACTACTTGCGATGGTCCTGAATTGACTATGACCACTAACGATTCCTTACTTCAAAACAACGTCAATTCCTTAGATCACACACGAATCCCGCTAATATCGTATTAATGATATCTAAAAACCGTCTTGGAACATATAGAATATGACATTTAGATTCCTTACCGTTACATTGGTTTCCACAAAACACGATATTCACGTAGTTTGAACGTAGTAAGATTCCGCGGGGAATCATTATAACCATACAGAATTGGGGCCCTGGTGTAGGGCACTTCACCTAGGTAATGTAGACTCTAGGCTGCAACTACCAGATGTAATGAAAGGAAAGGAAATGTTTATTTATGTAAGTAGACCTTATAACCAGAGATCGGATATTCGGATGCATATTCACCTAAAGCTGAGGTGTTGGCTAATACAGAACGTACTTTTTATCGAAAAAATCTTAATTTAGTGTGAAAAAAAATGTAATGACTAACTCACACCACCCCTTCTCTTAAAGACTTAATACTCTACTTACACATAAATATGACTTGCATCGGGGTTAATAAAAAAATAAATATGCATTTGAATACAATCCTAATAATTTAGAAGTCGCTTCCATACTATACACCTGACTAGAAAGTTTTATGAATTCCCGGTGTTCCTAGAATCCCGGGATATTTTTTACAAAAATAATAATTTATGAAGCCACTTCCATACTTTCATAACTAAAAATTAACTTTAGGTAAATATGCATCTGATTATCTGATCTCTACTTATAACATTTTAAAAACTAGATGGCGCTGGCATTTCCTAGCTAACTGTTCGCTGAGAAGAAAAGCCGAAACAAACTCAGAGGTTATGGTCTCTTTTAAAGTCCAAACATTATATTATTTGAATTTTATGTGAGTCTAACTATGCAGGTCCCATGTCTTGAAGGGTCTTCTGAAGAAAGAGCCATTGCAGCTTTGCGCTGACCTGTCCCAACAGACGGCATGTATGTATCAGTCACGGTGTAGCTCACCCCTATTTTAGGGAGGTCAACGACTCGTCACAAGAGGCTACCAGATCTGCAGGACATTCAGGCACAAAAGTAAAATCCAGTAACACTTTATCCAACCTGGGAATCGAAACCAGCACCCTAATTGCGTAACTCACGATTGATCATAATCGGTTTCTTTTTGACAGTTCAGCAATATTCATTGCGTTATTTACGTTGTTAAGCAGACACATTTTTCGAACATATGAAGCAATGGTTTAACAATCCGTTTCAAAACGAAAAAGATTATGATGAATCGTGAGTTACGCAATTAGGGTGCTGGACCCCATACTCAGCAGTAACGCTTGCGACCACCAAACCAACTAGGCAGACAAGTCAGTAGTTCTAGTTCCTACAACAAGAACTTCCTAGATAGTTTTGCCACAACCTCAAGGCCAAAGTTCCAAACTTTGTCTAAACTATTACCTACATACATAAACTTAGCTTTCTGCTATGTATTAGTTAGTATTACTTTTTGCAGTATGCTCTAAGTATGCTTCTTTTGTTCCTTTGCTGATACTTGCTCATTTTCATCATCATAAAAAATAATAAATACCACACATTTCTGTCAACATCATCACCATTTAAGCCGAAAGACGTCCACTGCTGGATATAGGCCACACCCAAACTCCACCACTTCGACCGGTTCTGTGCTTCCCGCATCCAGCGTATTCCTGCGGCCTTCACAAAGCCAATTAAATTGACAACTTAAATTAAAGAATATAAAGTGGAAACCACGACCAAAGAAAATAAAAACTTCCTTCTACGACTCAAACCACGTTCGCGCGGACGTAAAAATATCGCGACGGGATTTTGTCGTGCATTGGATTCTGAACTCTCGGGTTTGAATCGAGCATTGAGAATCGAACAGTGTATCCCAGCGTGTCGGAAAACACTATTCGATTTTTAACTCTTGGCGCTAAGCACTGCGTTGAAAATCCAGGGGCCCAAATCTGCTATTTTTATAAATTCGTCATTCCAACACGATCCCACTGTCATTTTGCTAAAAGTTCATAATCTGCTAATTTCATAATGGTCGATCATTGGTTGGTCAATGGTCTCGTAATAGAATTGTGTTATAATGGCATTGTGGTATTGCCATTATTATAAAACCCGTTAGTCGTAATGATTTTCGAAAAATACTACTTTTGAACATTTATTCATGCCAGATTTCATTTATATATTTATTACATACTAGCTGACCCGGCAAACGTTGTTTTGCCTTAACCCTTATCACTTAGGGGTATGAAAAAATAGATAGTAGCCAATTCTCCGACCTACTGAATATGCATATAAAATTTGGTAAAAATCAGTAAAGCCGTTTCGGAGGAGTACGGTAACTAACATTGTGACATGGAAATTTTATATATAAGATTATTTTTTAACATAGGTATTATTTTAGGAACTGTCAAGTTTTTTGCAGATTACCGCCTAAGTCAGTCATTCATTTGTCATTATGTACGAGATTACCAATAAATGCCATTTCTTTCAATGGAGTGTCAGTGGCTGACCATTGGAAAGTGATAATGATGCCATTATATTAGTGGATTACCAAACTTGTCAAAATCAACAATCATGAAATCAATGATAGACCATTCTAACACTATTGTAATAGCAGACTTGAGGCCCAAGGTCATGAATTTGGGATTTCATTCATGACATTCATCTGTTGCACTTACCCAAACATCTATTTATTTAGATAAATGAACTAAGAGTGTCTGTTTGTAATACTACAATAACCGCTTTTTACTAAATCCATATTTACTAGATGTATACACGGTACATATACCAATTTTTTTTTTTAATTTTGTCTGTCTGTTTGTTCCCGCTAATCTCTGAAACCGCTAGACTGATTTTGACGGGACTTTCACTGGCAGATAGCTGATGTAATAAGGAGTACCTTAAGCTACTTTTATTTTAGAAATTTTATAAGTTTTTATTAATATTTATACAGATAAATAAATAATAAAAAATGACTATTCCGCGCGGACGAAGTCACGGGCACAGGTAGTACAAAATAAAATTTTCATTTTAATGCGTTTAAATCTAAAGTAAAATCCAACCTTTTTTCTAAAGCAGACTATTCTATTAACGACTAGCTTTTGCCAGCGGCTTCGCCCGCGCGGAACTTTCATCCCCTATTTAACTCCCTTAGGGGTTGAATTTCGAAAAATCCTTCCTTATTCCTTGTCTACATTATAAAGGGAACCTCGGTGCAAAATTTCAGCTTTCTAGGTCCAAGGGTTTGGGCTGGGCGTTGATGAGTCAGTCAGTCAGTCAGTCAGTCAGTCAGGACTTGTCTTTTTATTTATATATAATATAGATATAGATAGACTACTTAAACGATGACAATAGTTGCTCGCTGTGATTAGCTCAAGAAAATGTTTGTGTTCTTTCACCAGAATTACTTTACCTACTGACAGGTTGTATGAGTTACTTCATATAATTGTTTATTGTTTTTGTTTATTATTGTACAGAATCAAGTTCTTCTAACTTATCAGACAGCTGTGTTGCTGGGGAGTTTGTTTCGCCACTTCTTCTTTCCAGCGGGCTTAGCATGACGCTTTGTATTTCTACGAAGAATAGACAGTGCTTTCTCAATACAAAGTGACATTTCGTTCCTACATTTTTGATATCGCACCGTAGATATCCTGAGATCCTGCGGGCCAGAGTAGTGGCCCGCGAGGAGTCGCTGGAGACTCTGAACAGAGACCCGTGGGGACGCCCCTACAAAACGGTGCGGGACAAGATCCGCCCGTGGGCTCCCCCGCTGACGCAGAGTCTCCGGCCTCAGCTCGTGCAGGGCGTGGTGAGCGCTCTGTTCCCCTCGCGAGGGGAGCACGCTCCCCCGCCTATGGCTCCGCCTCCTGCGGTGCCCGATGCGGACCACACCGACGACGACGACGACTCTCCAGAGGTGACCGAGGTAGACCTGAGAGTGGCGGTACGTAGGCTGAATGCCAAGAATACCGCCCCAGGACCCGACGGCTTGCCCGGCAAAGCCTGGGTCCTGGCCTTGCAGGCTCTCGGGCCTCGACTAAGAGGGCTCCTAAGCGCATGCTTGGAGGAGGGCCAGTTCCCACTTCGCTGGAAGACGGGGAAACTGGTCCTCATTAAGAAGCCGGGGCGCCCAGCGGACTCTCCGTCCGCTTACCGGCCCATTGTGCTGCTCGACGAGGTGGGCAAGCTCTTTGAGAGAGTAATTGCAGACCGCCTCGTCGGGCGGCTGGTGCGGGTGGGGCCGGATTTGGCGGAGAGCCAGTTTGGTTTCCGCAGAGGGCGCTCCACGGTGGATGCCATCATGCGCGTGCGAGCCCTCACGACGGGGGATGCTGTGGCCCGGGGTGGGGTCGTCTTGGCGGTGTCATTAGACATCGCCAATGCCTTCAACACCCTGCCCTGGAGTTGCATAAGGGAGGCACTCCGGTATCACCGGATGCCGACCTACCTCTGTCGTGTGGTCGAGGCCTATTTGACGGACAGGGCCGTCATCTACCCCGGTCACCTCGGAGAGTGGAACCGGCGAGAGATGTCGTGCGGTGTCCCACAGGGATCGGTCCTGGGGCCGTATCTGTGGGACATCGGGTACGACGGGTTCCCGGATAACGGTGGGAGGGGTTCACATCGGCGTCGAGTCGACGATGAAGTACCTGGGACTCGTCCTCGACAGCCGGTGGAACTTCGCGGAGCATTTCCGCCGTTTGGCTCCCAGACTGGAGCGGGCCGGGGCTGCGTTGAAGCGGCTCTTGCCCAATCTAGGGGGGCCAAACGCCTCCTGCCGGAGGCTCTACGCGGGGATCGTGCGGTCCATGGCCCTATACGGGGCGCCGGTGTGGGCGCCTACATTGAGGCGCCAACCAGCTCGCAAGCTGAGGGCGTCCCATAGGGTCATGGCGATCAGGATGATCCGAGGATATCGCACGATCTCCGGCGAGGCGGCGGGCCTCCTTGCCGGATTACCGCCATGGGATCTGGAGGCAAAGGTCCTCGCGCAAATCTGGGAGTGGCGCGAGGAGGCCAAACGCCGGGGCGTAACTCCGCTGCCGCAGGAAATCGCGGCACAGCGGACAGAGCTCCGGCGGGATCTCATGGTGACATGGAGAGAGCGATTGTCGCAACCCAGTGCTGGGCACGCCACGATTGCGGCGGTAAGTCCCCTCTTTGAGGAGTGGTTTGAGAGGCGGCATGGCGTCCTCACCTTCCGCCTGACGCAGGTCCTCACCGGACACGGTTGTTTCGGGAGGTTCCTGTTTCGGATAGGGCGGGAGGAAACGCCCGGGTGTTTCCACTGCGAAGATCGCCCTGAGGACACGGTGGAGCACACGGTGGCGGTCTGCCCTGCTTGGGCGGAGCACCGCCGTGTCCTCGTGGAGGCGATCGGCGGCGGCGATCTCTCGCGTCCGGCCCTGGTCCAGGCCATGGTACGGAGCGAGAGGGCATGGGGAGCCGTCACCTCCTTCAGCGAAGCAGTGATGCTCGCGAAGAGGGAGGCGGCGCACGTGAGGGAGAGGCAGCATATGCGCCCTCGCGACCCCAGCCGCCGCAGGATACGGAGACGCCCTGGGCGTCGGGAATCCCAGGCCGATTTCCGGCCACCGTAGGCGTGGGCTTGCGGACGGCGAGTAATGGGTAGCTCGCTGTCCGGTAAGGACCAAGCCCAAGTCGACGGCGCGTTGTGTTCCACGCGCGCCTCAAAGAGATGTCAGCACAAAAAGTGATGGGACCCGCAAGGGTCGATGCCTGCCAGGGGTGCGGGTTTGTTCGAAAGAGACACCACAGCCCCTGGCTTAAGGGCTACTGAAGGAACACGGGTGGGTTTTAGTCAGTAAAAGTCTGACACGCCCTCCTGCTCCACCCAGAGCGGGAGAAGTTATTTGATGATTTCCCACCCAAAAAAAAAACTTCTACAATCTGTCATTTAGTCTTTCGTTTCTAACGATATTTTTCTAGGTCCTTATAAATGTGGACTATTTCAGAAGAATATTTCTTCCCTAACTGTCAAAATCACACTGACAACAAAACTTTCTACTCGACGGCTACAAAGTATATACGATTATCTACAAAATCATGATTCGTTTAGAACGCATAACTGTGATAATTACATAATAGAAAAACATAGCTATCTTCTCCTATTGTACATCATTTAGTTAATAGTGTAGTGTGTGTAGTCTATTCTTCTGTCGACAAATCGGTGCTCGTGCTAAGCCTGCAGGTAAAGCACTATGAAGTGGTGAAGGGCGGGCTTTTTGGGGAACTGGTTTATGTAATTTTGACCATGAAAAAGTGCTGACTCTTAGCCCAGTTTGAATAAATGACTATTGATTTTGATACATAAACTAATTTAATAGCACCGTTTCTCTCTAAATTAAAAACAATAAAATTCCTGCTTTTTGGCATTTTCATTGTCTATCAGTAACCGCTGTTTGTCGTGGTTGACAAAGTTTGCCTTCTAGCCCCCAGGCACTACAAGTTTTCTTACCACTCTTCGACAAACTTCATAAATCTCTTGGAACTGTTAAAAAGTAATTTAACTAAACGTAAACTTTTCTTCAACTAAGCTGATAAAAACTTTTTAAGAGTCAATGTGAGTATTCCAAAAAGTTTGATGTTTTTAAGCCACAAAAACTTCAGCCGGTCTATTCTGTCCACTGTTAATAACAAGAATATATCGTCAGTAATCTGTCTTTCATTAATAAGTTGACTGTAAACTAAAACCTACTATTACTTTCAATCCTTCTACCTAGCCTTTTCCCATCATGTTGGGGTCGGCTTTCAGTCTAACCAGACGCAGTGACAGTATTTCACATGGGGAGATTGCCTGTCTGACCTCCACAGTCTTGTTACTGTGTAATAAGATACCCTTTGTTAAGACTGGCTAAAACCTACTACTGCTTCCTTTTTGTTCCTTATAGAACATTCCTTCAAAACGTGACAGACAACGTTTTTGACCGGCAAAAATAGGAACGATATAACCCGTTATCTGACCACACAACATGCCCAGCAGTACCATTCTATCTGCATCATTACCTCAAACATCTTAACAGCTATAACCACGACCCCAGAAGTCATAACAGTTTGAGAAACAAGGTCCATCATATGAATTTACGACATCTTTGAGGACCGGGGGGTGCCATTGCCAGCAATTCATTGTCGATGTCAGGGGACACCCCAGCTTCGTGCCAATGGCCTTTATATGATCTCTAGCGATGGAACTTACTTATACTGGTATACGTACGTATGGACAACTACTATTGTAAATAACAGCTTTAGATATTTAAGTAAAATGTAAATATCAGCCCTAGTTATTTAAAATAGATTTAGTCCTATGTTGTTATGTTCCTTGTATTGTTGCGCGGCACGATTGATGTTTGGTCACCACTAGCGTCATCTCTTATCGAATAGCGGAATTAATGGTCAAGATCTTTCTAGAAAGTTCGATGCTAGAACTTTCTGGAACTATCGACATGTGTTCAGTCAGGGCCGATATGTACTCGAACATTCTAGATGCTTTTACGGTAGAAGGTTCTGGAACTATTCGAGGGCCCTATATAAGCGGGAACGGAGCGCGTCCCGGAGTAGTTCATTGGAAGCGATACATGCGAGAACATCTAAAGCGATCTTCAAGTGCGACTTAAGAGTGATCCGTAGTGCTATTGTGTTGTGTTATCGTGTGTTTAATTAAAGTGTTATTTTTGGTAATTCATATCGGCAGTTTTTAATTGTCACGAACCCCAAGCTCGTAACAATATAATAAATTGTAGTCATCTAAAGCTAAGCATCTAGAGTTGAATACATAGAAACCTGTTATAATCTAGAATATACAAAAACCTACTAGAATTTAGAATATAAATAAATCCATTAGAATCTAGACTTGCTAAATGTATAAAATTGTCATTCTAAAACTAGATTATTTAAGTAATAAGTTTTTATGTATTCTGGACACCCTGTTTAGTTTTAAGTGATATTATGAAAATAAAGCGCTGCCTTTCCTACACTGCACACTTCCAACTACACCCGCCTAGCGGCAAATATTATAAAAATATAGGGCGCGCGTAGTCCCGGCGTTCCATCCCCGACACATCCATAGGATGCAGACCCTCCAAAACCGATTCCTTCGCCAAGCCACAGGCTCCCCATGGTTCGTTCGGAACGAGATCCTCCATCTCGATCTGAAAATGCCCACTATTGCGACTCAATTTCTGAAACGCAACTCGAAGCGTTTCTTCGATAAAGCCGAATTACATCGCAATCCCTTGATTGTGAAGGCCGCTAGTTATGTCCCCAGTAGAATCAGTAGAATCCGCCGGCCGAGACATGTCCTTTCCGACCCAGATGACCCCATTACTGTTCTCCAAGAAAAGAATAGAACCACCAGTACAGCACACAAACACAAACGACCACCCTTAAGACCTCGCCGCCGAGGTCCTCGCGCCCCGCGAAAACCCCCGAGTAACGATCAGACCCCCGACCGTCCCTTGCTCGTTGATGCGCCAGCCCGCGCCGCAGCTGAGCCAGTAGCTTTAAATTCCCCACTAGCTGCCCCCCCCCCCCCCGCCAGTGACTCCCTGAGCCGAGGTTCATACCCCACAGGGGGTGCCCTCAGTGCGCAGTCGTTTTAGGTTTAAGTAGGTTTACGCCCTGGCTGGAGGCTTTTAGAGTCCTAAAAACCTTCACAGGAAAGTCCGGTTGAGCAGTCACGGTCTCTCAAGGTCAACTGCGAGAAGCCATTCACAAAAAAAAAAAAAAATTGTCCCGGCGTTCATTCTATCGCCGCGCGCCGCCCACGCAACACATCTCTATACTTCACTCGCAGCATTGTCTTGAAATTACGGCGCGTTGTGTTCCACGCGCGCCTCAAAGAGATGTCAGCACAAAAAATGATGGGGCCCGCAAGGGCCGATGCCTGCCAGGGGTGCGGGTTTGTTCGAAAGAGATACCACAGCCCCTGGCATACGGGCTAATGAAGGAACACGGGTGGGTTTTAGTCAGTAAAAGTCTGACACGCCCTCCTGCTCCACCCAGAGCGGGAGAAGTTATTTGATGATATCCCAGACAAAAAAAAAAAAAAAATTGTCTCGAAATTCGGTATTTTATTTTAATCTCCCAAGTAGAAACCTATGGTACTTCAAGAAAGTCTACAAAAAAGAGGAACTGCTTCTACACCTCTTTCAACTATGTATGTTTATGTATGGATGTAGTTACACAAATATGTATGATGTAGTTACTGCCTTTTGTCGGAGTTTGAAAAGAAAAAGCGTATTTTCGGTCAGGCATATTTTCTGGCCTATATCCAGTACCAGCACCCTAAATGCGTAACTCACGATTAATCATAATCTGTTTCGTTTTGGCTTGTGGCTAATGACACCCGCACGGGTCGATCGGTCAGGTGAAGCTACGCTTGCCGCGGTTGGTCCGTGGATAGGTCACCTTACATACCGATAGCCTTTCGTAAAGCGCATCAAGCCGTTTGTCGCGGCTGGCATTTGTGGAGAGTCGTTATGGGCCTGAATGTCTTGAAACCAGTCTTACTCGTACCAATGGGTATGGTATGGTTTGACGGCACGGTTGGCGCAGTGGTTAAGCGATTGACTGCTGCGCTACGTGTCGCAGGTTCGATTCCCGCACGGAACAAGTATTTGTATGACCTACAATTAGTTGTTCCGGGTCTGGTTGTTTGTGTATGTGAGTTTTAAATGTTTGTAAACGCACCCACAGTACAGGAGAAATTCCTAGTGTGGGGCAACGTTTTTTAAAAAAAAAAAAAAAAAAAAAAAAAAAAAATGGGTGTTCTTTTTTTGTGGGAAATCATCTAATAACTTCTCCCGCTCTGGGTGGAGCAGGAGGGCGTGTCAGACTTTTACTGACTAAAACCCACCCGTGTTTCCTCCGTTGCTTGTGTGCTCTGGCACACAAGCAACGGAGGAATCTCTTTCGAACAACCCGCACCCCTGGCAGGCATCGGCCCTTGCGGACCCCATCAGTTGGTGCTGACATCTCTTTGAGGCGCGCGTGGAACACAACGCGCCGTCGAACCGGGCTTGGTCCTTAGCGCACAACGAGCTACCCATTGCTCGTTACCAATGGATGTCGCGTCAGTAACTGGGTTGGAGAGGAGATAGGCAGTCGCTCCATGTAAAATACTGGTATACAGCTGCATACGGTTACACTGGAACTGGACTGACCATAGCCTGTCCTGTAATCACAAAGCCTGGTTTTTGTGGAACCAAAGTAGAAGTAAGTGTTTTAATCGAAGATAAATTATTATTTTATAGTCCAGATTGGTATTATTGGAAATATTCTGGATTTGTGCCTTGTTAATGGTAATAGACTCACCTACCAGGGGGTCCCGACCATCCCTTGCTCGTTGATGCGCCAGCCCGCGCCGCAGCTGAGCCAGTAGCTTTAAATTCCCCGTATAATAATCATGAAAATAATACTTTGATCCAGCCTGTCCCCAGTAGTACTAGCTGCCCCCCCCCCCCCCGCCAGCGACTCCCTGAGCCGAGGTTTGTACCCCACAGGGGGTGCCCTCAGTGCGCAGTCGTTTTAGGTTTAAGTAGGTTTTACGCCCTGGCTGGAGGCTTTTAGAGTTCTAAAAACCTTCACAGGAAAGTCCGGTTGAGCAGTCACGGCCTCTCAAGGTCAACTGCGAGACGCCATTATCAAAAAAAAAAAAAAACCTAGCAGGGGGTGGGGTGTCTGTATGAGTCTTTCAAAATACTGGCGAAATATACACCCTAGTTTTCTTAAACGACTTCGAAAAGAAGGAGATTACCATTTTATCTATTTTATGTATCTACGGGCATAACTCCGTCATATAATAGACAGATTTTGTTCGAAAGACGTTTATTCCGAAATGATCCCATTTACTTTTCATAAAAACCTGATGATGCGTTTCGGAGACAGGCAACGGAACTCTTCAAAAAATTACAGCAAATCAATTTTATGTAATATCGCGATTGCTGCTATCGCATAAATATGATTTGTTTTTACCCCAAGGATGATGAAATTTCGAATTGGTGTGGGGTAGATACTATAACTAAAAAGTGAAAAAAAAAAAAAACAACTGACTTCATTTTTACGGTAAGATATTACATTGGTACCTAGGTACTGTGAAAACCTCAGGTAGATCTCAAGAGCTCCCTGTACCGGTTCGAACAATTAACACACTTTTTTGTGTCCTTTATATAATTATTTCGTTTTATTTCACGCTATCGTGTTTACAGCACTGCACCTGCCTTACTACTAGTTCGTCTTTTCGAAACAAAAAACCTGTTCAATAATACCTACCTATAATATATTTGAAGACTTATTCCAAATCTGAAGTAGCTGACCAGTTCGAATGTGATTAAAATTATTTTATAGCCAGCCTTTTTAACATTAGGTTGTCTTCAGCAGACAACCTAAACAGCCTTTTAATTAAATTAGAAAAATATCCATAACCTAATTATGTACGTAATTTTACCTCAATCCCGTTCCGCGTTCCAACACATGCCAATCAAATATGTAATCCGCAGAACCTAATCTAACCAGTTTTTGAACAATTGGAACAGGCCATTCGTGAATACGGGATGTTCACAATCAACAGGGGAATGCAAAAACATGTCAATTCAAACGAAACACGAGATACAAGAGGGTTGAGGGTACCCTACATACATCCTACGTAATTGGGACCAGGGTTATATAATATAACCGGTCTGATGAATAATAGGCCTGCTTGCCCTTGAAATATGACAATGACGAAATAATACGTGAACAGATGGAGCTTCTATGCTATTAGGATCTTTAGAAAACGTATTACTAAATTTAACATAAGAAACACTTAACATAATATTAAGCTTGCAATCCCATGGAAGATAAGGCAGAATCGTACCTTATGCACAATATACACCATGAATAAAATGTTTTTTAATAATGTTGGTACCTATTTGCAAGAAGTATCGGATACATTATTTATAAACAGGTGACATATACACACATAACTTCGTTTTATGGCGCTTCGCTTCGTGTTCATAACGAAGTGTTCATAACATTACTATCATTATTAAAAATACATCACACAAATTAAAAAAAAAAAAGTCAGAAAATTCAATTAAGTACAAAATGTCAATGTCAATTCTTGAAGTTATTTTGGCTGTGCATTGGCTGTCGGTAAATCAATGAATTTGAGTTTTTTGTTAAGTAGACATTCAACGTGTAAATAAAATATTCAGAACGCGTTTGGAGAACATTCTCCACTCTCTTATCTAAATATTCTTAGCTCTCAGCCTCACTATTCGAATTCCGTCCAGTTTCCAAAGCCTCACTGAAACGTTAGTGCCCGTGTGCAATCATTGCGGTGTGCACAATAGTTTCCGGACAAATATCCGGACAGGGCCGAACGCTGCCGAAATTCGGCACCCCTGGGATTGCACCTCTCTAATCTCAAGTTAATGACGACAGAATTCCGAAGTGGATGATAGTTTGGTGATATTGGAGTTGATAGACTGTTATTAATTAATGTAATCCTGAATTGATGATGTCGGTCCTCTGTGACAATAACGGAATTTTTGTGAGTGTGAGTGTGTGCGTGTGTGAATGTGTGTTGTGTGTGGGGTGTGTGTGTGTTGTTGTGTGTGGGGTGTGTGTGTGTGTGTCTGTGTGTGTGCGTGTGTGTGGCTACTAACTGACTAATGGCTCCTCATTAGCCTATAAAAATGTGGAGCCATTAGTGATTTTATATCTTGTGTTCTACGCACACACACTGGTGCGAAAAATTTATTTGAAGCTTGATCACTTTAAAACGTAAAGAATCTGCTACTCAGCTCCATATGATTCATAGTTTGGAAGCCTTTTTATTGGTTACGTAGCATACTGGGAGGCGCAGCGGAATGCCATGCTTTTAATGCCATATACGAGTAGAAAATCTTCACTACTCATATCGTGAAATTAAAGATGTCACACATAAAGGAATAAAATAAAGAATATTATTTTAATAATACATAACATCACGCCTGTATAACCCCGACAAGTGAGTCAGCAGTGCAATACCTGTAAGTACACCCACATTTCGCCAGTTATGTTTAAGTACCATGTAATGGGGGATGAGCCTATTGCTATCAACTGGATGTGAATCCAGACTCTGGATTGCTACTGATGGAAAAACCCAATAACGCTTTACCCGACCCGGGAATCGAACCCAATTACCTGATGCTCATCAGTACTGCGTGCGCTACGTGCGTGTAACGAGGATTATTTTTAAATGACTAAGAAATAATCCCGCTCTGGGTGGAGCAGCAGGGCGTGTCAGACTTTTACTGACTATAACCCACCCGTGTTCCTTCAGTTGCATGTGTGCCAGTGCCATCCAGGGGCCACGGTATCCAAGTTGTCACTCTGTTGTCGTTTCATGTCTACCTCTTCCGTGTCCTCTATCTCTTGTTTTATGGGAGCTACTATATCACGAATTGATCTAAAAGTAAATCTTCACCATCAGAAAGCCTCGTAAATAGACTTCAAACCCAAGTAGGTCGCAGCAAGGACTTTCTTGAAGTACCATAGGTTTCTACTTGGGAGATTAAAATAAAATACTGAATTTTAAGACATTTTTTATGTATTTATTTTTTTGTGTGGGAAATCATCAAATAACTTCTCCTGCTCTGGGTGGAGCAGGAGGGCGTGTCAGACTTTTACTGACTAAAACCCACCCGTGTTCCTTCAGTAGCCCGTATGCCAGGGGCTGTGGTATCTCTTTCGAACAACCCGCACTCCTGGCAGGCATCGGCTCTTGCGGACCCCACCAGTTGGTGCTGACATCTCTTTGAGACGCGCGTGGAACACAACGCGCCGTCGACCCGGCCTTGGTCCTTACCGGAAAACGATAACTACCCATTATTCGCCATCCGCAAGCCCGCACCTATGGTGGTGGGGAATCAGCCTGGGATTTCCGACGCCCAGGGCGTCTCCTGCGGCGACTAGGGCCGTGAGGGCGCATATACTGCCTAAGAAATACACCTCACAAGTCGCCACAAAAATGACGATAAAATATTACTTTTTCCCAGTTCAATATTCAAATTATCAACACGATAAGAAAATAAAACTCACAAGTAAAGTGAAGCCCTATATTTCCACCAATAGAATAACTTAATTCCATTCCATTTCGATATAAAACCTTATTTCCCCAATTTTTTGTTTATCCATCAATGAAATATGAAGGGAGCTATCCCTCATCCGCTAAGGGTCGATACCGATGTTACAATATTTTACACCCTGTATGTATTTCGACAGGTATTTATCACTCATGTTTGATCCCTTGTGGTGTGGGCAGGTATGAGCTTATTTTTTAACCGACGAAAAAACGGAGGAGGTTACTCAATTCGACGCGTAATTTTTTTTTATTTTTACCGACGAAAAAATGGAGGAGGTTACTCAATTGGACGCGTATTTTTTTTAATGTATGACCACGCATATCTTTTTACAGAGTAGTTCGATTTTGATAATTCTTTGTTTATTGGAAAGGCCCCAAGAATACCCCAAAGATGGTCCCATATAAATTTGGAAAAAAATATCTAACCCTAAGGGTAGGAAAACAGGGATGATTAATTGTTCACTCATTGATTGTAATGTAAAACCACGCATAACTGCTTACAGAGTAGTCCGATTTTGATCATTCTTTTTTTATTGGAAAGGCTACCTCGAAGTTGGTCCCGTATAAATTTCGAAAACAAAAGTCCAACCCTAAGGGTAGGAAAACAGGGGATTTTAATACTAAGTTATGTATTACAAAAAGTAATAAAAAATTAAACATATAGTAATTAGTAGATTATAGCCACAAAAAATTGTTAAATAAAAACTTTTTTACCAAAAAATTAAACCGCCGAAAATACTGAAAAGAAAAAAATAATAAACCTGCCCCCCCTTATTACAAAACAAGGTTTTTCTTTAGGTATGGTTTAAACCACCGAGCTCCTTTTCCAAAACTGATAATTTAGCACTGGACTAACATGTCAGTTTTGTAAAAGGAGCTGTATTTCGATGTCAGTTAGGTTCTTATTTAAAAACCAGGCTCGACGGTTTAAACCATACCTAAAGAAAAACCTTGTTTTGTAATAAGGGGGGCTGTGTTTTAAACCTTAATAACTAAGTTCGGAAGTCGGTGACTTTGAAAATGTGTAAAAAAGGTTTTTGGACTAGCTTTTGCAAGCGGCTTCGCCCGCGTCGAGGTAGAAAATTATCGCACGGGAACGGACTATCGGGATAAAAGTATCCTATGTGTTATTCCAGGTTACAAACTATCTGTGTGTCAAATTTCATCCAAATCCGTTTTTGCGTGATTGAGTAACAAACATCCAAACATTATATCCGAACAACTGAACATACATTTACATTTATAATATGTATTACTAGCTGACCCGACAGACGTTGTCCTGTCGTAGCTATGAATATTGAATTGGCATTGGCTATACCAACCTTGTCCTGACTATAAGGAACACATAAAAAAAAGGATCATCCAATTTGGTGCAGTCGTTCGGAAGTTATGCGAGTACATACATTTCGGCGATTCATTTTTATAAATGTTATAGATAATAGATAGATAAAAACTAGACTTTAAACCGGAAATTGTGAAGATGTTTTTTGTAATTTTGGGGAAAACATGCCAAGTTGAATGTCGGCAGCAAGATAATGGTGTGATAAATGCTTTGAAAGAAACGCGTAATGCGGCTAATTCGTATGCTGTTCATGTTACTAGTTTCAAAAGCCTCTTAAGTTTACTGCTTTCTTAAGGGCTCCCGAAAACTGGCTGTCGCGACGATGCTGGTAGCACAAATTCCACGAAGTTTTCACAGAAATTATTCTACTAGTGTCACGTCGCGACTGACTATGGTAGCCATTTTGTTTTTGGGTGGGAAATCATCAAATAACTTCTCTCGCTCTGGGTGCAGCAGGAGGGCGTGTCAGATTTTTACTGACTAAAACCCACTCGTGTTCCTTCAGTTGCTTGTGTGCCAGGGGCCATAAGCTGTTGTCTCGTGTTGTGGTTGTAACTATACGTACGCTCAAAGACGATATTTATTGCAGAAAATAAAATTCATTTATTTTAATCTGTGTTTCCTAATATTTCTACTAATATTATAAATGTGAAAGTCTGTATGTTTGGATGTTTGTTGCTCAATCACGCAAAAATCTCAACGGATTTAGCACACAGATAAATTATTACCTGGGTTAACATTGACACATAGGATACTTTTCATCCCGGTAGTACGTTACCGTGGTATAACTAGCTGTCAGATAATTAGACCTACAAGCAGGCGAAGCCGCTGGCAAAAGCTAGTTACCTTTTAAAACAAGCTAATTCACATATGAACGTATTTTTACGATATTTCTACTGACGTTACAGCAGGCTTAACATGACGCTTTCAATTTCTACTCTACCGTAGAATAGAAATCGCTTGTTTACATTTCTCGGTACCAAACTGTCAACTGTCTACACGGAAACGTCATTTTTGTCTACTCTTCCGTCGACAAAACGGTTCCGGTTCTCGTGCTAAGCCTGTAGTAGGTGACTGCTCACTATATCAGTGCAAAGTCTGTCAATTCAGTAAAGTCACAACTTCAACTGTAAATCCACTTTAAAACAACTGTAACTGAAAACTAAAATACATCATAAAACAAGCTCTCACTTTTAACAAACAGATTAATCTCACATAAGCACTTTCCCGTACAATGGCTGAACCAACTTCGCAGATAACTTCAAGCAAATAAAGAACTTCTGCCTACTGATATAAAGTTTACATTTGATTGTTGAAAAGTTTCAGCATACTTTGCGAAGTCGTGTAGCAGGGAAATAAAGGACGTGTGTGTGTTTAAGTTGAATATTTACTGAGTTGATTGGGAAGTGAGGATAAGTTGACACTTGGCATTTTTGATGAAGTTAATTAGTCTCCTGAAGCGTTAAATATAAAGGAAGTTTAAATACTGATGTTAATTATCTGTTGGCTTAAATCCAAGGTGGAATCCCGCCTTGATAATAACTCGTTGTTAACTCTTGAAATGGATTTCTGTAAAGTATGACTAAAGATTTATATTCGCAAGAAGCATTTTGTTATAACATGGAACAATAATTGACTCATCATTGGATGATTTTAGGTTTTTTTTTTTGAGGGTGTGGGGGAATATTAATAAATGTTTCTATGAAAAACGTGTTGTTTCGGCACTTAAAAAAACTAAAGTACCTATTTAAAAAAAGAAGTTAAATATTATACTGTGGTACGTAACCCTCCATGTGCGAGCACGACTCGCTCTTGGCCGCTTTTTTAGAACTCAGGAAACATGTTTATGCCAAAACAGAAAAGATTTTTTGACCATAATTCATAAAGATACAAATATATATTATTAGGTTCCTGTAAACCTGCATATAAATTATAACTGTGCCCATATTCCTCCATCCGCGTAACTTTCGAAAAAAGGGGTATGAAGTTTTGGCTTCACGTAATTATTGTTATAGTTTTATAGATACCTATTCGAATCGCAAAAAGTACTTTTCACCTACCAAACAGAAATATAAAATATGTAACTGGCCTGACAACGCCTTATATTTAATGTACGAAAAAAATGAAATATTGCAAATGGCGGCTATTCGAATAAAATTCCTTTCTGAGTCGCCTATTGGAGTTTTATCGAGTACATAATCAGATGAGCGTACAAAGCCACCATGCACACTTACACCTGTAGATACATAATCGAATACTGTCGACAATAGAAACTCCTTTATGGCTTCCGCAAACCTGGCGTTCACTATTTCTTTCACAAAGCGAACACTTCGAACGGTAAACGAGATTATCTTGATATACAACCTCTGTAACGCCCAGTTACTGAGTTGACAATTTGATGTTGCGAAAGTTGTGCACTTCAAATGGAAGTCTATTTTAGCATTATTAGGCACTTAACTCTTTAGGTCCTTTAATTTAGCCCGCGAAATTCCAAATGTATAAAAAATTGCAAATCAATTTTGAAATTCGCACTGTTCCCAATTTCATTATGTTGTTCAATCTAGAGAACTCGTACGAGGCTCGTTATGTTGCCCATTTTCAAGATCTAAGTTTGTAAACTAAATCTTGAAGTACCTTTTGAAGACTTTTCAGTAACCGTTTCTTTCAGTGTTTAGTAGATGTTAAGGATTAATGATGAAACCACAAGCTATAGTTGGTAACTTAAATCTGTATGACAATACAAATATGATCGTTTTGTTGCCCTTTTTATTTTTGTATGGGAAATCACAACTTCTCCCGCTCTGGGTGGAGCAGGAGAGTGTGTCAGACTTTTACTGACTAAAACACACCCGTGTTCTTTCAGTTGCCTGTGTGCCAGGGGCCACAGTCTCTCTTTCGAACAACCCGCACCCCTGGCAGAGAGGGGGGTTCTTTTAAACCTTACCTTTCTTTCTGGATTTTAGGCGTGAATAGGTCTGACAGACAGAGTTACTTTCGCATTCCTTTTGTACCTACTTTTTCATCATAGAAGTCGTGTAAATAATATTGTGGCTGTTCATGAAATATGTGTATGTTCACCAGTTGACGTCGTTTGAATAGTGATGTGACTAAAAAGGAAGGCGACTTTTTAAATTATCGCGCAGTTCTTCCTAGCAGGTTGTCGGCAGCTTAACCGGACTATCCTGTGGATGGCCTATTAAATTGGCTAATTTTAAGACCTCCAGACAGGGCATAAAACGTATACTTAAACTAAGCGACTACAAGCTGAGGGCACCTGGGCACGCTTTGGGGTACGGACCTCGCTTAGGGCGTCCTTGGAAAGGGCAGTAGTGGTAGCTGGATCGGATAATAATGGAAGACTATAATATCCTACCATTCCTTCTTTTATACTCTCTTCGTAGCTAAACTGTGTTACATAAATACATTGAGCTAGAATCTCGATTCAGCAACCAAACTTTACCGAAACGCCAGAATATGTAAATGAAGCAACATTTGAGATAAGCGCTGCTCTTCCTGAATTTCATTTCTCGATATCTATTCGCTACGTTTTGGAATGTGAAAATTAAGTTTGAAGTAATATTTTTAAGCCGAAGGCCACACGTAGCCTGAATGAATATAATTGTAAGTTATGCAAACAACATCTACGGAACGGGTATCAGAATGGAAGCGATGTTATGCTTAGGAAATTTTTTGAACATTGTTTTTCACACTAGTGGCAATTTTCTACGACGACTCTTGTTGTCAAATAGTTTGAAAATTTTACCAGGCAGTATGATTTATGGTTCAGGTCAGTCAAATTGGAGACTAAATTCTTGATCAAAGCACTCTGAAATGATGCAGCAATTCACGTTTGATCTAGGTATTCAGATTTCGAAACGTCATTTCAATTACTAAATCTCAGATGCTACGGACGGAAATTCGAGTTTCAAAGTCGGGTTTGCTGATCTATTAAATACATCTGGAAGGAAGGAAGTGGCCATCTGCCTTGTGTTCGCTTTTATCTTTTACGGAGAAAGCCAATCTGTGAAATGAAAGCCGCATTGGTTATTGTCCATTTCTGCTAACATTTTGCAGGTTAACATCAACGCTGAGGGGTTTTTTGAGAGAGGCTGTTAGTAAGGTCTTCTAAAACTACTGTGTTGCCAGTGACGACATATGGAACCGAAACGTGGTCGCTCACAATGGGCCTCATAAGAAGGCTTAAAGTCACGAAAAGGGCAATGAAGAGGACTATGCTAGGATTTTCCCTGCGTGATCAAATCAGGAATGAAGAGATCCGCTGGAGAACCAAGGTAACCGACATAGCCCGAAGAATTGCCAAACTTAAGTGGCAGTGGGCAGGGCACATTGCTCGCAGAACAGATGGCCGATGGGGCCATCAACTTCTGGGGTGACGACCACGTACCGGAAGATGTGAAGTTGGAAGACCTTCCACAAGGTGAACCGATGACTTGTGAGGGCCGCAGGAGTCCGCTGGATGCGGGAAGCACAGAACCGGTCGAAGTGGCGGAGCTTATGGGAGGCCTATTTTCAATAGTGGACGTCTTTCGACTCAAATTATGATGATGAAAACTAGCTACCTTTATAGACTATAGGCAATAGGCTTGCCCCTTATTACCTGCATGAGACTATAGTATAACTGGCGAAACCGAAGGCAACCTAATCGTTGTATCGGCAGGCAACGAAATGGGTTTGTCACATTCGAACCGTCAAGAAGATTTAGAACAATCCTTCAAATATTTTAGTTTAAGTTTCGGTTTCGGAAGACCATATGTAGATGATTGACAGGCATGGAACACATGAGCGTGGTATACGAGATAATTTATAATTACACGTTTCATAATTAGACCCCGGTACCCGGACTCTCTGTCTAGCCTTTCGGGGAATACAGGCGTAATGTTATGATATATGTGTACACTACCTATTCATTTCTTAGGTACTATGGCCTGATTTGACATCTAGCATCGCGAGTGCTAGTTTTTGTGCCCAACGTAACAAAACATTTAAACGGTTAAATGTGCCAAACCATCCACACAAACATACGTAAATGCTAAACTGTGCTCTTATATGAATAGTACCTACACCGTCGCATTTCCCACCCTTTTATACAGCTCAGCTTCCCAAACTCAGTACCACTTACTCTGGGCGACAATCTCCGGATCAATCCTAAACTTCAAAGGATTTCAAATTGCTTCCCGAGAGCGTATTGCAGCAGCGATATTTAAAATCGAGTTACACTCCCGAAAGTTTTCAAAGGCAAAACAGCGCGATGTCAAGTTGCCAAGTTGTAAGTAACTCGTAATGGTGCGGACATTGTCGCCAAATAAATTGTCTTTGTACCTTATATAACTTGGATCCAGTTTGAGAGAGCAGTGGCCCAGTATTAACGGCCCCGATTTACGAGTTGTACGTCGTGGGTCGAAGCCAGTCAGGCGGGTCATCATCATCATCATCATTTCAGCCGAAAGACGTCCACTGCTGGACATAGGCCTCCCCCAGAATGTAGCTGGGTAACTTTCTGTAATTCATTTCATCACCGCTGCTTTCAAAACGGTGAAGGAAAACATCGTGCGGAAACCGGGCTGTCCTAGAACTAAAACTTCGAAGACATGTGACATCTACCAACCCGCACTGGGCCCGCGTGGTGGATTACGGCTCAGTCACATTCACACTCACACACTCCATTTCATTATTATTATTAGGTACACGCTTCATCTACACTAATATGTATTATGAAGAGGAAAGATTCGATTGTTTGTTTGCATTAAGTAGGCTCCAAAACTACTGAACCGATTTGATAAATTCTTTCACTGTTGGGAAGCTACACTATCCCCGGGTGACATAGGCTACATTTTATTTCTGTATTTCCACGGTAACGGGAACTACGCGGGTGAAACCGCGGAGCGCTGCTAGTAACTTATAAAATTATATTCTTCATCACATTTTCACTTGGAACAGCATCAAATAAAGAAACAATTGAAGATCCTATAAACGAAACTGTCTCAAGATAAAGCTTCAGACATACAGACGGGTAATTTCAAACACCAGTATATCTTGTACACTGAATCTCAGGGGTGTCGTAAAGAGTACGTGTGTTTATCATTGTATAATATATTCGCTAATGTTCTGCTAGAGGGCTGCGGAATAGGGCTGTCAACACGATGTTAAAGAAGATATTAATTTTACCTATTAAAATGTTCTGTTGTTTTGGTTTGCCTTTTGTAAATAGAAGTTTATTTAACAATCTTAAGAATTATGGTTTTGACCTTAACAATGGTGGCTTTGGCCTTAAAAGCGTACCGACGGATTTACGAAATAATTGCGTTCGTTTGATCCCTTGCTGCCTCGTTGATATTTATGCAATTAGTATGTAAGATATAAGGATTCACTCTATAAATCGTACACTATAGAAAAACGATTAGGTACTTGTAGCAATCCAAACAAATCTCTAAAGAACAAAATAAACCCATAGTAAGGCGTAAATAGGTACTTCACGTAAGGTCATCAGTTTTTTAGTAGTAACAAAGGTACTGATTTCCAGACCATCAGAGCCGCCACGTTTCAATTAGCGCCAGAATTGCGGTGCGTCCTTAAGAATAGTGGCTTTGACCTTAGAAATGGTAAATTAGACCTGAGGAATTATGGTTTTACCGTAAGATTGTTAAATAAAACTT
Organism: Polymixis flavicincta; assembly: GCA_949987655.1. NCBI lineage: Eukaryota > Metazoa > Arthropoda > Insecta > Lepidoptera > Noctuidae > Polymixis > Polymixis flavicincta. The sequence continues at coordinate 5,907,271 of OX465187.1, forward strand.
TTTCGGACAATCCTTTTCAAAGCCACTAACAATGATGTAAGCTAGATATACCGCAAATAATCTCATTAATTTACATTAAACTCTCGCTTCCCAATTCGTATAGACTTGTTGCCTTATTAATCCATCAATCATGTACGATATCATCAATATCGCTTCAGCGAGTGATTACACGAAAGGGACGAAAGAGCACGAGCCGATAGGGGTCGTCATTTGTCAGGGGGCGCAAATTACGGGCTCGGCGTGATTCATCGTGCGCCGATCATTCATAAAGAGTGATAACACGAAGGGAGGAAGGTTACTGGTACCTATTAATCTAAAAAGGTTTTTTTAAGAATGATATTTTTAACACTACTCCTGGGATGACCATCAGGTTGCCATTAACCTTTTAACCGCCCGACATCATATGAGTTGTCGTGCCCCCAGCGCCCGGCACAGTGAATCGAAAAATAAATACTTACTACAAAGAGGGATGTGCAATACTTACTAGACTTATAATTAAGCAACTAAAGTGTATTACATTGTAAATGATTACTTAATTAACTATTTACCTAATATAAACATTTTTTTGATAGAATACAGCGTAATTTAATAGAAAATAAGATTAAACAAGCAGTGGTATTTAGGTCGTAAATATACGACCCTGGCGAAATGCACCCGGAAATAATAGGTCTTTACCTATGAAATTGCCGTTTTGTATGAAAAAATTTAAACGATTTTTTTTCATGAATTTTTTATTTGTATTAATCGAAGTAATCACCCATGCAATCAATGCATCTTTGCCATCGCAGTGGCAGTTTATTGATGCCCTTCTTAAAGAAATCAGCTGGACGGGAGGCAACAAATTCTTCAAAGGCATTTTGTACTGCCTCTCGGGTATTAATTTTTTTTTATTAAACGGATCCAACCAACTTGCTGAGCGCTTACGGTTATCAAACAGAATCCATTTTTCATCGCAGGTAACAATGCGGTTCAAAATTCCTTCATTTGTGTGTCTGTTGAGCAGTGCAAGGCACGTCTCGACGCGTACTTCGCGCTGGCGATCATTGAGTTCGTGGGGCACCCATTTGTCAAGCTTTTTTACCTTGCCAATTTGACGCAAATGGACCAATATTGTTTTGACGCTAACGTCGAAAGCTGCTGCTAATTCAGCCGTAGATTGTGTATCATCAGCTTCCACAATCGCCTTTAATTCGTCATTGTCGACCAAAGTCTTCGGACGACCGCGAGGTTCATTTTTCAGGTCGAAATTTCCAGAACGGAAGCGAGCAAACCAATAACAGGTGGTGCGTTGGTTTGTAGTGTTAGCTCCGTAAACGTCGTTGATGTTGCGTGCCGCTTGTGCCGCGTTGCTGCCACGACGGTACTCATATTCCATAATTACTCGAATTTTTAACGTATCCATGATGACGAAAAAGATTGAAATGCGATGAAAATGTAACACTAATCAATAAAGAAATGACTACTTTTAGAAAAAAAAATCCATGTTTTTAAAATAAAATTAATTTGAAATTAGAATTCTTAGCCAAACAAAAATTATTTTGATTTGAAATGGCCAGTACTGCAGAACGGCAATTTCATAGGTAAAGACCTAATATTTGTCGGATTAATTCGACGTAAGCGGTTAAAAGGTTAATAAATAGTTGGCAGTTGATCCACACGAATTTGCTCGCCCAAATCGCCCGAATCTACACTTTTAAATAATATTTTATTTTCCATGGGCGACTCGCATAAACTTTATTTATTTGTGGACGAACCGACAATTCTAGAAATACGTATTGGCAATGGGAACGTTTTGAACGTCATGCATCTTATTGCATGTACTATGGAAGAAATCCATATGGGTTTCTTCCATAGTAGCATTACCATTCTATACAGTTTGACAACAAAATCCCGTGAACACGATGTCCACATCTGTTAACCGCCCCCTACCGGCCCTGCCGAGCACTGTAAGCAAAAATAGTCCTTAAGGTGTATAGATATGGATGTCCACGATACTTGCAGTGACCTTTTCTCATAACATTATAGCATAAAATTCAACGTGCCAATTGTCTAATACGTAATGTGTCAATTCGCCGACAAATAAACAAACATGGTGCGAGTCACCTTTAGAAAATAAAATATTATTTAAAAATGTCGATTCGCCCGATTTGGGCGAGTATATTCATGCGAATCGATTAATAAAACCTTATATTTCTTTAATATGGCGCGTTTATGCCTAGTAATCTTAAATATTGAGTAACGATGAATATCAAGAATGAAGAACCATTCATTATACAAGGTTTGCCCTACCCTCCATGCCTCGGAAGACTCGGGAACCGTTCATCACAGCTGTCATACCAATAAAATACGTCATAAATGGTCCTGGAAAACACTCGAACGTCTGACAACGAACCTTATATTTCGTATTGCCTAATACAGTTGAGAGAGGAGTGGTGGCCAGAGAGCAGTGGTGGCTGAATGGTAACGGCCGCGACTTACGAGTTTGTAGGTCGTGAGTTCGAACCCAGACAGGCGATTTACTTTGAGTAAATTATTTCATCACCACTGCTTTCAAAACGGTGAAGGAAAACATCGTGAGGAAACCGGCATGTCCTAGAACCAAAAAATTCGAAGACATGTGACATCTACCAACCCGCACTGGGCCCGCGTGGTGGAGTAAGGCCCAATCCCTCTCACCGAGAGGAGGCCTGTGTCCCAGCAGTGGGAACATTATAGGCTGATGATGATGAATTCAGTTACGCTTACGAAAGTCAGTAGTAATCCCACTTAGCTGCGTCTGTTTGGACTAAAAGTCGATCCCAGAATAATCCATCTTCGGTAGAATTGAAAACTTTCAAAAAGTAATGGACCCTTTTTCCTTCGAGCGGAATGAACTCGCTTCCAACTTTTTTTTATAAAATAACGAATCTCAATTCAATCTTAATGGGGGACATAATAGGCTATTATCAGTTTGTCGGGAAAACTCCCGGAATTGGGTAATTTTAGAGATTACTTTCGCAATATTTTTTCCCTTTCGCGCCTACTTTGTCGGTTACCACACGACGAGATTGTTAAAGGATTTTTTTCTCGAGCAATTGTTCTGAGGTTTTCAGCAGTGGAAAACTATCATGACTAAACAATATCCTAAGCATTCTGTACCATCTTTTCGAAACTGCATAATGTTATTATGTTTTTTACCCCTTCATACGGCATCTATCAATCTGCCTAGCCTTTAGCCAACTATATTGAAGTCGCCTTCCAGTCTGACTGGATGCAGCTGAATACCAGTATTTTACCAGACCTCCACAACCCTGTTACTGGGTAAAAGGATACCCTTTGAATAGACTGGTTGTCAGGCATACTCGTAGATTGTATTTTTCACTTTCACGTGGAAAGTTTGTCTATACAGAATACATTTTTATCAGTGCGCAAACTGTAACCATGAATACAGCATATCATTCTAGAACGCCCGGCGCAGAAATTTTTCGACGGTAATAAAAATAAAAAATCTGTTTCGTTGAGAAGTGCAATACATACGCGGTCAAACATTCTAGAACGCCCGGCGCAGAAATTTTTCGACGGTAATAAAAATAAAAAAATCTGCTGTTTCGTTGAGAAGTGCAATACATACGCGGTCAAAATGTATGGAACAGCTGATTTCTTTTTTTCATAACCGACGAAACATTTCTGCGCTGGGGGTTCTAGAATGATATGCTGAATTCATGGTTACAGTTTACGCACTGTTTAAAATGTATCCTGTACTTATAAAACTCTTAACAATTTAACAGAAAAACAGCATTAATCCAAAATCTTTGCCTCTACTTGATCTCGCTTAAGTATCTTAGTTATAACAAAGCACGACACTATTAATTAGCGTACTTACTTGTACTTTATACAAAAAAAAAAAAAAAAATACGCAAAACAGTGTGTGTAAATATCAAATAATACTACTAAATAAAACAATAATACTAAATAACTATGACTGTTTTTATTCAATAACTACTATCTTCAAAAAAGATCAACATAATATTTCTGCATTAATTTTTTTATCCGTAATACATAGGTATGCAAAAACTTTGAAACACAAATAAATCAATTCACACGTTAAATATTCAATCGTAACCGTCCTCGCTTACCGTTAACTTCATTTAAATGTACAATATTTATGTCCCAATTATTCAGCGCCGTGTGCTGAACCCAACCCATTGCTACAGTATTGCGCGTTGTAAAGTATTCATTGTCTTTCATATTGAATCCGTGAAATAGGGTCTGTTTTATGGACTGGCAATGTATTGTGCTTTTTATTGTTGAGAATATATTCTCGCTTTTTGTGAGAAAGGGTGTGGATGAGTTGTGTTGGCGATAAAGACTGGGTTCATTGAAGTTAAGTTATTTCTATGTTAGTTACAGACGCCAGCACATCAAGCTACTCCAATCTGTCAAATTTCTTTGATAGTTTTTCAACTTTATTGCAAAGGAGTAAGGTTTATGTTTAATTGGGAAAACTTGACAGTTTGGGATAGCTTGATGTGCTGGCGTCTGTACTTCATTCATTCTTATATAATAGCATAAACGAGTCTAAAATGTTCCCACTGCTGGGGCAAATGGCTCCATTATGAGAGGGAATGAGCCATAATCCACCACGAGGGTGGGTTGGCGGATGTCATGGGTCTTCGAATTTCTGGTTCTAGGACATGCCGGTTTCCTCAGGATATTTTCCTTCACCATTTTCAGTTTCTTTAAGACGCGTTTTATCATCCGGGTCGAAGGACCATGCGTACCGATATTTACTGTGACTGTTCAACACACACACAAATCATCAAACACAGCTATTCATCAGCTTCAATAACATCATATAATACTAAACCTGCCTCCCCCTTTTCTAAGTACTACATCAAATCTTAAAACTTAGTGTCTAGAACAAAGCACTCTGTGACCACATCACAAAGATGACGCAGGCAAAGTCAGCGTGTGAGAAAATTGTCCCAAGCTTGACAGAAGCGGGTAAATGACCCGTAGCAAGGAGGTATCGTGACTTAGGTCAACTCAGCTTTTGGTGTACGTTAGTAGTATTGCAACCAGAATGTAACCGAATGCTCAGCTTTTCATTTACATTAGAAGTACTCCAACCAAAATGTAGCTGATGATCAGCTTTTGGCGACGGAACTTAAAATTGTAGGATCGTAGCACCTAACGTTGTGTAGTTTCAAATTGCCCTTGGGGAAAGTAGTCTATATTATGAATGGATTCGCATAATAGCCCTACTAGCGATGAATAGTTAAGTTACACAAGCGGGGTTTTACGTCAATCACGTAAGTGCGACGGGTAGGTTCGATCGACTGACGTGCAAATAAATACTTGATTTATAGATTGGTTGTTTGACCTCTTGCCTGTCACTGACCTTAGAATCTCTGATCTGATGATGGGCTATTTAATTTTCAGTCACTTGCACTGAGGAAATAGAAAAACACGTACATTTTGTTTAGTATCTATACTCAATTCCAAAAATCTGATTAGCTTTTTCTCAAATATGTTGTGTAACTGAATACCAGTATTTTGCATGAAGCGACTACCAATTTGACCTCCACAACCCATTTACTGGGTAACATGATACACTTGCAAACGACTTTCAAAGATCTACGAATGACAGGAGGGACCAACGGCTTTACGTGCTTTTCGAATCCATACTTCCATGCCTACGAATATTTTTATATGTGAAAGTAGTCTGTCTGTCATTTAACCGTTTTACGCCTAAACCACTGGATCAATTGTTATGTAATTTGTCAGATAGCTTATGTAACGTGGAGAAGGACATAGGCCTCTTTTCATCCTGGGTTGCAGGCGAAGTCACGGCCATCAACAAGTAGTTTCCCAAATATAAGTTAAACGAACAATAATGGGTTACTTTCAGCTTTCGTTATTTAGCTTCGGTATCCCTTGAGATAAATTTTGTTGGGCAGAATGGCGGTCGAAAGCTAGTAGTAAAACTATGTACTCTCCAACGTTCGCAGTAGAATGCCGGTTATAGTTTCACAAAACTCCCGCGAGAGGAATTTCGAGGAGACATTTAGTTTCGGTGACCGAAAATTGCAAATTAGAACGTGTTTAATACTTCCTTTTGTGTGAATAGAAAGATAATAATAATAATTTTATTGCCAGGCAACTAAGGCTCATAGATAAAATACATAAATAATCTTAAAAATAATAATGACAAACGAATACAATATTAAGAACCTTATTTAAACTATAAACTATAAAATATACACGTAAAGTTGTCGGTAATGCTCCACGAGAGCATATCTTTCTAGAGCCTTAATTTTCACTGTACCTAAATACATGAAAAATTATAAACTTTGCTTTATGTTAAGTAACGATTCAATCAATCAATTCAGCCTATCGCAGTCCACTGCTGGACATAGGCCTCTCCCAGGCTGCGCCACAATACTCTGTGCTCCGCCTTCTGCACCCACACTGTCCCATCCATTTTTAAGGTCTGACATCTGATCTGATGACCTTAAAAATGGCCCAAGCTGGACATCTGGGGGACGTCCCACGCTACGCTTGCAGATTCGCGGTCTCCACTCAAGGACTCGTCTCCTTCACCAGCCATCGGTCCTTTGATAAACATGGCCTGCCTACTGCCACTTCAGTGTGTTACTCTGCAAGCTATGTCAGCAACTCCGGTTCTTTTGTGGATAATTGCATTTCTAATATCCTTCAAAGAAACTCCGAGCATAGCTCGCTCCATAGCGCGTAAGTAATGACACGCGACGTTAAAACGTCTCTTTATCTGAAGCAACGTTTGTAAATGAAGGGGCTGAACTTATACTGCATAAGAATGCGCTATCGATCGATATGTCTAAGCGGCCTATGTCATACATAATCTAGCCTATAGTGTTCCAACTGCATCAGGATTCCTCTCTGAGAGAATGAGGACTATGGGCAGGCCACAAATCTGTGGTGCCTTTATTATTCCGCTGTCCATAAGAGGAAACCACTTATATCATCAGGTGGATTGCCATTAGCTTGCTTGCATAAAAAATATCTCTAACTTTCATTGCTTTCAAATTGAATTCAACCATAATACGAAATCCCATCTCTTCCCGTGGGTGTCGTAAGAAGCAACTAAGGGACTTACTAGAGAATGGGCAGCAGCGTTCTGTATGTATTTTACCACCATACTGCGATCGCCAATCCGCCTGCCAAGCGTGGCGATTATGGCAACCCCCCCCCCCCCCATTGGGGGAGGCCTATGTCCAGCAGTGGACGTCTTTCGGCTGAAATGATAATGATTATGATAATACGAAACAAAATCTATTCTTCCCCACACTACTTCACGACGCAACTTGCCACTTGATCGCCAATTCAGCCAGTATTTACTCACTTAAACCCCTCAAACTAAATCATAATGTTTGTTTGTTCCAGAAAACAACACGCAGCTGGATTGAGAGCACGTTTCAGAAGCGAGAGTGCAAATACTTCGTGCCCAGCGCCAAGGATGAGCATGTGTGAGTACTGTTTGTTTGAGGACGGTTTAGATGAACTGTCTTTTGTTTTAATAGGATTATTGTGACTGGCTGGATTCTTCGAATACAGTATCTCGATTAACGTGTGTTATTTTTTTATTTATATACTTTATTGTACACCACAAAAAATACATCTTTCATCTTTTGGGGAAATATTGTAAAAAAGAGAGATAATACAATATAACATTATGAGATACCCGGTCAAGCCCGGCGCGAACCCTATACGGCACGTTACAATAGAAAATCAATTGTGTCTCATTAGCCGGACTTAATAGTTTAAACAATTCTTATACTTAAACCCGCACCCCTGGCAGGCATCGGCCTTACGGACCCTTTGGTCACCCTGTGACGGGAAATAAAAATTGACTAGCGAGTAGATTTATCGATTTGAGCCCGATGCTATCGAAAATCGATTCAATTACATTTGACATCTCTATGAGTGCGATCGGCCAAATAAATTACCGTAGACAAAAAATAAATAATAACACCAGAGAAAGACTGAGATTAATTATAATATTACAATTAATCAGTAAGTTATTACATACAGTTGCATATAAAGTTAATTAAAGAAATTTTTATTATTTTATATGATATTGTGCAAAGGATCATGATCAGGATCAAAATGTACAAATCATGTAAAATGGAACGTCATTAGAAGGAAGAAGAAAGTGTTTACTGAAACGTGCATTGCAATACAAAAACTTTTAAACTTAAAATTAAATTCCCTACTCGAAAATCAAATACCCGGCGCAGATGATCGTAAAAAAAACGGTTCAGCGGTTTTAGGCGTGATAGCGTAACAGATAGACAAGAACAGAGTAACTTTCGAAGTTGTAATATTAGTAGTGATTGATACAAGTAAATATCGGCTATAAACATACATTTTAAATAAATTTGATACATTAGGAAACGGTAGGTACATATTCCTTGTAAGTTAATCCGATTGCCCAAATCTACTATGGGCCCATGGGCGTACCCAGGGGCAATACAATATACAACTGTTAAAAATTGTGCGGCGCGTCGTGCCCGTTCTACCTACTCGCTAGCAGCGCTGCAAGCAAAAATGCCGTGAACTTTCACGGAACACGTCCTATACCGTATTGCTGAAGACCGTCGAAAGTTCCTTTTAAAATAGCTATTGTTTGATAAAAGAATTATATTTAAAAAAAATTTTTTTTTTTTTTGACTAGGTGCTTATAAAAGTCTGATTTGCCTACTGTTTATATGTCTGTGGATTTGCCCCCCTGTCCCAGAACCTGGATACGCCCAATGGGCCTAATATAAATTCTCATTGTTTCACGATTCCCTAAGCTCAAGTACAAATATACAATAGTAGCATCATTTTCAACCGATATAGACAAACATAAGGCATTGTTATTCTCCGGGGACCTAGACACATACAATTCAATACAAAAGGTACTAAATAGGCGCGTTCTGCTTCTTCTCATATTTTATACTTAATGCCAAAAACAGTGGCATTTTCTTGAAAGAAAAGGGAATTTAATTCGAACCCTAATGTATTTTAAACGACGTGGCGTTTGAGACAGATGACATCGATGGAGAGAAGCATAAATACTAGACTGAGAAGGGGGAAGTGTGCCTGGTGTCAATAAATATGGAGATTTGACTTTGATAAATTATGGAAGGCTTCTCAATAATTTTAATAAACTTAAACCAGTGGCTATGTATGATGAAAATGAGTCTAAATTTAAGTATGTCTTATAAGAAAAGGAGCGACCGAGACGTCCGCTATGCGATGGTGGGACGGCCACTGGCGCCCCTGGCGGCGGGAACCTGACGTGTGAGCGTGGCATGCACGCAGGCACGGCGGTAGTAAGTACTACCGTACTAGTGCAACTAGTGCTACCAGGTAGGCAGTCCTGGCGGCGGCAAAGTCGTACCAGCGCCAGTAACGGCATTCTAATCATAAAAATATAGCTTATCCGTTCGATAGTTCAATTATTAAGCTAGGGTTTCCTAAGACTTTGGTAGCCGCCACGTAGCGTTCGCAATTTACCATTCAATGACAGCAGTCCAGTCCATGTATATTCAATTGAAACGTTATTTCTGTATGTTTTGGTGCGTTTGCCTACAGGGTGTTTTTACGCGACTGCGGAGAGTCATGTGCTTATCAGGTTATCTGTATTAATATGTATGTTTGTTCCTTCCTGGCACTCTAGAGACCAAACGCGTGGGCCAATTTTTATGATTCTACTAACGTCAGTCGATTTGTCTTAATCTTGTCAGTGTCAGTACCAGACGCCATATTGTGAAAAAGTATTGTATGCGAAGCGACATACACCATAAGGCCATTCCCGACGATGTTGCCCTAAGTCCACACGCACTAAAGTAAAAAGACCGGTATTGTAGTACCTAATGCCTAACATTTTTTTTAGTGATTTAATTCAATTATATTTATTAATTACTGTCCCAAAGAATGAAACTGTAACCCAACCAACGGTAGCCATCCCCATAAGCCGTTAATCAAGCTTCAATGAATATTAATTACCTTCTAAACAACTCGTCGTAAATATTAATTTACCACATTCAGAGATGTCTTCGCCAACGCTACAGACTTTGGAACAAACAATTTTGTGAGACAGAGAAGGAAATAATCTGTTTAATTAAAACTCAAAGGAAGAGAGGATTTGTGTACCATTGTATGAGCATTCATTTTAAATTAAAAGAAACATTATGTCTAAATTAGATACTTATATTATAAAAGTCACTCTCCGATTGTAGGATAAAAAGCTGGGAACAGATTAATTTGAAGCTTTAGATGACTTTGCTAATTCTAATTTCATGGTAATGCAGAAATAGGAATTTGCTCTTGAACGCGGAACGCTACACGTATCTCGTATTATTGTGCTTTGTTGTAGCACAGTAAGCTACAGCGAAGTACTCACTGAGCTACAGCATAGCACGCACACCGTAGCACACACTGAGTTCCAGGGTAGCACGCACAAAGCTACAGCGCAGCACGAACAGAGCTACACCGTAGCACGCACAGAGCTACAGCGTAGCACAAATACACCTACGATGGCGTAGTCACAACACTTTCGAATTATTCTTTGGCCGCCAAATAGCGGCGACTGGCGTCACGGACATGTTATATCAGAAAGTAAGTTGTCCAAGAAGTTTTCCTACATAGCGGTTTTTGACACCGTAATGTCAAAACAAATGTGCTTTTATTTTTATGACAGCCGTCACCTCCGCTAGGAGTAATAGTGTTCTGTGGCCGTCACGCTCTTCTTGGAACTGAAGCTTTTCACCCGCTTCATAAAGTTAGACAAATATTGTCCAAGTTGCTAAAGTGAGCAGAATTGTACCCCAAAGTAAATAAAGCCGTGTCAGAACGTAAGTTCCGCAGACTGTAATAAATCTCAACATGTAGTGCAATAGCAGTGAGCGCCACCTGCCGGCTTGGCATGAAATACAGATGAAACGTGAACGCGCATACTGCCAAATGTTAAATTAAATATGTTCTGTGTGCATTTATTGAATTTTAAGTTAATTTATTACTTTGTTAAAATGTCTGTCTGTTTATTCGTTGTGCGCTTATAACACGAGCTACGAAATTTTGTGATTATCTCGAAGGTTTGATATTTAAGGAGTATACTTTGTTTTAAAAGTATCTGAAGAAAAGTAAATAAATAGATCAGAAAATGGCGCTGTGGATGGCACTTTTGTAGTGCCACTTACTCTGATTTCATTATTTGAATACTTACCGCTGGCGTGTATTTACTTGCATTAAAACTGTCGTCGTATAACAGACCTGCACCCTAATTGCGTAACTCACTATTGATCATAATTGGTTTCGTCTTCACTGTTAAACAATATCCATTGCGTTATTTATGTTGTCGAACATACACATTTTTCGAACAAATGAAGCAATGGTGTAACAATCCGTTTCAAGACGATACAGATTATGATGACTCGTGAGTTACGCAATTAGGGTGCCGTACCCTAATTACGTAACTCACGATTATCATAATCGGTTTCAATTTGACAGTTCAACAGTATTCATTGCGTTATTTACGTTACTGAACAGACACATTTTTCGAACATATGAAGCGGTGGTTTAACAATCTCTTTCAAAACGAAACAGATTATGATGAATCGTGAGTTACGCAATTAGGGTGCTGTTTTACCGAAATTCTAATTTTAAATCACATCAAATATGTTACTAATTTAACCATTGAGGTTAATTTGTAACCTCATTTATTATCGTCGATAATGATTCAATAACAATTCCAAAATGTTATTTAAACCATAATTGTGGGATGAAACGGTGAGATATATAGTTGAAACCTTTTTAATGAATTTGTTACTATTTTAATGGAGTGACTGCGTTAGAATTAATCTGAAATGTTTACACTTTTCTCAGGCAATTTTTGGAACAGACCATAGTTTTGTTATGGATACTATTTAATGTAATTGGTCTTTGGGGCTTGTGGCTAAATAACAATAGCTGCACGGGTCGATCGGCCAGGTTAAGCTACGCTTGCCGCGGTTGGTCCGTGGATGGGTGACCATCTTTACATACCAAGACCCCTCCGTGCCTCGGAAAGCACGTTAAGCCGTTGGTCCCGGCTGTCATTTGTGGATCTTTGACAGTCGTTACGGGTCGTGAGAAGCCCGAAAGTCTGACAACCAGTTTTACCAAGGGGTATCGTATTACCCAGTAACTGGGTTGTGGAGGTCAGATAGGCAGTCGCTCCATGTAAAATACTGGTATTCAGCTGCATCCGGTTAGACTGGAAGCCGACCCCAACATAATTGGGAAAAGGCTAGGCAGATGATGAGTCAGCGATCTTTAAATTAATACATTTGCTATGGGTTTGCATAGGAAAACCTTGGCTAATTACTATCTGTGGAAGGAACACGACAAACAGTATGCAGTAGCTGATAATATTTATCACACCTCACCTCAGTGCCATTATATTTCGTATTCAAACAACAATGATACATCTAACTGCTAGATACTATCGTAACGTACACACAAATACGTAAACACAAATTATTTACTGTAACTGTAACAATAATTGGGTCATGAATGTTAAAGCGAACGTTTAGTTAATGCCCTGTTGATAAAATATTAATATGAGGTACAAACTAATATGGGATTATGATATTATTGGAGTGAGTAACGAGAGCATGATACCTAATCCTTCTTCCATAGTTATTTGAAAGTCTTCATTAAGATCTATTTATTTAAATTTTTCACACACAAAAAAGGCACAAAGGCGGACGGAAAGGAATAATGACACAAAATAGAATCATAATGAATTTATACATAAGATATACACTAAAGCATGAATAGATTATGAACTTATAATATACATACATACATATTTACTACTAGCTTTTGCTTGCGGCTTCGCCCGCGCGGAACTGTCATCCCCTATTTAACTCCCCCAGGGGTTGAATTTCGAAAAATCCTTTCTTATTACTTGTCTACATTATAAAGGGAACATCTGTGCAAAATTTCAGCTTTCTAGGTCCAAGGGTTTGGGCTGGGCGTTGATGAGTCAGTCAGTCAGGACTTTTCTTTTTCAGTCTTGTATTGAGTTATGCATAAATCTTCACGCCATGGTTCAATTTCTTTGGAGAAACCAAAAACAAACAAAATAAATCCGAATAAGGAGTTATTTTTTCCTCATACACATGGATAGGTACCCCGGGCTGATTTCCAGCCACCGTAGGCGTGGGCTTGCGGACGGCGAGTAATGGGTAGCTCGCTGTCCGGTAAGGACCAAGCCCAGGTCGACGGCGCGTTGTGTTCCACGCGCGCCTCAAAGAGATGTCAGCACAAAGTGATGGGGCCCGCAAGGGCCGATGCCTGCCAAGGGTGCGGGTTTGTTCGAAAGAGATGCGGCCCCTGGCATACAGGCTACTGAGGGAACACGGGTGGCTTTTAGTCAGTAAAAGTCTGACACGCCCTCCTGCTCCACCCAGAGCGGGAGAAGTTATTTGATGATTTCTCACCCAAAAAAAGAAAAACACATGGATACTCTAAAAACCTACTACAATCAGCCCTAATTGATTCGAAGTGTATCAAAATAAAAAAATCAAAAGTCATTCATTCAAACTAGGCTGAGAGTCATCACCTTTTGAACGTCGAAATTGCATAAGACAGTCCCCCAAAAACGCCCGCCCTGCACCACTTCCTAGTGCTTTAGCTGGGAAGAAGAAGTGGCGCAACAAACTCCCCAGCAGCACAGCTGTCTGTTATATATCATCTATCTCTCCCTGTACTAGAATTAATTCCAACAGGAAACTATTACTCCAGAATTTAACAAGACTATAATTTCCGAACTAGTAACTAGTTTAGCGTGTATGGCTGAGCGAGTTAGACGTCAACTAGTTACGGAGTTATGCTATGCAATATCGTTGCAGCGTTAACGGTAACTAACAAGTTTAAATGCAACCGGTTTCGTCTAGTTTTAAACAATTTACGAAGGAGTTGTTAATTAATTTAGGTAGCTAACTTTACAAAGCACATTTGTATAGTCAGAGGCCTTAGTGTGAGTAATCATTTTACCATCTCGATCAAACGCATCGAGCGTGTTTGGCGCTCCGATTGGCCCTTAATTGGTGACGGACCAATCGGAGCGCCGAGCGCGCTCGAAGCGTTTGATCGAGATGGTTAAATGAAACTCACAACTAGGGCCACTGTTCGCAAAACATCTGAAGAAAACGTCAACAAATGTATCAGAAAACGTTTTGTGGATGCCAATTTTCAGTGCCAGTCACACCATCAGCGCTTTGATTTGTGTATTAAAAACTAGAATACCATAAATTACATCACGACGTTTCCCCGAAATGTTGATTCCAGAGGTTTACCTATAGTACGAGTATCTCTACGTCTCATGTAATAGGGGCGAGCCTATTACCATCATCCGGTTACTAATCCAGACTCCGATGATGATGACCGATTGATACGCTATTTTTATTTTTATTTTATTAGTTTATCCTTAGTGATCTTTGAATTTTTTTTTGTATTACTGTAACCTGGTTCAAATTTGTCATTTTCTTATTATTGTGACATTTTTACTGGAATTCAAACGATTTGACATGAATTTTTATCTTGTACTATTTAATTTTCCTAACTGTTATTTTAAAATTATTACATCTTTAATTTGTGTAAATTCAATAATAATATATGATTTGCATGCCATGTGACGGTAGAACAGTGAGGACTCATAAAATAAAACGTCTATGTACAATGTTACTCAATAAATGATTTGATTTGATTTGAAAAACTCAATAACACTTTACCCGACCTAGCAATCGAATCTAGGACCTCAGCGAATCTCAGCAGTAGTGCTTACGACCACTAGAACAACGAGGCAGCCACCCCCCGAAAACCATCTACCAACCCGCACTGGGCCCGCGTGGCCCCTGTGTCCCAGCAGTGGAAACATTTATAGGCTGACTAGCTTTTGTCCGCGGCTCCGCCCGCGTGGATGTCAGTTATCGCGTAAAAAGTAGCCTATTTATATCCTTCTCCATATTATTATTCTCCATATTCTTCATAATTATTATTATGTAGAACCTAATTCTTAAAACACTTGATATTTTGAGATAAAGTAAGCAGAGCTTTTGTAAAACAAGTTTGTTTGGAGAAGAATCTACATGTTTACTCATTTACCATAATCTTCTTTCAATATTCTTCGGTTAAGGGCTCATTACACTTGGCTGAATTTAGTCATCTAACTAGTCATCTAAATTCAGAAGCAACATTAAAAGCTATGGATGCTAGCTTGCTAATTGCAATTACACTTGACTAAATTTAGTAACGACTGAATTGAGATCACTAAATTCAGCCAAGTGTAATAAGCGCTTTAGGCAGCATTGTTTGTTTCTAGTTCGGAAAGTACGGTAGCTGGTAGAATTACAAATACCTACAAAAGTCTTGCCTAATTTATTAGTTGGAAAAAAAACAGTAACCAAATTGTCGTCCAGAAAATCTAAAGAAAGCATCTTCTTTTATATCTTCGTTTTATAGGATGCGTTTCAGCTCTGTGGAGCCTTTCAAGCTCATTAACCTCTCTATATCACACTTTAAGAGCAAAAGTAACACTAGGAATAACAAAATATTTTTATAAGAAATCTTCTCCTTGGCAAGGCATCTTGGAGCGTGCCATGTTATCTCATCAGTGATAACTTCTGAAATGGCTCTCCGTCTTTACGATGTGCCATCAACGAAGTTCTACGAAGAGGGACGAATATTCACGAAGTTCCTTGTCTAAGGCTGTTTTTATACCAGCTAGTATGAAAGCTGGATAAAACTGAAGATATTTTGAAATATTAATCAAAAAATTTTTTTTCACATAACCTAAATGAGCATTTGTGAAACGTTAGAAGCTAGGTGCACGATTCCAATAGATCGTTTTCTACGGAGAAGAGCCGGCAAGAAGCTCCACGGTTACAGTTTTTGAAATCTCTCTCTAGTTATTTAGTTATTAAGAAATTGCTGTGCCCGACAGGGTCCATAATTGTTTTTTTTTCTTTACCTGTAAGTGTACATTATGAATTGCAATAAACGATTTGATTTGAAATAATAATATTTTTGTATCTTATTGTCTATCGACCTAATTTTGTACAAGTACACCAGCCGTGGTCGTGGTTTTTTTTTTTTTTGGTTGCTAGTGAGAGAAGAGAATGCCCAGCGACGGAGGGTGATATTAAGGGTTCAAATACACTTCCGGACACTTTAATCGAGCCAGAATGTATTTGTTTGTATATTTTTTTTTTTTATTTTTTTTTTTTTTTTTTTTTTTTTTTTTTTTTGGCTCAACATGGTCAGGCACATGTTGAGTCAAAAAAAAATAAACCTTGTAACACCTATAATAAGCATCATACCATGTATAACACATGTTTTTGCAAAAATAAATCTGAATTTGAATGTGCTTTTACAATGTTTTCAAATAACAGTGTTATTTATTAGTCGTGGCAGTACGATCACGCGGACCGCTGGAAAAATAAAACTCTTACCACATTATATTGTAAGATAGTGTAAATGTACCCTTAGTAAGAATGTTGGCGTAAGGCCGACTCCAAATGAGAACATAAAGCTCCTGTATTTAGAGTTTATTTGCTGAAAACAGCCAGGTCAGACGGAACGGGGTGTTTGTCTTGTTACTCGTTTATTTACTTCTTAGTGTGACGTAGTGACTGTCGTGGTCTATGCGAATCGATGTGTTATGTAAGTGGGAATAAAGTCTGTGAAATTGTTTGCACATTTTTTTTTTTTTTGGAACGTAAACTTAAGAGAGACTTTCCCGCATCCTAATTACGTAACACACGATTAATAATAATCGGTTTAATTTTTGACAGTTCAACAATATTCATTGCGTTATTTACGTTGCTACCTAAGTGCAGGACAATAATGATGATTTTTGAGTAAACAAGAAATAAAGTTACGTATAAATACAGACAAAATAAGACAGTAAACGGCTATTTATATAGTTCTCCAAGTAAAGCATTAAATAAACTATAAATTTCTGGCAGCGAAGCCGCAATACGCCTGAAGTCTTGGAATTCCTCGGGGATCGTGAGGTATGTGGCTTTGAATCCCTCAGAGGGATTCTTCGTCAAATAGATGAACTGAGAATCAATTCCATATGAAACTTGTTGCACGATAGATTTTGATAGAAATACAGTTGCGTGCAAAAAAATGGCCTACCCCGCGCGGAGAGCACGGAGGGGCCAATTGTTGAGAGCCGATATCTCAAAAATCTTTATGATAAAATTTTGTGTGTGAAAGTAGGTAAGACACAGTTTTTTTTTTACATACAATATAACATAACATGTCTTGTTTCACTGAAGGGTTGGGTAGAGGTGTACCTATAGTACACCTACGTTTTACCTGTTATGTTTAAGTCCCATGTGGGGACGAGCCTATTTCCATCGGGTACAAATCTAGACTCCGAGAAATTCCAGATAGAAAATCCCAAAATACTTTGCCGGACCAGGAAAACAACGCAAAGGGTTTTGTTCTGAAAAACTGCATGATTATATTGTAAATTAAATTCTCAAAACGTTAATTTCATTTATTTCTGTACGTTTCATGAAAATTGTATTTGATTTATTAACAGATTTAAAAATACAAAAGCTTAAAAAAAAAATCACTGACGGAAAATAAGCTAATAATATTAATATTTATTTTTATTTCGGAAAAAGAATCCATAGGGCGTTAGTAAAATGATATTAAGACAACTTATTATCTAGTGTTAGTACCAATCACCCTCTGCACAAACTGCTTTACAATTGGAGAACCGAAACTCTCCGCTACAGTTCTCAGGATGAGGTTGCGACTGCCTCTCACTCGACTCAGTAGCGAAGCGGTTTTCTTGCGCACAATCGCGTGAAAACCGTCGATACGAGCTGGCGCAAACATCTCCAACGCGCGAGACGAGACAAGTTAAGGTAGCTTATTTTTGTCATTAACCACATTTGCAATACGTTTGCAATCTGATGTCACTTTTAAAATTAAAATCTTAAATTGAAGGGAGTATATTTCCCAAATGTAATTTTACTAATAAGGGCCAAAAAAGAAGGGTAAATATTCCCTGATATTTGCAGGCTGACAGTAATTTCCATTACGTCAGTATATCAGCTACCCGTGTCAAAATATTGGCGAACCCCTGGAGACAGGGGTGCCGAACGTGAAACAGAATAATTTATTACCAAGTGTGAAATGAAAATGATGTCGTATTGGTATTTCCGCGTCATTTTTCATGGTTTAACTGAATTCGCGTCGTAATTAAATTTCGAACATTATTCGCTCAATTTTAGCCGATATAGAGTACATACTCCTACATACATAAACTCATGCTTTCCTCCTATGGAGGTAGGCAGAATCTACAAAGAGTTTTTTTTGGTAGGAAATCATCAAATAACTTCTCCCGCTCTGGGTGGAGCAGGAAGGCGTGTTAGACTTTTACTGACTAAAACCCACCCGTGTTCCTTGAGTTACCTGTGTGCCAGGGGCCACGGTATCTATTTCGAACAACCTGCACCCCTAGCAGGCATCGACCCTTGCGGACCCCACCAGTTCATGCTGGCACAACTACAGAGAGTTAAAGAGTGGTGGTGACATTAATACCCTTTAAAACCTTTCTACGATTATTTGGCCTTGGACCATGTGGTAAATTCTTCTAACAAATATTTTTAATCCGTGTTCGAAAAACGGGGTGATATTAAAGGTTCAAATACACTTCCGGACGCTTTAATCGAGCTAGACTGTATTTGTTTGTGTCTATGACTTTTTAAACGGTCATGTATTCAAATTTTGTAACAATGAGGCTACTAAATGATCGCCAATATATGTATTTCATTCCTGCAATAAAACTTTTTGTTTGAGTCCTCATTATTTTTGTGTTTTAGGCTTTACATCGAAATGCAATTTTACAATGGAT
The DNA here is from genome assembly GCA_949987655.1 of Polymixis flavicincta. Taxonomy (NCBI): domain Eukaryota; kingdom Metazoa; phylum Arthropoda; class Insecta; order Lepidoptera; family Noctuidae; genus Polymixis; species Polymixis flavicincta. Next base: position 5,926,202 of record OX465187.1, read on the forward strand.
CACGTGAGGGCATAGTACCCCAGTGATAATGGCCGCAACTTACGGGTCACAGGTTCGCACCCAAACAGACGCCATACTTTTTTTAATTTATTGTTCTCAAAATGATGAAGGAAGACGTCGTGAGGAAACCGGTTTTCGCTTTGTAGTGTTTTTCCGGCAGTCGGTTGTTTTTTTTTTTTGGAAAAGTTTTTATTTTCCTCTTTTTAGTTATAGGTAGTACCTACCCCACACCAATTCGAAATTTAATCATCCTTGGGTCAATGCAATGCATATAATTTATGCGATAGCAGCAATCGCGGTTAATTTGCTGTCATTTTTTGAAGAGTTTTGCTGTCTGTCTCCGAAACGCATCATCAGATCTATATGAAATGTAAATGGGACCATTTCAAAATAAACTCCTTTCGAACAAAAAAATAATTATGCCCGAACCTCCACCTAACTCCTAACCGTTAAAGAGTCAGGATACGGAGACGCCCTGGGCGTCGGGAATCCCAGGCCGATTTCCGGCCACCGTAGGCATGGGCTTGCGGACGGCGAGTAATGGGTAGCTCGCTGTCCAGTAAGGACCAAGCCAAAGTCGACGGCGCGTTGTGTTCCACACGCGCCTCAAAGAGATGTCAGCACAAAAAATGATGGGGCCCGCAAAGGCCGATGCCTGCCAGGGGTGCGGGTTTGTTCGAAAGAGACACCACAGCCCCTGGCATACGGGCTACTGAAGGAACACGGGTTTTTTTTAATTTATTTTTGGTTGGGAAATCATCAAATGACTTCTCCTGCTGAGTAGAGCAGGAGGGCGTGTCAGACTTTTACTGACTAAAACCCACCCGTGTTCCCTCAGTAGCCCGTATGCCAGGGGCTGTGGTATCTCTTTCGAATAAACCCGCACCCCTGGCAGGCATCGGCCCTTGCGGACCCCACCGGTGGTTGCTGACATCTTTGACGGCGTGCGTGTGGAACACAACGCGCCGTCCCGTCTACCACTTTTCGGCCGCAGGGTATAGGGAGAGCGGCTGACGCTATACCGACACTCCTCTTCCCCTGCGGCCCCACCGCGTCCGTCATCAAACGGTGGCGGCCCCGTCCAGGCCACGGAAGGGAAGAGCGCTGCTCAGAAGCACCGGCACTCCTCTACCGCAGCCCGTAACCCTCAGCCGCGATGCCTCCCATTCGACATCGCGGCCCACCTCAGTTGCGGTGCACCTCACCACAACCTACCTTTTGGCCGCTACGTCGTCGGCTTTGAGGCAAAAGCCCTGACGAGCGGCCCCACCTTTGGGTTCCTCTTGGCTTCACCGTGGCCGGAATCCACGGTTACTGAGCCCCCCCGCAACGAGAATGCGGGAACCCACTCGGGGGGGAAGGAACACGGGTGGGTTATAGTCAGTAAAAGTCTGACACGCCCTCCTGCTCCACCCAGAGCGGGAGAAGTTATTTGATGATTTCCCACCCAAAAAAAAAAATACCATTAAAGAGTTGTACCTTCCTTCATCAGCTCAGCGCTATGAAGTGATGATGATGACCATACGCAAATGTTTCCATAGCTTTAGAAAATAAATGAAAAACATTGTTAATACCTATAACATTTGAGGGTTGCCCTCGATTTCCCTGGGATTCCATCATCAGATCCTAACTTGGTGCCAATGGGACCACATCAGGAGCATGCACTTTCAAATAACAAATGAATTTTGAGGATCGGTCCATAAATGGGGGAGAAATCGATAAACATATATTTAAAAAAAAAAACATGCAGTCGAACATATAACCGCCTCTTTTTGGAAGTCGGTTAAAAAATCCAAGACATGTGACATCCACCAACCCGCGTGGTTGATTACAGCCCACCCCTCTTGAAGGGAGGATGCCGGTTTCCTAGCAGTGGGAACAATATCGCCTGGGAAACAGTTCTCTACGGTACGAAACGTGCTCCGGGAAAACTGTTTCATAATTAATTAACAGCTCTATGCAACTCGTCCGATTTATTTCATTTTGTTGAAAGCTAAAAACTGAACCAACTAAGTAGGTAGGTAATTTGAAGGTAGGTAAGTATTATTAATTAATTATTGAAAAAGTTAACGTGTTGCTAAATGTAGTCATCCCCGAATTCGGCCGCTTTTCTCTTGTCTGACAGCAATTCTGGTACATCTTTTTGAAGAGCCTGAAAAGAAAATGTTCGTGTAAGGTAGGTTCACCAAAAAAGAAAACTAACCAGCACCCTAATTGCGTAACTCACGATTCATCATAATCTGTATCGTTTTGAAACGGATTGTTAAACCATTGCTTCATATGTTCGAAAAATGTGTCTGTTCGACAACATAAATAACGCAATGGATATTGTTTAACTGTGAAGACGAAACCAATTATGATCAATCGTGAGTTACGCAATTAGGATGCTGGTCGTCGGATATAGCTGAAGTTTAGTAAGAAGCCGATCGATGTTTTCTAATAAAATTGAATTATATATGAAAGACCTTTGGCCAGCAGCGGGGCAGTAAAAAGTCTCCTCGGAAAAACTGACGTGAAGTGAGCTTCAAGTAAACTGTATTTCCACCTGCATTGCTATTCTGTGGTGGTATTCCGTAAATATCTCACCGTGAAAACTTGCATGAAGTTAGCCGTCGAAAGTCCTGCTATGGAGATGAATCTCTTCTTCGACAGTAATTAGAAGTATATTAACGATTTGAGGTTTTACAAAATATATTTCTATGTTCTACGTGCGTGTATGTCGAGCGAAACAAAAAATGCGAATGCCGCGCCGTGCGACGTGCGCGGAGGAATTCGGTACGACGTCCCGCACTCCTCTCCTGTTGTCCAGTAGTAATGGGCTCGCCGCTCATGGAGACGATGCGTAGACAAGTGTCAATCCCTAGCATCAAGTGGAACTAAAACAGTGCTATTCTGTAAAATCTCACCGTGATAACTTGGGTGAAGTGAGCTTAAAGTAGAGAGCAGTGGTAGCCAAGTGGTAACGGCCGCGACTTACGAGTTGTAGGTCGTGAGTTCGAACCCAGACAGGCGCTTTACTTTGTGTAAATTATTTCATCACCACTGCTCTCAAAACGGTGAAGGAAAACATCGTGAGGAAACCGGCATGTCTTAGAACCAAAAACTCGAAGACATGTGACATATACCAACCCGCACTGGGCCCGCGTGGTGGATTACGGCCCAATCCCTCTCACCGAGAGGAGGCCTGTGTCCCAGCAGTGGGAACATTATAGGCTGATGATGATAAGCTTAAATAGAGCTGTGATAGTCCCTAGTGTCAGATGGAATGACAGCTCACTTCACCTTAATTCTCACAGTGAGATTTTAACAGAATAGACCGGCTGTAACCATCTCACCGCGCGAAGTGAGCGTAGAGTGAGCTGCCAGTGTCATTCCACCTGAAACTTGGTCAATCCCTAGCATCAGTGGGATGACACTGACAGTTCACTCCACGCTCACTTCACGCGGTGAGATGGTTACAGGATCGACATGCAGATGCAAGAGATTGACAGCTCCAACTCCAACCTAGAATTTCACGGTGTGATTTTTAAAGAACCGACAAACGTTACTGTCCCACTCCTGGGCAAAGGTCTCTGTAGCCTTTCATCACTCTTCCGTCGGTTGAGCAGCTTACCGCTTCCCTCCTATGTACAGGGCGGAGTGTGTCCGCGTATGCCTTCCAGAAGAGCGACACGTGGGTAGCAGTCAGCCTGCGCTGTTGCAGTTCGCCGGCTAGGCACCAAAAGTCCACGCTTGTCTGAGTCACGATGCCTTGGAAAAATAAATGTATCTATTTATCGAGCAAGGAACACCAAAGACATATTTACAAAGTAACAATAGGTTAATACAAAACCCTATTCTTGTGTAATCCTTCACTTATAGGCATGCAAAACATCTTATTTCGAGGTAAAAAGTAAATTTTTAAGTATTTAAAGTATTTTACCCTAATAACCTAATTTGTTGAAGTTTTGTGTAAATTGGTTAAGGCGGGCGAAACAGCTGGCAAAACCTAGTTCATAATAAAAATGACTATGACGTGGAAAAATAGTGGTTTAGGACACAGTGTAGGACACAATTAAGTGAAATTACAATTGTTACAACGTTCTAGCCAACTACAAAAACCAGTTTTCATGTAGATAGATCTTTCATTTCCTGAAACATGTTCAAAGCCAATCCTTGAACACTGCTAAAGAGCTTCAAAAAATCGGAATTCCCAAAAAGAAAAGCAAGATACCTAGCCTCAATTCGAAGCGTGTAACTTCGGAATACGACCACATTTGACCGAATGCAATCATTGTCCGTTACCACTTCACTGGTCACGTGGTCAATCTAGTTTGTTTGCTCATCCGGTAGACAGAATACTGAGCACCTGATTTTAGTGGAAACTGTGCGGGGTTATTTAAGTTTGTAAAAAGGTTTTATTACCGACTTCTAAAAAGTATGGCATAAACCCCCTTATTACAAAACAAGGTTTTTCTTTAGTTATGGTTTAAACCACCGAGCCTGTTTTTGAAATAAGAACTCAGAACTGAAATAGAATTACAGCTCCTTTTACAAAACTGACAATTTAGCACTGGACTAACTTGTCAGTTTTGTAAAAGGAGCTGTATTTCGATTTCAGTTAGGTTCTTATTTAAAAACAGGCTCGAAGGTTTAAACCATACCTAAAGAAAAACCTTGTTTTGTAATAAGGGGGAAAAGGTTTATAATTTAACACGTATTTTTTTTTTTACTTTTTTTTTAAATTAGCCTTCACTGTCCCACTGCTGATCAAGGCCTCTCCCAAATCCTTCCAGGCATCTTTTTCTGGGGCCACCTCGATCCAGCCCTTGCAATGTCATCACGCCACCTTTTCTTGGGCCGGCGTCGGCGGCGGCGCCGTCCATCCTCAGGCACCCACTGTAGTATTTTTTACTTTATAGTGGTTTTCGGAAGTCGGTTGTTTTTTTTTTTTCTTTAACAAACTTTTTAAGTTACGAAATAGAAATGTGTGAAGATGTAAAAGAAGAATGGTGAAATTTAGATGGCCAAACCCTTCTTATTTAGATGGCCAAAGCACTTTTATTTAGATGGTCAAAGCCTTCTTATTTGGACAAATCTTGTATATCTTATGGGGAAGCGCCAGGGTAACTCGCAAAATTCAGTTTTTTTTTACGATATTTGCAATTTGCAGACCAGTGTCAGACTTTGAATGCCTTTTTCATGAAACAGACATTCAATGGGATCTGTCAGGGGTGCCGGTTGTTCTGCCAAGGGTGCGAGTTGATGGAAAGAGATACCGTGGCCCCTGGCACACAGGCAACTGACACGCCCTCCTGCTCCACCTAGAGTGAGAGAAGTTATTTGATGATTTCCCACACTCAAAAAAAATTAAGAAATGGGATTACATATGAACTAAGAGCGTTGATTGTATTGATAATTTTATTGATTATAATTATGTAAATACAAACGTGTTCCGGTCGCGATTCATATTTTTATCAACATACAGTCAAGCACTGACTGCAAAATACATAAAAAAGGAAAAAAAAAATTGCGGGCTTCCTTAAACCACGTGAATCTTATAGCGAGAGTTAAGGAGATTTGTTACGATTTTTAATTAAAAAGAAACAGCAATTTGTTGAAAGAAAAAAAAAACCTGTTTACTCAAATTGTTTGGTGGAGGCGTAGACACCCACAGTTCCCCCAATAAGCATCACAAAGACAAATTAACCAGAAAATGTCCGGATATCAACAGGTTAGTGAATTAGGGGGATTAAATCACTTTGGTTGTCATGGAGTTCCCATAAGAGCCACTTAATCTAAAAAGGTTCGCAAATTAGACCCGAAACCTCAAATTTTGAGATTTTTTGGAAACAATTCCGATGTTTTGGAAGAGACAATATCAAACTTGAAGTTATGTTAAGTATTTTAATTCTTATGGTTTATAATAACACTTTAGCTATGCAGTAAATGCCACAATAATTAGATAAACGGTGTATACTAGAGTAGGGTCCAATCGAAACCCATTGGTACCTTTTTGTTTTCTTTCGAGGAAAACCTTCAAATGGTACGCTTTGAGGATAAGACCGGAGAGAGTGTTTGTGTTTTTACCTCACTAAAACCGCTCCGGTTGTCATAATCTGGACATGGCAGGGAGGACCATAACCTCTCGAATGACTGATCGAAAACCCTCTCCTAGCAACGGCTATTTAGCATACGCTTCAAAAATTATCCTCCTGTTTCTAAAGTCCCATTTAAAATACATAATCACAAATCTTACCAACAAGAGAAGCTATTCTTAATTTTTCCTTTAACTCGACGAGCAGCTCATCCTCCACATTATTCACTGGGAAGTTTCTCTGAAAGAAACGGAAGATCTTTTGTTAACTTTATTTAAATTGCAAGTTAAGCTTTAAGTAAAGTATAAAAATCGGAAATTTTTTTTACGATTACGAAACTTTTACGATTCAAAAATATGAAAAATAAAAAATATAATGGCAAGACAATTTACACAGGGCCACCTTGTGTAATTGTCATGTCATTCTAATATAATAATATTTTAGGGATGTACAATGTCGCGTAAACTGTAATCAGCATATGATTCTACTGCCCCAAGCGTAGAAATGTTTCATAAGTTACCTATAAGAAAGCCAGCTATTTTATAAAAAATTGCGTGATTACACAATCGGACAGCATTTTTTTTAATAATCCACGATAAATTTTTAATGCGGTTTTCAGAATTACGAGCTAAATCTTCGGTAGCATGTTTCGCGTCGATGTTCCTGCTACCCTGTAGAGTGCCTATACCTCGGTGTAAAACAAACATATTTAAACACATTTACCAATAGATCCATTTATCAAACCTTAACCCGTCAAACAACCAACAGGAAACGTTCAAACAGGGAATGCAAATACATCTAAAATGGCAGAACTTTTATGTTTTCAGCGCGCTCTGAAAATACGAGCTTGGCACTCAAGTGGCTCTTTGTGCCACCTCCATGTATACCATAACCTCCCTACCTGTGTAACTTCATCTCCCGTAAATCACAGAAAAGATAGATACAGAAGGTTGGTGCCTTGTAACGGGCGAAAACACACGCACACATAGACAAACGTAACGAGGTATGGGGAACAAGGTGTAAAGTTCACACATCTTCCATAGAAAAGGCAGTATCCTCCGGTCAGACGGGTGTTCTCTCTCGGGGAATGACATTTCGTAGGCGAACCTGGGAGGTTGTCGGCTGCTTAGCCAGACTTCTCTGTGGCTACCTTAATAAATTAAGGCCTGCAGCCAGGGCTTAGCAACAAAAAACTAAAGCGACTGTACGCTAAGGGCATCCTCTGTGGGATACGGAGCTCGGTTTAGGGTATCGCTGGCAGAGGAAAGCAGCAAGGGACGGGTTACATCGGAATAAGCCATGTAAATTTTGCTTGCGAGATGCAGGATTTTGCGTGACGTCAATCTGATGCGTAGTTCGCATGTAGCGTGGTAGATGTCACTAAAAGTCTCGATTGGCATTTTTTTGCGATCGTCGTATACGGTACGGTCCATGTGTGCGTGCGCCTGTTTCCAGTCGTTGAATGGAGCCAACCTTCTCTGCCTACCTATCTATATTATAACCAAGTCTTGGCAAAAGTCGGCGAACTTTAAAAATTAAAGTGGGACGCCCCGGTCACGAACAAAAGCAGAATTTTTCCGTGAAGGAATATTTTAATTAGAAAGGATTTATTATTTCTCTGTAGGAGTCTTCTGTGCTCTTCCTTATTAGCGGAGAAAGACGGTAATTGTACAGATAGGTTCGTAAAAGAAGAAAGTTTTGGTTTATTTAATGGAATGGCTTAAGAAGGTTTACTAAGGCAGAAGTTTGAACATCGAACCCAAAGATTTATAAATCGATTTGATCTTGCTTCGAAAAAATCATTATTTATAAATGGGTTTTCTTTCTTGAGTGCAGATAACATGACTTCACGTATATTTTTCCCAAAGGGTTTGGCAGAGGTGTACCTAATAACGTTTAGTCCACTCTCGGCCCCTCGACCCCTAATAATAGATTTGATGATTTTTTTCCTCATCCACATTCAACCCCTAGTTCGGTAAGTACCTAAAATTAATATTTTGGTACAGTAAGGTACAGACTACTTTGGGGTCGAGACGAAAAGAAAACTTGGCTGGAAAATAAAATCCACTCTCGACCCCCAAGGTCGAGACTAAACTATAATCGGGAGTCGCGCGTAGTACAACACACAGAAAACGCATTCACGCGCAGTGTTGCAGATCACGCGGAGAAACACGCACCAGTACGCGTGGGTGCGGGGCAAGACGCATGGTATGGCACACCGAGTTCTGCAGTATCGTGCGTGATTTTGACAGAGCTTGACGTAATATTTCGAAATGGATCTCGATATCGAACAATTTATATTCGAAATCGAAAGTCGTGAAGCAATTTGATTTGATTATACAAAAACCAAACAGATAATATAACTGCAGCATCCTGAATGAGTTCCAGTACTAGTTTTAGTATAAAAAACAATGCTCTGTAATGTACTATCACCACCGCAAGCTGCTGTGAAATGAGGCCTCAAGGCCACCGCGTGACTATACTGCAGCTCCGCGCGTTTTTGCGGCGAAATCTGCATGATGATGCAGATGTGCACTCCCGCACCCGCACGTGTGGCTTCGTCGCCACGCACCCGCAGCGTAGCACGGGGCAGTGTTGTTTCGCCTACAACCTCCTTTCGCCAGAATAATAATGTTAAGAAGTCGGTTAAATATAATTATTTTGCTGCTAAGGCAAAAAAGTAATAATAAGGTAGGTAAAAGGTAATTAGTTGATTACGAGATAATTATTTTCAAAAACAATTTCTAAAGTTCAGTTTAACAAACTATTCAACCCAAACACAATAACGCGTAGAAGTTTTGACCCGTTTAAGATTCCTGCTACACAGTCATGTGCTACACGCCAACAATAGGGCTACATATTGCAGTCAGGGCTATCATTGCAATGCATGCCCCATTCGAACGCACATATCTATGGCACTAACACGTTGATATTAAAAGTTGCAATCATGCATAGAGCTACGTGGCAGATCGATCACGCTTCTGAAAGCTATACAGGGGCTTTCTAGTTTCAGGCCTGTTCATACTGGTGAATTCACCAATATGAACAGGCTTGAAACTAGAAATAAGAAACGCTTTCGGCCTTATACCGACTAATATTACAAAGAGGAAAGATTTGATTGTTTGCATTGACTAGGCTCTGAAACTACTGAACCACAGCTAATATGAAACTAAATACAAAAACCCCAGTCTAAGCTTTACATTTAATATAAATATTTGCCTGACTCGAAATAAGGATCAAAATATAAAAAATGGCTGCAAGTTTTATATCTGGCCCAAAGAAAGAACTCGTATTTGGCCAAAGAAATAGCATTGCCATTCAACGTGGCAATGCTGCCAGTCTTCTGGGCACGTTTCCTGATGCGATGCACAGCGAAGCGGACGAATACTTCGACGCCTAAGTGTCCTTTTGTTTTTGTAACGGGTTTTTCAACAAGAACTTTGTTTTTCAATTGGGCCATCACCAACAGCATGACTGTTTTGATATTTAGTTTTTTGTCGTATTCGTAGTAGATGCTTTGGCAATTGTTACAATTAATTCAATTTCGCTCGAAAATGGCATTAAAATAATTAAAATCCACTATGAAAATGGTGGTTCTGTTAAAGTTACATTTTGTAAAATTCGTGATATTTTCGGACAGCATAATCGTCTTCTTCTGAGACCGCTATTAAGAATTTGGTCGCTAAATTTGAGTCGACAGGTTCGGTACAAAATGTGCCAACACCAACGCGTGTTCGGCCGGGTCGTTCACCGGAACACTTCACAGCCTTGAGCCACAGTGTTGAAGAAGATCCAAATTTATCTATTCCTCGTCGTTCGCAACAATTGGGGTTATCCAAAACCACCACATGGCGAATTTTGCTTAAGGATTTGGTTTCGAAACCTTACAAGATTCAACTGGTGCAGGAATTGAAGCTGACCGACCATTCACATCACCGTAGATTTGCTCAATTCATTCAGAAACAACCCGCTGGTTTCTCTGAAAAAATCATTTTTTCAGACGAAGCCCATTTTCTCTTGTCAGAGTACGTCAACAAGCAAAATTACCGCATTTGGGCTTCTGAAAATCCAAGAGCAATAATTGAGAAGCCTTTGCATGCTCAACGTGTCACTGTATGGTGCGCTATGTGGTCTGGAGGCGTGATTGGGCCGTTTTTGGCCAAAAACGTTGATGAAAGAATCGACATTGTCAGCGTGCTCGTGGTGGACATTTGTCAGATATCATTTTTCATTCATAATTGCCAAACTTTTCTCTTCGTAATACAATAAAAATTTGAATCATCTTCATACATATTCTTTGATTTATTTTGTTTGAGAAAACAAAGTTCTTGTTGAAAAACCCTGTATTTATTTGTTTAGTTAATTTACATTTTTTGGCCAAATAATATAGGTGTTTTATTCCTTCGATTTAGAATATCAAACTGATCAACCAACACAATTGCATTGTGGTGTAATTCGAAAATCTATATAAATAAAAAGAAAGGTCCTGACTGACTGACTCATCAACGCCCAGCCCAAACCATTGGACCCAGAAAGCTGACATTTTGCACAGAGGTTCCCTTTATAATGTAAGCAAGGAATAAGGAAGGATTTTTCGAAATTCAACCCCTAAGAGAGTTAAATAGGGGATGAAAGCCCCGCGCGGGCGAAGCCGCTGACAAAAGCTAGTAATTAATAAATATTAAAATTATCACCAATCTTATTCACGTGACTTCCCAACTCCCAAAACTCGGATCCCCCCTAAAGACCTTATTAATCTCAATCGAATTGCCTCTAATTAACGAACGCAAAACTTCTCAGAATCGCGAGATTATTAATTAGTATTTATTCCTCGAATATCAAACAGTTAGGAAGTTTATTATTAAAACGTTTGAATTCAATAACAACTGTTCAATGTTGGTTTGATTTGTAATCGGCTTTCTGTTACGTTTGTGGGAACGATATTTCATGGGCCTAATGTGAAATAAATAGTTTTGTAGTATAGTCTTGCCTGGATGTTAATTATTAGGGTGTTCGCTTTTAGTCTAGCATTTTCCCAACTATTTCGGGGTCGTCTTCAAACATAACCGGATGCAGCTATATCCAGTATCTATCTATCTATATAAATAAAAAGAGAAGTCCTGACTGACTGACTCATCATCGCCCATCCCAAACCCTTGGACCTAGAAAGCTGAAATTTTGTACAGAGGTTCCCTTTAATGCGTTTAAAGCTAAAGTAAAATCAAATCTTTGTTCGAAGGCATACTATTCAATCAACGACTACTTAAACGATAAGAATTGTTGGTCGCTGTGATTAACTCAAGACAACGTTTGTGTTCTTTCACCAGAATTAGCTTACCTACTGACAGGTTATATGAGTTACTCCATAGCATTGTTTATTTTATTTGACTATAAACCATTTTTTATTTTTTTTATTTTTAATATTGATATTTCCATTTTTTTTATGAAATTTAATTACTTGCCTATTACTGTATAGAATCAAGTTCTTCCAACTTATCAGACAGCTGTGCTGCTGGGGAGTTTGTTGCGCCACTTCTTCTTCCCAGCTAAAGCACTAGGAAGTGTCGAAGGGTGGGCGTTTTTGGGGGACTGTCTTATGTAATTTTGACGTTCGAAAAGTGCTGACTCTCAGCCTAGTTTGAATAAATGACTTTTGATTTGATTTGAGTGTAGACAAAGAAGACAAGAAGGATTTTCCGAAATTCAACCCTTAAGGGAATTAAATAGGGGATGAAAGTTCCGCGTGGGCGAAGCCACTGGCAAAAGCTAGTTTTACATAGAGCGACTGCCTATTTAACATACACGGTTGGAGTGTAGCCTTAGGGGCGCTATGGAGCGAGGACAGAAAAATTTCGTAAGTTTTTTTTTTCGGAAATTTTCACATTTTATTGCAGTTTCGGGTTGAACTTCGCCATAGAAACTATTTCAGTTCTGGGAAGCATGGCCCTCCGACCTACCGTTTCCGAGTTAGAAGCTTTGGTTTAGGGGCGCTACGGCGCGAGGACAGAAAAATTTAGCCAAAAAAGTGTTATTTTTGCAAATCGTTTATTTTTTCGATTCTATCGTATAAAACACCTAAATATAAGACTAAAAGTGTCTTGGTGTTTTTTGTCTCCGACTAACCGTTTGTCGTAAAAACGATGTGGAAGAGATCCATAGGTTAGGTTAGGTTAGAACTGTGACCAACTACCTCGAAATTGTTCGCGAAATTTTTCTAAGTAATTTTTTCATAGTGCCCCCAAGACGACACTCTGACCACATACACAACCAAGTTGCTGGGTAAGACTGGTTTGTTTGACTTTCGGGCTTCTGACGATTCGTACCTAACGACTGTCAAGATCCACGGATCCGCCCGTCCGTCTGTCGTCTGTCTGTCATCGGTCTGTCTCGTAAACCGTAACACGTGTATAGTTGAAATTTTCAGTTTGATGTATTTCTACACAGGGAAAATTTTTAACCAGTGCCCAAACTGTAACCATGAATTCAGCATATTATTCAAATTATAAAAAAATATTATAAAAAAAAATCTGCTGTTCCATTTATTTTGACCGCGTAGGTATCGCACTTTTCAATGAAACAGCAGATGTTTTTTGCTTAACTGACGAAAAATTTCTACGCTGGGGGTCTAGAATGATATGCTGAATTCATAATTCATGGTAACAGTTTGCGCACTGGTGAAAATTGTATCCTGTATAACAACAAATAATAAAAAAAATCTGTCAAAAATTCTAGGGGGGCCTTACAAGTAGGTAATGTGTTTAAAAAAAAAATGAAGAGTTAAATATGTACGTTCGTACGGATCCCTTCGTGTGCGAGTCCGTCTCGCACTTGGCTGGTTGCATATAATTTTGACAGAAGTACCAGTACGTCAGCCATGGTAGCGTTTCTACAGCTTATAACATTATTTTGTTAAAAAAATATTGGTAGGTAAACCAGCTATAAATATTTCCAACAAATAAATGTGTCAAGTAACTAGTAACATAACTTCTCTGCGAAACTTCTAGGTTCCAACTGTAACAACACAATCATAAGTTACCATTTACGACCTTGTTTACTCGCTAACAGTCGTTGAGAATCCTAAGATCAGAATCAGAATCAGAATCAGAATTATTTATTTGTGAAACATAGGTGAAGAACATATATACATTAATCATACATGTCAAGGTCTTAAATAGATAAGTGTTGCACTATGCTTTGTCATTGTTGACATACAAATATTAAAGTCAGGTTCGTCAAAGTTAACAAAATTTTACGTTAACAAAATACATTAAAATAATCAATTTAATAATGTAATCAAATAGTCATCCAAAATTAAAATAGTCATCCAAGTCAACATTAATAATATAAATTTATAAAATTACAGAATTTAATCAAATAGTATTATCATTAAAATAGTCATCCAGGGCATAGTAACATTTCTCAAGTAATAACTTGTGAAGACACTTTTTGAATTTCTTTAATGGCATACATTTTATAGCATCAGGTATTTTATTAAAAATTTATTTTAATTTTTTATTTTTTTTTATTATAATTTATTTTTTTTATTTTTTTTTTTATTTTTTTTTTTTTATTTGAAGATCATTTAGTATACCTACATACATTTCCACAAACACATCGTACAAAACAAAAAAACAACCGACTTCCAAAAGAAACACTACAAAGCGAAATATAACTGTAATTTCGGAATTCGGTGGCCATAGATATGAATTTCAGTTTTTGCCACCGACTTCCTAAATTAAAGTTATTTTTCACTCTGTACCCTACACTAGTGTTATATTCGTTAGATTTTTATTTATTAAATAAAAAAACCGGTCAAGTGCGAGTTGGACTCGCGCACCGAGGGTTCCGTACAAACCTGTGGGTATATAAGTAAAAGTTCAAAATTGTCAAAAATATTTTTTTTTATATGACGAAACTAAAAATTTTCGGTTTTCGTAATTTTTCCTATATCTGTACTATAAGACGTGACTTCGTACAAAATTTCAAGATTCTAAGTTCACGGGAAGTACCCTGTAGGTTTTGATTCCCGTGCGAGTTTCGAAAATTTGCGGAATTTTGCGGCCTAAATGGCTGTATCTTTTGATTGCGTTTACTTAGAAGGTTGATTTTTCTACAGCTTTCAGGGACAGTAGAACTAAGTATCATATAGAAATTTCAGTTTGATACCTCCACGCGTTCCTGAGAAAAACGGTCTTGACAGACGGACGGACGGACGGACGGACGGACGGACAACAAAGTGATCTTATAAGGGTTCCGTTTTTTCCTTTAGAGGTACGGAACCCTAAAAATGTGTTTCCTTGCTTTGTACACAATAGTGATAGGTCCCGAACATCCTAAGATTTTTTTCGAAATCAATACACAATTGCCGAAGATATCGCATCACATAGGTAGATTTCAAACTGATAAATTGAGAACCTCCTTTAAAAAGTACAAGAAATACCATTTGAACAGATCGCCTGACCTCAGCCAATCACAGCAAAGAGCCACTTTTAGCTGCACAAGTACTTATCATACAGATATCTTGCATTGCACGAAAGGCTCTTTCAAACCTAATTGAAACTTCAAACATAGCCATTTAAATTCAACCCTCTGAACTTTTGCACAAAGTGCAGTTTTCTTTGAAGAGTTTCTTTTGTTTTTAGTGTGCGGTTACATTTGTTAGCTCTGCTAGGTCCCTGACAATTAGCGTACGATTGGGAGTACAGCGTCAAAAGATATTATTTCTGTTGGAAGACTGTAACAAGTCTTCAACAGAATTTATCATTTTGTTTGATATTATGATAACCTTTTAAGGGTGTCGTACCCACAGGGTACCAACGGGCCCCTTTTCTGTCAGGGACGCGGGTTGTTCGAAAGAGATACCGTGGCCCCTGGCACACAGGCAACTGAAGGAACGTGGGTGGGTTTTAGTCAGTAAAACTCTGACCACCTGCTCCACCCAGAGCGAAAGAAGCTGTTTGATGATTTCCCACCATCAAAAAAACAAAAAAAAAAATCTAGACCCAGTTACTAAAGATCCGCTGTATCTTTTGGTAGTCCATAGGTAGACGCTTGAAATTTTCACAGAGTGTGTCTTATTTTGGCCTCTAAAACTACAAAGAACAATAATTAAAAAAAAAAAAAAACTTGTGTTAAATAGTGTACGGTGGTACGGAACCCTTCGTGTGAGAGTCCGACCTGCACTGGGCCGCTTTTAATAATTGTGTTTACAGTTTATTGTTCTAGGAAATTAAAATCTAGATTAAATGCATGAGATTTTTGATAATTGTGCTTTCTTGCTAAGTTGCGTGCGTGTGCGCGTGACGTTGATCAGTTAAGTAGATTGTAGATTGGTATTTCAATCAACATTCAAGAAATAATTAAAAAGCCATTAGGTACACGACGCAGAACAAGGAACCTCGATTAAACGTCATTAGGCAGTCGCTCCATATAAAACTGGCATTCAGCTGCATCCGCTAGGCCCTAGCTAGGGGAACAGGGCACTCCGGGAATGCCGACAGAAGTGAAAACTTGAACAATTACGTGTGTATTTTTTTTATCGTCCATACAGGATTTCAGATTGGGTCCTTAGGTCCTGATTGCTCTCGGTAAAAAATGATAAACGAGCGATCGACTTCAGCTATTAAAGGTAACAAACAGCACATATTTTTACAATAAAAATACAAAGGGAAAGAAAGGGATAAAAGAATAACACCCAGTTTCTGATTTGAGAAAAGTAGCAAATCTCAACTGATTATTCTCAAATACATAAGTATATGCTTAAGTTTTTTGCGTTACACAAGTTAAAATTGAATTACGTCAAACATTAATCAACTGATCATATACTTAAGAATTCCTGATCAAAGCTGACACGTTCCATTTTACATTCTAAAAACCGGTACTTTTCAAAAACTCAAAAATTAAATCATTTTAATGTTATAAATTTAAAACAGACTTACAAAGTACTTTAATTTTAAATAACGATATTAATTTCAACATATTTATGTTATTCACAAATTTATAGCAACTCTTTAATGCATATTTTACCAATTTCATATTTGACGTGTTTGACGGTTCAACCGAAACGTGAATGTCAAATCTGTAAGTAAATAAACACAAGTTTTATTGGAATTCTGTTAGTATTTTACGTAAACTACCTATAATTGTACCAATTAAAATGGATAGCGATGAGAAAAAGAGATCACCTAACTGTACTATAAAGGAGTAAGAAAATATTCTTTCAATAATAACAAAGTAAGTACATAATAACCTAGGTACATTGTTTACCATAATATAATTTTACCACATTCGCTATTTAGATGTTTGTGATTATTATTGCTTCAGATACGGAAGTGTAATAGAGTGCAAAAGGACAGGGACATACTATATTCAGTTCACACATCCAGAACAAAAACTATTATGAAATTTAGTTTGATATATTTTTCTTACATCAAATCTGCAATAACTTCGGAACCCGTGGTCCGATTTATATAATTCCAACTGGAAAAATGTTTTTGTATATAGATCTATTGTTTATTATAAAAATAATCAAAATCTGTTCATAAATGAGAAATTTCATTTTCAACTTACGTAATTATACGACATTATTTTCAAATATTTTTGTGAATGCATAAATCAGTCTAACTAGATTCTAGTAGATACTCGTACTAGTAATGAAATCAAGTTAAATTAAATAACAAGAAACATATCCATTAAGATAGAGCGAAATCTCTTAAAAATTCTAATCTATTTTCAAAGGATTTCTTTGACTTACGACTTTAAGTAAAAAATGCTATCGCACCACGCTACAGTCACCGTCTCTACCACGCGGCACACCGTCGCTTTCCCGGCTTGGGCGGAGCACCGCCGTGTCCTTGTGGAGGCGATCGGCGGCGGCGATCTCTCGCGTCCGGCCCTGGTTCAGGCCATGGTTCAAAGCGAGAGTGCATGGGTAGCCGTCACCTCCTTCTGCGAAGCAGTAAGGAAGAGGGAGGCGGCGCACGTGAGGGAAAGGCAATATATGCGCCCTCACGGCCTTAGCCTCCGCAGGAGATGCCCTGGGCGCCGGGAATCCCAGGCTGATTCTCGGCCACCGTAGGCGCGGGTTTGTGGACGGCGAGTAATGGGTAGCTCGCTGTCCGGTAAGGACCAGACCCGGTTCGACGGCGCGTTGTGTCCCACGCGCGCCTCAAAGAGATGTTAGCACCAACTGAAGGGGGCAAGGGCCGATGCCTGCCATGGATGCGGGTTGTTCGAAAGAGATACCGTGGCCCCTGTCACACAGGCAACTGGTGGGTTTTAGTCAGTAAAAGTCTGATATATATATATTCTCCTGCTCCACCCAGAGCGGGAGAAGAGAAGTTATTTGATGATTTCCCACCCTCAAAAAAGGAAACCACCGTCACCTTGCTCACATTCACGGTGTCCCCCAACACAGCTTGAAAGCTACCAGTCGCGTTATACCTAAGACCTATTAGTAGCTGCATGGGAGAAATGCAGTCCCGCCGTTGAATACGACAGGTCAGTTAAGGCTTCATTCTGTTAAAACAGCGTGATGAACAAGTAAGGCTTATGTCCTGCTATTCTTCTAAATGGTTGTCTACGTTGAGGCATCTCCAAAGATGATAGGGAAGTATCGTCGTCACTTATTATGATCAAAATCCCTTACAAAATCTCTAGTTGCTATAACTGATTACAGTTTGAGTAGCTGAAATTGGTTTGTCAACTTTCAACTACTTAACTTGACGTTGATTATGCTTTGAGTATTGTCAAACACGTTTTTTTTAGTTCAGAAACGCAACCGACGACCTTAAGTATGAGTTGAGCACGCTTTCTGTCAAAGAATCATGCCCACTTTCCATACATTGATTGACCTGTCATTCGATTCGTTTTACAGGTCGCGTCTACCTACAACTAGTATTGTATAAAAATAATTATTGTTTATAATAATAGAACAGCTTATCATCTTGTCATTTAGAGGCCAGCGAAAAATGCTATTAAATAAATAAGTTTTCGAGGTTATACCACCTGTCAGATAAGGTTTGACAGCTGTTGAAACCTCAAAATCTATGCGGTGATTCAAATCAAATGGTTTCGTAATCGCTGAGTTACGATCACTCTGAAATAAATTCTTCTCCAATGTAATAAATCATCATCAAAAAACGGCGCGCGGTTGCACAGTAGGTAGTTTTAGTCTCGTGATATCCCGCTGATGCTGATTTTAAAAAACTTTAAGTGTAATATTTTGCCATCCTGGTTAGCACTATTTAGTTTTGTGCATTGAGGTAATTACTGTACGTTAGTACCTATTACCTCAATGGTTTTGTGCAACTTAGAGCAATTTAGGTAGGTACCTATAGTTCATTGAAATACCTATCGGTCAAAATCTGAAGGCGAAGCGGACAAGACTCCAAGGGTCGGCTTGACAGACGGTGCTTTTAGTCATTAAGTCTGATGGACACACGCGGGGAGTAAATAGGTACCAGCCTATTACTGTCCCATTGCTGGGCAAAGGCCTCTTCTCATACAGAGAAGGCACCAGCATTAATCACTGCAAAGTCCAGGTTTCCTTAAGATGTTTTCCTTCACTGATGTCCAAGATTAACTTAGAAAGTAAGTACCTAGGCATTGAAAAAGACACATTGGTACTTGCCCGGATTTGAACTTATAGCCACGTGCACGAGAGGCGAGATGTTAAATTCTGGCCCATCACAACATGAATAGATACCTAGCAAAAAGTGCTGCATACCAAAGACAGGGAAATTAAATAAAAAAAACAGGATTTGATTTATTATTATTTATTCACTGTCTTCTCGTACAACCACATCATCTAAAAATGCCGCTGGAGCTACAATGTTGGTTTCATGCCTGGCCCAACCTAAGTACCACACCAACGTCATAACGTGTGCACAACAACCTACAGTGCGACGTCCTACAATGCAGTTGCAGCAATACTCTATAATGCCTTCTCGTCCATTAATATCATTTGCTATCAAAATATACACATAGTACTGACGTCTTGAGATGTGTCTTGATTTTATTTTACCTTTTATAAGTGAATTTTCCCCACTGCCTAACTCGGGTATACGATTAGTGTCTAGGCAAACTTCTATTCTGTATCCGCCATGGAAACGTACGTGTTCACCATAATATGAACGTGCTTGACGAATTTGGTACGTTCCCAAGGCGAATAATATTAATTCACTGAATTCTAGACGGGGGAACTCAATATTGACATTATCAGCTGTAATGCTTTCAAAAAAGGATGCCCGGCGATTTAAATTATATTCTGTAACTATGTTAGATAAGTTATTTTCCAGGGGCATCCTTTCGTTTATTATATTAAGAATTTGAGCAGCATCAGCTCTATTACGAAGGCGAACACCGAACTTGTTTATTAGGCTTGCAGCAATTTGGAAATAAGCCATCATATTTGGTACAGTTTTATTAAAATGGTCAAACCTCAATAATCTATAATCTCTTTTAAAATATCCATTAACAACTTCCACCACCCATCTGCATATAGTTACACATCTACTTCTATTTGCTTGGGTGGTGGTTAACTGGTGTTCGCCTTCCAAAAGTGACTCTGGCATGTATGCTTTATAATTACAATGCTCTAATAAGCTGATGCTATCTCTGAATCCCCTGTCTAAAATAAATATGTCATTATCTTGAAAGTATCGTCTCAGTCGGGAATTTTCATTGCTGAACAAAGAAGACATTATTTCTGCATCAGACGTGGTAGCTTTATATGGGCCAAAACAATCTAAAATGTAACCATCACAGGCTACTATTAAAAACGGCTTTAACAGATTTCTATATTTGTGTAACGAATATGTGTCTTTTTGAAACATGTAATTCCCACTTTTATTTAAAAAAATGTATGTTCCATCACACATCACAATACATTGTTCATTATGTTCATTATAAATTCCATTTGGGATCATGAGATTGTGTTCTCTCAATTGTTCTCTTGTCAAGTGGTTTATTCCGAGGTTACATGGAACAAAATCTTGTAGCAGTATCTCTCGTGCTGTTTGCATTAACCTCTCTAGTGTAGTGCGAGGAACTTCTAGTAATGTGGATATTCTTAAGTCAGAATCACCTGTCCGCATCTTTATTAAGATAGCAGCTAGACCTAATATACCCCTGTGTTTTCCCAACAGTCGGGGAACATTTTCTAATAAATGAAAAAAATTCGCTTTTGTCAAACCCATCCAAAATCCAAATAAATTGTCATCAATTTCTTGTGCTGATTCTACACTTGAAAAATCAAGAAAATGCTTGTGTTTTTGCACAAAGGAAAAAGCGTGCTCAACTTGTTCTACAGTGAAATCACTCATACTATTTTCACTGGCATAAAGGGAATCCCAACTGTTCCCATGTAAATGGTCTGTGCATACCCTAGCCAGTTTGGGAATATAAAAATTGTAGTTGGACAAAATGGTAGCCCGCAGTGCATCTGACACAGTGTGCAGATTTTCGTTCTCACACCCATAAAATGCACAGTGAGATGCTGTATTGGGAGCACGTTTATAATTAAGTAATGTAATGTTACTTGATTGTTGATAATTCGCTGGTTGGGTTCGAGATTGTTGTGAATGAACCTCTGGAGCTGGTAGCGATTCTACAGATGGTTCCCTTTCCTGTCCCTCAACTGTACTTGCAAGGAGTGTGGAAGGTTGCATTTCTGGAACATGGACTGGATCAACAGATTGTTCCACTTCTTCTTCAGGTGGTTCACCTTGCAGAGTCTCGTCACCATCTAAGCCTCTTCTCTCATCCTGTTGCTGAGTTGCAAGAGCTTGTCTTTTAAATCGCAACCAACAGGCATGACATACACGATCAGATTGTGATATCTGTCAACAAAAACAATGTATTTGTAATAAATGCAGTGACATAGCTAGTAATGTCATGGATTAGAACATGATATTTGAAGAAAAAGCTGGATTCAATTTAAAATAAGTTTGAATATTTTAAATACAAACCTGACGAGGTGCTACAGTAGTTCGAATTAAGTTGATCATCCTTAGTAATAGGCTTGATGGGTTTTCTTTGAGAATGCGGTCACTTTGACGATTGAGCAATGATCGACCACATACGGGGCATACTTGAGCATGACCACGGCGAGACGAACCAGCAGATGGATCACACTCATTGTTCCCATGAATCTGAGCATTAATAGTTTGCATGGATACATCAAAGCAAGCTTCACAAATGTAATCTTGTTCCGTTATCTGAAAAACAAATCAGTTATGAGATTTTAGAGCCTACAATGCAAATAAGTATTTTTTAATTTATGTTTTTACATGTTTTGTTTTAAACAACTGTCTTAAAGAACACTAGCTACACATGGGGAAATCTACATGTAAGTAACTAACACATTTAGTCAATGGGTCGTCTTAGGGGTGTCACCAATTTCCATTAGTACCTACAAGTTCTATTTTTCAGGTCACTTGAAAAAATATACTTTAACACATCTAAATATCAATTCCCATTTTTTTTAAACAATCTTTACATTAATTAGCGTCCATTGACTGGATCCTAAATCATTTTAGGTTCCTTACTTGATTGTTATTGTACTTACTATTACTGGAGATATCCAAGTGCTAATTAGCGAGATGACTCTGCTATCAAGCTGAAGGGCCTGATAGCGCCGAAGTGTATTAACACATATGTTGCAGTTTATGCAAAGCAATCTCGTAGAAGGCTCCATAACGCTTTCCAACAAGACCGATAACGTCTTAGATCCCAACCAAAAAGCACTAAATCGGTATCCGTATAACACAGGCCAAAGTAATCGTAAGCGGTAGGTATCGAAATCCGTGGAAAATGCAAAGGTTGTAAGGTTATCAGAAAATCCAAAATCGCACAGTACAGTAAGTAGCAAGAGCAAACGAACGACTGCAAAACGTCAAACAAACGACAGCCTGTCATTCACTTAGCGTTCGTTCCCAATCTATGATTACTATAATCTATGGTTGCGGCTGAAGAAGTTCGTTTCACGCGCCTGTCAACTGTACACTTTTCCAAACCTTTTAAAAATCCATTAAAAAATCATAGCTAGTAATAAACTATTAAGTAACAAAAATACCAATTCGTCATTTTGAACATTCATTACCCACATGACGAACGATCAAGTTTTTCGTTAAGTACTATTTCAAAGGTCTATTGAGAATGATAAACATAGTAACATTGTTTTTTTTTTCTGGCTTTATTTGAAAATTCAATTAGGTGATACGAAATAAGCAAAAAAAATACAATTTTTTAAGATATTTTACATCACTAGACGCATCAGAAAATTTTCAGGTCAAGACTGGACATGATTCTTTAAGTAAATGAGGTTAAAATACTCAAATTTTGATTAGAGTTTAAAAATACTTAATTCAGAAACGAAAAAATGTTTGAGTTATACTTAAGTACAGATCACGACGTTCTCAAATTCAAATTCTCAATTCAGAAACTGGGTATTAGAATTTCCTAATGAAAGAAAGGGACTGTTCCAAAAGGCACCAACGCGCTACTCATCCGTGTGCTCGTTCACCTATAAATACACAGTATACATATAGCTCATGGAAAGCGTTCGCTGTCGATGACGCGAGTTCCATGATTTTCGTTCACCCAAAAAGTGCCCAACGCGCCTAAAGAAGTTTTCACTTCAAAAAGCCCCCAACATTGTTGGTAAAAGGCTACGCAGATGATGATGATAATGTTAATGTAATAATAGGTTTCAAATCAAAAATCGCTGACATCTTTCTTGCTTACTCAATATATTTTACTTAGGACGAATTAATAATTCGTTGAACTAACCCTTATATATTCCAAGATGAGTACAGTCTGGACATCTTGCCTCCATAAGTTTAGGACACACAGGGATTCGAAGATCATCTCCGGAGACACCTTGAAATTAGAAATAACACAAATCACTTACAAATTAAAGTTATCTCATGCAAAGTTGGCTCATGTAGCTCGCCATTTGTCACCGGGCCAGGGATGCGGGTTGTTCGAAAGAAATACCGTGGCCCTGGCACACAGGCAACTGAAGGAACACGGGTGGGTTTTAGTCAGTAAAAGTCTGACACGCCCTCCTACTCCACCCTGAGCTGGAGAAGTTATTTGATGACTTCCCAACATCAAACAATAAAACAAAATAAAAACGTGCAGCAGTCGCGACCACTAACTAGACCAAAAAAGCATTCTTAGACCCACCTCGGCTACGGTTCATCTATCAATAAAAATATCATGCTGAAATAGGAG
This sequence comes from Polymixis flavicincta, assembly GCA_949987655.1. NCBI lineage: Eukaryota > Metazoa > Arthropoda > Insecta > Lepidoptera > Noctuidae > Polymixis > Polymixis flavicincta. The sequence continues at coordinate 5,949,517 of OX465187.1, forward strand.
CCTTTTTGGCCTTGCAATTGCATTGCGTTGTTTTCACTTTTTGGCTAAATTCCAACTTGGTAAACTTAAAAAACTTAATGTTCCTTTTATTGTTTGTATTTACTGTGTATCTCAAATAAAATAATTTTCTAACATTAGAAAAACTTGTATTAACAGTAGAAAAAGTAACTGGAGGTTGAGGTCCTAAGAAAAATGGCGAAATTAATTTAGAGGCTTCTTATTGTTTTGAATATAATGCTTACCTCACAATACGTTTGCGCTGGCAGGATGGCCTCTGCTTCCGGCGTTGAGTTCGTATTTATGAACAGAGGCGACAACATGTGGCTACGGGAGCCAGCCTGAATTTGCTTTGAAAAAGCTGTAAATATTACCAAAATAGCTTTAATATGTAACCTGTATTTTTTGGCCCAATTTTCAAAAGTTGTGAGAAGTTTTAACTGCATTGCAACAGCCACTTCCCTTTTTTATTACTTTGAAAGATCAGACATTTCATTCCTCTCTCGGAAACAAATTTCTGGAAAAACCTTAACTAAAGACTGCGGACCCTCTCATCAGATCCAAATAGTCCATGTTTCGATATAAAGTACCTTTCATTTATACATCATATATCTATGGTTAACGTGATACGTGCGTTTCACACAGTTCAACTCCCCATTAATCCTTTTGATGTACAATGAGACAATAAGCCACACATTATAGCTTTTCTCAGCCATAACACGAGAGCTACATCATTGAGTTGGATTGAGCTTCTATTTTCATAAACGGATACCTTTTGGCGCCACAGTATAAACATTGAGAACAAAGAACCATCAAATGCGATGCTAATAGGTTCTAGCTCAAATTCAATGTTTTGAGAGGCGGTCAGAGATTTGCTCTGTAGCAGGCTTGTATAGGCTTGTTCTGGATATCTGCATCTTTGCAGACCCCTCTTAATAATATTATGTTTTGTAACCTGACCTGGAAATCGAGGCCTGAAAATTTTTAAACCCGGCTTCTTCTTCAACTTTTTAGCCCCCACAATCTTCTTTCTTGGCATTTTTCTTTTTCTGTATCTTCTGCACGTGCATCTTCTCCTTGTATACTCGTATTTGACGACTTCGTAATCGTATCTGATAACAAATCGCGTCGCTCTAACTCAGGGAGTTTAAATTAAACCAAGTACAAAAAAAATAAAAAGGTTTATTTCAAATCATTCAAACATCCACTTTACATTTCAAATCACAAATTTGTCTACCTTCTGCGGCAGCAGCGGTGTCCACAATGAACGCAACCAGGACTTCTGGAGCCACTCCGGGAAGACAGCCTGGTGAATATCGTTGAAATTGAATGCTGCTCGCGGATCTTTCTCTCGTCTAGTCTGGGATGACGTACTAACTGCTTCCTCCGCATAGGGGCTCTTCTTACCTGACGCCGATTATATGAGCGTCGTCTCTTTTCTACTCTTCCACCTCTTCTACCTCTCTTTTTCCTCTCAGGAACCTTGGCTTCCCTTTTACCGAGAGCAGGTTTGGGAGGTTCTGGTCGAGCGTCCACCATGTCCACCCGACTCCTCGCCGAGTACGTGGCAGATACCGATGTTTCACTGTTCGACATACCTTCATCGCGTTCCCTTTCATTATATAAGTCATTTCCAGAATTCGTCCTCTGACTATCTTTTTTACTCGTAGAAGGCTGGTTCTCTTCCTTCGTAGTTTCATCTTCCATTGCCAGTAGCTTCCAGAAGTAACTGGTAATTTTGTATTTTTAAAATATAAACCTCACATAGAAAAATGTTACAAAGTTTGTCTGTCAAAAAGTCACAGCTAAACACTCAATTGTTTTTTATTACTCTTCTTTTCAGTTTTGTCAGAGTGAAGAATGGTTTTATGACATAAAGAAGTTTGAATAGCAAACCTTTTTGGTAAGATTTTTGCAGTCAAGAAATTGCACTTTATCTTAGGGTAGGTACACATGACATGCAACTCATGTAGACATTGTCATTTATAACCTTATACGTGGTGTAAGCTTCATAATTACTTACCTTAGCCACAGACATATAAACAGTAGCAGACCAAACATGTCGCTAAAAATTGCGTAGCCATTACGCACACATAGGGAGTGTTGTCAATACAGGGCCGGACTAGGGCCGGTTGCCGGTATTATCTAACGATATTGAAACGACTGATAATCTTACTGACAATCCGTGAAAATCGAGTTTCTCTGGGTATATGAAGTGTAGATTTCTTATCAATAAAGTCTTAACGAATAGAACCCCCCATCTATTCCCGTGGTTATTGTAAAAGGAGACTAAGGTAATATTTTAAGAGGACGATGGGCGGCAGTTCTCTCACCTCTTTTTAACGGTATATTTACACAGACCGTTGACGGGCATCAGTATCGGATAAAAGGACTGTCTCTGTAGGCATTAACCCGCATGCCCAGCTCGGTAGCACCTAAGGTTTTGGTATGCCTGAAAGCTAGTTTATGAATATATCAGGAATTTTGAAATAAAAGAACAAATTTAATTAATATTTACCTACATATTTATTTTTTACTTTTTTAAACTTTGTTTTCATAATTTAAAAACCACTGGTTTTAAAATAATAATCATAATGTACTAGTATGTAAAAAGAAAATAATCATATTAAGGCATCAGATAATACGTCCGCATCGTTGTTAATGGGATAAGTGCCCAAAAGGCTGGCAAAATTGCGGCGTATGGCAGTGCTGATTCTTTGGTCGAAAAATAGGCCCGGCCTTTGGTCATGTGAAGAGTTGACCAACTGCTTGGGAATGTCTCGGAAAACAAAGTGGGCACTCGGACCCCATGGCCCTAGAGTTTCAACCCCAAACGGCTCGAACATAATTATAGGTTCCAATAAGATTGGAATATTTGTGCTGCTTGCGGTTTTCCGCACCTGCAGCAGCCGTTGATTAAACAGTTCAATAAACAGAGTAGGAATTGCTCCAGGACGTAATGTTGTTCGAAAAGCACTGGGATCAATCAAGTGTTCCTCAAAATGCTTCGAACAAAGTACACTCGAAGGTCTAGGTTACCAATCCTAGAGTTTCATGTTTTTAATCCATAATTTCCGTAAACTGTCATCCTTTGGAAACCTGGAAAAAATATCAGTACGTTCAGTTATTACCTGCAGAATGAAATGTCAAAGTTATGTGAGTAGCCTATACCTATTTAGATATGTCCACCATCGTTCATGTTATCCATCACACAGATAGGGTACCATAACCGGCTAATGAGACACAATTGATTTTCTATTGTAACGTATCACATGCGGAACGCGCCGGGCCAGAGTGATTCTATAATTTATTAAAATAGCATGTAGGTACGTGTAGTGGACGCCGAGCTTTGTGTATTAAAAATGATTTGAACTGTGGAAAACTATAAATCAAAGTGTTTTAGAATATGTAAGAGACTTTATTATAAGTGATTACGTGTAAATAATAGGGTATAAGCAGAGAAATAAGTGTAGATAATTAAATTTTAATAAAGGTCCTCATTACGGTATAGCTTCGCCGTACGTAAGATAAATGTACCAAAAATTTGCCGCCCTGTGATTGGCTGGCACATTTTAGGCGGGAAAATGTGCTATCTTGCGATCGATTAACACTTTTGGCGGGAAATGTATTGTCTTGTGATTGGCTAGATTACTTAGCGAGAATTGTATAAAAGACGGGCCATTTTTTGGATCGACACAGTCGGTCTCCTGCTCCTGAAGAATAAAGAACAATAAGAAGAAATAAGTTTTATTTCAAGAAACCCTCAAATACAGTCCACCTCAGTCTGGTCCTTCGAACAACGGATAATCAAGAACGAAGAACCTGCGGCCACCCAGTTGGGTCCACCCAGCGGCAGAAAATCGAGAAGAAACCTGCAAGAGGAGCAAGAAAAGGAGATCGGCTGCACCGGTGTGAATCCGACCGTTATCTTTCAACGTGCTGTGTACGTACGTACGTATACCAACGCCGACCAGAGGTTAAGTAGTGCCGGCGAAGGAAGAAAGAACAACGTACCTGCACCGAAGCCGACCAGAGATCAAGTAGTGCCGGCGAGCGAAGAAAGAATAACGTAGGTGCACCAACGTCAAGCAGAAGTATCATCACGCCGTGTTAAAGTTTTGGTATCATCACGCCGTGTCGAAGTGTCGTCAAGCAGAATTATCATCACGCCGTGTTAAAGTTTTGGTATCATCACGCCGTGTCGAAGTGTCGTCAAGCAGAATTATCATCACGCCGTGTTAAAGTTTTGGTATCATCACGCCGTGTCGAAGTGTCGTCAAGCAGAATTATCATCACGCCGTGTTAAAGTTTTGGTATCATCACGCCGTGTCGAAGTGTCGTCAAGCAGAAGTATCATCACGCCGTGTTAAAGTTTTGGTATCATCACGCCGTGTCGAAGTGTCGTCAAGCAGAGGTATCATCACGCCGTGTCGAAGATCATCGTATTGTGTCATCGTATTGGAACACCAATTATAAGGATAGAAAATGGTGGTCACACGAAGCCAAGGAGACGCAGCGGAGATCGAGGAACGGGAAGCGCGACGTAGGGAGGCAGAGCTAGTCGAGCGTGAAAGGGCAAGAAGATTTTCACAGGACCCTCCGGCATCACCATTTTCAAGAGTAGCGGACACTAGCACGGCAGGACCATCCGGGTTACAGACAACAGACGTTACAGTGCAACGAAGGATGGGATCACCGACCCGATCGATTAGATCACAACGATCTACAACAAGTGTAACAACGCGATTACGAATGGCGGAATTGGATGCAGCAGAGAAGCTGGCCGCCATCAGAAGAAAGGAACTAGAGTTGGAAGCGGACCTGGTAAAGAAAAGACTAGCGACGCAAGTGTCTGTGATCCAAGACGAAGAAAGCGTACAGGAAGAACCCGCTCCTCCACGTGAAGAACCCCATCAAAAGGTGGACGCATGGCTGAGGACGAACCCCGTCAGCTCACGAGAGGAAGAGGGAACCCGGGACATAAGAGAGGAGCCCAAGCAAATACGCTTCGAAGTACCACGAGCAAGATCACCGACGCCAACCAGAAAAAGTAGCATCGAGCACCTAGCCGCCACATTAGAAAAGATGGCCAGACCCAGGCCTCGGCACACAGACCTGCCGTCTTTCTCCGGAGCAGCCAACGAATGGTTGCCGTTCAAAGCAGCGGTACGAGACACAACCAGCATGTACCAGATATCAGCAGCGGAGAACATCCAGAGATTAAGAAGCTGCCTCAAAGGGGAAGCGAGAGACTCTGTGGCCGCCCTTCTGCATACGGCCACCGATCCAGACGTCATCATGAAGACCCTAGAGCAGTGTTTTGGAAGACCAGAAGTTATTATAGATCGTGCCTTGGAAGACCTCAAGAGACTCCCGAAGCCTGGTGCGTCGGCGGCGGAACTGAACAACTTCGCCATCAAGCTGCAGAATATTACCTGCGTGTTAAGCACAATCGATCGAAGAGGCTACCTGTTCAACCCTATGATGACGCGAGAAGTATTGGACAAGCTCAGCCCACACCTGCGGTCCCGCTGGTGCGACTTCGCCTACGAACACGAAGGGACAGCAGAACCAGAGATCGTCGTGATGTCACGCTTCTTGATGCGGGAAGCGGACAGGGCGTTACGATATACATACGCCCCGTCTGCAGGCGCCGCAAATCAGAAAAAGGAATCACGACCCACCGTGACACTGAAGAAGAAGGCGAACGTCTTCACCACGGTCGATGGAGCCGAAGAAGAAAGGGACAAATGCCCCAAGTGCGATCAATCTCACTCCCTGACGCAGTGTCCGAAATACAAGGCGCTTACTGTAGACGAGCGATGGCGTTTCGTAAAAGAAAAGAAGATATGCTTCAGGTGCATCCAGAAACAACACAGGCGCATGAACTGCAGAGTAAAGGCGTGCGGCGTAGGCCAGTGTCGTCGCCCACATCATGCAACCCTTCACCAGGAAAGAGAAACGAAGACTGAAGACCCGAAGACAACCGAACCAAAGGAGGAAGCGGTCCTATCCGTAGCAACCCGACCGGTGGCCGGACCGCGAGCTGTGCTACTGAAGATGTGCCCTGTCATTATCTCCGGACCACGGGGGGAGGTGAAGACCCATGCTCTCCTGGATGAGGGAGCCACTATCACCATCGTAGACGAAGAGCTAGCAGCAAGCATAGGAGCGGAGGGGCCCACGCAGCCTCTGCATTTGAACGGGGTCAATATGTCGCAGCAAGAGATGGAAAGTCAAGTGGTGGATGTCCACGTCAGAGGTCTGAAGAACAACGATAAATACAAGGTTCAAGCAAGGACCATGAAGAATCTCCGACTGCACCAACAATCAATCCCTCACGCCCTGCTGGACTACGAGCACCTGAAGGACCTGACGCCGGAAGAGGTGTGCTACGAACTGGCGCGCCCCGGGCTCCTGGTGGGCACGGACCACTGGGAATGCATCGTGTCCCGCGAGCTACGAGTCGGCCGTCCCGATCAACCGGCCGCTTCAAGGACACAGTTAGGATGGGTGGTGCACGGAACCGCACCACGTAAGGCCATCCATCAGGAAGGGAACGTGCTGCACGTCTACGAGCCCGAACGGTCAACGGGAACAAACAGTCAAGAACTCCACGACTTAGTCGAAACCCACTTCAGGATCGACGCACTCGGCATACATGGAAAGCCGAGGATTAAAGAAGCGGATCAGCGGGCCATCGACATAGTCAAGCGAACCACAAAGAAGATCGACACCGGGTACGAAGTAGGACTGCCATGGCGACGAGACGACGTCATCATGCCCCCGAGCTACAATCAAGCATTCCGCCGATTGAAGAAGATCGAACAAAGGATGGACGCAGACCCTGAATTCGCAGCTGAATACTCCAGGCAGATCAATAACCTCTTAAGCAAGGGCTATGCAACACCGTGCGACGGAACCGAAGGAGCAAGCGCCGTCTGCTGGTACCTGCCACACTTTGCCGTTCAGAACCCGAACAAACCCGGCAAGCACAGGCTGGTATTCGACGCAGCGGCCAGAAGCAACGGTGTGTGTCTGAACGACGAGCTGCTGGAGGGACCCGATCTGCTGCTGTCACTACCGGGGATCCTGTTCAGATTTAGAGAAAGAAAGGTAGCCATCACAGCGGATGTGCAAGAAATGTTCCTGAGGATCGGAATAAGGCCGGAAGATCAACCGGCACAGCAGTTCCTGTGGCGAGGCGACGAGCGAGAACAGCTCCCGAAGAAGTACAAGATGACCAGTATGATCTTTGGAGCTGCCAGCTCCCCGTACATGGCCCACTATGTCCGCAACCACAACGCGGACGTATACGGGCAGGACTACCCACGAGCGCTGGAGGCCATTAAGAGCAGTCATTACATGGATGATCTGGTAGCGAGCTACGAAGATGCGGAGGAAGCGCGAAGGGCGGTCGATGAAACAAGAGCCGTACACGCGCACGCGGGCTTCACGCTACGAGGGTGGAGCTCCAGCGACCAGACAGTGCTGCGCGACGTGCCCCCGGAGCTGCACGCTACCTCTCCCAATCAACTGGGGGGAGAACGGCCCGAGAGTAAAATACTGGGGCTATACTGGAACGCGGAACGAGATGAGCTGGGGTTCAACACATCAATGAACCGGGTCCCAGCCGAAGTGAGATCAAGGAGCCGCGCGCCGACCAAGCGAGAAGCACTCAGCGCAGTGATGTCCATATACGACCCACTGGGACTGCTGAGTCACTACACTATACGGTCAAAGATAATACTACAGAGCTTGTGGCGATTACAAACGACGTGGGACGAACAGATTCCGGACGAAGAAAACGAGCTCTTCGCATCCTGGCTGGCACGTCTCCCCGAGCTCGCCCAACTCCGACTACCAAGATGCTACGTGACACAAAAGCACGAGCGCATCGATCTACACATCCTGTGCGACGCCAGTGAACAGGCCTATGCGACCGTGGCCTACTGGAGGATAAAGAACGTCGACGGGAGCCTGAACATCAAGTTGGTAGCCGCTAAAGCCAAGGTGGCACCCCGTCGAGTCCAGACCATACCACGACTGGAGCTGCAGGCGGCTATCATCGGAGTAAGACTCGCTGACACCATACGAAGAGAACATCGAGTCGAGATCGGACAGACGACCTATTGGACCGACTCATCTACTGTAGTGCATTGGATCCACCACGACATGCGACGCTACACACCATTCGTCGCGCACCGGCTGGGAGAAATCGCGGAGCTAACCCAGAAGAACGAGTGGCGTTGGCTACCCACCGCCTACAATGTAGCCGACGATGCTACCCGGCTGGTCGACACGCCCATCAGCGCGACGGATCGATGGTTCCGGGGGCCAGACTTCCTGCTGCTGTCAGAAGAGCAGTGGCCCACGGCGTCGACGAACGAGCCAGACGAAGAGGAGGTCCTCCACGTCGACGAGAAGGTAGAACGAAACAGCTGGCTACCGAACCCAGCCCGCTTCTCGAAATACGAAATCCTAGTAAGGGCCACCGCGCGGGCGATCGCGTTCACCGACATCTGCCGACGAAAGGCGGCGGCATTGGAACATCGACACATCCAGCGCGCCGAGGCCGAGCTGATCCGGCAGGCACAGGAAGATAGTTTCAGCGAAGATATAAAGAGAATCCGGTCTGCCCGTCCTGTCACAAAGACGAGCCGACTATACCGCCTGGACCCAATCCTAGAGGACGGCATCCTGAAACTAAGGGGCCGAATCGAGGCCTCCTCCGCACCAACCGAGACAAAGCGACCGATCATACTAGATGGTCGCCACCAGCTGACTAAGCTCCTTGTACTACGGGAGCACTGCTCTGCGGGACACGCCAATCGAGAGCGTGTGACGAATGACCTACGACAGCGGTACTGGGTCATCCACTTACGACCCACAGTACGCGCTGTCGAGAAGAACTGCGCTTTCTGCAAGAGGCGGCGAGCAACGCCGCAGACGCCAGCTACGGGGGATCTGCCGCGCGCCCGCCTTGATCCCTTCCACCGCCCGTTCACCAATTGCGGGGTGGATTACTTCGGGCCGATGACAGTCAAGATAGGGCGCCGCCGAGAAAAGAGGTGGGGTGCACTATTTACGTGCCTCACTTCCCGCGCCGTGCACATCGAGCTCGTCCCATCACTTTCCACCGACTCAGCTATCATGGCGCTGAGACGAATGGCGGCACGCCGAGGATGGCCGAGGGTGATGTATTCCGACAACGCGACAAACTTTCGAGGAGCTGATCAAGAGTTACGCCGCGCCTACGCCGAGTGGATGCCTACCCTACAAGACGAGGGGCTACAGCATCGAATGGAATGGCGCTTCATACCCCCTGGCGCGCCCAATCAAGGCGGCGCGTGGGAGCGGATGGTGCGCTCCGTGAAAGCAGCCCTCGACGTCACGCTACGAGAAAAGGCACCGACAGAGGAAATCTTGAGAACTCTACTCACCGAAGCCGAGTTCTCTATCAATGCAAGACCGCTGACCCACGTCAGCGTGAACCCCAGCGATCCAGAAGCACTGACCCCCAACCACTTCCTACTGGGGTCGTCAGACGGACTGCCAGCGACGGGACCCTGCGACGAAGCCGACCGAAGAACTTGGCGAGTCAGCCAAGCACTCAATCAATCAAAATCAAAATCAAAATCAAAAGTCATTTATTCAAACTAGGCTGAGAGTCAGCACTTTTCGAACGTCAAAAAATAATAAAACATAAGACAGTCCCCCCAAAACGCCCACCCTTCGACACTTCCTAGTGCTTTAGCTGGGAAGAAGAAGTGGCGCAACAAACTCCCCAGCAGCACAGCTGTCTGTTCAGTTAGAAGAACTTGATACTATACAATACAATAGTAAAAAATAAAATGATTTAAAGAGTCTAATAAAATAAACAATTAAGTATATGAATGTAATTCATACAACCTGTCAGTAGGTAAGCTAATTCTGGTGAAAGAACACAAACATTGTCTTGAGTTAATCACAGCGACCAACTATTCTTATCGTTTAAGTAGTCGTTAATAGAATAGTATGCCTTAGAACAAAGGTTGGATTTTACTTTGGCTTTAAACGCACTAAAATGTAAATCTAACAAAGAAGAGGGAAGCTTGTTATAAAAGGTTATACCAAGCCCAACAAATGAGTTATGAACCTTATGAAGCCGGTGAAAGGGAGCACGTAGTTTATCCTTATTTCTAGTATTTATATTATGAATATCACTGTTTTTAGTGTATAAGTGTATATTTTGCCTAATATATAAGATGTTAGCGAATATGAATTGCGATGCCACCGTGAGAATACCGATATCTTTAAAAAAATCTCTTAGGGACACTCTAGCACCCAGTTGGTAAATTGCTCGAACAGCTCGCTTTTGAAGAACAAAAATATTTTGAATATCAGCGGCTTTGCCCCACAACAGAATGCCGTAGGACATAACGCTATGAAAATAACTGAAATAAACTAACCGAGCTGTTTCAACGTCAGTGTACTGTCTTACTTTTCTAACGGCATAGGCGGCCGAACTGAGCCTTCCCGCTAGGCTTGATATGTGTGAGCCCCACTGAAGTTTAGCATCTACTGTTATGCCCAAAAAAACTGTCGAGTCTACGGTTTCAAGCACCTCTTTATCTAACACGATGTTTGGACCAAGATTTCTAACATTCGGTAAGGCGAATTTTACACACTTTGTCTTCTTGGCATTAAGTACTAGGTTATTTGCCGTAAACCAATCCGTAAGCATTGAGAGTGCACTGTTTACGTCGTCAAAATCTTGTCTATTCCTGTCTACTTTAAAAATAAGAGAAGTGTCATCTGCAAACAGAACAACATCACAAATACCCTTTAAATAGAATGGTAAGTCATTGATATATACTAAAAACAAGAATGGGCCGAGTATTGAGCCTTGAGGCACACCTAACTGAACAGGTAGCCCGGAAGATTTTACACCATTACTTTCTACACATTGGAACCTACTATGTAAATAAGAATTTATTACGTTTAAAGCTTCGTTATCGACACCATAATAACGCAGTTTACGCAAAAGCGTTTCATGGTGCACGCAATCAAAGGCTTTGGAGAGATCACAGAAAACTCCAATAGCATTTTGCGAGTTCTCCCATGCGTTAAATATGTGTTTCAACAAAGCAACACCCGCATCTGTAGTCGAACGACCCTTTGTAAAGCCATATTGTTCCTCATGAAGGAGGCTATTTAAATTAAAATGTCTTAGCAACTGCTTGAGTATTAATTTTTCAAATATTTTACTAAATGCCGGTAATATAGAAATAGGCCTAAAATTGCCCACGTTATTTTTATTACCCGATTTAAATAATGGTATGACTTTACTAATCTTCATGAGGTCAGGAAAAATTCCCGAGTCAACACATTTATTAAAAGTAACAGCAAGATAGGGGGCTACGATGTCGATTATATTACTTAAAAGTTTAATAGAGATGCCCCAGTAATCCCCAGTGTTTTTTGATTTAAGTGTATTAAAAATATTTACTACATCACGAGGCGTTACATGTTCGAAACTTAATAAGCTACTACATTTGGGCACACTACTATGCAAAAGGTTTTCAGCTTTAGACGGGGACGAATTTAAGGTGTGAGTCGTAGTTAAAGGTATGTTGGCAAAAAACTCATTAAAAGCCTCAGCTATGTCAGCAGCTTCATTAAGTAATGTGTTGTTGACCATAATCTCTAGTTGTTTTTCCTGTTTAACCGATTTACCCGTTTCATTGTTAATAATTTTCCATGTGGTTTTTATTTTATTATTAGATTTTTTTATAGTATCGCTTAAAAATTTAGATTTAGCAAAAGCACAGATCTTTTTAAATAATTTTGAATAATTTCTGACATACTCCAGGAAAGGAGTATCAAACCTGTATTTTTTCAAACCATACAGCTCGTATAGTGTCGCTCTACTTTTATAAATACCTGGTGTGGCCCATTGGTTGAAGCCGACGGAGGTGCCATTAATGTCAATGGTTTTGGTTTTGAAAGTAGACTGGTATTCTTTATGCACTATATCAAAAAGGGCTCCATAGATTTCATTAGGATGCTCATGTTCTATTAAAGATGGTGTAATCCTACGAGATATATTATTTTTAAATTTGTTGCAACGACTAGCTGTATATGGCCTGCATTCTATTTTATGCGGCTTTTTGTGTAAGAATAAAGGGAAGCTAGCTAATAAACCACAGTGGTCGGACGTTAAGTCAGTTAAAACTAATTTATTTTTGGCATCGCAATCACTAAAAATATTATCAAGGCATGTTGACGAAGATGCCGTGATCCTAGTAGGTTCAGAAAACAAGTTAATTAAATTAAAAGACCTAAATAGATTAAGTAGTCTAATACTTAATGGAGTAACATCTAAAATATTAATATTAAAATCTCCACACAAAATTATACTTTTATTACTTGATTTTAACTTGTTGAGTAAATCCTCCATTACCAATTCGAAACGAATGAAATCTCCAGATGGGGGTCGATAAACGCATACTATGACGTATCGCTCGAGTTCAACACAAGACAACTCAATAGTGCGCTCAATAGAAAGATTAACTAAATCTAAACGTTGTTTACATTTCAACTTGTTTGAAACAAGGACTAAAGAACCACCACGAATAGCAGTTTTCCTTACAAAAGCACTTTGCACGGTAAAAAAATCGCCGATCACTTCTGGCGACGATGGTTACGCGAGTACCTTCCTACTCTGGTACCTCGCGGCGAGCCACAGAACAAAGTACGTCCCATACAAGCCGGTGACGTAGTCCTCGTGGTCGACAGCACTCTTCCCCGGAACACCTGGCCGATGGGAGTCGTCGAGCGCACGCATCGCGGACCGGACGGCGGCATTAGGGTCGTCGAGGTGCGCACCAGGACCGGCACCTTCCGACGCCCCGTGAGCAAGCTCGTCGTCGTCGTGAAGAAAGAAGAGGCTACGCAAGCTGCGCCGGGGGGAGAGCTGTAGTGGACGCCGAGCTTTGTGTATTAAAAATGATTTGAACTGTGGAAAACTATAAATCAAAGTGTTTTAGAATATGTAAGAGACTTTATTATAAGTGATTACGTGTAAATAATAGGGTATAAGCAGAGAAATAAGTGTAGATAATTAAATTTTAATAAAGGTCCTCATTACGGTATAGCTTCGCCGTACGTAAGATAAATGTACCAAAAATTTGCCGCCCTGTGATTGGCTGGCACATTTTAGGCGGGAAAATGTGCTATCTTGCGATCGATTAACACTTTTGGCGGGAAATGTATTGTCTTGTGATTGGCTAGATTACTTAGCGAGAATTGTATAAAAGACGGGCCATTTTTTGGATCGACACAGTCGGTCTCCTGCTCCTGAAGAATAAAGAACAATAAGAAGAAATAAGTTTTATTTCAAGAAACCCTCAAATACAGTCCACCTCAGTACGTTTACACTGATAATCTGCACTCTGCAGTATTTTCAAACCATATCACCAAAAAAAATTAAATATTGTAGAGTTAACTGAGGCTTTGTTTGATAATTCAATGGTAGGTAAATATTGTTACGAGCTAGGGGTTCGTGACAATTAAAAACTGCCGATATGAATTACCAAAAATAACACTTTAATTAAACTCACTAATAACACAACACAATTGCACAATTAATCACTCTTAAGTCGCACTTGAAGATCGCTTTAGATGTTCTCGCATATATCGCTTCCAATAAACTACCCCGGGACGCGGTCCGTTCCCGCTTATATAGGGCCCTCGGATAGTTCCAGAACCTTCTACCGTAGAAGCATCTAGAATGTTTGAGTACATTTCGGCCCTGACCGAACACATGTCGATAGTTCCAGAAAGTTCTAGCATCGAACTTTCTAGAGAGCTCTTGACCATTAATTCCGCTATTCGATAAGAGATGGCGCTAGTGGTAACCAAACATCAATCGTGCGGCTCAACACTGCCCCCACCTAAGAAATGCTCGTCCCGAGCATTATCGGCCCCATAATAACGCGCCAGTCGATCCACGTGGACTATCTTAGGAGTACCTCTTGCACCTTTCTGTATCCGGTAGGTAACGTCATTGATCTTTGTCACAATCCGGTACGGTCCGTCCCAGTTAGCTTGAAGCTTAGGAGATTTCCCTTTGCTGCGGACTGGATTGTGCAACCACACTAGTGAACCTTCGTCAAACCCTTTATTGTTCATTTTGCGGTCATAACGGGTTTTCATCTTTTCAGACATTTGCTGGCCTGATTGTCTGACGTGCTCATAAATGTCATTCATCTTGTTCCGCAAGTCATTCGCATAATCGGTTATACTGCGTGGGGCATCAGGTGGTATTCCAGTGATCAGGTCTGCAGGCAGCCGTAATTCCCTTCCAAAGTTTGCGAAAGCTGGTGTCACCGATGTGCTTTCGTGAACAGCACTTCGATATGACAACAAAAACGGTTGTATATGCTTGTCCCAATCTCTTTGCCGATTTTCCACAACTTTTGCTAGGTACCTCTCTAATGTCTGATTAAATCGTTCCACCATTCCATCCGATTGTGGGTGGTAAGAAGTTGTTCTTGTTTTATGAGTACCCATAACTCGACAAGTTTCCTGGAATATTTGAGACTCAAAATTCCTTCCTTGATCACTGTGAATCTCTAAAGGTACTCCAAAACGACAGAAGACTTCATGAACTAATTTATCTGCAACTGTCGAAGCTTCTTGATTTGGAATGGCGAAGACTTCCGGCCACTTAGTGAAGTAATCCATCACAACCATGAAATACTTGTTACCACTTTCACTTTCCGGAAACGGCCCCGCAACGTCAAGGGCTATCCTCTCCCATGGTGCACCAACATTGTACAATTTTAATGCACCTCTGCTACGCGTCTGAGGTCCCTTTACAGCTGCACAACTTGTACATTTGCGACACCAGTCCTCGACATCGTCCCGACAGTGGACCCAGTAAAACCGTTCTCGTATCTTCAGTAGAGTCCGTTTTACTCCCAGGTGACCTCCTGAACAACCATTATGGTACAGCTGCAGAACATCCGGTACTTGAGATTTAGGGACTACCATTTGCA
The DNA here is from genome assembly GCA_949987655.1 of Polymixis flavicincta. NCBI lineage: Eukaryota > Metazoa > Arthropoda > Insecta > Lepidoptera > Noctuidae > Polymixis > Polymixis flavicincta. Next base: position 5,964,558 of record OX465187.1, read on the forward strand.
AATGACAGCTGTTTCCCCGAGCATTTTCCCATTTACGGCACAGAACTCCATCCTGAATCACCAAGCTGTCCCATTGGGCCCAAAAGCTCTTTGTGATGGAACTCATTGCTGAGACGTCGCTCCACCTGGGCTTAGGAGCTCTGGCCTTTATCCACTCCAGAATCGGCTTGATGTCTGAATCTTCCTGCTGTGCACGTTGAAGGCTTTCCTTCCACTCGTTGCTGAGGTCTGTCCTGAGCATCCTCACAGGTACCATTTCCTTACTCTCTTGCCTAGTACAATGCTTGCAGTCTTTAGGACAAGGTCTTCTTGACAATGCATCTGCGTTGCCATGAGATTTCCCGCTGCGATGTTCCACCACAAAGTCGTATTCCTGTAGTAGCTCAATCCATCTCGCAACTTGTCCTTCTGGATTTTTGAACTGCAATAGCCATTTCAGTGCAGCATGGTCGGTACGTAAATGGAATTTCCGCCCCAGAAGATATTTGCTAAAATGCTGCAATGACTTTACCACAGCAAGCAATTCCCGTCTCGTGACACAATAGTTCCTCTCCGGCTTTGACAACGACTTGCTGAAGTACGCTATCACAACCTCTTGATCACCATTTCGTTGAGACAACACACCACCAAGTCCTATGTCACTTGCGTCTGTGTCAACTATAAATTCCTTGCCTGTATCAGGGTACCCCAAAATAGGTGTTTTGCAAAGTCGGTCCTTTAACTCCTGGAATGCGAAATCGCAACTTTCATCCCAACTGAAATGTCGCTTCTCCTCGGTTAGCTTATGCAGGGGTTTGGCTATATCTGCAAAGTTCTTAACAAATCGCCGATAATAAGAGCACAACCCCAAAAACGCTCTGACCTGCGTCTTGTCTTTTGGAACTGGCCAATCCTTGACAGCGGCGATTTTTTCTGGATCCGTGCGGATACCTTCTTCCGACACTACATATCCCAAAAAGCTAACTTGCCGTTTGAATAGTGAACATTTTTTCGGACTCAACTTGAGGTTGGCACTCTGGATCTTCATGAGCACGCGTTCCAGGTTTTGAAGATGTTCTTCAAACGTACGGCCTACGATGATGATGTCATCCAAGTAGACCAGACAGGCATCGCCAATCAACTTAGTTAGTACAAGTTCCATCAACCTTTCAAACGTTGCCGGAGCGTTGCACAATCCAAACGGCATAACTTTAAATTGCCACAGACCCTTTCCTGTCGAGAATGCTGTTTTCTCCTTGTCCTTGGGGTCAATTTCAACTTGCCAGTAGCCACTTTTCAGGTCCAGCGTGCTAAACCACTTTACTCCAGTAAGCATGTCCAAAGTGTCATCAATTCTTGGCAAAGGGTAGCTGTCCTTCTTCGTAACGTCATTCAGACGACGATAGTCAACACAAAACCGCATGCTGCCGTCCTTCTTCCTTACCAGCACTACCGGTGAACACCATGGACTAGATGAAGGTTCAATAACACCATCCTTCACCATTCCCTCAATCATGGTTTCTACTTCCTTTTCACGCGCTACCGGCAATCTCCTTGGCCGCTGACGGATAGGCAACTCTTCTCCTGTATTTATTTTGTGTTGAACTAAGCCAGTCTTCCCAATGTCACTATCGTTTAGGGAGAAAACTTCGGCGTACTTCAGTAACATCTTTTTCGCCTTGGCCATTTCATTATGAGACAGAGCGCTGCGACACTCTTCTATAAGTGTGGTCACTCTCGTTTGTGCATCCTTGCTGGGGGTCCTAGTCGATAGATATTTGCATTGACGCAGCCAATCCACTTCCTCGCAAGTACCAATCAGTGTGCCTTTTGCAATAGTCTGTTGTTGATCACAAAGATTCAGCACACGTATCCCTGAGATGTCGGTGGCTCTGACCAAAGTTCGTGCCACTTTCCATGGAAGGTCATTGTCTACCCTTTCCACGAGTACACAACGATGAGTTTGCCCAGGATTCCGAGGAAGACTAACCGGCACAATCGTTTCTGACCTCGGAGGAAGAACAATTTCCTTAAGGCTGTACACATTCCCTGATAACGCCCCTTCCATAAAAAGTTCCTCTCGTCCACATTTCATAACTCCTTGCTTGACGTCAATCTCGCAAAAATTCTTCCTCATAAAGTCAAGACCCAGGATGCAATCGTCCATTATATCAGCCACGATGACATTATGTAGGTAGGTCCTGTTGCCTAGCTTCAACTCCATCTCCTTCTCTCCACGGACGGGTATGCGCTGACCGGTGGCTGTCACCAAATTAATGCGTTCCCGGTTGTATGCGGAGTCCCCAAGGAGCCGACTCATAACTTTGGAACTGACGACCGTACGAGAGGCTCCCGTGTCTATGGTCAGCTTACAAGGCATTCCGTTGACCTCGCCCTTGATGATTAAGGTGTTCCCGTCATGGGTTTGTGTGATCGAAATCCTTGGGGCTCTTTGAACATCAGCCAGCACCCGCCCCGCAGTCCTGGCTATTACTCGTTTCCCTGCTGCTGCTGGGTAGTGCTGTTAGCCGCGCTACCCTCTGGAGACCGGCCATCTTCCCTTTCTGCAGTTCGCTTAGGGCAACTGGATCGAAGGTGGCCCCTTTCCCCACAGCCGTAGCACCTAGGGCTGTATCCTTTACGATCGCGAACTGTAGCTGCTACAACCTCCCTGACGCGATGGGAACGATGATCCTGCCGCACAGCTTCCACCTCCAGTGCATGGGCCAAGGCGTCCTTAAGCGTCCCGTGGTGACCGAGTCTCACAGCAGCTCTAACTTCAAGGTCCCGGATGCCGTCGATGAATGCCTGCACCAGGTTCCCATCAATAAACGCAGGTACGGACTGGTACGCTTTTCGAACCAGCTTCTCCACTTCAAGGGCCCACTGCTGCAGGTTTTCGTTACTGCGTTGCACACGATCCTTGAGCTGCGCACGAAACACGTGTTCCAGGTGAGCGTCGCCATATCTAGCCTCCAATGCCTCGAGGAGCTGCTCGTAAGTCACTTCCTTACCGAGAGCTTCCAGCACATTTAAAGCCTGGTCGCGCAGGCCTAGGGTGAGGGCAGTCATGGCCTGACTTTTATTCCACCCGTTCGCCTTCATGACAGCCGCAAACTGAATTTTGTAGGCCGACCAGGAAGAAGTCCCGTCGTACGGCGGCACTTTGAATCCACGTAGCGAAGGTGTTGTAGCTACGGGAGCTGCGATTCCATCCCCAAGTTTGAGGTTACCCAACTCTTGCTTCACATCAGCAATGACGTCACTAAACTTGCTGATCTGAGTTTCAGCTTCTGACAAGCGGTTGTCATGCTGGGCAACCTTCTCCTTCACCTCCTTCATGTCTTTCCCGAAGGTTGCGTGAAGGTCCTTTATGAGGAGCATCTGCTCTTCCTGGCGGTGCACCTGCTCCTCCTTATCCCGTTTGAGCTGTTCTTCCAATTGACGGGCCTGCTCCTCCTGTCGGCGAGCCTGCTCCTCCTGTCGGCGCGCCTGCTCCTCTTTATCCCGTTTGAGCTGTTCTTCCAAACGGCGAGCCTGTTCCTCCTGTCGGCGGGCCTGCTCCTCTTTATCCCGTTTGAGCTGTTCTTCCAATCGGCGGGCCTGTTCCTCCTGTCGGCGGGCCTGCTCCTGCAACATCATCATCAGAGCAGCAAAATCTGGTGCTGGTGATGCTGGAGCAGCTGTGGACGGGCCGGCCTCTGTGGTTGGTAGCTGGCCCTCCGACGTCTGTGGCATTGCTCCACCAAATCGCCTCTGGTCCGTCTCCTGCTGGCGTTGACTCCGGGTACGGATACCCTCCGTGTCGTCTTTAGGTAAAATCGGCATGATTTTAATCCTTGCTTCTGACACCAATTGTTACGAGCTAGGGGTTCGTGACAATTAAAAACTGCCGATATGAATTACCAAAAATAACACTTTAATTAAACTCACTAATAACACAACACAATTGCACAATTAATCACTCTTAAGTCGCACTTGAAGATCGCTTTAGATGTTCTCGCATATATCGCTTCCAATAAACTACCCCGGGACGCGGTCCGTTCCCGCTTATATAGGGCCCTCGGATAGTTCCAGAACCTTCTACCGTAGAAGCATCTAGAATGTTTGAGTACATTTCGGCCCTGACCGAACACATGTCGATAGTTCCAGAAAGTTCTAGCATCGAACTTTCTAGAGAGCTCTTGACCATTAATTCCGCTATTCGATAAGAGATGGCGCTAGTGGTAACCAAACATCAATCGTGCGGCTCAACAATATTATACATACAACAAAAAAGATCGTCTATGTCGCCAAATCCGTCCCTGACTACACAACAAAATACAAAAACTTACCGATGAAAGGTTAATCCAGGTGTTTTGTGGTAGCTAGCACTGTCACACTGGTACGCACAGCACTTCACCATTTTATTTTGTGTATTAAGTCCCAAATAAGTAATATTTCAAGTAATATTTTGCGGTTGAAACACAGAAACACCATAGAACGTTAAGTTGCTTATCAATATGGCGGCGTGGGATAAGACGAGCTACGCGTCAAATTTTGTCGATATGTGAGTCAGTGTGACAACAGGTGACAGAACGACATACTACTTACGACTTGTCGCTTAGCAAAAAAAGGATAGAGAATCTAGTCCATCGACTATGGATTAATGTTTGGTCTGCTACTGTTTATATGTCTGTCATCATCATCATCATCAGCCTATAGCAGTCCACTGCTGGACATAGGCCTCTCCAATTGCACGCCATTCAGCTCGATTCTCGGCAACTCTCATCCAGTTGCTACCAGTAACCCTGCGAAGATCGTCACTCCACCTAGCCTGAGGACGTCCTACCATACCTTTGCCGATTCGCGGTCTCCACTCAAGAACACGTCTACCCCAACGGTCATCGGTTCTACGGCTAATGTGGCCGGCCCATTGCCACTTCAGCTTGCTAATTCTGTGAGCTACATATGTCGACAACTATGGTTCTCTGCCGGATCACCTCATTCCGGATTCTATCTTTCAGAGAAACTCCGAGCATAGCTCGTTCCATAGCTATATGTCTGTGACCTTAGCCATTTCAATGTCGGTACTAGAATTGCGGTTTCATTCAGCGGTACCAATTAATATTCGGTGTAACCGCGTCACACACACCGCATTGCACTACCATGTTTTGTATTGCCAATCAGTTATCTAACGCGACCGCACCGCCACTATGCCGCATTTTTCAAAAAAGTCTTTTATGCGGTGTTCGTTCATAAATTGTGAAGTTGACCTCCTACTGTGCAAATGAACGATCAAAAGCCAGCATGTGCTGAATTTTATTTAGGATTTTAATTTTTTACTGAGTCTAATGTTTAAAAATAATATTATAATAAAACCTAGCAAAAAGCTTCAAATAATTGTAGTCACTGCCGAATGACAACTTCAAACCTACACCAAACTACACGCGACTTTGCTTCCACGAAGTACCTACTGGTTGTAACTGACAGAAGTGCGTGACTATACTTATGCTAAGAACTACGGGACGCTTCAAGTCCTTTGACACCGCGCGAAAATTTAATTTAATATTTTAAAAGCCCCCCACCCAAAAACCCTATAAAAAATAAAATACGTGTGGCACTCGGGGACTGTCGCGGCAAAGCTATTGCATAGCATTTTTTATCAGGATATGCAATTATATTTTTTAATTTATTTTTTATTCATGCAGTATTTTTTTTCCTTGATATTAATTCAAGTTTTTTCTTTGATATTAATTCAAGTTACACTTTTTGAGCGTGGTGACCGATAAGAAAACAAAGGAGACTGAAACGATTACATACAATCTTGGGCCTAGATGTAAAAAGGTGAAAGTGGAATCAATTAATAGCATAAATATTATGAACCTTTCACTGAAAATTCTGTGGATTTTGTCAATCTGAGAACAGCGATATAAGGATTAAGTAAAACTGAGGTTATGTTACAATCTTTAACTGACAGAATTGTTTCATCGTGTAAGGGTCATCGGCCCAGTGTATTGCAGTGACCAGTTGCTATCCCACAATTCACACAGCGATCCATAATTTGAACAATATCCAATCCACAAGCCGGCGGCAAAATCCAAAATAACAATTCCTAGTCAAACGTGTGAGTGATCTTCGTTGTCCAGTATGAAAGCAAGGGTCGAACAAGGTAGGCAGGGCCGGAATCCGTAAAATCCGAAGCAGTAGTCGTGAAAAATGAAGGATAATAATCGGGAAAGCACTCAAAACGCATCGGAAAACGCAAAACGAGTGAGCAAACATGAGCAATCGGCAACTGTCTAGTGTCAATGTCAGTCGGTTATCTTGCCAGTGACAGACTAAAAATAAAAGACTGATTTTAATCGATATGAAATCGATACTCATTATTATTGGTTTTTCAGTAATTAATTGATATTTTATTTTATTTATTAATATGACTGTAATTATATGCACTATATTGCATTTAAGTATACATAGTGTATTTAATTACTTTGAGTTAATTATTTAGTGCAAAGGTTTTATTTTCGGAACAGTGTAATCGATTACTCAATGGATGATCTCACGAAAACGATCTTTCTCATATTTCTCCGCTTCCAGATTGAGAATTGAGGTCATTTTTATAAACGATTTTTATAAACGATTAATAATCTATTTATCGATCTATCTATTTTTCATATTCTAAGATAAAAAAATATGACTAATTTGGGCCCACCGTTTTCCATCTCCTTTTATTACATATATCGTACAGTCGTACCATCGTTAAGCGAACGCTCGTCCGAGCTACATGGTAGGCGGAGTGGGGGTTGTTAGGTTTTATTTTCGTTACGGAATTTCTTGATTCGGTCGCCGCGCTCAAAGCCCGCGATAAAAGCTATGCAATAGCTTAAAAACGTTATATTTATTGGCTTTTTAAGTTGTACGGTTTATTTTGATCAAGGCATAGTCACGTCGGGGTACGACTTATGAAAATGTTATCCTTTCTACATATACCTTCATTTTTGCAGGGCTTCGTCTGTTTGGCGTTTTCATTGACCATTACTTGAAATAAAAAAATCCTTTCTTTCCAGATGCTGGTGCGGGCTTAGCAAGACAGCTCATGGTTCTAACACTCAGTCTGCCAACGCTGGAGAAGCATGGGTACCAGCGCGGCATACGCAGTCAGCTCCGACCGACGCCTACGGAACTGTGGAGTTCCAGGGCGGACCACATCCCACTAAAGCTCAGGTAAGGAACTGTAGTGACATCTACATCGCCACATGCGACCCTACGCAACACACTGACGTCACGCGTCCTGCATCGCGCTAGCAGAAATTACCGCGCAACAGCAAAATTAGCATAAATACAATGTGCCGACATCAATCGTTAGGCAGTTGCTCATCACACACAACACCCGTCTAACCGGAGGATCCTTTTCTATGGAGGTTGAGCGAACTATTCTCATGCCTCAACGGATAAATCGGGGATCAACAATGTTTTTTGTTTAATAGAGTGCCATGATATATTTCCACTGCTAGCTATGTCATGACATCCTACCGAGATAAACACGACTAAATAGAGAAGTATGGAAGAAAAGGACATTTTGCGCGGACCCAAAAGTAATAGGAATAAGGGTAGGAGATTAACAGTGCCCATAGACGATCCACCTTAAAAAAGTGCCAGGGACATACAAAATGGCATTTGCTCAGCAGCGGTAAGGCTGGTTGATTGAACATTAAGCAAGTGGTGAAGGGCGGATGTTTAGGGGGCCTCTCTTATGTAATTTTGACGTACGATAACTCGTCTGCCAGCCCACTTTTGCTCCGATTCCAATGGACCGACTTAGTTGAGAGCTTACCGTCACTGGGTCTCAAATAATTATATCTTATATTTCTTTTCCCAGTATGTCCGTCTCTCCCACGACACACGACCCGAACTGATAGTCCAGCTGCTGACAAGAGAATGGGCCCTCGACCGTCCGAAGCTCCTCATCACCATCCAAGGAGGCAAGGCTAACTTCGACCTGCAGCCGAAGCTCAAGAAGGTGCTGAGAAAAGGACTGTTGAAAGCCGCGAAGACTACTGGAGCGTGGATTTTTACTGGAGGCACTAACACAGGTAACAAATTATACCTATCTACTCATCGTGAGGAAAACGGCATGTCCGACACCCAAAAATTCGAAGAAATGTGACACACACCAGCCAGCCGCCACCAACCCGCGTGGTGGATTATGGCCCACTCCTTGTCACCGAGGGGACGCCTCTGTCCCAGCAGTGGGAACGTTATAGGCTGATTATGCTATGCTATTCATATACGCGTGCAGAGAGCAGTGGTGGCCAAGTGGTAACGGCCGCGACTTACGAGTTGTCGGTGGTGAGTTCGAACCCAGACAGGCGCTTTACTTTGTGTAAATTATTTCATCACCACTGCTCTCAAAACGGTGAAGGAAAACATCGTGAGGAAACCGGCATGTCCTAGAACCAAAATTCGAAGACATGTGACATCTACCAACCCGCACTGGGCCCGCGTGGGTGGATTACGGCCCAATCCCTCTCACCGAGAGGAGGTGGGAGCATTATAGGCTGATGATGATGATGATTCATATACCTATACATATACTAATAATAATCCTCCTTATATTAAAACTGAAGAGTTATTTTGTTTTGTTTTTTTTATTGGTTTGAACGCGCTAAATTCTGGAACGATCAGCGTGTTTGAAAAAGTCTATTTGATAGCCCAATACTTGAGAATGGTTATAAGATATATAATATCACCCTGCGACCCCTAAGAGCCGAGAAAAAAATGGAACGGGACGTGGTGAATCGGGGCCGGGGAAGTCGCGAATGAGAGCGCAGAAGCTGGTGAAAAACATACAAATTCAGAGGGCTGCTACTGGAAAATTTGTAACGCGACAATTCAATAACACCTTTCCCGACCTGAGGATCAAATTCTACATCCCAAAACCCCCACATTTCATGTACTATCGAGGAAACTTACATCTGACTAATTTGAAAACAAAATCCCGTGCACACAAAAACCGAATCTATTGGCAAACGTTACTATAGCGGCTGAGCGCTGCAGGCAATAATAATCCTTATGGTGTACAGATGTTAGTTTCCTCGATAGTACCTACCAGGTGTACATCTCTGCCCGACTTTTTGGTAAATACAGACGTGAAGTTAAAAACGTTTTTTTTTTTTTATAAAATACCTTTCATTCAATGTGTGCTGTTACCTGGAATACACATTTTTTTTTTTTGCGAAAAGTAAATTTTTACGTCATAACGACTTTCTGGCGACCATAATGGCGCTTTCGGGGCTTGGAATTGCTATTCGTATAAATTATTATCTGCTGGCCTAATTATCGTAAAAATATGGTAGGTAAATACTTCCAGAGAGATAGGCTTTAATTTCGACAGTTCAACGACATTCATTGCGTTATTTACATTGTTGAGCAGATTTTTTTTCTAACATATGAAGCAATGGATAAGCAAGATCTTTCAAAATAATTCAGATTCTGATTAATAGTGTGTCACGCAATGAGAGTGCAGGGCCATTTACCACAAACATTACAAGTCAACAAATTGTATAAAAACGCGTAAACAGTTATACAGACATAAAAAAATGTAGATGTAATTTGTTTTGTCTGTAAGTACATAAATTTAGTTAAAAGCTGTTGTTATATTGACGTTACAAACAGACGATTCAAATTTATTTATCTGTATAGGTAGATGTATAGATATGAATAACGTAAAGATCTAGATAAGGGATGTTCTAAGGGTCTTTTTTTTTTGGGTGGGCAATCATCAAATAACTTCTCCCGCTCTGGGTGGAGCAGGAGGGCGTGTCATACTTTTACTGACTAAAACCCACCCGTGTTCCCTCAGTAGCCTGTATGCCAGGGGCTGTGGTGTCTCTTTCGAACAAACCCGCACCCCTGGCAGGCATCGGCCCTTGCGGGCCCCATCATTTTTTGTGCTGACATCTCTTTGAGGCGCGCGTGGAACACAACGCGCCGTCGACTTGGGCTTGGTCCTTACCGGACAGCGAGCTACCCATTACTCGCCGTCCGCAAGCCCATGCCTACGGTGGCCGGAAATCGGCCTGGGATTCCCGACGCCCAGGGCGTCTCCGTATCCTGCGGCGGCTAGGGTCGCGAGGGCGCATATGCTGCCTCACCCTCACGTGCGCCGCCTCCCTCTTCGCGAGCATCACTGCTTCGCTGAAGGAGGTGACGGCTCCCCATGCCCTCTCGCTCCGTACCATGGCCTGGACCAGGGCCGGACGCGAGAGATCGCCGCCGCCGATCGCCTCCACGAGGACACGGCGGTGCTCCGCCCAAGCAAGGCAGACCGCCACCGTGTGCTCCACCGTGTCCTCAGGGCGATCTTCGCAGTGGAAACAACCGGGCGTTTCCTCCCGCCCTATCCGAAACAGGAACCTACCGAAACAACCGTGTCCGGTGAGGACCTGCGTCAGGCGGAAGGTGAGGACGCCATGCCGCCTCTCAAACCACTCCTCAAAGAGGGGACTTACCGCCGCAATCGTGGCGTGCCCAATGTTCTAAGGGTAAGGTATCCCTTATGTATAAACGTTGGTCTATGTTAAATATTGAGTAGCGGCTATTTATCCATACATTTTTTTTTTTTAAACATATCTTATCTTTAAGCAACGTTTATCAATAAGAGGGAGAATGTCTACATTCACTATGACAAAGACAATTTTCGTACATCTCCAAAAGTTTCGTTAGCTCTTAATGCAGGTAAGTTAGGAGCTAAACGCCATCGATACATTTCATTAGCTGTAGGAGAATTGTAATAACATTAGCTACCTAGCTCAGGGGTGCACTTTGGCACCTACAGCGTGCGAGGCGTAATACAGCTCGTGTATTGTAAGCTGTTCAATTTCTAGCTAAAGCAATTACTACTAATGAAATGGTTTTATTCACCTGCAATGTACACACAACTGAATAGGATTTCCGTACAGTGAGATCAGCGTAAACTGGAAATGAATAACTTGATGTGAAGCCACAGGTTCACACGTACCTAGTTAAGGTGATAACTGCCCTTTTTTTTTGGGTGGGAAATCATCAAATGACTTCTCCCGCTGGGTAGAGCAGGAGGGCGTGTCAGACTTTTACTGACTAAAACCCACCCGTGTTCCTTCAGTTGCCCGTGTGGCAGGGGTGGCGGTAACTCTTTCGAACAACCCGCTCCCCTGGCAGGTATCGGCCCTTGCGGACACCACCAGTAGTTGCTGACACACGCCGTCTCGCCTGCCACTTTTCGACCGCAGGGGATAGGGAGAGCGGCCAACGCTATACCGACACTCCTCTTCCCCTGCGGCCCCACCCCGTCCGCCATCAAACGGTGGCGGCCCCGTCCAGGCCACGGAAGGGAAGAGCGCTGCTCAGAAGCACCGGCACTCCTCCTCTGCCGCAGCCTGTAACCCTCAGCCGCGATGCCTCCCATTCGACATCGCGGCCCACCTCAGTTGCGGTGCACCTCAACGCAACCTACTTTTTGGCCGCTACGTCATTGGCTTGAAGGCAAAAGGCCTGACGAGCGGCCCCACCTTTGGGTTCCTCTTGGATTCACCGTGGGTGGCAGACCATGGTTACTGAGCCCCCCCGCAACAACAATGCGGGAACCCACTCGAGGGGGATAACTGCCCTGTTGGTGTCGTGATTGCAAGCACGATTGCTAAGAGTTCGATTTCCAGCTAGGGCAGTGTTGTGTATTAGGAATTTCTAAGTAATAGCCCGGAATTAGGAAGGTGGTGGAGTGATAGACCCGGGTCTCGGAAAGCACGGTAACCCTTTGTCAGGGGTGCGGGTTGTTCGAAAGAGATACCGTGGCACCTGGCACACAGGCAACTGAGGGAACACGGGTGAGTTTTAGTCGATAAAAGTCTGACACGCCCTCCTGCTCCATCCAGAGCGGGAGAAGTTATTTGATGATTTGACTTGCGCCTGATCTCTCTCCGGTCGTGTCGCATTGCGTGCCGTCCCATCGGACCATGAGAGTGCACCTGTGTCTGCGCACACAGTTGTGCACTATAGGTAATATTTCCCACGTCGAAGTTTAAGCTCCGTTTAGCTTAGGCGCCATCAATTGATGCTCACAGCTGGACGTATGTCTCGAAATCATCGCCACCACAAATTGATCCAGTGAAAATTTTGTATCGTAATGAGGTGGTAATCGAACAGTGTTTTGCTATTCGATTTTCAACTCTCGGTGGTAAGCAATACGATGAAGATGCAATGCGCGATAAAATTCCGCCGCGATTTTATTACGTTCGTGGGAGCATGGGCTTATAAACTGTGAATTAATTCGTATTTTAATATCCTAGAAAGCTCCTGCAAGCAGGAAGAATAGATAGTGCTTTTTCACTACAAAGTGACATTTCGTTCCTACATTTTTGTTATCGCACCTTATATATCCTTCTACAATCTGTCATTTTGTCTTTCGTTTCTAACGATCTTTGTCTAGTTCCTTATAAATGAAGACTAGGTTCAGAAGAATATTTCGTCCCAAACTGTCAAAATCACACTGACAACAAAACTTTCTACTCGACGGCCATAAAGTATATACGACAATCTACAAAATCATGATTCGTTTAGAACGCATAACCGTGATAATTAATAGAAAAACATAGCCATCTCCTATTGTACATCATTTAGTTAATAGTCATGTCTATTCTTCCGTCGACAAATCGTTGCTCGTGCTAAACCTGCTGCTGAGTCGTTTATCAAAGGTAACAATGTTTTGTACACAAGTTCTCTTTAATATTATATATAACATTCCACCCTTCTTATTTAATATTATTTCACACGCATTCTTTAATATTATAACATAAAGCTGAGTTAAAATTGTATTCCATTCGCATTGTTAGACTCAACAGATGAAACGAAACTAGTTTATAATTTGTCTAGAACTTTTCCTTGCAGTGGCACGTTTTCAGTGCAATTGTATGAAAACAATTTCTGTTTTTGTTAAATTATTTGGGCGAAGTTATTGTTTTTATTCCATTACTAGCTTTAAAACCCAGCAGCTTCGCCCGCGTCGTGGTCGAAAATAATCCCGCGGGAACGTAATGCCGCGGGTCCACCGCGGTGCACGGAGAGGCTACGCACGTGTAATAAGCTTCGCTTTCTAAGAAAATGTATGTGGTTGTGTCCACTGCAATCCACGGAGAGGCTATGCATGAATTGACGTCATTGATACATGCGTGGCTTACTCGAATAGGCGGTTACATAGCTCAACGCTGTCAACGTGGGACTACGTTTCCACTGGAGTACACGAATATGACCCACGACTATGTACAGCTCGCATAAATGCAGCGCAGTATTGGATTGATTGGATTGCAGTGGCACGTGCGTAGCCTCTCCGTGCGCCGTGCCACGCTATACATAGTCGTGGGTCTTCGTGTTCTCCAGTGGAAACGTAGACCCACATTGTCAAACAAATTAATACACGCAGCTAAATTGCGCCGCGTGCCTGTGCACAGCATGCGCCGCGGTGGGCCCGCGCCGCATACCGGGATAAAAACTATCCCATGTGTTAATGCACATTTATAACCTATCTGTTTTAACCTATCTGTTTGGCAAATTTCATCGACATCCGTTTTTGCGAGATTGAGTAACAAACATCTGAATATCTTGACATCCAAACATACAAACTTTCCTTTTTTAATATTCGTAGGATTTTTTTGGGGACTGAATTTAATCGGTAAAGTAGACATTGTCATAATAGGTCATCTTAATGAATTGGAAAGAAAAGAGGGAAATTTCCAGCCACGATTAAATAATAACAATACCAATCTTTATTTGTCCCACTGTTGGCCAAAGGCCTCTTCTCATTTAGTGCAGGTACGAGCTTTGATAACCACGCTTGCTCAAGACGGGTTGAGATATTTGTGGCATGATTTCGAAACCTTAAAAACTGTACCTACAGTCAGGGCCACGTAGGCTACGAAAACCGCATGGCCGCAGGCACTGCCTATTTTAAATTGTTACCACCGAACGTGCGGATGCCAGTAACAATCAGAGAAAGAGATTTCTGCACTCTCCTTCATCTTCTTGGCACTTCGAACTCAACATAATCATCATCTGCCTAGCCTTTTCCTAACTATGTTGGGGTCGGCTTGCAGTCTAACCGGATGCAACTGAATACCAGTATTTTACATGGAGCGACTGCCTGTCTGACCTTCACAACCCAGTTACTGGGTAATACGATACCCTTTGGTAAGACTATCAAAGATCCACGAATGACAGCCGGGACCAACGGTTTAACATGCTTCCGAAGCACGGAGGAGTCTTGGTATGTAATGATGGTCACCCATCCAATGGCCAACTGCGTCAGGCGTAGCTTAACCTGATCTATCGACCTGTGCGGCTGTTATTGCTTAGCCACAAGCCCCTCACTCTACAAACTGTTCAAAAGAAATACCATAATACTAACCAATTCTTCTTCCACAGGTGTCACCCGTCAAGTAGGAGACGCGTTACAGCTGGAGCGGTCACAGCGAGCAGGCAGAGTGGTCAGCATCGGTATAGCACCCTGGGGCATCGTCGAGGGCGCCAATGAACTTATAGGCAGAGGGAGAGATGTACCGTATCATGCCATAGCTTCGCCAAGGTAAGAATAAGCTAATGGTTAAAGGTAGCTTTTGACCAACCGAACATTATAGTGAGAGCGAGACATAGTTTTCTTGATATTCTTGACATATTAGTATAGATACTGGATAAACTCAACTAATCGTCGTTTGTTAAAAACCGAGTTTAATTACAAGGCTGGTATGAGCGCTTCAGGTCTTTCAAATTCTTAGTTCATCCAAAAAATGAGATCTTCTTTTTTCCCTGCGCAAAAATAGGTTTGTATACATTTTCAAGTCAGTCCGTTTGTGGCATCGTAGGTCTCAAACGGATGTCCGATTCAATGTGAGTGACACGTGTGTTTCTTTGTTACAAGGACATAGGGTAGACAAATGTTGAAGATTGGATGAGTAAGGATCATTAGCATAGAACACTGGGTCACTATAAATTGAGTGGGGTCTTTCTATGTGTACATAAATAGGATGGGTAGAATAAAACTGTATGTTCTGCCTCAACGAGTAAGAGCAACGAGCTGCCCAAAATTAGGACCCCGTAAAAGGCAGTTTTTGTTTTTTTAAACACATATAATTATTACAAGCTAGACAAAAATTTAGGATATTGTCAAATTTTGAAATAAAAACTTATAAGTACGAAAATATTTCATAAAATAAAAAAGTGTCACGGTTAAATAATGGTGAAAAGGAGCTGAAAAAAAATAGTTCCATAATTCTCAAGTTCCGAAGCGTAAACTATTATATTTTAAATTGCTTTTAATATTCTGGTTATTCGATTCAACTAATATCAAACGTTCGCTACTTCGAACCTTATTTGTTGCCTCGATGCGGTATTGTCAAATCATAATTTCAGCCGAAAGACGTCCACTGCTGGACATAAGCCTCCCCCAAAAGGGGGTTTTGCCATAATCGCCACGCTTGGTAGGCGGGTTGGCGATTGCAGTATGGCGGTAAAATGCATAGAGACTAGGCAGACTTACTAGAGAATGGGCAGCAGTGTGGCATTCTCTAGTATTCCCTTATTGTCAAATACCCAAAAAATTTGCTTCTTGTATTGTTAGTAAATCCTCAGGAGCCTCGTTAAAACAAGGCAACAAAACCTAACACAGACATCTAGACTAGAAACAAACAGCTAGGTATTACAAACATTTGGCCTGCTCCAACCGCACGGTCCGTGCTCGCCCCACCATCTAATGTTTACATAGGTCTTAATACTGTTAACAGGGTGGTAGGAACTTGTTTGCTTTATAAGTATTTATACTCCTGTTTTATTTTTGGTTAGTTCCAAGACTTTGTATGGGAGGTGTATTCTTAAATATACCTTTAGTTAAGTTGTAGGAGCAGGTAATTGAGTATGTCTAAAGTTGGAGCATCTAAACATTGCATATGCAAATCAAATTAGAAATACATTTTATTGATCTGAGAAATACATATTGATCTCACCAATTTAATTGTAATAACATTCGTTTTTTTTAATGCACAATGATGCGCAATGATTTTTACCTTGTGTTTAGATTTGCCCCTTATGGGAGACCTTCCCACTCTACGTCTTCCGGTACGCGGTCGCCACTCCAGAACCTTTCGGCTCCATCGGCCATCTGTTCTGCGAGCAATGTGTCCTGCCCACTGCCACTTAAGTTTGGCAATTCTTCGGGCTATGTCGGTTGCCTTAGTTCTCCTGCGGATCTCTTCATTTCTGATTCGATCGCGTAGGGAAACTCCGAGCATAGCCCTCTCCATTGCCCTTTGGGTGACTTTAAGCCTTCTGATAAGGACCATTGTGAGCGACCACGTCTCTGTACCATAGGTCATCACTGGCAACACACACTTGCTTCTAATATTCATAAATTCATGATTATTGTTCCGTACCCAAAGGGTACCAACGGATGTGATCGTCCGTATGTCAGTAGGCCATATGTCATGAACCGTAATAGGTAGATACTTAGTTGAAATGTACACAGTGTGTAGTTCTATTGTCGCTTTAACAGCAACTAATAGATATAAAATTAAGTTAAAAATGAATGGGGTACCCCACATACAACCATACCAATTTATTTTAAAACTAACTTTTGCCAGCGGCTTCGCCCGCGCGGAACTTTCGTCCTCTATTTAACTCCCTTAGGGGTTGAATTTCAAAAAATCTTTCCTTATTCTTTGTCTACATTATAAAGGGAACCTCTGTGCAAAATTTCAGCTTTCTAGGTCCAAGGGTTTGGGCTGGGCGTTGATGAGTCAGTCAGTCAGGACTTGGCTCTGCTGTTTCGTGAACCGCAATAGGTAGACAATAGAAATTCGCACTCTCTAAAAAGGTTAACATTGTTAGAGAGTGCGCATTTCTATTGTCGCTATAACAACAAATAATAAAAATAAAAATCCCCCCCCCCCCTTATTTTATTTTTATTACTAGCTGTTGCCCGCGGCTTCGCCCGCGTCGAGGTTGAAAATTATCTCACGGGAACGTAGGTACTACCGAGATGAAATCTATCCTGTATTAATCCAGGTTATGAACTACATGTGTGCCAAATTTTATCCAAATCCGTTCAGCCGTTTTTGTGTAATTGAATAACAAACATCCAAACATCTTCACAAACTTTCACATTTATAATATTACTAGCTGACCCGGCGAACTTCATACCGCCATATTTTTATTTCTCCAGTCGTGACTGAGGAAATCTAACCCTTCCGGTAAAATCAAATCAGTTGGATTATCAATTATTTCACAATAATTTTATTCTGATCAAATCTAATTTTTTTTCTTGTGTACAAACCTTGTCCTGACAATAAGGAACACATAAAAAAAGAATCATCCAATTTGGTGCTGTCGTTCGAAAGTTATGCGCGTACATATATTTCGGCGATTCATTTATATATATAGATAGATTATAGTAGAAAATAGGATTAATTTGTTATTACATACAAAAGTGGTGAACTGAGCTTAGGTGAAGTGAGCTGTCATTCCATCTGGCACTAGGGATTGACACTAATGACAGGTCACTTCATGCTCACTTCACTCAAGTTATCACGATGAGATTTTAACAGAGTAGCACTGCTGACTCGGCTTACAAGGCGATATTTTCCTGCAGCAGACAGCTCAATAACATCTAACATCATTTATGATAGATCGAACCCATTGACAAAGAGGCAGGCACTACAACATCTCTTACCAGGGAATATTCCCGAAAATCCTTGAACATTCGGGATTCGTATCACGTTAGCAATTTCTGGAAAAGAATTTACACACACTATAGCGGGGGAGCTGAGATGGACCCATTTTGTCCACGTTTTCTCTTTATTTTCTGTGATCATATTTAGGATGGCGGTGTCTGTGTGTTAGTATGTGAGAGGTGTAGAATGTAAATAGTTTCGTTATTTTTTTATTTGTGTAGGGAAGTGACGCAACTGGCAGAAAACCTATCGGAATGCCAAACCTGATAGATCGCGACCACCAGCTATTGACATACATAAACTCAGGCATTAAAAAAACCAATTGCGTTCCACAAGGCAAAACAAAGGTGTTAACAACACACAGTAAAAGGTATTGTTTGACGTTTAGTCCACTCTCGGCCCCTCGACCCCTAAAAAACGATTTATTTATTTGTTTCCTCTCAACCCCTAGACATAGTTCACACTCGGCCCCCAGGGGGTGAGACTGAATTTTCATACAAGGGACAGGTATACCTTGTCCACTTTCGACCCCTAGTTCGGTAAGTACCTAAAATTAATATTTTGGTCAGTACGGTATATACCACTTGGGGGATGAGAGGAAACTAAAAACTTTGCTGGAAAATAAAATCCACTCTCGCCTTCCAAGGCTTGAGAATAAACCATAGTCAGGGGTACAGAGGACATATTATTTATTGGAGGTCGAGGGGCCGAGTGTGGACTATACTTTGTTTGATATATAACTATTTCTTAAAGATAAAAATCGAAATCTAGTAACTAAAAATTAAAATTATACAAAAACTGAGTACTTAATTACATTCGGATAAAAAGTTAATACCAATAACATAAATCCTTACTAATATTATTAACGCGAAAGTAAGTATGTATGGGTGTTTGTTACTCTCTTCACGTAAAAACGGCTGAACGGATTTGGATGAAATTTGGCACATAGATAGATTATATAACCTAGATTAACTCTTTTTATCCCGATAGTACGTTCCCGCAGGATAATTCCCGACTTCAACGCGGGCGATGCCGCGGGCGGAAGCTAGTAATAATATTTGGTTAGCTATATTTCCATAAAACACTTAGATACAATTTTTTCATTTACCAATGGGGGTAGGCAGAAACTACAGAACGCCGTCTACTACGATCATTACATGCTCGTTTTGCCTCGTTTACGTTCATTACATCAGCAGGCCTGGACAAAACACACGCGGAAAGGCGGAAAGGTTACGTCGTGTCCTTTCCGCAGGTAATGTCATTCCCATACATTTTGGCGTAGCGTTTGGCGTGAACGCTAAATGAAATGTGTTTTGTCTAAGCCGACCACGCTGGTTTTTTTTTAGCATGGAAAATCATCAAGTAACTTCTCTCGCTCTGGGTGGAGGAGGGATGTCAGACTTTTACTGACTGTTACCCACCCGTATTCCTACAGGTTGCGTGCACTTCGCACCTGACCTTTCTGAAATACATAACCAATAAGGGCGTCCCCTCCCGGCGTTGCCACTCACATCTACCTTGTAAACACCTTTTGTTAGCCATGTGAAGTAAATTAGGTTGACTGCCTCGTTAGTTAAGTGGTCGCAAGCGCTACTGTTGCATGAGATCGTGTTTTTGATTCCCAGGTCGGGCAGTGTTATTGAGTTTTTCTATCTAGAATTTCGTAGTAGCAGCACGGAGTCTATATTTCTGCCCGATTGATGGCAATAGGCTCGCCCCCTATTACATGGGACTACACCTCTACCCAACTCTTCGGGGAAACAAGGCGTGATGTTATGTTGTGTAAATTAGGTTATTAAAAATAAGAACAATTTCGTTTTAACTCTTTTATTAGTTAGGTATCCAACTTTTTATTATACACAAAAATGCTTGAAAGATACGTTACAACGTTTACTTACTATATAAGATAAAAGACTACGTTGAAGACAGGGAAGTTTAGCATTAAGTATGTAATTCCTTCTGCACATGTGGCTTCCATGGTACCTCATTAACAGCATAACTATGTGGAAGTCTATTAACTGCTCTCAAATACAATGTTTTTTTTTTAATTCTTTTTATTTTTATAATGCTGACATATTCTCGTCATTATTTGACATTATACACCAATTTTAATATCGACTATTTTTCGTGATTGTCGTGGAAATCATGTCACTATGTTTAAATAGGTTCATTTTATTTATGTAGATTATTTTACATATTGTGAATGAGAGAACATTGTAGGTCTTACAGACTAGACTATTTTCCACTCTGTATTCGTCTAAGTACCGGGTACTGATTGACAGGCCTGCACTGTCGTCCCATACATTTTATCTCTGTAATTTGAAAACATTGTTAAAGCCAATTATTTTTAAAAGAGTAACCGTGGAGTTGCCGGCTCTTCTCCATAGGAAACAACAATTTGGAACCGTGTACCTAGCTTCTGACGTTTCATAAGTGCCCATGCAGGTTTATATGTTTTTTTTTTTTTTTGTTGACTTGGTGCTTATTTTCCTTGGCTTCTTTTGTCCATTTTATCAGTTTCAATTCAGCTGCATCCGGTTTGACAGAAAGCCGACTCCAACATACTTGGGGAAGGAGTTGGCAGATGATGAAGCTTCAACTTTCATCTGCTTGATCATTCCCCCGTTGAGTCTATTTAAAGGGATCAGGTGTTGTGATAAAAGTAGCATTTGTCAGTCCGTTCGTCTGAGCCTGGTACAGCACATCATTGATCAGCTTCTCAGCCAGAATTCGCATGTTTCCGGGAAGGTTCCGCAGTTTCGCGGCCACGTTTACACCTGGAAGACAAACATAAACAATTTGACATGGTCATCGTGACTTTAACGACAAGAAGTGGCTATTTAGGAAAATATTGTGGGGAAACTCAAATGATATATCTACTGAAATATCCAAATAGCATTGAGAAACAGTACTAATGTAAACCCAATTCTGTATCGTTATAATGATTCCCGCAAAATCTTACTACGTTCAAACTAAGTCAAGATAGTTTTTTTTTTTTAGAAAGCAATGTAACGGTAAGGAATCGAAATGTCATATTCAACATGTTCCAAGACAATTTGTCGATATTAGCAGATTTCGTGTGTGATTGACGTAGTTACGAGTAATAAATCGTTAAGTGGTCATAGTGAATTCAGGACCTGGGTGCTTACTCTGGAATATAATTCCGATAGATCGACATTGGAATTATCAGTTAAACGTCAAGGATTGGCTGGACTCACTGAGTCGAGCCAATCCCTGACGCTTGACTAACAATTCCAATGACGATCTATCGGAATTATATTCGAGAGTAAGCACCCAGGTGCGAAGCGACCGTCGTAGAACAATCTCTATGAAAACCTCGTGGAAATTTTTCCAAAAGTGTCGCATCACGCCTGTTTGAAGAAGCCTGCAGAGTACATCATCATGCTGCTAATAAGCCCATGACAACAATAATAACCTGACGGTAATGCAAGTTATCGCCTCAAAACGGGTGAGAGTTTGTCTTTGTGTAAATGATGCCATTATTCTAATTTTATTGCTTACTGATGCTTGGTATGCTTATCAACTAAACATACAGGATAAGTTTTTAACCAGTGCGCAAACTGTAACTATGAATTCAGCATATCATTCTAGACGCCCGCGCCCCAGCGTAGTTTATCGTCGGTTATACAAAAAAAACTCAGCTGTTTCATAGAAAAGTGCAATACCTACGTGGTCAAAATGTATGGAATATGTCGATTTTTGTTTGTATAACCGACGAAAAATGTAAATGCTAGCGGTTCTAGAATGATATGCTTAATTCATGGTAACAGTTTGCGCACTGGTTAAATTTTTATCTTGTAGAACTAATTTCTGTGTTATATACATAAGTTCTGTTGATTATGTTCCTGGGTTACTGTTATTTTAGGCCCGGGCACGGGTCCATTCTGTCTTGAAGTTCAATGAACCGAGTCTTCTCAGTCCAATTAACTACCGAGTCAATTGGTGTGGATAGTTGTAGCTAATTTGTGTGTGACTAGCACCCTAATTGCGTAACTCACGATTAATCATAATCGGTTTCGTCTTGACAGTTTAACAATATTCATTGCGTTATTTACGTTGTTGAGCAGACACATTTTCGAACATGCAAATGATTTGACAATCTGTTTCAAAACGAAACAGATTATGATGAATTGTGAGTTACGCAATTAGGGTGCTGGTTCGTGCTTTAACATCAAGTTGAGTGGCTTTGCATGAACCTGTAGAATAAATATTTATCCGTTTGTAGATATATATATGTGTGTGTGTGTGTGTATGTTTGTTGTTTGTTTGTAACCTATTTATGTACCTAGCTTATTTATAATATAATTTGTGTTGTTTTTAACCCCCGACGCAAAAACGACGGGGTGTTATAAGTTTGACGTGTCTGTGTGTGTGTGTGTGTGTGTGTGTGTGTGTGTGTGTGTGTGTGTGTGTCTGTCTGAGGCAACGTAGCTCCCGAATGGATGAACCGATTTTGATTTAGTTTTTTTTGTTTGAAAGGTGTATTAGTCGGGAGTGTTCTTAGACATGTTTCATCAAAATCGGTTCAGCCGTTTGAAGATTATCAGCTCTTTTCTGGTTGAAAAACGGATTTTAGCCTCTGATCAACTCAAAATTTGGGATTCTATTACTTCAATGATATTAGACGAATAAAATAACCTTGAACTGATGCTGGAGCAACACCTGGAATTTCCAGGAAACCCAAGTTATTCACCAACAAACAGCAGAAGTATCGTGTTTGGGCTCATTGAAAAGGTCTCAATGAATAGATTATAGATAAATGGTGATTTAAGGGAGACATTAAGTTTAAAAAGCAAGAAATAAAAATTAAATTAAAAATTTAAAAACCCCCGACCCAAACAAAAACTCAAAAAAGTAAAAAATTATTTTTATAGGCCTTTTAATTTTAACGTAATATTTTGATCAGGGCATTGTCAAGTCGGGGGACGGTCAATGAAAACGCCAAACAGAGGCCTAGCCGTCCCCCGACTTGACAATGCCCTGATCAAAATATTACGTTAAAATTAAAAGGCCTATAAATATTATTTTTTACTTTTTTGAGTTTTTGTTTGGGTCGGGGGTTTTTAAATTTTTAATTTAATTTTTTTTTAATCATATTTCCTCTCAACCTAAGCACCTGCCATCTAATCTCTTCACCACCCTTGGTTGACTGGTAGAGAATGCCTAAGGCATTAAGTCCGCCTTTGTACCTTTTTTGTGTGCGAGAAGTTTAAATAAATAAATATATTATTATCATTTTCTCTTTTTGACACTACGCTACGAAAGGCGTAGCTACTTTTTGACTTCATTTCATACACCTCGAGACTGTCTGTTATTTGACCACTGTGATTTATATTAATCACTAGCAGCGCCCCGCGGTTTCATCCGCATGGTCCCCGTTCCCGTGGGAATACGGGGATAAAAGCTTCCCAACATTGAAATATTTTTTCTAATCGGTTCAGTAGTTTCGGAGCCTATTCAATGCAAACAAACAATCAAATCTTTCCTCTTTATTATTAGTATAGATAAATCAGATAATCAGATATTTATTATTAATCAGATACACAGATTGGCAGGGACATCGAGGCGCAACCTGTTATCGCGGATTCAGAACATGATTAAACTAAACGAAAAATGTCAAAAAATGTGACGGAAAATGTCAGCGCAGCGGATGTTGACATTTTTCGTCGGTGTAAAAAACTTTGCTCTGCCATACATGGTCACGCATAGGTATTGCACTTTACTATGAAACAGCAGATTTTTTTAAATAGGTAACCGACGTAAAATTTCTACGCACTAAATCATGTGCTGAATTTCCACCACCCTGTAAATCTGAACAGATTAATCACAATGTTCAAATAGAAGACAGACTCGAAGTGAAGTGAAATGAAGGCTTCAAATCAGTTCAAAAATATAAAGGACAATTCTTACTAAACTTAGTAAAAAAAAGAGAGAAAGGATCATTCAAAAAAAGAAAAGTCTATCGAAATTACGTACCAATGGCGTCATATTCATCATCAACTTCAGTACAATGTCGTTTGTTCTTATCCTCATCCAAGAACCGCTTGGAGGAGGTCTGGACAGGACCGCAGACACTCTCGGGCACCTCCACTATATTGCTGGCGATACTAAAGGCGGCTGATGAGTAGTTGTCGTCTATGGAAGCCTCGAATGATGGCTCATCCTCATCTGCCTGGGATTCTTCATCTCCTGGATCGTCGGGATCTGAGTCCTGAGATAAAGAGACGTTTTTATTACTAGGTTATTACAGCTCGCTTAGCATGACGCTTACTATTTCTACTCTACTGTAGAATCGAAATCGCTTGTCTACATTTCTCGGTGAAAAAGTCAACTATCTATACGGAAACGTCTTTTTTGTCCACTCTTCCGGCAACAAAACGCTTATCCACGGTTCTCGTGCTAAACCTGCAGTAGCAGACAAAATAACCAAAGGATCGCCCTGTATGACATGGGACGGTCACAATCAGTCTGCCCTGCCACTTGCCAATTTTGCACTTTATTGGGGTCGGCTTCCAGTCTAACCAGATGCAGCTGAATACCAGTATTTTACATGGAGCGACTGCCTATCTGACTTGGACAATCCAGTTACTGGGTAATTCAAATTCAAAATCATTTATTTGAATCCATCTTAGATCATATTTTATTAACAATAAAATTAAAATTATAAACATAATAAATATAAGTAAAAATAATTAATTCAATAGCATAAATAAAATCAAAATTAAAATTTATAAAATTAAACAAAAATCATAAAATTTAATTGACTAATAATACCGGCGGCCTTTGAGTCATTTGTCTGTTTGTTTATATAACAATGGTTAATGAACCCCCCCCCCCCCCCTCCCCCCTTGGTAAGACTGGTTGTCAGACTTTCGGGCTTCTGACAACCCGTTACGACTGTCAAAGATACACGATGACAGCCAGCAACAACAGCTGAACATGATTTCCGGGGCACGGAGGGATCTTGTTATGTAAAGATGGTCACTCATCTACGGAACAACCGCAACAAGCATATAGCTTAACCTGCTCGATCGACCCGTGGCTGTTATTACTTAGCCACAAGAACCTCATTCTTATTACTATTATCTTTTGAATGTTCTATATAATTCCAGCGGTCTATTCAGTAAATAACCCCGTGAGAACTTAGGAGAATCATGTTTGAAGTGAGCTAGCTATCATGAGCTCACTTCACCAAATTTTCGCGGTAAGATTTTTGCAGAATAAATCGACAGTCCGAGATTCCGTTCACCTCCTCTAAGATAAAACGGGTCAAAGAGAACAAAAAGACTACGTATAAAGGATCGATTTGAGTTAATTCGTACAGCGTCACGCTCACATCGTCAGATAAGTTCTGGGGACGCTCTAAGATCAAATTAAGTCAGAGGTGACGTGAGTAGCAGGGTCTGAACGAATTCGTATCGTGTTTTCATCAAATGTAAGGTTGAAGTTTGATAACATTGAAATCAGATCAAATCAAATCATTTATTTTTTGCCAACATGGGTAGGGGTATAGATGTTACAATGTTTTTATAATGTTCTCCATGCTCTGCCTTCACATGGGCATGCAAAATTTACACATAAATTAAAATATTACTTTCAAAATACTTAAAAAATATCATTATTATTTATTAAATCGGGTTTTTGTATTAGAAAACTAGGACGTATGTACACTTTGTAGTTTTAATTTGGTTAGGAAACTAGGACACTATTTAGTTTGAATGATTTCTTTGGATAACCTTGTAGTCGCCCATCATCACCGGTTTCAAATCCCATAAATTCAGACAGGGGAATATAATGGAGCAGTAGCGGCCTAGTGCTAACGGCCGCGACCTACGAGCTTTTTAACCGACTTCAAAAAGAAGGAGGTTATCAATTCGACATGTTTATATATATTTTTTTTTTTTTATGTATGTTCGGGCATAACTCCGTCGTATATTGACGGATTTGCAAAATTATTTTTTTGTTCGAAAGGGGTTTACTCCGAAATGGTCCCATTAAAATTTCATATAGATCTGATGATGCGTTTCGGAGACAGACAACGGAACTCTTCAAAAAATTACAGCAAATCAACCGCGAATGTTGCTATCGCATAAGTATGCATTGTTTTGACCCCAAGGATGATGAAATTTGGAATTGGTGTGGGGTAGGTAACTAAAAAGTGAAAAATAAAAACTTTTTTCAAAAAAATAACAACCGACTTCCCAAAAAACACTACAAAGTGCAAAATAACTTTAATTTCGGAAGGCGGTGACAAATAATTAAAATACACATCCAAAGTCACCGACTTCCGAAATTAAAGTTATTTTGCACTTTGTAGTGTTTTTTGGGAAGTCGGTTGTTATTTTTTTGAAAAAAGTTTTTATAGGTCATACGTTTGCACCCAGACATGCACTTTTTTACCGACGAAAAAACGGAGGAGCTTCCCAAGTCCACGCGTAAATTTTTATGTATGACCACGCATAACTTTTTTCAGAGTAGTCCGATTTTGATCATTCTTTTTTTATTGGAAAGGGTATACCCCGAAATTGGTCCCATATAAACGAAAAAAAAAAACCAACCCTATGGGTAGGAAAACAGGGGATGATTGTTTGTTCACTCACAGATTTTACTACTAGATATCGAAAGTCACCGTCTTCCGAACTTCGTTATTAAGGTTTACTATTTTTTACTTTTCAGTTTTTTTGGCGGAATTTTTTTTGTTAAAAAGTTTTTTTTATTTGTATAGATAATAACTAAGTTCGGAAGGCGATGACATACTTTTTTTTTTCATTTAGGCTACAGTGTCCCACTGCTGAGCAAAGGCCTCCCCCAAATGCTTCCAGTCATTCTTTTCCAGGGCCACCTCGATCCAGCCCTTGCAATACGCGTCTAGGTCGTCACGTCAGCTTTTCTTGGGCCGGCCTCGGCGGCGCCGTCCATCCGCGGGCACCCACTATGTGGCGACAATTGCCCTGTGGTCACTGTGCATGCGGGTGTGACCCGCCCAGTCCCATTTTAGCCTGGCAGACTTTTTGCCTACGTGTAAGATTCCCATTTTGCAGCGCAGCGTGATGTTTCGTATTCGGTCAGTGCGTGCCAGTATAGGTAATTATGCTAAGGTATAATACTTAATCGTTATACTACAATTTCTTTTATTCTAAATTACTTCTATCTTCTGATTAATATGAACAATAAACGACCTGTTTTAATTGAAAGGACGGTCAAAACAATCTGCATATCAAATTCCGTTTACACTCAAATTAATAACTAAAATAATATCAATGAAAACCCAAACCAAATAACAGATGCAACAAACGATACATTAATTAATGAAACGCACAAATCTAACAGACCGTTAATACCATCACAATGCTAATAATGTTTTACATTAGCATATAATTTCAGCGGTTGTTTGTGATGTGTTGTCAGTTACCAGCTGCGTTTGTATCGCTGGAGGGCACATCGCAGTACATGACTATGAACTGACGTGTTATCAAGCTAACTGTTATGTTTCTTGATACTATGTTACAATGATGTACTTATAATATCATTGCTATGTTAGATCTATATTGTCTTTGAGTCTTGCTTCGTGCATTCAAGTATCAAAATGCTTCGTACTATTCTCCTGCCAATAATATTTTTCTATGTACCTAGTTATGGATGTTTGTGAGGTAGTCAGTCACGTAAAAACCGCTGAATGGGTTTGGATGAAATTTGGCTGACAGATTAAAATACCTACTTTTAATCCGAGTAGTACTTTCATGTGGAATCATTTCCGCCCTCAACGCGTGCGAAGCGGCCGGCGAAAGCTAATAATACAGTTTATACTGTGTAAATAAGCATAAATGAAGATTAGGAATTGAGCTATCTCTACTCCCAATCTTCTCACCACCAATGCTTATTAGTGCTCTAATATAAACCTAATTCATACTCTAGTCACACGTCATTATTCCCTCACAGAATATTAAAGCTACTAACAAGTTGTGACTTGTGACAGGTCACAAATATCACGGGCTCAGTAAAAGAGTATCACGAATCGCGGTGGGCAAGTTAAACATGTCATTTAGAACGAGATTGCCCGCTGACCCCGCTGCATTCAATGAAACACATTTGTATGCGGCAGATGCCGCGTTCTGCAGGCCTAGACAAATCACATTTCTGTTAGCGTTCACGCCAAACGCTTCGCCAAAATGTATGGGAATGACATTACCTGCGGAAAGATTACGTCGTTTCCTTTCCGCAGGTAATGTCATTCCCATACATTTAAGGCGTAGCGTTTGACGTGAACGTTAACAGAAATGTGTTTTGTTTATAGGCCCTGGACATCAAACGGATGTAATAAAAAAGTTTTTATTTTACAATTTTTTGTGGCTCTACTCTCTCTACTAATTACTACATGCTTAATTTTTGTTTACTTTTTGTAATACACAACTCAGTATTAAAATCTGTGAGTAAACAATCAATCATCCCCTTTTTCCTTACCCTTAGGGTTGGAATTTTTCTTCGAAATGTATATGGGACCAACTTCGGGGTATACCCTTTCCAATAAAAAAAAGAATTATCAAAATCGGACTACTCTGGAAAAAGTTATGCGTGGTCATACATTAAAAAAAAAGTATACGCGTCGAATTGAGTAACCTCCTCCGTTTTTTCGTCGGTTCAAAAATCGACAAAAATGACAACTTACGAGTAGCACAGGTCTAAGTTGTCAGTTTTGTAAAAGGAACAGTTTTTCGATTTCTGTTAGGGTCTTATTTCAAAAACAAGCTCGTTGGTTTGATGTTTAAACAGCACCCTAATTGCGTAACTCACGATTCATCATAATCTGTATCGTTTTGAAACGGATTGTTAAACCATTGCTTCATATGTTCGAAAAATGTGTCTGTTCGACAACATAAATAACGCAATGAATATTGTTTAACTGTGAAGACGAAACCAATTATGATCAATCGTGAGTTACGCAATTAGGGTGCTGGTTTAAACCATCGTATAGAAAAACCAAAACTGACAGCTTTGTCCGGTGCTAAGTGGTCATTTTTGTATTAAGAACTTTACCCTAATCGAAATAAAGTTGGAAATGGACAAGCTAGCTTAGAGCTTTAGGCTAGAACGAAAGTTAGATCGCGTTTTGTAATAAGACGGTATAACCCTATATAGAAAAATACTTTTGTACCTACAGCTTTAACAAAAAATCAACTGCCTATGCCTGCTGTGCTTTTAAACATTTCTGTGTCAAAGATTTTCCAAAGGATGCAACAAAATATATTTTAAAAGTGTATTTTAATAAAGACGAGCTCTACCCACCCTTATATTTTAAACTAGAAAACCTAGCAAACAGACAGACAAAAGATAAAAGATTACAGAAGAATCCGTTTTTCATACCGAGATTGCTCTCTTGTGCATTCAAAGTGAAACATTTATTAACGTCACTCAAGAACCTACCTACCTGCTTACAATCCGAGTTTTATTCAAAAGCTAACCGACAAACGGGACTTTCACTTACATTTGAGAATTCTAGTTAGGTGGAAAAATAATGTAACAGGTAGTTTTATAAAAATCTTTTAAGAAAAATCTCTGTAGCATTCAAGAACACAAAAATTAATAACTTAATTTTTTGAGGTACAGAGGCCAGCACATCAAGCTACCCCAATCTGTCAAATTTCTTTGATAGTTTTTCAACTTTATTACAAAGGAATAAGGTTTATGTTCAATTGGGAAAATTTGACAGTTTGGGATAGCTTGACCTGCTGGCGACTCACTCTCACCTTTTTTTTCACCAGTCTACATAGTTTTCACATGATCTGACGAAGATTATGTCTGGAGTTTAACCGGTTAAGTCCGGCGCGGAACCTATCGGTTCCATTACAGTTTAAAATTATCAGTCATAGGCAAGCCTAGATGCCCTAGGATGAAATTATAGTGACCTTGTTGGTGATGTTCTTCTAAAAGGTCAGTTACATTGTACTCGCAACCGGCATGCCTGTATGAGGAAGGTGGCGGTCTGTAGATTCTGCCTACCCCATGAGAATAAGGCGTGAGTTTATGCATGAATGTATGTATATGCAAGCTTCTTCAACAACTTTTAATACTGCCACTTTGATAGATGTTGGTTGGTCTATTTAAATTCTGTAAATGGACTTTATAAAGCAATCAAATGTGATTGCAATCAATCAAAATTAATTGTCTCATTAGCCGGCATCACAGTTTCTTTTAAACTGGAAACTGTGATCTCTAAGTTTGTTTCGTCCTTTCTTCTCAGAGTAGTTAGACAGGAATCGCCGACCTCATCTAGTTTTCAAAACATGATTGACGTGTAAAAGTGTTTGTACTTTTTTTTTGGGTTTTGGCTTCGCACGGTTTGTGCATTTAGCCAGTGTCAAGTAATTTTAATTTTCAATCAAGTAAATGGCCCGATATCCGGCACGAAGTTACAAAAAAGTCATAGTCAGTCAAGTCAAAGTTATTGTGAAGCGGTAGTTACTTTACAACAACCTATTAGGAGTTTTTGGGGGGAACACGAAAAGTCCACGTTAGTCACTTATTTTCACCTTCACTACACTTATGCACTCCACGTACGTAACTAAATTGAATAATTCACTACCAAAATTATACAATTTAATTCGCTATTTCACAAAATTTCATGAAAATAAAAATTCGTGCGACATGTTCCAACGCGATCCCGCCAAAAACTCCGTGTTTGTACTTACTATCAAATACAATCATTACCATTCTGTAATTCAAACTAGGAATTGACAGTCACAAACGAAACTTTTATTAATTTTTTAGACAAAGGTATATCTCGTTTCAGTCTTATCGTTTCTAACAAACCCAGATTACACACAGTATTTACCCAATCGAAAAAGAGCACTTATTTGAAAACCTTCCACAGTGCAATAGCCGTTTTATTTGTAAAAATGTACAGCGTGTTTGTGCAGCAGGTGGCAATTCGTTTAGCTGATTGGTCCACTGTGGGACTGGGTCATGTTTGTACTCACTGTTAAGTACTAGTGATCGTGTCATGTTTTTGTTTTAATCGAATATAATTCTAAACCAACCTGACAGACATCGCCCAGTGCGTTAAAAAATCCCATATCTACTAGTAAAATGAAGCACGTTCAGATTTTCCCCAAATAGGTACTTTTTTCCGGGGAAACTTATAATTGTTCTTTTCCTAAAAACCTGATTCAGACCATTTTAAAACTCAAATAGTAGAATCGGTTCAGCCGTTCTCAAGTGATGTACTTACCAACGAACAGAATGTTGTTTTTATCTTTATATTAATACGTGAAGCAAAAACTTTGTATCCCTTTTTACGAAAATTACGCAGACGGAGGAAATGAAAACGAATGACGGATGAAATTTGGTACTTACAGTTAAAGTGAAACGGTCATAATCATAACAAGTTATCGAACATCTAAACAGTTGCTAAAGTCTGGTTTCGAATTGAAAACCAGACTTTAAACAACTATTTAGATGTTCGATAACTTTTTTGAATAAGAAAGACCGTGTCTAAGTGCAAAAAGCTAAAAAAAAAAAAATTGATTAATTATGGTCAAATTTCGATCACTAGTTACGGATGGGTAAGTTGTTCCGTGTGGTGCCGGACGTAAACGAATAGCACCATCCCATTTCTTCCAGTGGGTGTCGTAGAAGGCGACTAAGGGACTTACTAGAGAATGGGCAGCAGTATTCTCTACGTATTTGACCACCATACTGCGATCGCCAACGCGCCTGCCAAGCGTGGCGATTATGGCAAAACCCCCCCTTTTGGGGGAGGCCTATGTCCAGCAATGGACGTCTTTCGGCTGAAATGATGATGAAGTTGTCCAATACGTTTTTGTGTAGTGCAAGCATCATAATTAAAGTTTTATGATATGGTGTTCAAATATTAGTAAATAATTCGTATTGTACTTGTTTTCCTCTGTAAATAATTGAATAGAGTTATAGAGTAGTGCTTTCTAAAAAAGCTGATTTGTTTTAAGTCCCGTATTATTTTACACACACCTTTCAAGCAAAAATACAAATAATCCAATTTGAATTATATTAAAAAGGGACTTAAAACCAATCACACGTTTTTATCAAATATTTCTTCATACCTAACAAGATAAAAAGGGTCCTTTATTTGTGAAAAAGCTTTTATTGATATCTACACCACTTAGCACAATAAAAAAGAAAATTGAACATTTAAGCCTTTTACAGATTCTACACGAGTGAACAAGACCCTTAGTGTGGTACTTATTTTCGTATAGAGGTTACTTATGTAGGTATCAGTCACTACTTTTCGTCTTGATTGTAGATTTGTAGACGATTTTCTGTTCTTCATATTCATTCCTCTTAATAAGTGAAATAAAATTGTAACTTTCCGAAAAAACCTATTTCATATTTGTGTGGTTTCATTACTATGTTTGCAACACCATAAAATATCTATAATTAAAATCATCATCAGCATCTGTCTAGCCTTTGCTCAACTATGTTGGGGTCCGCTTTGTAGGAACCGGATGCAGCTGAATACCAGTATGTTCCATGAAGCTAGGTCTGATAGGCGTAACTAACCTCCAAAACCCAGTTACTGGGTAAAATGATACATCTTGGTAAAACTGGTTGCCAGACGTCCGGGCTTTAGACGACCCGTCAATCAATTCATCGAAGTGCCCTCCCGTTTTCAAATAACCACCATTGTCTTTATTTCTTCTTCTTTTTGTGTCTATGATACCTACTCTTCCTCGCCTTTTTTTATGGTTCGAGCCCAGTCTGTAGCCACATTAATCACTGGCATTCTTTAGGTCATCCTGGGTGAATGAGGACACTCCAGCAAGTAGGGCATCGTCTAATCATAATTTATTTGATTGAGGTTC
Organism: Polymixis flavicincta; assembly: GCA_949987655.1. Classification (NCBI taxonomy): domain Eukaryota; kingdom Metazoa; phylum Arthropoda; class Insecta; order Lepidoptera; family Noctuidae; genus Polymixis; species Polymixis flavicincta. The sequence goes on from OX465187.1 coordinate 5,997,124, forward strand.
GTTTATTTCAGACTATTAAATTTTCCATATTTTGTTAGTATAACATTAACTTAAAAAGTATGTTAGTCGTGACGAGATATATTATATTTAAATTAAATTGAAAAAGGTTAACATTTTATTTTTTTTATATTTTTTTTCAGTTTTTTTTCGGTATTTATTTAAAACTATATAATTAAAATAATAGGTCTTTACCTATGAAATTGCCGTTTTGTATGAAAAAATTTAAACGAATTTTTTTCATGAATTTTTTATTTGTATTAATCGAAGTAATCACCCATGCAATCAATGCATCTTTGCCATCGCAGTGGCAGTTTATTGATGCCCTTCTTAAAGAAATCAGCTGGACGGGAGGCAACAAATTCTTCAAAGGCATTTTGTACTGCCTCTCGGGTATTAAATTTTTTTCCCGCCAAGAAGTTATCCAAATTCTGGAAAAAGTAGTAGTCTGTAGGCGCAAGGTCTGGTGAGTAGGGCGGATGACGGAGAGCTTCCAACCCCAGTTCTTGCAACTTGGAGACCGTCTGCTGTGCAGTATGAGGTCGCGCGTTGTCGTGCAGGAGCAGCGGAGACGAGCGATTGACCAATGCTGGTTGGAGATGCGCCAGCTTCTCCATCATTGTGTTCAGTTCTTCACAGTACACATCTGCAGTAATGCTCACCCCGTTTGGTAAGAAGCTGTGATGAATCACACCGGCGCTAGACCACCAAACAGTGACCATCACTTTTCTAGGGGTAAGTTTTCGTTTAGGGCATTGTTTAGGTGCTGAACCAGGATCCAACCAACTTGCTGAGCGCTTACGGTTATCAAACAGAATCCATTTTTCATCGCAGGTAACAATGCGGTTCAAAATTCCTTCATTTGTGTGTCTGTTGAGCAGTGCAAGGCACGTCTCGACGCGTACTTCGCGCTGGCGATCATTGAGTTCGTGGGGCACCCATTTGTCAAGCTTTTTTACCTTGCCAATTTGACGCAAATGGACCAATATTGTTTTGACGCTAACGTCGAAAGCTGCTGCTAATTCAGCCGTAGATTGTGTATCATCAGCTTCCACAATCGCCTTTAATTCGTCATTGTCGACCAAAGTCTTCGGACGACCGCGAGGTTCATTTTTCAGGTCGAAATTTCCAGAACGGAAGCGAGCAAACCAATAACAGGTGGTGCGTTGGTTTGTAGTGTTAGCTCCGTAAACGTCGTTGATGTTGCGTGCCGCTTGTGCCGCGTTGCTGCCACGACGGTACTCATATTCCATAATTACTCGAATTTTTAACGTATCCATGATGACGAAAAAGATTGAAATGCGATGAAAATGTAACACTAATCAATAAAGAAATGACTACTTTTAGAAAAAAAAATCCATGTTTTTAAAATAAAATTAATTTGAAATTAGAATTCTTAGCCAAACAAAAATTATTTTGATTTGAAATGGCCAGTACTGCAGAACGGCAATTTCATAGGTAAAGACCTAATATGTACAGGTATATAAAAAGCACCAACCCGCACTGGGCCCGCGTGGTGGATTACGGCCCGCTCCCTCTCACAGAGAGGAGGCCTGTGTCCCAGCAGTGGGAACGTTAAAGGCTGATGATGATGATGATGATATAAAAAGAAAATAATCATAAGGCATCAAAAAATACGTCCGCATCGTTGTCAATGGAAAAAAGTGCCCAAAAGGCTGGCCGAAAAATAGGCCAGCCCTTTGGTCACGTGAAGAGTCGAAAAACCGCTTGGAAATGTCTTGGAATACTAAGTGGGCACTCGGACCCCATGGCCCTAGAGTTTCAACCCCAAACGGCTCGAACATATAGGTTCCATTGAGGTTAAGTGTCTCACAATCAGATTGCAATTTCCCGGTACAAGCCTAAACTACGCAGTTGTATATACCATTGTAACCACAGTTTAATTTATTAGAAACAGCCTCCGAGAGTCGTTAATTGTAATTAATCTGGGAATACTGAGAACATAAGGCCATTATGACTTGCCGTTTGTAATTGTAACTAAGCTTTATCTAAGGACGTCTACACACAAAGAGATGTAAGGAAGATAAACCGTAGTGTGGTGATGGTAAGGCATTTTATTGGAATACCACATTAGTAAGATTCAAAAAAAAGCCCCAAATTACGCGTTTATCTTTCCTTTAGGATATTACATAATCAGCCTATAACGTTCCCACTGCTGGGAAACAGGCCTCCTCTCTGTGAGAGGGAGTGGGCCATGATCAACCACGCGGGCCCAGTGCGGATTGGCATATGTCATATGTCTTCGAATTTTTGGTTCTAGGAGATGCCAGTTTACTCACGACGTTTTCCTTCACCGTTTTGAGAGCAGTGGTGATGAAATAATTTACACAAAGTAAAGCACCTGTCTGGGTTCGAACCTACGACCTGCAACTCGTAAGTCGCGGCCGTTACCATCCCACTAAAGTTTGGATGAAAACGGATGAACGGATTTTGGTAAAATTTAGCACACATATAGTTTGTAATCTGGAAAAACGCATAGAATACTTAGTATCCCGGTAATACGTTCCCGTTGGAAATAATTTTTGCCGTCCACGCGTGCGAAGCCGCTGGCAAAAGCTAGTTTAGAATAATCTATTTTAAAAATCTTTTGAGTTGCGTTTCAAACAAAACCAGTGGGTAATACGCATTTCATTGATGTATTAAATTAATTTCTAAATATTAAGGCCCCGGTGGTACCGGACGTTAAAGAATAGCACCATCCCATTTCTTCCCGTGAGTGTCGTAGAAGGTGACTAAGGGACGTACTAGAGAATGGGCAGTAGCGCTCTCTATGCATTTTACCACCATATTGCGATCGCCAACCCGCCTGCCAAGCGTGGCGATTATGGCAAAACCCCCCTTTTGAGGGAAGCCTATGTCCAGCAGTGGACGTCTTTCGGCTGAAATGATGATGATGATGATGATGAAGGCCCCGGCGAAGCAGACCTGCAGTACTATTCTGTAAAAATCTTACCGTGATAACTTGGGTGAAGTGAGCTGTCATTAATATCAATTCCTAGTGCCAGATGGAATGACAGCTCACTTCACATAAGTTCTCACGATGACATTTTAACAGAATAGATCGACTGGTGAAGCGCCCCAATACCAACATCGAAGCGCTTCTGACCACTTTGGCAGATCCATAATAACGTCACATAAAATCATGCCCGTAATCCCCGAAGTGTTAGGCAGAGGTGTAATTACAGCCACATTTCGGCCAGTTACGTTCAAATATTGCGTAAAAAACGTTTATTCGACATTCAAAATTACAATATGGATATTGTAATTTTTTTGGTCCCAAATTAGGCACAGCCTGTATCTTGACCATTTGGCATCAACCGAGCACAGATCTATAAAAAAAAAAAAAAAAAACACGCACATGGCTCATTTTATTTAATTTCGACCATGGTAAAATTTTGGCTGTGACAGCTGCTCTGCTCTTCGCTTCGTTAGTTATACATCGGTTTTTATGGTAAAAATTCTCATTTTTCGCCAAAATAAATCATTTTCTTTTTTAATACTCGTAATTATACGACTCCTTTTTCCTGCTCCAACAAAAACCATTTCATTAAGATAACCCCTAATTACAGCATGTTAAGACAAACTTCCGAACTATGTGGTTTTTGGATCTTGGGAAACTTGTTTGTTATGTTCGGGCTAATCGCGGAACTTAGGGAGTTTCAGAACGGATTCCAAAACTTTTGCAAGGATATAGTTGAATTTATGGTATCGTACGGCTCTCCTATATTAAAATCATCTGTCGTGAATAGTTCATTCTTAGACAAATTGGCATCCTGTCCTGACCTTTCATTTTAGTCGATCAAAAGGGGTAATTGCGAAGATTTTATGAAGTGGAGATTTGATGAAGTGAGCAAATCTACGATATGGCCACGACATATACACTGTCAGTAGGAATCGCTTTAATTTTGACAGTTCCATAATATTCATGGCGTTGTTTACGTTGCTAAGCAGACAATTTTTTCGAACATATAAAAGAATATATTAACAATACCTAACCATCAAAATGATTAGTAGTGTGATACGCAATTAGGGAGCAGCTCTGCCATTGTTTGTATTCCAAACCTCTATTTTGAGCGATTGCAAATAAGTCCACATCCTGACGCCATCTCTGTATTTAAGCTTCTTGGTGGGGTTCATCATATCAGCCGAAAGACTTCCACTGCTGGACATAGGCCTCCCCCAAAATGGGGGGGGTTTGCCATAATCGCCACGCTTGGCAGGCGGGTTGGCGATCGCAGTATGGTGGTAAAATGCATAGAGAACGCTGCTGCCCATTCTCTAGTAAGTCCCTTAGTCTCCTCCTACGACACCCACTGGAAGAAATGGGATGGTGCTATTCTTTTACGCCCGGACACCACACGGTGGGGTTCTCGTGTCCTGAAATACAGGTTTCTTCTTAGTTTAGGCGCAAGTCTCCCACAAATAAAATTTGTTTGCCTTTATTTAAAAAAATATTTTTGCCTTTATTTTAAATTACTAAAAATAATTTTGTCCCAAGTCCAAGTTCAGTTCCTTTTAATTGTATGTATTACGTTTTTACTTGTTTTATTTGTGGAAGAGAAAATAAACAATTAATTTATTTAGATTTTATCTTTGCCGATGGCTGGCTGATGAATCGCTTCCCATCAGGCGTGATTAAGGTTAAGAGCAGGCCTATTTAGTAATAAAAAAAAGAGAGACTTGCGAGCTGTAGGTAAGTCGTGTGTTCGAACCCAGTCAGGCGCATTTTGTGTAAATAATTTCATCACCACTGCTCTCAAAACGGTGAAGGAAAATATCGTGATGTAACCGACATGTCCTGGGACCAAAAATTCTAACACATGTGACATCTACCAATACGCAGTGGGCCCGCGTGGTGGATTCCGTAGATTAAAAATACAAAATGTATTTATTGCCAACCAAGAACGTACACCAAGTTGTAGATTTCTCTGGCTCCTGCGCTAGTTATACATATAACTGTGTTGCAGGAGCTAAATTATTGTGATGATTAGGTACAGCACATTCTCTCTTGAAGAGAGGACTACTTACGAGCTTACGTCCTGAGTCTCAGCTAAGTGGAAAATACAATTTAGTGTAAAATACAACCCATGTAATTTTATATCTTTCTTTCTTTCTTTGTTTCAGATCAAAACTAGCAGTTCTCAATAACAGGCACGCTTATTTCCTTCTCGTAGACAACGGTTCAGTCGGCCGGTACGGTGCGGAGATCGTACTAAGGCGGAAGCTCGAGAAATACATCGCGGCGCAGAAACTACATCCATGTAAGTACCGTTGAATGTAAGCGGCTCTGCATGGCGGGTGATTTTTTGGCATCGTTTTTTTTAATGCCGGAGAATGTAAACTGGTTAACTGACGTGAAATAGAGCACCTAAACGTGTCAAAATGCCAGGCAGTCTATGTGCTCTCGCGACCTTAGCCGACGCAGGATACGGAGACGCCCTGGGCGTCGGGAATCTTAGGCCGATTTCCGGCCACCGTAGGCATGAGCTTGCGGACGGCGAGTAATGGGTAGCTCGCTGTCCGATAAGGACCAAGCCCAAGTCGACGGCGCGTTGTGTTCCACGCGCGCCTCAAAGAGATGTCAGCACAAAAAGATGATGGGGCCCGCAAGGGCCGATGCCTGCCAGGGGTGCGGGTTTGTTCGACAGAGATACCGCAGCCCCTGGCATACGGGCTACTGAGGGAACACGGGTGGGTTTTAGTCAGAAAAAAAAAAGTTTCAAAATGCCCGTTATGTTATGTTTTTGCAAGTGATAGGGTTCCTGAATAAGTGAAACCAACGTTAGGCACTAATAGTTTGTCAATTGGCTCAAACGGGCCTGTTTGACGAACCCGCGAGGTACACAATAGGTTTTTTGACTAACCTTTTGGATTCTATATTTTCCTTTTTATGGGATCACTTCGTTGTCCGTCTTTCTGTCAGTCTGTCAAGACCCTTTTTCACATGAACGCGTGGAGGTATCCAGTTGAAATTAATATCAAATACGTAGGTTTTACGGTACCTTGGAGCTCAACAAAAAAAAAAATACTACTAAGTTAACGCATTTAAAAAATACAACCATTTATGCAATATGTTTTGAAACTAGCTAATAAATCAAAAACTGAAAAACCAAGTATTCTAAAATACTTCCCGTTGTATTGTGTTATGAAGTTCAGAAGGACAATCATTCTCGTAATTAAAAACGTTCAAAATCTAGTCGCAGTCTCATTTCGGTGACAAACAAATGTCAAAAAGTTGTCAAAATGTATGAAAATTCGAAGTATTTTTGACAGAATTGAGACTGAGATCAGACTGTGAACATTCTTAAAATTACGAGAATTGCCACTCTGATATTTGCTAAACAAACTTAGTTTATTCTTTTTTTTTATGGTGACTGCTTCCACTACTATTGCAAACATGAGCTTGTTTGTTTAAGTTCTAACTTTAAATATAACTCCAAAACGAAAATTACGTAAAACACAACGTTAATCAAACTACAAAGTTTTCACTTAATACCATTCGCAATTACGATTAACATCGCTGCAAGATACGCCCAGTTTAAACCATTAACAGTTTAAAACTAGGTCAGGCAAATTACCAATCAGGGACAACAAAAACATTGAAAAAAAAAAGCATCTACTTTCAAAGTTGCCCCAACTTAAGAGGCCGTATACGAAATTTTGTCGATTTTAGTTACTTGATTTTTAAGACGTACTTTTACAGTTAAAACACTGCATTTAATGCACAACATGAAATATCGTTTCAATTATTATCTACTGAATGAGTACACTACTTTTTTATCATTTGATTTTTATTAGTCGACCTCAAACCGGCCACTGTTTTGTGAATTTTGCTGAAAGAGTTTTAGAACAACACATATTTACGAATCGTTTTATTAAGAGTATCTGCACGAAGTCGAACGCCTTATAAGAACTACACTGTATTTTATCTGCAAACTCGCGTCTACAAAATCACGTAAAATCAGCGAAATCCGAAAAAATCGTATATGGTGTCTTAACTTCCGTAGCTAAAAAATATTGTGCAAAAATACAGACCAAATCTTTATCGAAAACTTTGTCCTTTTCACGTAGGGCAGATGAGGAGCAGTTTCCAATTTACATCTTGATGATCAAAATGAATTTCAACTTAGTTTTACCTCAAAGTTGGGCAGGACCTTTCAAAATTAATGGTTGCACACCTGGTTGTAAATTCACAAGATTGTCTACTCAAACTTTAGGGATCGTGTTTAGTGATGTGAATTTAGACAGAATGATCCGTGTCGAATCGTACCCGATTAACATGAAAAAAACTATTTAAATGTCTAATCGAGGAAAATGCGCCAAAGCAACCCGCAAACTTAATATTTTTTCGTTTTTAACAGTGTCAGGTTACTTAAGTCTGACACTGACATACCTGGTTAAGTCTTAATGTTGATTAAAATATAATTCGCGACCTGGCGCTTCTCGCTTAATAGTTCCTAATTTTATATTTAGCATAATTTTCTTTCTATAATTTTGTATTTCTTGCGAATCGACTAATAAGCCCCCATTTACCCTGTGTCGCATCCCTAAAAAGGGGTCATACGTCGTACCCACAACTCATGGGGCTGCAACTCGTCCCAACATTCTCGAAAAAGTTTTCTGGTGTCGGCTTGCAGTCTAACCAGATGCGGGATGCGGGTAATCAGTATTTTACTTCGGAATACCTGTGATATACCTTTGTACCCGGCTTACCCATCATGGCTTTTTGTTCTTTCCTGCATTTTAATCCAAAATTTCCAACATTTCTAGCATACGGGCTTCACTAAGTTTCTTCTAACTTTAGTATATTAGCTGGAATACTTGTAAGTTGAGTATGAAGTTAAGTTTCCTGTTCGTATGTTGGCTAAGTGATTTATCGTGACTTATTTTGTGCTTTTAAGCAAGAATGATGGTTGCGAATCCTGATTCAGAAAATTAAATTTATAATGAAAAATAAAAATAAATAGTGTTTTATTTTTAACACATATCTTCATGCCTGTGTTCCCCAAAAGGTTAGGCAGAGTAGTACCTAAGGTACACCCACATTACGCCAGGGATGTTTTACAGGTGTAACAGAAACCCTATTGCTATCCATAAGCACTAAAGATAACAGCTGGTATAGAATCACTATACATACTTTCAGCTAAAAATAAAATAGTTTAAAAATTGATACCAAATTTTCGGTTTCATATGTTTCTTAAATTCAAATCATAACAAACGTGTCCCCGCACTACGTAGGTCAATAACTTTCCACGTTACTTGCCAATATCACGATAAATCTCTTCCCAGTGATGTGTTTATTTCAATTTGAAATGTTCGGTTTCTGGTATCAATGTATTAAAAATTCTCATAACTTTCGTACATGTACAGATAGGATTAAAAAACCCTTCAATATCGTTTGATATCATCCAAAGAAGCCGTGCCCTTGGTATGTATATGTCGCAGTATGATAGATAAATCCGTAATATAGTTATGTCCCTAGTGATATAATTATGTTACGTAATATAGTTATACGAAAGCGATTCATTACTATCTTACTAGGAATATAATTATAAAACGGTTCAAGTTTAGTGATATAATTATATTACTTGATTAAGTTTACTGCAATAATTGTAGGAGTGTAGTACGGAGGTGCGACGGAGACGGCGGCGGAGGCTTCGTTGTGTTTGTGAACCCTGCACGTCGCTTGCTGTCCCAGTCTGTCGTTTGCTCACTTCATGAAATGCTCGAGAATTTCATGAAATGGTCGCATTTCATGAAATTCTCGTCTTCTTCTGGTTCTTATATTACAGAAGAAGACGGTCGACGCACGGAGGGGTATTTAACCCAAAAAGTTGGCCAAAATTATTTAATGCTACAGTTGCTCTTTAGTGTACTGCTCTCGAGTGTAAATGACATGAAAAGTTATTTTGACTTTTTTTCAGGACACAGAAAAATAAAATCATATTTTAAGTTTTTTTTTTTTTTTATTTACTGAAATAATACAGCTTATACAATAAATATTCACAATAATTAGTCACTACATTCGTATTCAGAATCACTTTGCGGGTTTTCCTCATCATCATCATCAGTAGGTACTCTCGATACTTGCGCTGGACACAGATACCTAGATCCGAGATTTCAGGCGGAAGTAACATTCCAACGGTTTCTTTTAAAAATGGTTTCGTTTTTTTCTTTGATATAGGTTTCATGGCCGTCAAAAATGGATCTGAGCGCAACAATAACCTGTTAACAATATCCCGGTTACAAGCTTCCCGGGAAAATTTTCTTGAAAACCCAAGCCTGTACTGGCGAAAATGCTTGTTGCGGGCTTCCGCGGCTTCTTCGGACAGCTGTCCTATTGGCAAAATTGCCGAAGATATAACAGCAGCCCCATGAATGAGGACTTTGTGCATTGTCGGAGGAATGGGATACCAAGCATAAAGCTAAAAAAAATCAGTAGGTACTACAATAACCTACAAAACTCCGAGCGTATCAATGCAACTTATAAAACACTGATAAAATTTGAGGTGGTCTCTTTGGGTAAGAAATTATTACCGATTATTAAAGCTAATACATTAGGCTATAATATCTAATACGTCTCATTGCTGGGCAAAGCTGGGAAGTATAACTAAATAACTCGTGATTACAAAAAAATGTCAATATAAATTCAATTTTAATTGATTACTTCAAACACAAAAATATTTACAAGGGTCTTATATTAGACTATTTTATATAGTGCTAAACTATGTAAATATCTTTATCATCAGGATCCATCTTCAAAAAGTTTGTTGAATTACACCAATTAACTTATATTTTAAGAATATTAAAATTGTATTTTATAGTTTCGACAAAGTTACGTACAGCGTGTGCGACCGTCCATTTGCGAATGAATAGTTTTCGATTCTATTGTTCCGCGAAAAGGAAACAAGCGCGCAGGTAGCTACTCCGAACCCTTGGCTAGTTCGGGGAATTGTCGCATAGAGTAAACACGTGGTTTAAAAAAAAGACTTTTGGCCAACTTTTTGGTTCAAATACCCTTTCGTGCGACGTCAGGTTGACGGAGCACACAGTGGGGCTCCGTCAACCGAATTAAAGTTAGATTATTTATTTCGGGATTTTACTTGAAAATCCCGAAAATTTGGTAATTGCAAGTTTACTTAAAAATAGCTTTTACACATCTTATATAAAGCTTATATTCAACTTACTGAAGATTTTTCCCAAATCCCGGGAAAAAAAATATAGTCGTAAGGAAGTCTCCACGTTCTGTCTCTGTTCTCCGAAGTTTAGGCAAATATAATCAGCCTATTCCGATCACTGCTAATGAAATAACTTCAGTACGAAAGTTTGTACAAGTTTGAAACAAAGTTATCTCCAGATTTCTTAGGTCTTGTACTCTGGCCCTAGTTTCGTAGGCCTTAGACATTATTTACGATGTCCTCTGTATTACGAGAACTTGCTTGAAGTTTTCTTCATATTATTTTATGGATTCTTCACGATAAGGTTATTTTTGTAGAACTTAGTAAATATGCTAGGTTTGTTCTTGATGCCGATACTGACATAGAGGCAATTACTTCAGTTATTGGCTTATTATAAGTACCCTTACCGCGAATGGCGTGTGTTACGACCTCCTTAAAAGTACTTTTACATACTAAATATAATAATAATTTCATTCAATTCAGTCAGGTTTGTTTATCCCTTGATTATAAAATTAAACAACAGAATGTTCAGCGCTCACTGTGCATCAGCAATGTATGTATAACTAGCTTTTGGCTGCTACTCCGCCCGCGTGGATGTCGGTTATCGCGTAGAGAAGTAGCCTGTTATATATTATATTCTCCATATCCCAGGCTACATCTCTGCCAAAATTCATGACGATCGTTTCAGCGGTTTAGGCGTAAAATCGTAACAGACAGATAGAGATACTTTCGCGTTATAATGTTATTAGGGATTATAGCTAGTACTCTGAATAAATATGGAGCAGCTGTGGTGGCCCAAGGGTTACGACCCCAACTTACGGGTTCATACCGGTCAAGACTTCGCGAGTTTGAAACCTAGCATACACTTTACTTTTTGTATTAATTTTCATGACCACTGCTCTCAAAACTGAAAACATCGTGAGGAAACAGGTATGTCCTAGAACCAAAAATTTTAAGACACGTGAATGTGGTTCTGGCCCACTTCCTCTCAGATAGAGGAGGCCTGGGTCCCAGCAGTGGGAACATTATAGGCAGATTATAAACACTGAATATATGCATATCGCTGGTTCATAGTTTTTGCAGCACTCAGTGTGAAGATTCAAAAAAACTTTTTTCAAAAAAATAACAACCGGCTTCCAAAAAAAAACACTACAAAGTGCAAAATAACTTTAATTTCGGAAGTCGGTGACTTTGGATGTTTATTTTAATTCTTTGTCACCGCTTCTTTTGGAAGCCGGTTGTAATTTTTTTGAAAAAAGTTTCTATTTTTCACTTTTTAGTTACCTTCCCCACACCAATTCGAAATTTCATCATCCTCGGGGTCAAAACAATGCATATTTATGCTATAGCATCATTCGCGGTTGATTTGCTGTAATTTTTTGAAGAGTTCCGTCGTCTGTCGCCGAAACGCATCATCAGATCTATATGAAATTTTAATGGGACCATTTCGGAATAAACCCCTTTCCCCCTTTCGAACATTTTTTTTTTTTTGCAAATCCGTCTTGTAGAGGATAGAGTTATGCCCGAACATACATAAAAAATATTACAAATAAACATGTCGACCATTGATAACCTCCTTCTTTTTGAAGTCGGTTAAAAAGCAAACAGCGACATTTTTATAAGCTGCGACCACACTACGGTCTACGTCTGTCGCGATAAATTCAGTGGCCGCCACACTTCGGTCAACGTCAATGCTCAAAATCGCGAAACAACGCAGTAAAGAATCGGCTCATATGCTCACGGTGGACAATGACAAACGTTAGTGTGGCCGCTTTATCGCAATAATTCTCACGTTTTTTTGTAACGTGAAATGGCAATGTGAATGCCGTTATAAAATTTTCGCGATAAGTTGAGGCTACACCTACGGTTAACGTCCAACATCGCGATCATCAACGGCGTTTCTCGTAGGTGTAGTTGCACCATTACCGCACATGCGCGGTTGTGGTGGTAACATACCGCTATATTAGTCGGCCGACCGCGTACGAGGTTACTTACCTCTTCAGCTGATTGAGGCGACGAACCGTGTGGTTTTGTTTTGTCATAATCTTGATTCAAAGCATCAGTCTGGAACATGAACGAGAACAGATCGTAATACCACAGATGTGGAGTGTAGATATCTGCCTCGTTCTCCGCAATCTTCTTACTATGTTGCACTCTCTTATGTTCCCTCCTCACACAAGCCCTCAGACTCTCTATTTTCCTCAAAACGTGTACTCTTGTAGCACTGGGATCGTATTCTTGAACTAGCTGTGTCAATTTCGTGATTGCTTCGTGTCGTTTGTGCTTCATTTTGTATGAAATGCAGTGTTTGTCCCACAGGCATGGTAGATTCTGGTATAGGGTGATGAATTCTTTGATTAGTTTGCGCGGGAAGACAACGTTTACTGCATCGGCCATTTTGTTGGCGCTTGACGCGTTCGACGAGCGGCGCGGCGCGCAGGTCACTGAGCGTGTTGGGTGGCAGTGTGACCATCTAATAAATGGCGAATCTGCCACAGACTGGGCAAAAAATCTGCCAAAATCTGCCACACTTCGCGCCAAAAATGCCAAAAATATGCCTTCATGGAAACGGAAAAAAATACCTACACAACGAGTTCAATAAAATTTCTTTAATCAACAAAAATATTTAACCATTTTCTTATGCATTCTTATACCTATTGACTACTTACTCTACGTATCCACATTTGCCTCCAAATTTTCGTTATTTTCGGTGTACATAGATTTTGACGACATCTTTTTGATCATGTTTTTAGTTGGTTTAAAGGAGACACAGTCTCCGTGTTCCTTAATCCCTTCTTTTGTTGTAATTAAAGCTGACACATGTTGATTTAGGAACCTATTCCTTACTTTTGTTTTATTTAAATTAACCTGAGAAATGTTGATCTAGGAACCTATTCCTTACTTTTGTTTTATTTAAATTAACCTGAGAAAAAATTCTTTCGCACGAAGCGTTGGACATCGGCAAACATAATAACGCTTTCGCAAAATTTGTAATGTTTGGATATTTTATAGCCCCATTCGCATCCAGGATTTTTCCAATCGCTCCCCAAAATTTGTCTACACTCAAAATTGTGTTGGTGTTGCTACTTCCACCTGATTCTAACAAGTCTTTTACACTTTTATCGAATTTAATTTGTCGAAGTTCGTCATCAACTTTTTGAATGTTGTTTTCGTCTACTATGTTGGGAAAATTCTTTGCAACGTTTAAAGTTGACGTAAAATCTTTGTAAACTACATGCTGTGGATCCAAGAACTGTAAATCTTTGAAAATATTGCTCAGTGGCAACCGTGTCTTTAATTGAGTACACAGTTCAGTCAGAAATGTTTGCATTCTTTGAAGGAATGATTGTATTCCAGGTTTCAAACTCACGTCTACGGCTATGCGATCGATTTCAGTGCTCACATTAACGCCTAAATACATATCTTTTAGGGGCAAAAAGTTCACACAGGATTTTGGATCAATTGAAAGTGGATCTGTGTTTTGCAAATAATTTCCTTTCATATAACAACTTAAAAGGCTCATATACACTTCGGAAATGTCTTTGAATGCTGTGTGGACTGTTGTGTAATCTCCTTGAAATATAATGTTTAGTTTGTTTACAATTTGCAATATATAATCCAGGGCATAAAAATACAGTTTATATATCTTGTCATTCAAACTATTGAACAAGAATTCTGATGAAATATTTCTGTCTTCCAAAAACTGCGACTGAAAAAAAAGTTTAAGGGCATCCCATTGCTCTAAAATTCTTTTGATGCAAGCGTGCAAACATAGCCAGCGAATTTCGTAATGTCTTAATATTTTATGCTTTTCAGCGCCAATAAAATCTTGGTATTCGACAAATTCTCTTTGTCTTTTGCTACTATGTGAAAAGTATCCGTAAACTTCCTGTACTATTTGGTTAATAGCCCGCGGTATGGTGTTTTTACTAGCGTGCGATACACACAAAGCGGTAGAATGGCAGACACATTGAATAAACACGCAATGTGGATTTATATCTCTTATTTTAGCAGCAATACCACCTTGTTCCCCGAACATGATGTTAGTGGTATCCGCCCCAAAACCAATAGCATCTTTAATATTAAGGTTAGCATTAGTCAAAGCCCTGGAAAGTGCATTAAACAATGATTGCGCATCAGCCCCGTTCAAGTCAACCAAAGTTAAAAATTTAGTTTTTACTTGGAGATCTTTTTCAGAATAATATTTGGTTACAACTGCAAGCATCGAAGTGGTTGTAACATCTGTGGTCTCATCAATAATTAAAGAAAACATCGGTTTACGTGTTTTCATATTTTCACACGATTTTAAATCGGCGAGCATTTCCTCTTCTAAATTAGGCTTCAACACATTATACGTTACCGCTGCTGCTTTAGTCCTCTTGCAGGAAAATTGTTTGGCGATTTCAGAATCGTGGAAACTTTTTGATATTATTTCGCTCAAATGGTCCATTAAGCGAAAAGGTAAATTGTGTTCCACTAGCATAGCACAAAAATTAAGTTCCGCCTTTTTCACTTCCTCTTCTAACGGAGTTTTCTTAAAAAACTGTTGAACCTGAAACGGAAAATTAATAATTTAAAAAAAAATCTTTGAACAAACTGACTACCGTAAAACGGGGTGAATGAGACTACAGAGGTGAATCGATGCGAAACTTTAAAATTGATTTTACTGTTGAAATTATGATCGGTTGTAGCCAAAAAGGACTAATGTGTTTACTATTAAAATCCACTTTTACAGTTTCGTTTCGATTCACCCCTGCAGTCTCTATTCACCCCATTTTACCCGGTATATATTTATACTTCTTGAAAAGTACTTACCGATGATTGGCCACTATACCCAATTATGTTTTTTTTTATGTTTCTGAGATGATCCATGTTCTTTTAAAGAAGATAATCTGGTAATTAATTTACAGTTGCAAGCTTTACAGAATGCAACATCCTGGTCATCCTTAGCCCTCGACAACCAGGAAGAAAGCAAAGGATCTTGCTCCCACTCAGGTCGATAAGAACGCTCGTATTTTCTCTTCATAATTTATTCATAAATCGTTACACAGAACCGCACACGATACACATCAAAGTAGAATGAAGTAAAATCAAAAGTTGATTGGAAACGAATTCTATAAAAGAAGATAAGAATATGAACACTATTCCAGTTTGATTACAGTTCATAATCATATGATCCACTTGTATAAAAACAGAATAAGCGGGAAATCCCGGTATAATTTGGCCATGAACCAGAAGTTGCCAGTTCAACAAAATCATTTATAATCTAAATATATATAAAACCTGATGTACAGTCGCCAGCAGGTCAACCTATCCCAAACTGTCAAATTTTCCCAATTGAACATAAACCTTATTCCTTTGTTATAAAGTTTAAAAACTATCAAAGAAATTTGACAGATTGGGGTAGCTTGATGTGCTGGCCTCTGTACTTTAAAAAAAAAGATAAATTCATTGAAAATTCAAATTAGGTATTGTGAATTTTCATGAAAACTTTTAAATCTGCCAAAATCTGCCACTTTTGTAAATCGTCAGCATGATCTGCCACAGGCAAAATTTTGGAGCGAAATCTGCCAAAATGGCAGAAATCTGCCACAAATGGTCACACTGTTGGGTGGGGTACTGCGCAGGTTTGCTTCCCGCACCCCGCCCGCTCCGCATCCCCCCGCTGTGGCCGGTCTGACTGCTATACAAAGCAGATTTTGTGCGCCAACAAGTTTGTATGCACGGTCGAAAAGCGTGCTCGGCTCGCTGGATAGCCGATATTATTTGCGGAACGAACGAACATAGATAAAACTTTACCTATGTATTGTTTTAAATCTCGGGCTTTGTTTATCTACAGTTTACTCAGAAATTATATGAAAATAAACCTGTCCCTAATTACACCGAACTAATTACCTACATAAACTAAACACAGCCTTATTGATACAGCTTAAAAGACAACTTAATAACAAAATTATTAAGACATTACTCCTTTTCTCAAGTACACAACCCTTGTCTTAAAAAAAGTTAAAGTAGGCAAGGAGGTCGGACATAAATATTTATATCATTAGGACCCTGTCCTTGGGTACAAAGCATGCAATTTGAAATCATTTTAACGAGGGATCCTTTGCTCCTGACATTTGTCGGACGCTGGCATAATTACTTAATATTTTAGAGAAAAAAAATGGTTCGTCCGGCGAGACGAGCTACGGTTCGTTCTAAATAATAAGTAGATAATAATGCGCTAAATTTGTAGGTTTGTTTCAGACTGCAGGTATGTTGAACAAAATATGATGACAAATCTCAGGAGCAAAGGAAGTGAATTAGTTCATTCAAAGTGAAGTGAATTATTGACACTCGCAAGACAAATCGATTGAATCGGCACACGCGTTTGAAGTTAGAGCGCCACGACGGAACTAACATAGGCACATACATAAAATGCTAACCAAACACATGACCTTCCTTTGCGTCGCGCAGTCGGGTAAAAGGGTCAGACACACGGCATTGTTGTCGTTACCCCAAAAAGGTAATGCCAACAATGCCTTAACAGGTGTGAACCATGCTCAAAACGAAAGACTAGACAAGCTACATGACATGCGTGTAACTTGTGTTACTTATGTATCCACGTCCTTAAGATAGGTATACATATATACAAAGGCTTATTTTACATTGTCTCTCCAGATGGATTACCCGATTATAATACTCGTAGCGGTAAGTGAGGATGAAAACAGAAATTGCATGTCATGGCAGCGACTGTAAACGAGAAAGAAATTGTAAGCAAATGTAGCATGTTTTTTTTTTTTCTGTAGGTACCTTTTAGATTATGTAATGAAACACTATTCAGGCAGGGTAATCGGCGCGCAAACTGAAATCATGAATTCAAATCAAATCAAATCAAAATATTTTTATTTCATATAAACCTGCATGGGCACTTATGAAACGTCAGAAGCTAGGTGCACGGTTCCAAAATGTTGTTTCCTATGGAGAAGAGCCGGCAAGAAACTCCACGGTTACTCTTTTAAAAATGATTGGCTTTAACAATGTTTTCAGATATAAAATGTATCGGAGGACAGTGCAGGCATGTAAATAAGTACCAGGTACTTAGACGAATCTAGAATAGAAAATCACATGCACCCTGCGTTGAATTTCGTCGGTAAATAAAAAATAAAATAAAACTGTTTTCTGTATTTTGAGCGCGTAGATATTGCTCTTTTCTATGAAACGGCAGATTTTGTTCTAGATCACCGACGAAAAACTTCTACGTTAATGTGTCTAGAATATACACATAATATGGTAACAGTATTTCAACAAGAAGTGTGTTTAGAAACCTTATTAGGAGAAATGGCAAAACTATGAATTAATTTATCGAAAGGAAAGATCTGTAAACGATTGAGTACTTACCTCACCATTTACCAATCTATACATGACATACCACCTTTAATAATCATTTAATTTACTTAATGATACCGTCATCAGCAGTAGAACTATACGTCCGAAATAAACGGTAGTAAAAAAAAAACTTACGAAGACAAACAAACCATATCTTACAATATCCGAAAAACACACGAGAGAGAGAGCAAAAGATGACACATTATTACTTCCCATGTTTCATTATACGCGCGCCATTCAAATTCAGTACAAAATCCATGAGAATGAGTCACATAAACTTCCATATTATAAGATACGAGCTTTTTTTAACCTGCGGTGTTTGGGTAAAACTGGAATTGCAATTTAATACCATAAAATAAGTTTCAGATTGTTTTTGGATGGTATCTAGGCTGTAAAAGAGTGTCCATGTAGTTTCTTGCCCGGTCTTCTGCATAGGAATGTACTACGCTTTGGAATGGGTAACTATTTGCACCTTTGTGATTGATCCTTTGACAGTTAAAAGTACCAGTAAAGATACGGTCGTCCGAACATTTGATGGACGCGTTCGCCCTACAAAAAACACTAACGCCATCTATTAGAACTACGATGTCAATCGGCGTGTCTGCTCCTAGAGAGTAAGTAAGTCCTTGTCAGAGCCGGGTGTGTTATTTTTCGAGGTACAAAGAAATAAATTAAAAACCTTATATTTTTCAAATTTATATTTGTTGCAGTTTGTTTGTGTTATTAAGTTTTCATTAACCTTCGAATAAAACAATTTCTAAAAAAAATGTTTTTTTGATAATCTGGACATATTTTCCATTTTGAATTCGTAGTGTTTTCTGACGTTGGACATTTTAATTTGCTTTTAATAAACAATAAAAATCAATTTTGTATAAAATGTAATCATAAAGAATCTAATATTATTAAATCTTTTCATTTCATCGGCTACAACGAGCGCCGCTGCAAAGTTATGTCGCAGTTTTACGCGGCTTCGCGTCGTCTTTGCCAAAGGTAGAGACAAATAAGAAAGAAAATTGTTTTAAATAATGTTAGAAGTCGATTTAATGACATATTTTTAACTTACCGGGGATTTGAAATGTTATCATTTTTTTAAATGTGCTTTTTGTCGTAGTTCACGCAATCCTTCAGGGTACAACTTGGCATTTTCGCTTGCAAAAATTTACGACCTCTACGAAGACAGCCGATCGCGTTCTAGTTCACTTCGCTATAGGGAAGACCATTTTGGGACCAAGCTTGAGGCGTCATTGTAACATGCGGTTCGCCCAGTCCTTATTTATATGTCAATGTGTAATTGGTATAATCTAAATAAATATGTTGAGTTCCAGTTTGATCCTACATAGTAAAATTATAAATGCGAAAGTTTGGAAGTTTGTTACTCAATCACGCAAAAACTGCTGAACTTATTTGGATGTCGGGCTTGCGGAAGGCGAGTAATGGCTAGCT
Organism: Polymixis flavicincta; assembly: GCA_949987655.1. Classification (NCBI taxonomy): domain Eukaryota; kingdom Metazoa; phylum Arthropoda; class Insecta; order Lepidoptera; family Noctuidae; genus Polymixis; species Polymixis flavicincta. Next base: position 6,016,131 of record OX465187.1, read on the forward strand.
CGCTGTCCGGTAAGGACCAAGCCCAGGTCGACGGCGCGTTGTGTTCCACGCGCGCCTCAAAAAGATGTCAGCATCAATTGATGGGGTCCGCAAGGGCCGATGCCTGTCAGGGGTGCAGGTTGTTGGAAAGAGATACCGTGGCCCCTGGCACACAGGCAACTGAGGGAACACGGGTGGGTTTTAGTCAGTAAAAGTCTGACACGCCCTCCTGCTCCACCCAGAGCGGGAGAAGTTATTTGAGGATTTCCCAAAGTCAAAAAAAGGATATGGCACACAGAGAGTTGTACCTGTATTAATATATATGTTAATTTTTATCCGGGTAGTGCGATTCTGTGGGATAATATTCGACCACCATGCGCGCGAAACCGCTTAAATATGTATAAGCTGGTAAGAAATAATTTTTGATTCGTTTTTGAACGATTTCAAGCTTTATAAGTCATATTTTCTGACGACAATATACTCAATACGAGTTTTTGGCGGGATCGCGTTGGAACATGTCGCACGAGTTTATATTTTCATGAATTTCCGTGAAATAGCCACAGAAATAGCGAACTAAATTTTATAATTCTGGTAGTGAATTATTCAATTTAGTTACGTGTGAGTGCACAAGTGTAGTGAAGGTGAAAATAAGTGACTAACGTGGAGTTTTCGTGTTCCCCCCAAAAACTCCTAATGGGTTGTTGTAATGTTACTACCGCTTTACAATAACTTTGACTTTACTGACTATGACTTTTTTGTAACTTCGTGCCTGATATCGGGCCATTTACTTGATTGAAAAGTAAAATTACTTGACACTGGCTAAATGCACATACCGTGCGAAGCCAAAACCAAAAAAAAAAACACAATAAGTATTCTGATAAGCAAGATGAATTTAAAATAACATTAGCCTATATACATTTTCTGGTAACCAAGGTCTCCCTAAAAAATAAACTAAAGAATTAGTTTCGCCCAAGATCTGCACCCTAATTGCGTAACTCACGATTGATCATAATTGGTTTCGTCTTCACAGTTAAACAATATCCATTGCGTTATTTATGTTGTCGAACAGACACATTTTTCGAACATATGAAGCAATGGTTTAACAATCCGTTTCAAAACGATACAGATTATGATGAATCGTGAGTTATGCAATTAGGGTGCTGGTCATGCTTGTGCTAATTTATTAAAACGCACGTTCCATTTAGCTAAGTGGCTTAGCCGATCAACAATAAGCTGAGAAATACTACTGCTAAGGAAGATAAGTTGACACATGTCATGTTTTACGAGATTACATCGTCCCATCTTAACATAGTATATGCCCCAACGTACGTACCTAAGCGTCGTGGGTCGTAGAGGTCGGGTCACTTTTACTTTCTGTAATTTATTTCATCATACTGCTCTTAAAACTGTGAAGGGATACGTATGTCCTGGAACCAAAAATTCGAAGACATATGCAAACCCACACTGAGCCCGCGTGGTGGATTACGGCCCACTTCCTCTCACGGAAAGGAGACCTGTATTCCTACAGGTCTCCTTTCCGTGAGAGGAAGTCACACAGTGTGGCATAATGAGCCTATAAGGTTCCCCTTATAGGCTCATTATGCCACATCGCGTAATCTCACCACTCTGGTAGAGTGCAGCAGAGTGACATCGATGCGCAAAATGTAACCTTCAATTCAGCACATCTAAATCATCATTTCTAAATCGAAGTGTAGACATTTTGCCTAGGTTACCAAAAAAAAAACAAAACCTACTGCTTCATAAAAAAGTCCTAACCTACGCAGTCAATTTGCGTGGAACTACTATTTTTTTTCCATAACCGACGAAAATTTTTCACCGCCAAGGGTTTCATAATCATGTTCCATGGTAACAGGCCGATGTCCAACCCTGTTTACCCTTGGAGTATTTAATAGGACATCTAAATTAAAACTTCAGAAATCCTTACAACATTGAAAAAACCCTAAAACTATATTTAAATCCAAATTTAATCATCCGTCGGTTTTAAAAGTACCAATCTGAACATCTTTTATGAACTCGGTAAGTCCTAAGAAAAACAGTTATTCAAAGAGATTACAATTTCATTTAGTTCTTTCATTTTATAATTTTAGTGGAAAGCGGAATTTAAGCTGTGGGTTAGGGCTGGCCCGCAGTATTCCGAATTAATCCCATGGACTTCGTTTCTTGTAGAGGAGCTCGTGGCTAAGTATTAACGGTTGCACCGGTCGATCGATCAGGTTAAGCTACGCTTGCCGCGGCTGGCTCGTGGATGGGTGACCATTGGAAAAACATATCGAGACTCCTTCGTGGGAAAGCATGTTAAGCCGTTGGACCTAGCTGGCATTTATAGATCTTTGGCAGTCGTTACGTACGGGAAGTCAGACGCCCGAATAAATCATCATCATCATCAGCCTATAATGAATGTTCCCACTGCTGGGACACAGGCCTCCTCTCGGTGAGAGGGAGTGGGCCGTAATCCACCACGCGTGCCCAGTGCGGGTTGGTAGATGTCACATGTCTTCGAATTTTTAGTTCTAGGATATGCCGGTTTCCTCACGATGTTTTCCTTCACCGTTTTGAGAGCAGTGGCGATTAAATAATTTACACAAAGTAAAGCGCCTGGCTGGGTTCGAACTCACGACCTACAACTCGTAAGTCGCGGCCGGTACCACTTGGCCACCACTGCTCCTTATTAATTATCATTACGTTAGAGGTTTTCAGTTGTTCCACTTTATTCCTTGGACAGCCCTAAGTACTTCTATTTAAATCTTTAAACCTACATTTAAAGAATAACAATGGTTAGCAGAAAACCAGTTACCTTTTCAACAATAAGATAAAAAATAATAAAAATTCGCAGACACTAACAATTGAGACGAGCCTTTACAAGGGGTAGAGGCTCGTCTACACTGTTGTGTCTGCGAATACCAATTTCATAGGCTCATGATTTTAAGATTCAATTTCAGATAATATGAAAACTCACAATAAACAGTTCTTTATCTCTCAAATAAACGACGTATTATAATCTTTTGATTTTGATTGAACTCTGTTCATAATTTTTAAGTAACTACTCAAGAGTTTTTTTTTGGTCACCGATGTTTTACGTCAAGGTACGGTCAACCGCAGATAATTGGTAATAATTTGACATTGACTTTGATGTCCTTCATGTTGTTGTACTAAGGGTGTTTCCGTAGTGCAAGTGTTACCACTGCTGTGCATTTCACCAGAAACACATAAATCTTAGAAAAAATACAAAAACTTTGTAAATTAGAAAGAAATTCCTAAGCAAGTTTGTGTTTTAACTTTTAAGATTATCTCTAGAGTGTCTGGACTGATTTTCTTAAACACCTACATGCTCCACTAGCAGCGCTCCGCAGTTTCACCCGCGTAGTTCCCGTTCCCGTGGGAATACGGGGATAAAATATAGCCTATGTCACCCGGGGATAGTGTAGTTTCCCAACAGTGGAAGAATTTTTCCAATCGGTTCAGTAGTTTAGGAGCTTATTCAATGCAAACAAACAATCAAATCTTTGCTCTTTATAATCTTAGTATAGATAACCCACTATTAATCAGAATCTAAATAATTTTATGGTTATTGCTACGTAAACCATTGCGTCGTATGTTTGAAAAAATTGTCTGCTCAGCAGCGTAAATAACGCAATGAAGTCAATAATGTCCAAGATAAACTTAAAAGGTACATATTAATTTAATTAAAGGTACTCAGTAAAATATATGATTAATAATTACTTTGGATGATATAATTATAAGCTAACAGATATAAAATCACATAAAAATATGTACTAATATATATAGACACATATTAATTGAAGAAGTTACATTGGTACTTGCCAACATTTGAAAGCACAACCTCGTGCATAAGAGGCAAGATCTTACCCACTTGGCCATCACGACAAGTAGGTAAGACCGTCACTTCAAAACCTCGAAACAATACAGTTCACAGAACAGCTAAGCTCAAGTTTGGCTCCGTAAAATGAAAAAATCAGCAATAAATAACTTAGTATTCAGTTAACGCCATAAGCTGGAAAGTGCGAATCCCACGTGCCAGTAAATATCCCCCTATATTCGGCAGGGCGTTAGGTGGCGCTACCCTAAATCCGGCCATAACGGCCATAAAGGAAGATTTAAGGTGAATTTCTTTGTGTGCCGAAATTGATAAAATACCGATCAGGATTGAACGTGTGGTCGGCTTTGATAAAACTTTCTTTGATGACAGAATGTACTGCGTTAAGTTGTTTATTAGGATATGATGTGACTCCATAGAGGACTCCCGGCCACAGGCGCAGGGTTTGCGGACGGCGAGCAATGGGTAGCTCCCCATCCGGTAAGGACCAAATCCGGGTCGACGGCACGTTGTGTTCCACGCGCGCCTCAAAGAGATGTCAGCAACTATGGAAGGGGTCCGATAGGGCTGATGCCTGCCAAGATCGCAGATTTGTTCGAAAGAGTTACCGTGGCCCTGGCTCAGGTAACTGAGGCAACACGGGTGGGTTTTAGTCAGTAAAAACATGACACGAGCTCCCGCTCCGCCCAGAGCGGGAGAAGTTATTTGATGATTTCCCATCCAAAAAAAAGGATGTATGTGGATTATTTTATGAATCTCTCGCACCCCCTTCTCTTTCTCTCTTTCCTATCTGTTTTCATAGTGTTACATGAAAAAGAAGTGTAATGACACTGATGATAAGGTGATCAGTGTGAAAGACACTCTTTCTTTTTGTCTCTAAAATAGTGTTAGGTAGGCTACCCATTTATTTGGGTAGCTTGATTCGGAAAAATTCAGTACAACTGAGCGGCAAAATCCATGTTAACACCTCCCTTAAATTTGTCGCACCTCTTAAAGCGTTTTTATTCTTATGTAAACGAAGTAGAGTGAATCTGGATAAAATGTTAGATTCCAATAGACTTTATTATCTAATAAAAATTAAATTTAAAATTTAAAAAACCCCCGACCCAAACAAAACTCGAAAAAGTAAAAAATAATATTTATAGGCCTTTTAATTTGAACGTAATATTTTGATCAGGGCATTGTCAAGTCGGGGGACGGCTAGGCCTCTGTTTGGCGTTTTCATTGACCGTCCCCCGACTTATGACAATGCCCTGATCAAAATATTACGTTCAAATTAAAAGGCCTATAAATATTATTTTTTACTTTTTCGAGTTTTGTTTGGGTCGGGGGTTTTTTAAATTTTAAATTTAATTTTTATTTCTTGCTTTTTAAACCTTATGTCTCCCTTAAATCACCATTTATCTATAATCTATTCATTGAGACCTTTTCAATGAGCCCAAACACGATACTTCTGCTGTTTGATGGTGAATAACTTGGGTTTCCTGGAAATTCCAGGTGTTGCTCTAGCATCAGTTCAAGGTTATTTTATTCGTCTAATATCATTGAAGTAATAGAATCCCAAATTTTGAGTTGATCAGAGGCTAAAATCCCTTTTTCAACCAGAAAAGAGCTGATAATCTTCAAACGGCTGAACCGATTTTGATGAAACATATCTAAGAACACTCCCGACTAATACACCTTTCAAACAAAAAAAACTAAATCAAAATCGGTTCATCCGTTCGGGAGCTACGTTGCCTCAGACAGACACACACACACACACACACAGACACGTCAAACTTATAACACCCCGTCGTTTTTGCGTCGGGGGTTAAAAAGAAAATACACACACCAATTGGAGGACTTGGTAACTGAACAAAATCATAGAAATGTAAAATGAATGTTAAAATTTTTGGAATATTCTGTCATTATCATAGATACAAGTATTCTGAACTTCTGTTTCTATATAAAAATTAAGCGATATAAAGCGATATCTTTTAATATAAAGTTTTCAACTTTCAAAGAACAAATCAAACATAAAATTAATATTAAAACTTCGGCAATAGTTTTATTAGAAAGTATATTTCTACTATAGGGAGACCTGACATACTGTCGGGTGCAAAGTAAATCTAACTTTAGTATCTCTGGAGACGTAGAAATGTCGTTTTAGAGGCATTAAAAGTAATATTTTTATGGGTAATATAAACTTTTTGTACTCATTTTATGTAATCATTTCGCCGTAAGTTAGACTGTAGCCGATCTCACAGCATCTTATACACCGCTCCGTGTGGTGTCGGACGTAAAAGAATAGCACCATCCCATTTCTTCCCGTGGGTGTCGTAGAAGGCGACTAAGACGGCTTACCAGAGAATGGGCAGCAGCGTTCTCTATGTATTTTACCACAAACTGCGATCGCCAACCCGCCTGCCAAGCGTGGCGATTATGGCAATCCCCTCCCGGTTTGGAGGAGACCTATGTCCAGCGGTGGACGTCTTTCGGCTGAAATGATGATGAATGATCTTATAAACAGACCTACATTCATAGCAAATAAAGTTCTGAGTCTTAAATCGAATATCTTAAAAATTACTATATGTACGGTACTTTACAATTAAAAAACGTTTTAACAAAAAAAAAAAAACCGCCGAAAAAAACTGAAAAGCAAAAAATTATAAACCTTTTTGCTTAACCTCAATAACTAAGTTTGGAAGGCGGTGACATAAAATTAAAATACATATCCAAAGTCCTTAAAAAAAAAACTCTTTCCAATAAAAAATAAATTATCAAAATCGACCTACTCACATACAGAAAAAAAAAGAAATATACGCGTCGAATTGAGTAACCTCCTCCGTTTTTTCGTCGGTTAAAAAGTGCTTGTTGTTAAATTAAAACAAATGCTATCGGAAGGTTTTTTATTTTATTAGGGTGGTGTGGAGTGGTTTTAAACCATTGATGGCCGATTCCTATAATTTACGGACAGCTGTAGTAGTGCGTAGGTTTGAATTAAGAATCTTGTATACTTACCAATAATAAAGTAAAGACCGAATACCTTCGCATCGTAGACCCACATTTTGAAGTAGCTATCACAGATAAAATTAGCTCACGAAACTATTTATTTGTTTAAAAAAAAATACGTGTGGCACTCGGGGTCTGCCGCGGTAAAGCTATTGCATAGTTAATCTGGCAGTTTGAGTATTTTATGCGGCCTACCCAAATGTCTTTTCTTTGGTATTGTTCGTCAAATCGTTGAGCTCCTCAAGTTCTGAGTTGAGCCGTATGATTACTGAATTACTGATACATGCGTGCACTGAATGGAAAGGGTCCACTCAATCTGTGTGGTTCTTTCCTCAAAAGACCATTTCAGACACCAATCCACATGGTCTTCACATGATCTGACCAAGATTATGTCTGGACTTTAAAAGAGACTGCGACCTCTGAGTTTGTTTCGGCCTTTCTTCTCAGAGTAGTCAGATAGGAAACGCCGACCTCATCTAGTTTAAAAAAAATATGATTGACGTGTAAAAGTGTTTGTACAAACCTACTTACAGAAATAAATCATTTATCATAGCATTTTTTATCAACTTATGCAATTATGTTTTTTGTTTTTATGCAGTTTTTTTTTTCTTTTATATTAATTAAGTTTTTTCTTTGATATTAATTCAAGTTACACTTTTTGAGCGTGGAGCAAACAAATTTTATTATATCGTACAGTCGTAGAACACTCGGTCGAGCTACATGGTAGGCGGAGTGGGGGGTATTAGGTTTTATTTTCGTTACGGAATTTCTTGATTCGGTCGCCGCGCTCAAAGCCCGCGGTAAAAGCTATGCAATAGCTTAAAAATGCTATCATTGATAAACAAAACGATCGTTTTTGTTTTTGGGCACCGAGCATTAGCCTGTTTTTTTAATTAATAACCCAATATGTATAGTATAGAAATGCAGTTGTTTATTCAAAACTGAGAATTTACTCCAGTAACTACTAAGTTGTCATTTTTGTATTGAGAACTTTACCCAAATCGAAATTGGGTTGAAAATGCAAAAACTAACTCAGAGGCATCAATCCTGTGCTGAAATTATGGTTGCAGGTTGCGCGTCGATCGATGTACAGACGCTAGCACATGAAGCTACCCCAATCTGTCAAATTTCTTTGATAGATTTTCAACTTTATGACATAAGTGTAGCGGCACTACAAATAAAAATGCTTCGCAACAAAAATCGAAAAACACAAAAAGAAAAGTGGCGCCATCTACAATGCCACAGGCGAACGATATGAGCAATTCTGCATCGCGCAATCAGAGTTTTCGACGGCACTCGAACATATACAAAAATCCCGACATCAACTGTTGGGCAGTTGCCCGGACCAGACACAATACCCGTCTGGTCGGAGGATCCTCCTTTTCAATAGAGGATGAGTGAACTTTACACCCTGTTCCTCATACCTCTATACTGGTGACCCCGTGAAAGAACGTCAGCGCAGCCTTCGTGCAATACTTCGGCGTGACGTCATCTACATCACATCAAGACCACTTCCTCAAGCTTTCGAGCGGCGAGTCACACAGCCAGCCAGCACCCTACGGCTTCAACGGGTATCCTGACCACCTGCATGCAGCGAACCGCATGCCTGGTCATCACCCACAGCCTCATCAGCAACCATGGCCCAGCACACTGCACTTTCGGCCGGTCGAGAGCCCAACCTCCCGGTCGACGCCAGCAGTCAGCCTCAACCTCTCAACCCAGCGCTGTACCAGATCCGACTCACTGGAGCATAACGCAGCGCACCCCCGACTCACTGGGGAATCGTCGCAGACAGTTCCGACTCACCGCGGACTATGTGACACCCGGTTCCGACTCACTGGAACCACAACTGGCACTGGCAAGCATCATAACATGCGCTGACTCAGCCCACTATCGACCTCCGGTCTCCGGGGGGGAGTGATGTAGCGGCACTACAAATAAAAATGCTATGCAACAAAAATCGAAAAACACAAAAAGAAAAGTGGCGCCATCTACAATGCCACAGGCGAACGATATGAGCAATTCTGCATCGCGCAATCAGAGTTTTCGACGGCACTCGAACATATACAAAAATCCCGACATCAACTGTTGGGCAGTTGCCCGGACCAGACACAATACCCGTCTGGTCGGAGGATCCTCCTTTTCAATAGAGGATGAGCGAACTTTACACCCTGTTCCTCATACCTCTATATAAGTATAAGTTTCATGTTCAATTGGGAAAATTAGACAGTTTGGGGTAGCTTGATGTGCTGGCGCCTGTATCATCCTGTATGTTATGAATTGTAGGTAATGATTATAAAACCTCATTACATCTACTAAATAGAACGCACTGTGACTTTCCACAATTCTTCTCATCGCGAACTTACGCGCAATACAGCTCATTCGTACATCACACCGATTACACGCTACCAAATATCCCGTGTTAATCCTGGTTTCCTCTCTCCGGCGTTACCGTCCTACAACCCAACAGCTATAATAGGCTTGCCCGCAACGTGTCACCGGACGTCTGCGGTTTGTGACCGCAACACCATGCACAAATTACGTCACCCTATATTACTGATTGGGAAAGCTATGATAATATACTTAAGTATCATTGTGAGATGAGGTAAGCTTGCGGAATCAGTTGAATTGATGATATTATGATTGATAAATCAAATCAGCTCATCCCAATCTGCATAGTACAATTTAGTAGTTAGATATAGGCTTTTGCTCAGCCTTGGATAACAAATTAGCAAACGAGAGTCCAATTTTAGACATCTTACACTTTTAGAAAAACTATTTTGAGTTAATATCGGTTTTATGTAAAAAGGTATGAGGAACAGGGAGTAAAGTTCACTCATCGAAAAGGGAGTATCTTCCGACCAAACGGATGTTGTGTCTGGTTGGCAACTGCCCGGCGACGCGACGTGTCCCTCGGTGAACTTTGGTTGCGCGATGTAGGATTTTTCGCGACGTTAGTGTGATGTGTAGTTCGAAATGTAGTCGCCCAATAGGTTAATGTACACACATTCTATAATTCATCTAGTAGATGATACATATCTCTTTAGATATTAATTATCTATCGTATTAATTAATGATGCCTTTGGTCACCAGCTATAGGCATGGCCACATCGTGTCCCTACGGCCCACGGTCTACCGCGAATGAATACACTAATTACAATTTCACTAATTGTGATTGGTGGCTCGTGAAGGTATAGTAACGTTATTAGTACGATTGTAAGCCGAGTTTGGGTTAAGATTTTATTCCTTCTCTTGTTATTATTAGCTAATCAAATGAACGGTTCTAGATATGATTCAATTTCCTTTAGGATAATCTAGTCCCGGGCTCGAACTCACTGGGGCACACACGGGCCTGGCTAAAAAGTACGCTGTCTCACCAGGCATCCGGTCCGACAGATAAAGTATCAATGATGAGCATTTAGACGCTAGTCTACACCCACAACGTTATTGAGTGAGATGCGGGATCATTTGTAGCTAAACAGGCGCGTAAAAAATTAATAAAAGACCTTCGGAAGATCAGGTTTTTATAAAAAAAAAACACTGCATAAATCAATGACCAATAAAGTTTATTGAATTTTTTGATATTTATGCTTTGTCGGTACTGACTTGGTTTGGAGATTTTACACTTTTTTTATTACTTAAACACGCCCAAAGTTAGGTCAAATTAGCAAGAAAAACTAATCTTAATTGGCTCCTAACTTTTTAATGGTTTTTTATTTTAGTATTCTGTTTCCGCACAGACAATATTAATAATTGAGGCAAATGCATATCATGTTTAATTTTTGATGTACCTACATTGTCGAACAGTGGAATAGTATACTCCCGAAGTTATAATTATGGGACAAATTTCGACAAGATTCACTGTAGTGGTACAAAATGAAATGTCACACAACAAATAAGCGAAACTCATGATACATTTCGATAGCAGTGGTGGCGCAGTGGTATCTTTCCCGAGTTACGAGTTGTAGGTCGTAGGTTTGAACCCAGGCAGGCGCTTTACCTTGTGTTAATAATTTCATCACCACTGTATTAGTAGTATCTATCTATCTTCTATCTTCTATATCTATATAAATAAAAAGACAAGTCCTGACTGACTGACTGATTGACTGACTTATCAACGCCCAGCTCAAACCCTTGGACCTAGCAAGCTGAAATTTTGCACAGAGGTTCCCTTTATAATGTACACAAGGAATAAGGAAGGATTTTTCGAAATTCAACCCCTAAGGGAGTTAAATAGGGGATGAAAGTTCCGCGCGGGCGAAGCCGCTGGCAAAAGCTAGTTAGCAATAATGTTGTTGTAAATCATTGTTGCAATATAATTTAAACTCACAATCAGAAGGAAAAACACTTAAAGTCTGCTCTTTTCTTTATAAATCAATAGCAACGCTCCGTGGTTTCACCCGCGTAGTTCCCGTTCCCGTGGGAATACGGGTATAAAATATAGCCTATGTCACCCGGGGATAGTGTAGCTTTTTTTCAAATCGGTTCAGTAGTTTCGGAGCCTATTCAATGCAAACAAAGAAACATTAATATCTTTCTTCTTTATAATATTAGTAGATTAAAAAAATAGTCCAGACTGACTGACTGACTCATCAACGCCCAGCCCAAATCCTTGGTCCATGAAAACTGAAATTTTGCACAGAGGTTCCCTTTATAATGTAGACAAGGAAAAAGGAAGGATTTTTAGAAATTCAACCCCTAAGGGAGTTAAATAGGGGATGAGAGTTCCGCGCGGGCGAAGCCGCTGGCAAAAGCTAGTATAATATAATATTAGTATAAATTCACTGCCTAGCAACCATAATTTGTAAGCCTCGACTAAATTAGCTACATAAATCTTGTCACAGCTTTTTGTCGCAGAAGATTTATTAAGTAACTCCATATTAAGCCAGAGATAGGTTAGCTAATTAGAAAGAAAGCAAAATATGTTTAATTGTCACAGGAACACGTGCATATGAATAGATAATTAACCCGAATAATAAAGAAAAAACCGTAGGTATTGTACCTAAACCTTGCCTCTTAAAACCTTCAACATCTTTGCACCTTTTTACCCAACTGTGCAACAGCAAATATGGTAGGTGTAGGTACAAAGTTGGATAAGTATAATTACGTTCAGGACACATTCACCTCTAAAAGCAACATACGAATATTTACAACTAGCAGCGCTCCGCGATTTCACCCGCTTAGTTCCCGTTCCCGTGGGAATACGGGAATAAAATATAGCCTATGTCACCCGGGGATAGTGTAGCTTCCCAACAGTGAAATCATTTTTCAAATCGGTTCAGTAGTTTCAGTAGTTCAGTAACAATCAAATATTTCCTCTTTATAATATTAGTACTCATAGATTATACATGGGTTTAAATTGTTTAAAACCTAACTTATACATACATATACTACTTTTACTCTAAAACACAATATAAAACACCAAAACTCTAGATGTGAAGACACATTCATACAATTATGTAAAATAAACTAAAACATATCGATAATAATTTTTGCATTAGTACAAAAAATTAAAAACAACTAATATCTATGCACATTCCATAAAAACAAAAAAAAAATCACCGAATCTTCAGTTGTTTTTTTTAAAAAAAGGTCACGGTATTTTTACCAGGAAATGGTTTTTTATTTTCTATACTTTGATTCAAAAATACAATAACTTCACAATGACTTTGTCCCTGTCGTAGTCACCTTTACAAAAACACTTAAAGAAAATCCGTATGCATCCGAAAGCCGTAAAAATTACGTATAAAAAGGCTTTACGGCTTCCAATAAAAGCGTCTTTTTTGACATAAACCTAGTACAGACCAGGTGTTGTCGCTGAAAGTTTTATTGGATTAGTGTAAGCAGTTTATAGCTGTATGATCCTAGATATTGACAACGGGTTTAGAAACTTTAGTACATCGGAGGGCACCTTAACTTGTCTATTTAGGTATTTAAATATGTGCTAGACTAATATAAAAGGATTTGTAGTGCCATTCTTTGGAATACTTAAGATCGTAAAATTGATTTGTTTTTTTTTATTTTTATTAAAATTTCATGTAACTGTGCGTATCTTAGTATTTACCATCGTAACAAAAAGAAGAAGCTCCTCCCTCAATTTGTTGGGATCTTTTTTGTTATGTATCAATGATACATTTTTTATTGGGAAGGGTATCCCAAAACCACTCATTAGCACGTGACCACCATATGGGATCACCCCTAAGACATTATGATGGCGGTGTTATGAAATAAGGGGTGTTTAATTTCTTCTGTTATATTATGGTGGTTTTGAGTTAACTGCATAAGTACCTAATTTTAGGTACAGACGCCAGCACATCAAGCTACCCCAATCTGTCACATTTTTCCAATTGAACATGAACTTTATACTTATGTAATAAAGTAGGAAATCCATCAAAGAAATTTGACAGATTGCACTGAGAAAAATTTCCTCTGCCGCACTACGTAAAATAAGGACAAAAATCGACCACAATGACGTGTGTAACCCGCTCCATTACGCGTAAGTAGCCAGTCATACGTAGTCGGCATACTGACGCTCATCATGGAGCGGGTTACGTAATTTACTCGTGGTCGATTTTTGTACGTACGTACGTAGCCCGACATCCGGCTACGTAATACGTAGTGCGCAAGTCGCACTGAATACTCCTGAAACTACGATTGCAACACCCGTATACTATTGTTGCGAGCACAGTAGAACACGGTGAACCTTACGTGTGTACCATGGCGGCTTACGTACGATACTGTAGCGGGCACGTTAAATAATGATGAGCCATATCTGTGCACCGCGACGGCATACGTACGATACTGTGGCGGACACAGTAAAGCACGGTGAGCTGTACGTGTGTACCACGGCGGCATACGTACGATACTGTGACGGACACAGTAAAGCACGTTGAGCCGTACGTGTGTACCACGGCGGCATACGTACGATACTGTGACGGACACAGTAAAGCACGGTGAGCCATACGTGTGTACCACGGCGGCATACGTACGATACTGTGGCGGACACAGTAAAGCACGGTGAGCCATACGTGTGTACCACGGCGGCATACGTACGATACTGTGGCAGACACAGTAAAGCACGGTGAGCCGTACGTGTGTACCACGGCGGCATACGTACGATACTGTGGCAGACACGGTAAAGCACGGTGAGCCGTACGTGTGTACCACGGCGGCATACGAACGATACTGTGGCGGACACAGTAAAGCACGGTGAGCCGTACGTGTGTACCACGGCGGCATACGTACGATACTGTGGCGGACACAGTAAAGCACGGTGAGCCGTACGTGTGTACCTCGGCGGCATACGTACGATACTGTGGCGGACGCAGTAAAGCACGGTGAGCCGTACGTGTGTACCACGGCGGCATACGTACGATACTGTGGCGGACACAGTAAAGCACGGTGAGCCGTACGTGTGTACCACGGCGGCATACGTACGATACTGTGGCGGACACAGTAAAGCACGGTGAGCCGTACGTGTGTACCACGGCGGCATACGTACGATACTGTGGCGGACACAGTAAAGCACGGTGAGCCGTACGTGTGTACCACGGCGGCATACGTACGATACTGTGGCGGACACAGTAAAGCACGGTGAGCCATACGTGTGTACCACGGCGGCATACGTACGATACTGTGGCGGACACAGTAAAGCACGGTGAGCCGTACGTGTGTACCACGGCGGCATACGTACGATACTGTGGCGGACACAGTAAAGCACGGTGAGCCGTACGTGTGTACCTCGGCGGCATACGTACGATACTGTGGCGGACGCAGTAAAGCACGGTGAGCCGTACGTGTGTACCACGGCGGCATACGTACGATACTGTGGCGGACACAGTAAAGCACGGTGAGCCGTACGTGTGTACCACGGCGGCATACGTACGATACTGTGGCGGACACAGTAAAGCACGGTGAGCCGTACGTGTGTACCACGGCGGCATACGTACGATACTGTGGCGGACACAGTAAAGCACGGTGAGCCGTACGTGTGTACCACGGCGGCATACGTACGATACTGTGGCGGACACAGTAAAGCACGGTGAGCCATACGTGTGTACCACGGCGGCATACGTACGATACTGTGGCGGATGCAGTAAATCATGGTGAGACATACGTGTACACCACGGCGGCATACTTACGATACTATAGCGGACACGGTGAATCATGGTGCGCCATACGTGTACACCATGGCGGCATACTTACGATACCATGGCGGACACGGTGAATCATGGTGCGCCATACGTGTACACCATGGCGGCATACTTACGATACTATGGCGGACACGGTGAATCATAGTGCGCCATACGTGTGCAGCGTGGCAGCATACGTAGGATACTGTGGCAGGCACAGTAAAGCATGATGTGTCAGACGTATTAACTGTCGTAGTAGAGGTAAGGTACCGTTGCCGGTACAGTAAGGCATGATGAACCGTGCGTATGTACCACGGCAGTGGACGTACGATACTGGTGCGGGACCAGTAAAGCACGGTGAACCATACTTATGTACCACGCTAGCGTACGTACGATACTGCTGCGGGTATAGTAAGGCATGGTGCACTATACTGTGTTACGTATGGCACACCATGCCTTACGATACTCGCACCTGTATTTTCCTTATGCTGGCGCATGGTACATACAAAGGTGTTCAGATACTTATTTTGAATATTAAACACTCAAATCAATGAAATTTTGTAGACATGATCGAGAAACTAATATCTAGGTCTGTGGTTTATTACATTTTCGTAAAAATGTATAGTTTAAATATTGCAGGGAGTTTTGAATGAAAATATGAAAACCCCCTGCAATATTTAAACTATACATTTTTACATAAACCACAGACCTAGCTAGATATTAGTTTCTCGATCGTGTGTACAAAATTTCATTGACTTTGATTGGTTAATATATAATAATATCTGAACACCTTTGTATGTACGGCCAGCGTCATAAAAATATATACGTTAACAAGAGCTCAAAAATATCTACACGCCTCTATGTCACTGACAATAAGGTTGGTGTTTACATATTTTGACTCGATGGCTGTATATATTTATATATTAATGACGTTGACTGTAACCATGCCAGCATAAGGAAAATACAGGTACAAGTATCGTAAGGCATGATGTGCAATACGTAACACGTAGTGCAATAGTGCACCATGCCTTATACCCGTAGCAGTATCGCATGTACTCGGGCGTGTAGATGGACGGGTATGGTGAATGGTATGGTGCCATATTGTCCCGCACTAGTAATCATACCTTTTATTTTTCTTCTCAGCATATATATTCGTCCACTGCTGGACATTTATGCTTCTCCCATGGTTTTTCTATGTCATCCTCGATGCGGCGTATCTGGTCGAGGTCGGCCCTGCCATCTTAGGAATGGCGGTCTGCCTACGCTTCGACTTCCCGTTCATACCTCTACTATAACAGTTAATAAGTTTTATACACATTATGCTTTGTAGTATAAGTAGTACAACCTGCACTGGTCACATAGATATCTACTTATAAATAATGGTGCGGGTACGGTAAAGAATGATGTATCATTATAAAGCTGACCAGATGTTTTAAAACCCGCGTGCGGTATTTTTCAGATTTAATTTCTTTTACTGGCAATAGTTACGTATAAATATATCACAAAAGGTCGCGTCCTCATTGCAGGGTTTTTTTAAAACTCTGGTCAGGCTTTACCTACTGTTGTTGAATTTGTACGATATTAGTGCGGCTATTATTATTATTATGCAAAATAATTTTGTAGCAAACTTAACAGCTACACCGATATAGCACCAAATCGGACCTGTAAGTGAAAAGCATACAATAATTGGTAATTTAGATAAAATAATACTTCACGATACATATACATTTAGTGTAGGTACTACCTACACAGCAATGATACATCATTTTTTATTTTTTTAAACTTTTACAAGGTTATTAACAGAAGAAATTCTGAAGAAGTTCTGTTCTCAAACCCTGTACAAGTTTTATAACTTTACACGCTTAAAAGGAAATAGACATAAAAGATTCATATTATTTATTTTCAATCGTAAAATTGAGACATACAAAAAAACCACAAGCTTAATTAATCATACTATTCTAGAATTACATGGTAGTCAACTATGAACGAGGAATTTCACCGTCTGTCGGTTGTTGACAGGCGTCCACCATTGCAAGATTTAAGGCCTACTCAAATCTGACCGGTATCCCGTACCGGTGGCGATAACGATATCCCGATGGGTATGCGGTAACGCGCTGTTCAAAGGTGTTCCGCAACTGCTGCCGGTAATGCCATACAAAATACCGGTCGGGATATCGGTCAGGTTTGAGTAGGCCTTTACAAAACGTAATACGGAAAGGACGAGAGGATTGGCGATTAGATATTTATTAAAATATAAGGGCGTCAGTAGATATCCTATCTTATATAGATTTCGTCTGAATGTTTTAGGGCAATTATAAATACTTAATTAGGTATAACAACAGACAGTCCATTATCAACATGAACAATGTCTCAGATCTCCGGTATTTGTAGCACGAGCCGGAAGCGGGTAAGTAAGAGCAACCTAGGATTCCCGACCAAAGAATCACTAGTACGAGCCAGTCCACACGGCGCGTTGCGTCTCCGTTGCGTCGACGCAGCGCTGCCGTTGCGTCATTTTACATTTTGCGTTGCGTCGACGCAACGCGCCGTGTGGACTGGCTCTAAGGGTACCTTGGCATCAATGGAGTCCGCGTGGTCGTCGCTGGAAACCAATGCATCTAGGCCTACGGTAAACTTAACTTAAAGCTCGTTCGCATACGAACGCTAATACATACGCATAAACCTAACTAGTTGCGGAACCTATGTCGCAAGGCCCGACTTTAAACTGATATAACCGGTATTCTACAAAAAAAAAAAATACAAAATGTGGGGATCGCCCCGTTTTGGTAGCGATCCGAGAGCCACCTTTTGGCAGTAGGGGCGGTGCACCCCTACCCCATGGCCTAGGTGAAGGTTAAACATCAGTACCGAGTTTCGATATTTTTTACTTTTACGAAATTTGACTGATTTTAAAAGCATAAATGACAATACGATGAAAGAATACAAACAACAAATGAAACTCAGCTGATGTTTAACCTGAAGTTAAGTTAAAGAAACAAATTGGTGGTGGGCCCGTATTCACGCTTTTGCAAAACGGTATATAATGTAAGGTATGGGTACGTAAAATGTGTAAACTGTATCACCTGCGGGCAACAGATCCGCACAGGTGGGTGTGTTTCTGAATTTTTGCACGTGTTGTATGTGTTATAGTCAAACCCCGAAGTCCCGGCGCTCCAAGGTTTGCCTAGTCAAACCTCAGGTTTGACAAGAAGGCTTAGTCAAAGTCCAAAACTAATAGCGTGTTTCGACCTTTGGCTAACGCATTTATGGCCAAACCTAGGAGAGACTAACTTGGAAAGTCAAACGCCGAAACGCAATTTGATCAAATCGCAATTACTCCGCTGCGAAATTTCTAACCTGCAGGACCACGTGACCTACAGGAGTAAGGCAGTTTTGAATCTAACATCGGAAATGAATGAAGTTTTTCATACATATTTAGGTTATATAACCCATTCTGTCCCTAATTTAAGTCTGACTAGTCAAACCCCGATTTGATCGTACTGAGTTTCGGCGTTTGACTACCTAAGTTGGTCTCTCCAAGGTTTGACCATAAATTCTTTTGTCAAAGGCCAAAACACGCTATAGTTTTGGACTTTGACTAAGGCTTCTTGTCAAACCTGAGGTTTGACTAGGCAAACCTAGGAGCGCCGGGACTTCGGAGTTTGACTACATATGCATGTAAGTGTGTGATGAGAGAAAAATAAACGAAGAAGGTTGGTGCTAATATGATGGGAAGTCCTACCCCAAGGGTACGTACGTCGTATGTGATGTGTAATGGTCGTTGTTATTCTAAAGTCCATCGAACAGTGACATAAAGTTTTAAATCTGACATTATAGTAATTGTAGCCGGTACAGGCGAAACAAGGGTATTATAATTATGTAATAGGTAATCGTTGGTTCTCATCACTTGATACGCATAGTAATGCTGATTAAAATCTATACACTCTAATGAAACACACTCAAATGTAACTTCATCATTGTCAAGTAAATAAATATTTTTTATTTCACCAAACTTTGGTAAGCCTGAAGATTCTGAAATATCTAGAATGACAATTGACGACAGCTCAAATCGGACACCATACAGTTTCACCCATGATAATGAGTACCAACAATTATTATCGATTATACCTCGAGAATGAAAGTTTTGTCTTACATTTTCAATTTGCGCTTCTGTCATATTTGCCTTTTTGCCACAAGAGATCGTCTTTACAGTTTCATTTTTAAGAAAAGTATCGTTTAAAATTAATTGATGTTTAATAGCTATTGTTTTACAAACATTTACTCTGTTGTGTGATGCTCTGGCCACAAATTTAGATATACGATGCTTGGCTTCAAACCTCATTGTCCAGATTTGGGTAAGTGGGCCAAATTTTTTTAACATTTCTGGATAATGTGTAAGAAAATGAAACTTTGGCTTTAAGTCTGTTTCAGCAAATTTTCGATAGAGCTCGTTTAATTCAGCTACTGAAAATTTTACTTGATCAATAGTATTTTCATGGATTCTATGACTCAAAAGTTTATCCAACAATTGTCTTAATTTGATGTATAAGAACCAAACTTCGTTTTCATCTGGGACATTATATCCGACAATCAGCCCAAAATATCGAACAAGGGTAAGCATTTCAGAAGCCGAACATTTTAACTTTAATGTTGAGCCTTCTTTTGCTACAGAATCGCACGGTGTCGATGTAGAATCAGGTCCATAATTAAAATACCGTATTCTTGATTTTAAATTGTCAAAAGAAATTAGCATCTGAGTACACACTAGATTCTGTATCACAAATGGCATCACATATCGACAAGCACCCTCGAGATAGTCATGTAAAACATCTACGGCGACGTTTTGAAATAAGTCAAACCCATCTAAAGCAAGCCACGAGCATTTTTCTTTAAGACCAGTCATATGAATGTCATTTAAATGTAAATCATTTTCATAATTGACATTGTTTCTCAACAACGTGTCATCTTCATAAAGCAGTGTTTTGATTTGTTCTTTATTAGCAGTACAAATTCTACATGGCCGATTTGCAGAAAAACTTTCAACAAAACCTAACATAGCATTCAATCCTAAATTATCTCCCGTCACAGCTGCAACATAAAACTTAATTTTGCCAGTATACACATCAGTTTCAACATGAATACCATTGTTCCTTAAATCATTAAGAACATCAAAAACTTTTTGAAAAATTATGTTGTTTCCAAAGCTTGTTCTGTCTGATGAGTGAAAAAGAGCCAATAATAAAATATTTTGCAAAAGCGACACGTAGTGAGGTGGAAGACATGGTACTGAGGCATAAATAGCTCCAAGTTTATGAATCCCAGCGTGGCTTCCTAAGGGATTGCCTATTTCAAAATCGTCAAAGTAGATTATTAATGGTAAAATCATTGCATCATGCTCTACAGAATTTTCTGTCATTTTTTTCCATACTGAACCCTGAACAATATTCTCAATACCGAAAGAGTCATTTTGTACTGTGTCCAAATATTCAAGAGTATCCTTAATGAAATTTTTTGATGAAAAAATTAGTTTTAAATTTTCTTTTAACGGAATCACCTGCATTGTACAATTTACTTGTACTAATAACAAACCAGCCGCTGTTTTTTTAGACTCATTACGTTGACCTACAACCACTTCAAGGGGCTCAGAATAAGTTCCTATTTCATTAAAATATTTTAAACGTTTGTGTTCCGAATCTAAATTCTCAAACGCATCGCTGAACGCGCTAAATATTTTTTTTAAAGCATTTTTAACATGAACATTATCTTGGTCTGGTGGTACCATATCATTAAACTGTCGCTCTATAATGCATTGTGATTTAGAATGAAATAATTGAAGATTTTCTACAAGAACTTGTACGGCTTTACGCGGTATTATTGGGTTAGCATATAGAGTGGAAACGAGACTTGCAGCATGGTGACCAAGAGAGTTTTCGTCTCTTTGAGTTGGTAGAGATTCCATCGTATTTGCCGTTTCGTATGTTTCTTTGCTTGACGTTGAAGGTAAATTTGAGATATTGGCTTCTGTATCAATCGGTTTGTTACTATTTGGATGAGGCAAGACTGACAATGAAGACTGGTGCTCTCTAACTAAGTGCTTTTTGAAAGATGCAGAGGAAATATAATGACGATAACACCCTTGTTCACCACACCGAAATCCGGAAAATTCTACCGTTAATTTACAGAAAGTTCGCACATGAGTTATAAGTAAATTCGGAGACACACTGGCTTTTTTGCAATAGTAACAGGTAAACATTTTTAAAGTATTAACTCTAGATCAGTTAAAAGACTATTCACAGCCTGTGTGGGCCTGTCAAATTTAGTTTTAATATCGTAGAAACCCAATTGAATAAAAAGCCATATGTCTCCAGCTTCCTCCGGGTAACAAGCTCCTATCGATTGAAATATTTTAAATGCACAGTCTACTGCTGCTACTAATTTGTTGAAACTATACAATGTGTCATTTATTACCACATATGCTACTTTTACCTCAGTAACGGTAAGGCCAACAAAAATAACGTAGGGTTGAACTGTGCGGCCTAGCCTCTGCAGGTTCTCCTTTTTTTGAATGATCTTGTTGGTAACGTCGGCTTCAGAAGCAGCTTGCGATATATAGCCGTCGCATACTTCTGCTCTGGATGGCTTCCACGCTGGCTTTCCTTTTATTTTCCGTGCAGGTGAAATGTTGATGACATAAGCCAGCAACATCAAAGCAACATTGCTAGATGTCTCTGGTTCATCTTCTGTATTCAAAGAAAAAAAAAAAGTTTCGGTTAATTTTTAAGACTTAATTTTACTAAAATTAAAAAAAAAACACTATGGACGTCATTTTTTCAATACACTAACTGAGCGGCTCGGTGCTGAGGGGAGGGGGAAGTCACAAATCTGTGCGATTTCTAGAATGGGCGGGGCCTCTGAGACTCCACGTCATAGTTAAAGATTAATAATAAGAACTAATATTTGAGCAAAACTTCTTACCGTCAATCAGTGCAATTATATTTGCTATTTTTGTTCTCGTATCTTGGTCTCTAATTTTTCGTAATTTTAATGAAGCATATTTTATAATTTCTTCATTTTTGAGGGTGATAGAGGAAAATAATTTGTTTTCCTTTCCCGGATACAGACGACTGAAATCGTTCATTAACTGAAAAAAAGAATACAATAAATGTGCGCCACGTTATTTCCACTGGTGAGAAAGGTCCGGATGGCTACCACATAGGTTATTGGGTTGTTGAGCGAGAACTAGAATAGCTTGTCTCTTTTAGTGCCTGCACAATATCTCGTTCTGCAATGTCGGCAGCGCGCGAGTGTTGCAAGTGACTAGAGTCTGTGCGAAAAGAGAAGAACCGTGGCAGATACGGGAACTAACATTACGAATTTTACATGGCAATCGAAATTCAGACACTTGTCTTATAACCCCTCGTTTTCACCAAAGTATAATACATGTATTTTACAAATTGAATGCAATGTTTTAGTTTTTCGCATGTATTAAATATGTTGTTCAAAACTTGTTATGAAACTATATTACATGATTGTATAAAACTTGTTGTAAGTATACAAAACTTGTATGAAACTTGTTAGTTGAAAACTTCTAGTCGCCTACATGTTTATGATCTCATATACAGAAATTGCAATAAAATAAACATTAATTGTCTAAACCACGTTTGTATTTTGTAGGTGAGAACGCTGTCAATGTATCAGAGGGCCTAGTGTGAGTTTCTTTTAACCATCTCGACTTTACGCATCGACCGCTTTTCTCCGATTGGCACTCGTTTGGTGAAGGGCCAATCAGAGAGCAAAACGCGATCGATGCGTAAAGTCGAGATAGTTAAAAGAAACTCACACTAGGGCCACAGACGAGTTAATACATGTCACAGACTTCATTGTAAACGCAAATGTGTTTTATACTTGTAAAAATACTTGCTGGCTACACAGTTGAACGAAATAATGTTTGAGACAGTTTTGACAAGTATTCTACAAGTTTTTTTTTTACATAATCCTTGTGGTTATTTATAGAAAAACCACAAGGATTATGTAAAAAATAAGCGGCTGCGGTTTATGCTTACCAAGGTATAGCCTTGTGATTGTTTTAAGGCTGGGAAATCCTTGAAGTAATCTGCTATATCACCTTTTCCACATTGGATGCGATTTAGGCGGTAATCTGCAGTTTCTGCCCACTTTTCTTCAACAGATTTCCATGGATCGACATTGTTTTTCAGCCATAGTAATGTTTCTTCATAGACAATACCTGTAATTTATATGTGTATGGTGGGATGAGTCAACAAGAGGAAGGGCATCATAGTACAGTCGCCCGTAGTACATTTAAATCACGAAAAAGGTGACTAGCGATTATTTGCTTACCACTTTCCAGAGATTCCAGGCTATAAATGTCATCATCTGTGATAGTTGGCGTGGATCTGAGCGATGATCTGGACGACTTCGAGGATGAACGGCTAGTTCCCGGCAACTGTCCACTTTCTCGCAACTTTCTCCTTCGAGCTATATAGCTCTCGTAGAGCTTTCCGCTAGCATTTTTTTAGCTAATTTATTTGTAGCTGATAAATATGCAGAATAATACACTACAACGCGTTCCTTGTGAAATATTTCCACAATTTCGGTAGCTAGTTTATAAAATTCTTCACTGGAAATTTTCTTCGCACAATTGTTTTCTAGTATGTGGTGTATTAGCAGCTGGCTCAATTTCCTTCGGGAACCCTCCGTCAGTAAGCCTCCTTTTCCCTCTTTGAGTATTGCTCTGCCGTCTAAACTTTCCTGTATGTAAAACACAAACACTATTGATACCAACTTTTTAAAGTTGTTGAACAAATTGATAAATTAATGAGTAAATGGTCCAGTTGGAGAACAGCCTTCGGAGCTCTATGAGTAGTAAATAAAACCAAAAAAAAAAAAAATAGAATTGTAAAAAAAAATTTTTTCGGTGACCGATTGTCCCTCCTTTTTTTGCTCTTATTTAATTGAGGATACCCATAGAAACAATTTAGGCTTTATACACTTTTTCGTAAAATGCATATTTTTCGAGTAATTTAACTTTGAAGATTTTTTTACTTTTTTTTAATAATTAAATATCTCGTGATAATAATTAAATAACTGTGAGTCGGGGACACATCATGCCCATGACATAAATTGATGGGGACAATGATCGAAAATCGATATAAGTTCTCAGTAAATATGCATTTAACGAAAAAAAAATTATAAGTTTAAACATGTTACTATATGTGCCCTAAATAAAAAAAAAGCAAAAAAAAGTCATCGGTAAACGATTTTTTTTTCAAAAAAAAAAAAAAAAAAAGATTCTGAGTCTTTTTTCCCATAGGCCCCAAAGGCAACACTCCAACTGATTCCGACGAATTGAGAACGTCCTCCTTTTTAAAGTCGGTTAAATGCCGCGCAGTTACCAAGTTAAGCTAGCTAATGATAAATACTATTGAATACTAAATAGGTATATACTACTTAGTAATGCAGACCATACACGTCCAATTCGATCGTTCAATTGGCATGATACTGCTGATTGGATCCAATCTGCAGTTCGTCCATATACCTACACCACACACGATCAATTCTAACTGTCCAATCGGACAAATAAAGAAAAAGAAAAAAAACATAAAAATCGGTCTATAAATATCGAAGATATGCGCAAACAATGATAAAACAAATATATACAATCTAATTAAGAACCTCCTTGTTTTTTGAAGTCGGTTAAGAAAAATCATACGATCGATCGCCCACTGCCAATCGGCATGATCCAGCCAAAATAATTGAATTTTGATTGTTCCGCCAATTCGATCTGTCCTGCCTGCCGATCCACGGCCACATACGGTCAATTCGATTGGATCCAATCGGCAGTGTCATGCCAATTGTACAATCGAATTGATGGTGTATGGCCTGCATAACTATAAGAGTTGTAATAATACGGGTTTTAATAATGTACCAAATAAATACTATACATACGGATGTACTTACATTTTTGCTGGTTAAACAATATACCTAAACTATGAATATTCTACTAGCACACTAACTTTGACTAGTGCCTTCTAAATACTCATACAATCTACTAAAGAAAATAACATTACATTTAATAGTTTCAATACCTGAAACAAAACAAAACGTAATCTAAGAATTATTACAAACTTAAATAGGTACCCGGTCCTATCTTAATGATGGGCATTTTCAATTTTATCTTAAGCAAGGTTTACACGAGGCCATCGCAAGCCAAGCCAGCAACGCTGGCGAGAATAAAGTGCCCGTCTATTTTTCAAGCCAGTGAGACTGGCAGCCAGCGATGGCCTTATGTAAACAATGCTTTTGGTCCATAACACAAACATAAAGTACCTACCAAATTAAGCTACAAAATAAAAATTTAAGTGAGCACCAAAAAAGGGTGGGGCAGCCTGTCAGTATTGTATTACAATCACTGTAAACTATACAAAAATGGACTTAGCAGGTTAACGAATTAGGCCGACGAAATACGTTTTGTTATCAAACTGAGTAATTTTATTATTATAAGTAACTCACAGTGTTATTAGCTGCAGCAGTACAATCTGTAGAGATTTTTGCATTATCACTGACATCAGTGTCCCGTACAGCGTTTTGAGTTGAGTCGTTTAGCCCAGCATTCCTAATTTCAAGGTTCTAGAAAAATAATTTAAAAGTATACGGCATCGGTCCAAGAGAAAAAATCGAAAACATTTTTATTAGCTAAATACAAGATGTACAATAAACAAGTAGGTACGTACATTGACACTGGTCGCTTTTTGATGTTGTAGTAGCCAATTTTTAAATTTTATTCTGGGGCCAATCTTTGGAATCATTTCTTTCAAATCTTCATCGTTTAACAGAATGGCAGTTTCAAGTGATGTTATAAGATTGTCTGAAAAATACAAATACAAACATGTACAAAACTTGTTATGTAGGTAAGTACCTACCTACTTATAATTGCCTACATGTTCAGTCGGAGAGTCAGGTTTTTGGGCGGTCTCTTGGTTTTCAACAAAAAAAAATAATCTTTTTAACAAAAAATTGAACCGACGAAAAAATAAAAAAAGGAAAAAATAAAAAAATTAACGTTTTAGTCCAGCTAAGCTCCACATTAATTTCGAGTCGGCGCCAAAGTTTGTATGGCGCCACCTGTACACTGTTGAGGACCTCTTGGAACTGACTTCACTACAACATAACAGGGATCTGTAGTTGATCTAATAATGGAGACGCCATCATCAGATCCGTGTTATGTTGTGGTGTCATCACACATCATAAATGTTTGGTTAATTTCAACAGAATCGGTTCACAATTGAAAATTCAGTAGGAAAATTATCAATAAATTCCTTTTTTTCTACCCTTAGGGGCAGATATAATTTTTCATATTTAAATGGGACCGATTGTTAGATATACTCTTTCCAATAAAAAAAGAATTTTTGAAATCGGATCACTCAATAAAAAGTTATGAGTGGTCATACATAAAAAAAATATACGTGTCGAATTGAGAACCTCCTCCTTTTTTTTTCGTCGGTTAAAAAATGCTGTCCGTTACCGATTAGTAAAGTTTACAACTTTATCCAACAAGCAATAATAAGGTTTTAAACTTGTTTGTAAGTAGTATTATATGTAAAAGGCTATCAGACAAGTTCAAACATGCCACCAAAGATGAGAGTGAAAATAACTCAATGAGTGAAAACGAGGGGTTATGTTATGACGCAACATACTATTTCAAAGTGCGACAGATCTAAGAAAATTTATAATCTAAATAAAACAAAAAATCTTGACTAAATAAAACCGAGAAACTGGCTTACCTTGAAGGAATGGTATTATTTCAGATAAACCGGCGTTTAA
Source organism: Polymixis flavicincta (assembly GCA_949987655.1). Taxonomy (NCBI): domain Eukaryota; kingdom Metazoa; phylum Arthropoda; class Insecta; order Lepidoptera; family Noctuidae; genus Polymixis; species Polymixis flavicincta. Next base: position 6,042,930 of record OX465187.1, read on the forward strand.
TATCTCTTCCATAAATTCCATGATGGCTACGCTACGACGCGTTTTAGCACAAAATCACTAATCATAATTCAGCCAGACTTCGTGTTGTTCGGTCTGTTTTTCTCAGGCGACTGCTGACTGCCGCGCCGTTGCCGCGAGGCGCCCCCGCCTCTGGCGCCGCCGGGGGCGGGGCGTCATGGGCTGATGCAACACATTACCTTATTTGGTAGCGTTTCGTGACCTTCGCGATGTTTCTTTATTTTTTTTTTTCTTTACCCTTGCGGGAAGGCAAAGGAATCTAGCCCATGCAGCCTGATCTTATGTTATTGATTAACACATTTTGTAATCAAAGGCAAAATGCAAAGTCTTTTTTTTTATAATAGTTCTTCACTTTCTGGTAAATTCTAGTGTTCGATTCTATAATGTCCAATTTTTGGCTGATTCCCTGTTTTAGAGCCTCTGCGCAGTGCCTTGCGGGGGAGCGCGGTGCGTTTATTCTAACGTGCGGTCAGTGTAGCCAACCCTACAGTTTTAACTGTAGATCTACAGTTTTTTGTAAATTCTCTCAGTTTTTAGTTTAGGCCTCGAAATCTAAAGTTTTTTATTTAAGATGATGGTGTCTCTGTTTTGTTTGCTACGTAGTCCGTATACTAAGTCAGCTTCAGTAAAAAAGAACAATGCCCACCTTCCATACATTTAAAAACCTGATAATGAAAGTATATGTATAGTTATATGATATAGTAGAAATACTTCATATAAGTTTATAAAATAATGTCTTCAATCAAAATCAAAATCAAAATCAAAATATTTTTATTTCATATAAACCTGCATGGGCACTTATGAAACGTCAGAAGCTAGGTGCACGGTTCCAAAATGTTGTTTCCTATGGAGAAGAGCCGGCAAGAAACTCCACGGTTACTCTTTTAAAAATGATTGGCTTTAACAATGTTTTCAGATATAAAATGTATGGGAGGACAGTGCAGGCATGTAAATAAGTACCAGGTACTTAGACGAATCCAGAATAGAAAATCGTCTACAAATCTACAGTCTGTAAGGCCTACAACGTTCTCCCATTCACAATATGTAAAATAATCTACATAAATAAAATGAACCTAATTAAACATAGTGACATGATTAACATGACAATCACTAAAAAATAGTTGATATTAAAATTGATGTATAATGTCAAATAATGACGAGAATATGTCAGCATTGTAAAAATAAAAAGAACATTGAGAGCAGTTAATAGACTTTCACATAGATATGCTGTTAATGAGGTACCAGGGAAGCCACATGTGCAGAAGGAATTAATGCCAAACTTCCCTGTCTTCAACGTAGTCTTTTATCTTATAATATGCTTTTTTGATAAGGATACTTTTGATGTGCGTTTTAAACTTTCCATCGCTAAGTTCTGTAACTGACTTTGGCAACTTGTTATAGAAGCGGATACTGTTTATTAGAAATGACTTGCTAGTTTTAGTCAATCTAAATTTTGGAATCACAATTTCATCTTTACTACGTGTATTCAGATTATGGAAATCGCAACGTTTTTTGAAAAGGCCTAAGTTTTTGCGAACGTACAAGATATTTTCTAGGATATAAAGAGACGGCAGAGTTAGAATATCAATTTCGCTAAATTTGTTTCTAAGAGACTCGCGAGGCCCCATTTTATAGATTGCGCGGATTGCCCTCTTTTGTAAAATGAAAATTGAATCTACGTCAGCTGCCGATCCCCACAACAGAACGCCATAAGACATAATACTGTGAAAATAAGCAAAGTAAACTAACCTAGCTGTGGCTACATCCGTCAACTGCCTTATCTTTCTTACTGCGTAAGCAGCTGAGCTTAATCTACTTGAAAGAGCTCTAATGTGAGCACCCCATTGCAATTTTGAATCTAAAGTAATTCCCAAAAATACAGTTTCCGAGATAGCATCTAGTTTCTTCCCATCAAGTTTTAAGTTTAGACCTACTTGGGGTACATTTGGTAACGAGAACTTAAGACATTTAGTTTTGTTCGCATTGAGTAAAAGATTATTAGCGGCAAACCATTTCGAAAGAACAGCTAGACTATCATTCACATGTAAGACATCTGTATCTTTTCTATTTATTCTAAAAATAAGAGAAGTGTCATCAGCGAATAAAATTATATCCGAGAAGTTATCCATCAGGTAAGGAAGGTCATTAATATAAACTAGAAATAAAAAAGGGCCAAGAATTGAACCTTGAGGCACGCCCATCTTAACTAGAGACCCCGAGGACGTCGCCCCATTAACGTTTACTTTTTGCTGCCTGTTTGATAAGTAGGAAAGTACAAGATCAGCAGCCTGTCCACGAATTCCATAGTGGTGTAATTTACAGATAAGTGTATTGTGGTCAACGCAGTCAAACGCTTTTGAGAGGTCACAGAAAATGCCAATCGCGTCCTGGGAATTCTCCCAGGATTCCAAAATATGACTGATGAGTTTTACTCCTGCGTCAGTCGTCGACCGACCTTTCGTGAAACCAAACTGTCGACTATGTAAAATACCATTTGAGTTAAAATGTGACAACATCTGGTCTAGCATGATTTTTTCATAAATTTTGCTCAATGCTGGAAGCACAGATATAGGTCTATAATTAGAGGGATCACTCTTACTACCTGATTTGAAAATTGGTACTACTTTACTATGTTTCATTAAGTCAGGAAACGTACCGCTGTCTAAACATTGATTAAATATGCCTGTTAGGACAGGGGCAATTGTGTCAATGATATTTTCGAGAACCTTAACGGAAATCCCCCATAAGTCTTCAGTGTTTTTTATGTTAAGACTTTTAAATGCTGTTTTAATTGTGGCAATAGAAATGGGTTTGAATTCAAAACTTGGAATGTCCTTGCTGAAGTTTTCTTTAAGAAGAGATTCAGCTAATACAGATGATGAGGGGAGAGATTTCGTAACTTCTATTGGGATGTTGGTAAAGAAATTTTCTAGAGTCTCAGCAACTTGTAACTTATCTGAAATGATTTCATTATCAATTTTTAGAGCTAACTCATTCTGATCTCGCTGTTTTGTGTTTCCAGTTTCTTTGTTAATTACCTGCCACACAGCTTTTATTTTATTTTTAGAGATACTAATTTTGTTACTTATTAATTTAGATTTAGCGTGAGCGCAGACTCTTTTGAATATTTTAGAATATTTTCTTACATAATTATGAAGGGCCTGATCAGAAGTCAATGATTTTTCGTGATACAAATTATATAATATATCTCTGCTTTTTCTAATGCCAGTAGTGGCCCATTCGCTAAATTTTGGTTTAGTAGTTATTGTAACTTTTTTTACAGGACATGCTTTATTGAATTCTTTGCATACTGTAGAAAAAAATGTGCCGTAGTTTATATTGGGGTCTTGTGAATCAAAACTCTCTCTTATAGTCATTTTGGCGATTTAAACGCCACGAAGTCCAAAAAATATTAATGTTTCTTTTTAGGTTAGGATTTGGCGTTAGGTACCAAAAATAATGAAACAAACGTGCATGAACTAATTAATTAGGTACGCTCGATGTTTTGTCTAAAATAGGAGTATTTACCTAACTATGGTATAAAACATCCTTTTTACTTTGTTAATTCCTTGAAACTAACTGCCCCTAAGTCAACAATGCTAAGACTGCGCCGACCAGTGTTGCCATATGGAGGAGGCGTGAAATCTATATTTTCATTTTAAAAATCCGTATTACCAGTAAAATCTCACCATTTTTCATTGTTTTTTGGCAAAAAAACCTGTAACAGATCTTTAGGACGTTATAGGTACTGAATTTCAATGTTTAGTCGTGTTCATGTACATACTTAAAAATATTCGTCTTACCTCCGCGTCCAATAGATAAGTCACTCAATTTCTTTTTACATAATGCAAACGTGCAAAATCCTTCTTGCTACGTTTCAGCAAAACCTTGAAAGTAGATTCAGCCAACCAATCTAAGTTGAAGCGCTAAATTATGCCTGATTTTTTGCATTTCCAGCCATTGTTTTCAAACTACACTTAATGTCCTTTTCAATCAAAGACAATAGCTCTAAAGGTTTTGTCTTTGATACACGGTTTCGAACGCGACCTATGGCACGGTATTCCCCACATCTCATGTTTGTGTTACGGCTCTATTATGTTATATTTCCATGAAATGAAAATAATAGTTGCGACAGAGGACTAAAATGTGATTTATAATGAATACTACGAAAAAAACTTCGGAATATGCTCTGTACAGCATCTGGCTGAGGTTGAGTCCATCTGTACGTAAATCCGTATAAAAGTCCGTAAGCATGATTCATCCGTACTGGACTTCCAAAATCCGTACAAATATGGACAAATCCGTATATATGGCAACACTGGCGCCGACCGCCGATGCAAATCACAGAACTGTTAAATGTCAAAAAATCCATTTCACTTGCGCACACTCAATGAAACACTGAATGATTAATTTAATTCAATTATTGTGTTATTTTTATATAATTTAATTTATCCCATGACTAATAAAGAAATAGTTACTGATCAAATTAAACGTAAAATAAGTATTAAACTACGAAACGAAGTTAAATATGGTCAACCAGCAATGTTTAAAATGGAACGTTTAAAAAAAAAGAATGATTGGATGCGTTCAAAATATGTCAATACGATATGTCATGACGTAGAATTAGCTTAAATTAATGTTAAAAAATCTTTTTTTCCTGCGTTTCTTTTATCATTGTGATAAGCGTAATCAATATACAATTCAATAAGCTATATTTTAAGATTTATTTCATTTCTATACATAGTCAGGTCAAAAATAAGCATTCTTCTTTGCTACGTAGTCCGTACACTAAGTTAGCTTCAGTAAAACCTACTATTATCGGACTGGAATTAATTGTCAATCGATTTATTAGATGGCGTTAATGGTGGACATAGTGAGTAGATCGTTCGGTCGATGTCTGTTTTACTGACATTCCATTGTTTGCTTTTTTACTTAGGTACTCGGGAATCCCTGTGAATGCTTTGACTATCGAGTTATATGGTACCTTTATTGTCATGAGTTATTTTCAGGGCAAGCTTCCTCAAAAATCACTAGTCACTTTTTCTGAAGTGCTGTATTAGCTTAACAATACTAGTTTTTAGATAATACTAATGTTACTTGACGTAGAAAATAAATGTATCTTTGAGACTTTTAACATTTAATTTGATTAAAACTTTGATGATTACATGTTTTTTTTTTGTTTTTAATTCCTTCGCTATGATGTATTTTATTTACTACTATCACATTACTGTTGTTAGTTAAATTTTCGCACTTCTTTGTATTAAACTGTGACTGGAATGCACCCGCAACGGAAATTATGTAATTTTGCAACAAAACTCATTCATGACACGTCAGCATGGCAACCTAACATGTTTGTTTACTTTTTATTTTCATGAACTTCCCTAAAATACTATATTTTTCCCACTGTTTGAAAAAATACTATTATCCTTCAAATCAAATCAAATCTTTTTATTGTGGGCATAGGTTATACAGATGATCAAACAATAAAATTTATTGTTTGATCATCTCGGCAGGACATAGTGGAGCTTAATTTAATTAAGTTCCACTATGTCCTGCCGAGTAGACATACAATAATTATGTATTACAGCAGGTATTCTGGAATAACTTACAAAATTACATACCAAATCAAACTACCATACAAATTATACTACTATTTTGACAAGGAAATAACGCAATGTTGAAAATATTGAAAAATCCAATATGGCGGCCAACTTTTTTGTTTTTTGGTCGATTTCGATGAAACTCGGTTTTTGATACTATTTTGACAAGGTAATAACGCAATGTTGAAAATATTAAAAAATCCAATATGGCGGCCAACTTTTTTGTTTGTGGGCCGATTTCAATGAAACTCGGTTTTGGTACTATTTTGACAAGGAAATAACGCAGTGTTGAAAATATTAAAAAATCCAATGTGGCGGCCAACTTTTTTGTTTTTGGGCCACAGTAATTTCATGATGCGACTGACGTCATAAAGATTCTATGTACCGAACACAGTCAGCAAATAACGGAGTTCGTAAAATGAGCCAGGATACGTAATAACTGATGATGTAGGCGGAGACATTATTAATTATCCAGTGTGCGTAAAATGTATCGGCATATCCCCTACCCTGCTCGTACATTATGTACGTAACCGGGACCATTACTTAATGAGACGGATTCAGCACAATGATTTGGCAACCAGTTACTGTTATAAAGAGCCTGGATACTGAAATAAGGCGGCTGTATAACGTCGTACTTACGTATAGCGCATACATATTTTATGTTACGGGTCAAGTAAATTACGTATGCTGCTCTGTGCGGAATCAATAAACCGCATACGTAAATTTTAAGAGTGCGCTGCAGTAATTTCATGATGCGGCTGACGTCATAAAGATTCTATGCACCGAACACAGTCAGTAAGTAAACGGAGTTCGTAAAATGAGCCAGGATACGTAATAACTGATGATGTAGGCGGAGACATTATTAATTATCCAGTGTGCGTAAAATGTATCGGCATATCCCCTACCCTGCTCGTACATTATGTACGTAACCGGGACCATTACTTAATGAGACGGATTCAGTACAATGATTTGGCAACCAGTTACTGTTTTAAAGAGCCTGGATACTGAAATCAGGCGGCTGTATAACGTCGTACGTATAGCGCATACATATTTTATGTTACGGGTTAAGTAAATTACGTATGCTGCTCTGTGCGGAATCATTAAACCGCATACGTAAATGATAAGAGTGCGCCACAGTAATTTCATGATGCGGCGGACGTCATAAAGATTCTATGCACCGAACACAGTCAGTAAGTAAACGGAGTTCGTAAAATGAGCCAGGATACGTAAATGATTATGTAGGCGGAGACATTATTAATTATCTAGTGTGCGTAAAATGTATCGGCATATCCCCGACCCTGCTCGTACATTATGTACGTAACCGGGACCATTACTTAATGAGTCGGAGTCAGTACAATGATTTGGCAACCAGTTACTGTTGTAAAGAGCCTAGATACTGAAATAATGCGGCTGTATATCTTCGTTCGTATAGCGCATACATTTTTCCTGTTGCGGGTTAAGTAAATTACGTATGCTGCTCTGTTAATACATATGCGGCATCATTAAACCGCATACGTAAACGTTAATAATGCGGGCACAGTAATTTCATGATGCGGCTTACGTATTAAGGATGCGGCCTCATTACAAGTAACTGGTTTACATTGTCTTTACAGAGCATTATGCCGCATACTTACTTAACATGGTGTCGTTTCATTATAAGTATGGCTCTTATAATTTTCATGTCAAAAGCACATGATACGTATCTGGCTGCCAGTACATTACAAATTTGCCAATTTTAAGTAGCCCGTTTTTCTCAGTGTGGGGTAGCTTGATGTGCTGGCGTCTGTACTTCTTCTTTGTTGATAACGTCACTACTTCCTATGTAAAAAATACAGAGCAAGAATTTGAGTGCGAATCTACAACAATAAAATAATTAGGTACAATAAAAACGACATCGGTCCAAAAAACCATAAAAGCTTCGACTTAAGGTAATACTAAGTCACAAGTGTTAACTTGTTAGATCATTGACACTTGACACATGTCGCTTGCAGGCCCATTATTTTCTTTGTCCCTCCCTTTGTAGCTGAATGACCGTTTTCCTTTGCCTGCCCGTTACGACTTCCCTTTGATGTATAAGTACTGCGTATTTCTCGGCAATATTTTTTAGCGCTTTCTTTTGTGGTTTTACAAACCAAATGAATTGTTACGGTTTTCAATAATCATCATCATCATTTCAGGCGAAATACGTCCACTGCTGGACATAGGCCTCCCCCAAAAGGGGGGTTTTGCATAGAGAACGCTGCTGCCCATTCTCTAGTAAGTCCCTTAGTCGCCTCTTACGACACCCACGGGAAGAGATGGGATGGTGCTATTCTTTACGTCCGGCACCACACGGAGCAATAATAAAGTACTATAAAACCTAAGAGTCTACCAAATACCTACACCTGTTGTTGATATTTCAAAATGTGTCTTGCTACGCGACAAGCTACGACGTAGCTAGCCCGTGTGCTACGATCGCGTAGTCTCTCGCGTCGAAAGTTTGATGTTTATGTATTTGCGCATTCCTCTAATGGGGTAATGGCTGATCTTTGCGTTATGCTCGTGAACGGATGCTGCTTGTGGTGACTGGTCGTCTTGCTGACCATGATTTTGTTATTGATAATTGTATTAACTTTTTATTAATTTTATTTCAAAGGTCCTAATTAAATGTTTGTTACTCCAATTTATAGATATATTTACATAATGCAGAATTGCATATGTAAGCGGGCACGCCTATTATGTCTGGAACCTTTTATCCAGATTGAAAGTTCTGTTTACGTTTCTTTTTTATTTATTATTATTTAATTTTTACTTGAGTACCTATAGTTTTCAATGTTTTGTCGGTGTGTGCTAGCTGATATATGGCAAATGTAATTTACTTTTGTGTTTCGTAATGTTTATTACCTACTATTGTATAAAATCAAGTTCTTCTAACTTAACAGACATGTGCTGCTGGGGAGTTTGTTGCGCCTCTTCTTCTTCTCAGCTAAAGCACTAGGAAGTGGTGAAGGGCGGGCGTTTTGGCGGCTCAACCTAGTTTGAATAAATGAATTTTGTTGATTTCTACTAAAATGACAATATGTTCGCTAACTATTACATGGGACGTAATAACAAAACCGAAAGGCTGTATAGACAGACTCTTGTAAACTTAGAACACTTCGGCTTACCCCGTCGGGAATTGTAGTTGTGAGTTTTATCCATTCTTCTATTGTTTTCATGGATTTGGTACTGAATTTGAATTACATTTTTAACTTGGCACAAGCAATTTGAAAACCCCACAAGCTCTTCAGATTAAAGTGGAAAAATAACATTGAGTACTTAAAAACTTTATAGGTAGGTACCACAAAGATGGTATCAAAAAAGTTCAAACTTTAATTGCAGCTTCAAAATTATCAAGACAGGTAAATATCATTTGAAATCTTTTAAACTGTTCAATTAATTAACAAGCTGTCATAACTACTGCAAATAAATCTAAAAGTTTGAAAGCAGTAACTTGGATGAAACTTTGGAAACCTGCTAATTAACCTAACAGGTATATCTCGAAATCATAAATTGAAATCTTAATTAAACGTTAATGAAGTAAACGAGACGCTTGGATATTTAATATTGAAAATTATGATGAAATATTTGCGATGGAAACTTTTTAAATATTTCAGAAAGTACCCCGAGACGAGCCCTCGTTTTCCTAATTAGCCTTAATTGTTTCGTATCTAATAACTGATTAGCTACAAAAGAAAACATCTAGTGGCCAAAAACGAGCGAAAAATATCAATATCACATAGCTAGATCGCACAGCTGTCACTTAGTTCCAGCTGGAGGCTTAGCACGAGCACCGATTTGTCGACGGAAGAATAGACATGACTAAATAAATATAAATGATGTACAATAGGATAAGATAGCTATGTTTTTCTATTCTTCTTCTTCTTAGCGTATCGATGGCAAAAAAATTAATAAATCAAACATCTTTGGCCCAAAACTCGGCTACGCGAACTCCGCTCGCTGACGCAGTCACAAGATCGTCAAATGCACAAGTAACAGGGCATGCGGCGCAGGATGGAAGGTGAACCATTGTCTGTGGGGAGGTGCCGCACACGCACTTGAGATCTGAGCCATCCGTGAACCCCATCTGTGCAGATTGTCTTTGCTCCGGCCGACTTGGGTTCGAAGTCTATTCAGAGATTTCCAGGTCGGCCACGGTAACGCGCGCCCAGGAGGAAGGCTCTCAGATGGTTCGATAAAGTTGTCATGGGGCTTATACAACTCCTGCCACAGGTTACATCTCGCTGTGGAGGCATCGCTATTGACTGAACTAGCTAGGCCCACGCACCCTATAAAACTTTTTCGGCTCTTTAGCCTCTGGGGCACTGAGACGTAGTTGTGCATTGGGTGACGTGAGTCAGTCTGTAGTTTCACCCTTTCAATGCGACTGGCTATGGTCCTGCGAACGCTTGGTGGCGCAATGCCAGTCAGTGGATACAGCATTCGTACTGGGGTCGGTTTAAGGCAGCCACTGATAAACGTCTCATTTAGAGCTGTATCCACTAGGTCAGCGTGGGCAGAACGGTTCCATACTGGACAGGCATATTCACCAGTGGAAAAGCAGAGTGCCATTCCAGTTGTTCGCAGGACTTGGGGTGAGGCTCCCCATCTGGTGGATGTTAGGCGGCGTAGCAAAGCATTTCTTGCATGAACTTTCAGTTTAACATCCTGGCAGTTGTTTTTGTAGGTAAGTGACCGGTCCAGAGTAATGCCGAGGTATTTCGGGTAAGCGCTCTGAGTAATTGGTACCCCTTGCCATGAGATGTTCAGTTTACGACCTGCCTGTCTGTTACGGAGGTGGAAGGCACATGATTGCGTTTTAGAGGGATTCGGTTTCAACGCGTTATCAGCATAATAGTAGCTGAGATCAGTGAGAGCTGTGGAAAGATTAGCTTCAATCTCCTCAAAGTTGGTAGCTTGACAGGTAAGTGCCAGGTCGTCAGCGTATAGAAAACGGGTCGTTTTCGGGCTTACCGGTTGGTCGTTTGTGTAAATGTTGAAAAGCAGCGGGGCCAGTACGCTACCTTGAGGTAGTCCATTTTTTTGGGTTCGCCATCTACTTCTATCTTCAAGAAGGTTCACCTGGAATCGTCGGTTACTGAGGAGTTCTCTAAGAATTTGTGTAAACCTTAGATCCTCTGTCAGGTTGGTTACCTTCTATTCATAATCACAGTTATGCGTTTTAAACGAGTCATGATTTTGTAGATAATCGTTTAAACTTTGTGGCCGTCGAGTAGAAAGTTTGTTGTCATTGTGATTTTGACAGTTTGGGAAGAAATATTCTTCTGAAATAGTCTACATTTATAAAGACCTAGACAACGATCGTTCGAAACGAAAGATTAAATGACAGATTGTAGAAGGATATCTACGGTGCGATAACAAAAATGTAGGAACGAAATGTCACTTTGTATTGAAAAAGCACTGTCTATTCTTCGTAGAAATACAAAGCGTCATGCTAAGCCCGCTGCTGTATGTTTCTCTCGTCAAGTCACCCAGTAACAAGTGTACTAACACTTTGTGAATGTGTGCGTGAAGCCGAGTTGCGTCAGGACATATAACACACACGCACACACATACTTTCAACTTCGCCATTGTATCGGACGATTTCGAGAGCCTCTGCGCCTATACACTTTTTTTTTTAATAAAACAAGAATTACCTAGAAATAATTACAATTAAATATACACCATGGCGCTTTTTTATTATTTCCTTTATTACGTCTAAACATACGAGTACCGATCACATTTAAAAACAGAAGAATTACCACGCGGTAGCTCTTGTACGTAATAAGGCGTCCTCTCGGAGCTCTGACCGCCGTGTGCCACTTGGTCCCTGTTCTTGTTTCTGTTCTGAGGCTACTTAGTAGCACCCGGTATCGGGATAGAGCCATATCCAGATTTGAATTGAATTTAATATCGTGTCCAGCGTTTCCTGTTCAGCAGTTCATTTGATGGATGCTGCAGAAAGTGTCTAGCTCGTACCCAAATTCTGGGCTGACTGTCTATACAAAGATCGCTATTGACACGCTAAGAAGAAGAATATAATGGAAACACCGTGTAATTGTTACAGATACACACTCCTCAACCCCTGTGGTCTGCCTCGTGATAGAAGGCGGGACCAACACGGTGCGGGCCGTACTGGAATACGTCACCGACACTCCACCGGTCCCCGTCGTCGTTTGTGATGGCAGCGGCCGAGCGGCGGATCTCATCGCTTTTGTTCACAAGTAAGTCAGCATAATTCCTGCCTTTATGGGTAGAAGTAAGGTCTTAAAGCCGATCCCTGATACAAGCCTACACCTACACTAAACTCGTCGGTATTTCTCCAGCCGACCGCACGTATGTACGAGATTGACTGTACGAGTACATAGCACGAATTAACTCTTCATACTTCCCGGGCAAACCTTTCTCTTACATCTCTTTTGCTGTTGTTCTTAGTTATCTATAAGTAAGTGTTTATTCATTAAAAATGTTGTTTAAATTCTTTGCCTCATTCGCTCGCAGATTGCTGAGAGAATCGTCAGAGAATCATTTTACATCGTTCTCACATTGATAATTTCAACATAATGGTGTAACCAACTTTTTGTAACAGTATCATGATTTTAAAAGAGTGTCCATGGAGTTTCTTGCCCGTTCTTCTCCATAGGTACCTACGCTTTGGAATGGGCAACTAGCTTCATCTTTCTAACTCACCGACCTTGACAATTCAAAAGTGCCTGTAATTGGTTTATTTGAAATAAATGCTTTGAGTTTGAGTTTAGCGGATAATGATGAAGAAAGAATCTCGAAAGGCAGGAGGGTTGAGCAAAAACTGCGTAGATTATACATCTCGAAGCAAACGAAAAAAAACTTGCTTTTGTTGTTAAATAGCTCCACTTTTCTCCTTTTGACTCATCTTGGTAATATGGCAATTTATTAAATTTGGTAATTTACAGATCCATAGTTTATTAAGATCTCCGTAAGGAATGCATTCCTAAAGTGGTAATAACACATAGGAACAACAATGTTGGGTTCGCAATAACAACCCCACTATTTCAATTAAATTAAACCCATTAATCAAATGCAAAACCCCTGCTATTCAAATTCCTCTACACATCATTTTAATCATTAAACTTACACCATTATAAGACCACACAAAATCCTCAACTACCCACATTTCAAGAAGTATTGCCAGATCAAGTACTCCCAAGATATTTGTTAAAAGGTCTCCGATACTCGATATTGGTTCGAAAGAAGTACTTCTTAGACGCCTTAACTTAGTTTATGAATTACTGCTGAATAGCTTTGATTATCTAAGTGGTTTATTTGTATTGGCAACGTGTTTTCTAAAGGATTTTATGTCTACGTGGTGATACTGTAGTATGTGAAGGTGATTTACATTGATCAAGTATTTCTATTCAACATTTGAATAAGCTAAATCGGCTTTCTAAATTACTGTAATAAATACAGTCTGACATACTGGGGAGGTACGACGCGACCTCCGACGCTCCAATACACGCCTTATAGAGGAAGCGATTGAGAAAAATCGGGGTTCGAAAGTGTTCGTTCAATCACTTGGGAGGAGCCACCTGACGAAGTTGAACAAATCTAGTGGGGATTTCGTCGTTTCGAAGCCGGAGATCCTTTTGGAAGTCGAAAACTTCTACAGCCAACTGTACGCATCGCATGCATCTCAACCTGACCCCGAAAATGAGGATTCCAGAGCCACCTTAACCCGCCACTTCACGGAAGACCTGCCAGAAGTCAGCCAGGAAGAAATCGAGGCGGCTCTTAAACAACTTTTCGCCTTTCCGTCCGAACATTGCACGAGAGCAGACGTGTTTTGGTTGCTTCCACTAATTTGCAAAGTCCTAAATTGTAAATTCAATTTATTTAAATAATAATTCTAGTCGACTTGGAGCCCTAATATCATAAGGACTAAAGAGAGCAGTGGATTCCGACGTCACTTACTCTGGACCTCTCTGGACGCTGCAGGAACAAATGAGAACGCCCTCTAACTACCAGGGTATTATACATGCTACGGACTACCTCGCACTGAAGACATAACTAACGTGAGTGAGCAAGACAGATGCTTTTAAATGTAGTTTTTTCGAATCGTACGCAGAAAAAAGTACCAGGGTGGTAGAAACAGCAGAGGTTCATTACGATCACACTCAAAAGGATCCACAATTTCGTCAAAATTCACAACGTCTTAGTGGCTCGCTCGTTAAGAACGCCGGTCCACATACGCAGATCAAAAAGTCCGAGTTCGATTCCCGCACTTGGATACTCTTTTTGTAATTTAGATTTTTATTTTTTTGCATTTTTTATTTTTTACCAATTTAAATTATGCCTTTAAACCGTACTCCACCGCCGCCATCACCTTCCGTGCATTATGACTCAGAACCTGAGCTGCCAACAAAATCGCTCGAGCAAGAAGAATCGAAAGCTTCACTGCGGAAACGGAAATTTGACCAGGTCGATGATATTAACGTGTTTATGGCGGAAATGAGAGACCTTTTCTCAAAGTTTGAAAGGCAACAGAATGAAAAATATGCGTCGCTTCAGGGGACTGTGGCCGAAATAAAAGAGCTTAACGTGGCGTTAAAAGAGTCTGCTGACTTTGTCTCAAAAAAATACGATGATCTCATGTTGGAATTCAATAAGTTATCAGGTGAACGTAACGATAACCTTGCATATATTCAGATCCTGGAAGAAAAGGTTGAGAGCCTCGAAAGATATCAAAAGGCCACTTGTCTGGAACTAAGAAACATACCACCTACAACCCATGAAACTAAAGAAAATCTAACAAAAATCGTTCTCGATACAGGCAAAGCTCTAAACATTCCAATAAATACTTCTGACATTCGAGATGTTTTTCGCCTAAAAACAAAGTCGGAATCAAATAGACCTATTTTAATTAACCTCACAACAACAATTATGAGAGAAAAAATAATTCAATCCTTAAAATCCTACAATAGATCCAACCAAAATAGTAAATTCTCTACTGTAAATCTACAATTAGGATGTCCTGTGAAACCAATTTATTTATCAGAAAGTCTAACCTTTAAGGCAAAACGCCTACATTACCTCGCTCGAGAGTTTTCAAAAACGAATAGCTTTAAATTTTGTTGGATTGCGCATGGAAAGATATTAATACGCAAGAAAGAGGGCGCCACAGCATATACCATAAATAGTGAGTTGGACTTGAAGAACATAAATATTGAAGACTGACTATTTTTAAGTAATGTCTTGGTTTATAATTTTTCCTTAACTATGAAATTATTTTTTAATAATGCATGCTTACTTGTTTATTTCCATTTTCATATCAAACACTGTTATTCATTACTTCTTGGATATTCTCATACTGTAACACCCACAACCTCCACATATACACTAATAACCACTACACATAACATCCGCTCAGTGAAATCACTCATTCAAACTTCAATATACATTTATATGAACCTTAATACCTCCGTAAGTGAAAATAATGTTAAAAACTACTTTCAACCACATCAGACAGAATTGCAAGCAAATAAAAATATAATTGTGCTAAAACAATACGCCTCCAAGAGAACCTACCTGAACCCCTTATTAGTGTCCTACTATTTATTAATCATTTAAGTGGACAACATACGCGAATTAAACGATCATATTGATCAATTGTCAGTGTCTAGTTCGTTATGCTGTGAACCTGAAGAATGTTCCTCCTATGTTAATGACCCGTCTGACCAGCTTAAGATTATAACCCAAAATATCCGATCAGTATACGCAAACTTTGATTCCTTTTTGACACTTCTATGTAGAATCAATCTTGACTGTGATATTATTATGTTGACGGAGTGTTGGCTAAAATCTAACCATGCCATTCCGTCGATCGAAAATTACTCACACTACTACACTACTCGACTTAAAAATCAGAATGATGGCGTCATCTTGTATGTTAAAAATGTTGGAAGCTACTCTGTCGTGGAACCTGATTTTATGGATGCAAGTTGCCTCGTGCTGACGATCGGCACAGAGAAAGCTTTCATATGTATTTATCGCTCACCTTCTACATTAGACATCAGTACCTTCTTACAATCTTTGAATTCCCTTTTACTTGATCTTTCATCCTATAAGAATATAGCTATTCTTGGAGATGTAAACCTTGACATCAGCATTACCCCAAGCCCTAATCGCATTTCCGAGTATCTCAACTTAATAGCTTTTCACGGTCTTCTTCCTGCCCACTTTTACCCTACTCGCCAGTCCGCTTGTCTGGACCACGTTATGCTCAAAACGAACTCACTAGCGCTCACAGTAGTTATTGACTCTTGCGTGACAGACCATAACTCAATCTTGCTTTGTCTCAGACAAAGTAAACAATTGAATACTGGTGTCAAAATAACTTCAAGAGTCAATTACAAATCGTTAGATTCAGAAATGAATGGCATGAATTTCAAAACTTTGTATGAATATACTGAAGCTAATCAAGCCACAAATTATTTTATCACCACTATTATCGATATTATACGCTCTCACACAACTATAGTTAGATTCCCAAATCACAAACGTTTACTTAAGCCCTGGATGACTACTGGCATGCTTCGCTGCATGCGTAACAGAGATTTGATGCACAAAAAACTGAAGCTATCACCAGATAATCATACACTAGAAATAACTTACAAAAGATATAGGAACTATTGCACTAAAATTATTAAAAATCTTAGGAGGGCATACGACAGGGCGGAGATGAGCGAGGCTGCCAATGATAATAAAAAGATTTGGCAGATTATAAAGAGAGTCACAAACACAGAAGTTCCAAAAAATCCTAATACTGACTTACTTGTTCCTTCTGCTTCTCCCCAACAGTCGGTGGACTCCGTTAACGAGTTTTTTGTCGACATAGGCAAAAATCTTGCGAGCGTTTTTACCCGCCCTAGTGTAATCCGAGGCCCTCTGCATGTCACAAACGCCACACCTGCGCCACTACATTCATTTGCGATGGTCGACACTGATGAGAGTGAGGTTGAAGCGCTGCTCATGTCACTAAAAACTGATGCTGCTATTGGATGGGACAACATCTCTACTAAGTTTCTAAAACGTTATAAAAAGTTGCTTGTTCCCCCCTTGACGTACTTATTCAATCTTTGCCTCAGCTCCGGTGTATTCCCCTCATACCTGAAAAAAGCTATTGTGCATCCTATACATAAGGGAGGGAATAGAAGCTGTGTTAATAATTATCGTCCCATTGCTGTACTACCTTCAATATCCAAAATCCTAGAACGCATTATAAATAAGAGACTCACTAAATACCTTGAAGATAAAAAGCTTTTATCTCCAAATCAATTTGGATTCCGACGAAACAAGTCGACGAATGATGCTGTTCTAAATTTAACGGGTTACATTGTCAAAAACATTGATGCAAAAAAGAAGGTAGTGTCAGTTTTCCTAGACTTAAAAAAAGCTTTTGACACAGTTTCTATTCCCAACTTAATTTTGAAACTAGAGGAACTGGGAATACGTGGCCTCCCACTCCAAATTCTTGCAAACTATTTGAGCAATAGGACTCAGTGCGTAAAAATTTATAATTACCTCAGTGGGGAGCTTCCTGTTACTTTTGGGGTTCCTCAAGGAAGTGTAGTTGGTCCCACACTTTTTTTGGTGTACGTAAATCAGCTGTGTAATCTGCTTCTCCGTAATGGAAAAATCACGGCATTTGCTGATGACACTGCACTCACTTTTACTGGCGATACCTGGCAGGAGGCTTTTGACGCGGCGCAGATAGGACTAGATCAAGTGCTAAATTGGCTTAATGGCAATCAACTCACCCTCAATACGGATAAAACAAAAATAATCTGCTTTACCCTACGCCAATCTACACAGCCGCCGAACTCATATTCCCTAATCGCTCACTCAAGCTTTTGCCTAGGCACCGCAGCTTGCTCTTGCCCTAAACTCGCACGCACTCCCACAATCAAATACCTCGGGGTAACTCTTGATGACAATCTGAGTTTCTCAGCACACATAGATCTACTGACTGCAAGGGTTAGAAAATTAATATTCGTCTTTAAGACTCTTCGTCATGTGGCAGGAGCACAGATTGTCAAAAGGGTCTACCTTGCCCTCTGTCAGACACTTCTTTCATATTGTGCTTCCGTCTGGGGTGGTGCTCCTAAGACCACAATGCTAAAATTGGAGAGGGCCCAAAGAGCCGTGTTAAAGGTAAGCACATTTCGCCCGATTCTTTTCCCAACAGAAGATCTATATAAAAGTTGCAAAGTACTTTCTGTGAGGCAACTCTTTATTCTTAATACAATCATATTACAGCACAAAGATACCCCCTACGCGGCAATCACTAAAAGACGTAAAGATATAGTTTGTCGGAACTACACATGTAAATACTCATTTACCAAACGATTTCTTTGCTACCAAGGGCCACAATTATATAATAAACTCAATAGGAAATTGAGACTTTACTCTCTTTCTACCTCTTCCCTTAAGAAATCTGTAACAAACTTTCTACTTACAAATAACTACCTGGAAACAGAACGCCTGCTTTTCTCTGATTATAACCCACCCTAAAGACTTCACCATACACACTTACAAACATAACATACCTTCACACACACACACAAACACACACACCCTCACCCACACGCACTCACCCCCCACACATAAACACACAGAAATGCACACATACGAATTGTTCAAATGTCAAATAAAATGTAAAAAGTATATTAGAAAAAAAAAAAAAAAAACATATCATCTGTAATTTCGAATTCTGCAATTATGGTTGTATATTAACTTTAGAACACTTGTTCTGGCTGCAATATTTTTTTTGTCACTAAAATATGTATGGGCTGTATATACCACTGCCCTTAATACAAGTTATTATATAACTTAGTAAGGGTGCTGGTTGCAACACCTACCTGTTTGTTAACTAGCATAAGTCAAGTGTACCCATTTATGTTAATTACTATTAACTTAATGTTAACATTATTATTATTTGATTAAATAAACTTAAAAATGGAAAAGCCCCAGGGGAGGATGGGATTACGACCGAGCTCCTGAAAGCGGGAGGAAGTCCTGTACTGAAAGAGCTTCAGGAGCTCTTTAACTCTGTCCTGTTCTCTGGGAGAACTCCAGAAGCGTGGCAAAGGAGCGTGGTCGTACTTTTCTTTAAAAAGGAGGATAAAACCCTTACAAAGAACTACAGACCCATTTCGCTACTAAGCCACGTATATAAGCTGTTTTCAAGAGTCGTCACGAATCGTTTAGCGCAGAGACTCGACGAGTTTCAGCCACCGGAGCAGGCCGTGTTTCGAGGAGGATACAGCACCATAGACCACATTCACACAGTGCGGAAAATTATACAGAAGTCTCAAGAGTTTAATCGGCCGCTGTGTCTGTCGGTGTGGACTATGAAAAGGCTTTTGACTCTACCTGGTCTGTTTTGGAGTCTCTGCCGCGATGCCAAGTCGACGGGCGATATATCCAATTGCTGAGATGTCTTTATGAAAACGCGACAATGCCCGTCCAAACTCAGGACCAGCGAACTGAACATTTCCCCCTGCGCCGAGGAGTGAGACAAGGGGACGTTATTTTCCCAAAATTGTTCTCCAACGCATTGGAGGATGTGTTCAAAACGCTAAACTGGGAAGGACGCGGTATTAATATCAACGGAGAGTACATCTCACACTTGAGTTTTGCAGATGACATCGTCATACTGGCTGAATCGCTGCAAGACTTGCAGCAGATGCTGAACGAGTTGATTCTTCTGTACGCATTGGTCTCAGGATGAACTTGGACAAAACTCAGGTTATGTTCAACGAACACGTTACTCCGGGACCGATTGCGGTCAATGGCGGTGTTCTCAAGGTTGTTCGAGATTACGATTACCTCGGGCAAACTCTGCAGTTTGGTAAGAACAACTTTAAGAAAGAGGCTAACAGAAGAACTCAGCTGGGTTAGGCAGCATTTGGGAAGCTTCGTCGAGTCTTCTCGTCGCGTATTCCACAGAGCCTGAAGACTAAAGTCTTCAACCAGTGTGTCCTACCTGTTATGACCTACGGAGCTGAAACGTGGACACTCACGGTACGGCTGGTCCATCAATTCAAAGTCGCTCAGCGAGCTATGGAACGAGCTATGCTAGGAGTTTCTCTGAAAGATAGAATCCGGAATGAGGTGATCCGGCAGAGAACCAAAATTGTCGACATAGCTCACAGAATTAGCAAGCTGAAGTGGCAATGGGCCGGCCACATTAGCCGTAGAACCGATGACCGTTCTTGACTGGTAGCAACTGGATGAGAGTTGCCGAGAATCGAGCTGAATGGCGTGCAATTGGAGAGGCCTATGTCCAGCAGTGGAATGATGTAGGCTGATGATGATGATGATACTGGGGAGGTTGTTGCGCCACTTCTTCTTCTAAAGCACTCGCCACGCACCCCGCGCTACGATGCGGGATGCGTGGCTACGGAGCCACGCGTACGGGTGCGTGAGTGCAGATCTGCATCGTCATGCAAATTTCTCCGCACAAACACGCGGAGCTGCAGAATAGTCAAGCGGTGGCCTAGAAGCCTCATTTCACAGCATTTAAACAAAAAATGGTTATTCATTTAGAACTCATTCAGGATGCTGCAGTTATATTATCTGTTTGGTTTTTGTATAATCAAATCAAATTGCTTCACATCTTTCGTTTTCGAATATAAATCGATCGATATCGAGATGCATTTCGAAACATTACGTCTTATCATCATCATCATCATTTCAGCTAAAAGACGTCCACTACTGGACATAAGCCTCCCCCAGGCTCCTCCAATTCGATCGGTCTTGTGCTTCTCACATCCAGCGGATTCCCGCGGCCTTCACAAGGTCATCGGTCCACCTTGTGGGAGGCCTTCCCACTCTACGTCTTCCGGTACGCGGTCGCCACTCCTTAACCTTTCGGCCCCATCGGCCATCTGTTATAACGTCTAGCTCTGTTAAAATCATGCACGATACTGCAGAACTCGGTGTGCCATACCTTGCGTCTTGCCCCGCACACACGCGCTGTGGTACGTGTTTCTCCGCACGTAGGCGCGTGATCTGCAACACTGCACGTGAGAGCGTTTTCTGTGTGTTGCACTACGCGTGTTTTCTATACAAATACAGATACTTACAAACGACGTAAGAACACGCACTCCCGCGCTACGCTGATGCGGTGCAGTGTGCGAATCGCCGTCGTACACATAGACGTAATAAAATCGCGGCAGTATTTTTTCGCGGACTGGATTTATAACGCTCTGCTTATCGCAGAGAGTTGAAAATCGAACAATAAAACACTCAGTTAGATTTTTGACTATATTGGATTTTCAATGCTCGGTTTTAAACCGAGAGTAGAAAATCCAGTGCGCGAAATAAATCCGCCACGATTTTATAACGTCCGTAAGAACGTCGACTTATATGTTCATCTTTTGGCAACGAGCCGAAAATCGAACAGCTTTCATTTAATAACATGTCAATTTCAAAGATTTTCTATTTACCTTTGTTTAAGAAGAACAAAAATGATTTATTTTGTTGTCGAATGAACATATGAAATATGAAACAAAATGGTGTGACAATTTCAGAAGCCAACATTGAGATTTACTTGCATTGATTTCTGGATACAAAATTTCGTTCCAGAAGTGTTGTTGCTACGAAGAGATTCAAATCTAGTTTTCAGAAATTGAATTCGGATCGTATCGAGAACCTGCTTCCATGTCAATCATGTTGTGCAAAGGTTTTATGTTTTGTGAAAATAGCAGAAACAAAATCCTAAATTATAGAAAGGTTCCCAAATGCATACACAAGTATCTAACTAAAATTACATATTTTGCAAACTGTTTTAGTAAAAAATCCTATTTTACAGCAATAAAAAAAAAGCAACCGACTTCCAAAAAAACACTTCATACCGAAAAAAAATTTACAATTTCGGAAGTCGGTGTCTTTGTATCTGTAATTTTAAGTTTTTTTACCACCGTCATCCGGAATTGTAATTTTCCACTTGTAGTTTTTTTTTAACTAGGTTTAAAAAAAAAATAAGAAGCTTTTTTATTCACAACAATTCGTATACCCCTACTTGCTATGTAAAGATTAGTGACAGAGAGTATTATAACGTCACCAAGATACACAAAATGGATTAAAAACGTATTAGAGAAGCTGACGCAAAAATTACATAAGCAAAGTTAATAAAATTTATAAGGGACATACCTGAGGCATACCGTACCTATCTATTAAAAAGAAATCCAGAGACATCGCGGAACAAACATACTAAACAAAAAAACCTACAGTCGAATTGTGAACCTCGTCCTTTTTGAAGTCAGTTAAAAGTATTATAAAGTATTAGCTTCCGCCCGCGGCTTCACTCGCGTGGAAGTCGGAAATTATCCCGCGGGAACGTACTCATCATCATCATCATCATCTCAGCCCGGAATCACCCACTGCTGGGTCCCCCTTTTTTCGCCAAAGTTCTGGGTTCCGTGTGTCTCTCATACAGGTGTTTCCAGCGACTGACGTTATCATCCACCCAACGCACCTTTGGACGGCCCTGGTTTCTTTGGCTGGGAACGTACTACCGAGAGAAAAATTATCCTATGTGTTAATCTAGGTTATAATCTATCTGTGTGCCAAATTTCATCCAAATCCGTGTAGCCGTTTTTGCGTGAAAGAGTAACAAACATCCATACATGCAAACTTTCGCGTTTATTTATATTAAGTAAGTAATTATTTGCCCGTTTCAAACATAAGACGAAAGGTACATTTTGAGATATTTCGTTTCCTAACTAAGCAGGGACCTTCAAATCCAAATTCAAATTCAAATCTTTATTGCATATCTCATGTGTGTCTTCCTTAGATGCTCTCAAAGTAAATGTCAAGTATTGCTTAACTTTGAGTGTACGTTCCTTGAAGTTAAGTAAGTAGTGTTAAATAATTTGAAGTTATTAGAAATAAATCGACAATCATATAACATCACGCCTTGTTTCCCAGAAGGGTTTTTTTTGGGTGGGAAATCATCAAATAACTTATCCCGCTCTGGGTGGAGCAGGAGGGCGTGTCAGACTTTTACTGGCTAAAACCCACCCGTGTTCCCTTAGTAGCCTGTATGCCAGGGGCTGCGGTATCTCTTTCGAACAAACCCGCACCCCTGGCAGATTTCCCAGAAGGGTTGTGCAACGGTGTACCTACAGGGTAAATTTTTAACCAATGCGCATACTGTAACAATGAATTCAGCATATCGTTCTAGACCCCCAGCGCAGAAATTTTTCGTGGGTTATACAAGAAAAAAATATCTGTTTCATAGAAAAGTGCTGAATTCGTGGTTACCCCCATATTTCGCCAAAAAGTCGAAAAAGTTGGATAGAAATGTAATTATTGGGAGTTAAAAACTTATGGGGATAGATTAGATACCTACCTCTTCTTTCTAGCCTTCCTCTTGCACATATATCAAAAGTTCAATCTTCAACTCAACCTAACCAATTTCATCATTATTGTGTCATATCTAATCTGCCTCTCAGTTTGTAATGAAATACCATTCTTCACCTCAGGTATGCATCAGAGACAGGCGAGCAGACGGTCCTGGAATCCATGCGGGACTACCTGATTAGCACCATCCAGAAGACCTTCGAGGTTGGCTTGCAGCAGGCAGAGCTATTGTACGGCGAACTGCTACAGTGTACCAGGAAGAAGAACCTGGTAAGTACTTACCTGAAGAATTTATTATTTTGTGAAAGGTTGGTGGTCGGTCAAAAAGATAACCGACACAGCCCGAAGAATTGGCAAACTTAAGGGGCAATGGCTAGGGCACAATGCTCGCAGAAAAGATAGCCGATCGGGCTGAAAGTTTCTGGAGAGGCGACCGCGTTCTGATAGACGTAGCGTTGGAAGGCCACCCATAAGGCGGACCAATGACCTGGTGAAGGCCGCAGGAATCCGCTAGATGCGAGAATCACAGAATCGGTAGAAGTGGCGGTGCTTAGGGGAGGCCTATGTTCAGCAGGAACGTCTTTCCGATAATGACAGTGGACAAACACCCAGCTGGCAGCAAGTGGTTGCCTCCAGACAAATAGAGCAACTAAAGGTTCACGACTTGCTTGTGACTTGCGACGCAAATTGCGTTAAGCGACAAGCGCACGCGACTTCGAGCCATGCGACGACCCGTCACTGGCACTGTTGCCGTAGACGTGGCTGGACGTCCACACCCGCTCAGAGCCCCAATTCTAAGTATATGTTTATAATGATTCCCCGCGGAATCTTACTACGTTCAAAATACGTCAATATCGTGTTTATTAGAAACCAATGTATAAGGAATCGAAATGTCATATTCTGTATTTTTCAAGACAATTTCTCGATATTATTAGATATTACGATAGTAGCAGATTTCGTGTGTGATTGACGTGGTTACGAGTAAGGAATCGTTAAGTGGTCATTGTGAATTCAGGACCTGAAGTCGTGGCTACCACGCTATTGCCAAAGTCAGTTGCCAGAGTCAGTTACAGAACTTAGCGATGGAAAGTTTAAAACGCACATCAAACGTATCCTTATCAAAAAAGCATATTATAAGATAAAAGACTACGTTGAAGACAGGGAAGTTTGGCATTAATTCCTTCTGCACATGTGGCTTCCCTGGTACCTCATTAACAGCATATCTATGTGAAAGTCTATTAACTGCTCTCAATGTTCTTTTTATTCTTTTTATGTTTACAATGCTGACATATTCTCGTCATTATTTGACATTATACATCAATTTTAATATCAACTATTTTTTAGTGATTGTCATGTTAATCATGTCACTTTGTTTAATTAGGTTCATTTTATTTATGTAGATTATTTTACATATTGTGAATGGGAGAACGTTGTAGGCCTTACAGACTGTAGATTTGTAGACGATTTTCTATTCTGGATTCGTCTAAGTACCTGGTACTTATTTACAGGCCTGCACTGTCCTCCCATACATTTTATATCTGAAAAGATTGTTAAAGCCAATCATTTTTAAAAGAGTAACCGTGGAGTTTCTTGCCGGCTCTTCTCCATAGGAAACAACATTTTGGAACCGTGCACCTAGCTTCTGACGTTTCATAAGTGCCCATGCAGGTTTATTTGAAATAAAAATATTTTGATTTTGATTTTTGATTGGCCCATTTGATTCGCTAGCGCGCCAAATCCCTCGTCACCTTATTTGGTGCGCAAAGGTGGCGAGAGTAATTCTGGCGAAAACGCGCTCCGCAAATCGCGGTGGCTTGTCGGTCTTAGCAAGTTCTTTAATTTATTTATTCCGTTTTGCTGCCGCAAGACGCGTATCGCTAGATACAGCTAAGTCGAGGTCAAAGGGCTAGCGCCTGGTTGAAGATAGTCATCTGTCGCTTAGTGGCAAACAAAAGTACCTACTTCCTCGAAAAAGTCATGTCCCAAGAAGTTGTATTTCACGTCATAATGTATACTTGTTATTTGCCTCTGAGCAAGATTATATATTTGATAGGCTTTACCTTCACAACACTTGTAAACTCTGTTCTAAACATCGTCCATTTGTATTATGTACATAGGTAACGGAGCTGTTATGTATAACAACTAGCAGTTAGGTAGAAGAACGGATTCGACAATCCATCTACGACATTTACACAAATAACAAACATCCGGCAAGCAAATCGAATAACTGAATTAATGAAACTAACAATATAGTCAGAAAACACAATCTCATTCATAATTCCGTAAGAAACATAATACCATTTACATAGGTATCAACTCGGTTTTGCTCCAAAAATCTTCTGAATAAATAATGAAGTCACAGATATGCTCTCCAAAAGCGCTTCGGGTTGATGAAATCTTCAAAGTCGCGGGAAACACCTGGATGAGGGACGCACGGAACCGGAAAATTGTTAGAAAAAAGGAGAGGTAAGAGTCGGCATTGCGTGCAGTGATTCCGTGCTGAAATTACGAATTAATGGCCATACGCATGGACATCTATGCTAAAAAATCTAATAATAAAGTAAAAACCACATGGAAAATTATTAACAGTGAAACAGGTAAATCGGTTAAACAAGAAAAACAATTAGAGATTATGGTCAACAACAAATTAGTTGATAAAGCTGCTGACGTAGCTGAGGCATTTAATGATTTTTTTGCAAACATACCTTTAACTACGACTCATTCTTTAAATTCGTCCCCGTCTAAAGCTGAAAACCTTTTGCATAGTAGTGTGCCCAAATGTAGTCGTTTATTTAGTTTCGAACATGTAACGCCTCGTGATGTAGTTAATATTTTTAAAACACTTAAGTCTAAAAACACTGGTGATTACTGGGGAATTTCCATTAAACTTTTAAGTAATATAATCGATATCGTAGCCCCCTATCTAGCCATTACTTTTAATAAATGTGTTGATTTAGGATCTTTTCCTGATCTCATGAAGAGTAGTAAAGTCATACCTTTATTTAAATCAGGCAACAAAAATAACATTGGCAATTTCAGGCCTATTTCTATTCTACCGGCTTTTAGTAAAATATTTGAAAAGCTGATACTAAAGCAGTTGCTAAGACATTTTAATTTAAATAAACTCCTTCACGATGAACAATATGGCTTTACAAAAGGTCGTTCGACTACCGATGCAGGTGTTGCTCTGCTGAAACACATTTTTGACGCATGGGAGAACTCGCAAAATGCTATTGGAGTTTTCTGTGATCTCTCAAAAGCCTTTGATTGCGTGCACCATGACACGCTTTTGCGTAAACTACGTCATTACGGTGTTCAAAACGAAGCACTCAACGTATTAAGTTACCGTGTTACCGGAACGTGGAACAAAATTCTTTCAACAATTTTGCAACTCGCACTTTCTAGCACGATCGATTCTATTCACATTCAGCACTTTAACAAAATATGAATTTCTCGAACTCAAAATTTAAAAAGAACTTACAAAACCCTTTATTTTTCTTAAGTTTAGCTCTTAAAGTGAGTGTGAATATCATAGGTATAGCGGCATCTACAACGCCACATAAAAACTACGCATCAATGATCTGACGTCACACAAATCCTGCATCGCGCAATCAAAGTGTATATACATATACATATCACCGTAAGATTGTGAACACCGTTAGTTAATAATCTATCTATCGAGATTATAAACTGTCGATAAATTGTGAACTGCACCATGCTGCTTACCAACCGAATAGATTAGGTTAGGATAAAACTGCGACCCGGGGATGGCGGAAGTCTTACTAGTTCTCGCGATCCCCGGTGCAAGTGAGAGACGCCCTCCCCAGGGCGTAGGACAGCCATGAGAATTTCCCCCGTCATCAAAAAAAAAAGGATAAAACTGCGACCGACCGCGCGAGCCGAGCGAACTAAGCGAGCAGTGTCGCGGCAGCGGCCGGCGAGCGCTACTTTCACGCTAGTGGCAGTTACTTGATTATTTAGTAATAGCGAGTAAGGTACTATCCGTCTTGATACCAGTTCACAATTTGACGGACAGATTATGAACTAGCGAAAAATAGTGCGTTAAATTGTAAATGGTTTTTGCAGTTCAAAATTTATCGAAAGTTTTTTAATCTCGTGAGATAGATTGCAAACTAACGGTGTTCACAAACTAACGGTGACATATTACTCGTACAACAACCCGACATCAACCGTCGGGCAGCTGCCCACCAGACACAATACCCTTCTGGTCGTAGAATCCTCCCTTTGCCATAGAGTATGAGTGAACGTTACAACCCTATTCCTCATACCTCTAAACTGGTGACCCCGACGTGATACCACGCCGCAACATAGACGAACAAATTCCCTTTTTTTTACGAACGTTTGACTTCTTATTACAAAAACAAATCTCCTACATTACGGACTAAGTACTTATACCTTTTAGCTTTGAAATAACATGTGAACCCTCGCATAATAAAATGGAGATGGTACGTATAATATGATTACGTTTTTTCCTTCGCTGTTAGCTGTATTTATTTTATGAGTTTATGGGCCTATTATACTTGTAAATACTGAGGCGGTTTCGTTTATTTTTGCTATCAAAAACCTGGATGAATTACCTTAGAGGAATTTATTGTACGACAGGTATTTAGAATTTTGAAACTCATTGAGAGTGGTGTTTCAAAACTCAAATGTTAGGTATTTTTGGTATTTTCATCATCATCTGTCTAGCCTTTTCCCAACTATGTTTTTTTTTTGGGTGGGAAGTCATCAAATAACTTCTCCCGCTCTGGGTGGAGCAGGAGGGCGTGTCAGACGTTTACTGACTAAAACCCACCCGTGTTCCATCAGTAGCCCGTATGCCAGGGGCTGCGGTATCTCTGTCGAACAAACCCGCACCCCTGGCAGGCATCGGCCCTTGCGGGCTCCGTCACTTTGTGCTGACATCTCTTTGAGGCGCGCGTGGAACACAACTCGCCGTCGACTTGGGCTTGGTCCTTACCGGACAGCGAGCTACCCATTACTCGCCGTCCGCAAGCTCATACCTACGATGGCCGGAAATCGGCCTGGGATTCCCGACGCCCAGGGCGTCTCCGTATCCTGCGGCGGCTAAGGTCGCGAGGGCGCATAGACTGCCTCTCCCTCACGTGCGCCGCCTCCCTCTTCGCGACCATTACTGCTTCGCTGAAGGAGGTGACGGCTACCCATGCACTCTCGCTCTGTACCATGGCCTGGACCAGGGCCGGACGCGAGAGATCGCCGCCGCCAATCGCCTCCACGAGGACACGGCGGTGCTCCGTCCAAGCCGGGCAGACCGCCACCGTGTGCTCCACCGTGTCCTTCCCAACTATGTTGAGGTCGGCTTCCAGTCTAACCGGATGCAGCTTTCGTGTTATATCCAGTAAGGATGATCTATGTATAAAGGTTAGTTAATTACAACGCGAACGGCTGTAAATTGCCGAGCCATTTACTTCCGCATTTGCGGGTTCCGAGTGCGCAGGTGACACGGACCAATTGCTACCAAAAGATTTCATCAAAAGACCCTGTGCTGAATACAGAGTTTTTCGGTGTACTTACTTTATAAGTACCTACGTGACCTTTCCTTTGAGATGAGAAGGTCTTGCCAATTATGATGGGATCTAATAATGAATAGTAATATGAATTTGATCCCGATTAAGAATAGGCAACCCTATCCGTGTAGGTACGTACAATACGACACAATCAAGAAGATGAAGTTCGTTCAGTCCTATATTTGGCGAGATCCATGTATTTGTATGCACTATTAACTGTGTTGGGGTCGAATTTTTTTTTCAGAGTGGGAATTCATCAAATAAGTTCTTCCGCTCTGGGTGGAGCAGGAGGGCGTGCCAGACTTTTACTGACTACAACCCACCCGTGTTCCCTCAGTTGCCTGTATGCCAGGGGCCACGGTATCTCTTTCGAACAACCCGCACCCCTGGCAGGCATCGGCCCTTGCGAGCCCCTTCAGTTGGTGCTGTTATCTCTTTGAGGCGCACGTGGAACACAACGCGCCATCGACCCAGGCTTGGTCCTAACCAGACAGCGAACTATCCATTACTCGCCGTCCGCAAGACCGTGCCTACGGTGGCCGGGAATCAGCCTGGGATTCCCGACGCCCAGGGCGTCTCCTGCGGAGGTTAGGGCCGTGAGGGCGCATATATTGCCTTTCCCTCACGTGGAGGAGGTCACGGCTACCCATACATTCTGGCTCCGTACCATGGCCTGGACCAGGGCCGGACGCGAATCGCCGCCGTCGATCGCCTCCACGAGGACACGGCGTTGCTTCGCCCAAGCCGGGCAGACCTCCGCCGTATGCTCCACCGTGTCCTCAGGGCGAACTTCGCACGGGGTCGGCTTTGATTGCAATCAGAGGGATAATTCCGTAACACACTAGCAGTAGTAATGGCTTTCATTTCGATAGTTCAACAACGTTAATTGCGTCATCTAAATACCTAGTCCAAGAGTTTTCACTTAGCGCTCTCTCCATTTTCATGATTTTTGGTACCTATTATGACAGAATTTGATCAATACAATGACTTTGTATAGTAATAGCGGCACACCAATTTATTATGTAGATCTTTTAACGAACTATTTTATGTAGTGTATTACGATAATTGCGATCTGATAAGGAATATTCCCGTGATTGACGATGTCTGTTCAAATATATTAAATCCAAATGAAAAAGAAATGGTATGAATGGAGACAAGTTAAAGCACCGGAAACTTTTTTTAAAGTATACCCAACTACAACGAGGTCCTTTCTGCTTGATAGCAAGTCGTTCTGGAAACTGTTTCCATTGAGTTTTGACGATAGAAAAAAGGAATTTTTATTTTTAATCTTATATTTAGAATTGTTCATATTTTTTTTACATTGTTCTCACATACAGAAGCAACAAGAATAATGTTCCCATGTTTTTGTAATATACAACTTTTTTTTAAGATTTCCGTGGTGTTTCTTGCCCGTTCTTCTCCATCTACGTTTTGGAATGGGCGAATAGCTTACAAAAGTGCCTGTAAATTAAATGCTTTGAGTTTGAGTTTGGAACTAGAAATGTTTCACGATTTACGTTTAATTAATACGGATTTTAATTGCTTGAAGTTTTCCTTCGAATTTCTCATTAAATTAATGTCAAATGTAAATATCCAGTACTGAAATCTCTAGTTGATTGGGATTAATAAGAGCCTTCGTTATTAATTGTAATAATAAAACCAGCTCGATGCGAAATACATAATTTATTTTTTATTAAATTACAAAACTATATTACTTTAAGCTACGCTTTGCAATTATACCAAATTAATATAAATTATACCTATACTCGTGTTCGACGCCAATTAATTAAAACAAAATGAGCGTTTTGTTCGCTTTAACTTTGTGTTATAAACACAACACATAAACACACACATCAAAAACCACACAAAGCACACACATGTACACATGTTTCGCATGCGCATCAAAAGGCTGGCCGGAAAATTTTAATAGCATGACAAAGTATACGCATTCATCATCATGCCTTACTTTGTTGGCTTCTGGTCCAACCGGATACAGGTGAGTACCAGTATTTTACATGAAGCTACTGCCTATCTGATCTCCACAACCCGTAACTGGGTAACAAGATACCCCTTGGTAATACTGGTTGACAGACTTTCGGGCTTCTGACGACCTATAATGACTGTCTAAGATCCACGAAGGACGATGCCGTTGGGCTTAACGTGCTTTCTGAGGGGTATTTGTATTAAATATGGTCTCCTCCACGGACCAACCCTGGCAAGCGTAACTTAACCTGTTCGATCGACGCATGCCGCTGTTATTATCTAGCCACTAGCCCCATGAAAAAGTATTGCAATAATTCTATATTAATTTGACTTGACCGTTATTCGAAGCTTATTTAATTTGAGATAGGCACTACGTTTCCCGCCATCTATATCCGTCTCTTTCCTATCCTGTTTCCTTCTCTTTCTAACCCCACCACCTGGCAGAGTGGGGGCGCACTGAGTGAGCCGCCATCTTTGTGCCTCATTGGCGTCTTGTTTCCCGCCGCGTACGGTTGTGTTAACAATAACGTTACCACAATATAATTTTTTATAATATCAAGTTTATTAAATTCTAGAATTTCAACAAAATATATTAATTTTTTTTGTGTTTTACGTGTGGTGCATAGCAGCATTATTAGTGTGGTATAAGAAACCTACTGGTAAAAATACCCACAGAACTACACGTAAGTAATTTAACATTGATATTAAAACGCAGTGATACTTTGTACCTACATTTTATACGGTGTAATTTTATACAAGATAAATTGTGTGTCTGTACTCAGTGTATAGTCGCATGGTTTTAACGGTTTGTTTTTTTTTTTTTCCGTTCGTATATAATTTTGCTCGTATGAAATGTTTTCATCGGCTTTTTAGAACGAACATTTTTATTTGCTTAAATTGTGGGTGTTAGTAGTAGTCACATACTTTTTATTTAAACTTTTATTTTAACGGTTTTTACCGTTCGTGTTGTTCTAAAACCCCTTTCCTGTTTTAGAATGGATGATAGTAACAATTATGTGCAAAATGAAGTGACTGAACCGGGACCATCTGGTATACAGCATAAGTTACGGTCTAGGAGCTCAAGTTCAAGCAGTGATAGTTCCCAGAGCAGTTCTTCATCTTCGTCTTCATCATGCTCCCCAAGGCGTCGACGGAGTCATCATGGAAAAAAGAGGAGGGGGAAGAAACGAAGACATTCGAAACAGGAGTATCGAAAATTATCAAAGGAGGTACGTGATCTTCGTAAATCTTTGTATGCTCGTGATAATGAGCGTCAAGTTCAAACTAGTGATCACTACTATAACGATTCCATGTCTATAAATTCTGGTGTTAGTCGTAATCTTTACGACGATTTATGTGATAATGCGTCGATTATCGACACACCTAATGAAGTTATTTTTAATATTCAAACAAAATTAAAAGAACCTTCTATGCCCAAGAGTTCTGAACTCCATTTGAAACTGTTATGTGATCTTCAACATTGGGATACTAATAACTGGAATGAAATCAGATATTCCGAAACTCAAAAAGCGTATAATCACAAACCGGGTTTTACGGATATTGAGATAAATGAAGAAGTTGCAGCCTTCCAGTCTCCCCGCCATTTGATATACGCTGATAAAGCCTTTGCTGCCTTAACAATGTGCATTTTAAAGCAAAAGGAGTCGCTTCAGAAGGTATTGCTTGATTTTGCCCAGTGGTCTAAAGAATTAACCCCAGATTATGAAGGTATTATTAATAAGTTAACAGAACTTATAAATAGCGGTGATTTTCAAACAACCTCCTCAGATTTGTTACAGCTTGTTTGTGGCCATCGCGCAGAGATATTACAAATGCGCCGGGACTGTGTAATCAAACAGGTAAAGGAGCCATTAGTGAAATCTACGCTTAGGAAGATTCCTCCTACGTACACACACTTGTTCAACGCAGACAAATTCACAGCCGCTTTGGAAAAAGCGGGTGGAGTACGAAAATGTTTTTGGCCGCTAAAGAAGTCTAACAACTCTATCTCGCAGGTAGAGACACACAAAACTAACGTCTCCTCGCAGGAGTACGCAACCAGAAAAAGACCCTCGCAGGGTTCTCAACATGGATCATGCAATGTGCAAGGCTGTTGTCAAACAGCACCACCCCCGCAGGGCGGTTATAACTCGCACTATCACGGACATGGTTCTCATTCGGTCGCACCGAATAATCGGGGGCTTTTTCGTGGACGAGGTTCTTCGAGAAATCACCCCAAGCACCGAAATCAATCCAAATCTGGGCAGAAACGAGCACCGTCTCCGCCCAACAACAATAGAGACATCAAACGTCGAAAATATTGACATGATGCAGTTCAAAGCAGGCCGTCTAGCAAATTTTTTAACTCAGTGGGAACAATTTGGAGCTCCAAATGTCATTCTCAGGATAATATCGGGGTATCGCATACCTTTTCGTCAAAGGCCTCCAATGATCCATCCAAGCTACATAAAAAAGGGTATGTTAGTTCCTTACTCAGTAGAGATGACCACTGTCATCGACAAAATGAAGGATCAAGGGGTCCTCGAACGAGCACATCTGTCTCCAAGTTTCCTGTCATCAATGTTCTTAGTTCGCAAGAGCGACGGCTCTGCTCGACCCATTTTCAACCTGAGGGCCCTCAATCAATACATAATAACCACAAAATTCAAATTAGTAAACGTTTTGCGTGTGCCAGACTTCCTACAGCAAAGGGACTGGCTATGCAAAATAGATCTCTCGCAAGCGTACTTTCACGTTCGAGTAGCTCGCAGCCACAGAAGATTCCTACGCCTAGTCTATCGAAAGGAGCTATTGGAAATGACATGTTTACCCTTTGGTCTAAGTACTGCACCCAAGACTTTTGCATCAGTGACAAATTGGGTTGCCCAAATGCTCAGAAAACGAGGAATACGAATTCTGGTGTATTTGGACGACTTCTTGATTGCTCATCAAAACGAGGAAAGCCTAAAGGAACATGTAAATATTGTCATTCAGTCTCTCCAGACGTTAGGTTGGATCATAAATTACGAGAAATCTGTGTTGACTCCGTCAAAAACATTGGCGTATCTGGGAGTTCAGTGGAACGCCTGGACAAATCAGAAACAACTCCCCAAGGAGAAGCTGACGTCACTGATTGTCAAGCTGTCCCAAATGCTAGACAAGGAACATATAAAGCTCAAGGAGGTTCAGAGTCTGGTTGGACTTCTGAATTTCGCGAGTTTTACCGTCCCAAGAGGCCGACTCAATTATCGGGCTTTATTGGACCTACTGAACAAAATGTTGAGATCAGGCCAGAAACGGCATTTGTTTCCTATCGAAGCCAGGGACAACATGATATGGTGGCTTCAGAACTGCAAACGCCCTTCAGCCATTCACGTGCCTCCACCAACCCATTACCTAACAACGGATGCCTCCGATATAGCATGGGGAGCTCGATTAGACAATTTGTCGTTGACAGGGTTGTGGGCAGATCACGAAAAACACTTACACTGCAACCAGAAAGAAATGCTCGCCATCCTAAAAGTTTTACAAGATCATGGTCAGCTCCTGCAACGGAGTACGGTACTAATTCAATGCGACAACAAAACTGTTATCGCATATCTCCGACACGAAGGGGGCACGAGATCCACACCACTGATGAATCTAACCCACCAAGTTTTTCAAATTCTGGAAGAATACCAAATTCATGTGAATATTTTTCACATTCCCGGGATGTACAACGGTCATGCGGACCATTTGTCGAGACTTCGGGTCAATCCGGAATGGCATCTCTTAGCCAGAGCCACAGAGACAGTGTTTGCCAAATGGGGTATCCCACTGATAGACCTCTTTGCCTCCAGTCGAGCACACGTAGTAGTGAATTATGCGTCCCTGGATCTGAACGATCACCAAGCATTGTTTCACGACGCGTTCTCCCGACAGTGGAACTTTCAACTGGCGTGGATTTTTCCGCCACCGTACTTGATTCCCAAAGTTTTATCCCATTTGAACAGTGCTCACGGGATATACTTGCTAGTAGTTCCGCAATGGGATCGAGTATATTGGCGGGCAGATCTGAAGGCCCGAGCGTTGGCAGCCCCATTCACACTTCGGAATCTCGATCAAGTCTTAATAGACGTGTCGACAGGAGTCCCACCTCCCAGGACACAGGACATGATTCTCGAGGTATGGAAATGTGGGGGTGGGCCGAGACCCTAAAAGATTGGAATGATAGCCAAATAAAACTATTGAAAAAGTCTTGGCGGCCTTCCACACTAAAGACTTATAATGTTGCTTGGAAAAAATGGCTAAACTGGTCTGAGCAACACCAAATTAATCCTCATAATCCTAACGGTAGAGAAGTAGCCAGATTCCTGACGGACCTTCACCTGGTTAATAATTTATCATATAATACGATTCTGTTGCATAAATCTGTAATTTCCACTCTTTGCAATCCAGACATTGCTGGCCAAATTAGTTCCCATATTTTAGTCAAACAGGTTTTAAAATCCATAGCATTAGAGAAACCAGTTAAATCTAAACCACCGATTTGGAACATAGATAGCCTAGCCGCATACCTAAATAGTTATAATTTTACACACGACAATATTTTCCAAGTGCAGAGACACACTGCAACATTATTACTCGTATGTTCAGGTCGAAGAATTCACGATTTGACTTTATTAAGAACTGATGCAGAGCATTGTATTCAAAGTAATAACTCTATCACCTTGTGGCCTGTTTTTGGGTCAAAGACTGATTCTTCAGATCACAGGCAATCGGGTTGGAAATTGTTTAGTAATCTAGATAATAATAATTTGGATCCAGTTTATTGGATTAGTAGAACAATTGAATTGTTAAAAATTCGCAGAGATTCGGCTAAGATCCATAATCTATTCATTTCTACTAGAGGTGAAGCAAAAGCCGCTTCGAAGACAATCATATCAGGGTGGATTAAAACTATACTTAAAGATGCGTGTATAACTGCAACGCCTGGGAGTTTTCGCTCTGCTGTTGCCTCAAAAAACTGGCTAGACAATTTCCCATTAGAGGATATTCTTGCGAGAGGAAATTGGAAGTCCCAAAATACTTTTTGTAAATTCTACAAGCGGACAGTTCTACCCTCATCTTCAAGTACCTCTATAACTATGTTATTTAATCCTGTTGATTGATGTTGCTAATGTTGATTTTAACATTGTGATTAATCAAGTTGAAATAATTACACAATTAAACCAAAATCATATTCATATAAGTAATTATGAAAGTTTATTTTTCTTTAATAAAAAGGAAAAAATCAAGATGCATTTGTTTCATTCAAATGGTCAATAAAACCAGTATTATCTTATTTTACTAACAAGTCAGTCACATTGGCGTCCATATCACCACCACCAGGCGATAACAAACAGGTCTCAAATTAAATAAGCTTCGAATAACGGTCAAGTCAAATTAATAGAAGCGTTTTACCTACCAATAAAACGCATATTAATTTACTTACCTTATTCGAAGCTTATGTTTTAAAGTCTGCCTGGTGATTTTCGACTCAATGAGGCACAAAGATGGCGGCTCACTCAGTGCGCCCCCACTCTGCCAGGTGGTGGGGTTAGAAAGAGAAGGAAACAGGATAGGAAAGAGACGGATATAGATGGCGGGAAACGTAGTGCCTATCTCAAATTAAATAAGCTTCGAATAAGGTAAGTAAATTAATATGCGTTTTATTGGTAGGTAAAACGCTTCTATTACAAACAATACTTCCAAGAAGAGTGGTTATCCAAAAAGTTAAGTTAGATTAGATTTGTATACGAAAAACAGAGCGTGAAGCCATTTGAGCTTGTTGAGAGTGTGGTCTGAAGAATCAGGTTTCTAAATAAATATGTGGAAATAGGAGAAAGAAAACTCAGTAAACGTTGTTAGACGGTTGCTATTGAAACTTCAAGTGACGAGAGCAGTATTTTAACATTGGAACGTCTTTTTATCTTCATTACAAATGGCATATAAAACTTAACAAAAAGTAGGTTTTACAACATCCGCCCTTAATGGAAATAAAAAGTTAAAGTAGTAATGCTAAACACAATAGAAAAGAATAAAACATTACTACCAGACTATACAGAAATACAAAACATAAACCGACGAAAAATAAATAAATAGAAAATTATTCTACCTATTTATCTCTAAACCCATATTAACAACGCACCTATGATGAGCTATGCGCCTTAAGGGCTTGGTTAAAACATCGGCTGTCATTTTATCCGTAGGTGTAAACTTTATATCTATAAAACCCTCAGTAACCTTTTCACGAATAAAATGATATCTCGTATCAATGTGTTTTGTTCTATTATGGTGGATCGGATTTAGCACAAGTTTCTGTGCACTTTGACTATCGTTGTATAGCAACACCCTGTCAGCAAAACCAGTAACGTCACACACTAACCGTCTGAGGAAAATAGCCTCCTTTGCAGCACTTGTTAAGGACATATACTCAGCTTCTGTAGACGACAAGGCTACCGTCGGCTGCTTCTTACACTCCCAACTAATAGGTCCACCTGCTAGCGTGAAGTAGTAACCAGTGTACGACCGACGGTCATGTACACAGTTTGCCCAGTCAGCATCCGTGTATCCACACACACGTCTACCAACTTTCCTGTAAGTAATACAGTAATTCATAGTACCTTTCAAATACTGTAACACTCTTTTAGCGGCCAACCAATGCCTCTTATCATAACAGTTATTAAACTGACTTAAATAGCTTGTGGCATAGGCTATATCGGGTCTCGTATTTACAGCTAGGTACATGAGGCATCCTATCAAGTTTTGGTAAGGATATTCACCAAGAGATGTTGGATTACCTTTCTCCAACTTGTTATTCTCCAAAGGTGTGGACATCTCCTTGCAATCTCGCATATTAAACCGCTCCAACACTGCCTGGATATAGGTCTTCTGACTGACCATGATTTTACCGTCAACACGGTTAATATTTAAGCCTAAACAATACGACAATGCACCCAAATCTTTTAGCGAGAAAAAATTTTCTAAGTCATTTTTGACAGAGTCAAATGAACTTTTTTCTTTGTAAAAGACAATTAGATCGTCAACATACACTGCAAGTATTATGGTTTCATTACCAAACTTTTTCAAGTAAACACATGATTCCGAAGATGTTCGTGTAAAACCAGTTTTCGATAGAATTTCATGCAATTTGATATTCCAGGCTCGAGCTGCCTGCTTCAAACCATAAATGGATTTTCTGAGCAAACAGACTTTACCTTCTGCCCCGTGCTCAGCGAATCCCTCAGGCTGCTGCATGTACACCTCCTCGTCTAAGTCCCCATTGAGGAATGCGGTATCGACATCAATGTGTTGGATCTTTAAATCCATTTCTGCTGCCAACGCTATAAGGGTACGCAGAGATGAATTTCGAACCACAGGGGCAAAAGTCTCGTTATAGTCAGTCCCCCAAACTTGACTAAAACCTTTTGCAACTAGTCGCGCCTTATACTTGACTATTGCACCGTTCACATCCCTCTTTATCTTGAACACCCATTTACATGGAATAATCTTTTTATTTGGTTTATCCACTAATGTCCAAGTCTGCTTATTCAATAAGGCATTGTACTCATCCTTCATTGCGGAGATCCAATTATCTTTGTCATCGCTATTAATAGCTTCACGATAACTTTTCGGATCATCATACAACAAATCAACACCGTGAGTGCCGTATGAATAATAATCTGGAGGTTTACGTACTCTTTCAGGATACCTTCTTTGAGGACATACATCGTTGGGTTCATCTGAAGGAACCAGGGACAGATCACGTTGTTCACCCGAATGTAGAGACTCCGTGTCACCAACCCCACCAGCTTCATCAGTCGCGTCCACAAAATCGTCAACTTGCTCTACCTCCATGTTCACACCTTCTGAAGTACGTGAAGAAGTAGAAGCAGATGAGATAGAAATCTCCTGTGGCGATGCTGTATCTGCAGAAGTTTGTGAAAAGAGATTAATGACATTAGTGCTCACAACAGCTTCAGGCTGAACAGATTTATCCTTCAATCCTGAAAAAATATTTTCAAAAAACGTAATATCCCGTGACTTAATCAACCTCCGAGGGTTTTCCGCGCTACGGAAATAATAACTTCTTCGATCATCTGAATATCCAACGAAGATATGTTCAGAAGTTTTTATGTCTAGCTTAGTTCTCTGGCATGAAGGCACGTGAACTAAAGCTCGGCAACCAAATACCCTTAAATGAGACAGGTCAGGTTTACTACCATACCACATTTCATATGGCGTCTTACCATCAAGTGCACGATGGGGTGACCTATTCTTTAAATAAACAATGGTCTCAACAGCATCTTGCCAAAAAACTTTCGACAAAGAGCTCTGTGCCAGCAAAGAACGGGTCTTCTCCACAATACTACGAATGCAACGTTCACTTATCCCATTTTGTTGGGGGCTGTATGGTACAGACGTTTCATGTCGAATCCCTTGAGCCTGCAAATAGTCTGTCAGCTCCTTGTTGACATACTCAGTACCATTGTCTGACCGAAGGGTTCGAATCTTATTGCCAGTCTGCCTCTCAACAAGTGCTTGGAAAGCACAAAAATACTTCTGAACTTCTGTCTTAGATGACATACAATAAAGGGATATAAAACGTGTATAGTCATCTACAAAAATAATAAAATATTTGTTACCTTTAAAAGATTCAGTGGTCAGGGGACCACAAACGTCCGTATGGACTAATTCTAATGGTGACGAAGCCTTCTTATACTTTATCCTTTTGAAAGGCTTCCTGGACTGTTTACCCTCTACACAAGGTACGCATGGTTCTTTGTCAATCTCAGTATACTCCACACCAACAGCTAGACCTTTTTTGAGTAGATCCATACCAATACGGCAGAGATGTCCTAGACGCTTATGCCAAAGCTGAAACTGGGACAAATCAGTGTGAACATTATAAGCTGAAACACCTTTTGGTTTTACTGTACAATCTAAAGTGTACAATCCACCATAAGTAGAACCATGTAAAACAGGATCATTTATCAAAGAAACATCATTAGAATTATAAAAATTACAGCCATTCGTATCAAAAACAATCGAGAAACCTTTCTCTACTGCCTTTTTGACTGAGAGTAAATTACAATCTAGTCCAGGAACATGTACAACATTACAAATCTTCTTGAAATCGGTTTTTGTGTCAATAGCGACATCTCCTAAACCCACAGCCGGCAAACTTTTACCATTTGCTACAGTTATCTTCCCATCACAGGGTCGGTAACTCTTAAACCATTCAGCATGTGGAGTCATGTGGGTAGACGCACCAGAGTCGATAATCCACTTCTCAGACATCTGAACACTAGGTGCAGACAAAGCCAGTCCTGTGACACCATCCAAAACCAATTCCGTGATACACGCATCCATATTCCCTGAACTAGAAACAGTCAGTCCCTTATCTTCACAACAACTTTCTGCTGAGCACCTTGCCTTTGCCTTTTTCTCCTTCTTTTTGAGAGGACAATTAGGACTCTTGTGCCCTGGCTTCCTACATCGAAAGCAAATAACCTGCTTGTTAGTATGCAATGCAGCCACATCATCTTTAGTCTCCTTCGTCATTTCACTCAACAACTTAGTCCTCACCAAATCTGTTGTGACTTCAACGCTCCCATTCTCAAGCGCCATTATCATGGGCTCATAGCGAGAGGTTAGACCTCCCAATATGATAGCTGCTAAAGAACTATCTTCTATGGTTTTGCCAATATCGGCCAGGTCTAGTGCTGTTGTGGTTATTGCCGTTAAGTAAGCTTCTAAATCAGAAAAATCAGATAAGGAGTACCTGTATAACTTCCGTTCCAACGACAGTTTACGACCCAAACTTCGATCCACGTAGGATTTCATAAGAGCATCCCACGCTTCCTTTGCGGTCTTAGCTGGTCGAACAATCGAAATAGCAGCGCCATCCACAGTAAGGCATATTTTAGATAGAGCCTTTTCATCCTTTCGTACATCGTCGGGCGTCTTATTCCCTTCGAGAACTACTCCGCTTACGGTTTCCCACAATCCTTCATGCATTAATAACATTTGCATTTTAAATTTCCACACAGTGTATCCTTCTTTATTATAAAGTATCGGAATACCATTTAGTGACATACCAGAAACTGCAGACGACATGTTATCTACGTATTTACTATTTCACTAATAATTTAGATAAAATATACAGAGCTTCGTGCTGATAACGTGTTGAGAGTGTGGTCTGAAGAATCAGGTTTCTAAATAAATATGTGGAAATAGGAGAAAGAAAACTCAGTAAACGTTGTTAGACGGTTGCTATTGAAACTTCAAGTGACGAGAGCAGTATTTTAACATTGGAACGTCTTTTTATCTTCATTACAAATGGCATATAAAACTTAACAAAAAGTAGGTTTTACAACAGAGCTTCATTTTGTAGCTCATAAACATACAAAAAAATAAAATAACAATTAAACAAACTATGTCGTCTCACCAATCTCATTATAAAGATCCTCTTTCATAATTTAACGAGTGTCACTGCGAAATGAAGAAACCTCCACCTTAGTAATTACAAATTCAAGCTAAGCGCGAACAAACGGATAGACTTATATACGTATATACAAAACCAGGAGGAGCACTAGGTACTAAAATTAAAACGACTCGAAAAAAAAAGTATTTTCAACAGATGCTAATCATAGCAGTAATGATGAATTCAGTTTGAAAATATCATTTTCTACTTCAGGGATAGTTTGCAGTAAAATAGAAAGGTCCAATTGATGGGCGTGTCTCATTAGCACGTTTAATGGACGGACCAGGGTGGCGGCAAACGAAGGCATTTCACAGGGAGACATTCTGGGCCCTGCACTTTTTATTGCCACTTTTGTTAAATTTCGCTTTATGTCAAATTGAAACTTACCGTTAAAACGACCTATTTCTTTTTTTTTTAATTCTGCATAAATTGCGAATTCATTTTGCAGAGCAAATTATCTGCTAAACTGGCTGACTTTATACTTACAAAAAAAAGCCTTGTTTAACACACATATTTCGTATACCCATTACCTTCACCTAAAAGCCAATAAGTTTTGCTTACCCTTCTAGATACTTTGATTTTATTACTAAGCCGGGTAGCAATAGTAGTGCTTTTCTATTATTTTCTCAATTACAGTCCAAAATTGGAACTGTGCCCGAATTATAAGGATATGGACCCGTATAAAATTAATACCTTTGTGGCTTAGAGACTATAAATGATAGTCATACCTAGGTAAAATGTATTTATTTATATCAAATATCGTTTATTTTTGATAACATATTTTAAAGCAACACAAAATAAAAAGATTTCGATAAAAGTAATTTAAGCGCTGTAGTGTCGAGTTTTACGGTATCATTTTACGGCTTAATAATTTCAAAAATAACTGTTAATTGAAAGGGTTTATGGACGCATTCACTACTGCACTTAATTGTCTATTACCTGCAGTATGAATTTGGATGAGCTTTATCTCGACAATTATGTTCTATAGCAAAATATGGAATAGTTTGAACATTTGGCTCTTCCATTTCACTT
This sequence comes from Polymixis flavicincta, assembly GCA_949987655.1. Classification (NCBI taxonomy): domain Eukaryota; kingdom Metazoa; phylum Arthropoda; class Insecta; order Lepidoptera; family Noctuidae; genus Polymixis; species Polymixis flavicincta. Next base: position 6,085,040 of record OX465187.1, read on the forward strand.
TAAGCTCTATAGTTGTATGCTCGTATAAACAATCAGTTTTTCTTCTTTTGAAAAATATTTTTTTTGGTGTGAATACTTATAACTTTAGGGAAAGATCGAAGCTGCTACAAACACATAACCTCAGACCCTTTAAACAATGAACAACAGAATGGGGTTAGGTTTAAATACACAAAAAACAATTAGAGGTATCGTTACAAATTGTTCTATTCAGTTTGATTACACCTGCTTATCGCAGATTGCACATTGAGTGTATTTGCATTTTAAATGGACTAGAAGATAAATAAGGTAGGTAATAAAGGTTTTTATATAATAAAGGTTTAGGCTGCAGGCAGTCTAGGGAAGCAATGCCATCCTTGGATGGCAGGCTGACCAGACGTCTGTTACGCCTGGACAGAAAGGACCTGCGTCTGGTGACTGGGACCATCACGGGACACTGCCCGCTAAACAAACACTTTTAGCATAACGGACAGCCCCCTGTGCAGGGCCTGCATGGAGGCTGAGGAAACCGTCGCGCATGTGCTTTTCGAATGCACAGGCGTAGCCCAGATTAGGACAGAAACCCTCGGGGCACCCAGATCTTACACGGATGTTCTAAACAGACCAGGAGATATAGCAAACTTCTGGAGGGAGGTGGGCTGGCTGGAATAACCATCGACGGCCGCCATGGCTCACGCACAATGGTCCACTTAAAGGACTAAGTGCGGAAACCATACCAAATAACATAGAACAAGGTTTTTATTATTTTTCCACGTGTTATATAGCCAGGTAAACTGCAGGTTAAGTGAAACAAAGTTTTCACCGAGTTCTGAACACGTTCGTGCAATAAATACTTGGCGCTTACCTGTTTACAGTAAAGCCAGCTTATGTTTGCGACTGTGCCTGTAGAATATAAATATGTTCCTGCTTTAAAACTTCTTTGTTCAATGTTCTAGTCAGGTATAGCTCTGTATTACATTTCAAATTGTATTTTGTTATTACTATTCAAAAATCTTAATTTTGTTGTCGAACTGGAATTCTTGTTCCAAGTTAAATAAAATAAAGTTTTGTTTCTTACTGACTTAGCGAATATTTGAACTTGTCAAGCATTATAATAAGGAGAAGTAATATAATTAAACTATAGATTCGGTATGAGAAACAGGATTCATTCCATGTTAAAAACTGGTAGAAATCAACTAATATAAAGCTGCACACACCTCCACTAAAATTTGTCTATAAGTATTTGAAATGTGTATGCATCAAGCAGTGGAGGAGCGTGCAGTTTTAAATTAGTAGATCTCTACAAATTCAGCTGCACCCGGTTCGACTTGAAGCCGACCTCAACATACTTGGGAAGAGATGTCAGCACAAAAAGTGATGGGACCCGCAAGGGTCGATGCCTGCCAGGGGTGCGGGTTTGTTCGAAAGAGACACCACAGCCCCTGGCTTAAGGGCTACTGAAGGAACACGGGTGGGTTTTAGTCAGTAAAAGTCTGACACGCCCTCCTGCTCCACCCAGAGCGGGAGAAGTTATTTGATGATTTCCCAGCCAAAAAAAAAAAAAAAAAAAAACATACTTGGGAAAACCTATGCAGGTGCTGAAAAATATGAAAACCGGCCAAGTGCGAGTCGGACTCGCGCACGAAGGGTTCCGTACCATTATCTACAAAAACGGCAAAAAATTCATATCTGTTGTATGGAAGCCCCACCTAAATATTTATTTTATTCTGTTTTAGTATTTGTTGTTATAGCGGCAACATAAATACATCATCTGTGAAAATGTCAACTGGCTAACTATCACGGTTCATGAGATACAGCCTGGTGACATACGGACGGACAGCGGAGTCTTAGTAATAGGGTCCCATTTTGCACTTTGGGTACGGAACCCTAAAAACATCGAAATCAACGCAGAGCAATCCAGTAAAATTGTAGTTCGTTTCTAAAGTAACATTAGCGAGACAGGAGAACCAAGGCAACCGGACATAGCCCGAAGTATTGCCAAACTTAAGTGGCAGTGGGCAGGGCAGATTGCTCGCAGAACAGATGGCCGATGGGGCCGAAAGGTTCTGGAGTGGCGACCGCGTAACGGAAGACGTAGAGTGGGAAGGCCTCCCACAAGGTGGACCGATGACCTTGTGAAGGCCGCGGGTATCCGCTGGATGTGGGAAGCACAAGACCGGTCGAAGTGGAGGAGCCTGGGGGAGGCCTATGTCCAGCAGTGGACGTCTTTCGGCTGAAATGATGATGATGATGATGATTAGCGAGACATAAGGCAAGCCAGCCATGTTGAAATTTATTTAAACAGAAAGGAGACTACACTCTGTTTCTGACATTATGTTTACAGTTGCAGTAACAAATTCTAGTAGCCAGCAATGTCTTCTCAGATAAGCTTAGATTAGTTCTGGTATCACTTCAGTACATTTACAGTTTTTTAAGCATTTTAAGGCAGTGTTATTTAAAACAGTCCATTGAAAAACGTTAGTATTACAAATAATATAAAAAAATGCTAAAAAAATCTACTTGCTGATCTTCCTGCACAGTTGGATCTTCAAGAAAAAGACAATATAAACAAAAAAAAGTCATTTATTCAAACTAAACGTCAAAAATTACTAAAGACAGTCCCCCAAAAACGCCCGCCCTTCACCACTTCCTAGTGCTTTAGGTGAACTAATACAAACTAACAAACAATAAAATCTTTCCTCTTTATAATATTAGTAGATTATTATTATTATAATATAGATTAATCCTTTTTTCACTTGGTCACGGCATCACACGTGAACGGCTGGACCAATTTTGCTAATTCGTTTTTTATGAACCATCTCCTGACATAACAAACACGTTATTGTCAGGAGCAAGTTCTTATGAAAGAAAAAAATTACAAAGTTGTGCGTAACGTTAGAAAATTTAAGAAAACTTAACGACCTTTTTAACCGACTTCAAAAAGAAGGAGGTTATCAATTCGACATGTTTATGTTTTTTTTTTTTATGTATGTTCGGGCATAACTCCGTCGTATATGTGGATTTGCAAAATTATTTTTTTTTGTTCGAAAGGGGTTTATTCCGAAATGGTCCCATATAAATTTCATATAGATCTGATGATGCGTTTCAGAGACAGACAACGGAACTCTTCAAAACATTACAGCAAATCGACCGCGAATGCGGCTATCGCATATATATGCATTGTTTCGACCCTGAGGATGATGAAATTTCGAATTGGTGTGGCGTAGGTAACTAAAAGTGAAAAATACAAACTTTTTTCAAAAAAATATCAACCGACTTCCAAAAAAACACTACAAAGTGCAAAATAACTTCGGAACTAACTAATTTCGGAAGGCGGTGACAAAGAATTATAATACCTACACGTCCAAAGTCACCGAATTCCGAAATTAAAGTTATTTTGCACTTTGTAGTGTTTTTTTGGAAGTCGCTTGATATTTTTTTGAAAAAAGTTTTTATGCTTTTCTAATATTATACCAATGTGAATGCAATATTCATAGTAAAGACAGGACAATACGTCTGTCGGGTCAGGTAGTTCCGTATAAACTGAACTTAGTGTTGCGCAGTTTTTCTATTAGCCATTCGTTTTAAGGGTTGTACTTAATTGTTTAGATACTATATTTTTTTGTATTGTTTTTTTTATTGTTCTGCCTTATCGGTCTAGTAATCGTACTGCTGAGCATGAAGTCTTAGGTTCGTTTCCCGGGTTGGGCTGTGTGTTATTGGCACTTATATCTGGAATTTCTCAGTAGCAACCCGAAGTCTCCATTTGTGCCCCATTGACGGCTTTGGCTTTCCCCTATTACATGGGACCTAAACATTACTGTCAAAATGAGGGTGTACGGTGGACACCTGTGCCTAACTCTCGGGCTTAATGTTATTTTATGTTAGACTAGCTTTTGCCATCGGCTTAGTTCGCGTAGAGGTCGGGAATTATGCCACGAGAAAGTACTTCCGAGATTAAAAGTATCCTATGTGTTAATCTAGGCCAGGGGTTCCCAAAATTATTTTGTCTACTGCCCACTTTGAGAATAAATTATTTTTAGCGCCTCCATTTTTTCACCTACTTAAAAACCACTATAACTTCAAATTAAATTAACTAAATAATGGTGCCGATTCTGTTGTACACCGAACTAAACTATAACTAAAATTCCTTACTTTTGACTATGAGAATCTTAACGCTATTCTGCAAAAAAATATCTCTAAATTTAAAAACAATTTTGACACAACTAATATCGAATTTGACAATCGTGACTCGCACGTGGTATGTTTTGGCTTCGCAACGTGGTACTTGTTTGCCCTACCCCGTGATTTTTTTTAGAGCCCGAGGCGCGCAGGGGCGGCATCCTCGACGTGATTTATATTGAATTTTCACTTTTTGCATGGAAAATATGAAAAATTATTACCCACATGTTGAGTTTTAGAGGTGTATTGTGGTCTTATAAAAGGGGTCGAAATTTTCATCATTTTTGCGATAGGACACACCATTTTCGAAACATAAGCAAAGAAAAAAAAAAAGTACTATTTTTGCACCAGAAGTTGAGTGCAGACCATTGACAGAAATAAAATAAATTTTGGTGATTTTTAGTCTAGTTTAGAGAATTATGTGACAACAGAATCGGCACCATTGTGAGCTATATTAGCGAAGATTGAGCCCTCTCTTACCGCCCCCTTTAGGCCTGCAGCGCCCACAAGGGAGCGTTGTCGCCCACTTTGGGAAAGGCTGATCTAGGCTATGAACTATTGGTATGCCAAATTTTATCCAAATCCGTTCAGAAGTTTTTTTTACTTTTATAAGCTTACATAGATAGGATAAGTAGGATAATAATTTGTATAAAGCTAAAGCCTTTTTCCCTGCCAGAGCTGCGGGTTGTTCGAAAGAGATACCGCCGCCCCTGGCACACAGGCTACTGAGGGAACACGGGTGGGTTTTAGTCAGTAAAAGTCTGACACGCTTTCCCGCTCCGCCCAGAGCGGGAGAAGTTATTTGATGGTTTACCACCCTTAGAAAAAAAAAGCGTTTCTCTTAGCTACCTCACAAAATTAACCGTGTAAACAAAACACCCACGCCAACAAATCTAAGTAGTTGACTTAGGTTCGCTTTAAGAAACCCATTTTATCTTTTCAACTACTTACTCCCAAAAACGTTTTCAGGGTGACATCAAAAGAACAAGTTTAACCCTTCATATTTACATCTTAAGGCGCTGTTTGCTAAATTAAATTATGTCTAGACGCTGACGATGGCAGTAGCATCCACACAATTGAACAACAAGTATCAATAGATCAACCTTTGATAGTTGAAACTCTTTGGATCAAAGGATTTAGATCAAAATGCGTGTAGAAAATGCTGACGATTTTTGATTCGGAATCCAAAATTCAAATTGCCCTAATGAATGAATATTTCATGTTATTTTGACATTTTGAGGCCAATTCAAATTACGCGAGGCTTATTACTATTATTTACAGAATAATAATTAAATAATATAATTCTTATCTATATCTTTATTCTATACTAATAATAAAGAGGAAAGATTTGATTGTTTGTTTTTTTGTTTGCATTGAATAAGCTCGGAAACTACTGAACCGATTTGAAAAATTATTTCGCTGTTGCGAAGCACGGGAACGGGAACTACGCGGGTGAAACCGCGGGGCGCTGCTAGTATTTTACATATGTGTATTACAGTCGCGGATCATATTTTGATCAAAGTAAGTACCTACAACCTGATACTGACCTGCAAAATGTTACAAAAATGGAAAAAAGAAATCGCGGGCATCAAGAAGGTTATTAATAAAAAGAACGAAAACTATTTAATTCCCAATTCGGTTAAAAAAGGGTGTTTGAAGCAAGAGTTGGATAAAACAAAATCACAAATAAACATTTGATAAATGATTTAATTTGTGTCCTACTGTGTGGTGTTGTGTCCTACTACTTATAAGTCTTGAATTATGAAGAATTAATAAAAGCTCATATAGTATTAAATAACAGGTTTAACTAATTTTCTTTTGCACTGAAACTGCAAAAAATATCCTTCTAGAACCAATGTGTCAAGTTCAAGTATCGACCCGTCATTGTTCTTCAACTCGAAACGGCGTACAGACTGCCGAAAACTGTCATATTTTCCAAATTGTTCATGAACCTTAAACGTAGGTAATAAAGTAAAAAATCTATCAAAGAAATTTGACAGATTGGGTAGCTTGATGTGCTGGCGTCTGGACGTTGTTAATTAGTACCTACCTGATGATTGACGGCCAATTACACACAGGATTGATTTTTGTCAAAGGACGGCCATTTTGGGTCATGACTGTGTGATCTACACCGCCACATGTGAACGGTTCACACTGATGTCACGCAAAATCACGTATCACGCAAGCAGAGTTTTTGCAAGCGTCGAAAAAACACAGTGTTCGATTTTCAACTCTCGGCGCTACGCAGTAAGTTGAAGGTCCAGTGCGTGATAAAAATCCAGGGGATTGTGGGCTCAGTCTGTGAGTCCCGCGAGTTTTCAATGTAGCACTAGCACAAAAAACATTCATCTTAACTTTCCGTTTGTGTCCAGTATTATTGAAAGAAGGGAAACTAATGTGGGAAATTAAAAATAAAATAATACCTACGCAATTCCTTGATAGCAAAACTTAGGCAAACTTTGAACTTGATTAAGTAGACGAAGTTATTTCCCCAAAAAAGTTTGACGGAAGCTCCCGCTTACTTAATTAACCCAACCATTTATAAAGAACGGTTAATTGGATTAATTAACTTCTTTTTTTTACTGATTTGCGTTTGAGCTTTTTAAGAAACATACAGCCATTTGAAAAGTCTAATATTGATATTATTTTAAATGAGTTTTGTGGTTGCTACGATCTGTGTCGGCCTCGTTGACCGTACCTACTCAACAAAAGAAATAACTCTCTATTTAGTATTATTAGTATTTAGTATTATTAGTGTGTGTATTATTAGTGTTTATTTAGTATTATTCGTTTAATAATATAATTATTATTAGTTAGTTAGTATTATTAGTTTTAATACCCTGCTCCTGATGCCGATGGGCCACTATTTACTATATTTTTAAATGTTTTTGTATTATTTTTGGAAAAATATTTAAAAATATACCTAATATGTACAAAAGAAAATAAATATAATTATTAAAACAGATTGTAACAAAATGGAAATCATTCTATTTTAGTATTTTCATAACAACTTAGTTGTGGCTGTCTGAAACATTTCCGTTGTCCTTGCCACAGAAATTAGTTAGAAACTAATTTTCCAATTCGCGCGCCAATTTTCTACAATCAGCCACAAAATAGGTTTGTTGCTCGGAACCATTCAGTGATGACTTTCATTCAAAGTTTCCAATTTCAATTTGAAAATAAGTTATTATAGTTTAGGGCCAATCAATACATGGAATTGAATGATTGATATTAGGTGAGACTGAATCGTCGATTTTCTACCTATTAATAAAAACGAATTGCTATACAATAAAAAGCTGGCAACGAAGAATAATAAAATGTGTGCTCCAAAAAAAGAAAATCCATGGAACAAAGCTCGAAATTGTCTATTGCGGCGCCAGTTATACAGATTTAAAAACAGAAGGTAGAAAGGTTTTTATTTTATTGAAAAATTGATCAGCCTTATTTCAATGTTTCGACATATTTATTGTCTCCATTTTATTTACTGATTTCATATAATAGTTTTCTTCAAGATCCGTCACTGTGTGGGTGTAATTTAAGTGTACTCTGCCTATCAAAAAAAAACTGAGTTTACTGCAAAATGGCGTCCATTAGGTCAAGTCCCTTTAGGTCCCCTTGGGTTTAAACCCCGATTTCTCGCTATTTTACTATGAAACTCATATGAAACTGTAACTTTTCGGAATTTGTACAACATTTTCTATTCACTGTATGACTTATATGTAATTGGGTGTACAATAAAATGAGTAGGTTTCAAGTTAAAAATGAGTTTTGTTATTTATATAATTTCTTTCATACTAGAAAGTAATTGGAAGTACGGGGCCAAAATTTTACACCAAATTTTTAATTTGTACCCACTCATACTCTCCCAGGCGTGCGGGTTTTTCGAATGATAAACCGTGGCCCCTGGTACACAGGCAACTGAAAGAACACGGGTGAGTTTTAGTTAGAAAAAGTCTGACACGCCCTCCTGCTCCACCCGGAGCGGGAGTTGTTTTTTGATGATTTTCCACAAAAAAAAAAAAAACACATCATACTCACAGAAACGTTATAGGTACTAACCTACCTACATGACATTGAGCGTGGAATGTATCGCTTTTTCATCAAAAAATAGTCCACCATTTTGCCTTTGTTAGTTGTCCGACCCGCTTTAAAAAAAAAAACATTTTGTTTGTTACTTTTACTTCCTGTTTTACCAACGTGATTAGTTTTTTTAACCGACGAGAAAACGGAGGAGATTACTCAATTCGACGCGTATTTTTTTTTTATGTATGACCACGCTTAACTTTTTCCAGAGTAGTCCGATTTTGATCATTCTTTTTTTATTGGAAAGGGTATACCCCGAAGTTGGTCCCAATAGTTCCCAAAATTCCAACCCTAAGGGTACTCGTAAGAAAACAGGGGATGATTGATTGTTTACTCACAGATTTATTTGATTCTAGGGTAGATTCATAACTATTTAACCAGATTAGTTTAGTCAAATAAACATATAACTAGATTGCGGCCGTAAGATAGTAATGAATCGCTTTCGTATAACTATGTTACGGCATATGTTTATATACCTAGGGATATAAGTATATTACGGTTTTATCTATCATACTGCGACATACATATTGCCTATTTTAACAGAACCTCATCTAAAATTAAAATAAAATTTGCAAATTTTATTTGTAAAGGGTAAAACCCAAAAACTATTAATCGGTTATAATCACGTCGATAATCGATTCTGGTTCAGAGGAAAAAAATAGCAAAGGGTTTCAAATGATATTCTATATAGTGGAACCACTTATACGAAGCAAGGACGGATCGCTATTGTGCCTAATAAATTAAAGACAGCAGACGAACATATGGGTCACCTTGCGTGTCCTATCTTCGTGATGTGACCTCCGACCTTTTGTTTATGCGCGAGCCAACATGAGATCCCATCAATAAAAATCTATTAGACTAATAAAACTAAGGGACAGCCCAATTTCTATCAATTTCTTAAGAACATCGTCCGACTCCTAAGTAGGTTCTCAAGGTCAATGGCCGACCCCAACAAGCCCTTTATCAGTAATTAAATTGAGTTCGTGTCAAATTCTTTGCGTTTCACGGGTTTATTAGAATAAACCATTAAAATTCCGTGGTGATTACGGAGCAAAATTATATTAAAGTTAGGTTGTTGACCCTTTCGTTTTTATTTTTTGGGTGTGAAATGAATAGCAGGAGTATAACAAAATAGCTATTGAAATAATATCGAACTAACATGAACAACCGACCTTGATTCCTTTCAGGCGTGTATTTGAAATAAAAAGCCTTTATCATTAAATCCTGAAAAGCGAAATTCTTTTTAAAAGCCTTTTATAGGTAAGTACCGATTTAATGAAAGACGGTGAAAACAAGATAAGATGTTCAACGAAAGATAATATTTAGGCTAATGCTCCTTTAGAATGATCGGATTTAGCTGTATCTTTTCCGTGGGGAAATCCTTATGTAAATACCGTCTGTTTGGGAGGAGATAGGGCCATGGCGGGCTCCTGTTGAATAAAGCTGCACAGCTTCTACCATGAGTTGGCCGTGTGAGGTATCCTCACATAGCGATCCTTAGCTTAGGTTCGTACGGGAAATTTTTATACGCGAAGATATTAGTTAGTGTGAGTTTTATTTAACTATCTCGATTAATCGCATCGAGTGCGTTTGGCGCTCCGATTGGCCCTGAATTGGTGACGGACCAATCGGAGCGCCGAACGCGCTCGATGCGTTTGATCGAGATGGTTAAATGAAACTCACACTAGGGCCACAGAGCACACAGAGCATAGAGAATCCCATAGAGCGCATCCCAGCGCGTCAAGAAAACCCTCTGTTAGATTTTCTACTTTCGGCGGTAAGCTCAGTGTTGAAAATAAAGTACGCGAAAACCATCGCCCGCGCGAAACACACCGAACGATTTTCTCTCAACATTATCTTGCAATAAGTCACCTGGCTCTGCTTAACCTATTCATTTTTGAACCGACGAAAAAACGGAGGAGGACGTATATTTTTTTTTTTTTTTTATGTATGACCACGCATAACTTTTTCCAGAGTAGTCCGATTTTGATAATTCTTGTTTTATTGGAAAGGGTATATCCCGAAGTTGGTCCCATATAAATTTCGAAGAAAAATTCCAACCCTAAGGGTAAGAAAACAGGGGATGATTGATTGTTTACTCACAGATTTTAATACTGAGTTGTGTATTATGCAAAAATTAAGCATGTAGTGATTAGTAGATTATAGCCACAAAAAATATAAAATAAAAACTTTTTAATAAAAAAATTAAACCGCCGAAAAACCGAAAAGTAAAAAATAATAAACTAGCTTTGTCCAACCCCAATAACTAAGTTCGGAAGTCGGTGACTTTGGATTTGTATTTAATTTTATGCCACCGCAAAAGTATAGTTAAATGGACCTATAAAGTTCCCACCACTATGAGACAGGCCTGTCTGTGAGTGGAACGACCCAAAATCCACTATGCAAACTCAGTGCTGGATGATTCGGTTGGTTCTGCTTAACTTACTAAATCTAATAATAACACAATCTTCTTCCCCAGATCACGGTATTCCGAATCCAAGAGCGTGCGGAAGGTGGCGAGGTCCAAGAATTGGACCAGGTCATCCTAACAGCATTGTTCCGAGCACAACACCTGTCTCCAAGCGAACAGCTATCATTAGCCCTCACATGGAACCGTGTGGATATCGCTAGGTCCGAGATCTTCGTTTATGGGCAAGAATGGCCTCCAGGTATGTGGAAATAAGAGTTCATTTAATAAAAATCATAGAAGCATCGAAATAGTCTATCTACTGTTGTGTGAAGAGATATGTAGAAAAACCAAGGTAGCCGACATAGCCCGAAGAACTGCCAAATTTAAGTGGCAGTGCACATTGCTAGCAGAACTGATGGCCATTTGTGTAGACGTAGCGTTGGAAGGCCTCCCACAGGGTAGACCGATGACCTGCTCAAGGCCGCAGGAATCCGCTGGATGCAAGAAGCCCAGAAACGATCGATGTGGCGGTACTTGGGGGAGGCCTATGTCCAGCAGTGGACGGGTTTCGGCTAAAATGGTAATGATGATGTTGATTGATGTATAGGAATTGTGTTTTTTTTTTTCACGAATAGTTTTTGATTTTCATAGCAGATTTATTTAGTATGACGCGATTACGGGTAGAATGTCGAAAGACAGATGCAGGTGAATAAACCCTGTATTATTGCTCCACAAAGTAAACATGTGATTTTGACGACAAATAAAACAACACAGAAGACAAACGTAGTAAATAATTGTCTCTCTGTTGGATTTTGACTGACGACCTATTTCCTTAAAACTTCCATAAAACAGAACAGCTGAAATTGTTCTACTTCATCATCATCATCCACGACCCGACATCCCCCACTGCTGGGCATAAGCCTTACCTTTCTTCTGTCAATCCCCACTTTCCTGTGCCAACCGCATCCAGGTATTACCCGCGATGGCAACAATATCGTCCGCCCATCTCACCGCTGAACGACCAACATCTCGTCTTCCAGTCCTTATACGCCACTGTGTCACAGCCTTACTCCACCTGTCATCACTGCGCCTTGCCAGCTGTCCTGCCCAACTCTATTAGATTTCCACAATACGCTTTCCAATATCGAAAACGCAAGTAAAGATTCGACTTAAACTTGTATATTTCAACAAGAACATCTGTTTAGCAAGTTTCATAATTAATTTCGTAATAACGTCTTATCAAGAGAGTTGCCAAACCGTTTAGCAAAGTAATAAGTTTACTTAGTACTTCAAACCTTTTAGACAACAAACTAGTTACATAATAATAATGCGAACTTGATGTGCTATTAGCATATTTCAATATAAACGCAGGTAGATAATCTTCGGAGATGCGATAGGTAATTACGTCGGTCTTTTACCTAGACTATTCCTATGAGCTGTTTCAGTTATAGCGTCGTATGCCGTATACACATGCTTTATAGACATGGCAACGGTAATAAAATGCCTAGATTGAGTTGTATATTGTCTGCTTAAAAAAAAAATACATGACGCAGTGCAAATATGTAAAATAAGAACACCTCTCCGAATCTGTAGGCATAAGACGTTCCTCCAAAAACGCCCGCCCTTTACCAGTTCCTAGTGCTTTAGCTGGTAAGAAGTGGCGCAAAAAACTCCCCAGAAAGATTTACTGATTGATTTACTAATTTGTGAAGATCAGACAGGGTATTACTGGTATTCAGCTCCTTTCGGATAGACTGGACTGGCAACCAAACCCAACATATTTGGGAAAGGGCAGCAAAGCTTAATACTTGACTAGGCTTTTTTAGCAATTAACTAGGTATTCATAAATATAGCAAAAAAGTGAAAACCCATCGCTCCTACACAGAAATTCCGTAGAATTTTAATTAGTAAACTTTGCAAATATACATATCTATTTACGTAAGTCTTCAACCTAAATACTATAAATTCAGATCCCTCACAAAATTAATACATACCAAACTAATAAACTTAAATTAGTCCCCAGTTTAAACAGTGGAATCAAACTTTAAAGGGTATATTCATTAACAGACCCTGCAAACTCAACGTTCACAAATAAATTACATTTGGACCGTACGGAATAAATTCATGGATTCTGGACCCTTATTGGGTTTGGGCGCACAAAATGATTTACCGTCATATTGCCATTTGAATTGGACGTAGGCAAATTCGCACAAATATTTATTTGGAGATATATGTTACGTAAATGTGGGGTGTATGATAATTTGTGTACAACTTTGCATAGGATACATAAACAGGCTAAATTCCTGATGGAATAGATTATTTTTCTGTGAATTTTTATTTAGTTTGTTCGATGGGAGATTATTTATGTACGGTGGGCTGCATCAATTGGGTACCCCAGTTGTATTAAAATTTTAATACAACTGGGGTACCCAATTGATGCAGCCCACTGTAGGTACAGTCACGAGCAATAATATGTAAACACTTACCAACTTTTAGAAGTAATTTTCTCCATTTTTACTAATTGTAATCTTATTTTATTATGAAAATAATGTTTTGAAACCCACACTGTAATGAAATATCTAAGTTATCTCAAGGCTAACACTGTAATGAAATATCTAAGTTATCTCAAGGCTACAATCGCTATTTAAAAGAAAATCGCTTTTTATTTTGGTTATGTGTTTACATGTTATTGCTCGTGACTGTACATGTGCGCTTTTATAATTTCTAATGTGACCATATTTTCGTGATACCGAGGAGGACGTATCGTGGTACGTCCACGTCAAAGCGTCCCGATAACACAGGGAAGTAAAATGTATGGAAACAAATGAAGCAGTGGTGACCCAGTGGTAATGGCCGCGACTTACGACTAGTAGTCGTATGTCGTAGGTTCGAACCTAGAAAGGCGTTTTACTTTGTGTAAACTATTTCATCACCATTGCTCTCAATACGGTGAAGGAAAACATCGTGACGAAACCGCCATGTCCTAGAACCAAAAATTCGAAGACATGTGACATGTACCAACCCGCACTGGGCCCGCGTGACAGATTATAGCCAATTCCCTCTCCAAGAGAGGAGGCCATTGTCCCAGCTCAAAGAACAAGAAGTCAGAACATATTATTCCGAAATATCTAACGTAAACTTGCGTGTGCTGGTGTACAATCACCAAAAATAACAAAATCAGAAATAAATGTATTAAACCGGAAACATTTTCACAAACATTAATAAATCAGTCCTGACCTGACCACGTCAAGATTGAAAAATATCATGGTTGGATTGACATTGTGTGATTTACGAGACGACACAACACTTTTTTAACCGGCTTCAAAAAGGAGGAGGTTATTAATTCGACATGTTTATATTTTTTAAATGTATGTTTGGGCAGCATCCTGAAAGTTATAGTCAATAAGTTAGACAGCCCACTGGTGTGGAGCCTCACACAGAGGACTAAGTCTCTTTTAGTTATTAAGTACTAACATAGTTTTTAACTAACAATATGTATACCTAAATGTAAATTTTATGGATCAATGGTTGTCTGAATATTAAATAAATAAATAACTCCGTCACGTATAGACGGATTTGCATAATTCTTTTTTTTGCTCGAATGGGGTTTATTCAGAAATTTCATATAGATCTGATAATGAGTTTCGAAGATAGACAACGGAACTCTTCAAAAAATGACAGCAAATTAACCGCGATTGCTGCTATCGCATAAATATGCATTGGTTTGACCCCAAAGATGATGACATTTCGTATTAGTGTGGGGTAGGTACTGTAACTAAAAAGAGAAAAATATAAACTATTTCCTAAAAAAAAAAATACCGACTTCCGAAATTAAAGTAGTTTTTCACTTCGTAGTGTTTTTCCGGAAGTAAGTTGTTTTTTTTTATAGGAAAAAGATTTTTCACTAAGCAAGTAGTACTACGCTTCTTGTGTGCCAATTCCCAAGAAAAGAGAGGCGTATGGCCAGCAATGGGTGAAGTCAAACTGTGCACGATGATGACCATGAAGTAGTACGTATATCCTAGGATATTTACTTTCAATAGGTTGTTGGTGCCAAAAGTAATTCTACACCTTTTCAAGGAAATTTCTCGCCGACTGTTTCACACTTCGCAAAACCATAGGGCTAGCTCGTTCCTTGGGCATAGAATTAGGATTGTCAGTGAACGTGGCAATGCCGCCAGTCTTCTGGACACGTTTCCGATTGACAGCAATGCAGACGAGTACTTCGACGACGCGCGACGCCTAAGTTACCAAAAAACAGAAGGTCTTTTGTAATTTTTTGTATACGTTGTAAGTTAGGATGGGCTTGTGGCTAAGTAATAACAGCTGCACGGGTCGATCAATCAGTTTAAGCTACGCTTGCCGCGGTTGGTCCTTGGATGGATGACCATCTTTACAGACCAAAACCCACCTGTGCCTCAGAAAGCACGTTAAGCCGTTGATACTGGCTTTCATTTGTCGATCTTTGATAGTCGTTACGGGTCGTCAGAAGCCCGAAAGTCTGAAAACCAGTGTAACTATCGTGTTACCCAGTAACTGGGTTATGGAAGTCAGATAGGCAGTCGCTCCATGTAAAATACTGGTATTCAGCTGCATCCGGTTAGACTGGAAGCCCACCCCAACATATTTAGGAAAAAGCTAGGCAGATGACGATGATTGTAGTAAGTTATTTACCTACAGCTTTTCCAGCCATTCAGTTGCCGTCTAAATAATTAGAAATATCCATTAAAATGACATGATAATGTCAGTGTCGTGTGAATATGAATACACATAAAAGTAATAAACAGAAAACACGTATTACTAGTAAGTATTCAGTTTGCTGTCAATATTAGAACACTATTTCCATTTTCGCCGACTATTGGCATATTACCCCTGTGGTATATAACTTATTAAATATTACACACGTGGAGGCAGACTTATCGGAAAACGAAATAGCTTTTGTTGTGGATTCCCTAGCGATATCTTCCATTTTCCGGGATGGAAAGTTTTCTGTTTTTCTATTTTGTTTCTATGGAAACTAAATAACAAGTTGTGTGGTTTTATTCTGCGGTGACAGTTCTTTGTAAGGCTTTAATTACACACAACATAACATCACGCTTATAATCCCCGAAGGGTTAGGCAGCAGGTGTAATTAGAGGATACCAACATTTCGCCAGTTATATTTAAGTCCCACGTAAAGGACAGAGAAAAGCGCGACGTGACGACACGACTTTAGAGTCGCGTCGTGTCGTCACGTCGAGCTTGAATCTATGAAAACATCATGGAAATTGTTGTACTAAAATCTGTGACTGGGATCTGGTACTGTCTGTGATAGCCTTAATAAGGTACGAGCCTAGTGATATGAACCGGACACAAAGTCAGACTCGAGGCTGCTTCTACGTAAATGACAAATCACATTCCCTATTGGCCTCGTTACCTGGTTTTTATCTGGTCATAAGCCAAAACATATCTTGTTTAGTTACTCGTTCAACATTTTAACTTAGTAAATGAACACTCGAAACAGCGTCTAATCACACAAAACTACTAGCAGATCTATCCTTTGAATTAGACAAAAACATCCGAAAATACAAAAACTGTTGGGAACCGTTTCCTTTCACCCCTAAATAACAATGGTAGATAACGTAAAAGCGAGGCAATTGTAACATTAGTGTCCTGTTAAATTTGCATAGCACAGACATAGGGATCAGTTTTCGCTTCCCAGTCTTCTGTTTGTTTAACGGAATTTTGTATGGGGAATGGGAACTACGGGACCCTTTGGGTGGCTCCATTTTATACAAAACAAAAGACGAAAGTTTTAACGCATAACTTTGTATAAATATTGGAATACGAACAATTGGATCGTGAAAATTCAATTGTTTTTTGTAGACAAAGGTCGCGGAAAATTCAGAAGGTTTTGTTTTTGTTAAACTCGTTGATAAATTCGTTTAATGGTTATGTTGTTGTCGGTGAAGAAAAGGCCAACACTTTTCCATTAGTAGGTGTAAAAAGAAATGTAATTTGTTATGAAATTAAAGTTATAAATACTGCCTCGTTGGTTTATTGGTCGCAAGCGCTACTGCTGAGCAGATCAGGGTGCTTACTCTAGAATATAATTCCGATAGATCGACATTGGTCAAACGTCAGTTGGTTGAGTTAAACGTCAGGGATTGGCTAGAATCAGTGAGTCCAGCCAATCCCTGACGTTTAACTGATCATTCCAATATCGATCTATCGGAATTATATTCCAGAGTAAGCACCCAGGTCAGGTTTAGGTATTCTTACCATCATGAATTTGTCAGTAGCAGCTTGGAGTCTGGACTTCTGCCTGATTGATGGCAATAGGATCGCCCCCCATCACATGGGACTTAAACATAACTAGCGAAATATGGGATATGTTAAGTTATGTAAAGTGAATATACAGGATAGGCATTTTGACTATTTATCTATTTATTTAGCCCGTCATGTCTCTTGTGCTGATCAAAGGCGTCTCTTTTCCTTTTCGACACACATCTGTCTACCGCTTTTGCGGGCCTTTCCTACGCTAGGAGTCAAGTTCGTCCGTTTGTTAATGGGACCCAATCAATATGGTTCTCTAAGCTCACAGCTCGTTTGACTTGCGACAGACATGTCCGGCCCAATTGCATTTAAGATTGCCAGGTTTGTGGGTAACATCCGTTATTTTGCTTTCGCCTAATAACAACAATATTTCTGCCAAGTGTGTTAAGTGAAGTGTGATTGGGATGTTTGTGGATTTGCAATTTTCCGCTAACGAATCGAAACGGAGTGCGAATGGGTAAGATGATGCCAAATGCCCAAAGCTCATACATTTGGCATGAATAAAGCAGACTACAATTTTACAGAATAGCGAAATGCATTGAGTTTGTTGGCACCAACATTTACGTTATAATATGCCCAACATTGGCCCACGGACGTAATAAAATCGTGGCGCGATTTTTACGCTCAATGGATTTTCAGCGCACTGCATAGTTCCTTGAGTTGAAAATTGAACAGCAGGCTTAGCACGAGCACCGATTAATCGACGGAAGAATAGACATGACTATTAACTAAATGATGTACCTACAATAGGAGTAGATAGCTTTGTTCTTCTATTAATTATCACAGTTATGCGTTCTAAACGAATCATGATTTTGCAGATAATCGTATTTACTTTGTGGCCGTCGAGTAGAAAGATTGTTGTCAGTGTGATTTTGACAGTTTGGGAAGAATATTCTTCTGAAATAGTCTACTTTTTATGGACCTAGACAAAGATCGTTAGAAACGAAAGACAAACTGACGGATTGTAGAAAAATATCTACGGTGCGATTTCAAAAATGGAGAAATGAAATGTGAGTTTGTATAGAAAAAGCACTGTCTATTCTTCGTAGAAATAGAATTCGTCATGCTAAGCCTGCTGTATAACATACTGTAGGATTTTCGATGCGCTGTCATGCACTCTGTTGAATACTAAATGCACGGTTTAAGGTGCATCTAGTCGACATTTTTTCCATACAAACCACGGGAGTGTAGGTATTACTCCAGTGTTCGACAATGTACATCAATAATAATAATTAATATTGTCTGTACGGAAACAGAATACTAAACTAAAAGTCATTAAAAAGTTAGGAGACAACAAAGATTTTTTTTTCATTTGGGCGTGTTAAGCTAATAAAAGAAATGTAAAGTCTCCAAAACCAAGTCGATACCGACAAAGCTCAAATATCGAAAATTTCAATAAACTTTATTGGTTTATTCAGTGGTTTTTTCATAAAACTCGTTCTTCCGAAGGACTTTTCTTATTTTTTAACGCACCTATATTACTATAAATGATTCTGCATCTCACTCAATAACGTTGCGCGTGTAGATTAGCGTCCAACTGCTTATCACTGATACTACCTCTGTCGGATACGATGCCTGGTGAGGCAGTGTGGTTTTAGCCAGGCCCAACAGTGAGTTCGGGCCCACGACTAGATTCCCCTTAACACCGAGAGTTAAAAATAAAGTGCGTGAAAAAAACCCGCCACGAATTTATTACGTTTGTGTGAATATAGATTAACACGTTCATAATTTCGATACTCAATACACGTAGGACTTTAAACTTTTAAGCAGATCATTCATGTTTTTCACTTTAAACACGCCACTTTAAAAGGAAAGGGTATATACATACCAAGGACACGGCTTCTTTGGATGATATCAAACGATATTGGAAGGGTTTTTTAATCCTATCTCTACATGTCCGGAACTTATGAGAATTTTTAATACATTTATACCAGAAACCGAAGTTTTCAAATTGAAATAAACACATCACTCGGAAGAGATTTATCGTGATATTGGCAAGTAACGTGGAATGTTATTGACCTACGTAGTGCCGTGACACGTTTGTTACTATTTGAATTTAAGAAACATAAGAAACCGAAAATTTGGTATCAATTCTTAGAGTATTTTATTTTGAGCATATTGGTTCTATACCATTTTAGTGCTTAAAGATAGCAATAGGGTTTCTGTTACACCCTATATAAGTAGCTCAATAAAAATAAACCTTCGTCTGCTTTTTTCTTCTAAGTTGTCGGCCATTGAAGCATTAAGATCTCCCTCAACTTACATTACACGTTTCTTTTATCTTCTACACGCTATAACTTAACTCAATGTTGCAGAACAAGTACAATAACTATTTTGTTGCAAAACTAAGTGTTAGGGTAAAACTTTTCACTTTACAAACTCTGGTTACTGCTCGTTAACTTTTAGCTTAAGTGCTGAACACGGCATGATTGCCTTGTCATTAAATGAAACATACGATAATGCCTTTTGCGAGTTTTCGCTGCGTTTTCTTAGGATTTAATTCATTTTTTAGGAATTTCATTCATTAATTAAATTTAAAATTTAAAAAACCCCCGACCCAAACAAAAACTCTAAAAAGTAAAAAATAATATTTATACGCCTTTTAATTTGAACGTAATATTTTGATCAGGGCATTGTCAAGTCGGGGGACGGCTAGGCCTCTGTTTGGCGTTTTCATTGCCCGTCCCCCGACTTGACAATACCCTGATCAAAATATTACGTTCAAATTAAAAGGCGTATAAATATTATTTTTTACTTTTTAGAGTTTTTGTTTGGGTCGGGGGTTTTTTAAATTTAATTTTTATTTTTTGCTTTTTAAACTTGTCTCCCTTGAATCACCATTTATCTATAATCTATTCATTGAGACCTTTTCAATGAGCCCAAACACGATACTTCTGCTGTTTGTTGGTGAATAACTTGGGTTTCCTGGAAATTCCAGGTGTTGCTCCAGCATCAGTTCAAGGTTTTTTTTTCGTCTAATATCATTGAAGTAATAGAATCCCAAATTTTGAGTTGATCAGACCCATGAAAGAGGCTTAAATGCCTTTTTCAACCAGAAAAGAGCTGATAATCTTCAAACAGCTGAACCGATTTTGATGAAACATATCTAAGAACACTCCCGACTAATACACCTTTCAAACAAAAAATAACTAAATCAAAATCGGTTCATCCGTTCGGGAGCTACGTTGACAGACACACACACACACACACACACACACACACACACACACACACACACACACACACACACACACACACACACACACACACACACACACACACACACACACACACACACACACACACACACACACACACACACACACACACACACACACACACACACACACACACACACACACACACACACACACACACACACACACACACACACACACACACACACACACACACACACACACACACACACACACACACACACACACACACACACACACACACACACACACACACACACACACACACACACACACACACACACACACACACACACACACACACACACACACACACACACACACACACACACACACACACACACACACACACACACACACACACACACACACACACACACACACACACACACACACACACACACACACACACACACACACACACACACACACACACACACACACACACACACACACACACACACACACACACACACACACACACACACACACACACACACACACACACACACACACACACACACACACACACACACACACACACACACACACACACACACACACACACACACACACACACACACACACACACACACACACACACACACACACACACACACACACACACACACACACACACACACACACACACACACACACACACACACACACACACACACACACACACACACACACACACACACACACACACACACACACACACACACACACACACACACACACACACACACACACACACACACACACACACACACACACACACACACACACACACACACACACACACACACACACACACACACACACACACACACACACACACACACACACACACACACACACACACACACACACACACACACACACACACACACACACACACACACACACACACACACACACACACACACACACACACACACACACACACACACACACACACACACACACAAACACACACACACACACACACTTCAACCACTAAATATCCATATACTTTGACAAAAGTGCCAGAGATACCGCCAAAACGACTCCATTCTCGGCACGATCATATTCCATTTTATTACGTCTATATTTTACGACGTTCATAAACACAATATCGGGCCGTATGTGGCGTGAGACGCGAAGATAGGCATCAGGTGTCCTGTAAATAGATTCAAAGACGCCGCTACCCTGCGTACTGACGCCAACGAAATAAATACTGCAAAAGACTCAGTTTTATGAAAGAAAAAGTATTTCGAGTTGTTCTTCCGTATGTAAACAAAGTCCTCCGCCGCGTCTGTCTGTCTGTTCGCGATAAACTCAAAAACGACTGCACCGATTTCCATACTGTTTTCACCAATGGATAGAGGGGTTCTCGAGGAAGGGTTTAGTATATCATTTTGTATACATTGGCTAAAATATAATGATTTTTGTTGGAGGTGTCGGAAAAAAATAAACCGTCTGGGAGCTTTCAACGAAAATGCTGCCTAACCCTTTTTGAGATAATATTATTAATGCGAAAGTAACTGTGTCTTTCTGTCTGTTTGTTACGCTTTCACGCCTTAGCTGCTGAACTGATCTTCATAAAAAATTACAGAGATATAGCCTGGGATATGGAAAAGGACAAAGGCTACTTTTTTATGCGATAACCAATCCATGCGGGCCGAGCCACGGGCAAAAGCTAGTTTAATGATATATGATTTTATATCTATAAGTAGGTTTGTACAAACACTTTTACACGTCAACTACATTTTTTTAAACTAGATGAGGTTTTCCATTCTCCCGTCCCTACATTCTCCTGTCCTCACATTCTCCTGTCCTCACATTCTCCTGTCCTTATCCTAATTTATTTGTGGTCGGTGCAACATGTATTTTTCTTCCACACTTCTCTCTTCAATGACCGAAACAAAATACTACAACTCACTCATAGTAAATGCAAAATTACGGTTACAAAATGGCTTCTTACACTGGACTATGACATGACTGAAAACGTATTATACTAAAAAACAAAACAAAAATTGGACATGCAGCGCTTTAATAGGTACAGCTATACATCTCTATCTCTAATTATATACTTATTAGTTAGTTAATAACATAAACTACAACATAATTATATACATCCTCAGGCAAATTCAGACAAATTCCCTCAACACCAACACAACTACCTTAACACATACACCCACACAATCACACACCATCAGATATACACACAGTCACACACCAACAGATATACACACAGTCACACACCATCACATATACACACAGTCACACATACTATAAATCACAAACAACACACATTAACAACATATTAGGTTATTCTCTATTCTCTTTTTTTTATTTTTTTTTTATTTAAGATTTTTTGTTTTAGTGTAAGTTTTATTGTATATTCTTCTCTATAGATTAGAAGAAATTAAGACATTTATCGTAACGTACCATTATCTACATGTATAGAATCATAGCAATCAATGTAGATGGAACGAAGGAGCCTGGATCTCACGACACAGGGAATCCTAGTGTGAGTTCCAGGAAGCAACGCATTTGAATGTAACTTTCAAAACAATAAATTATTCTTATTCTTATTATTCTATTAGTCGTCATCTCCGTAGTCACACCCTTTCTAATCATATCATGATTCACACAGTCCATCCATCGTTTCTTTGATCTCCCCCAATTCTAAAAGCCATCGGCATTTATACTCACTCAAAACTTTCCTCACAAAAAAAATCTCATTCCTCCGTATCACATGCATCATACCTTGACACCCAATTTCCACACAATTGAGAAAAATCATTCGCGTGTCTGGACTGAACTTCTGTCTCACCCTATATAGTAAAATGGATACAGGTCACGTCTGGGGAATAAGGATGTTGCTTCAAAACATAAACTAGGGTTTTCTCCCTCACACAATGGATTGAGGCTCTCTGTGGAATCCATTGTTGGCGGATTATGGTAGCAGTCGGATGAATGAACTGGAATTTCTCTGTGTATCCAATAGTTTGAAAGCGAATTTAGAATTATATTCTTGAAGATTACGTAAGTTAAATGCGTGTTAGCGTAGAAAGCTTAACACAAATTGAATCATAATACATTTACTCAGGACAAACCGACTTTATATAAATCTATATAGGTACCGACAATTAGTTTCTGTTTTGTATTACTTATTACGGTTAAATGTTTTTATTTAAGAGTAAATGTTAAAAATTATTATAAATACCAATGACCTAGTGATTGGCTGATTATGAATGAATAGTACTTTTGTTTATAATATTTAATGAAATAGTCAACGAAAAACTACTATAAATGCGACGTTGCCAGCCCGCGTAGAATGAACGCTCTTAAAAAAAATTTGGACACCAAATGTTTTTTGTGTCACCTCTAATAATATTTACGCGAAACTTACTCTGTTAGACAGTCTTTATTACAATGTAGTGTCATCTTACCAACATTGAATTAATTTCCCAAGTCAAGTCTTACTTTACGATAATACTTTGTCCACAATCTTGCAACGAAGTTGTGATAGCCTCAGATGGCGACACCAACTTTTAAATTGCTTTCAGATTCCACTTTTTTCTTGGAAAAGAACTAAGTCATTCTCTTCATTATGTCCATTACAATTATAGCTATACTAGATTCTGCCCTCGGTTTCGTCGGTCGGAACGAGTACTACTATCAAGATGATAAAGTATCCTATATCTTAAAACAGGTCTTAATGTCTATCCGCGTGCCAAATCCTTCAGCCGTTAAGAATCCTACGACCGAAGCTCGCAACTAGGATTCGCGCGGAGACAATATTTCGTCCGAATATTGCTATCGTTGCGCTAGTGTTAGTACCTGTCGAGGATACATACCTACAGTGAGCAGTACGATCACACACACATTGACAATGGCTTGACGCGATAGCGCTACTAGCTACTGACCATTTATGATGAATTTGGATGTGTTCCGTAATACCAAAAATGATGAATGAAAACTTATTGTATTTTAATATTTTTTTCGACATTTTACAACTTGATAATATGAGCTATGCTTCTGAGACAACAATATTACGGAAATTGTTGGTTATAATACCAAAAAAACAGTGAGAAAACATGTCATTTACGCTGTAAAAATGTGCGAAATGCAATTCGCTTAAACTTCATTTCAGGTAAGTATTTTGGAAAAAAAAACCCCTACGAGCCTAGATAAATACTGTCTGAATCCGAATATCACCATAATATGGTGGAAATATGCTCAAGTTGCAAATGATTTAGGTATTACGTATGTATGGACAGTTCATTGTACGTAGGCCTCTTAAGGCGTGAAAATTATAACAGAAAGACTTAATTGAGTTATATTATTTGGAGACCGTGGTGGCGCGATTATGGTCGCGCTCCAATAAAAGTTTATTTACAAAGAAACTACTGCCTTCCAAAATACACTGACAAGTAACTTTAATTTTGGAAGTTGGTCTTTCCGTTTCCGTATTTTCGTTTGTTTTAATACAACTCGATGATTTTTTGGTTGTTTTTAAATAATATTTTTGCTGTTGTTTTTTTAGTTGTGGTACCTACCCCACACAAATATACCTTCTATACCCTCACTTGCTAAGTAAATAATTGTGACATGAAGTTATTATGACAACTACGTAGGTATACGTATTTTTTATTATATGATACACTAGGTGGAAAAAATACGAATTATTGAAGCTGAATCAAAAGTAATTAATTAGAATTTTACTTTATATGGGACCCCTCTATGAGTTCGGTATTTCAAACAAAAGAAGATTTTTTCAAATAGGTTCTTAACGGACGGGAGTTATGACGTAACATTTTTTTTTTAAAGACAATCGATTTGGGAACCTCCTTTTTTGAAGTCGCTTAAAAATGTACAACTCATTTGCTGACAGCTCATAGAATAAAAAGCGGTAGTTTTTAACCGACTTCAAAAAGAAGGAGGTTATCAATTCGACATGTTTATTAACCGACTTCAAAAAGAAGGAGGTTATCAATTCGACATGTTTATATATTTTTTTTTTATGTATGTTCGGGCATAACTCCGTCGTATATAGACGGATTTGCAAAATTATTTATTTTTTGTTCGAAAGGGGTTTATTCCGAAATGGTCCCATATTAATTTCATATAGATCTGATGATGCGTTTCGGAGACAGACAACGGAACTCTTCAAAACATTACAGCAAATCAACCGCGAATGCTGCTATCGCATAAATATGCATTGTTTTGACCCCAAGGATGATGAAACTTCGAATTGGTGTGGGGTAGGTAACTAAAAAGTGAAAAATAAAAACTTTTTTCAAAAAAATTACAACCGACTTCCAAAAAACACTACAAAGTGCAAAATAACTTTAATTTCGGAAGGCGGTGACAAAGAATTGAAATACCTACACCTCCAAAGTCACCGCCTTCCGAAATTAAAGTTATTTTGCACTTTGTAGTGTTTTTTGGAAGTCTGTTGTTATTTTTTTGAAAAAAGTTTTTTATTACTGTGTAGTTTTCGGTCAATTATAATGGTTAGTTGGTCTCCTTACTGGCAATATAAATGTCGAAATCATGAAAATTATCGTTGCAGCCGACTATGTTGATAATTACTGAATAAATGTATTGTTCTAGAACGTTAATGCTGTTTCTAGTAGTATGTTTCAGTTTAAAATATGATTCTGTTAATATTACTCTAAATATTTTTGTATCTGTATATTGTAACCCATAAAGAAACAAAAACTACTTAATGGAGGCTTCCAAATGAACAGTTTTCTCATATAATAAAGAAACTAATATAAAACAAGGTGTTGACATAATTTATGTGATGAATAACCAATCCTATTAATATGATA
Organism: Polymixis flavicincta; assembly: GCA_949987655.1. Taxonomy (NCBI): domain Eukaryota; kingdom Metazoa; phylum Arthropoda; class Insecta; order Lepidoptera; family Noctuidae; genus Polymixis; species Polymixis flavicincta. Next base: position 6,111,055 of record OX465187.1, read on the forward strand.
AAAGTGAAACTTTGTATGTTTTTACTGGCCGAACTGATTTGGGTGAAATAAGGCACACAGGATACTTTTATCCCGGTAACACGAACCTGTGGGATAATTTCTACCAGCACGCGGGTAAAGCCGCTGGCAAAAGCTAGGATATACTCTTCATCTGCCTAGCCTTTTCCCAACTATGTTGGGGTCGGCTTCCAGTCTAACCGGATGCAGCTGAATACCAGTATTTTACATGGAGCGACTGCCTATCTGACCTCCACAACCCAGTTACTGGGTAATACGATACCCCTTGGTAAGACTGATTGGCAGACTTTCGGGCTTCTGACGACCCGTAACGACTGTCAAAGATCCACAAATGACAGCCGGGACCAACGGCTTAGCGTGCTTTCCGAGGCACGGAGGGGTCTTGGTATGTTAAGATGGTCACCCATCCACGGACCAACCGCGGCAAGCGTAGCTTAACCTGATCGATCGAACCGTACGGCTTTTGTAACTTAGCCACAAGCCCCTCAAGCTAGGATATACGAAAGAAACCAATTTCAAACACGTTCCAGACATCATTTATGGGAAGAAAAACCAATAATTTAATGAAAATTCACATGACTAGCGTCGCCTTAGAACTTATATCCAAATGAGTCGTTCGTTTTCCACAGCAATGAAATTAAAACAAATGTAGGTACCACTCTTGTAAAAGAAACGTAGCGTAACAAGTACTATCTAGTACCACCATTACAGTCTGAAACCCCAGTGTATTTTGCGGAACAAATTCAACGTAGATAAAGGCAATGTTTTTCTCTCCAAAGTAACTAATGTGGTTCCCAGTTCTCCTCTTAATGCTTGAAAGAAGTGGGTTTCGCTATTGCACTGTATTGCGAGCGAATAAACCCTATAGTATGTATTCAGTACTGTTGAAGCTACTTGGAGAATGGACGCTTTTTGAGCAAAAGCTGTACCTGAGAAAAAGTATTTCCTCGACTATTGGGACGCCTGATTCAAATATTTTATGTACAGCTCAAATACAAAACATTGAGTTATAGTCAACGGCGATTCCGCATGACGTCATGCGAATTTCCGCCAAAGATTTTTACAAAGTTAAACTGATTTTTACTGGGTTCGAACCCACAGCCTCGTAAGTCAAGATCGTTCCATCATCTTCCTAGCCTTTTCCCAACTATGTTGGGATCAGGTTCTAGACTGGTTAGTCTAATCCTGATACAATATCTATATAAATAAAAAGACAAGTCCTGACTGACTGACTCATCAACGCCCAGCCCAATCCCTTGGACCTAGAAAGCTGAAATTTTGCACAGAGGTTCCCTTTATAATGTAGACAAGGAATAAGGAAGGATTTTTCGAAATTCAACCCCTAAGTGAGTTAAATAGGGGTTGGAAGTTCCACGCGGGCGAAGCCGCTGGCAAAAGCTAGTTTTACATAAAACGACTGCCTATCTGACCTCCACAACCCTACTATACCCCTTGGTAAGATTGATCGTGTCTTTCAGGCTCCTGATGACCCGTAACAACTGTCAAAGATCAACGAATGACAGCCGTACAGAACTATTGCCTTAACGTAATTTCCGAGGCACGAGGGGTCTTGGTATGTCTAAAATCTGGATATACCAAGACCTAGTATGCCGCGATTGGATGGGGACCATCTAAACTCTAGATATACCAAGACCTGGTATGCCGCGATTGGATGGGGACCATCTAGACTCTAGATGGTCCCTCGATGGTCATCGACCGACCCGTGCGACGATTATAACTAATTAAGGATTTTTTTTGTCTCAAACAACAAAGGCAATGAATAACAAAATATTTGATAGGTACGAAAAATAACAACACTTTTCCGAACAATGAACACTAAATCAACATAAACCGATAGTCGTAGAACATTTAAAGTACCTGTTGTAACTTTGTACCGGTATTACCAAGTTTTAATTGCAGCTTTCATAGGTATTGCAGTACAGCGGATCGATGATACTAAAATATTGAACTTCGTCGAACAGGCAACAATGTGGTCGTTGTTGTCGCCTACTTTGCGTTAAAAATAAATATAAAGAAAGAAAGAAAGAATAATATTAATAAGAATATCAATTGTTTAGAAGGGAAGTTAATAGCTGTTGCCACGATATAAACTAGGGTAATTAAAATTGATAGTGATGATTTAATGAACCGGTAACTAGGTTTTCAACGAATATGTAGACACACCAAATTATTGTTTATTTGTTTATTGTTATGGCACTTCAATGACTTTTGTTTGCTCAATAAAACATACACAAACAAAAATCACCTTTTTAGATATTCACAATTTGGCCCTTACAGAAGTGCACAACACTCTCATATGACTTTACGATTCAAGGGCGTCTTCGATACCGTTAGTTGAATTAATGAAAAGTTACAAAATAAAGCCAAAATGACAATGTGGGTCTTTTTTATATCTGTTATTTTCAATTATAGTCTGGCAGTTTGAGTCCTTAATGCGGTGTACCCAAATTTCCTTGCTTTGGTATTGTTCGTCTAATCGTTGAGCTTCTTTAGTTCTGATTTGAGCTGCACGATAATTGACAAATGTTTTGCAAAACTACTGGTTCTTTCCTCAAAAGGCCACCTCAGACATCAATCTATATGTTCTTCACATGATCTGATCAAGATTACGGCTGGGCTTTAAAAGCAAGTGTTGCGTCGTCAGTAATGTTCAAGATAAAGTCAGTCAATTGAGAAAGTCATATTTAATTATATATTTTTTATCTACTCTTAAAACTTGCATTAGGTATAATATCAAACGACAGATGGACATCATCTGCTGGACAAAGGCTTCCCTAAAACATCGCCACAACTACTAATTTTGCGCATCCAATCTGGATACTATCATAGAAATAGGAGCATCTAAAACAGTGCTTCCGTATTCGTGAACTCTTCAAAAGATAACATATAACGTTATGAATCTCGAGATCTCGCAAATATGCCTCTAAATCCATTTATATCAGAAGCTTTGCCTTAGAATCGTACTATTGATATATAAATGGATCCGATTCGGATTGCAAAGTTGCAATTGCTACGATTGATGAGATTGTCTGCGCCTTTAGGATTACGTTGAATTGCACTGCGAAGCATTCCTGCTTTGATGATTTGATGTATTGGTTCGTCTTCTAAACCCGTTTTAAACTGACAAAAGACTTTCACCGACGCACATGATCGAAAATTGTAGGTTGTCTTAATTTTATTTGTGCTATCGTTATTATCGTTAATTATCCTTAACGTTTATCGAAATGTTCAATTAAAGTCAAATCATTTAAAAGGAACTTTGAACGTCGAAATAAGAGAAAAGAACATGGGTCTGAACGTACCCAGTTTGTAGCAAGTTGAAATTGGTACCATTCGAAAGGTCTTTGAAAACGTAGATATTTTTTGTATGGGAGCAACTTTGTAACTTATGTAGGAAAAAAGATATTCGATGTTGAAAATACCGAAAATCCTTAGTAAAATCGACCCACACACGTTCAATTTTTTTTGATTTTATCCATTAGGTAGGTAGTTTGAACTATTTTGTGCTAGCGTCGGTGTGTCGTCAGTAGTTAGTACCTGTTAGGAACTGATTTTGAGCGCGCGCGCATATCATAGTTTATTTTATTCTTACTTTTCTTTAGAACCTCGGCTTTCACAACGGACTTCAGTGTATTACTTAACGATTGGATTATTATTATTACTCATCTGCTTCAAAAAAATGGAAGGTGAACGCCGTATACAGTGTGTTACATGTACAAGATCAGTAATTCGTGACCGAAACCGGCATATACTGACGCGAACCTATTTGGAAGACAATCCAGGCTTCACAGAGTATGTGATGGCACGGATTAACATAAATGAGGTTAGTATAACAATAGCTTTTGATCATCGAGTACACGGTGTCTTTTTGTTCACTCTTTATTAAGTTATTTATTGTTTTAGTGTAACTTGAGGATTTGGTTTTTCTTCTATATGGCCCTCAATCAACTTCAGGCTATGTGTCATCGTTGTTGGGTAGCTGGAAGACGACAGCAAGCTAGGTTCGAACAAGAACAAAACCAGGAACTTGCAAACCCAGAGCACCCAACGTCTGTTCCAACTTATAGAAGGGTTGCAAATACGGCGCGTCACTGTTTATTTCATGGGTGCATCAATCAAGAACTTCACAGAGTGTCCAGGTTTATAAAAGTATTCTTGTTGGTTAATCATAGCGTGTACGTTCCTGAACATGCACGCGTTTGTACACATCACATCAACACAGAAGATTGGAGCTCCCTGAATGATAATGGAGAGACAATATTCACACCAGACCATCTCAAAGATATGATTGATACGTTACGAGATGCATATAAACATAAGACTAATATAGATTTTGACAATGAAACAACATTTTACCAGAGGATCTATATTACCTAACTGGCTTAACACACCAACAATTCGAAATCCTTTTGAATGAAACACCGTCTCTTTTAAATCAATGTAGAAGACTAAAAACTGCACTAGGAATATATTAATTAAAACAACGGTCTGGTGAACCAAATACACGTATAGCCTCCCAAATAGGTGTATCTCGTAAAACGATCGGTATTTTGCTTAAAACTGCTAGAAACTGCTTGACCCAAGACTTTGTTGTTCGCCATTTGGGTTTCAATCATATAAGTCGGGATGAAATTATAGCTCACAGCCTTGCAGTGCCATCATCAATATATTCCAACCCTATAAACCCAGTGGCTATAGCTATTTGTGATGGTTCGTATATATACGTATAGAAAAGTAAAAACTTTTTATTTCAAAAAAAGTCTTACAGCTTACACAAGTATAAAAACTTGTTAAAACCCTTTGTGATTACTTGCCCAGATGGCTATATTATAGATATATGTGGACCATACGCTGCAACAAAGACTGATGCCCAAATCATGACTGAGATTATGAATGATCAAACGTCCCCAGTGCATATAACGTTACAAACAGATGACGTTTTTATATTAGATCGAGGTTTTAGAGACTCTATACCAGATATAGAAAGTGCTGGCTATGTTGCCCATATGCCACCAAGTAAAGATAGGCATGCCACACAGCTTACAGATATTCAAGCCAATAAATCTCGAGAAATCACCATAGTGCGTTGGGTCATTGAAGTAATAAACGGATGGTTCAAAAGGGACTACAAAATATTTAGGCATACAGTTATCAATAAAACACTCCCTCACTTATTTGAAGACTTCCGTATTGCGGGAGCCCTTATAAATGCATTTAGGCAGCGTCTGACAGATAATGAGCATGCCCACGCTTTTATCAATATAATAGCGCAAAGAAGAAGTGAACCCAACAGACTGGGCAATTATGTAGTCGCAGAACATATGAACAGACAGCGGGCGGTGTTCACAACAATGACGGCTACGTCAATACCATTTCCACAATTGACAGAAGAAGACGTCATTCTACTCAGTTTGGGCACATACCATTTAAAGCTCGCTAGATCATATGTTGCCGAGCATTTGCGAGGTGGAGATGGTATATATAATATTGAGGTATCTTCGAACCGTAGCCCTAGTATGTCGCAGCATGGGCTAGTAACCGAAAACTGCTCGTTAATTAGAGGCCGCATATTATCGAGGCACGTGTCTAATAAAATATATTACACATATATTTTAATCAATGTTAATGTCCAGGACAGAGAAGCCATCGAAGCGTATTATTGCTCCTGCATGACGGGTATGAGAACTCTAGGTGCTTGTGCCCATACTATTAGCATAATATGGTACTTAGGTGTTGGCAGGCACCTAGATAACTTCGTAGGCCCAGCAAGTGCCTGGGATGATATAATTATTGAAAGTAACAATACAATTTAATAAAACTGTGCTATTTAAGATTGATAGTTCTTATTTAATATTTTTTCTGTACCAAAAACCAACGATAGGAAGCTATATCGCTCTCTAAAGACAGAAAAAATGACTGGTTACCTATTTATTTAGTCCAAAAAGCAGAAAAAGTGCGATTATTGGCAATTAAAAATGTTACAAAGAAGTTATCATAACTTCGGTCTTTCATTCATTCATTCATTCGTTCACTTATTTTCGAGTTACTCAATTAGGCCTCTTCTAAATTACACCTAGTCTAAAATGCTACAAAGTGGGTACGGGTTCCATGGAAAATTACCCATTGTTCTGATTATACAAGCCTCTTCCAAAAGGTAGTTTTGTATAGAGAAGAATAGACAAAAGACTGCACAGAGAAGGGCACGGATCCTAAACACCTTATTATGGTTATGAGATTGAGCTGCACGTCTACTGACAAAAGCGTGGAGTGACTGGACAGGTCCACACAATCTGTATGGTTCTTTCCTCAAAAGACCATTTCAGACACCAATCTACATACATGTCCTTCACATGACCTGATAATATTATGTCTGGACTTTTAAAAAGACTGTGACCCCTAAGTTTGTTGCGGCCTTTCTTCTCAGAGCAATCAAATAGGAAACAGCGACCTCATTTAGTTTTTTAAACATGATTGACGTGTTGCATGTACAAACCTACTTTCAGAAATCATATCATTTGTAATTATGAGCACTTATCTTCAGATTGAACGACTAATTAAATCTGACAATATTTTCTAATAAAAATAAAATAAATATACCTAATCTACATAGTTTATCTGAAATTCATATCACAGATCATTTCCTGCTTATAATATAGCGTCTTTAATTTAGTTGCATATATATATCTATGAATAATACCTTTTATAAAATATTACAAAAAATATTTAGATATACCTACCTAAGGCAATATTTCATTCTACAAAATATAAAATTAAACAAGATTTGTAAAAAACAAATTTGAAAAAATTTTTTTTTTTTTTTTAAATCTAATATAATATAATTTCCATTGCCTTCCATTCCTGCGGAGTTGTACTTACCTCAGTTAATTGCATGGCTCCAAGCGAAGTATTTCTTGACCACTGCTATTTAATTTACGTTCAGCTACAATTTTATTACCGTGCAAAATTGAAGAAATAAATAATTCTACCAGTTAATGTAGCTTTGTGCACACTTTTATTACTATGAAATTAAAATATGATTTTTAATTGTTTTATTCAGACTACATTTCTAAGTGTGTTTTGTACGCACGACGACATTTAAAACTATTCATTTCTAGAAGTTAGTTTATAAACTGACTTCTCATTGTAGGAAAACCCTGCGAGGTCAGTTAAAACTGGAAATGTATAGCTTGATAATATGTCGTCCTATGCACAAAGATGAAATTAACTTGAATATTTCTAAAAACATAATCTTTTTATTTATGTAAAGTATTCGTTTGAAATCAATTATGATATCACATGTAACAGTGAAGATAAGACATTGCGTTTCGGTTTAAAAAAAAACACATTTACTTCTCACAATGCCTATATCTCAAAATTATATGGGTATGTGATTACATGTATCTAGATATATGTAATTTAATATCGGGTGCATCTTCAACCAGTTCGTCTACAATAAGAACGACGTATTTAATCGTAGGTATCCTATCTCTTCTGCATCCTTAGGAATGTAAGGTTTAATAGCGATGATTTTATTCCAATTAGAGTTCAATTCCTGCACATAACCATTGGAAGATTATACCGTAATTGGTTGTCCGATGCTAGTTCAATTACGTAAAAGAGAATTATAAAAAGCCTCGATATCGAAGCTTTAAAATACTTTTCAAGTATTGAACACACTTCTTGGAACAAATATCTTAAAATAAGTGTCTTTTCCGCGAAAACATTAGGGAATAATCGACCCCAGGAGGCATCCCTCAAATAACTAAAAATGTAATTTTCTTTGTTCCAGGCGCTCTCGACGAGGCTATGATGCAGGCGTTAGAACACGATCGTATCGACTTCGTCAAACTTCTTCTAGAAAATGGTGTCTCTATGCGTAAATTCCTAACAATACCTAGGCTGGAAGAGCTGTACAACACCAAGAGTGGGCCCAGTAATACCCTGAGATATATTCTGAGAGACGTTAGACCACACTTACCGAGGGGATATGTGTATACCCTACACGATATTGGGCTGGTCATCAATAAACTCATGGGTGGTGCTTATAGGTAAATTAAAACACATAACAGTCGTTTTTAACTAAAAGATTCGCACGTTTAAAAGACAATAATGTCGGCAATATATCTTAAACCGATAAATATTGCATTTATCTTTTTATTTGAACGTATAACGTTATTTCAAGTAATTTTAAAGTCAATTCTAGCACAGCTTTGAGTAATAAAGTAAAGAGCAGAAGCTCAAAGCACATTATTACTAGTCTGATGCGTTACTATCATAACTGGTAAAATTATTTGGCAGTAGCAATATAAATTCTCATAAATCTTGCATATTTTCGTGCTTTTATTTTTACTAGGATTTAAACAAAATTTATATTTGAATATTTGCATTACAAAGGTAGATTAAAATCTTTCTGATGCCGTCATTTCTGCATTTAAGCTTTACACTTCGTACGTTGACTCCAAAAGTTAATTGCACACATTCAAAACTTGCATTATTTTCTTTATCTTTATTTACCAGGTGCTACTACACAAGACGCAAGTTCCGTCCAATCTACGCAAAGGTGATGAACAAGAGTGTGAACGTCCATCGGAACAGTGCCTCTTTCACCAGGCACAACGCTGGTGGTCTGTCCCTCATCACTGGCTTCATGCCTGTCACCACCGAGATGGCGCTCTTCGACTATCCTTTTAACGAACTTCTTGTAAGGGAATATTAATTTTTCAGTACTTTTTAGATTCTATTTCAGCCTAACTTTTCCTCCCAAAGAAAACGAAGGTCCTCCCAAATAATATTTGTACTTCGTTCAAATCAAATCAAATCTCTTTAATACATTCATGTGTACATGTAGTTGTTTTACAATATAAGTAAGCAACATCAACCCCGGATTCTTAAGAAGTCTCGTGGTAGATTTATTGAAGCGAATATGTATAATTTTTTTGTGAAGTAGCTTCTAATCGCCGTGAACTTACACTGGTTGTTTTTTACATATTCCAAATGAGTTCGTTCTACCACCAGATGTGGGCAGTATTAACAAAACGGCATCAAATGGCCTTACTTATGTGGACGCACGGCGAAGAGGCATTAGCTAAGTCACTGGTGGCCTGTAAGCTGTACAAGGCCATGGCACACGAGGCTGCTGAAGACGACATGGAGACCGAGGTCTATGAAGAACTCAGACACTATGGCAAGGAGTTCGAAAACAAAGGTGAGGATTTTAATTTTGATATGTATGATCGACTCTTCGACTATTCTTACCTTCTAACTCTCTTCGTCTATCGTCTGTCTTAACTTATTTTGATAATTATTTAATCATTTACGCAACTTGTTTACTAATGTATGTGTTTCGCCTTTATAACCCCACATAAAACGATTATATTACGGCGAACAGATTTAGTAGGAACCACAAAGTTTAGAAGGTAAATCATATCTTAGTCGCCTCGCTAAGCTGGGGAATTAAATACATTTTGTCAAAATTATAAGTACACTGCATAAAATAATCGATAAAGTTCCTAAAATCACCAAAGTTTTGATCACATTTTATTTTACGACCAATTTGTATTAAAACTTGATGAACTCATTTCAGTTCACAAGTAAAAGCTTACACGTGTTAGCAATCACAAAGTTTTGCAAAAGAAATATTTGTGGTTCGGTTCAATATAAAGTAAAAAGATTTGCATAAATTAAAACTTTAACCACAGAGATGTAAGTTCTCTTTCTTTAAGAAGAACTTCTAATTAATGGGATGTTAAAAGTTAACTTTAACGTTAAATTACAAACGTTTACCCGTTAATACTGCAAGCTATTATAAAGTTAACAACGTCATAAAACTAGAGACGTGAACGCTAGACACCTAATATGTTTGACCGTAAACTTTAATTAATGCCTTCTACCAGACTCATTTTAATTTCATCGTCTTTATCTAGCCTTGGAGCTTCTAGACTACTGCTACCGTCAAGATGATGATCAAGCGCAGCAGCTCCTAACTTGCGAACTTCAGAACTGGTCTGGTCAAACTTGCCTTAGCTTAGCCGTCGCAGCCAATCACCGCGCGTTACTTGCTCACCCTTGCTCACAAATTATACTTGCTGATCTATGGATGGGAGGACTCAGAACAAGAAAAAACACAAACCTCAAGGTAATTGCAATTTTATATATTTATTTTTTGTCTCTTTTCTTTTAGTCATTCATCTTATTAACGCACAGACTTGTCATTCGCACATTTCAGAATGCGAAAATAATGGAGACGTGTTTTGATAACATGGGGAGAGATAGTTACGTGGTCAGCTATAATTTTTCCGCGTATATCACGAACACGTCCAATTAGAGAGCTCACTAATTGTCTCTATATGTGAGTGATCTGTGGGATTGACATATTATATAACACGTCTCCCTTGTTAGTAGTAAAGGGCACGATCAGTAGATTTCGATGTTAGACTATAACTTAGATAATAACAAAAAAAAAACTAGATTGTAAAGATATATAATTTGATGTCTGTGTGTCAATGAGTCGCTTTATATATTATAATCATTTGGAAATTCGCATGCACTTTGTTTATGACGCCGATTTATGCAAGTCCAATTTGATTTTTCAGAAATTCATATTTGTATTGAAGAATGTGTGTCAAATTAATGGCAGATTAAAATCTTTAATTCGACTCATAGACATGCATACAAGATTTTAATATAAAAAATTATATTGCTACCTCACTTGCACATAATCGGCGTCGAAACCCCGTTTCAATTAGAAACATAGCATGTACCGCTTAAGTCAAAGTGAGTTAGCATCGACGAGCGTTTCCTTTGCCACATCGGCTTTGTCGTGATGTGAAGGTAATTCTGAGCCTGCTGTGTCCGCTGTACATTCTCCAACTGGAGTTCAAGTCGAAGGAAGAACTGCAGCTGATGCCGCAGACGGAGGAGGAACACCTCGAGAACGAGAGCATCGAAGATGACAGGAGTACCAAGGACCCCAATGACGCTGAGGTAAGATTTCGTGTTCTGTTGCTCACCATCTTAGTTTTACATTCACATAAGAAGTATGACGTCACGTTGGCCATTTATTCTCTAGTCACCTTTATTGCAAACATAATACACATTTCTCAACAGGGATTAAATAGTCTCTTTGCTATGTTTTAAATTAATTGCACCTCTACAAAAAGTGACCTTTATTAGAAATCACATTAAAGAAACTTTCTGTAGCGGAAAGCTTATTAAAACTAAACAGTAACAAAATAATAAAATTCAATTTCTTTTAACTTTGAGTAAAGAGACTAATTCATATAACGATCGGTGATGGAATTATTTGTGTTCACACATATTCCATGGTCACTCATAAAGAAGCAGATAATATTATGTATATATGTAATATTTTTCAATTTCAGAGCTTAGATACAATGTTAGAATAAACTATGTGATTGTTGCGTATGTAGGTTGGAGTTGCGAAAAGGCGTACGCTATCGATCAAGAAGATAATTCCGCCTGGACAGCCGTGTAAAGTAACGAAGGTAGACGAGTCTTTGAGACCTGAGTGGTCTACTGTGATACGAACACAAATCGCACTAATGTAACTACACAACATGCGTAGAAAGTTATATTCTAAATACATTCAAATGTCACTGAACACAATCTCTTCAGGTCTGCACTGTTCTACGAATACGTTTTTAGAAGAATGGATACTAGATTTATGTGTGACATCATAATTGGCACAGTCATATTTGTATGTCTCTTCTTCATGATCCCTTGACACTTCACACGATATACCTTCTTGTGTTCGTATTACATCAAAGTGCACACACAAAACAACATCTTTGTTACGCGGTACTTCGATGGCTTTGCGTGATAGTAGGCTTCCGTGGCGCTCCGTATACTTCCATTCCAGCCTCTCAGTTCACCCCCTTTCTGTCTTTACGCCCGTCTTTATGGGCCACGTCATTCGTTTATAGCTCACCTTGAATTTTAGCACTCCAAGAACATTTTCGTACAAAACGACCCTCTAAAGAAGCTCAATTTACGACGTCTTTCTAATTTACCCAGAGACATCGATATTAAAATTGTAAGGAGACATTTTTCTGAAGATACTCGTTGCTTTTGAAAATTCTAAACACTTGCAGCGGTTTACTGCCGCCATAAAATATAATGACGACACTAATTAGAATGGTTTTTAATTAAAATGAATCCGAGGTGAAGCTTAAATGGTGACAATAAAATTCTCTGTACTTATTTAAAATTCAGTTTATGTCGATGTGGATCGTAGTTAGATTTTGTTAATTTTCAATCCTTATCTCAAGCTGTCGTCTCAATATTTCAAAGATATTTTCTATATTTGCTAGTATATCGTTCGAGGCTTTTACGTTTATAATTATTTTATGACCGTCTTTATTCTAAAAATATGGATGATTTTATTAAGATTCAGCTTGTAAACGTCAACTCTTACACTTGATGTGGTGTCGTGAGCTTATATTTGGATATTGTATGCGTTGTTAATATCAATATTCTGCTTATCTTCATGCTTGCGTCTTGAATCTTGTACTAACGTACTGTCATCATACTCGTTGTCATTTCAGCCTAGTCTTTGGAGAATGAAGCCGCAACTGTTCAAATTTAGTCACTGTTTACTGTTAAATTCAAGCTTACTCTGAATGTTTTCTATTACCAAGTCTTGTTCTATTTTATTACGGTGTGAACATTTTGTTGTAACGTTTAAATACGATTTTGTCTGGACTCAAGCAGGCGTTGATTGGCTCAGGGGCCGAATGCGAAACTCGTGTCGATCAGAACGGGAAAGTTGGTAAAATAGGGTGGGAACCCTTGTACAGAGAGCTGCCAGAGCCCCATTCGCCTGAAGACAAGATGATGAGGCCGCTAAGGCTCAAGAAGAAGATTTATGAGTTCTTTACAGCGCCTATCACCAAGTTCTGGGCCGATTCGGTGAGTAAAACTTTACTTACTTAACAAATTGGGGGACAGTAAACTCCCTTAGGCGTAATAATAATAAAATAGATCGAGGTCAAGAGCAGGCCCAATAGGTAATAAAAAAATAAAAACTGTATTGTGTCTCGTTTAGTGTCCGAATGTCATTAGTATTTCTACATTCGTATTTGCAAATTGCAACTTTAATGCTGAAGCATTTAGGTGGCAATTTGCAAATACCAATGGTCTGAATGCAGGCAATGCAGGTATTATTTGCACTGACGCAACTTGCGTAAAATATCATTCATTTTTTTTTTCAATGCTGGTATGACAAGTCATTAACTAAGACACACCACAGGAAGAAATTGCGCTGGATTTGAACGTAATACAGGATACAAAGGCACAACATATTTTTGCAGTCAGAACCTTTCCTTGTTTATATGAAAACTCGTATTATTCGTGCATTCTATTATAAAGCAAAAATTATAAAGGAATTTCATATTACCCCATACCCGACAATAATTTCTGTCGGATAAATTGCCGACCTTTGCCTTATAATTTTGTAGGATTAGCATAATTTTGTCTTCTTATTTTAATTTTCTCCCTTTTCTCTAATTTCACTTTTATTTCTTTTATTGTCCATGCAGCCCACCATTGCTTTTGTCAACCATTTCTTTGGTTTTTTTAAATGATTATTTTGTTGCTACCGTTTTAGTATCTTACTCATAAGTAATTCAGTATTAGCCTCAATTTATTAGGACATTTTTTATATCAGAGAATTTTAGTTACTTTTCAATTTGCGTAATTTTGTTCGTAAGCACCTCCAATTCAGTTGAAAGACTTATTTGCGTACATGAAGCGAATTCGTAATTGCGAAACGCAAAGTTGGATACTTTCCGTTAACTACGCTAGAACTGCAGGTATTTACATTTTTTATTTTCTAAGTGTAGCTGACTTTTTTCCCATTTCTGAACAAGTTTTTACATCTCTCTTGCAGATTGTAATTTTTGATATCATATTATGCTATGATAAGCAAATTCGGTTGTATTTTTTCAATTTATCTGGTGTACTTACACTACTTCTGGAGACTGTGTAATATACCTCGCCTCATTATGTTTGTTCCTCACTATAAAATTCGCTGTTCTAGGAACTCTACTATAAGTACTAATAATATCTCTATCAATTTAAAATTCCACTGGTTAAAAATCAATACGATATGTGTGAACGTTCATGGATACTTTGTCGCAGTGCACGATAAATGACAAATCAATATCCAACCACTTTGATTGTTTTACAATTCCCTTCTGCGTCATTTTTAATGCAATAATGGGCTATATTTCATTCTGGTGGCATTAAACGGTGCGGTTATTTGTTCCTATGTCATTTGGAGCCAGTAATTAATATAGTGGTTTGTAGGAAAAGCACTAAAATATAATTTTGTAATAGTGGATCTCAATAAACTCTACGATTATATTACGCAATAGGAGTAAGAAGTAGACACTACGATCACGACGACTAGAACCAATTCTATTTTAATGTTAACGTTGACGTTCAAAAGTGCCTTTTAAGTGCCTAATTGAAATAAATGCTTTGACTTTGACATCCTTTGAATTAGATCCTCAGAGCACAGTAATGCCATAGCATTCTCAGAGCTTCGTAATGCTCAGAGCAAAAGCATCCTAAATTTTTTCCTTACAACCCTAGTTTTAATAGTATATGCGAAACCCGAAACACGTGTCTAGTATTTTATGTAAGGAATCTATGTAACAAATTTCAAAACTGTATCATGAAAAATTAAGTTATATGTTTGTTATATTACCTAGTTGTCTACACAAATATGGTCACCACGCGACACCACGCGCCGCCCGCGCGTCCAGCCTCGTATTGTGCTCATTGATAATTATTAGTCAGTAGGTACCTAACCGTACGGCGATTGTATTGTAATTAACTGGTGATACCCCTAACCTAATTGGTATCACCCTTGCAAAACTTTTTTGGGAAAAAATATAACATGGTGTAAAAAATATTGAGAGCAGTGGTGGCCCAGTGCTAACGGTCGCGACTTACGAGTTGTAGGTCGTGAGTTCGAACCCAGCCAGGCGCATTTTTTTGTGTAAATAATTTTATCACCACTGCTCTCAAACGGTGAAGGAAAACATCGTGAGGAAACCGGCATGACCTAGAACCAAAAATTCGAAGACCATGTGACATCTACCAACCCGCAATGGGCCCGCGTGGTAGATTACGGCCCACTCCCTCTCATGGAAAGGAGGCCTGTGTCCCAGCAGTGGGAACATTATAGGCTGAGTATGTATGTATGTATGTAAAAATTATTGGAATCGATTACGTTACATATTCTGAACAAACTATATCCAGGTTTCGCATATACTATAAACAATGTTGTATACGGTGACTGATTCATGTGTATTCTTGTTTCCAGATAGCCTACATATTGTTCCTATTGATGTTTACATATACAGTATTAGTCAAGATGGACCCAACGCCGTCTTGGCCTGAGATATATTCTATATGTTATATTTTAACTTTCTTATGTGAGAAGATAAGGGAAATCATTACGTCCGAACCTGTTGCTATTAGGTAAGTTATTGCTTCTTCGTTTTCATTTAAAGTGCTGTTGCGTCTGCCTCGGTTCTGTAGCGCGTCATCTATGTTAGCTGAGGCACGTACCGACGGCTTCAATGCTGTACGGTGTAAGAGAGCGGCCTCGCTGCTAAATAGACTCCGTGGCAGCCCCAACAGCATTCTTCGCGCTATAGCCAGGAGACATGACAGCCCGTTGGTGAGATCACTTGTCACCTGTACACTGTCTGTGTTATTAGTTAAGTACTAACATAGGTTAAGACTATTGTTACTAACCCAATGGATCTTTGATATCTGAATAAATTAATAAATTAAAAAAAAAATAGTAAGGGCATGAAACCCAACGTTTTTATTAAGTAGATGGTTAATTTGTTAACCCTGTCATCATCTGCCTAGTCGTTTCCCAACTATATTGGGGTTGGCTTCCGGTCTCAACGGGTGTAGCTGAAAACCAGTATTTTACATGGAGTGACTGCCTATCTGACCTCCACAACCTAGTTACTGGGAAATCCGATACCCCTTGATAAGACTGCTGAAAACCAGTCATACCAAGAGTCATACATAGTCTGATAAGACTTTCGAGCATTCTGACGACCCGCAACGACTGTCAAAGATCCAGAAATGACAGCCGGAACCAACAGCTTAATGTAGTTTCCGAGTATGTATGTAAAGGTTATCACCCATCCACGGACCAACCGCGGCAAGCGTAGCTTAACCTGATCAACCTGTGCGGTTGTTACTACTTAACCACCAAATTTGTTAACCTTTTAAATATACCTTTTAAGTACTTATTCCGAGCAACCAAGCAATATTCTTCAATTCAAATCAAGCCCGTTTTATTTTTCAACTATGAAGTTCGTGTTTTGCGGATTCGTCAATGTCTCCTGAAGATGTTATTAATTGCAGTGAGATTGCAAGTTAGATAGCTAAGCTGTCAATTCTATATCAAATCAAAAACTTCTATGATCCCCATCTCGTAGCTTCGATCCCCTTCCTTAGTTGGCATTCAAGTTTCCCTCATCTCAATTAAGATGATAGGACCATTAATCATTCTATTAATTTGAGGATCGTTGGCGAGACTATCAATAACAATATGAACTTCGATATTGTTTGAGGACGAGCTCTGAAGTTAGCTGCTCATCGTTGACAGTTAATTATTTCAAAATGTTTTTAGATTGAATGGATACGTCAAAGTATTTTTTTTAATTTTTTTATTGACATTTATCTGATTCGCTTACGTGTTAAATTATAAAACAAAACCACCTACACTACAAAAGTATATTATTATTTGGTTAGACACACTAGCAGCTAATTATTAGCTGATGCGTATATAACCAAAAAGTTTGGACAAATCTAATTAAATAATCTAATATTCGATTCTTGAAGCAGTTCAGTGTGGCAGCCATTACAACATTTTTCAGGAGCCTATTCCATACTTTTACATCTCGGTTAGATTATATCATTTTCCTTTTAATAAATAAATAGTTTATGTGATTCTCATGCACATAATTGCATTATACAGTACGTTAGGTTGAACGAGGGACTTACTCTATGGGGCTGAGGTACTCACGAAAAATACAACTTTTAATATGGAGTTAACACCAACATATAAAAAAAAAAATCTGCTGTTCCCTGCATTTTGTCAGGTTATCTATACTAATATTATAAAGAGGAAAGATTTGATTGTTTGTTTGCATTGAATAGGCTCCGAAACTACTGAACCAATTTTAAAAATTATTTCACTGTTGGGAAGCTACACTATCCCCAGATGACTTAGGCTATATTTTATCCTCGTATTCTCACGGGAACGGGAACTACGCGGGTGAAACCGCGGAGCGCTGCTAGTGCGAACATAAATGTAGAGCCGCTAGTTTTATTTTCGCGATTTCAGCGTTGGTCCCTTAGTAAAAGTTTTTCATTTACATGAGTACCACACTCCCTTATAGTATGTCCCTCGTTCACACAAACATAACACACAGCATTAATGCAAATAACATTACACGCAACAGTGTGATCAGTCATTAAACTCAGCAATAGCAAATTAGTATTCTATTTGCAATTTAGTGGTTCCTGATAATCAGTGGTATGTGGGACACATTCCGGTAATTAAACTGCATGTTAATTAAATTTCAGTCACTATAGCGAGCTGAAATAATAGTTGCTTCCGAATGAATTATGAATAAATTAAAGAAAAGTATTAATGTTTTGTACTGATTGTTGGGGTTTTTTTTACTAATACATTTTAATTTGTTTATTCTTAAGAATATAGAAAATGAAAACAGAGTAAAAAAAAATACTGATGGGGAGATATGCGATATGAACTAGAATGTGAATAAATCATAAAAAAACTACATAGTAATTTTCTAAGACCGGACCACGGAATACTTATGAGATATTTGCCATGGATTGGGCAATAATCTCACAATGCAACACACAAATAATCCAACATTTGTTGGGTTTTTCAAATACTTACATAATTATTTTAAAAGGGCCACATATTCCGCGAACATTTGCAGTCCTAGAAACCTCTAAACCAAAAATCTTTAATAAAACGTTACAAAAACATGCCCCTGAATTAAATTGAATTAATTTAATACATTCTTGAACTATCAGCTATGCCATTTTGGTTTCAGACATAAGTTCAGCGTATGGGCGTGGAATCTATGGAACACGTACGACGCGGGTTTCATCATATTCTTTCTAGTGGGCCTGACCCTGAGACTGCGATCCGTGTCCATGGACGTTGGCAGGGTCATCTACTGCGTCGATATTATTTATTGGTACTTAAGGATATTGAATATATTGGGTGTTAATAAGTACTTAGGTAAGAACTGTTCCTTCTGTTACTTAAGGTCTACTTATGTGTCCATCTTCCAGTAGTACAGTTAGTTTCTGCTGTAAGAATATATCTCGTCTGAAGACTGTTTAAATACCAAAATAAACATAATCTGAAATTCGACATCATAACAACTCACAGACGCTTTATGAAGCACTTCATTTTCATGTTCATCTACATCTGGTCTTTTACCTATTTCGTTATCATCAACAGGTCCTCTAGTCACAATGATGGGTAAGATGGTAAAAAACATGATATACTTCGTGGTGCTATTACTGGTGGTGCTAATGTCTTTCGGCGTGGCGCGGCAAGCCATATTGTATCCAGACGAGGAAGCAAGCTGGCATCTCATCAGAGAAGTAAGATTAAACTTTTGTTTATGGTACATTGACTGTTGATAATAATACATTTTGTAACAATAAAAACGATGAAGAAGTTAGTAAAGTTTTACATGGTAAAATAAATAAGAAATGTAAAATATTATTATATAGAACGTGCAAAGATATTAGTGAAAACATATCTGCACTTAGGCACTGCAGGACCTAGAAACTGTTTTGTTTAACAACGCAGTGCTTATAGCTTTAAGCACGAATTAGTGATGGCAATATGTTGTTATCAGGAAACATTGAGTAAGGAAACGTTAGGATCAGTTATTTAAAGTCAAGAGTCGTAATATGATGTCTTTTTATTCCATAACTTCATAGAATCAATATACTAGCACTTAAAATTAATACTAACAAGATCACAAACCATAATCAAATATACCATCCAAATCTACTAACATTTGCAGGTCTTCTTCCAACCCTACTTCATGCTATACGGAGAAGTGTTCGCTGAGCAAATGGCCCCCCCTTGCGGCCTGCCCGGTCTCGAGGAGTGCCGCGTGGGCCACTGGGTCCCACCTGTGGTCATGAGCGTGTACTTGCTCATCGCCAACATTTTACTAGTCAACCTTCTCATAGCCGTCTTCAATAACATCTTCATTGAAGTCAACGGTGTGTCGCACCAGGTTTGCGGCAAATTCGATAACTGTCGTAGCTTCGATGTTGTTATAGTGCCTGTTGCGAGATTTGATTACATTACGGTTGGAGTTCGAGGACTTATGAAGTAGATGGTAGATTTTCACTCTGTATTTAGAAAGTTTGTTTTTATATTCGGAGATTTAATGAGTAAACTATTCATAATTTCAACAATTAATTTGGTTATACTTGAATTTGTTGGGTTTATGGAAACAAAGTTTAGTAAATGTAAAAGAAATGCTTCGGTAGTACAAAGTGAAATGGTCGACTGTAGTTGTATTGTCTTCGATCCTGAGTAGATTAGTACCTGGGTAGTTTTAGTTTAAAAGTTGATTCGTATTTAGTTTCCCGGTATATTACGTTGGATTGAATATTATTTCACTTAAAATTTTCCTTTCATTATTACCCATTTTATTTTGACCGCCATTTTAGTTTGAGTTCCCGTTGTCCGTAGGTATTCTTCCAACCGTACTTCATGTTGTATGGTGAGGTATTCGCTCCCGAGATCGACCCCGAGTGCGGGAAGAACCCCGGACAGCCTAAGTGTGTGACCGGCAGGTGGATCACGCCCGTCGTCATGACCATTTACTTACTCGTCGCGAACATTTTACTCATAAACCTACTTATTGCCGTCTTCAACAATATATTTAATGAAGTCAATGAAGTCTCGCATCAGGTTTTTTATTTTATTTTTTCTTTATTTGCTTTTTTAGTTGTCCGTACCATGGTTGGAAAATTTTAGTTCTAAATTCGTGTAATTACTTCGGCATTTGCCTGATAAAAATCGCAATTTCAAAATCAAAGGCTTAAATGACAGTATTTTATGAATACAATAAATACCACAAAGCTTAATTGAATGTTAGGTGTTCAAATAAATGATGGTACGGAAAACTAATTTCGCAAGAATGATTTGCATTTTGCTTTTTTAGTATTTTGTTAGAATCATGGTCATAATCGATTCCAACAAAATTGCATGGTTGACGTTTTTGATTTCGTTATGATCTTGTTTACCTTTAGCATTCTTTTTCGTGATCAAATGCGTCGGCATTAGTTGTTTTTGATGTTGTTACTTTATTTTTTGTAACACCCTTTTTTAATATGAGTTTTTTTTTTCCACTTTTAAACATTCTTAAAAATTGCCCCTTGAAAATTATTCAAATAATTATGAAAATTAATTAATTTCTGCGGTTTCACGTCCTAAATCTCCGACCAACCTTTCAGGTATGGATGTTCCAAAGATTCACAGTGGTGATGGAGTACGAACAGAAGCCGGTGTTGCCCCCTCCGCTGATAACTTTATGTCACATATACGCAATAGGCAAGTGGGTTACAAGGAACGTATCGCACAAACGGTTCCAGTATGACAATGGGCTCAAACTATTTTTAGAGAAGGAAGATATGGAAAGACTTTATGATTTTGAAGAGGAATGTGTGGAAGGGTATTTTAGGGAACAAGTAAGTAATGTATCAAATAGAAAGTGATATCAATAATTAATCAATTTAAAAAGCACTTCTAATAATTAATACAATTTAATGTTTCAGGAAGTTAAATTGTCTAATTCTATAGAAGAGAGAGTGAGAAACACAACTGATAGGGTAGAACATATCACGACCAAAATGGAAGACTTGAATCAAAAAGCTAATTGCCAAATACAATCGGTTCAGGTAAAATTATTATTTAAAGCTTTTTAAAGTGTTTGAATCTTTTCAGACCAATTGTTCTTTAATTCAGTCACAGTTTATTCAAATTAACATTTTAATTGATTGTAGTGAAAGTAACAATATTTAAAATAATGAAACCTTTCCAGAGTGTAGAATTTAGGTTAAGAAAGTTAGAAGACGTGGCAGAGCAGACGATGAACCACTTAGCAGTGATCCACCGATTCATGGCGACGCACCCATCTCTCGTCAACCGAGGGTCCACTGACACTCTCGGACCTCCACCACCCACCTTCCAGGCCGGAGCCGCCAGGCTAAGGACTGCCAGTGATCGTTCTGAGGTAAGTACTGTTTAGATTCGTGAAGATAATATCATGAAAAGAGTTGTGTTAGCATTATTTGGTGATAGAATATCCTATCTTGAATTGACTGTAAAGAAAATGATGTACTTACCTAATAGTTGTTGTCTACCGTCATTAATTTATGAATCTTATTTATTCATTACTTACGTTGTTTCGACCCCAACAATGTTTATTTTTATTTGTGTCAAGTAAATATCTCAAGAGCGCTGTCACAGGTCCACTAGCGCCACACCTTTAAAAAAAATATTATTTCGTGACTGAAAAGGAATTATGAAAAACGTCTCAATCAGCCGTATCGGTAAGAGTGTCTAGAATTTTCTAATACATTTTATAAAGTTTCATATTGAGACACGAAGCAACAAAATACGATCTAGAGGAATGTGGCCGTTTTGCTTTAGATCGAATTTTGTTGCTTCGTGTCTTAATATGAAACTTTATAAAAGGTAAGCACACTTAGCGCACACAGCTGATTGAGCCGTTTTTCATAATTCCTTTTCAGTCACGAGATAATATTTTTTTAAAGGAGTGGTGCTAGTGGACCTGTGACAGCGCTCCCCTGCCAAGATCGTCAAAATTGACATCTGATGAAACATTTAATCCAAATCAATATTTTCATAAATTTTGGTTTTGAATTTTCGATGAATTCATCTATTAATTTCATTATGTGTATTGATGTCGACCTCAACAAGAATGCTTGAGAACACTAATTGCAACGTTTTATGTTTATCATTAGCATGATAGTCGATGTTTGCGTTAATGCTAATTTAACTTTTGTCTTTCATTCAATGTTTGTGACCCCCACCTAACCTGCAAATTGTCAGAATATTTTGACTTGTTTGAAACTCCTTCTTTTTATCAAGAGAATATCTTCTAGCAGTGAGACATAAATTAAAATATAAAAATATCTGATTATTTGCACTCGCTTTAGTGTATTTGGTTCTGCGTCATTCGGAGATTTACACGTTATCAATATGCAATGTAGTTATAATCAACATTATTATGCAATATGCGACATCAAGTTTTGCTCATGTAGTCCAATTCGGATCAATTTAACTCCCTCAATTCCCTCTTGTACTAACAACTTCAACTTCAACAAAACTGAGGCTAACTTCTACAAATTGTATGATTTGTATTTTATACCGGTTTTACTAACAACTTTTAGTTTGCCTACCTTGAGAATTGTGGTTGTAATTTTGAAAAGGAAACTGAAATTAGTTTCTGTAATTTCATAGTTCGCCTCTTCAATGTGTATTTAGAAATGTGAAACGTTATTTGCCCTTTCCCGTCGTAAAAATTGGTTGCTATGATGGATGTTTCATACCAAAAGAGTCTTGCCATCCCCTTTATATTTAATTACAAACTACATTCCAATCTGTAAATAGATACTTCTTAAACCAAACAAGACTATTTGATCACACAAATACGCTAAACTTGTTAAAACGAGGAGTTCATTAATGCCCTCGGGCTTAATTAATATTCGAATTCAAGTTTTAGCTTAGTTTCAATGCTCGAACTCAGTATTATCCTGCTAAAACAAAGCCATATTGCAAATAATTCCCGTCGCCGAAGTTAGAAACTGTGCAATGTATGAGATTTGTAAACGCTTTATAATTACACCTGTAGGTAACAAAGTCAATCTCATTGCTTTCATTGCCGTTCATAGCAAGATTCATTTAAATATTCATGGCTTGTACCACAGTATTCGAATAGGCACCATCTACTAGATGAATTTTAAAATGTATCAGAATTTGTATGAAATTATCTACAATACATGAAGATGTTAGATGCGAAGAAGAGCATGGTCAAACAAAATCTCCGGATGACGTTATACCAAATGCTAGTTAGGTAGCTATGTGTGACGTCACGACAGGTGCTGTCGGACAGCGACACGGGCGTGGCGCGGTTCACCGTGCGACCGGTGCAGGAGGAGGATGAGCGGTCGAAACCCTCCGATGTAAGCACCCCTCTCGGCCCTCTCTGCCGCGTAGCTGCGCGAACAAGCTGCACGGGTTTCATAGGCCATGACAAAGAACCAATGATAACTGTAGATGAAAGTGTAAGCTATATGAATGAACATTAACCTGTCATAACATCAACGTCTGAAGAGACTATAGGACTGTTTGGTGGAACTTTCTTTATATAGATTTCTTAACAAAATCTCCAGGATATCCATCACATTTCCAAACGGAGCAAACATTGATGGAACGAAAAGCTGTCTTGTTAACTGTTTTCAAAATTTTACTTCCTTCTGTAAACTAAATATGATGATATAAATTATTTGTTCGACCATAGGACGATGGCGAAGTATCGGTTGTACATCAGGCAAGTTGAAACCATACGGTTGACACATTTTAGAGCACTTAGGTGGAACATCTATTTCTAGAGTTCCACCTGAAACTTCAACAGGATTATCTCCTTCGTGCACAAATGCAACTTTGTATGAAAGCTTTTTAATTAACAGAATTGAAATAGCGTCTGTACATTTAGCAGTTGCTATAATTTATATTGTGTTGTCCAACTTCCTCGGCACGTGTGTGTCGCACGTGTGTTTGGGCAGCCAGTGAACTAGTTCGCTGTAGGTATTTTAATTGGCTATTAAAATTAGTAATTCACTATAAGAAATTAAAGCTAATGGCAAATAAATTAAATGCTTTTGTGTCGTGTGGGACAGCACCGTGAACCTTTTTGTTCTTATTCTTGTTGATTTTTTTAAAATGCAGTTTTTTTATTATTTTATTATATTTAGCTCTGCAGTTTCATAATCTTGTAGTTAGGTATTCTATTTTACTTTAACGTGAGTTCTTAAGTGCTTATTGCTCACAATCGTAGGTACTATGCATATTATGCAATTTAGTTTTAATTACTGCATAGCACTAAAGCTTTTTTACAAAATTCATCAATTTTGTCACGCGTTAACAATGTACGCACTTTTGGCTTTCTAATTTGGCTTATCGGCGCAGTCTCACTTGGCTTCTTCATTTTCACCTAAGAATATAATTGAACTTCGATAAGCAATAAAACCTTGAAGTTACACCCTATAATATTCTTGATCATCAAATTATAACAGGTTGCAATTTCTTTATTTTTTTAATATAAAATTAAATTATATACTAGCTCGATGAAACTCAAGGTATTATTGTCTCCATATTATTTATATGCTTACCAACTATCATAATGCTTCCTGCTCATATTCATCGCTCATTAACAGGATGAAATGCCACAATCTGGGCCAGAAGCTCCTGTGGAGAAGGAACCAGACGCGGACTCGATATCAACATCATCTGGGGAAGGACACGGTCCTAACATAACGGTGATCAAAGCACAGCCACCAATCACACCGGCCAGGCAGAAGTCCTCCGATAGCAACAGGACGGAGCCTAGTGACGAGAAGAAAGGTAAGATACCAAAAGTATTTTTTTTTATTTTTTATTTATTTGTTCATACAAAATACTCCAAAAAAGGATGTTTAATTTTTTCTCCTCATTATTTTCCAAAGTCTTACTCTTATGTTTTTTTAGATATCTACCCACATCCTCGTCTGATAGCGTCGTCGAACGACGATGCTTTCTTACCGGAAGTGCGTGAGGTACCAACAGATCTTCAAAGCCTGCGCCCACGCACCACTTCCGCTGGTACCCGGCGCACTGCTAACACACGACGGTAAGTTATGCAAACATTCAACTTAGAATTATCATGTATTTCACATTTTGAAGATATAGGTAATACAGTATACTGAGTTACACGATTTTGCAAAGCGTTCATTATAGTTCGATGAAGCCAATGATGTAATAAAACCTGAAACTGTTTTGATTTGAATTCCAGTTTCAGTAATGTTCAGGCCGTACTTTGGATTAACTTTTTACTTACAGTAGTTATTTTGTAGGTATGTGTGTGTAAATAAGCCCTTCCAAAAATAATATTACCTAAATATTTATATCACTAAACATGTTTAGTCAGTATAATCTGGGCACCAATTCCATGTCACTAAAGGTAAGCAAGAAAACAATAGAAGCATCAAATTCACGCAAAAAATTCAAAGGAGCATGTGCATTCATTTTCACGGAAGAACCAAATTACGACCAAGACATTACAAGAGTTTCCCAATACATAGGTACAGCTTAAAATGGAAGTGCCATCTAAATCAGGTGGTCCCATGTCGTATCGTCAAGCATGAACGCGTTACCTTTCGTTCTTGATTGCCATTCTCATTAACCATTACTTCATTTGTTTTGGAAGAACTATATTTGATGGAGTTTTGGCCGCTCTAGACCGAGTTTTTGATTACCTCCGAAAATATATGGGTGTAAAAAAGTTGCGAAAGAACTTCAAAATAAGCAATTTTATTAAAATTGGTTGTGTAAAGTAAACAAAATCTCACGAATCTAAACAAAAAAATGGTCGATTGACGTGAATGCAATATTATTTGCATTCCCACAGCCACCAAACCTCACTCATTTCTATATCCTTCATTCAAATCGGCAAATACTGTGTTTATTTGTATAAAACCAAAATTATCATCGCCATAATTGTTTTTAATTTTATTTTTTGTTACCTTCTTGCATCTGTTAGGAGACGGTTGTGGAAACAGTAAGTCAAATAGAGTCATTGGCGAATGGCTTAGCTTCTTAGCGATTGTAGTTAGACGTAGATGCCTTACTGTATAATAAACATTCACCTATCTACAGCTTGTGTACACGCTCGATATCAATATGTTTAGCATTAACAAGCACTACTTTCGACAGTCACACACGACACGGTTTTTAATGTGACGCAATTTTATTTGAGCATCTGTCTGTGTTTCTCTACATCTCTACACAAATCTTATTTCAGCCATATCAACATTGAATTTTCTATTCGGCTATAGATTTATATGATCAGCTGTTATGTTTCCATAAAATGCCATATAATGCCAACTTGGAAAGTATTTAATGCAATATTGTGGCTATTATTTTCAACATTTTGTTTTCTGATGTAATTACAATGATTGCTAAAAGGTAAGCTTCGTCTAAATTCCAAACTTCTTCATTTACAAACTTCACAGTATTAAAATTATTAAATCTTCTAACGTCACTGTTGTTCTCTGTTGTATTTTCGATTGTCTTGTCTTCACATTACTTACTAATCTCAAGATTATAACCACTTTGATTTTTTTCTCAACGAAGACTTCTACAAAACCTCTACTAAACTGCCACTGCACACATACTTCTGCCACTTTCTTGTGGGAATATTATTATTTTACTTTCCTATAAAGATGCGCTGACTTCGTCGTTTCAAGAATTGTATCGTTACAAAATCGGCATCCATTATTTCAGTCAAAATAATATTTTGGATCTAAGTGCTGATCAAAGTCAGCACATCTTTCAACGTCAGACACTCAATACATAATAGTCAAAGATATAAGACAAGCTGATATTACCAGGCGTTCGGAGGGTGGCAACGACTGCGGCATGGGCGGCCACTTCTCGGCACAGCACCTGGCGCCGCGCCGTCAGCACAGTCAGACGCACTCCGAGCCTGACAACTCCGCAGTAGACGCTGGTTCCGTACACAACTCCGTCACTGGGACAAGTACGTATACTGATGATGATGATGATGATGATCTATTGTTGAACGATAAAAAAGTATGCTGCTACCACATCGATTGTTTTTAGGCTTGAGTCACCAATAATTGTCATCGGCCACATACTGCGTCCCAATACCCCATCGCGTTTTGTGATTTGTACGGGATGAAAGATATAAAACTCTTTTAAAATGTTAATATTTTATTTCACATAAACCTGCATGGGCACTTATAAAACGTCAGAAGCTAAGAATAAAAATTAACATTGTAATTTGGGAGCAGTTAATAGACTTTCACATAGTTATGCTGCTTATGAGGTACCAGGGAAGCAACATGTACAGTAGTAATTAATGCCAAACTTCCCTGTCTTCAACGTAGTCTTTTATCTTATAATAAGCTATTCCGATAAGGACACGTTTGATGTGAGTTTTAACTTTCCATCGCTAAGTTCTGTAATCGACTTTGGCAGCTTTGCTAAGAGTATCATTTCATCTCCCACCATCACCTTATAACAGGTCGTCAGTCAGGTTGGGAAGCAACAGGAGGCGCTACCGGCATCCCATCAGGTCAGAGACGAGTGGGTGGCGCGCCACGTTCCTTACTGCTAGCCATGCACGAGTATACCAGCATCACTGATGAGCTGGAGACCGTGTATGGACTCTTCTCACCGCCACATACGCCGAGGTAAGAAAACTAGTAGCACATTTATGAAAACACTTTGGAAAATGATGCGTTTCACATATCAAAAATATTACCTTCCTTCTGGAGCAGTCAGGTTAAGTCCTATGGAATTTAAAGTCACAATATCCCAACGTCCAACGTAAGTCGCAGCCTCACTCATTTCACAATTGAACTCAATCAAGCTCATGTATTTTTTAACTTAGATGGAAGTTTAGGACCGACCTAATACAGTAATTGCAATTTAACATATTAACAGGGGTCCAAAAAATAAATGTTATAATTATGTGACTATCACCATAGATGACGAATCATGTTTACGGACATTATTTCCGTTTTTTAAATAAGGATTGGAGCCAATGACCACTAGAGCAGAGCATAATTTCATCATCACTGCTCTCGAAACTGTAATGGAAAACATCGTGAAAAAACCGGTTTGTCCTAGAACCAAAAAATCGAAGGCGTGTGACATCTACAAAGCCGCACGGCGTGATAGACTACAGTCCTCTTTCTCTCGACGAGAGGAGGCCTGTGTCCCAGCAGTGGGAACATTATAGGCTGATTTTGGATAGAAGGGATCAAGCTGAATATCATTCTCAAAAGTCCATTCTGTCCACAGAACTCCAATAACCTCTCGCCTCCTATCACCGGCCCGAGCCGCCTCCCCTTCAGTCCGTCGCCGCCACGCCAGCGAGATGTCCAACCCTGAGTTCGCGCTGTTCATGGAGAAGGAACACCTTCGAGGTGCCGAAGAAGATGACTACATCATCATGGAGAACCTTATTCAGAGACGGTGAGTGATCCTTTAGGGGACGGAGAAGAATTGTGCGTTGCTTGCGCAGAAAGAGTACACTGATCATGATGTCATGGTGGAGAGTATTTGATTTGTGCATATTTGTTTATATTGCTGTAATTATATGTTACATGACATTCTAGCTGAGCAGTATATTGTTGCACATTTTAGAAAAGATGAGCCTATAACGCTCTGAAAGAAAACCAACGTTGTTATTTTTTTATTGTATTCTTCTTGTGCTGGTAATGCTCAACTAAGAACAGCCTAAAACTGAATGATTTTATGACGTATTGCACACTAACTTTTCCACGCGGCTTCGCCCGCGTATATGTCGGAAATTATGCCACGAGAACGTGCTACGGGAACAAAACGTAGCCTTTGTCCCTTCCCAGGATCACATCTATCTACTAGCCTATCGAAATCCGTTCAGTTGTTTAGGCGTGACAGATAACATACTGACAAATGGATTACAATAAAATTATTAGAAATAGAGTATTATCTATATTTCCACATAAGTGAAAGCTGTTAGTTAAGCAACAACTACGTGCAAGATGGCTGAAGAAAGGAGTAACAGAGACAGTAAAAAAAATGTCCCTGAAATTTACATACTTGTATTAAGTTTTTACCTCTCAACGTACCATATTATACAAAATTAAATGTTCCCTATAAATCTACAGATTTAGATGTCTCGAGTTCATGACCCAAATAATTATTACATAATCTCTCATCGCCCCAAGAAACTTCAGATGTTAAGCGACATATTGATCTCAATAATGACGAGCCCGCAAATTCCAAACTTTCCAAACTGTTGCGCCACGTTGGTTGGTGATATTGTATCTCATTGATCAAAGACGCTGAGGTATCTGAAGTGGAAGACTATCTGTTTGACAGTAAACACAAAGGGAAATATAATTTTGTTGATAACACACGAAATCGTCTAAGCTTGCTTTAATAAGTATAATTGTATCGAGGTGAAAGTTTACTTTTATATCTGTAGAATACCTTAATAAAATAAAAAGGTATCGAATAAAAAAAAAGAGTAAAATTAGTTTCATGAAAGTAAACAAAATGTTAAAACATGCCTAAGCAGACCAATCAAAGCTGTGGACGCATACGAACAAACATGTCAACAAGACACATTCAACTGCGGTACCCCAAAAATCAAACAGTGGAACTGCACCAGCAAGGCATGGCAAGAAGAGCTGAGCTTGCTTCGGCTTATAGCTTTTGTGAGCGTCCTGAACTCGATCCTTACTCACCAGCCATTTGTACTGTAGCCTAGAAATGGGTGGGCTTGGCAGATACGAGGATGAGGAGGGTGAGGGGGCTGATGGGGCCGAGGGTGGCGTCAGCGGCATCAGCATCAGCGTGTGTGTCAACACGAGCGGGGCCGACGAGCTGGCCGTGCCGCCGCAGACTAGCTCGCATCTCACTGTAGGGGATAGGCGCCTGCCGCATCAGAGGTATGGGATCTGTGGAAGCTTTTATTTGTGTATTGTTTTGGTCAGATAACTTGAATCTTCCAGGTTTGCGGATTGTAAGTGTGATGCATACAATTTTATTCTTAATTTCTCTTTGATATGTTATATCTACATGCTATCTTCTTGGTGAATTTTCTTTGTTGTCCATAGTCAATCATTTCTTTTGAAATTTCCTAACAAATGTAGTTTCTTCAGAGTTCTTCTTTCTTTCTTCTTGAACCCCTCTTCTTCTCTCTTCTTTTTTAAATAATTAAAAGACTTCAAATATGCAGTATCAGTCACTTTTCTTACTATTTCTTCCTTCATTATAATGTTATCTTCCTCAATACTATAGGCACTCGTTGAGAAGGTCCTCAGCTATTGACAGCCGTGAGCTGCCATCACCGCTGCAGCCGTTGTTAGACGACGATGCGTGTGGTGAAGTACTACTACCTGTGCCGAGGCAACCTTCTGGTGAGTGGTCTTAACTTTTATAATATTTTGGTTTATATTCTACTACGAGTACGATTTTTGAAAAATATGACTGCTAAATAGAAGGACATGCAATGAAATGTGATCCCATAAGAAATGGTTAATGGCTCTGACCGCCTATACACTGGTATATCAGAATGTTTATCACCTTTTACAACCTGAACTGCTAAACTAATTTCAGCAAAGAAGTTATCTGCTTCCGTTTAAAATATACCATGCTGTCTTTTCGGTTAATCATGTCAGTATCTGGGATTTCATTGGTATTTCATGATTCATCATCATCATCATCATTTTAGCCGAAAAACGTCTACTGCTTGACATAGGCCTCACTCAAGCACCGCCACTTCGACCGGTTCTGTGCTTTCGCATCCAGCGGATTCCTTGACTATTCCTTGATTCGGAGCTCTTGATTATTTAAATCAATTGCATCTAGCCGGGATAGTTTTTATATTTGTAAAATTAAGATGTCAATATGTCCTGTGTTACACCGTTCATTTGTCCAGGTGACACCAACGCATCTAGCGAGCTGTCCCTGTCGCACATGGTGAGCGAGAGCCTGCCCCCGCGGCCGTCCATCGTGCTGGACTCGTCGCAGCTGCCGCGCCAGCGCTCGGCCGACCTGCCGGCCACACAGCCGCCGGCGCCCGCGCGGCCCGAGACCATGTGCTAGATCCTGGTAACCTTTACGTAGAGTTGAGACCACAAAACCATTTATATTGCCCGGAACTTATTGGATCCATTAGGAAAAGGGTGTTGGTAACATTGGCCCAGACTTTAGAATAAACATAAGCATAACCAACCTATAATATTCTCACTGCTAAGACACAGACCTCTCTGTGGGAGGGATTGGGCGGTTATCCACCACACGAGCCCAGTGCGGGTTGGTAGGAAATGCCGGTTTCCTCACGATGTTTTCCTTTACCGTTTTGAGAGCAGTGATTTTATGTGTGTGTTTGTGTGTGATGATTAGACAAAGTAAAGCGTCTGTCAGTGTACGTAAATTGCGGCCGTTACCACTGCGTGGTCCACTGCTCTCAAGACTTAAAATAAAATAAAATTAAATGATACCCGATCTCAACATTTTTTCAACCTTCATTTCTCACTAAAATGTAAACCTTTTTCGGTAAAATTAATCCAACAGCAATTAATAGTTCTAATAAATAAAATTCTCTTACAGGTAACAACAAAGCAGTCACAACTCCAAAGAAATCCAGCGCTTCAAGGTGACAACCAAATAAATTAGTAGATTACAGAACAGCAGTGAAGGACTGACCTAGTGAAGTATTAGCCATAATAATTGTTAACACCAAATCCTTAACGTTAGAGCTACGACTACTTATAGAGCCCTTTGTAGGCCTTTTGGGACCCTTTTCAATGTTACCTAGTTAATACTTGATACTCTCGTCTCCTGCGTGATGCTAACAGACTGAATTGAACTCAATTCTAAAACGAATCATATCGGAGCTTTTCAATTACCACAAATTTTGTAAAGTTGTTTTTTTTTTGTAACGAAGGAAATTGTACTCCGTTTATATGTCAAGATAGAAATATACGTCGGTCATGATACTTATGTTTTTAAATCCATGAGCAATATTCATAGTACCGGTGTAACTTATGGATGGGTTGCTCAAAATATACTTAAAAATGAATATTGTTCGCAACATAATAAAGAACATTTTCTAAAATACCATCTCATTCAGCTCTTTATTAAAAACATTAATCGCGACGCTGCAATGATGAAACCTGTGATTTACATCTATTTATTTTAAATTGTCCAAAAATGGGCCTTATGCTTAATATGTAAGGTTCCAAATCAATTCAAGCGTTCTATCTTTCTCCTCTGTTAGACGGAATTTATATTTAGCTGTAAATACGCCAAGTGTCGCTATTTAATATATCGTCTGTAGATACATGGTCCAATGCATGTCATTTCGTACTCGTTTCACTTAGATCGAATCTAAGGAGTAGGATAATTTTATACTTACTTACTTTCTTACTTGAATTAAGCGTGTCGAACATTTAGCATAATGTAAAAGTGCCGAGAGGACAAAGTACTTCAATACAAGTTGTCCTACTCTCAAGATTTGTACATAGATTTATAAAAATATTGTACAGAATATAAACGGTTCAGAAATAAGAACTAGGGGAAAGACAAACGACAATACTAGTGCTCACGTTGTAAATACTGTTGTCAGAGTTAAAGGGTTTAATAAAAAGGTACTGAGGTTTATAAATTAGGACATAGTAGTTTGTATAACATTCGGAACCATATAATATATGAACATGTTGAAACTTGAGAGTTTACGCTTCTTCAAAGCTTAACGAATCAGTGAGCACTAACAAGCGCGTCTCAATTGTTTTAAGTACCACTTTCTACAATTTTGAACATATCAGACACAATTACTAAAATAAGCATTTTATGTTTTGAAACGTAACATTACGCATATTGTTAAATACTTGCGTATTTCATTTTGAATACCTTCATTTTATTTGACTAATTGTTGACCAATTTATATGAATGTACCTACTTGTACAATGCATTTTAATAATTTTGTACACTTGAAATACTGTTACAATGAAATCAATCGTAAATATTGTTTGAGTAATTCCGATAATGGGATGTCGCCTGTTACGAACAAGAAATATATGTTTTTATGTATTTTAATTATTTTGAATCCCTTGTCAAATAACGGTCATCACAATGTGTTCAATTATACCAAATATTTTGTGCAAATTTTACCATTTTTTTACCATATTTGCAGTACAATGAAATAAAATGCATCTTTGTATATAATTGTAGAAACATAAAAAAATATGAAGGTGATTATTGTATATTTAATAGGAGGTTAATAATATACTGATTATTATAATAAAATTAAGCATCAAAGGTATTGTTAAGGTGAACAGATGCAATAAATTATTTTACTTTTTATTAGACACTGAATAGGGATTTTATCATATCTTACAATCGCGTTTGGTCGGGCGGTACCTATCATTAAAGCAATAATTTTGTACGTACAACATTTATTTCTATAGCTATGTGAGGGCAGAAAAAGTTAATAAAATAGCAGTAAAACAATAATTTTACGAAATATGTATTTTTCGTTCAGTGAGTCGGGGAATGTTTGCGGGAAACATAATGGTGATGATTCTGTTGTGCACCAACTAAACTTAATTTAGGCTATTGCTATCTTTTTCCAATGAAACAAGAAAGAGACGGAAATATTTTGAGTTATAAAATTTAGTTGAACGTGAACTAAGATTGTCTTCGATGGAACTACGACGAACTAAATTCACAGCAAATTCAAAGCAAAGAACTGAGATGTAATTTAGTTTGACAGTTCTAAAGCGTGACTTGTCTTTTTTATTTCGCGGTCTATTAGTAAGAGATAGCAATACTCTTAGATCTCTCTGTACTTCTTAATTTTCCAAAAGCAGTTCATTGCCTGTGTTAATTTCTTCCGGGAGACCAGTGAGTGCGATGGAAACAAAATGCGTATGAAATAAACATTGACTGGCAACTTTGCTATTTTATAAAATAATTCAAAAGATTCTAACTCTAATGTAAGAAACCAAAAAGTCATCCTCCAGCTCCTTTAGACAAAGAAAATCTCAAAGCAATTAAAGTGAAGAAACCAAAATATCTGAAAATTAATTATTGTTTCCATTACATTTACTGGTGAACATGTTATTCTTACATAATAACTACAATTAAAATAAATATCACAAAACATGTAACGAGATCCGTACAACCGAGGAATTGAGACGTCAAGTTATATGTTCCGAATAGTCCAATTATATTCCATATTGTTAATAAGAAATGTTTTACGGAAAATAACGAATAATGTAATTGTACATATTGTGTAAATGTTAAAATTGTTATTTTTTACCAAAATGAAATGTTGTGAGAGAGCGAGCCGAGCGCTACCAGCATCCAGATGGTTCATCAGCACAATCTTTTAATCATAATTTTTAAATCTTTGAATCATCTTTATCTTTAGCACAACGTTTTGATTATTCAAGAGAAACGACTTGTCCTTATTGGGATATTTTATTCTAGACTCCAATTCATTCAATATTTTTCAGAGTGATAAAACCACTTCATCTGAGTTATGTAAAGTATGTACAATGGTAAAATAAATATTATATTTGTGATATTACAGTCTGTTTGTTTTATTGTTTCCCATTCGTAGTAATTTATTTATTGTATTTCAGTACATTATGTACCTCCATTTTTGCGATCCATTAAACAATACTTTTATAAACGGGTAAATTATGCGGATGGCCGAACGTTAGAATTTAGTTAATGATATGACAGGCTGTTGATTTGCCGAATTAAAATGGTAGTCCCTGAATGATAAAATTAGGACTGAAATTGAGATGCCTAAGAAGTTTATCGACTTTATATGCTGATTATTCTTACCAAGGGCATTGAATTATCATATTTTGGACACCCGACTCCGCCGTATAGTCTGAACGTAGTGGATCGTACAAACTGCAACTACCAGCCAGATAGACGGGATAAAATTACCATTTCCAATAAACGTAATGAAAAGTAAATATTCGATCAAAGTCGTGAGGGAAAATAATTTGAGTAACTCATAGAAGATTACCAAGATTCTGCTCATAAACTGGCGGTTTTATTCAGCTAAACAACAACAAACAAATTCCATTCAAAACTGACGCCCTTGAAACTTTGAACAAAGGTTAATTGAGCTATTTATTGAAATTGATTTGCTTTAAGATTAAGTTACAAAGCCCAAACGATTTAGAATTAATGGAATAAATGAACTAACATCTGTTGTTAACTGGGGGCAAATAAATTAGTGTAGTCTGGCAGACTGGGTAGCGTTCTAATCTTGTAGTTAATCGAATCTAAGAGGCTCGGATCGGCAGTATTTGTTGAACAACAAAGCCGCCCTGAAACACATTCCCGCAAGAACGGTGACAGCCATTTTGGTAACGTAATATTGGTCCCGTATGTGTCGCCGGGCGTAAAAGAATAGCACCATCCCATTTCTTCCCGTGGGTGTCGTAGAAGGCGACTAAGGGACTTACTAGAGAATGGGCAGCAGCGTTCTCTATGTATTTTACCACCATACTGCGATTGCCAACCCGCCTGCCAAGCGTGGCGATTATGGCAAAACCTCCCAAACTGGGGGAGGCCTATGTCCAGCAGTGGACGTCTTTCGGCTGAAATGATGAATATTGGTAAAAATACCAATCGTGTATGTACGACCGGCACTCATTCAACGATAACAGCAATAAATATTTGGT
Organism: Polymixis flavicincta; assembly: GCA_949987655.1. NCBI lineage: Eukaryota > Metazoa > Arthropoda > Insecta > Lepidoptera > Noctuidae > Polymixis > Polymixis flavicincta. The sequence continues at coordinate 6,146,740 of OX465187.1, forward strand.
ATTTTTTGGGACAATAATGAATTACAATCGCTATCATTGGTGTATAAAGTCTAGTTACACTGAACAGAAAGTGCAGAAATTTTTCGTCGGTTATACAAAAAATACCAGTCAGGTTCCGTACCTACCCATTATACCGACATAATAAAAAAGATATGGGCAAATTCAGTTTTGGCAAATTTCGTGATTCTAGGTCAACGGGCACTACCATATAGGTTTTCGACCCAAAACCTATAGGGTACTTCCGGTTGACCTAGAATTGTCATTTTTGGTTAAAAGCAAGGTCTTATAGCACAAGTAAAGGGAAAATTGCGAAAAATAAAAAAAGCGCGAAAATCTAAATTTGCCCATATCTTTTTATTGTGTTACTCAGGACCTTGATTTTCATACACCTAATAGGGACCTCAAGTATATGGTATAAATTTCAACTTACAAGGTCCACCCGTTCCTGAAAAAATCGGTGGTAACACACGAACAAGAGAGTGATCTTAACAAGGTTTCCTTGTTATACCTTTTGCCATATGGAACCCTAAAAATATCAGGTTTTTCATAGAAAAGTGCAATACCTACGCGGTCGAAATGTAAGTTTGGTTTGTTCAGATCCTTATCTAGTTATGACAGCCTGGTACTTCGAAGGCGTAAAGCGTTATCTAGCTGATACAACTATACGAGGTGTCCTCCTACCGGGTTATGATAACCGTACTTTGAACGCATAAAGCGTTTTCTAGCTGACTTATATTTGGTTTGCTCCCTACCGAGTTATGACAACTGGTATTTCTGCGGCATAAAACGTTTTCTAGCTGTCACAACTATAATACGTGTAGCTGCTATCGAGTTATGACAGCCTGGTACTTCGAATGCATAAAGCGTTTTCTAGCTGACACAACTATGTTAGGTGCACTTTTAAAGGGTTATGACAATCGTACTTTGAAGGCTTAAAACGTTTTCTAGCTGACACAACTATGTTACGTGTCCTCCTACCAACTTATGACAACCTGATACTTCGAAGGCACAATGCGTTTTGTAGCTGATACAGCTATCTGTTTGGTTTACTCCCTACCTAGTTATGAAAGCCTGGTACTTCGGCGGCATAAAGCGTTTTCTGTCTGAAATAACTATGTTACGTGTGGCTCCTACCGAGTTATGACAACCTGGTACATCGGTGGCGTAAACCGTATTCTAGCTGACACAGCTATATTAACTTGGCAGAGAGTTTGATATCACTTTTTTTCTTATATTTGGGTTTTTACCTGGTAAATAGGCACCTAAAATATAAAAAATAAGTGCTAACAATTTTTTTTGTTGTAAATATTCATCATCATGGCAGCCGAAAGACGTCCACTGCTGGACATAGGCCTCCCCCAAGCTCCTCCACTTCGACCGGTCTTGTGCTTCCCACATCCAGCGGATACCCGCGGCCTTCACAAGGTCATCGGTCCACCTTGTGGGAGGCCTTCCCACTCTACGTCTTCCGGTACGCGGTTGCCTCTCCAGAACCTTTCGGCCCCATCGGCCATCTGTTCTGCGAACAATGTGCCCTGCCCACTGCCACTTAAGTTTGGCAATTCTACGGGCTATGTCGGTTGCCTTGGTTCTCCTGCGGATCTCTTCATTGTAAACATACCATGTATTTTATTATGCAGACTGCCGAGTTATCATACATGTCTTTGAAAATAGATGTGGACCGTAGAATACACTGTTTGATTGGTAGAAAATTAAACACATTTTATTTTGAAATATAATCTTATAAACACAGAAAGCATGTTCAAAATGTGTAAAATCATCGCATTGTTCATACAGACATCTGCTCAGACTATGCACCGGCTCTTTGCGCTTCTTGTTTTTGCTATATCGCAGTACGAGTACGTGATTGATGATCCCAGATGAGCGCAGGCGTAAGAACTAGCGTAAGAACAAACCATTTGACAACAGCTATTTGAATTGATTTGTGAATATGCTCTGCAGCCTTTCTTCTCCAAGACTTTATTTGTAGGAAGCTTTTCATCAAATACGCGAAGACTCTCTTCCCTCTTGTTCTTGTCTTACTGTCCCCAAAGAAATTTTTCTCAAATAATGTAATAACTTGATGGAGGTGAAGGAATTGTGAACGAAGGTGGACACGAACTACCGTCGCCGTCTGTAGAACATCTTATTGCTACCGTCATCAGCTCCAGCTCCAGACCAAGAGGCCTTTGCCCAGTAATGGGCAATGGCAAATGGCATCTGAACTTGTTCCTGGTTTCGGAACCAAAGCCAATAATTTTTGCGTTCTTGTACCAGACTGAAAAGTAAACACATTGTTATTAAGTATGTAGGTACCTATTTCCAATACAGATAAGTAATTAATATATTTTTATGGGTTAAAAATGATGTAGGTATTTTATTGGCAGTGTCCAGTGTGGGGCCGGGCGTAAAAGAATAGCATCATCCCATTCCCGTGGCCGACTAAGGGACTATTACTAAAGAATGGGCAGCAGCGTTCTCTATGCATTTTACCACCATACTGCAATCGCAAAGCAGTGGTGGCCAAGTGGTAACGGCCGCGACTTACGAGTCGAAGGTCGTAGGTTCGAACCCAGACAGGCGCTTTACTTTGTGTAAATTATTTCATCACCACTGCTCTCAAAACGGTGAAGGAAAACATCGTGAGGAAACCGGCATGTCCTAGAACAAAGAAATCTAAGACATGTGACATCTACCAACCCGCACTGGGCCCGCGTGCTGGATTACGGTCCAATCCCTCTCACATAGAGGAGGCCTGTGTCCCAGCAGTGGGAACAATATAGGCTGATGATGATGACTGCGATCGCCAACCCGTCTGCTAACCGTAGCGATTATGGAAAATGCCCCCTTTTGGGGGGAGGCTTATGTCCAGCAGTGGACGTCTTTCGGCTGAAATGATGATGATGAATTGTAAGTGTATTTTAAAATGCACACTGCAAAAATCAGGTCATAATATGGTAACTTAAAAAAGATCTGTCGGATCTGTCTCAGCGGAGAAAATACAGCTTCAGCCTTGTTGTAAATGGAACAGAGCAACTGTTTATTTTAGGTCGGTACATTATGATATTACAAGAGCAAGTTAGCTGCTTACCTAAGTACGTTCAATTGGTAATACTTTTACTACATCATGTTTTTTTTCATATAGGTACGACATCTTTTGTGTTTTTAATTAGCGAGTAGAAATATTATGTATCAAGGAAGCTATTTGATAATGATTTACAGTAAACTGTAGATAATTTAATAAGTAGTCAAGAAATAATTACCTACCGGTACTGTATCGACGCAGATTTTGACCAAAACATTCAATTTTTCATTCAATTAATCAGTGAAATCGAGCGGCTATTACGAGAAGCATTAACTGCCAATAAATACCGATTCAATAGTCTAGAGACGATAAGCAAATATCATACGATGTTGCCCGTTTATCGTATTATTTTGTGGATCGCAAAATTGAGGATTGCACTGAGAGACAGTGAAACTTACTGTTTGGACACTATTGTAGGAATTGAAAATGACATGTGTGTTTGTAAACAACGCCATATAAGTAGACAAACAACGCCGTGGCTGAGAATAGTGAGAATGCTACAAGGGAGATTGTGGACAAGGAGCTCGGAATGCAACACGACAGTGAAATGGAAAGGTAATCCCTTAAACGTAATAACCGAAACGTTGGTCTTGTCGGCTACCATGCCACTTATCGTTGCAATATATTAATTAGGTACATTGCAGCTTTAAGGCCAGTGAATTCCCTATGATGTGCACTTAATTATGATAAGGATGTAGTTAGGTACCTGAATACATGTGGGTACTTAAGCGTAGTACGACCCATGTAGGTACACGCACATAAAACATATTATCGCGACTGTATTTCCTGAAGGGAGAGAGAGATAGAAGAAGGATTAGACAGAAATGTATGGTTACCTAAACTCTCATGCTCCATGCTACCGCGCAATGGCAAATACACTATAAATCCGACCGCAAAAGAAATTTCGAGACAAACTCACGCAGCTATAGTGCATAGGCGACTGTCATAAAACAGCGCATAACAGAGGTATTGAGACAAGTTGAGTTATTCAAATAATGGAATCATTTATTTTAAATTAACAATAATCAACCAACATTACTAAACAATAATCATAATAATTTCATAAAAACGCACACATGATATTTTTAATCGAAATCGAATATTTAAAGATTTTTGTATCTCCAATCTGGACACAACTGTGTCAATGAAGCAGTATTTCTAAATTCAACATCTAGCGATTCTGGAGCAGGAGTAACCGCAGTGGGGACACGACGTGTTTGAACGGCAGGAATCTGACGAGCCGTATAGACTGCGGTCGTGTCTACGCACAATACTTAGAGATTTTGTCTTCAGTTGTCTAGATGTCTGCTTTCGCACTGGTCGCTTTTTAGGTTTCTTTTTCCTGATTCTTTGCTGAAACGAACTCGTAACCACGTTTCCCTTAGCGATGTTCTCCAGCAATTTGTAAGCCTTGCTCTTCGACTTCCGAGGTAGATGGGGCCGGATGACCCTAAAGAACTCTTTTATCTCCGTTTTTACTTCATTGTTCACGTTGTTATATTTAGACTTGCTTGAGGTCGCCGATGGAGTATATAAAAGATACTCTTGTATTGGGACTGCTGCACCGTCCCCGTCGTGCGGCGTCTGTTCAATAGCCACGTCTGTGGCCATGTCTTCTATAGGAGGTAATGTCGTTTGAGTATCCTCAGAAGGCATTTCATTATTTATCTCGTCTACATTGACGTCGGGTAGCTCCTCGACTTCCATTTCTTGGAAATCGATTATCAATATTAAAACATTTAAAAATCAGCAAAATCAAAACAGTTTTACAAAGAAGCTGTCAAAATATCAAGAAATCGAATGAAGAAAAAAAATTGTGTTGTTCAACGTGACAATTTGGAAGAGCAAAAAACTTTTTTTTTAATTTATTAAATGGCTTTTGGACTAGGATTTTTTTGCAGAGATTTTTTTGGATTAATGAAAATCGAGAATGCGAACGAAGGCAGTTCAAAGAAATCGCAAACCTCATTGCAAACATACTCGGTACTTCCAACTCGCAAAAACGGGTTTGCTTATAGTAATGATTTTCAGAATCAATTTGAGAGTTTAGAGAAGTGTTATATTTGGAGTCGAATTCTGAAAAATTTCGAAAATCTATACTAATATTACACAGCTGAAGGGTTTGTTTGTTTGTTTGCTTGAACGCGCTAATCTCAGGAACTACTAGTCGTATTTGAAAAATTATTTCAGGGTTAGATAGCCCATTTATTGAGGAAGGCTATAGAATATATCATCATGCTAAGACCAAAAGAAATTTGACGCAGACGAAGTTGCGGGCAGAAGCTAGTACTTAATAAATTGGGTTTTCTCGAATCCCATGAATTTTCGTTTAGGCTTTATGAGTTGCTTAATTGTTGCAAATGGGCACTCTATTCTCGAAGTACACGCCCTGGAAGGAATACGTCAAATTACAAGTCACACTGTATTATGGATACGTATGCTTAAATGCAAAACTTAGAACATCCAGTTCCGAATAGGGCAGTTCTAGTAAAAAACAATTAGATGATTGGCCATTGCAATTCACACAATCATGCAATTTTAATAAAACATCAACTGCTTCGACGATTTATTTTAATTGGGACAACGATTCACAAGGAATAAATTATGGATGAAAATGAACATATTAAAAACAAATAAACTTATATGAGTCAAATTTATTACATTATTATTAGATCTTAAATCTAAAATTAAACTTATAACAATTCACAAGATTGGAATACAATTCCCAGTGTACACAGAAGCTCTATACAATTCAATTATTCGATCAACAAACAGATTCGCAACACCAAAGCTTTTGACGAAACATACAATCGACAATTTTATTCAAAGGTCTCTTTGATTAGTACAAAAATTGTACCCGATGTAAATACATTTTTTTGTGTTGTATTGTGCTTTTTTTGAAAAAGTGTTTTTATTCAGGTGTACTGGAAATGTTACAGGATTATTATTTTAGCTAAACATAAACGAAATCATGGTCTATTTCGAAGTTGTTCCTCGTTGATAGCTCCGTCGCGATGTTCGAAGGGATTTTATCTGTAAATGGATAGAAAAAAATGAGTACATCCCCACTCAACCGACTTCTACTCCTACTCCTTCACTGTGCACGCGGTTCGGTTGTGGAATTCACTTCCGCCTGACATTAGGAACTGCCAAACTGTAGCAGTATTTAAAAGAAGAGTGAAAGAACACTATCTCTCCACTTTGTCATAAGTTGCATTTGTATTTATTATTTAAATTACATTATAATTATATATATTTTGCTGATATTTATTTTAGTACTATGTATGTATGTTTGTATGTATGTATATTCTTATATGATATGTGTATTTATAAATTAGATTAGGTATAATTTGTGCTATTATGTTTTCCCTTCTATTATTATTACACGCGTTGTCTACATCTCTGTTATCTTCTCTCCTATCGCAGGTGTGCTGGAAGAGATTTCTGTAGAAATAAGCATTACCTTTGTACGTATTTTTCTGTTCCTTTATTCTTGTCTGTTTATATGTGTGTGCATAAATTGTTAAATAAAATAAATAAATAAAATAAGTCTGAAAGTTTCACCGATAACTGAAAAGTTGTGTGGAAATTGGTTGTCATGGTATGTGACACGGAGGAATGAGGAAAATTGAGTAAGGAAAGTCTTAGAGTATGAATGTCGATGTGTAAATGATGATATGGTTAGAAGGGGTGTGACAACCGAGATGACGACTAATAGAGAAGTGTTGAAGAAAAAGACTCAAAGCTTCAAAAAATATTAGCACGATACCAATTTGGATACCACCAAGTGCAAACAAAAAAATCTGTAAAAAAAGTACAAACACATGCATAAATATTCAAAGTCAAAGCATTTATTTCAAAGAGGCACATAAAAGGCACTTTTGAACGTCAACATTTACGATTCTAGTCGCCATTCCAAAATGTAGTTTCGTATGGAGAAGAATGGGCAAGAAACTCCACCGTTACTCTTGTAAAATGTTTTAAGTACAATATTTAACATGGTAATATTTTCATCATAACACCAATATAACTTACCATTACATCTATACACGAGATTGGACCAGATGATCATCTCCTGCGAAAAGCAGAACACCCCGAGCCGTCCTCCCTTGAGCGTGAAGTCATACACGTTGCCCGAGTCGGCCACCAGGCGGTTGTTCTCGTACACCTAGTGGAAATCATATTTACTTTATAAAGTGCAGTAGTTGTTACATTTTTATGATACATCATTATGGACTATATTCTAGGTCTAGTGGTCGCGAGAGCTACTGTTAAGCATGAGGTCCTGTGATCGATTTGCCCAGGCATTGTGTTACCTTTTGAGATTTCCCATCAGGAATTTCTCAGTAGTTTGAATTTTTCGCCCATCATCATCATAATTAGTCTATAATTTTCCCACTGCTGGGACCGCTGGGACATACGCCTCCTCTCGGTGAGAGGGAGTGAACCGTAATCCACAACGCGGGCCCAGTGCGGTTTGGTAGATGTCACATGTCAATTCATGGTTCTATGACATGTCGGTTTCCTCACGATGATATCGTAACGATATGCTCTCAAAACAGTGAATGATATTATCGTTCACTGTTTTGAGAGCAGTGGTCCGTTACCACTGGCCCACTACTGCTCTCTTAAATTTGTGTCCGGTTGGTGGCAATAGCACAAACACTTAACTGCCAAAATGTGGGCAGATACATCCTAAGCCTTTGGATAAAACAGTTTTTCAGCTGTTCCATACATTTTGACCGCGTAGTTATTGCACTTTTCAATGAAACAGCTGATATTTTTAAATTTCTACGTTAGGGGGGGGGGGGGGGGGTCTAGAATGATATGCTGACTTCATGGTTACAGTTTGCGTACTGGTTAAAACTTACCCTGTATTAGGTTATAAACCATTGTGACTGTGAGGACTATGTGGGTCATTCATTACATTATACTTCAACGAAAACAATTTCCTAAAATCTTATTTTCGTCAATAGTTTTTTTATCCGTCTGTGAAGTGTTTCAGTTAATTTTGAAAGGCCCTGTTTTATTTACCTTCAGTCTGATGAGGCCAAGCTTCGGTCTGTGCAGCAGACGCCAACGGTACGCCGTCTTCTCACGCCAGCCCACGTTGCGAGGGTCTTTCCAAAGGAGAGTCACCTGGGGAAATAGTTAAAGGGATCTTGAAAGGAATGCAAACGAATCGTGACATTGAATATGGCAACATACAGGGGGTCTACTCCATAAGCACGATGCCCTTAGTTACGGCCGAAGTTACGGGCGTTTCCTACTCCGTATCAACTACGAACAGAAGATGCCCGACCTAAGACTGAATGACACAAAGACAAGATTTGACTGCAGTCCCTACTCCTGAGGGGCATTTCTCGTAATTTTAAGAACGTTCAAAATCTAGTCGCAGTCATAATGTCACAGTCTCATCTCGGCGACAAAAAAAAAACAAAAACTTGTCAAAAACGTATGCAAACCCGAGGTATTTTTGACAGATTGAGACTAAGAACAGACTGGGAACGTTCTTAAAATTACGAGAATTTTCCCTCTGATCCAATCTCAATGTGTCAAAAACACCTCCCCCCTTATTACAGAACAAGGTTTTTGTTTAGGTATGGTTTAAACCACCGAGCCTGTTTTTGAAATAAGAACCTAACTGAAATCGAAATACAGCTCCTTTTACAAAACTGACAAGTTAGTCCAGTGCTAAATTGTCAGTTTTGGAAAAGGAGCTGTAATTCTATTTCAGTTCTAAGTTCTTATTTCAAAAACATGCTCGGTGGTTTAAACCATACCTAAAGAAAAACCTTGTTTTGTAATAAGGGGGCTCGAGTTTACTACATTTTTGACAAATTTTTGACATTTGATGGTTTTTTTTTTTTTTTTGGGTGGGGAATCATCAAATGACTTCTCCTGCTGAGTAGAGCAGGAGGGCGTGTCAGACTTTTACTGACTAAAACCCACCCGTGTTCCCTCAGTAGCCCGTATGCCAGGGGCCGTGGTATCTCTTTCGAACAAACCCGCACCCCTGGCAGGCATCGGCCCTTGCGGACCCCACCAGTGGTTGCTGACATCTTTGACGGCGCGCGTGAGGAACACAACGCGCCGTCCCGTCTACCACTTTTCGGCCGCAGGGGATAGGGAGAGCGGCTGACGCTATACCGACACTCCTCTTCCCCTGCGGCCCCACCGCGTCCGCCATCAAACGGTGGCGGCCCCGTCCAGGCCACGGAAGGGAAGAGCGCTGCTCAGAAGCACCGGGACTCCTCCTCTACCGCAGCCTGTATGTAACCCTCAGCCGCGATGCCTCCCATTCGACATCGCGGCCCACCTCAGTTGCGGTGCACCTCACCGCAACCTACTTTTTGGCCGCTACGTCAATGGCTTGAAGGCAAAAGCCCTGACGAGCGGCCCCACCGTTGGGTTCCTCTTGGCTTCACCGTGGATGGGAGACCACGGTTACTAAACCCCCCCGCAACGACAATGCGGGAACCCACTCGGGGGGGGACATTTGATGGTGGTGTATGTGGTGGTTTCATGGGCAGTGGTTTGGTGGTGGCTTTTTAATGTGAAACGTTGATATTACAGTTGAGCTAGATTCTCTTATGCCTACACGTCGCGAATAGCAAGTAATCACACATAAGCGCGTCACGACTCACAGACTCTCGGCCATAGACAATGCAATTAACACTGTATTCAATCCGTAGTCCCTTTCCGCACTTCACGTATGTTAACGTCGTGTTAGTAATGTAGATTAATTACTGCTTGGGAACAGATGGCTCTTAGCTACATTAGCAGGTAAATTAATTTTGCAAAAGGATATATTCTGTACAAATATTTGTTTAAGTATTTATTTATACACATTCCAGAAAGGTTTCAGTTTAATATCTACGTAATACAAAGGGTTGCAGCGAAATTGACGCACAACATGTTACCATGGATTAATACATGATTCTGAAAAAAAAAGTTTTCTGTGAAACCGCAGTTTTTTTATAACTTACAAGTTTCTACGCTAGGGGTGAGTTAATTCATGGTTACAGTTTGCGAGTTGACGTATGCCAGCTGCCAATCTAAATTTTTTTTAAAGATGAGAAATCATCAAATAACTCCTCCCGCTCTGGGCGGAGCGTGAGGGAGGGCGTCTCAGACTTTTGCTGACTAAACCCCACCCGTGTTCCTTCAGTTGCTTGTGTGCCAGAGGCCACGGTATGTCTTTCGAACAACCCGCACCACTGGAACAACTCGCACCCCTGGAACAACCCGCACCCCTGGAACAACCCGTACCCCTGGAACAACCTACACCCCTGGAACAACCCGCACCCTTGGAACAACCCGCAACCTTGGGACAACATGCACGCCTGGTGACAACCCGCACCCCTAGACCACCCTGTTTTGGTAAATGAAGAATTAGCGTTTATAATTTCTATTTAAAAGTTTCCACAAACTAATTGACTATGTAGTATGTAGGTACCTAAACATAAATACAAATATGTACACAAAATAAATCTAAGTAGGCAACAAAAAAAAAATCTTTCAAAACAAACAAAAACAACAACAACACTACAAGCAACTATATAATTATATCTGTTAGAAGCACTCCAAAAAAAAAAAAATTGACAGATTATGCAAGCAACCCATGTAATTACGTTTTCTTACTATTTATTAATTATTCAAGTACAGATATTGACCTAAATCTTTTAATTTTCATTTAGACTGGACTAGACCCAAACTCATTTCATTGTGCATACAAGAATTATATTCTAACTCAGGATTAAATATGTTAAAATTTCATTTTCTTCTGCTAATAAGTAACTCATACCAAGTAGATTAAGTCGAGACGAAAATCCGAAATGACTTTCATTTTTAATAAACCAACCTTGGAAAAAAAACTCGGGTTTTTCTTTATAACAAATACAAAGTTTGTTCATGAAATTAGCTTTTCAGGTCCCTACTAAATACCGACTGTACAAAGAAAAGTCTCAAGCTAAGTATAATTAAATAATCTTGTTAAACTTGCTAATATTATAAATATGAAAGTATGTATGTTGTTTGTTACTCAATCACACAAAACCAGCTGAACGGATTTGAATGAAATTTGCCACACAGATACTTTAACCTGGATTAATATTAAAGGATACTTTAGATAGTAAGTTCCCGTGAGATGATTTTCGGTCTCCACGCGGGCGAAGCTGCTGGTAAAAGCTAGTTTTATTATAATTTAGCCTATTTTAATTATTTTAAAAGTTGTAAAGTTACTTTTTTCTATATTTTAACAATATTTAGCTTAGGCTCATTGCTTTTGCAAAACAACAAAATCACGCAATTTTTTATGTGTTAGATCTTTCCTCTCACTTTTCTACAATCTGTGGCAGTGATTTCGTGAAAAGGGAGGGAAGTGTGTAACAGGAGGCCGCCGAATCGTGCGCTTTTTGATTTGACCAATGAGCGCGCGCGGGTGGCGGTTACAGGGTGATAGTGCCCGTGAAATTGAACAACTTTCTCGGAGGAGCATGGGTCGAAATATGAACAAAAATAATCGGACCTCCCATACAAAATCGATCAGCCGACTATTGATTTTGCATGGGAGGTCCGATTTTCTTTTTTCACATTTACCTTGTACCTATATCACTTACCTGATCAGGAGTAGTATCAGTATTCCAGAGCGCGTTCCTCAATGTCTTGCCAGGCCCCGTCTTAGAGTTCACCAGCTTCAGTTGTATGCCGGGCTCCGCGACCGCCCTGAACGGCGTGGTCTGCCAATATGTCTGTGTGTTCTTCTTCCACATCACCACGTAGAAACGCTTGTTGTTTTGATAGCTAGGGAAAAAAAAATGTTTTTAATTAAAGGAAAATATTAAAATCCTCGGGGTTTCAAAACAATAAACCAATCTTCAGTCTTCGTAGCCTTTTTCTATGTTGAGGTCGACTTCCAGTCTAACCGGATGCCGCTGAATACCAATATTTTACATGGAAAGCCTGCCTATCTGACCTCCACAACCCAGTTACTGGGTAATACGATACCTTTTGGAAAAAGTGGTTTGTCAGACTTTCGGATTTTTGACATCCCGTAACGACTGTCAAAGATCCACAAATGACAACTGGGACCAACTGCTTAACGTGCTTTCTGAGGTGTCTTGGTATGTAAAGATGGTCACCCATGCATGGGCCAACTGGGACAAGCTGATTGATCCACCCGTTCGGCTGTTATTAGTTAACCACAAGCCCTTCCATGGGTTTTTGTCTCAAGTACAGTTTGAAATTAAAAATGAAGCTGAAAAAAAAGCAGTTGTTTCTATCGTTTTGATTTGCATTTTCATCTGAATTAGCAGAATATTGGTCTGATAATAAAATTTGTTTATATTGTCGATAACTTTCGCCCTCTGGAAGGATGCCAATGAGTTCAAAGTCAGCCGGTACATCTGATTTTAAAACTTATGTTTATTCATTTGGTTTCATGTTTGTGTTTTAGTTTCTAGCTAGTTACAGACTTGATTAGACTTTCAAAGGCACGTATTTGAGGCAATTCTAGTTAATTGGCACATCTAGACAAACAGACTAGACTGAGAATAACAAAATTAATTTGCGGTCCGTTCTGCAAATATCTAGAACACTGTAAATAAATAATGCTCTTTTGTGATGTAGTACTCGAATTTAATCAACTAGGTATTACAAATTCTGCCAGCACAAGAAGATATCGCGGTTTTGCGTCCATTTTACATTTTTATGGAATAATGAAACAATAATTTAATCTGAGTAAATAACACTTAAAACGTCAGGCAAAATTCACTGAATTTAAATTCAGTCAATTCAAGTAGGATTAAAATAACTTTCAAGCATCACTCGTATGGTATTCATTTTCATTGAAACGATGTAACTTTTTGAAAGTTTAACGGACCCTTGTTGGAGGGGAAATTTACCATTTATGGTAGGCGATCGAGAAAATATTTTATTTTAAGTGGACTGTATTTAAAGGTTTGCTGGTGATCGCCTAGAGGGAGTAAGATGATGAACAGGCGAGCTTGGGATGGATGAGGGGATGGCACGCACCTTTTGGTCTCCGCAGCTCGTGACACGTGGCTGCAGACGGCGTGATCCGATCGGCACGAATGGCGGCGTTCCTGATTGCAGCACTTATGTCGCTCACATGCATCCACTATATTTCACTCGCGGTAATGTTCATCATGATGAAAGCGTTTTATAGCGAAGCGGGGCGGGCGCAGTGCGGTATCTGCACGGCGCAGTATTTCGAGACGGACTAAAGTCTTCTATCATGGCGCGTATATAGTCGCGTGCGTTGCGAGGGAGAAAGGGATAACGCTCGCCTGTTCAGACAGTGACGTCAAATGACAGGACTAATCTATATACGAAATTTCAATATTAGAAAATCGAGAGATGGCGTGACCATTTCCCCCCGGCTTTAAAGGGTTGCCTTTAAAAGGAAACAAAATAAAATGAGCCGTGTTAGGTGTACTACCGCATAACCTATCCACAAGCTAATACAGCGTTATGAATTAAATTGATCTAAATTAACCTTAACGGAACACTTATAACGAAAACTATTAACTAAATACCTAAACTAAGAGAGAGATCCAACTTCGGGTTAGATCTCACTGAGTCGGTAGCGGGCAGAGACGTACAACAGGGCGCACGTAACTACCCTTCGCGGTTTTTACAGTAACAACGCGGGTTGTACCGTCTTTAGACGTGTGCAATTTCTCTATGATAGCTAAGGGCCATGAAAGCGGCGGAGAATTATCATTAATAACAATGACTAACGTACCCTCCTGTATAGGGGCTGCAGGACTATTCCATTTAGACCTAGCCTGAAGCTGGTGAAGGTATTCCGAACGCCAGCGCCGCCAGAACGACTGCACGAGTCTATCAAGCAGAGTATGTCTCTGAAGCAAGCTAGAGGAGTCTGCTTCAGGAGCGGGAAGTGACGACAATGGCGCTGTGTTCAGGAAATGTGCAGGGGTTAACGCGGATGATTCAGCAGGGTCACTACTCAGTGCTGTAAGAGGACGCGAGTTAACTAATGCCTCGATTTGAACAAGAATAGTTAAAAGCTCTTCATAAGAGAGGATCTGTTGGCCTATGACTTTGAAGAGATGCGTTTTGATTACCTTGACCATGCTTTCCCAACATCCGCCGAAATGTGGTGAAGCGGGCGGAATAAACTTCCAATCAATGTGACTCATGGAAAGTTCTTCCTGAAGATGGGTACGATATTGTCTGTTGAGAAACTTATAGAGATCGCGTAAATAAGAATTTGCACCTACGAAACAAGTACCGTTGTCGGTGTACAAACATCGTATAGGGCCGCGTCGTGAGAGAAATCGTTTTAGAGCTGCCAGAAATGACACCGTGCTTAGATCCGTCGCAACTTCAATATGCGTAGCGCGCGTCGTCAAGCATGTGAAAATGCATAACCAGGCTTTACGGCTTTTAACACCTCGACCACGCACTGGCGTGTACTGCAGCGGTCCTGCGTAATCACAACCGGTATGTGTGAACGCTTTATCTACCTGCTTGACGCGATGGCTAGGAAGGTCAGCCATGAGAGGAAAGACCGGGCGAGGACGGAACTTAAAACAGACGTTACATTTATGTATTCTGTGGCGAATTATTCGCCGTGCAGCTAAAATCCAATACTTATGCCTGAGTAAGGACATAAGCAACTCTGGACCGGCATGGAGATATTTCCTGTGATAGAAATCAACAAGAAGGTCAACGACATGGTCGTGACGCGGTAAGAAGCAAGGATGCTTATAGTTGTAAGGTTCGTCCGAATTAGACAGACGACCGCCAACGCGTATGATGCCGTGCTCATCGAGAAACGGCTTGAGCTTAAGAAGCGCGGGAGAACAAGGTACATTATTATTTAAATTTTCAATGTCGTTACTAAAATGAACAGCCTGGACAACTCGCAACAATTTATACTCTGCAAATTCAAGGTCAGAGCTTGAAACAGAAGCCGCATTAGGAAGTTGTCCAAGAAACCTAAAGACATAAACGATGGCGCGTAGTAACTTAGACCACGACGACATGCGCAGCGCGAGTGCATAGATCGGAGATTCCGCGACCTCAACGACCACGGGATGAGAAACAGACTTCCGTTCGGGTACATCCTCGGCTTCTGCACTGTGGTCACAAGGTTCTATGGGCCACTCTGACGGATCATGGGAAATCCAAGAAGGCCCATGATACCACAAAGGATGTTGCAGAAGTTTAAATGGAGTAACTCCACGAGAAAGGCAATCGGCAGGATTCTCAATACCCGCGACGTGATGGAAACAAGTAGCGGGAACCAGCTCTATTATTTTAGTAACGCGATTGGCGACAAAAGTCTGCCAGCGGTGCGGAGAGGAATAAATCCAAGCAAGTGCTACCTTGGAGTCAGAAAATGCGTATATCTTATTGATGGGGTAGTGGGGCGAAACTGTGTCTCGAACCTTGCAGAGCAACTGAGACAACAGAAGGGCCGCGCACAACTCCAGTCTCGCAACCGAAATGGTTTTGACCGGCGAAACCTTGGACTTGGCACAAACTAACTGCACCGAGTAGTTAGGACCAATGCGGACTTGCAAATATACGACTCCACCGTAAGCGCGTTCACTGGCGTCAGCAAATCCTATTAGATTGACAGTGCATCCGTCGACCAACCCAAGATGACGTGGAATAACAATTTGATTGAGCGCGGAAAGTTCAATACAAAATTGCTTCCAAGCAGCGACAATATGGTCGGGAGGTGCGTCATCCCACTCACACTTTGATAGCCAAAGCTCTTTGATCAAGAGCTTAGCGTACAAAATTGTGGGAGCAACAAAACCCAGTATGTCCCACAGTCGAGCCACTGTGGACAACATAGTGCGCTTGGTGCATTTATCATCGGGCGGTGCGACGTCAAACCGGAAACTATCACAGGATTTGTCCCAGCGTAAACCGAGTACCTTATGCGGTACAGACCTCTCAAACTCAATGTCTGGAGAAGCCTTATGAGAATCAGGTAAGTGCGCGAGAACCTCTTTAGAATTGCTTGTCCATTTGACAAGGTCAAACTGGCCTCGCTTGAAGAGCTGAATAAGTTCTTCACAAAGCGAAATTGCTTGCGGAGCGGATGTGACACTACAAGCGATGTCATCCATATACAAAGCGGAGGTGGCAACAGCTGCTGCAGCGGGAAAGTTGTCGCCTTCATCAGCGATCAACTTGCGGACAACACGTAACGCGTGATATGGACTGGACTTGAGTCCAAAACAAACACGATTAAATTGATATACGGATAAAGGTTCACAGTTGTTGAAACGATAGAAAATCCGTTGAAATCTACGGTCAGATTCACGAACGCCGATATTGAGAAACATCTGTCGGCAATCAGCTGACAGGGCGACTTGGGAAAGACGAAACTTTATTAGGATGTTAAATAAGTCACCCTGTAGATTGGGGCCGGCATGCAAAATGTCGTTAATCGACTGACCCGATGTAGTCTTACAACTAGCATCTAAAACCACACGAAGTTTAGTGGAGGTCTTATCTTCGCGAACTACGCCGTGATGCGGAATATAATACGAGGGAAGAGAATTGTCCTCGTTGTTGACAACCGGACTCAAAAAGTCTTTATTTATATAGTCACGAATGACGTCATTATAGGCGCCGCGTAACTTGAGCGATGCATCAAGTTTGCGTTCTAAACAATAGAAGCGTCTAAGTGCGGCAGCGTATGAGTCACCTAGCGAATACGGGTCACCAGAAAAAGGTAACGCTACAACATATCTACCACTGTCATCGCGAACAGTGGTAGCGCGGAAGTGTTCTTCACACTCGAGTTCCTTATGGCTCTGCGAGGGCGGTGCGGAAATCTCTTCAAGCTCCCAAAATCGCTTGAGAAGAGAATCCATATTATTTTCTTGAAGAACAGCACAACAAGACATAGTATAATTAGAAGAATGTGACGTAGGTACGGTACCCATAATCACATAACCCAATAATGTCTCAATAGCGGGAGGTATATTATGTTGATTGTTGCGTACCACATTATGCAATAATATGTGTGGTAATATGGCGGCCCCTAACAGGGCATCGATGTTTCCCGGCTGCGCAAAGTCAGAATCTGCCAGCGGTAGCATCTCGAGATGTGTGAGTTGAGAAACGTCTACCTGTGCGTTAGGCAACGTGTCCGTAATACGTTCTACGACAAGTGAGGAAATGTCAAAATTAATGTCCTTATTAAAACGGGAATGTATTTTAATGTCTACGGAACCCTTGCAAGATTTTTCCGACCCACCGATCCCTTTGATTATTAATTTCGTATTCTTAAAGTTATGCCACAATCCGAGGCGTTTGAAGCAATCAGAAGTAATAAAATTACTCTGTGACGCATTATCTAGTAAACAACGAATTGTATGCGGTTTGTTACTGACATCGTAAACAATAACTTGTGCTGTTGCCAACAAAACCGTTGTGGACGCCATACATTGCTGCTTGGCATCGCGCTGAACATGACAAACGCTTGAGCGTTCACTGCGGTCATACGCAATGGATGTCGTACACAACGAAACCTCTGACTGGGAAACGAGCGGGGTGGCTATAGTACCGGCGGTCCCGGTGGTTTTATCGAAATGTAATAATGTATGATGTCGCTGTTTGCATGAGCGACATCTAGAATTACTAGAACAATCACTTGTTTTATGTTTTATACTTAAACAATTAACGCAAGCTTTGTTTTCTTTCACACATTTAAAACGAGCAGTCGGATCTAAATTATTAAAAGCGGGACATTTAAAATAATGTTCGTGCTCAATATTATTGCACAGACACTTACGCGAATTATTATTATTAGATTCTGAACACGCTACGTAAGATTGTGGGTTAGGAGGGACGGGATTACTCTTGCTATTTCGCGATTTATTCAACCTTTGCTTATCATACTTATCATTTGACGAGCTAGATGCACTAGGCTGCGTATTATGATATATTCGGCACTGATCTTTGATGAACGAAAAGAAACTATCTAGAGTAGGTATTTTATGTTTACGTTCCGTCATCTCGAAGGCACGAACCGTTTCTAGGTCGAACTTTTTTAAAGCAAGTTGTAATAATATAAAGTCGGACAAATCATTTAATTTTAAGTTTTTAAGGGCGTTAACGGCGGTAGTAAAGTTATCTATGAACAGCTGGAAATTCGAAACAGAGGCGGGTCCGGACAATTTAAGATTTAAAGCCTGATCAAGGTACGTGGACGCGAGGACGCGAGTATCTTGATACCTATCAAGGAGTGACTGGAATATCCCCTGATAATTCTCAGCACTAGGAGTTACACCTGCAAATACGGAATGCGCTTTCGGTGACAGTTTACCTAATAAATAGTACAACCTGTCAGCATCGGTCAGTGAGTCATTATCGTGCACTGTTGACTTAAAGCTAGCATAGAATAATGGCCAATTCCGTATATCGCCATCAAACGACATAAGTTCGATAGGAGGTAGTCGTGGCGCTGGCCGCGCCGGCGTGGCGGGGCTGTGGTTCGCACTTCTACCTTCCAACTGCGATTGTATGCGCTTGATGATACAATACAGATCTTCGAACGACATGTACGCTTGGTAATTGGGCTTTGCTTCGGGGTTAATTGAAAGTAACTTTGCGTTATAAGTGTCCAACAAATGATGAAAGTCTGTTCGAATATTATCTACTGTCATACAATAACTAAGAAATGATTCTTTGTTAGCTTCAGAAGTGTTAGCGGTTTTTGAGCGCTCGTATATGTCTTGAATACGCTCAAATAAAACATTCCGTTTAGCTTCCACTATTGTTAATTCCCTTTCTTTCGACATGTTTAAGTCGTTATAAGTATATACGAACCAATCTAACTATAATTATCTAAAGTAAGGTAGACGAAGTTATGCGGTAGTGTTTTACCTAGGTTGGCAAAACTATATTGTTAATTGGCGGTATCACTAAAAGATGCTTGAAATATCGAGCTTCAAGGCAACTATGATAGTTTTTATTACAATAATTATGTATGTAGGTAGCTACTTGCGTATATTACCTACATAGGTGCGGGATTTTCAATAATTATGTATGTAGGTAGCTACTTGCGTATATTACCTACATAGGTGCGGGATTGACCACTTAATGGGTATAATTAATATGGGGGAATATGGATTATAAATCCTTCCCCTGCGGGTGAGTTATGCGATTGAGTCCGGCTCGAATGGACCAAAAAAATGGAGGGGAAATTTACCATTTATGGTAGGCGATCGAGAAAATATTTTATTTTAAGTGGACTGTATTTAAAGGTTTGCTGGTGATCGCCTAGAGGGAGTAAGATGATGAACAGGCGAGCTTGGGATGGATGAGGGGATGGCACGCACCTTTTGGTCTCCGCAGCTCGTGACACGTGGCTGCAGACGGCGTGATCCGATCGGCACGAATGGCGGCGTTCCTGATTGCAGCACTTATGTCGCTCACATGCATCCACTATATTTCACTCGCGGTAATGTTCATCATGATGAAAGCGTTTTATAGCGAAGCGGGGCGGGCGCAGTGCGGTATCTGCACGGCGCAGTATTTCGAGACGGACTAAAGTCTTCTATCATGGCGCGTATATAGTCGCGTGCGTTGCGAGGGAGAAAGGGATAACGCTCGCCTGTTCAGACAGTGACGTCAAATGACAGGACTAATCTATATACGAAATTTCAATATTAGAAAATCGAGAGATGGCGTGACCACTTGTCAAGTTTTATTTGACAGAAACCTTTTGCCATGTCAAGCTGTTTAAATTGTGGTACATTTTAGTTTTCAAATAGTTTCAGTTCTGTCTGGTTCTTTGTGTCGAAAAAGAGCTCCTCTACGAGTTTCTCAAAACCCTAACAAAAATGTTCTCATCAGAAATACAGAAGTCCACATAGGTACGGTCATCAAAAGAAATAAGGAACCAGGGTCGTTGGATATAGTTGAAGCTTAGTAAAAAAAAACGATGAATGTTTTTGGATAAAATTTAGTTAAGTTAATAGAAAACAAATAGTTAATTTATAAAATTAAATTTCATTTGAAAACATCCATCGGTTTCTTACTAAACTTCAACATTAAAAGCTTAGTAAGAAACCGATGGATGGGTTTCGAATGAGATTTAATTTAATATATACAGGGTTATTGGAATGCTGATCCTTACATTAATTTATGTTCGTATAACTCATCAAAATGTAGGGAACAGCTGATTTTTTTTTTCGCGATTTCTGGTTTGGTCCAATAGTAAAAGTTGTTCATAATGTTGAGTACAATGACCTCTTAAGAAGTTTTTGGTGTTTTTCCAATAACCCTGTATAGTGTAGGTTTTCTATTTGTTTTATTTTATTCGAAAACATCCATCGTTTTCGTACTAAACTTGAACTAGATGTGACGACCCTGGTGACTTATCTCGTTTGGTGACACGCACACGAACCTATTGCCATTTTGTCCCTTGACTAGAGGTAAGATAAAAGTTAAGTTAAGTTTTTAAAAACTCACCCAAATATAAATCCAACATAGTCATCATCGATCTGTGTGTCCACAAACAGCGTCCCTTCGAAGTCAACTCCGCTAAAGCTTTCGAAGCCCACAGCTAACCCAGGGTCCGAGTTCAAGGTCTGAAGGATCTCCGCGCCTTGATTCGCGATCTCCCAGTTAGGGTCCTGTTGGGATTCGCCCTCAGGGTCTAGCCGGACTGTCATGTAGTTTCTAGAAAATAATTAAGTGTTCATGAAATGGCGTCGCTTTTCGAGTACCTACGACTGCGTGATCGTGTTATTTTACTAAACTGCTCAACAGATTTTGATGCAGTTTTCACCATTCGTTAGAGAATGTATTCCGGAAGGTGTTTGTGTTTATTAATTAAGTTGAAAGCTCCAGAGTAACCCGCAAAATTCAAATTTTCTTACGTTTATGATACTAACCTCCTTCAGCTTGCTGTATTATGATTAAAATACGATTTTCGACCGTATATTTACAGAACTATATTAATTAAAATCATCAATATAACCCTGTTAGTTCATTTAATTCAATTGAATGACTTTTTCGAAAAATCTTTCAACTGAATTTTTCTACGAAATGAACGTAAGAAAATTTGAATTTCGCGAGCTACCTTGGAGCACCTTTATACTAAACATACATTTAATAATAAAACTCGATATTTTGTGAAGTCGTATAAACCGTGCGAAGCAGGGGCTATATATAAGTCTGAGTCACGAGTACTCACGAGTATACGAGCCAAGAACATCATCTTCGTCGTGTAACTCATATTTAGGTACACATAATTATTTTGATTTGTGATCAAGAACCGTTTCCTTTATATGACTTTATGCAAATGCTGAACTTTACAAATTCATAACACCTTTATCCTCCCGACGAACCCCCCGACCCGTAACGTCTGTCATCGATCCACGAATGACAGCCGGGACCAACGGCTGTTTTTTTGGGTGGGAAATCATCAAATAACTTCTCCCACTCTGGGTGGAGCAGGAGAGCGTGTCAGACTTTTACTGACTAAAACCCACCCGTGTTCTCTCAGTAGCCTGTGTGCCAGGGGCCACGGTATCTCTTTCGAACAACCGGCACCCCAGGCAGGGACCAACGGCTTAATGTGCTTTCCAGGCACGGAGGGGTCTTGGTACGTAAAGATCAAGTCACCCATCCACAGTCCACTTATACTTTGCCACGAGCCCTTCCTTCTTCTTCTTCAGAAGTGTGTATTTATTATAAACAACTAAATTCAAGTAACTTCAGCCACCAATCCCTGAACGAGTTGTGCACGCCCTTTGCATTAAAACGTGCAAAACCCGTTCAGACGTTCACTATCTTGTTTTCACGCTCGCGCTCTAATTAAACTTTAATCCTTTCTTCAAGCGCAAAACTTCCAATGAAGTGCATTCGATGCGTCAGTTAGGTCTTAGTTAGTACAATCTTCACCGTTAACTTTATTTATACTAGATTGACTTCCTGACACTTAGTCGACGTAATAGTTCTTTTCGTGTTCAGTCAAACTGGCACAAAATAAACAATTTCATTATACCTAGTACATCTACTAGGTATAATGAAATTGTCGATGCTACCTGTGTCGACACCCTCGCGCCATCCCATCTTCTGAGCACGGCGAGCTGCGCTGGTGCGGCTGCTGTAGGTGCAGAAAACCTCAAACGGCGCAAATACAACAACCTTATTGGGAGCTATATGTTTGAGCCGTTTGGGGTTGAAACACTAGGGCCGTGAGGTCCGAGTGTCCATCGAGTATTTCGGGACATCGCCAAGCGGTTAGTCGACTCTTCACGTGACCAAAAGGCTGGCCTATTCTTAGGTCAAAGAATCAGCATTGCCATCCAACGTGGCAACGCTGTCGGCCTTTTGGGCACTTTTCCCACTGACAGCGATGCGGACGAATCACTGATGCCCAGGAGCTCATCCCTTTTTTACTTTACACAGCAAACAACAACAAAAACGAATGTTGTATACTTGTACATAATGTCTAATTATTTAGACTAAGAGGGCTATTACAAATCGAAGTGCTCAATTTTAGGAAAATTTTACGGCGCGTGGTAGCCAATCGTGGGTGTGTGTCAAGTGAAGTACGCTACGCACACATGCTATCCGCTATGCGTCGGACGCCCAGGAACAAACCAGCGGCAGCGCGGACTAAAAGCTAAATCCCGCGTGTCCCGAGTTTTATGTCTGATTTACAGCGTTGCATTCAACAATTGCTTAAACATATTAGTTTTACTTTTAAATATACAATTTTTTTTTTCTAGCAAGCTGACTTAGTAACCTTAGTTATATAATACTTTTTGTTTGAATTTCGATTAAACATACACAGATAAAAAATATAATTTCAGACGACAAAATTATCATAAATTCTGTGTTTTACGGAATTATTTTTGGTGAATTAAAAAAACAAACATAAAAAAATGATTTGAGCATTCCAAAGAACAAGGTGGACTATGCCTTGTACATTTTTATGAAACATCCTTTGCCAAGACAAGGATTTTACTGACTTATGTAAACAAATTAAAATATTTGTTTAGAACACTCCCTAAACCAATAATGAAATTTTCTAGGACATATTTTTGTTTTGAATTTTTGGCTATGTCTAAACCATAATCACTCATCAAATATCGAGTAAAACGTTCAAATTCAAGCAAAAATGTGATAGCGCCCTTAAGGTGACACTTGTCCACATTTTTTCCATACAAACTTCGGGAGGGTTTTACTCCACTGTCTAACTATGTACATCAAAAATTAAACATGGTATGGTTTTGTCTCGTTATTATTATTGTCTGTACGGAAACAGAATACTAAAATAAAAAGCTATTAAAAAGTTATGAGCCAACAAAGATTCGTTTTTCTTGCTAATTTAACCTAACTTTGAGCGTGTTTAAGTAATAAAAGGAGTGTAAAATCTCGAAAACCAAGACGGTACCGACAAAGTTCAATTAACAATAAGTTCAATAAACTTTATTGGTCATTAATTTATGCAGTGGTTTTTTCATAAAACCCGATCTTCTGAAGGACTTTTCTTAATTTTTTCGCGATTTTTTTGCCAAAAATGCTCCTGCATCTCACTCAATAACGTTGTGCGTGTAGACTAGAGTCTAACTGCTCACCACTGATACTATCTCTGTCGGGTACGAAGCCTGGTGAGACAGCGTGATTTTTAGCCAGGCCCACCAGTGAGTTCGAGCCCGCGCAATGTGTGCCCTTAAGATCTTTTTCATTCTCTACATTTTTTCATTTTTCAGAATTAAATAGAAAATTCACAACATTGCATAGTAGTAGTATGTTCTATGTGTGTGTGTGTGTGTGTGTGCGCGTGTGTTTACCGTACCTGAAATCAGTGCGAAATATCTTGGAGTTGTTCGGACAGTTGTCGAGCTCGTTTATCACATGGTCACCATCGTAGTCATTGTCACAGGCATCGCCGATACCGTCATCTAGATTTTAGAAATAATTATGATGAAGTATACATGTAGAACGAATATCTCTGTAATGTATATGAAGACTTTCTGAACTATCAAATAAAAATATCTTTATATCGAGTTTACACCTTTCCGAAAACTGAACAGCGTATAGCTGTTATTACAACAAACCTCTTATTGCGCCTATTTTAAGTTGTAAATCTCATTAAACCATTCAAAAATTTTACCCTTTACTAAAAAAGTTCGCAGTTCGTTACTTACTACATTCACAGAACATTTGAATTGTCAGAGTCGGTCATTCACAAAGATGAAGCTAGTTGCCCATTCCAAAGCGTCATTCATCATCATTTCAGCCGAAAGACGTCAACTGCTGGACATAGGCCTCCCCCAAGCTCCGCCACTTCGACCGGTTCTGTGCTTCCCGCATCCAGCGGACTCCTGCGGCCCTCACAAGGTCATCGGTCCACCTTGTGGGAGGCCTTCCAACTTTACGTCTTCCGGTACGCGGTCGCCACTCCAGAACTTTTCTTTTCCAAAGCGTATTAGGTTCCAATGAAGAAGAACGGATAAGAAGCTCCAAGGCATTCCATAATCAGCCTATAATGTTTCGACTGCTGGGACACAGGCCTTCTCTCTTATAAGAGGCAGTGGGCTTTAATCCACCACGCGGGCCCAGAGCGGGTTGATGGAACCAAAACTTCGACGATATGTGACACATGCACGATGTTTTCCTTCACCGTTTTGAGAGCAGTGGTGATGAAATTAAATACATAAAGTAAAGAGCCTGACTCGGTTCACCTACACCTCGTTAAGTCGGAACTGACACTACTAGGCCACCAACTAAACGCCGTGGACACTCTTTGTAAATATAAATTTTGTTACGAAATATTAGTTACATCGTCCATGTTAATATATCGTCATCATATTAGCCAAAAGACGTCCACTGCTGGACTTAAGCCTCCCCCAAAATGGGAGGATGTACCATAATCGCCACGCTTGGCAGGTGGGTTGGCGATCGTAGTATGGTGGTAAAATGCATAGAGAACGCTGCTGCCCATTCTCTAGTAAGTCCCTTATTCGCCTTCTACGACACCCACGGGAAGAAATGGAAATGGGATGTTGATATAGGTACCAACATATTACTAACTAAAAAGTAAATCCAAGCGCACTCACTATTAGAATCCTTCTGATCCCTATTCTTAATATAAGGACAGTTGTCTTGCAAGTCGGGCACGCCGTCTCCATCGTCGTCGTCATCACACGCGTCCCCGATGCCATCCTCGTCCACGTCCAGTTGGTCACTGTTGGGCACTGTTGGACAGTTGTCTATGCTGTCTTGGATACCGTCCCTAGAAAATATTTTACGTTTAGCACATTTTTTTTTAATAATATTGTGTAAACTCCGTTGTCTTTATGGTGTTAGCTCCAGTATCTTTTATGAATTGTTATGGTGCAGCTTTGTTCATGGCATGTTAGGTTACTACCAGTACATTTTTCATTGTCGTCAATGTTTTCCTACTTCTACATATACCTGAACAAACATCTACCACTTTGTTTATAAACGTTCCTTAGAGTTATGAGACGTTTAAACAAAGAAATTGTATGTTTAACCAGTTGCTTATGATTACTTAACTTTAAGCAATATGTATAAATAAGTATGCCTGAAAGGATTTTGCGGCCTTTTCTCAGTAGTGGGAAAGTGCAGGCTAATTTAAAAAAAAAATGTGTAAGAATGGGATACCTTATCTCTTTCTTTATCATAGCAAATGGATCGTTCATTTGTTTATCAACTTTTATTTATTTATCTTACTTTTCCTTAGTTTAAAAATTGAAACGAAATTATTAATTGCCTAGTTTTCTCTTATAACTAACCCACACCTGTTTGACTACGTTCTATTAGAAATTTGGAGGTATGAGGAACAGGGTGTTAAGTGCACTCAACTTCCATAGAAAAGGGAGGGTCCTTTGACCAGACAGACGGGTGTTG
Source organism: Polymixis flavicincta (assembly GCA_949987655.1). NCBI lineage: Eukaryota > Metazoa > Arthropoda > Insecta > Lepidoptera > Noctuidae > Polymixis > Polymixis flavicincta. The sequence continues at coordinate 6,172,739 of OX465187.1, forward strand.
TGTTTGGTAACTGTCCAACAATTGATGTCGGGATGTTGTATATACGCGGTAAACTCTGCTTGCGCGATGCAGGATTTTACGTGACGTCATTGTGACGCGTATTTCGCATGTGGCCGTGTAAATGCCGCTACAGAGTGTATACTTACTGATCTCTATCAACATCGCTATCACAGCTGTCCCCCACGCTGTCTCTATCAGCATCTTCTTGGGCAGAGTTCCGTATGCGAGGACAGTTGTCACAAGCGTCGCCTATCCCATCGTTGTCTAAGTCTTCTTGAGCCGGGTTGTAGCGACGCGGACAGTTGTCCATTTCGTTCGGTATACCTGGACAAGGGATATTGTCAATAATTAAAGGCTAAACATTTGTGATACCAAACCATAGGCCTTTGGGTTTGGACGTAAGTTTGAGAATGCAAAAGATCAACAGTTTTATGTTAAAAGTTGTTGAAGAATTTATGAAGATTCTCCATAATTATATTCTTCTTTCATGCTCAACGTTTCAATTCGTTTAAGTATGGCGTTACCAGACAAATTCGCTTACGAGCTTCAGGGCCTGAAAACCAATTTGTAAGTAAAACGATTTATAAATTCGGTTTCAATGTCACCGTAATTATACCTTCCAATGGAGTATGAGTAAATACTTAGATTTTCTAAGGATTTTCCAGTGAACAGGTTATTTCTAGGCAAGCGTCTATCTTCGATAGCATGGGTAACTGTTTGGTGAAAAAATGGCAAATCTTTCTACTAGTATATCATCTATACATTGCATAAAAAATCATTTTTGTGTCTGTGTAACTGTGTTGTTCGTTTAAACTACGCAACTGATTTTGATTCGATTTCCATAATCATTTAGGGAATTTATTCCAGAATTTTCATGTGTATGTCGCAGATGGATAGTCGAATCCGCTGTTTTACAAAACAGCTCCGTTATGTAAAGCAACTGCACAACGTTCAGCTGGATTGTAATCATAATGTAGAATGGCTTATCTGCAGTCACAATAAGCGTTTGGTGTGGCTTCAATGTCGAATCGGTCGCAGTAACTAAGGAGTGCCCACTTGCTTTAGGTTAGGTTACAACTGTCACCAACCACGCTACTTCCAAGTTGGTCGCAGATACTTGTCTTTTCAGTATTTATAGGACTGACTGTCACAAAACTCTGATCATAACACATGTACATTACTATTAAATATGTACGTAAAAAAATATCGATGTTTTTTCAAGTCGTAAAAACCATTAGAACCAGGAGCGGGTCGTTAGTTAAATATAAAACACAGCATTCTCTCACCATCATTATCCATGTCAGGATCACAGACGTCTCCGAGCCCGTCTCCATCGGTGTCCTCTTGTCCAGGGTTGTACCTTCGGGGACAGTTGTCACACGCGTCACCTCGCTTGTCGCTGCGGTCTTCATCACGGTCCAATTGGTCAGGGTTGGGAGTTAGGGGGCAGTTGTCCTGGGAACGAAAGGATTATATTATAATGTATGCACATTGTGAGGCTTAAATCAGTGATTTTAAATTTTAACGGATTCCGTTTGTTAAACCATATGACGACGATAGATAGAATGGAAAAAGAAATCGCAAAATTTTAGATATGATCTTCCTTTTCCAGTGGGGGTAACCAGATCACTTGACCCACCCTAAAAAAAGCTACAGCAAGACTTTTAATCGTCATCTGCCTAGCCTTTTCCCTACTATTTTTGGAGTCGGCTTCCTATCTAACCGGATGAAACGACGAACGACCGCTTATCTGACTCCACAAGCCAGTTACCGACTGATTGTGCGACTTTCAGACTTTTGACGTATTATGCTCTGTGTTCTGACGTCCCGTAACAACTGTCAAAGATCCACGAATGACAGCCGGGACCAATGTCTTAACGTGCTTTTCGAGGCACGGAGAGGTCTCGGTATGTAAAGATGATCACCCATCCACTGACCGACCGCGGCAGATCGATTGACCTGTGCTGCTAAAATGTAGCATTTTCGAACAAGAGATTGCATTCCGAGCTTAAAGACGAACTCTGGCTGAATATTGCAGTTGTCTAAACACTATACGGCAGACGTTTTAAAAGTCTGTAAATTTTCTCCAAGTCCCATTTATTTAACTATTATTTTATCGTTCTTTTATTCGACAGAATCGCCCCTACGTGCCTGCTACAAACAAAAAGTATTCAAAGTATTCATTAAAATATTCTCGTTATGTTCAAGACGGTGGTTATTGCCTCTCCGCAATTAAATCCATTGACTTCTACAATTCTTTTATCTCAGAGCTTCGTGAAAATGAGAATAATTTAGTAGGTACTGAAACATTCTAATATATTGTAAGCGCGGGATTTTATTTGAGCACCCTAAGGCCTTTGAGACAATGGCTCAATTATTAAGATGTAGTGAACAGTCTTATTTGCATGAGAAGTTTATAAAACAAATAAGAACAAAGGCGTCGTGTTGTCTAGCCATCTGTTACTAACTAATATATATAAAAGACAAAATTCTCACGAATATTTTTGCGAAAATGTTTTGAGCTAGAACAAAATAAAAATGTACAAGAATACTGTGCATTGTGCTAGGGATTTAGGCAGACTTAGCTGCTTAAATAATATAATCTTAGAATAAAGGCATTAAGGCTACATCAAACGGTCAATTTAGTAAAATTCTCACCGAGAAAATTTAAGCGAAGTGAACTATCATTCTACCTGATCTAAGCCGGATCCAGGTGGAGGGCACAAGGGCACGGAGGCGATGAGCTAACACTGCGTTTTAGAACGAAGTTCCACAAGACTGCTTCCGAAAATTTGAAAAAATGTCATCATGGTTGTCGTTTTCATGGTTTTCGAGGGTACTGAACACTCGAAACACTACTGAGACACTGAGAGCGGTGGTGGCCAAGTGGTAACGGCCGAGACTTACGAGTTATGAGTGAGTTCAACCCCAGCCATAAATTATTTCATCACCACTGCTCTCAAAACGGTGAAGGAAAACATCGTAAGGAAACCGGCATGTCCTAGAATCAAAAATCCGAAGACATGTGACATCTACCAACCCGCACTGGGCCCGCGTGGTGGATTATGGCCCAGTCCCTTTCACCGAGAGGAGGCCTGTGTCCCAGTAGTGGGAACATTATAGGCTAATGATGATGATGAACACTCGAAAACCATGATGATGGCAATAGTGACGTCAAAATGAAAATCAAAGATGGGGGCTGTGAAAACTTATTCTTAAATGTAATTGAAAAAGAGTGAATCCCAAAAACAATGTAGTCCAAATATTAGATGTGTGAGACACTTCTTAACTGTCTGGCCTAATGCCCCTCCCAGAAATAAATTCTGGATCTGCCCTTGCACGGTGGTGCTTGGGATTGATTCTATTGACACCTTACTTCATCTACATATTCAAGGTGAGTTTTCTACAGAATAGATCGATACAAATTTTTCTTTTTAACACAGTACACCTTCGAAATAAAATGATTAAAGGCTACATACAAATAAACGTTTGATTCGTTTTTAAGAAGTTGGAACTAAATAGTTGAAGAAACAAAATTATATGAATATATAAAAAAGCTTTCAATATATATTTAATTGGCTGCTGGCAATTTTAAGATTCGTATTCAAAGACATATGACATCGACCAATCCGCACTGGGTCCGCATGTAGGATAACGGCCCATTCCCTCTCACAGAGCGGAGGCCTGTGTCCCAGCAGTGGGAACATCATAGGCATGATTATTCTACTTAGTCGATACATTACGATCTGTGTCCTAAACTTTTACCATCACATTTCGCCCTCCTTGTTAAATCTAAGTCACTCACCGGCAAATTAGCAATGCCATCACCATCAGCATCGGGGTCACACGAGTCTCCAATGCCATCGCCATCTGCGTCTTCCTGTCCCGAGTTGGATACTTCAGGACAGTTGTCAGCCTTGCAGCGGGGTTCAGAGCAGCCTAGATGATGGTCTGGGTAACCGTCGAGGTCCTTGTCAGGACCGCAAACTGTACCGTTGCCTGCCCAGCCGGTCTGGAATAAAAGTATCGAGGGAAATATTTCGCTGATTCTAAAATTAACGGTAAAAACATTTTGCAATTCTAATGATACACACGTTTTTTTAAGTAACAGAGCTCCTTTACAAGTTTCTAGCCTTTTCTCACAGTTCATCGCAGTAACTGAGCAGGGTACCCTGGCCAAACGGGTTAGGTAAACTTGGAACTGTGTTCAAAGTAACTTCGACTAACTTGGATGTACCACGAGCCGGCCGCTGCCGCGTGTCCCCTCGCTTCGCTCGCTCAGCTCGCGCGTGGTACATACATCCAAGGTGGTCGAAGTTACTTGGCTATTTAGTATTTTTAGTACACAAAAATTTGAATTATATGAGGGTGACAGAGGTGAAATCATTATTAGAGGTTGGATTGATAGGTTGGATTGGAGATAGGATTTTGGATTTGGATGAAAACGTATATGAAAAGGAGTTTTTCTCCTTCAGGTGGATTTACAGAAAATGGATGCCTGCATTCTGGAGCCAGTGGTATCGCTGATCCCAATCAGCGATACCACTGGCTCCAGAATCCAGAAGGAGAAAAACTCCTTATCTGTACGAAAAGGCTTCAAAATGGTGAAATAAGGTGAGCCTTATTTCACCATTTTGAAGCCTTTTCGTACAGATAAACTTTTTTTTTTAATGAATATTATTGCTCGCAACTAATATTACGTACAATGATACGCGCCAAGTAGTAACAAGTAGTTACTGTTTTTATTATCGTTGTTTGACTTATAACACAACATCGTTGTTTGACAAAGGGTCGTCATGTTAAGCTTCCCCCGACAACGTCGCCCGCTGTTATGAACCTTTGCCAAACATGTCGAGCGTCACGTTTTGCTCGTAAAGTCTCTATAGTCTGTACCAATAGTATCTCTTGAAAGTATAAACAAACCCTGTTCAGGTTAAATGAATACGCAATCACTCACTAAAGGGAGCCAGTGACACATCTTTATTTACAAGGTTTCAACTTTAAATGCTTTAAACGCTTTTTCCAACAATGAAGTACAATTTTATTAACATTACTTAATTAAATTAACCTCAACCGTCAAATAGAAACATTTTAAGGTTATATTCCATTTTAATAATCAAACCATACAATTTGTAAGTGACACTTTCACGAGTATTTAGTGGCGTTCGTGCTTTCAATTAGCTTTCGTCGCGGAGACACAATTGTACCTGTACCCACACACGACGTTGTACTGGCGACAGCGCACGGGGTCGCAGCGCTGTACGCTTTCGTCCGGACCGAAGCTTGGCCGCGTACTCTTCACGTAGTAGCTACCCACAGTATACGTACCGCGCAGACACACTTGTACCCGTAGCCGCACACAGCGTTGTACCGGCGGCAGTGCGCGGGGTCGCAGCGCAGCACGAGCTCGCCCGGACCGAAGCACGGACGCGTCGTGTTCACATAGTAGCTACCTCCACATGGCACGCACGTATACGAACCCTGGAACAAGGACAAAGTAATTCATAATTACCCTAAAGAAAATGGGTGAAATAATCAGTGTAAATATTCTGTTACATCTGACTGATTCTTCCAATGCTAAAAGCAATGGATGCTGCAACTATACTATAGTTGTTTTTAATCAAAATCTTCACTGAAGGTGACCAGCCAAATTGGTTGAAAGTCTGAAAGACACATGTTTAATCAAAATATCTGCAGACAAATTCTCTATAATAATAACAGAAATCTAGTCGCCATTTCATTTCAATGACAATCAATGTAAAAAAAAATGGGAAATTAAACGTATTTTTGATAGATTGAGGCTAAGATTGGAATGCGCATGTTCTAATAAATGCAGAAATTGCCCCTCTAGTTGGCACTGCAGCTAAGAACGTAGGTTGCTGACTGTTACGGATCTTACCGGGGTATTAACACACAGCCTGCCTCTCGGACAATTCGCCCGTCCGTCAGCACACTCGTCTACATCAACGCACTGTTCCCTTCGTCGATCGCTGCCAGATCCTCTCCATCCGGAGCTACCCTCATACCCGGCGGGACAGGGTCCGCAAGTGAAGCCGCCTTCTTCGTTCCGACAGGACACGACCTCGTCACACGGACGTATGAGGTCGCATTCGTCTATATCAACGCAAGAAAATCCTGGAATAAGAAGATAATATTTCAAATTATTTTGTTTGATTGTCGGTTGTGAGCTGGTCTCTTTCAACCTTTATAGCGTCCAATTCATAATCCAGAGCAATTAAAACAACTGAAAATTGGTGCACATTGTCTTGAGTTAATGCAGCATCAACTGCTTTTGCACTTAGCTCACCATGATCATCATCATCTGTACCTAACATTGCTGCCTAGTGATGAATTTTATTACAGCTTAGCAGAATACCATGTCAATCTCATTTTCACTTACCATTCCATTCAAATCCTTTGGAGCATCCTTCGCATTCATAGTACGGACTGGTTGACTTGGGACTGCACCGCCTAGATCCACACGGTTTGTGGGTATCACAGATGTGCTGACACTGTTGTCCGTTGCCGTTGTACCCAGCAGGACAGGTACCACATCGGGGACCTGATGGTGTGTCCGTGCATTCTACACCTAAGAATTTGAAACGGGTAATTATTGCATGTGTGATTTCAGAATCAAAGGACTGAGCTGTCAATAGCTGCGCAAAAACGACTCATGAAATATTACAGGAGAAGGTACTTCAATATATCTGCTTACCTTGGTAGCAGGAACTCTGGCGACAGGACACTCTGTAGCATTTCTCTCCGTTTCCATGGTAACCCTCTGGACAAGAGGCACACCGGTAGGTACCATCCGGCAAGTCCTGACATTGAACGCCTGGCAAAAAACGTGTTTTTTTTTTATCTCGAAAATGTTGAAGATCAAGACCACCTCAGTTGCAACTTAGAGTGGAAATAGAACGTATAGTACTCACGTCCGCCGAAGCAAGGGTTGGAACTGCAGGCGGTGCGACAAGTTTGACCATCGCTGGTCTGTCGTCCTGGACATCGCTCACACCGGTAACCCTGCTCTGTATCCACGCAGCGTTCCCCTGGCGAACAGATGAAAGTCAACAAACAACCTATACATCTTCAGTCTTCTAACATCAAGACATACCAAGGGATATTGTACGCTCTTGCTTATCATCTCCATAAAACCTACTAAATCTTGGGCCTACTAACCAGCACTGTTCGTAAAAGATATTGTCACAATAAGCAAACTGAACTGGCAATGGACAGGCCACATTAGCCGTAGAACCGATGACCGTTTACACGTGTTAATGAGTGGAGACCACGAATAGACAAACGTAAGGTAAGGACACTCTCAGGCTAAACGAAGCGACGATGTTCGCAGGGTGGCTGGATGAGAGTTGCCGAGAATTGAGCGGAACGGCGAGCAATTAGAGAGGCATATGTCCAACAGTCGACTGCTGTAGCCGCTGTAGGCTGATAATGATGATAATTGTCACAATCTGCCTTAATAATGCCAAAAGAGATTTTTGAAGTGAAAACTTCTTTAGGCGCGTTGAGCACTTTTTGGGTGAATAAAAATCATGGAACTCGCCTCATCGTCATCGAACGCTTTCCGTGAGCTATATGTAAACTGTTTAAATATGGGTGAACTAGCACACAGATGAGTTGCACGTTGATGTCTTTTTGAAAAGTGCCTTTGTTTCATTGGGAAATTCTAATTCTTTTATCCCATTCTTTCCCTTTGTATTTTTATCGTACAAAACTGTGCTGTTACCTTTAATGGCTGAAGTCGATCGCTCGTCTATCATTTTTTATTGAGAGCAATCAGGACTCAAGGACCCAATGTGAAATCCTGTATTGAAGATAAAAAATACACACGTATTTGTTCAAGTTCTGACTTTTGTCGACACTCCCGGAGCGCCACTGTTTTTTAACCGACTTCAAAAAGAAGGAGGTTATCAATTCGACATGTTTATATTTTTTTTTTTATGTATGTTCGGGCATAACTCCGTCGTATATAGACGGATTTCCAAAATTCTTTTTTTGTTCGAAAGGGGTTTATTCCGAAATGGTCCCATATTAATTTCATATAGATCTGATGATGCGTTTCGGAGACAGACAACGGAACTCTTCAAAACTTTACAGCAAATCAACCGCGAATGCTGCTATCGCATAAATATGCATTGTTTTGACCCCAAAGATGATGAAATTTCGAATTGGTGTGGGGTAGGTAACTAAAAAGTGAAAAATAAAAACTTTTTTCAAAAAAATAACAACCGACTTCCAAAAAACACTACAAAGTGCAAAATAACTTTAATTTCGGAAGGCGGTGACAAAGAATTGAAATACCTACACCTCCAAAGTCACCGCCTTCCGAAATTAAAGTTATTTTGCACTTTGTAGTGTTTTTTGGAAGTCGGTTGTTATTTTTTTGAAAAAAGTTTTTTGTTTCAAAAACTTTATCTGCACTTTAAACTAAAGGCAGGTACTTACAATGTGTCGCTTTGTTGGTTAAGTGACGTGCTGATCCGCATATGGCTCATTAAACGACACTAGGTAGCTTGTAACAACGGCAGTTAATGGTTCTTTGAACTCAATGTGACAACTGCTAGTAACTTTGCCAGCAGGCAGTTAACATCTGGACTTGGAGTTTTGCCAAAACTCAGTGACGATCAATACAAAAGTATATCTATACCTACATAACATCATCCTTTTTGTGACCACAGATTTACTTTCCACTATTTGATCTGATGATCTAATAGTGGAATTATACAGCTAGAACTTCAAACATGACTCTTTCTTCAGCATTTGAGTGAAAAACAAATAAAATAAGCAGGCAAAAAGTTTATTAAATATTTTTCTATACTGGGTCAAATTTTTCAGACGTGGGTATCGTATCCAAGCTGAACGGGCGTTTGGGAGAGGCTTATGTCCAACAGTGGACTGCTGTAGGCTGAAGATGATACCCATATATCAGCGAATGTTTCGCCAGCAAATATAATTTGACTCCGTATTTAAACGCATCCTGTTTAAGGTAGCAAGCAGGTTAGATTGCGTGTTTTTGAGCCACTGCTGCAAAGTATCGGCTGGGCCTGTCACCTTGCAGAAGTTATGTCACAAATTCTTATATTCTGTGTTAATGTTTTACTAACATATTTTCTAAGTTTATGTTACTAATCTTATAAATCTTATTGCTGGAAATTAAATAAATAAAAATAATAACAGAATTCATGTTTATTTATCCCCAAGAAGTAATTATTAACCAAGCAATTATATTTAAGAAAATGGTTCTTGATATTTTGTTTAGCTAGTAATTCAGCGAGTAACTGAAGTAAAATTAAGCTAAGTAACACAGCAATATTGTAACAGCGTCTATTGTTTTATTTTCTTTTAATCATTAATCACTTATCTTCAGCTCTTCTTTAAAGCTTTAGTTAAATCGTGAACAATGGTGTAAGTTACATGTTTGTTAAATCTTCGTTTTAAGAATTAGGTACTCTGTATTTTGTAGCATGTTACTGTTTTTTTGTCCCTAATAAATAAATTATCAACGTCAAAGTATATCCATATGAGTGCACCTACCTTGTGAGCAGGGTCGTCTGTTGCAGCTGATGGGTCTACATCTCTTGCCGTCACCCTCCATGCCTTGCGGGCACGACCCGCAGTCATAGCCAGTGGCTGTGTTACGGCATTCTACGCCTGTATCACACGATTATATGGATAATTTGATTAGAAAACATTCGTCACCTTGACATAGAGGATTTCTCTTATATTCTTAATAGTAAACTTATTATAGTAAAAGTTGTCAATGTAAATGTGTGTCTGTGTAGGTGTATCTGTTTTATTTTCTTACTAGCTAGCTACTAGCTAGATTTTTCATCGAATTGTAAAAATTTACTACATTTTCAATATTTTCTAAGGTAACCAGCAAAATTTAGATTACGACATCACTAAATTTCTGATTTAATGCTGTTTTTCAACTGTAATGTCTTAAGGGAGATAAGGGAGATGCACTAAGGTTGCTCGACAAATTCAAATGATCTTACCTTTTTTGCAATTTGTAGGTAAGTATCATGTTGTATATTGATTCGTGTACAAGAAGTATGTATTATCAGAATTACAATTATTAAAATCATCAGTATAACCCTCAAGTTCATATATAATCCCTATTTACATATTTGTCATGAAATAGTGAAATCATTCCATGGTATAATATGAAATGACCTGCTGATTGCAAAAAACGTATGAAAATTTAAATTTCGGTGGTACCCTGGTGCTTCACTTGTCATCGAATGACTAACTTTCTTTTTCAACTTCTTGGCAGTAACGTGAAAGAGATATATAGCATAACATTTTTAAACTTCAATCCAGAAAAAAATAACCTTGTCCACAAGTAATTTACAAATTAAAAAAAAAACTCTATAAATAACACAAAAGCAACATTGATTATCTTCGTTTCTCTAAATTACCTTGGACAAGGAACATCATTAAGTACACTTTCGCCTACAGAGCCACCAATCATCCCGACATTATTATAATTGACAAATCTAGTTATTCATTCACAAATATGAATAAGGTTAATCAAGCAACTTGATATTAGGTGGGCGAGACTTGCGACTCTGTAGGTAGACAATGTTCTGACACATATGGACTAGTACACACGGCGATATATTAAATTATATATTTCCAGTATAAGCAAACCTCGCATTGCATAGACATTCCATACAGTGTTAGGTCAACTTATACTAGAAATGTATAGCTTGATACATCATCTCGCGAACTCTAAGAAATAAAACGCGATTTTAAAAGAACACTTTTAATAAAAACCCACACTTTGAATATAAAAGTTGCTTGATACACCTTAAGTTAGATGATGATGTGATATAGCAAGAACTAGATGATGCTACTAAAGTTAATGAAGCTAACATTACTAATGATTATATTGAAAATGTAAATATAGGATACGTGTTAGAAAATGCTAAAGTATATACTAATGTTAACAAGTACGATTACTGAGATGCTTACAATATTACTGCTAAATCCTACATTAAAAAAACTATAGAAGATCCTAAAAAAACCATTTCTAATGAAATTACCGCGTATTTACTGTTAAAACAAACTTTACACAAACACAAAATCTTTTTTAAAAATTCAATACTGTTATATACGCCAAACCTAGAATTTCGATAAATGCAAACTCTTGAAATATATATTTCCAATAACTTAATCGTCATAATCTACAACTGGCAAGAGTATTACTCGTATATATTGAATACTTATATAGTTTTTCAAAATAACATTTAATAACCAGGATAGCATGAAGTTCCTGTGCATCTTTCAACAGGCGGTGGAGTCGGCACGCGGTTGCAGCACTGACGCAGTTGAGTGCGCAGGTTGTCGATGATACCCTTCTGTTCGGTTACCTCGCGCCGAAGGAGCTCGATCGTTTGGCGAAGAAGAGTCAGCTGACGGATAACTTCGTCTGCAAGATGAAACAGGATGATAGTCATTAGAGGAGTGTCGTTGTTTAGCGTAGGGCTAAACCCAGCAGTAGATGACTTTCGGCGAGAGATGTTGATGATGCATTCAATGCTCATGAATAAAAGCGTGGACCCAAAAACTATGTTGCAGCTTCTTTCGTTTCGAGCATAGATCATTGTAAAATTCTTATTGATTCCAATTAGACAAAGATTGATGATTAACAGTACTTCGACGCCTAAGTGTACTTTGTTTTTGTATATATTTTAATACCAAATGTAAATAATTAATTGAATAATAATTTACTATTGTATGCGTCGCATTACCTGGTAATTAAAGAATAAAATACACAGATGATTTCGCCCTCAACTGTAAATACGGTGCTGTCCCACAAACAATGGGGCACTTAATATCGTGTCCAGCTTATCCTGTAGTCTCAACGCTACAGGAGTTGATGGACACCATTGAAAGTCGTAGCTAAATTCAAGGCAAAGAAAGAATAAAATAAAATTACACAAAATATTCAGAATCATACTTACCATCACAAGATTCAATCGCATTCGAAGGTATATCGCCTCTGTTGGGAATTGGCTGTGGCAGATTGATATTAGGATCGATATAGTTTCCTCTGTAATCGTCTCCCTGCATCTGTTCCTCACGCTTCCTCCTCGTATCTTTCGCCATGAAGTCTCTAACTTCTTCGTAGTCAGTTTCTTCTACCGTCGTGAGAGCTGGAGGCCTCATGGTATCTTCGTGGTGGCCACAGTTAAGAGAATCTAAAACAGTCTTTTCGCTGTTGTATACTTCTACTGGTGCATTTTCTTCGTGGTACTGTAAGGATATTGGAATAGCTAGTTTAAAAATTACAGAAAAAAAATATCTATAAAGACCACCAGACCAAGACCAGAACCATCTTTGATTTTTATTTTAATAAGCTAAAATAAGTTTTCCACTTTGATGGTTTCCTTTTATTATTAGGGTTAAATAAGTTTTAAAATTAAATCGTAGAAATTTTCAAGCGCACTCAGCAGTATCGTGAGATTGAGCCTTGCTCAAAGGGTGCTTGAAAATAAAACGCTGGCCACTCAAGTATTTAATACTGGTTTATTTGGGTACCCAATCGTACCTCTCGTTTTCCAATAAAATATTCAGTTTTTTGTTTTTTTATCTACGAAATTATACTAAGTTTCCTATTGAGATGGTCGTAGACTTTCAGTTACACAAGAATTGAAGATTTGAATTCGTCGAAAAGAAAATTGAACTATCCCAGCTAGCAAAAATATTAATTGTTTCTAACTTAGTAGATACCGCTACCTACTCATATTTAAAAAAAAATGCTTTAACTGAATACAAGGATTTACGCGACAAGTTATCATTCCAAGCTGTTACTTACCAGTTTAATTTTCTGACTAGACAGCATAGCCAGCATATCGTGCCTGCCAGACATAGTGTGCCAATGCAGGGGTTTGCAGCCCGCGACCAGCTTCACTCTGCTGGGAGTGATGATCAGAGCCAAGGTACCTCTGGGGTGCTCGCCCAAGCCCCAGGATACCGACTTCAAATGACCACCGTGTAGGCTCTCCAAGGATACTAGGAAATGTAAAAATATTTAGAAGTCAGGTACAGAGGCCAGCACATCAAGCTACCCCAATCTGTCAAATTTTTTTGATCGTTTTTCAACTTTATTACTAAGGCATAAGGTTTATGTTCAATTGGGAAAATTTGACAGTTTGGGATAGCTTTACCTGCTGGCGACTGTACAAAGAAAAGAACTATTAAGAAAAAAACACGTAAATAAAAAATAAAATTAACCCGAAATATAAAGAAAACTAAAAACAAAATAGATCTGTAATCATGAGCACAGAACAAAAATAGTCAACAGCTGCACGTCACGACTGAGACAAGAGGGCTTCCACTCAGCATGATGCTGTGCAATGGGGGATCCACAGCAGAGCGCTGAGTTTTAGTGATCACTCTAAAAATTACATACAAAACCCAAGTCAGGCTTAAATATTTGAACAGTAGTGAATCTTTGTTTTTCACTTAAGGGAACAGAAAAAAACTTTTTCCAAAATTGTGTTGCTTTTTCACTTTTTAGCTATATGACCTACCCCACACCAATTCGAAATTTCATCATCCTTGAGGTCAAAACAATGCATATTTGATTTGCAGTCATTTTTTTGAAGAGTTCCCGTTGTCTGTCTCGGAAACGCATCATCAGATCTATATGAAATTTAAATGCGACCATTTTGGAGTAAACCCCTTTAAAACAAAAAAGAATTTTGCAAATCCGTCTATCTATATGTATATGACGGAATTATGCCCAAATGTACATTTAAAAAGAAACATATTGAATTGATGACCTCCTTCCTTTTGAAGTCGGTTAATAAACTTAAAACTATACCTAGTGCTGAAATGACTTCTAAAAATCGGTTATCATTTACCTGTTATCAACTGTGAATTTAACTGAAGTTAATTGAGTTAATGAACTGACAAGCTTGTTAAACCAAGATGTTACCTATTTATAGCTGAATGCATCTTCAATCATATTTACGACATAACTTTTTCCTCATAGCGGTGGATTAGATGCATTTCGATTACCAGAGATATCAAATGACATTCATTCCAAGATAATAAACAGCAATGGAGGATTCGCTCTATCTGAATATTTAAATTTCCTTTAATTTTAGCTTAACAGTTTGCCCAATGAACAAAGTATAAAAGTAGCTGAAGGTAATACAACTGAGTGGTTTTATTCACTACGGCACATATGTTGTGGCCGTTTTAGCACAAAATGTGGCCGCTTAGCACATTATGTGGCCGCTCTAACAGTAATGCCTTTAGGCGTTACGACAACATAAATTGTATGTACTTTTCTTTCTTAGCCAAGCGGTATTTTAGGCTGAAATTGACTATATTTTTCTTTTAGAAGTGTTTATATTTGTTTTGTAGTGGCTGACTAACAAGATTTACGTTGTGGGTTCAAACAAAGTGACGAACTTTGTGTAGCTTTTTTCATCAGCATCGCTCTCGAAACGGTGAACGGAAACATGTCCTAGAATCAAAAATTTGAAGATATGTAGCATCTACCCACCCGCATTGGGTCCGTCTGGTGAATTACAGCAACTATCTCTCAAAAAGAAGGAGGCCTCTGTGTCCTAGCAGTGAGAACATTATATTCTGATTATGTAAATTGGTTTTGCCTTAATTACTGGGCCACACGATGAAATACTAGCCACTTAGAGTACAACGATGAATCCGTTGTATTATAGGTAAATTGGAAATGGCTTACGTGTTCATTTAGATAGAAAGATGAATCCACTGTAATATAAATTGGAATTGGCTTACGTGTTCATTTAGAGGTAAAATGCATCCTGTTTCCTTTGCGTAAAAGCAAAGTATTGTACCGTTTCGAAGAAGTTAGTTAAGTTACGAGTATCATTTCCTCCGTGTTTATTAACATTTTAGATAGCAATTCACTCTCACGCTTTCTCTCAATATTGCTAGGTACTTTGATATTAGAGCAGGTTCGTGTTTATACCATAATCAACTTGACTCTCCTGATTCCTCTAACACCATGATTGTGGACCTGATCGTTTGCTTTTAGATTATTTACAGTCTATATCAGGCTGATGGCCGTATCTATTGATCGAAGCCGTGTATCGTCGCTATATCTTACTCACCCTTATTGCTCTTCCCATTGTAATAAAGCGAGATGGCAACGTCCTCAGCTCCCTTCGCATGAAGCAGCTCTTCTCGCCGGGCACTGCTGCCATGAAGACCTCGCAATAGGATGGCCAGTTCGCCACCATCGCGGGCGTTCACAGCTGCTTCCATTACGGTGCTTGCTGCATCTGGAAATATTTTTAAAGGAATTTTACTTATTATAGAACAAATATGTACTCACGCTAGTAATTGCCGAAGGGTTAGGCAGAGATGCTCCCATGTAATGGGAGAGGAGTGGTGGCCCATTGGCAACGGCCCCGACATAGGAGTTGTAGGTCGCGGGTTCGAACCCAAGCAGGCGCTTTACTTCGTGTAAATAATTTCATCACCACTGCTCTCAAAACGGTGAAAGAAAACATCGTGAGGAAACCGACATGTCGTGGAACCAAAAATTCGAAGACATGTTACGTCTACCAACCCGCACTGGGCCTGCGTGGTGGATTACGACCCACACTCCCTCTATCAGAGAGACGGCATGTGTCCCAGCAGTGGGAACATTATAGGCTGATTATATATGTAATAGGGGGATGAGAATAGACTGGAGTAATTTGTGACCGGGTAATAGCGATAGCGCTATTACCCGGTCACAAATTACTCCAGTCTGCTACTAAGAAATACCATAATTTCTTGATGTTCAGCAGTAGAAACGAAGTAATTTAGTTGACTCAAAAACTGATCGTATTGTCATTATTCTTTGGTATTGCATATAAAAAAAAACGGCCAAGTACTTAAATTATAATGTCTAAGAAACTGTTGCAGCCCGAGAGCAGGAATGACGGTAAAGTATGCTTATCCAATCTCCGCTCAAATGTCTCTCCGTTTATGTTATGGTATGGCTATGGTATGACTATGGTATGGCTATGGTATGGCTATGGTATGGTATGGTATGGTATGGTATGGTATGGTATGGCTAGCTAGAATCTCAAATAATAATTTACCTAACCACTAAATCCGCGGTAATTAATCATGGCTATCTTTATAAAATTCAATATTACTAAAAATGATTTATTATGGTCATTTTAATCTATGTTACATTTGCGTGCTGTATCAATTATTTTATACCTTCTTGAATATTCTAGATAAGATCATTAAGATCAGCCGTCAGTAAATAAAATTACCTATTTTCAAATTCGCTTTCACTAAACTTGACATTTATTTACGCAAGGTCGAGGTGAGTTTCACAGATCAGCGAGCTCAAAAGCTCTAAAATCAAGCTACAAGAGTAGTCCTACAAATTTCTTAAAAATAATGGCACTCACACTTATTGTTCTTATTGAAAACCTCTCAAGAAAACGTTCGAATCGTTTACTTAAGTCAGCAGATTTGCTCCTAATGGGCTTTCGTGCCGCGAATCACTGACTGTGCGAAATTGAATTATTATTGGAGGATTAATAATTCACCCTACTCAATGTTTAATTAATGATTTCTGTTTCCATTTTTTATGTTATTTCTACATAATATCACGCGGCCTCTTTTCCGCGAAGGATTACGCAGAGGTGACCTAGAGGTAGTAAAATAAAGAACGAATACCATTTATTTGGACACAGTTCGTGAAATACAATAACAAAAAAAAAAGTGAAAATAAATAACCACAACAGCGTGTGCCTCACGGCTGCGCCAAAAAGGTTAATTTCAGCATTAATGCCAGACAGATGCTGTCTGACGCTGGTACACAGGTACACCAACATTTCTCTAGTTTAAGTACCAAATAATATTGTTTATTCCAATTTAAACTAAAGGAATATGAAGACGCGAGTCCCTTAGTCGACGTAACAATATCGTGGCAGAATTTTTTCGCGAACTAGATCTTCAAGACACTGCTTACCGCCGAGTGTTGAAAATCGAACAGTATTTTTTCGACGCGTCGAAGAATCTAACAGAGTGCATCTGTTGCATGCACTCTGTTGGATTCTCAATGCTCGTTTAAGACTGAGAGTTCAAAATTCACAGCGCGAGAAAATTTCGTCACGATTTTATTCCGTCTGTGTGGCCGTCGACTTACAATAGTCCGTTTTAAGTACCTAGACACAAAGACATTACCTATCAACTAACAAGTCAATGACTCCAAATGGTAATAAACTCTATTTGAACCATATACACTTAGTTTTCTATCTATCTTTTATTATATAAATAAAAAGAAAAGTCCTGACTGCCTGACTGACTCATCAACGCCCAGGCCAAACCCTTGGACCTAGAAAGGTTTTTTTTTAAAATTCAACCCCTAAAGGAGTTAAATAGGGGATGAAAGACCGCGCGGGCGAAGCCGCTGGCAAAAGCTAGCGAAATAAGTACTTAATTCATTCGCTCGGTTGTTAACAATAAGAACGTTTGTACCTTCCAGTACTAGTCTACATTTCATTTTATGAATGTAAAATAATGTTAAAGAACTTTCAGATGTGCGATAACTTTTATACCTTCAAATTATTCAGCAAAATTCTAGTAATTCACATAAATTCTCAAAACTTTATTCGAAATAAAAAATCTCTTAGATAAAGTAATTCGCAAAAGAGAGCAAAGTTTTCTATTACAGCAAGATAACAAATCTGAAATCTTACTTAAACTGAGCGTTGGTCGCTCAGTTTAAGTAAGATTGGCAGAATAAAAGACTTTTTTCGATAAAAGTAGCCCACGAAATGATCCAAGTAGAAATTCGTTGAAATTGTCACAAAGATCACAAGTTCAGTAGATAAGAATACCTAACTATTGTATAGATTGTATTAGTTTCGTAGTTACGCACGATAACAGCTCGTCAACCCATTGAACTGAGAGATAGCCGGATACTGTTGCTAAATCAAATATACTGTGTAAAAGCATATTTTTTTAATTTAGCATTGAGACCCGATATCAATGTACTTAGAACACATATAGACCTTACGTATAAAGTAATACATACGTACAAAGCTATATAATTATGATCTAGCCATCTATATCTACCTACCTACATATTATAAATTAAAATCACCTTTCATGTCTCTATTTATGACCACGTTTTTCTTCTAAACTACGCAACAAATTTTTTTGATGCAGTTTTCGCCATCATCGATAGAACTTATTCCGGAAAGTTTACTAAGTGAATAATAACTACATTAATATTTGAAATAATCTCGATGTTTTATAAAGAAAAAGCCGCGTGCAGCAGGGTTCGCTAGTTAATTTTAAACATTAGAAATATGTACCTAGTTAGGTAATAAAACACTTTGAAACATTATAATTTGATGTGTAGGTATAATAACAAATATAGCCTAAGTGCTGAAAATGGAAATCAGTACCAACTGTCACCAAGCCCTGGATAAACGGTAAGGTATTAATACAAACACCTGTTTCAGTTCTAGGCATAAACTGTTACGAAATGTCACCATAAATCATCTTAGTTTTGGTAACCGCTTACATGGTCGAATGATTCGGAATTAAATAACTTTTAAAACCAACAAGATTCAAATGAGAATCTGTTTTAAAACTTAATCTAAATCTACGACCCTTGTGGATACTTATAAATTTAAATGGTTTTTACTTCGACCAAATTCGAAACTAAAACATAAAATATTTGTAAGCTATTAGTCATGGGATTAATGATTTTACTTCTGTAAGTAGGTTTGTACAAACACTTTTACACGTCAATCATATTTTTAAATCTAGATGAGGTCGGTGTTTTGACTACTCTGTGAGAAAGCCGAAATAAACTCAGAGGTCACAGTCTCTTTTAAAGTCCAGGCATAATCTTGGTCAGATCATGTGAAAACCATGTGGATTGGTGTCTGAAATGGTCTTTTTAGGAAGGACCCACACAGATTGAGTGGACCTGTCCAATCAGTGCACGCATTTATCAGTAATCTCGCAGCTCAACTCAGAATTTGGTTTGGATGAATGATGAAACCTTGGCATTGTAACTAGTTGTCAGTAAGCCATTTCTCCGTCAGTGGCAGGATCTTCAAAACATTAAAACGCATGTATTTTAAAAGCAAGAAGAGCAAAATAGGCAGTTACAATAAAACGCTTGTCTTTGTCGGTCGCTCCCAGGAAAGTTATTCTGGACCGTATGACACAACCGTTGACTCATACGAAACAGATCGCTGTTTTAACTTGTTTCTTATTTATTTCCTTAACTATCGTGTACTCCAGTACCATAAAAGTCTTTAAAAATTATTCAATTCGTTAACAAGACTGTTTCGACTAGACTGTAAAGACTGATCTCATTTCAGCCGAAAGACGTCCACTGTTGAACATAGCCTCCCGCAAGCTCCGCCACTTCGACCGGTTCTGTGGTTTCTGTAGGTACATGAAAGGTCGTAATCGCACCTCATTAGCCAAGAAATAGTAAAAATCAGAATGAGTACCAACGAAATTTGGTCGTCTTTAGAGAAAACTTGCTATTTACCAGCGCCCACGTGGAGGTCGAAAATTATCACACGGGAATATACTTACTACCGGGGTACAAAGTACCTATCTTATGTGTTAATCCAGGTTATAGACTATCTTTGTGCAAAATTTCATAGAAATCCATTCAGCCGTTTCTGTGTGATTGTGTAACAAACATCCAAACATCTAAATATCCAAACACAAACTTTCACATTAATAATATTAATAGGATATATACGTATATGCTAATAATGAAGCTGTAGGTAGAGTTTGTTTGTTTGAACGCGCACTGTGGAACTACTGGTCAGATTTAAAAAAATATCCTTGCGTTCTTAAGGAAGGCTATTTATTTGAAATCACGCTAAGACCCCATTTGTGAGATTGGGAAATCATCAAATAACTTCTCCCGCTCTGCGTGGAGCGGAAGGGCGTATCAGACTTTTACTGGCTAAAACCCACCCGTGTTCCTTCAGTTGCCTGTGTGCCAGGGGCCACAGCACCTCTTTCAAACAACCCGAACCCCTGGCAGACGCTAAGACCCTTAAAAGACAAAAGTCAGAAAGAAATGTAAGCAAAAACGTGGATGCGCAGCAACGGCGTGGTTCGGGAAAACAAGAAATTTCATACAGACGAAGTCGCGAGCAGGAGCTAGTATTACCATAAATTCGGTATTGTATCTTAGAAACAAAACACTGAATAATGTTGAGTGAGGTAAAGTAACTTTTCAATATTACAAACGATCCATCAGAGTCTACATACATTTTGACATATTGATGGACAAGTAAAACAGAAACCGGTCTTAACAATGTTTAAATATTCGATCATGTTGTTTATTTGTAGGTGTACGTTTTAATGTTTACTTGGTAATAAAACGAAGAATGTGCTATTTTAAACGTTTGAACAAGGAATTTATTGTTTCGTATGTAAAACTAAGTAGGACATCGCCGGCGAGGTAGACCACGGCGAAGGTGGTATGACGATTCGATAAGATTTGCAGGACCAAGATCGCCAGAGAACGGACAAGACAAGTAGGTTTGAAAGGAAAAATGGGAAGTTTTTGCCCAGCGGGCCACAATAAGCAAACAAACAAAAAAGTTTAATGAAGGGATAGAGGTATGTGCAGTATACTAATGCCCAATTGATCCACAATGATTACCTTGTATCAGCTTCTAAAAACTGAAGTCTGTGAATAAGGAATGCCATTGATTTTGAGGTCATAAAGACAACGGTGTCAGGCAAAGTCCAAGAAGACTAACAGACTGTAAACTGTATTTGTGACATATGCAAAGCTTGCCTAGCATTATATAGCACACAATAACATAGCACGCTCATAAATTTTATCAGTCAACACATGATCACATCCATAGAAGCACTAAAAAGCGAACATGATATTGTTGAATGCGCGACGGTACGCGTCGTGAACAATGCTCTCAAAGACTTGAACGGGGTGAAAGTCTGAATAAGACAAGTAGCAAACATAAATAAGAAACCCAGTTACTCCTTCGAAGCCATTTGAGGATCAAAGAAGTTCCCGTTACTCTATTACAGCTGTCCGCTGATCTCAAAGCCTCGCACAGTTAGTAATTGTGGCGACATAGTGATGTCATAGAGGAGCCGATGGCGTAACGGTATGAGTTAAAAAGTTGAGTCGTATCGCCTTGTAGGGCCTTCCTGGTGAGCGCGCCGCGCGATTCTGACCCCGATGCGATTCCATGGTGTTATGCTTTTTTCTTTTGAAGACTTGTTTATGGTACGTCTGATATTGTGTTGTGGACAGCTTGAATGATTATTTTTTCATCTAGGTACAATGAATGGATGTAAGGTATCTGGGGGGTCGCGATTGACTATTATTCAACAGATCCAGACAAATGCCGACTTTGGGTATCACCGTCGAATCTGTTTTTGTACAACCCGATTATCCTACTAATCCGACTATCATACTAATATAAAGTGTGAAAGTGTGAATGTTTGGGTGTTTAGATGTTTGTTACTCAATCAAGCGAAAGTGGCACGTAGTTAATTTATTACCTGGATTAACCTATGGGATAATATAGGATACTTTTTACTACCTACGCGCGGGCGAAGCCGCTAGTATATAAACGTAAAATAGTTTAGAATTAGATAGCAAACTGAAAAAGTAGAAAAGATTTACCTAAAATCCTTCACATCGACTTTAATTCACTATAAGTCATGAACAGGCAGGGTAAGTCCTGATGTGTATAAGGATCCTAATGCATCATCATCATCATCATTTCAGCCGGAAGAAGTCCACTGCTGGACATAGGCCTCGCCCAATTTGGGGGGGCTTGCCATAATCGCCACGCTTCGCAGGCGGGTTGGCGATCACAGTATGTTGGTAAAATGCATAGAGAACGCTGCTGCCCATTCATAAGGAAAACTAACTGATCGTCAAGTGTCGTCAATCAACGTCGGCAGTGTTTATCAGTCCCTCTGATTGCAACAAAGTTCACCGACAGGTTGTTACCGTAGTGCGTCTTATTGGCCCCTGAAGTGTATGCATCCTGGTGTAGGATAGGACATTATACCCAGCATTTCTAGGCTATAAGCAAACAAAAAATATGATAGTTTTATTAAAAAATGCTTCAAAATATATTTCTTCTTTTATTTAATGTACCAATATTAAGTCCGGCAGTTACACCCCGCATAAGTTTCGATCCCGTAGGAATGTCAGGATAAAAAGTATTTTATGTCGTAATCCAGGTCATGGTCTACCCATATGCCAAATTTCACCCGAATCCGTTTAGCAGTTTTAGTGTGAAAACGTAACAAACAAACATGCAAAAAATCTAATCTTTCTCTTTATAATATTACTTTTTCTTGTTGTCTTTCACTTGTTAAGATAATACGAGATCTATAATTATGACAAAGACTGTGGGTTATTGCTTTGTATGGGTTTAATTTGTAAGCCTTTACATAAATATGTACCTATCTCCATACGAGTCCCATAATCCGGTAAAATACAATACATACAGACGTCATATCTATGCAAATTACTACTATGGTAATCAGTGGATGTGAATGAGGAATAGATAATAATCACATCAGCTGACACAATGCTTCAAATGATTACCAATTGAGATTCCTTCACACCCAAAAACGCATACAACATCCAAAATAATCTGTTTGATCATTTTCTATCTGGGTCATACTTAATTGCTAGTCTAGTCTGGCTACGTTTAATTAGTGATATCATTTCTATTAGCATTTATATTTTCAAAAGTATTGTCGTGTATTTGTCACAAGGCCCATGTGCAGTGAAGGTGGTACAAATTAGGCTATCAAAGCGGTGCGTGGGCAGTGTTAGGGTCCGCCTTGCCTAATACAGTAACGAAGCTTGGTGAATGCATAATCAGCTGTTTACACCGGTTCTTGGGACAATTGGGCTGATTTTTATGAGATACTAGCAGCGCTCCGCGGTTTCACCCGCGTAGTTCCTGTTCCCGTGGGAATATGGGGATAAAATATAACCTATATCACCCGGGGATAGTGTAGCTTCCCAACAGTGAAATAATTTTTAAATCGTTTCAGTCGTATCGGAGCCTATTCAATACAAACAAACAAACAATCAAATCTTTCCTCTTTATTATAATATTAGTATAGACTAGCGACACACCCCTGCTACACATGGTTTTAGGACTTGACAAAACATCGAGATTTCTGTGTTATACGTAGGTTTAATATTAATTTTACATACTTATAAACCGTCTGGAATGAATTCTCCAAATGGTGGTGGAAACCGCATCGAAATAAATTGCGTTCTTAGTTTAGAAGGACAACGCGATCACACAGACAGACAAGAAAAGCGACTTAAATTTTTATAATAATATGGATATAAAAAATAGAGGAAAAAGAAGGGGCTTGAGGTCGATCAGGTTAAACTACTTCGTCCATGGATGGATCTTTACATACAAAGACCCCTCCGTGCGTCACGACTATCATTCGTGGATCTTTGAGACTTTCGGGCTTACTTAGGGGTATCACATTACCCAGCAACTAGGTTGTTGAGGTCAGATAGACAGTCCCTCCATGTAATTTATTGGTATTCAGCTGCATCTGGTTAGTCTGGAAGCTGATCAGTGAGCCTAAGCGAGAATTCGCATATATATGAAGGATTTGTGAGCGTTATGACTGTGTGTGGTCGTCACCTAGCAGCTACCGAAAAATTTCGTGGGTAACCCTTCGGCCGAAGTATCATGGGCATCAGAGTGTCTCTAGAAAACACGTGTTTTTTAACTCAATGGGTATTTAAAGATAAGTACTTAACAGCCAATTTTATGGCCCTAGTTTTTGTTAGCAGAATTCTTATAATGCCAAGACTGTCGAAGTGTCGAGTCACAATTTTCAGTAGAAGCATCACTTTTGTACGTCTTTTTTTGCTCCTTTCTGATTGTCTGCTTCTGTTAAATAAATAAATAAGAACGGTCATAAGGAAATCTTGATACATTGGAATTCAAATTACTGCCCGAATTTCTAACAAACAGAATTCAAGGCGGAAAGGAGGATTCGATCAAACGATCCCCGAGATTAAAATTTCTTATTAACATTATTTTCTTTAATATCTTCGGAGGCTTTCCATGGCATTTTGGTGTTCCGAAGAAATTATAATAACAGATTGTATCGGCTGTTCCGAAGTAAAAATGTATTTTTAATACAAAGATTATGGAAATTATCAGGGAGTATTAAAATGGGGAGAATACGTAAGTTACGAGTATTACGCCAAATTACGTTTTACGTTGACTTTTTTCTATGTAGGTAGGTACACTGCATATTTTAAATCTTATATCATGCAATTTAATTAACATTAACCAACTCTATGGATATAATTAGAGAATTTTAATAACTCGAGTTCCTATACTGCCTTTTTTTTATAAATGTACTTAAGTAAAAACACACAATTTCCAGTAAAGTTATGCTGAACCTCCACTTTCAACACCCAGTCGCACAAAGACAAACATTAATGCCACATTACATATGTAGCTCACTAACGCTAATGTTTTCATTAATTTATTCATGTTGAACAAAACAACATTAAGGCGCTAATTGTGCTTGCTTTGTGCAACAAAAACTGACAGATTTTCTTGTTAGACACTTCATTATTTAACATTGAAGTACCATTAAAATAGAATCTAATGTTGCTTTCTTCAACAAGTTAATGGAAGATTAGTATTTAATGAAGGCTTTAAAAGTTAAAGTTCGTTTCTGCACTTGCCTGTTAAACCCTTTATTTCTAAGCACTAAAACTCTTTAATTCATCAAAGTAAATTTTAGCCGGAGTTTGAACAAAACGTCGTCCTTCGACCCGGATCCTTTCATTAAATATTTATATACAAATTACTCGATTATTTTTAAGAAGCTCCGAACATTAACGATCTATACCATATACCAATCATAATTCGCTACCCACATGGCTACCTAGATGATTTCATATTCCAATTTCATAACAGTTCATTGTATGCATGATACATTAATTAACTGCTAAAATAGCTCATTCAATTATGATCTCATTCTTAACAAGTATTACAACTTCATTTAGCCTCAATTTGGCATTTGGATTTCCGCGTATCTACAAAATAACTCCATGGCTCCTGATCAAAGCAGAATTCAGCTGATTTATTTTTTAAATTGTAACTAGAAACATAGGTTAACACTTCATCTCGTAAAATCTACAGGATTTTACGAGATGAAGTGTTAACCTATGTTTCTAGTTATGATATATAGGTACACCCCGAAGAATTCGGGGTGTACCTATATATCACACCCACATTTTGCCAGGTTTCCTATGTAGAGGTCTAGCCTATTGCCATCAACCGAGCACAAATCCAGATTTCAGACTGATTATGAGAAATTCCTCAGTATTAACCAGCACAACTTATACACTAGCTTAATTATTGCAAATGGTTATAGGCAACGCTCCTCAAGTTCGGATTCTGATGTACCCTATTACAACAACGCTCCTCAAGTTCGGATTCTGATGTACCCTATTGTACCTAAGTAGGCATACGACTGTTTACTGTCACATTGTCATAGTGAAATCGAGCAGTAACTGAGAAAATGGCTACGCCACTTGCAAGCGATGTATTGTAAACGTCTGGACTACTTCCTAAGAGAAACGCTTGTGCTTACTGCTTAAAAGCTCCCGCAACGCGACAGTAGTAGAAGAATTTCTATAAAAATCTTGGAATTTATTCTACCAGAATCGCGTCGCACCTATCTGCGGGAATCTTTAAGGTAGTAAATACCTACTTATAATTTAAAAGACTGTTAAAACTTAGCATCTGGCGGAATTAAACCCCAAGAACATACCAATATCGCACAGATATATTAAAATACAAAACATAGATACGAGTATCAATAAGAAATAAATCATACACCTTATCAATATAATTCAAGGAACAATAACTCTTAGGCTACATAATTAAACTTGTAAGACCCAATTCCCGACGAGATGCGTAGGCGCAGGCTCGTAACTAACCGCGCCGATGAGGTCATTGTTGCAACCTGCTCACTGCTGCATTTTATTAGCGAACCTAAATACGTATTTGGTCAAAGATATTGCGTTTAACTATCGTAAATAAATCATTTTATGTGTATAGTATGTAGTGTTTTCGGATTGGTTTAGAAAGCGTCTTTTTTTACTATGTTTAAGGAAATGAGACATAATGGAATCGACGTAGCGGTACTCAATAATTTCTTAGTAAGGTGGTGACTAGGGCTTCCATTACGTAATTACGTAATTACGCAATTACGTAATTACGGACAGATTTTAGAAATCTCACAAATACGTAACTGAAGAGCTGCAGTCCGTAATTACGTAACTATAGGATAATATTAATTAATTTAGGTACCCATTTATTTAGTTCTATAGTTTCTGCCTACTCCATGGGAAAAAGGCATGGGTTTATCTGTGTATTTACAATTTACCTTAATTTAGTTAACCTACGACTTACATTATGACAACACCAAAACCCTTTCTGTGGGTATCCCCCGAATTCCCGGGGTTTATTTTATAACTTCCAATTTGAGTCCGCAAGATTTAATTTCTTAGTCGTACAGAATAGAGTTCATTGTTGACCAATCGGGAAACGAAGGGAATCCCCGTTGGTTGTGGATAGTTCGGTACGTAACACAATCAAAGTTTATAAGTGTTTCGCAAGTATTTGATCTACCTCGTAGATAATAAAGTTTAATATTGTGGATTGAGCAAGCTAAGGGAACTCCCTACATTTTTCTTTACTTTCGTGAATTTAGAAACAATCTCAATACTCGGTACTCAGTCGTCTTACGTACACCTGCGAGATACTGTCCTGCCTGGTCTAAGCTTATTTTATTGACTTTTTTGATTTTGTGTATGTGCCGCAAAGTTTGACGCTTGGTTTTCAGAAGCTTTTCATTACAAGTTTCTAAGTAGATATCACCATACACGAGTAGAGATACTTCAACGAAAATGTAAGTACCTATTTTAACATTACTTTACTTGTCTACTTACTTTGTTTCTAGGGTATTGTGTGAGAGTTTATACATATAATTTAGTAGTTGATTTTATATTGTTGACGGCACGGTTGGCGCAGTAGTTGAGTGATTGGCTGCTGCGCTGCGGGTCACGGGTTCGATTCCCGTACGGAACAAATATTTGTATGACCTACAGATAGGTGTTCCGGGTCTGGGTGTCTTGTGTATGTTAGTTTACATGATTGTGAGTGCACCCACGATACAGCAGTAATTCCTAGTGTGGTGCGACGTTTAAAAAAAATAAAAATATGTGCGATTTTATTTTATTGTTGCTTGTTAGATGTCTGTGCAAATAGACATCGATTATGAGTTCACGGTACGTATGTAAATGTATCCCGTTTTAAGTGTAGTGCCTAACTATAGATGCTATTTATATGTATTACCTAACAATTAAATTATGAAATATTTATATATTGTTTTAGGTCTGCAGTAAAGAAGACTATTTATAAGGAGTTTTTGAACAAACGCACACAATCAGCTATATGGGAACACTTTTTGAGGGCTGAAAATGGGCAAAGTGTCCAATGTAAACATTGTAAAAAAAATTTGAAGACTCCTGGTGGTGCTACTGGAGCACTACATACACATATGCGTGCTAAACATATTGGCGAGATGTCACAAGAGCAAGATGCGCAAAGGGCAAGTACTTCATCGTGCTTTCAAGCAAGAAAAAGTTTAGAACCTCCATCGAAGAAAACTAAACTAACGGATTACTTTTCCACTGAGTATTCCTTGGACGTACAGTGACTAGAATGGCAGCATTGGATGGCATCCCATTAAGCAAATTTTGTACTTCTGAAGATCTAAGGTATGTTTTCAAAAAATCTGGCTATGATCTACCGAAATCTCCTTCAACTATTACCAAAATTGTCCTGGAACAGAGTTGTGCCATAAAAAAACAATTAATAAATCAGTTTAAAGATATGAAGTCCCAAAAAAAACGGTTTACTATAACGTTTGATGAAAGGACCTCTACCCGGAACCGGAGGTATATGAATATAAATATTCATAATAAAGACCTAGAACCAGCTAAATATAAAAATTTAGGACTAGTAAGGATAAAGGGTTCAATGCCAGCTCACGTTGGAACTGTACTGTTAGAAAATCATCTAAATGACTTTTATTTGAAACTTGAAGATATAATTGCATTCACAACGGACGGAGCCAGTGTTATGGTTAAAATGGGCAAAAATTTTGATGGTCACCATCAGTTGTGTTTTGCTCACGGAATACAACTTGCAGTGCTGGACGTATTATATAAGACACGGAAAAGTACAACTACTGAACCAGAACTAGAAGATAAAGCTTCAGATACTGACACTGAATAAATTGAAGAAAACGATGGCGGACTTTTCATAGAAGTACCTAGAGTTCTAGAACCAGAGTTTCTGTACAAAGATATTATAGTAAAAGTAAGAAAACTTGTTAAATCATTCAAAAAATCACCACTGAAGACCGATTTGTTGCAAAAATATTCTTTACAAGAGCATGGTAAAAGCCTCGATCTTATACTAGACTGCAAAACGCGATGGAACAGCTTATCAGATATGGTTGGACGATTTCTGAAATTGAAATCAAGTTTATTTAAGGCTTTATTAGACTTAAAATCAAATATAAGTTTCACAGACACAGAAATACAAGATCTACATAACATTCATCATAGTTTAGATATAATAAAAACTACAGTGATGGCATTGTGTCGCCGTGACTCGAATTTGTTAGCAGCAGATGCTGCGCTTCAGTTTATGTTAAATAAGCTTGATGCTCAGTCCAATGGGCTCAGTGACAAGCTTGCTGTATCCCTTAGAAAAAGAATAAAAGAAAGGCGAACAAATGTGTCTGGTGTCTTGCAGTATTTGCATAATAATGAAGAATATTATAAAACCGAAGAAACAGAAACTTTTACAAAACCGACGTCGGATTATATTAGAACATTATGTTGCAAACTTATTAGAAAGGCTCAAATTTACACCGCCTACAAGTACACAAATGAGTTTAGATTCCGAAGCAGATGACAATGATGCTAATGATGGTTGTGGCGACGAGTTGACTGTTGCACAGCAACTAGAAAAAGAAATACAGAAAACTATGTCTACAGTAAACAAATCTGGAGTAAACACAGATCTTGAATCCATCATCAGAGTTGAAATGTGTATCTACGATAGCACTGGCGGCGGTCGTGAAGTTTTCCTAACAGCAGCTTATAATTATTTACTATGTATAATGCCTACTAGTGTTGAAGCAGAACGGGCATTTTCTTCTGCCGGCTATCTTTGTTCTAAACTAAGAAGTTCCCTTGGTGACAGAACATTGCATTCGTTATCATTTATGAGATCATATTATCAAGAACAAAGATTGGAAAAATAACCATATTTTATATTGTTTCTTACTTTTAAACCATTTGTGCGTGGTACATGTTTTGTTTGAATTGTTGATTGAGTTTAGTCAAAATCAAAATCGTCAATCAAATCAAAATATTACATTTTGATTTGATTGACGATTTTGATTTTGAGTTTAATTTTAAAATTATCATTTTAATCTGTAATTTACTTTTAATTCCTTAATATTATATTTTTTTTCATTTGAAGTTGTTTGATTTTTTACTTCTAAAATACGTAATAAGCCCAGAATTTATCGTGCTTTAAAAAATCAAAACAGTTAAGTACGTAATTACGTAGTTACGTAATTGAAGCATCAAAATGCGTAACTAGTTACGTAATTAGCAAATCCGTAATTTTGGAAGCACTAGTGGTGACGGTACTAAGACATCGACTAGAATAATGACGGCTTAATTAGAATAATATTAGATCATAAATTCATCACACAATTAATCAACAATAATATTAGGTCATTGTTCAGTGTTGACTCAAGTTTCCTTGATTCCTAGACTAACCCCCATTTTCTGAAGGGCTTTTAACATCATTCATTAGTTTTAGGTTAGGTTCTTTCAGTGGAATCCCAGTAGATTTCGTCGACGAGATTTATGTATCAAATATCGATAATGCGTTCTGTCTCAATTCTGTGACTGATATTTTAATAAAATTTAATTTAAAAAAATTGAGATGCAATTTTTATTAGGTACAACATTTTTCCTAAAATATAATTAACTGTGTGTGTGATCCCTTTGGCTAATTCACTATATTATACTGTAATTTATGAACATTTAACTAACTTTACTCTAGATTTTCACCTACACCGATTTTGGAAAATATTTGGCTTACTCAGACGAGAAAAATACAAAATACCTACTAGCGTGTTAGTTTTTATTTTGCGATAATTCCTAAGACATAAACAGGAACTCGGGCTTTTGAATCAAGTCTGATGTCAAAAAAAGAATGAAATATTTTGTGAAGTGACGACGTAAGTCGTAAGTCTCGTATTTTGAACACAATTTTGACGTAAAATCTTTCTCATGTAAAAAAGGACCAAGTTATGCAACATGCTGCTTACATATTCTCTCCAGGACAGACCTCAATATTTTGGCCGAAGAATTGTCACAGATATTAAACTTGTAGGAACAGTCGTCTGTTCAGTATTTCAAATATTTGGAGAAGAATAAAAACGTAAGTCCAAAAAATAGTTTTATAGACAATTTCAGGAAAGTTAGGTGTCCACTTTGCATGTCTGCTGTAGTGAATGTGTTTTGTACAAGTTCTATCTGTGGACGAAAACTAGAACAAATATCTTGACTTTTCGTTTGGCTTCAACAAAGGAAAAGTGTCTAGACTTTGTATTGCAGACGATAAGTCTTATTACGATATTAAATAATTTAATTATCTAAACAGAAATAATTGTTACAAGCTAATTTGTTTTTAGAGTTCCGTACCTCAAAACTGTGCCTCATTGTCCGTCTATCTGTCAGTCTGTCGATAGGTACCCGTTTTCTAAGGTTCGTTAAAAGGTATGAAGTTGAAATTAATATCAAATATACGAAGGTCCCTTGGAGTTCTAAAAAAACTTAGAATCATGAAATTTTGCAAGATACACACGTAAAGGTTCTAAAAGTCCGCAATTTTCTTAATTTTAGTTTTTTAACATTGACAAATATTATTTTTTGCGATTTCAAACTTACTTTTCGAGAATTTACCGTGACGTGTATCGACGTATGGGAGAACATGTTTTTCAACTAGTTTTTATCCCAAAAACAAACTTACTACGGAATCCTTCACTGTGCATGGACCTCCACGCACTTGAGCGGTTTAAAAAAAACATCGGGGTCGAAAGGTATTCCGAATTTGTACCTATCTAGATAAGTACCAAATCACATCTGCTCGACCACCACTATTTACCAAAGTTATCTGGGCACCACGACACTTAGCAACAGATTGTATTTTAATTAAATCTGCAAGCTCTTTTATTAATTGATAAAACCATTATGTCACACATCTGTGAACATAATCAAGTGCTAGTTCACATAGAACGCCATACTGTTAACATTTCGTTGAATGTGGCTTTGTAAACAAATATGGAGCCTAATAAATTTGGAATAATGTACCCCACCAGATGTGTTGCTAGCCGTCTGAAGCGTTTTGTAGTCGAATTTGGGTGAGCTGACATTGGAAATCAAATATGTAACCGAATTGTCAGAAAGGTCCTATTTAGGACAGTAGCATCGATTCAAGAAAAAAAATACCTGGGTTTGATTTTCCATCTATAGAATTCTAAGAAAATGATGAATGATAAGTCTCTAATAATATTGCAAATAAATAATCAAAGGTTGCAAAGATGTACAATTTGTTTGTTCGTATTTAGGGGGTACCTTTTCTATGAAACTGCCAGTATGATTTGAAAAAATCTTTTTTGCATTTTATAGCCCAATTCATGACGAAGGTTATAGTCTATTTAACATGACGCTAAGACCGTAAGGAGCCGAGTAAAATGAAACAAAGGTCAGAAAGAACGCTATCCTACTAATATTAAAAACGTGAAAGTTTGTATCTTTGTTACTCAATCACGCAAAAACGGCCGAACGGATTCAAAGATCAAATCTGGCACACAGATAGGTAATTGTAACTGGATTAACACATTTTTTTAAATACTGATAGTACGTTCCTGTGGGATGCATTCCAACCTCCACGAGGGCGAAGCTGCTGGCAAAAGCCAGAAGGATATATTATATGTTTCACACGGTCAAAGTGGCAATATGGAAGACGGAAGTTAGTAATATTTATAATACGTTACCAATCTACAAACTGCAACACAAAAACTGAGAAATAAGTATTCTTCATCATCATCATCATTTCAGCCGAAAGACGTCCACTGCTGGACATAGGCTTCCCCCAAAAGGGGGGTTTTGCTATAATCGCCACGCTTGGCAGGCGGGTTGGTGATCGTAGTATGATG
Organism: Polymixis flavicincta; assembly: GCA_949987655.1. Taxonomy (NCBI): domain Eukaryota; kingdom Metazoa; phylum Arthropoda; class Insecta; order Lepidoptera; family Noctuidae; genus Polymixis; species Polymixis flavicincta. The sequence continues at coordinate 6,205,142 of OX465187.1, forward strand.
GTAAAATGCATAGAGAATGCTGCTGCCCATTCTGTAGTAAGTCCCTTAGTCGCCTTCTACGACACCCACATGAAGAAATGGGATGATGCTATTCTTTAACGTCCGGCACAACACGGAACAGTATTTCTTAGTACAACTTAAACGAATTGCTAATTTAATTTCACATCAAAATAATAAACGATTGTGTGTTGTATCATCTCAGCGCCGGAATTACGTACTTAATTTAATTATTTACAAGTAAAACTAAACTTGATATATTGCAGACATAAACGAGCATGGTTTGATGGGGTAGGGCCACAGGGTAGGACGGTATACCTCCCGCTCCGTCATAGCATATTATATTATTCCTCGTCGAAGAAAATATCTTGAAAACTTCTTGTTTTACCTCCAAGCCAAGCTTGTTAATATTAATTTACGATGTAACGGGCGTACTTGGTACTTGTAAACAAGCATCAAGTGGGGTACTTTAGAGATGTAAATAGGCTTTGTAACTAATAGGTACTGAATGTAATTTAGGAAACGATTTGATCACCTCTTGTCAAAAGGTATAAGCTGAATTTTACCTCGAGAACATATACTCGTATGTACATAGGGAAGGGCATTTTTTTTGGGTATTAGGTTTGTAATACATCTCTTTGAAGTAGGAAGCTTTTGAAGTGGCCATAGCCAACAAAATAATTTCTAAGGAAGAAATTCAAATCATGACTTCCGCCAGCCCATCCATCTGTCACTCCATAAACTTCAAACTTTCTTCCCTCTTCTTTAACTTTTGACATTATCTCATCAAAATACACTAAACGAGTTCTATTTTTGTATTTTACCAGTCTTGAAGTAGAATAAGTTCTGATGATGATTGATTGGCCAGACAACCACTCTAATCGTCCTCGTTTCGTAAGATTTAATTTAATGACGTTATAACATGAACACATAATAGGCAGCTGCATATTAAATTTACTTTGTAGTACCCACCGTTTATGGAACCGAAACGTGGTCGCTCACAATGGGCCTCATACGAAGGCTTAAAGTCACCGGCTATGCTTGGAGTTTCCCTACGTGATCGAATCAGGAATGAAGAGATCCGCAAGAGAACCAAGGTAACCGACATAGCCCGAATAATTGCCAAACTTAAGTGGCAGTCGGCAGGGCACATTGCTCGCAGAACAGATGGCCGGTGGGGCTGAAAAGTTCTGGAGTGGCAAACACCGGAAGACGTAAAGTTGGAAGGCCTCCCACAAGGTAACCGATGTCCTATTGTGAGGAGTCCGCTGGATGCGGGAAGCACAGAACCGGTCGAAGTGGCGGAGCTTGGGGGAGGCCTATGTCCAGCAGTTGACGTTTTTCTGCTGAAATGATGATGATGATGATGACCCACCGTTTAACGCATATTGTATATCATTTTGTAGGCTGTGAGAGAAGTGGTGGCCAGTGCTAACGGTTGCGACTTACGATTTGTTTGTCATAGGTTTTTGTGTAAATTATTTAATCACCACAACTCTCAAAACGGTGAAACAGGAAAACATCGTGAGGAAGCTGACATCGGCATGTCTTAGAACCAAAAATTCGAAGAGTGTGGCAACTTCCGACCCGCACTGAGCCCGCGTGATGGATTAGGTACGGCCCGCTCGCTTTCACCAAGAGGAAGCATGTGTTCCAGCTGTGTAAACATTATGGGCTGATTATGATGAACATGAAGCTGTTTATTAAACAGAGGCCTAGCATTTTCATTAGCCGTCCCCCGCCTTTACAATGCCTTGATCAAAATATTACCTTCATCTTAAAAGGCCTAGAAATATTATTATTTTTACTTTTTAGAGTTTTTGTTAGGGTCGGAGTTTTTTTTTTAATTTTAAATTTAATTTTTATTTCCTGCTTTTTAAACTTAATGTCTCGCTCGCTTAAATCTGCGCATCGTCGCGTATTTTTCCCACAGTGAAGTTTGTTACTAATTTATCCTCATTCCTCGTCCTGATCACTTTTTATCTATAATCTATGCATTGAGACCTTTTCAATGAGCCCAAACACGATACTTTTGCTGTTTGTTGGTGAGTAACTTGGGCATCCTGGAAATTTCAGGTGTTACGCCAGCATAGTTTCAATGTTACGTCTTACGTCTAATATCATTGAAGTAATAGAATACAAAATTTCGAGTTGATCAGCCCCGTGGAAGATGCTCAAATCACTTCATCAACCAGAAAAGAGCTGATAATCTTCAGACGGCTGAACCGATTTTGATGAAACATGTCTAAGAACACTCCCGACTAATACACCTTTCAAACAAAATCAAAATCGGTTCATCCGTTCGAGAGCTACGTTGCCTCAGACAGACACACACACACACACACACACACACAGAAACGTCAAAATTATAACACCCCGTCGTTTTTGCGTCGGGGGTTAAAAAGAAGAAGAAGAAGATGATGAAGATGATGCAGAAGATCAGACTTGTTTCAAGAAAAAAGCAGCTCCATCTATCTCCACTCTCTTCTTTTTTTGAGAATTGTTAAAAACTTTTAAGCGATGAATTCTACAAAATAATATATTCGTAGTTTCGGACAACAAACACCGATAAATGCAACACTCGGTATATAAATAGCAACGGTGTTCAAATGGTAACAAGCTATTTCCACTCACTAGAGTAGACCAATCAGTCTCCATTAGTAGAGTCACAAAATGCAAGTGTTGATTGATGACTGCATAGATACTTCCAGGACACATTTAGGTACTTACATCTTAAACCTGATGATGATTGACTACGTATGAACAAACCCATTTTTAGTCTTCTGGGTGCCATCATCTTATTAGCCAGTACCTAGTTTACAGTAACAATTCTCTTTTTCACTTTTTGAGAACTAGTTTCAGGCAGGAATCTGCTCGTATGTGTTTCCATGTTTCTAACTCTCTTACGACCTCTTACCACGAAATAAAGTTATATCAGGAATAACCATGCATTTTCATAGGTTTAAACTTGGAATAACTTTATTCTGTGTTTATTGTGTGCTACTGATGTTAATTACTGTTATTGTATAGAATGAAGTTCTTCTTACTTAACAGACGGCTGGGCTGCTGGGGAGTTTGATGCGCCACTTCTTCTTCCCAGCTAAAGCACTAGGAAGTGGTGAAGGGCGGGCGTTTTTGGGGGACTGTCTTATGTAATTTTGGCGTTCAAAAAAAGCTGACTCTCAGCCTAGTTTAAATAAATGGATTTTGATTAATAAGAAAGAGGGTTAAAGTATAAGGCACATCAATAATTGACTCCAATTAGTATATATCCTTAAGTTATAAATGAGGTAACATCCAAGTAGGTATAAATAAAGCTAAATAACCTTCACTAAGTTCTTTTTCCTTAACAGTAAATTAATTCCAGTAATTTTGACTCACAGAGTCACAGCTGAATTACGACATCCACTACAATATCGTAACCACAAGATTGTAAACATAATGATGCGCTTGAGCATTGTATGAAACCAGTATTATGCTCCCTATATGGGCTACCATATGCTCCTTGACATGGTTATTGTGAGGCTTCTGATTGATTCAGATTTAAAATATATTTTTTACAACTTGGCATATGGTTGATAAAGTGACATTTAAGGGCAGTAGGTAACATGAAGCTTCGGGGAGGCCCTCCACAGTCTCCCCGGAGATGTGCTATAACAAGCGTTGCACGAAGGGGACTTCGGTTCATTGTTTTGAGAGGTAACGGTGCCTTTTCCATGTATAGAAAGTGACCAACAGGATTGTTTTAGTGAGGCCAAAATCCCACACTGCCCGGTTTTATACCCGAAGCCTGGAAGACTTTTGAAGGTTTCCCCCGAAAAAAAAGGTAACATAAAGCTTGTATGAAATTAACGGAACAATTTTGTATATGGTAGGTAAAGTATAAGAACGATTCTTTGCGATAGGCGATATTGGGTTATGGCCATCAGATGCCAAAGAATGGGATAATAATACACACAGGGATAAGGAATGGTACAGGAGAAGCAAGTAAGCTACCTAGGTAAGTACCTACCTAGTCAGCTTTCTTGCTTCTAAATCTTCTCCACATGTCTACACTGGTAGAGATGTAGAAGATTAAGTGAAAAATGCAAAATTAAGGGCTGTGTCGACGTAAATAAACTTGAGAATGGGCAAAATGATGCTGATCGAGTACCTACCAAATTAAAAGAAGCCAGATTACTTTATATGAACCTTAATTGATCAGCATCTCACCAAATTAGCTCTACCAAGATTAAAACAAAAGGGCTATACCTAGGAACATTTTGCTTTGTACGTGTTTCTCCTACAACAGACTAATATTCTTCCACGTTAATATCATTTAATCCTGAGGTCACTCGACGCAGCGTCGACTAAGCGTGACAAATAGATTACGAGACGGTTTGTTTACCTCGCCGGGTAAATTCGGTGGCTTTGTCTATCATAATAACCGTGTCACTGGGAGCTTTGGGGACTAGGGGTCCTTTTAGTACCTAATCATACTGATACAGAGGAAGGTTTGTTACTACATGAGCTACACGTTTAGAGGTATTATCATTCTACTAGCGACCCGTCCCAGGGGTCTACGGTCTGTAAGTAGTGATAGTCGATCCGTCAAGTCAAGTGTTGATTCTAATTTTTCGAACTGACAAAAACACATCGGGTGTAGGGACACCTGTCAAATCATCATCATCTGCCTAGCCTTTTCCCAACTATGTTGGGGTCGGCTTCCAGTCTAACCGGATGCAGCTGAATACCAGTATTTTACATGGAGTGACTGCCTATCTGACCTCCACAACCCAGTTACTGGGTAACACGATACCTTTGGTAAGACTAGTTGTCAGACTTTCGGGCTTCTGACTACCCGTAACGACTGTCAAAGATCTACAAATGACAGCCGGCATATTGTCATTAATTCTTAGTTCGAAAATCGAAGTAATCTTATGTCCGTAAGTGATAGGAACGGAGTAGGAAAGCCCGTAACTTCGGCGAAACTTCGAAATTCATGCTGCGAGAGTAGACCCCTGCTTCGCACGGTTTATACTAAAACGGTCTTGAGTTAACATCCATATTTCTTTGTTATAAGGAAGTTGAAATTGTATTACAACATAACATCACGCCTTGTTTCCCCGACGAGGCTGCGGGCAGACGCAGGGCTGCCATTAACCAGACTCCGGGCTGCTTATGAGAAATTCCAGATAGAAAACCCACAGATTATAAAACAAAAGCAGATAGACCGCGCAGAATACCAAGAGTGAAGCCAAAAAAAACAAATAGGTACTGATTCAAAACTCGAGTTAGTACGCCACAAAGCGTCGCATTGTATGTTACATAATGGACGCTTTAGTATTTGGTTTTTTGGCCTCACTCTTGGTATTCCGCACGGTCTATCTGCCTTTGTTTTAAAATCTGAGGAAAAACCCAATAACACTTTGCCCGACCTGGGAATCAAATCCAGTACCTCGTGCTTAGCAGTAGCGCTTGCAACCACTAGGCCAACGAGGCCGTTGTAAATCTACACATAAACCTTCCGGAATCACTTCTCTAAATGCATGGTGAAGAAATCTGCATCAAAATCCGTTGCGTAGTTTAGAAGAACAACGCGGTAACAGACACATGTCGCGAAAAACAACTTAATTTATACTTATGTAGAAATGTTGCATTAGATATCGTATTTATACCAGCCAGTGTCGAGTTGGCACAATTATCGCGATAAAACGAAATTAGAGAAAAATGCAGAACATGGACATAAAGACGAATTTCATCGATATCAGAAAAAAAAAAACAATAAAGAATACATCTATACATCTATATAAATTAAAATACTGACTGACTGTCTTATCAACGCCCAGCCCAAACCCTTGGACCTAGAAAACTGAGATTTTACACAGAGGTTCCCTTTATAATGTAGACAAGAAATAAGGAAGGATTTTTCGAAATTAACCCCTAAGGGAGTTAAATAGGAGATGAAAGTTCCGCACGGGCGAAGCCCCTGGCAAAAGCTAGTCGGACATAATTTTCAAATCTATGGTAGTATACACCTAAATTACCTACCTACATAGGAATAAGAACCAACTACACAACAGCCTATTGAATTAAAATCTGCTAGCGTAAAAAATTGAAGCTGTTGCAATACCAAAGTATGGCCAGTCGTTGAACTTCCAGTTGAAATCCTAAGAAAATGACTGAACTTCCGTTCAATCTAATTATGCCATTCTATGTGTGCATTCGTTCTATTTCTCTCCGAACGCTAATGACCCCGGGAATAGCATCACGGCTGTCCTAATGGGAGTTTATATCTTTACTTTAACTGATGTATTTCTGTGTCCGGGGTGAACTATATTTTTTTAAGCGTAAAAAGCTTGTGGTCGTAGCTCTTTATATTTTCCGTATAGGTGTGATGCTGATTTAAGTCAAAGATGAGAATCGAAGTGAACCAGACGTCGAAAATTAAAAAAAAAACAAACCCTGTCCTTTTTCAAATACCTACAAAACTATAATACAGCCAATCTGGACAAAAATTCAAAATTTGGGGATCAGACATCGTTTCTCTAACATAGTGAAAGTGCAAAGGATACTGAACTACAAACTAAAACAAATACCCAACGCAACGCACCATGGTTTATCAAGACTCCAGAAGTTTATAAAATCCTCAATATTGATGCCAACCAGGAGATAAGTAGGTACATATGGTGACAACGGCAAATCGCGACTGCTAAAGCACCTGGGGGCAGCTTAGGCTTACTATCCCAGAAAGCAATCTTTGATTTAAAAAAAAACGGTGGGGAGTTTTCGACCAGAACAGTCGAAAGGGTCCGAAGAGTGACTTCTAAACACAGGGCAAACTCCACTGGGAGTAGCGCCTCACATGCCAACAGAATCATCTCATCGGCTCATAGTCTAAAAGACTGATCGAACAATCACAGAATCGTAGCTACTTTTAATCACTTCATTATATCGCCGGGGGCAAAACCAATTATTTAGTCCAAAAAAAAATATTTTTTTCCGTAAGCGCATTTGGAAAGTTGGCCATTAATTGGTCCTTAGTAATAAAATTATGTCAGTCGCAAATATTATATAAGAGCTATCTTAATCCAAGTTTCAAATAGTTACCTACTAAACAACAAAAATTACTTCATTTATGCAAATATATATATATATATAGGTATAGGGTGACTGGTAATTAGTGACCGACATTTAAAGACATGATTGTACTCATCATTAAGAACATCTTTTATTGAGGGACCAAACCCGAAATCGCGAAAAAAAAATCATCTGTTCCCTACATTTTGACGAGTTATGCGAACATAAATAAATGTAGGGAACAGCAGATTTTTTATTTTCGCGATTTGAGGTTTGGTCCCATAGTAAAAGTTGTTCATAATGATGAGTACAATCATGTGTTTAAATGTCGGTCACTAATTACCAGTCACCTTATACATATAACCGCCTTTCCAAATGAGCTTACGGAAAATTTTATATTGACTTTTTTGGACTAAATAACTGGTTTTGCCTTTACCCCGGTATGTGGGTTTATCATTAATTTTCTCGTTCATTATTTAAACAAAACAATACCTTCCCATGGTAAAGTTTAAACACCCATAAAAACAACGTAAATTAAATAAGTAATTGCATGCAAACCAATAAAAAGTAGCTAGGCCACCGCCTACTACAGTCTTCGAGTGCGGTTTAATAGTAGGTACCTTGTTGTTCGATTCCTTCAACTGACTCCTACGCATACACCTAGTGATAAGATGCGGACTCGCATTGTTTATTTTTAGTACATTTTCTATCTTAACGACCTCTACCCTTTCAGATTGAGCAAAATTCAAACCAAATCGACTTGAATAAACTCATTATCTTAATTAAGATATTTCGTATGTGCAGCTTTGTACGAACTGAAAGTCAAATTAATGTTGCTCAATTGTTTTTGTTTACTTAATTAAAGTGACCAAGCGTAGTGATCAATGCTCGTGCTTCCTCTCAACTTCTCTGCATAAGAAGAGGCGGTCAGTGGGTTAGGGAACCCTTTGCCCGACAGTAGGACAACAATAGGCTCGTATCTATTTTGACAATAAAATGAACTTGTGAATCATCATCATCATCATTTCAGCCGAAAGACGTCCACTGTTGGGCATAGCCCTCCCCCAAGTTCCGCAACTTCGACCGATTCTGTGCGTGCTTGTCATGTTGGGGGGGTTTGCCATAATCGCCACGCTTGGCAGGCGGATTGGCGATCGCAGTATGGTGGTAAAATGCATACAGAACGCTGCTGCCCATTCTTTAGTACCTTCTACGACAGCCACTGGAATAAATGAGATAGTGCTTTCTTTTACGCCCGGCACCAGACGGGACACAACTTGTGAATAATGGACTAAATTTAAAGGTGATCGCGTTGGTTCCGAAAACTTTCAAAAAGTTTTGCTTTTGCTAATGAGATAAGTACTGCTGCCAACTGAATACTGTCAGCTACGTTCGTTTATTTTTATTTTTTTGTCAATATCTCGTTATATAAATTGTTGTAATTTTATCTCGTTATTTATACTGTTGTAATTTGGGACAGTTTTATTAAACTAAGGAGAAATTGGTGCCCTATGACATCGGTGATGGCATGGTGATTCAAAATCACAATCACGAGTTTATGAGCTTGTTATTCGGTGGTTACGTAAATAATTGTTTTACCATAATTATAGGACTTACCTTCATCCATGGTGAGTGATTGTGTGATCACCACCACAGCAAGCAGCGCCAGGGCTCGCGCGCACATGGCTGAAGAAGCCATGTCTGCTGAAACACCATACTTTTTTGTAGATCATTTCAAAAATATAATCCACTATCAAGAAAACAAAATGTAAAATCTTGAAACTGTTTGTGTGTTATAAAAATAATCAGCCATAGATATTTTTTTTATTTTAATTACGGGCAGTTTCATTTTGCAGAAAAAAGCTTAGGTACCTTAGCTGATCTTTTCATACATAAAATTTGAAAAAAAAAAGAAACCTAGGTGCCTATGTAATATTCTACAAATTTTTAAATTACCGAAATGTGTAAAATGTAATTTCAAATTTTATTTACCGCGATTTCACAAGTTTTATTGGAACACTATTTTCCCGCGGAAAGTTTCGAGTGTGTGCAAGCTCGGGTGGACAAGTGCGCGTGCGCGAGCCGCTTACGCGCTTTTCAACTGCCGCGATCTCGGGTCAAACGCACGTATTACTGTTTCATATTGAATGAGTTATCATTTTTCACAGCTGCATAGCCTCATTCACGTGGGTAAGTAACTGACTTGGTACATAAAATAACTAAAAATAAGTACCAAGGATAGGTACGGCGATTAAATGAGTGAAATTGCACAAACGAGAATGTAATTCGTGAGGATACATTAATGATGTATAGGGTAAACTTATAATTAATTATAATTCGACATATTCCTTCCTGGATGTAGGTAATAGTGTGACCCTTTGAAATATTTATGCACTCCATATAGCCTCTGAATTTTCTCTAGTTTCTGAAATTTTCCGATTTTTTTTCCATAAACTCATAAATTCGGGTGAGTACAGATTGTATAGATTACTTTCTATCAGTCAATCAATCAACTCAGCCTATCGCAGTCCACTGCTGGACGTAAGCTTCTCCTAAGCAGCGCCACAACGCCCTTACTTTCTATACCTATTTGTCAATACATAATTAAAGAACGTCAGACAGGGGACACACATCATCTTTTAAAATCAATCGTTGGTGTTCATGAATTATTGAAAATCCAAAATCGTCGAAGTTTTCGAATGTCCCGCCCTCAGCCTGCCAAAATGATACGTCACTGAATTAACTCTATGGTGTCTTATTAGAACGCAGACTTCGATGATTCGTGCTATTTTTAACCTGTGGTAAAAGTCAATTTTCTTTTTATAATGTGGCAATAAGTTGGTTCTGCCGCTTGTCGATGGTCAATGTTTGAGTGAGTGATTTGTCGCAATCGCAAATGTCATAGTATTTTTTGAGCTCAATATTATCAGGATGGCAGAAAATAGAGAGGAAATTCTAGCAAATTTTCAGGTAAGAGAGCCTTTATAAGTTAGCAAAATCTTAATTTTCCTATCACCACCCTTTAGTGTTTGAAAAAGGTTATGTAGTGTATAACAACAGTGACTCTTAATTCTCGTTTATCTCTTTGTACTCTGGTCTTATCGTAGTTTTCAAAGATTTTTTCAAAATTTCTTTGTCCTTTTTGTATAACTGCTTAGGCTATTCGATCGTGAATCATACTTTGGACACGTGTAATACGTTACAAATTATGCCTTTATTTTCTTTGTGCATAGTCGTTCACTTCCTTGAAGCTACTGAGTTACAAGGTAAACCTTGTGGTTGGTGATTACTGCGTTATTCAATTGCGTAGTATAAGCAATTGTGGCAACGTTATACTTCGTTTTTATTAATGAAACTAATCATTCTAGGGTATAACAGCCATAGAAGATGTTGCAGAAGCTATATACCACCTAGAAGAAGCAAATTGGGACTTACTCGTAAGTACACTACTTTTTCATTCTAATTTTAAACGGTAGAAAATATAAAACATAAAATAGGATGTCAGTTTTTAAGCAATTCATCATACTACAAAATATTAGTTCTATACAAAGGGTTTCAAACTTTCTTCATTTCATATCCTTAAATGGGTTTGTTTATATTTTTAGTTGTTTCAGATGTCACATCTGTCATTGATCAAAATAGTTTGCCCCTACCCTAATAAATATAATTCTAATTTAATGATTCCAATGTAAAAATTAAGAATGAACAATATGGTTTTTCAACCTTCTCAAAATTTGCATGTCATCTCATGTCACAGCCTCTGTGTCATTATTATAAGAGATCTACTCTATGGTGTTAATGTTCTATTATTTATAATGATTTAATACCTTGGTTTATAAAACATATTTAAAAAATATATTGAACATTAGTGATCCATATTGTGTCAGGTTTACAAAACAACTTATAATCTATTGTTAGTAGTACTGACATAAAATAATAGGTATAAGTAAGCAGTTAAATTAATACATAGTCCATGCAGAAGACAACCAGACACGAAAACATGGTACCACCCTGAGCAACCTCTGCACAAAATACCCTATATTTGGAGTATAGCTCTCTGCCACAGCTCTCACGACATAGTTGGAAGTTGCAACTACCTCGCACTCTCCTCTGCTCTGGTTTATGGCTACACCAATTTCTCTTGTATAGAGCTTATCAGTAGAAATATCTATCTTAAGCTTGGTATTAGTGTATCTTAAAAGTGTAGTACATCCTTCCAATATTTTCCCCTAAAACTACAAAAAAAAAAAACTAAATAGTGTGTTCAGAAATACAGGGTGGCAAGGACAAACAAAACTGTAACCTTGACATCACCATATGATTCTAGACCCCACCAATATTTTTATATTATGATAAAAGAATCTGCTATTTCATAGAAAACTGCAATACCTACACAGTCAATGTATGGAAGAGCATTTTTTTTTATTTTCCAATAAAAAAATGTCAACCTAGGGGCTTATGAATTCTGTACTGAATCTAAGGTAATATATTGCGTGCCAATGACCTGGCCACCCTGTATATTGTCACGCTCATGAATTTGACCAGCAACAGTATTAATTGCAGCAATAACTATCTCCATGATTACATGCACTTACACATTAGGTACATTAGGCTATAAACATTGAGCGCTGTCTTATTCAACATTACTAAACTAGCTGCAGTAATTTTAGTCATATCATTTCAAGTATGCATACAGTAATGTTCAGTCTTTACAGGCAGTCAGTAATCCCAAAAACTGACAACCAGTCTTACCAAGGGCTATCTTATTACCCAGTTACTAGGATGTGGAGGACAGATAGACAATCATTCCATGTAAAATAGTGGTATTCAATTGCATCTGGTTAGGCTGGAAGCCGACCCCAATATAGTTGGGAAAAGGCTTGGCAGATGACTATGTTCTAATATAAAACACATTGATTAAATGCATGCCTCCGCTTAGTATTAACAGTAGACTTACCTGTAAAAGTTTGTACTTCCTTGGTAACCAACACAATGACAGACTGATATTAACTGATAATGATATCGCCGGGTTAAAGGCAAAACCAATTATTTAGTCCAAAAAGTCAATATAAAATTTACCATACAAACGTTTGGAAGGTTTGCTATTAAAGTTATGTAATTAAATAGTAATAAAATTATGTCTTTAGCAAATATAAGAGCGTGTTCTATAATAATCTAAGTTTCAGGCAGTTACATGCTAAATAACATAAAAGAAATAACTTCATTTGTCCAAAAAATAAATTATAAGGCCCTTTCCAAATGCGCTTACGCACTGTTTTACATTGACTTTTTTTGACTAAATAATTGGTTTTGCCTTTAACCCGGCGATATCATCATGTTGTTGTGTTGTTCCAACTAATTGGTATAACGAGCTGGTATCTGCATCTTCCTGTCTGAGGGTGTATTTCTGAACCTAGTAGTAAGCTTTGCTTTATGGATACTTAATTGATGGACTGGCTGTAAAGTCATCTACAAAAAGTAAGTAAACACAATCCACTTCCACAAAATGTTCATTACTGAAAAATGTCTAAAATTACCTAAACATAACAAAGCAAGGGATAAAAACACACCAAAGAAACAAATCATATCATTATATAGAGTAGAGACTTCTCTGAAGAAAAATTTAATGATTTTCCTACAAAATTAGGTTCTATCATCTCTGAAATAATCGTCAATTTTGGTTCTGTACCTACTTTTGTGTTGAACTCCAATTAATCATAATGAGTGAAGCCAATCAATTTATAATTATCACATTTTTTGAAGCACTTATAATATCGAAACACATAATTAAAATCTGTACCTACATTTCTATTGTTGATTATTTCAGACATTAAATCAGGTTGACCAAGCCTTAACAATAAGCTCAGGGCACTCAACTCTTGGATATAAATAAAACAATATTTTTTTCTTAGATAGCTTTCTTTATTCGTTCAACTTTGCATTAGTGAAATAGAACCTTTCAGAAACAATTGAAGCTTTTCTTTTACAACTTTGAAAATCTTTCCTGTAAAGAATGGTAACAAATAAGTATCAAAAGATTTCTTTTTTCACAAGATAACACTTATATTTGAAAAGAATATTAAATTCAACAGATCTAAGTTTGTTTTTGGCCTTCTCAGAGTAATTGGATAGGAAATGCCAACCTCACCTAGTTAAAAAAATAAAACTAGTGTGTAAAAGTGTTTGTACAAACATGGTTACAGAAATAAAATAATTCATCAACATAACAGTTTTCTAGATTCAATGTAACAACTAGTTGTTTCACTCAATAAATAATATTAAATAAAACTTGTAGAATGTTTAGAACAGCAATGTTTTCCTTGCATTCCATGTATGGAATTGGTTATGGTGACATGTTATTACCGTACTGTAATTGTACAATGTCATTATACAGGTTGGTAATTTGAAATGAAAATTATCAACCTGTATTAACATTTTATAAAGCTAAGGGAAAAGCGGTAAATGGTCACGGTTTCGTAACAATAAACTAGGGGCAACCAGAGGAGTAATTGTACGAATGGCTTTAATTTTCACAGTTCAACAACATTCATTGCGTTCTTTACATTGTTGAGCAGACAAATTTCTCGAACATATGAAGCAATGGATTAGCAATATCACAATCTACGTTACGTTACGCAATAGGGTATTTTCCAATTTATTGAAAACTATTCTAAATTGAAGATTGGGACGAAATACGTAACAGAAAAATAAAAGTAAATTGATTTATATCCATTTTCTCAATTAAAAACAATTTAAATCAAATTTATTTTTCGTTGTTTTGAATTTACCGCCAAAACGCTCGTTACGATTACTTTCTGTCACGTGACGTCAACTTTGTGTAAACTAAAGTAGTTAGTAAGTAAACAAGTGAATGTCGAGTTTATAAGTAACATGATTTTTATTGGATAGAAAGTGATATTACTGGTGTGCAAATACTTCTAAAACTGTGCCAAACTAAGTATTTGTACCGTGCAGTTTACACAAAGCTGGCGTCACAATGTCACGTGATAAAAAATCATCGTAAGGAGCGTTTTGGCGGTAAATTCAAAACAACGAAAACGAAATTTGATTGTAATCGTTTTTAATTGAGAAAATGGATTTAAATAAATTTATTTTTATTTTTCTATTAAATATATCGTCCCAATCTTCAAATTAAAATAGTTTTTATTAAATTAGAAAATACCGTATTAGGGTGCAGATGAAAGTTCTTAACAATGTCAGGCTGTATGTGAATATTTACCGCGGTTGCGTCAACTGTGCGCTGTTCGGAACGGCCGATTCGGAGGGCCTTTGACATACATTTTCAAAAACCATAACTTCTATTGTGTATGAAATGTAATACACCCAGCTCATCTCATCGCGCCTCGTGTGTGGAGCTTCTTAAAACCCAACAGGCTTTAGAATTGCGGTCGATAAGTCGGTACACCAATTATGTGGCAAGGATTTGCCCTTGCCGTGTGGGATCTTTTCTGTTTTAACGGCCTACTGAAGCTAAAGTTACTACCACAAAAAAGAAGTTGGGTGCAAAATGCGCGACACAAAATTCGTTGACGTCATCAACCGTCATTTTTCAAATATGCTGCCTTTTTATTGGGAATGACACCTCGAAGGTCAACCTAGGAGGTTGTCGGCTGCTTAACCGGACTTACATGTGGCCTACCTTAATTAGGCCTCCAGCCAGGGCTTAACATCTTAACACTAAGCGACAACACGCAACGGCACCCCTTTAGGGGACGGACCTCGGCTTAGGGTCATCGCCAGAAGAGGGCAGCAAAGGACTGGCTAGATCGAAATGAAATACGAAGCCATCACACGCACTCTCACTTTATGTTCGTTACAGGCAGCCATCAACCGAGTAATGCCTCAGGATGGACCTGGCTCGGCAGTACATGATAACGACACACATGATGTTGAGATGATAGACGATGACATATCTGTGATAACACCAAAAACTCACCCACCAGGTATGAACTACATAATTTAATTATCAATCTTCGTTATCAGAATTCTAAGACATGTGACATCTACCAACCCGCACGGGGCCGCTGGTGGATTTTTGCCCACTCCCTCTCATAAACAGGCAGGCCTGTGTCCCAGCAGTGGGAACGTTATAGGCTGATTATGATGTTTTACGTTGTACGTAGATCAAGATTGAATTGATTTGAGATGTATGAAATGAAACGAGGCAAAAGGAGTATGTAAGGATCGTAGCGGGGGCGTTTTGTAGTTTCCGCTTACCCTGTATGTACGTAATGACTGTAATATAATAATTAAAACATCAAATCAAATGAAAAGTCATTTATTCAAATTAGGCTGAGAAACAGAACTTTTCGAACGTCAAAAATAAGACAGTCCCCCAAAACGCCCACCCTTCACCACTTCCTAGTACTTTAGCTGGGAAGAAGTGGTGTAACAAACTCCCCAGCAACACAACTGTGATTCTATACAACTCGAAAGTTTCTGCAAACTGTTATAATTATTTTCACGAAATAGTCTTCAAGTCATTGGTCCATCTGGCGAAATTGTCTTATTTCCAGCAAATATAATTTCGAGAGCTATATTAAAGTAGTTATTTCCAAACTACAAATCACAAGGCATGTAACTCAGTTTTTTCAGTTGCAACTACATAGTGTTATCATCCCCCATATATAAACGTTGCTTAAAGTTAAGAGATGTTTAAACTTCAAAAATTTATGTATGTTAAACAGACGCTAATGACTACTTAACTTTAAACAACGTTTATGAATAAGCGGGTATAAGTACTGTTTTATAACTGCTAAGATATTACATGATATTTAGCTAGAGCCTGCTGAGTTTAAGCCATCATTTTCTAATAAAAAACTGTCAAGAATATGTTTTGCAAAATGCAAATAAAAAACAGTTTTTTACTTAACATTTAAATGTTTATTTTTATTCCCCAGACCGGGAAGACCGTAATCAAGCATCAACCTCGACGCCTTTAAATTATACCGCCACTACTTTTGTAGAACTACAAGTTCATTATAATAATAAGATACATGAAATTAAAATGTCTGTGAACAAGACAGTCAGTGAGTACTACTTTAAAATATTTATAATCGCCTTATTTGTATCTTGGTGGCAAGCATACATAGATCTACAAGCCTATATATATATTTTCCGTCTCCACTACACCACCGACGCCGAAGACATTGTGAAATACGTACGCCAAAGGCTGAATTACGCGCCGAGAGTGCAGCTGCCGTAGCATCGCAACGTCAACTTTAAAGCGTTTGTGGTGCGCATACCAACATGCTACCTGCATCTGGTGATGGAAGAAAGCTTTTGGCCACAGGATGTGGTATTCCGCCGCTTTCGCGGACAAGTGCCTTCGAAACGCACAAAGTCTTAAGTCTCTCAAAGTCTTAAGAACTCGCAAATAAGTGATAGTAACATAGTTTTAAGTTTTATTTACTGACACAAATTGTTATTATTTCAGTCGAACTTCACACGGACGTAATAAAATCGTGGCGGGTTTTTTTCTGGCACGGGATTTTCGACTCTTGGTGTTAAACGGAGCATTGAGAATCCAACTAGATTGCAGCGCGAATGAATTTCAGCTTGTCCAAAAAACACAGTATTCGATTTTCAACTCTCACGCGCTAAGCAGTGTGTCGAAGATCCATTGCTCGAAAAAATCACACCGCGGTTATTTTACGTCCGTGTGAAGATTGACGAAGGGCTATTGTAAAGTTCTCTGTATGGGCCTGCGCCCACTAAAGGCACGGCACGGAAAGGGATTTTTATGCGACGAATAGGAATATAACTTAATTGTAAGACAATAAAATTCAAATTTAAATGATGATGCTTAAGGACGTCGCGGCATGCCTAAGGATACCGCGGCATCGTTGCCGTTGAAATTTCAATTTTACTACCATACTATTAAGTTTCATTTGTATTCGTGGCTCAAAAATCCCTTGCCGTGCCGTAAGTGGGCGCTGGCCCTATGAATTCGGTTTCATTACGCTTATTATTTTCTGAAATGGAATGCCCCCTTTGTCTCTCTGGCCAAGATACCTGCAGTAAATTCTATCTAAATCCATTATATTTTTGCAATAAAAATTTACTATGCATTCCATCTACCATACATTATAACCAGTAATCGGATAATCGGGCGCTTATGTACCTAAACTTCTCCCCACGAAAGAAGAATATGGACATTCCAATTTTGTCAAAGCAACTATAACAAACTTAAGGTAATTATAGCAGTGGTTATTTTGATTTAGTACCTTTATTTTATTCAAAACAAATGGAATATCAATAAAAAAAGATTGTGAAAGGCATGTCCGTATTATTCTTTTGTGGTAATAAAAGTGAATTTTGGGTATATTAACCCCCGATCATCCGATCACTGGATTATATCTGTGTTAGCTACCATTTACTCAGGTCATAATTGAATACAACTCAAGCGATAACCGTTTCAACTGGCAACATTAAATGTTACCTTTTTTCCTCAGGTGATTTAAAAAAGGAGTTGGAGGCCAAATGCGGCGTGCCAATATGCCGACAGCAGTTGTCGGGACTGGGCGGCTCGCGTGCAGTCAACAACGCTACGCTACACTCGCTCAATCTGCCACAGAACGCCGTTCTGCGACTTAAAGCTGCTGAATCTAATATGGCGGATGAAGAGTGAGTACAATAGCTCCTTAATATTTTTCTCGGTTTCATGAAAAGAATGCTAGTAAGAGGTAATTGTTTAATTACACTTACGTTTACTTACACACCCGACCCGGAAATCACACCAAGGAATCCTAAACTTGGCTACGCAAGGTAGTTGCAATTATTTGGTTTAGAACCTCTATTTAAATAAGCAACTTGATTGAGTCCTGTAAACTTTCAAGTTCTTTTTCCCTTTATTTTACTGCCGCTTTCCAATCAAAATTAATCATTGAACCTATAGCGCCATCTACATCGCCACATGCGAACTACGCATCACACGCAGGATTTGCATCACGCAAGCAAAGTTTACCGCAAAACTAGCATAATTATGTACAACGTTCTGACATCAATCGTCGGGCAGTTGCCCACCATACACAACACCCGTCTAGTCGAGGAACGTTACATCCTATTCCTCATACCTTCGAAAAACCTTGTAATATTGGTGTAAGACATCCAGCTAACCTCCTCAATTCACTTTAATACAGTTTTTTTTGAAACTACAACTTATCGATCATACTATTGTATCTGCCAGGGTCGCAGAAAGGCTGACAACCACATACGTCTTGCACGTGAAAGTCGACG
Source organism: Polymixis flavicincta (assembly GCA_949987655.1). Lineage (NCBI taxonomy): Eukaryota > Metazoa > Arthropoda > Insecta > Lepidoptera > Noctuidae > Polymixis > Polymixis flavicincta. The sequence continues at coordinate 6,223,457 of OX465187.1, forward strand.
ACAAAGAGTACACGCTCAAGTACCCGGGCACTAAGACCGTGCAGGAGGTCAAGAGCGACATATACTCGCTCACAGACATACCCGTCAGACATCAGGTGACATACTTTATCAACCTTAATCGCACGTAACTCACTTTTTCTCCATCTCCATAATTTTGTGTTTTAAGAACTCGTACAAAACAATTTATTGCGTGCGAACGAACTGATGAAATCGAGTGACACTTGGCATAAATATTAGCCCTCTTACAAATAAACATAATACAGTTATTCCAAGTTTAAACCTATGAAAATGTGTGTGTGTGGTTATTCTTTTGTTATTCGTGGTATAACTTTATTCCGTGTTTATTAGTAAGAGGATATGTGATAGACACTTTTTAAAATAAATATCGATCACCATTAAAATAAAAATGCACTTCTAAGAACTTTTTGATCCACCTTAGTAATAGTAAGCATATTTTGCGTGTGTTATGTCTCAGTTCTTTATTTCTTCCCGTCTCCCCCAGCAATGGACAGGTTGGCCCGCAATAACAGGGCTAGATGAAACAATTTTAGCGATGGCTGGTCTAGATCTTCCACAACATGAGCTCGCCGTGCGACGCGCGCCTGGCAAGCAAAAGGAGTATAAGAGGGTAAATAGTACGGTACTGGACCCTTTTACTAACCTATCTATAGTGCTACAAGGTAATTTTGGGGCGTGGCCAAAATCGGAACTAACGCCGCCATCTTGTTTTTTTTAAACCGCTTCACAAAACTGTGGAGAAGGCAACTGTCAAAATGGCGCTGTCGTAGCTTGTTCCCGAAACAAGTTTACAGTATTTTATTGATTTTGTTAAAAACTACTCGTAGTGTTAAATGCTCGGAAATTGGAGTCTACTATTTTCTGAAAGACCCTAAACACAGATTGTGGGTCAAAGCTATTTGTAGGGAATAATTTTAACTAAACAGAGTTAGAGGTCATGTTGGAATTGGAAATTTTGAATATGATTACTAGGAAATAAACAATATTTAAGATTTTTCATTCTAACAGTCGCATTTCGAATAAATATTTATTTTAAATTAGCTGACCCGGCGAACTTTGTACCGCCATATTTTATTTCTCCAGTCGCGACTGAGGAAATTTAACCCCTCCGGTAAAATCAAATTAGTTGGATTATCAATAATTTCACAATAATTCTGATCAAATGTAAATATTTTTTTATAAATTTTCTTATATACAAACCTTGTCCTGACATTAAAGAACAAATAAAAAAAAAGAATCATCCAATTTGGTGCAGTCGTTCGGAAGTTATGCGCGTACATACATTTCGGCGATTCATTTTTATATATATAGATATTGAAATCACCGAAAATCACAAAATAGTGGAATAAAACTAAACTCATGAACACGAAATGGAATTATTGAACAAAATGTCAAAAAAATTGTAGGCTAAAGGACCACCAATGGTCACGCCATCTACAATTAGTTAGCTTAGACCGACCTTCACCATTGCGCAAACATTTAAGAACAGCGCACCCTGTACGTCGTACAAACGCCAAAAGATCCTTGTAGCAGTATGTTGTACAGTCGCGGAAGAAAAAGGTGTAGCAGCTTCAAGACAAATTTTAACCTGCACTATATGGATTTATTAAAAGTGATTGTTCAACGTGAAACGAATTTGAAAATTGCTTAACCTTTTCATTTCTCGTGTATATATTTTAACTAACACACTTCCTACTTGCATTTTATCCTAACGCGCCGCTCGTTTGAAAAATATTTAAATAAAATTGTTTAAATAAAAAATAAGGTAATGAAAGACTTATGGGTATTTTCCATATTTTTTTAACTATTCTAATTTGAAGATTGGGACGAAATATGTGACAGAACTGAGCAGTGGTGGCCCAGTGGTAACGGCCGCGACTTACGAGTTGTAGGTCGTGCGTTCGAACCTAGACAGGCGCATTACATTGTGTAAATAATTTCATCACCACTGCTCTCATACGGTGAAGGAAAACATCGTGAGGAAACCGGCATGTCCCAGAACCAAAAATTCGAAGACATGTGACATCTACCAACCCGCACTGGGCCCGCGTGGTGGATTACGGCCCACTCCCTCTCATGGAGAGGAGGCCTGTGTCCCAGCAGTGGGAACGTTATAGGCTGAGTATGTATGTATGTAACAGAAAAATAAAAGTTAATTGATTCATATCCATTTTATCAATTAAAAACGATTTAAACCAAATTTATTATTCGTTGTTTTGACCGCCAAAACGTTCCTATGATGACTTTTTATCACGTGACGTCAACTTTGTGTAAACTAACGTAGTTAGTAAGTAAACAAATGAATGTCGAGTTTATAATTACCAAGATTTTTAAAGGATATAAAATGATATTACTGGTGTGCGGGGTGCCCTGTGCACAACTACTTCTAAAACTACGCCAAACTAAGTATTTGTATAGGTGTCGTTTACACAAAGCTGACGACACGATGTCACGTGATAAAAAGTCATCGTCAGGAGCGTTTTGGCGGTAAATTTAAAACAACGAGAAATAAATTTGATTTTAATCGCTTTTCATTGAGAACATGGAAATACATAAATTTATTTTTATGTTCAATATATATATCGTCCCAATCTTCAAATTAATAGTTATTTATGATACTAGTGCGGTAAGTTGGTTTTTACAAACGAGTTGACAAATGTAAGCCCGAGACGAAGTCGAGGGCTTACCATAGTCACGAGTTTGTAAAAACCAATTTCTGCACGTGTGTCATACAATGTTTTTCAACACATTTGCGAGAAAACAGTACAATATGTAATTAAACAAACCTATACATAATTAAATAGCGCTCTCCAATTTTGGCGGCTAGAGACCGTTTCCTGCAATTTGCGCCTCATTCAAAATATCAGGTGGAGTAGATTCCATATTAATATCAGTTTCCTCGCTTGAACTCATAATAAAAGTTTGTTTATAAATATCAGTCGGAAACTCGCAACAATCTTTGACGTTTCTAATATGAAAATGGCGCGAATTTACAAATGGCGCCACATGCCCGTGGTGAAAATTAGAACTACATCTTTCATCTCATTTACTCTTTATTATTAAAGTGAGACAAACGTATTGAGCAAAATCGTTTCCAAGGAGGTTCGATCAGTCAGCTTATTTATTCTCGTAATGTGAAACTCCTTGGACGAAATTCTTATAATATTTTATGGAAATTAAAAAAAAAACCGTAAAGAATACGCACGGTGCCATACAACGAGGTATGCGGTAAAATAGGTACTTAGGTGAGAGTACCTATTTTACCGCACGTTCCGTTGTATTAGTGCGTAATTTTTAACTTTCGAACCATGTATACAGGCATCGTAAATGCAGTTTTTGAGCAAATGTGTTGAAAAATAGTTTTTATCAAATTGGAAAATATCCTTTTGTCGTAGTTTTTTCATGTTCCCCTGCAGTCTCGAAAAACTCTTTCTATAACAAAGAATGTTATAATTCCAGATAATAGTGGAGAGTTCAGACAGTGAAAACAGTTCGATCGAGGAGGTAGAAGACACAGCTGAAGGGTACACCGGCGAGGATGAGAATATGTTCGTCGACCTCGTGCAGACCGAGAGGCTGCAGCCGCTCAGTGAGAACACACTTACTACTTTAATAGAGAACACAGTTTGGTGGATAAAAAATTCGTCTTTCAACTTCATCCGTAAATTCTAAAACCAATTGTTTTTCTTTGTCCGTCGAATGAAATATCTATAACACGGTAGCACGGCATTGACGTCTTGTATCTATATGACCAACGGCTAAGTTCTCTGACTGTACATCTAAATATTTCATGTCCTATAGTTATTAATAATAAAGATAATTAACAATTGCACTGGTTGCACAGATTCACTCAATGTGTGTGGTTCTTACCTCAAAACATCACTTCAGACAGCAATCAACATGATCTGACCAAAATTATGTCTGGATTTTAAAAGAGACTGTGACCTCTGTGTTTGTTTCGGCCTTTCTTCTCAGATTAGTTAGACAAGAAATCAAATTAAATCAAATCAAAATATTTTTATTTCATATAAACCTGCATGGGCACTTATGAAACGTCAGAAGCTAGGTGCACGGTTCCGAAACGCCGACCTTATCTAGTTTTTTAAATACGGTCTTTTGATTCCTCTCGTGAACTGTGTGCAACCTAAGAACCTCGAAACTCAATACTTACTACTATTTCGCCATTTAAAAAAATATTAAAATAAAAATGCATTGTATAATCTTGAATAAAAGATGATAGATAAATCCCAACTTATTATGTGTGTTGTAGTGTCAGACAGCGTAGAAGACGAGGCACTAGGCTGCATCGAGTTCTCGCAGCGGTTCCGGACACGGTACGGACCCAACACGCCGCACTTCTTTGAGGGCACTCTGCAGGACGCCATCAAGGAGTCCTGTCTCAAACCTGCCAAAGAGGTGAGTTACAGCCTTCATGATCACTCCCTAGTTCTCTAGGCCTTATCCCAAATTGATATCTTTCTTTCTATTCGCTTCGTTTCTAGGTACAGTCGCCAGCAGGTCAAGCTATCCCAAACTGTCAAATTTTCCCAATTGAACATAAACCTTATTCCTTTGTAATAAAGTTGAAAAACTGTCAAATAAATTTGACAGATTGGGTTAGCTTGATGTGCTGGCCTCTGTACATCATCCATCTTTCGTTTCTTGTGTCTTCCTTCCTACTACAAACTCCTCAGTTTCATTATTAGTAGAACTTACACATAAACCTTCCGAAATAAGTAATTTATTAAGAATCCCACGTAAATCATTTTTTGTTACTTACAAATTAATATTTTCACACCAGATACCGGAATTATATTTCGTATTCTTGCTCTTGCAAATAAATATTATTCGTATTCTTATTATTCCCCAGCGAAAACTCCTAGGCGTATACTTGCACCACGACCAGTCGGTGCTATCCAATGTGTTCTGCGCACAGCTACTGGGCTGCGAGGCAGTACTTCAGACTCTCGCCGCTAACTTCGTAGTGTATGGTTGGGACATCTCACACCCCGACAACAATAACATGTAAGTTACAAGCAATACTCGACCTTAGCTGCTCCAACTTGTAGACTATAATCAACTGCGAGGCAGTAGCTCAGACCCACGTCGCCGTTTTCGTAGTGTACGGCTGGGGCATCGCACACCCCGACAACAATAACATGTAAGTTACAAGCAATACTCGACCTTAGCAGCTACAACTTGTAGGCTATAATCAACTACGAGGCAGTACTTAGACCCTCGCCGCCAACTTGATCGTGTATGGGACCTCTGACCCCACAACATTAATATGTGAGCAATATTTGACCTTAGAAGTCAAGGAAAGACAATGACAGTTCTCAATCAACTAGCAAACTTGGTACCAGAACCGTAGACAAGCGTTTTGTCGTCGGAAGAGTAGAAACAAATGACGTATCCGTATAGACAGTTGCAGTTTGTACCTAGAAATGTAGACAAGCGATTTCTATTCTACTGAAGAATAGAAATATAAAGCGTCATGCTAAGTCTGCTGGAAGAGAGCAGATACTTTCTGATTTCTTACGATTGTTTTTTTTTAAGTCAAGCTAAGCTACTCTTGCCGCGGTTGAACCGTGGATGGGTGACCAACTTTATATACCAAGACACCTCCGTTCCTTGGAAAGCACGTAAAGCCGTTGGTCCCGGCTGTCAATCTATATCTATACTAATAATAAAGAGGAAATATTTAATTAATTGTTTGTTTGTTTGCATTGAATAGGCTCCGAAACTACTGAACCGATTTGAAAAATTCTTTCACTGTTGGGAAGCTACACCATCCCCGGGTGACATAGGCTATATTTTATCCCCGTATTCCCGCGGGAACGGGAACTACGCGGGTGAAACCGCGGAGCGCTGCTAGTAACATATAAAATTAATGTTGTATGTTTCCAGGTTATTATCATCAGTGGCGAACGCGTTAGGGCCGGTAGCGAGCATGACGATACGGAACATCCCTGTGGACCGCATGCCCGCACTCGTCGTCATCATGCGAGTACGGTCCAACACCGAGATATACTCCGTTATCAACGGTAAGTGATAACTTGATAACAGTGTAACATCATGAAATATAAAGATACATTATTGATCCAAAACATGAGTGTACACTTGCGACCATTAGTGCTGTGTTCCCCAAAAGGGGTAGGCTGAGAAGTGCAGTTCGACTACATCTTGCCATTTATGCTTCAAGTTCCTTGAATAGGGGGCGAGACCGTAGTCATGACTCGAGCATTATTTTGCTAAACTTGGCCGCATTTGATAGAATTTTCATGTGTTAGTGGGGTTTCTTACCCCACTAACACTCCGAATTGAGGATAGGTCCCAAGATTCCATCCTCAGCAGTCTCGCTTAGGACATGGCGATGATCAATACATTTAACGGCAATAAGGTTTTTTTTTTATTTGAAGACAATTTCATTCACCAACTCGCACAGGGCCCGCGTGGTGGTTTAGCCCACTCGAAGTCTGTGCCCTACCGTAAGCTGATTATATTATGTTTCTATTGTCTTAAAATGTAGCACTAAGACCAACGAGACTGTCCACTATTATTATTGACCTATCATCACGTCTGAAGTGAGACACAATGAGAAACAATACAACAGTTCGTAGTTTTCCTGGGAGTCGGCAAGTCAAGCTAAGCTTAATTTTCTACTCCACATTTTTACAGGTAACGTCGGCGTATCAGAGTTACTAGGTGGTCTAGTAGAAGCATTAGAACGGTTCAGCTCGGCCCGAGAAGACGAGGCGAAGATGGAGAGAGAGCGAGACGCAAGACAACGCGTCAAGAGGGAGCAGGACGAAGCATACCAACGCAGTTTAGAAGTTGACAGGTACGACTTATAATACGTGGAGTAACTTAGGCTACTCTTACTTAAGAAAAACAATTAGTAAAGAAACACATTATACTTTTCCGATATCGATGCAATATGCGATGAAATTAATGATGCGCTTTTTGTATTACAGAGCTAAAGAAGAAGTAAAGAAAAAAATAGAACTAGAAAGAAATCAAGAAATAGAGCGAGCGGAGTCTGAAAGACAAATGGAGGAAGCTAAGAAAGAGGTAAGTCCATTTATTGTTTGGTCTTTCCAGCCTAATTGATCGACGATGAAATTATAGCCGACGACGACGACGGCTGTAAACGGCAAATGAAAAAGGACTTTTAACTCAAATTCAAAGCATTTCCAATTAAACCATTTACAGGCACTTTCTACTAGCAAAGACTCGGTCGGTTATTAAGAAAGTAAAATCTAGTTGCCAATTCCAAAACGATCTACGTTTTGGAATGGGCAACTAGATTTTACCCTCTATGGAGAAGAACGAACAAGAAACTCCAAAGACGCTCTTTGACATCAATGTATGACTTATTCCTGGGTACATTATTCTTGTTACTTCTAATGTGAGAAAAAATACTTTTAATTTCACATGACGACCATGTCAAAGTACCTACTAGCGGCTTTAGCACTCTAAAAAACGATGAAAACGATACACATAAGGAAAAAAAACGCAGCCGCCATCTTAGATTTTGATTTTCACCTCACTATCGACTTAAGCGTTCTCGAAAACCATAAAATGACATCTTTAACGAAAAATATGAAAATGTTCGCAGCCTTCATCTTTGATTTTCATTTTGGCCTCAGGATGTCGTTTTCATGGGTTTCAAGGGTGTTGAAGCATCAACACCCTTGAAAACGACATCCATGACAAAAATCGCCATCTTGGATTTTCATGTTTAATTTTATTTATTTAAAAGGTACACCAACGACTTATTCACTAGAAACATTAACATAATAAAAATATAATTTGCATTGAGTTATGGTGAATTTGTCACTTACAGACGTACACAGCACTTCAAGTAAGCAGTGTCTTACTACCAGCACTCCGACAGAAAAGACGTTTTCACCTCAAAAATAGCTACTTCTTCTTCATATGGACCCACTATCGGCTTTAGCACCCTCGAAAACCATAAAAACTACACAATGACAAAAAATTCGGCAATCGCCAGCTCGAATTTTCATTTTGTGCTCACTCTACGGCTCTCCTCTTTAATACAAAGAGAGTAGCCTAAATGTGGGTGTACTAAAGGTACACCTACACTTAACCCGGGGAATACAGGTTATCATGTTCAGATCCTAATGGTGTGTGTCCTGCAGGCGGAGCGTTCAGTAGCGGCGCGACGCGTGCCGCCCGAGCCGGCCTGCAGCGCGGCGGCCGGCGACGTGGCGCGCATCCGCGTGCGACTGCCGCCGCCGCACGACCACGCGCTCGAGAGACGGTTCAACGCGCACGACACGCTCGCTGTACGTATGTATACTGTCCCGGCACACGCTGCCCAGCCGGATTGAAATGTTCAATACAAAAATTTTATCTGCAAAAATTGAAACCAGCCCAAAAATATTATTTTATTTTCTACCTATGACTGTCTCAAGGTGTCGTTTAAAAATGTTTATCTGTTATCAATTTCAGGCACTACTAGACTTCCTGGCGTCTAAAGGTTATCCACAAGAACGCTTCAAGGTCATATCCAGCTGGCCTAGGAGAGATGTAAGTTACTAGTTCCTAGATATTCGCATCCTGTTTTCTCAACTAATTGTATAAAAAAGTTGATCTTTGCAAATTAACGAGTCATCTTAAACGCTGTAATTAACAGGTATCCCCAAGACCAATACTTGCAGTAATGCTTGGCGAGCCAAAAGACTGGCAATACCCAACAGTGGACATCTTATAGCTGAATTATAATGATGAATAATAACCTATAATAACGTCTAGTTCCTCCGATGGGTTGGGCAGAGGTGTAGAGTACACCCACATTTCGCCAGTGTAAGTCCCATGTAATTAGGGGCGAGCCTATTGCCATCAACCGGGCACGATTCCAGACTCCGAGCTGCTACAATTGCTATTCAAAAGGAACAAAAACCCATCTCTATTGCCACAATTAAAACATTAAAAGTCTTAACATAAAAAAACACTGAAGACTTATGGGGGATTTCCGTTAAGGTTCTCGAAAATATCATTGACACAATTGCCACTGTCCTAACTAATATTTAATCAATGTTTAGGCAGCGGTACGTTTCCTGACTTAATGAAACATAGTAAAGTAATACCAATTTTCAAATCGTGTAGTAAGAGTGATCCCTCTAATTATAGACCAATATCTGTGCTTCCAGCATTGAGCAAAATTTATGAAAAAATCATGCTGGACCAGATGTTGTCACACTTTAACTCGAATGGGATTTTACATAGTCGACAGTTTGGTTTCACGAAAGGTAGGTCGACGACTGACGCGGGAGTAAAGCTCATCAGTCACATTTTGGAATCCTGGGAGAATTCCCAGGACGCCATTGGCATTTGCTGTGACCTCTCAAAAGCGTTCGTCTGCGTTGACCACAATACACTGATCTGTAAATTACACCACTACGGAATTTTTGGACAAGCTGCTGATCTTGTGCTTTCCTATTTATCAAACAGGCAGCAAAAAGTAAACGTTAATGGGACGACGTCCTCGGGGTCTCTAGTTAAGATGGGCGTGCCTCAAGGTTCAATTCTTGGCCCTCTTTTATTTCTAGTTACCTTCCTTACCTGATGGCTAACTTCTCGGATATAATTTTATTCGCTGATGACACTTCTCTTATTTTTAGAATAGATAGAAAAGATACGGATGTCTTACATGTCAATGATAGTCTAGCTGTTCTTTCGAAATGGTTTGCTGCTAATAATCTTTTACTCAATGCGGACAAAACTAAATGTCTTAAGTTCTCGTTACCAAGTAGGTCTAAACTTAAAACTAGATGGCAAGAAACTAGATGCTATTTCGGAAACTGTATTTTTGGGAATTACTTTAGATTCAAAATTGCAATGGGGTGCTCACATTAGAGCCCTTTCAAGTAGATTAAGCTCAGCTGCTTACGCAGTAAGAAAGATAAGGCAGTTGACTGATGTACCACAGCGAGGTTAGTTTACTTTGCTTATTTTCACAGTATTATGTCTTATGGCGTTCTGTTGTGGGAATCGGCAACTGACGTAGATTAAATTTTCATTTTACAAAAGAGGGCAATCTATAAAATGGGGCCTCGCGAGTCTCTTAGAAACAAATTCAGCGAAATTGATATACTAACTCTGCCCTCTCTTTATATCCTAGAAAATATCTTGTATGTTCGCAAAAACTTAGGCCTTTTCAAAAAAACGATGCGGTTTCCATAATCTGAATACACGTAGTAAAGATGAAATTGTGATTCCAAAATTTAGATTGACTAAAACTAGCAAGTCATTTCTAATAAACATTATCCGCTTCTATAACAAGTTGCCAAAGTCAGTTACAGAACTTAGCGATGGAAAGTTTAAAACACACATCAAACGTGTCCTTATCATAAAAGCATATTATAAGATAAAAGACTACGTTGAAGACAGGGAAGTTTGACATTTATTCCTTCTGCACATGTGACTTCCCTGGTACCTCATTAACAGCATAACTATGTGAAAGTCTATTCGGTAACTGCTCTCAAATAAAATGTTCTTTTTAATTATTTTTATGTTTACAATGCTGACATATCTCGTCATTATTTGACATTATACATCAATTTTAATATCGACTAGGCCTTACAGACTGTAGATTTGTAGACGATTTTTTATTCTGTATTCGCCTAAGTACCTGATACTTATTGACAGGCCTGCACTGTCCTCCCATACATTTTATCTTTGTAATTTGAAAACATTGTTAAAGCCAATTATTTTTAAAAGAGTAACCGTGGAGTTTCTTGCCGGCTCTTCTCCATAGGAAACAACAATTTGGAACCGTGCACCTAGCTTCTGACGCCTCATAAGTGCCCATGCAGGTTTATATGAAATAAAAATATTTTGATTTTACAACTATATAGAATACAAAACTATAAACCATAGAAGTTACAATATAAAACATAGAGATAAGAAATACACAAAACTAGACAATATTGCAGCTAACAACGCTTTACAAAGATCTAGAATACATAACAGTGAAATAATAATCGCTAGGGATACAAATACATTTTTTTTTAACTGTTAAATTAACTACCGTGTAAGATACATAGTATAATTATGGATATAATATTTAAGAACGCTTAAGTATAAGACTTGAATCTATAGGGTAGAACACATAAATGACACAGAAAGATGAATAATCTTGAAACCTATTTGTTATTACTTTGTTGTTACAGCTCACACAGGAATCTCCGCTCAGCACACTGAAGGCTCTCAAACTGTACCCGCAAGAGACTGTGATGCTGGAGGAGCGGTGAACCGCGCCGCACGCGACGCACTCCACACTCCCGCGCAACACTACTTAGGCAACCGCATTCCACTACTAAACATTATGTCAAATTATTTAACTACGTATGTCGTTTGGAACGTTGAAAGAAACTACCTGATTCATTCAGGTCCTCGTTAATTTTTAACCGACTTTAAAAAAGGATGAGGTTCTCAATTCGAACGTATTTTTTTTTTCTTAAAAACGGAACTATGAAGTCGCCGCATCACGGGGGGAAAAATAGAATGAAATCTTTGTTATGTTTTATTTTGTATATAATTAATTTACAATCGTCGCGTCAATTTCTCCTGTAGACTTTTTAAATATGATTTTATGTTTTACAGTAATTACTGCTTGGAATCGATTTTGAATCAGTTTAGTAGAATCATAAATGAAGTTCAAGAAAGGTGAAGTGATTAATTCAACTTTTGTCATCAGTGAACGTTATTTTTTTTACTCTTAACAATTCTACAACAGCATCTGCAAATCTTCTGACGACATACGTTAGTCCCGCATTTCGAAAACTATGTTAATTCATGGGTTTCATATGTATTCTTCTTTCATGGGTGTCTCTTTACCTCTATTTAGTATTAAAATAGCGACAGATTTTCTATGACTACGATGCAGCTACTATAGACAATGGGTAAACGAGGCAGCCTGGAATGAAATTCCTACGCAGAACACAAGTTACTTGCTTATGCCTTAGCAGTAATATAACGTACAACTATTAAAAAAAACGATTTTATTCGCCCAAAACTAAATGCGTGTTGTTATTAAATTGTGATTGAAATATTTTAACATTTATTGTTATTCTACCATTCGAATTTAAATCTTATTGTACATTAGTAGTGTTCATATTGCGTTGCGGATAACGGAGCTCATTGCGTTTTGGAGCTTTCTAGCGACCGAGGCCTTATTGTGAGTTTCATTTAACCATCTCGATCAAACGCATCGAGCGCGTTTGGCGCTCCGATTGGCCCTGAATTGGTGACGGAACAATCAGAGCGCCGAACGCGCTCGATGCGTTTGATCGAGATGGATAAATGAAACACACTAGGGCCAAAGTACTGTCAAATGAACGGACACTTGTTTGTATTCAGTGCAGCGTTTAAAAATCTTCATTTATACCAATAAATGATTGTTAGCTTAATATTATACATTGATTGTTCGACCGGGTTCAAGGGGCGGGGCTTTAAATACAGAGTAGTGACGTCAAATATCAGTAAAAATAAATAAAAACATCACAATATTTTAAATAGCCAAAAAGCTGTGTTTAAATAATGTCGATATGTTGCGACGTCTATGAACAATGTATTTAAATTCCCGTCTCGTTGTCAGCCATGTACTGATCTTATGTAAACTTCATTGTAGTTCTGTGGCCGAATGAAAGATTCCAAGTTTAGTCAGCCACAGTACCGTGTATTATAAACATACTTGATAATAGTATAAATTAATATGAACGTTGGATATCCGTACAGTTTTGGATGATGTTTGTAATTTTTTCACGAATCCACTCAGGAGTGTAACGGTGTAACGCGAGGAGGTTATGTACCCAAATAATAAACAGATGGAAGATTATTCGTTTAATTTATTTATTGCTACACACTTCGTACTACATCACTTGCAACCCAGATTTATCACAATTTTAGGATAATATGCCCGTACCCACTTCTCCCCCTGTCTTTCTCACAATTTCGTGCGTGGATTCGCCAAAGATCAACCGAACTTCATAACAAGAGATGGTCACGGGCAACAGACTGTAGACAGTCAAAATTGGCTTTACCAACTGTACACCCGCGATTAACCAATAAACTTGTTAGTCTGAGTAGAAATAACCTTAGAATAATCATAGGAACAATCACGGGCCATAGCCCCCTTAACAAACATCTTTATAACATAGGCGCCACAGACAGCCCGCTTTGCAGGGGCTGCCTTGACGCCGAGGAATCAGCCGCTCACGTCATCCTGGAATGCGAGGCCGTGGCTTCTCAACGTGAAGAAATCCTCGGAACAGTGAGGTCGCTCCGCAAATCCTGTAAAGCTCCCAGGAAGCTTCTGTGCTTTTGGGCGGAGCTAGGCTGGCTTTGTTAGCCAGAATCCCCACGCACAACGGACCGAATGGGAGTTTACGTGCGGAAAAGGGAGTCCCATCATCATCATCATCATCATCATCATCATAGGATAATATACATAAACATTGATTTGGATTAGGTTTAAAGATTATTGATTTATTCTAGAAGCACATACATCGTTCACTTGGCGAATAAATATACTATAATTAAGGTAAGTGTAGTCCAGCAGCAAATAGTTTTATTTTCTTGCACATCAAGAAAAGGTAGGTACGATGTTGACATTGCTAGTGTCGCTAACTTAATAGTTACATATTGATAGATAACAAAATAATGTTCTTGGTTGGAACATAACAGCTAACTATCTAAAACCGTACTGACTTGAGTTACAAAATCACCCTTACTGCATAAGAAATAAAGACGCTGTCAATGCCAAAAAGATATCATTGACGTGCGGGCGACTGTTCTAAATCTACTCAGTCTCTACAGAACTATACAGTCCTTTCAATTATTTAACCTGTGAGTTTGCATCACTGTTAAAATCACAGTGATCTTTATCCTCGTTACAATAAGGATATTATTGGGTTGCTGCTCTCTTAGCAGCCTTTTGCAACTAGAATAAAGATGTGATGTGAAACTGTACTCGGAACCTACTTATGGATCACCTAAACACTACTAAAGCGCGTCTTACACTATTCAATTTGTAGATAATGGAAGTTACAAGAACAGTTAGATTCCGATTTAGTGCGATTGGAAGGTCCTGACCGCACTACATCCTAAATTCTTGCAACCCAAAGTAATTCTACTTCATGACTCGTCTGTCGAGTCGTCTGTCCGATTTATAATTCAACTAGCTTTTGCCAGCGGCTTCGCCCTCGTGTATGTCGGTTATCGCGTAAAAAAGTAGCCTATGTCCGTCTCCATATCCCAGGTTATATCTGTTGCCAAATTTCATGACGATCGGTTCAGCGGTTTAGGCGTGAAAGCGCGACAGACATACAGACAGAGTTACTTTCACCTTTATAATATTATTAGGGATTTGGTCTAGTGCAGGGGTCGGCAACCTGCGGTTCTTTGGTTGTGAGGCTGCGGCTCTTTAATTCCATACGCAAATCTTATTTATTTTCCCTTCACCTGGCGACCTATTAAATAAAAAGAAATGGCTAGTTTGCAAATGACGTTGATTAGGCCACGCCCCTTTTCGGTCACCTTGCGTTTAAACCCCGATTTCACGTAATTTTACTACGAAACCAATAATAACTGGTACTTGTTTCGTAATCTGTATGATATTTTAAATATATGTGGCTCTTTAAAAACGTTAACATTTTGTAATTTGACTCTTGCGACTCAAAAGATTGCCGACTCCTGGTCTAGTGTAATCACTTGTGATCATTAGCTTCCAACTTCCTAATTAGAGTATCTACAAATTTGATAATGTAATAATAAATGTGCGAATTTCACCAATGAAATGTTTTGTGGTGAAATTCGTCCTAAATTAATTCCTAAACTGTCTCACACTACTCTTAACAAACCTATGGACTACGAGCTCGCACATAAGGATCAGTACAGACGTGATCATGCCAAGTGAGAGCGCTAACAGCGGCGTAGAGAATTCTCTAATGCCGACACAGAACACACTAGAATCCGGCGTGTGCGCGCACTCGGGCATCGGCTCGTCGATCTCTGATTGGATGCGGGGAGGCAGTCCTACCTCGTAAATCTTGCGGATACTGAAAATAGGCCAGGAAAATAAGTACCCTATTCTGCAAAAAAAATCCTAGTGAAGAGTTCTCCCCGGGATCATCTTTACTATGGCTGAATTTCATCAATAAAACAAAACGCGATCAGCAAATCTAAACGGAGTTCAAGAGATTTCAGTGTTATTTTTATGGAATGTTGAAACTATCAAATCAATCTTGAACTGTGTTTAAACTTGTTGATCGCGTTCAGTTCTATTGGTGAAACCAGCCCTTAGGCTAAAAAAAACTGAAAACCAGTGAAATCCCGTAAAATAAAATATGCTGTCAAAGTTCCCGCGAAAACAGTCTATAACAGTTTACGTGAATTAATGCTACCACAAGTTTATTTTTATCATTATATTCTGCACAAAATTATTCGCGATCGTAAAAAGTTTGTATTTACTTACAGAATTTTTAAAATAAAAGAATCATTATAACCCTCCAAGTTCATATATCCTATTGAAGGACTATTTCATAAAATTATAATTACTTATTTCGTAAGAAACTTTTAATTTCGGGGTCTACCCTGGCGCTTCCCACTTAAGTCTAAGAAAAATAAAGGTGCAATTCTACTGCTGCATAAGATGTTTGTGGAAAGGTTATTTTTGCGTATACAATACTTACGCATAAGCAATATGCTCTTTATAAGGCGAGTTTTTCCTAACAACTACGCCCATTCGCTGCAGCGGATACATCTGCACCAAGTTAGTCTCGCAGATCTCCCTCTCAGTGAACGTTGCCTTAATTAAGGGGAAGGCGAAGGTGGTCTCTACGTGGAATGCAAAGCCTCCCTTCTTCACCAGAGCTATGCCTTCCTCAGGGGTGAAGAAGTTGTAATGGGTTGCGGTAACCACCTTTTTGTGGTAGAGTTCTATGGCTACTGGGTCTGTTGTGCGCTGGAAAATGGGCCTGGATATAAAATACAGTTAACAGCAACTGGTGGCTCAATCGCAAAATGTCTACCGGTGGCAAAATGTCCATTTCTCAGAATGTCTCTTCCCGATCCAGCGGATTCTTGCGGCCTTCACGAGGTCATCGTACCACACTCGAAATGTATCATCAGCCTATAATGTTCCCATTGCTGGGACACAGGCCTCTCTTCCAGAGGGAGTAACCTGTGGGTACCTAATCTACCACGTGGGCCAAATCCTGGTAGGTAGATGTCACATGTCTTCGAATTTTTTTCCTTCACCGTTTTGAGAGTGATTAAATAATTTACACCAAGTAAAGCGCCTGCCTGGATTCGAACCCATGACCAACTCATAAGTCGAGGCCGATACCCTGGGTCACCACTGCTCTCCCCATCCAATTCCATCGAAATACTTACCTTAAAATAATCTTTATCATACACAATATCATGAGATCCAGCTTTTAAATCGCTGTCCAATAAATCTTTCAGTGTCCTGATGTTCTTGGGTGCTTCCAGCAGCAACGATGACACTATGGTGGCGTTATAGTACTGGTACAGAGTCACAGCATACACGAACGTGGTGAAGATCACCAGTTTCGTAGAGGTCGACTCACGGTTTATGGAGGAGCCTAGAAGAGAAGCAGGTATTGGAGAGGTAGGTAAAGATGGACAGCATAGCAAGAAGGAGAAAGGTAAAGAGGATGACCAAAGAAAATATTGAATATGTGAGAGATGAATAATGGCTGTGAAGGATACTGCGCTGACCGCAAATAAATGAGCAAAATAACATCGAAATATTATTAGAGCACGGTTGATGTGCGACGCGATTCTGTCAGAAACATTTCTAATTAAGTTTTCATAGAAATTGTTCTGCTAAAGTGGCGTCGCGTGTGTCTGCTAAAAAAGGCTCACCCTTTATACAACACATTTAAGTACCCACCTAACGCATTTAACGGTAAAGCATGAGGTACATATTAGTCTTACCTTGTTGACAAATCGCTCCCCAAATAACAAGTCCAGCCAGACTCAAAGAAGAGTCTTCATTATCGCCCCTATCGTTCTGTACTACCAGCATAGCCCACAGTGTGACGATTGTCACCACCAGCATGGTGATGACGCAGTACCACACGACGACACTCAGAGGTCGGGTGTAGATCGTGTAGAAACCGCCCGGGTACTTAGGGTGGCGGAAGATGAAACTGTGCCTACAAAGTGATGAAGAAGAAAAATCAGAAGGGCGTAGGTATCAACTCGCACTGCGAAGTGCAAACTATCCTGTCTTTGGATTAGCAAATGGTTGAAGCGAAAAGTTCTGTTTCTTCTTGCCTTCACTTGAGGAAAAGTGATGTAGGTATCCATGCGAGCTAAACCAGCAATGAAAGACATAACCGACCGACTCTTAGATGTTATGTATGTTAAAGTGTTGACAGACGTGCGTTGCTGACCGTATGGTTCGCCAGATACGGTCAGCAACGCACTTCCAAGTTATAGCAGCAACTTTTACCTGGACATCCAGACCTCCGATATGTACTGTACGTGCTGCCCCCTATCTATGCGGTAGAAGACAGGTGCTCCTCCTATCTCAGCCATACCAGTGTATAGAGCATTCACCATCCCGTCGAAACTGCCGTTGCGTTTGTATCCCCACGAACTGACACGGTGCATGTCATAGCTGCAAACAGTTAAAATTCTGTGCGTATTTCAGGTTTTTATTTAAGGAAAATCTTGACTGCCACTAATTCTGTTAACCTCGTAAGAGAGAACCACCAGTAGATGAATTCAGTATCTATCTACAGCATTATATGTATATGCTTGCAATAATATCCGATAGTTGCAGGTTTCGGGAGCTAGTTTTCAGCATCACCGCAGTCACCGGTTATGATTTGTGCAAACCATTAAGCCATTCCCCAAACAAAAACCATGCCTACGGAAGTTAAACCCAGGACCAAAGCGCAGCAGCCTCCCTGAAGAAAAATACAACGTCAAAAACGAAGAATCGGTAGTTTAAAACTTACCTGATGTTGTACATATCTCGCATAAATTTCAAAATTGTGAAATATTTCATTCGATGCACAGTATCTACGTCAATCTGCGACCTAATGGGCTTCTCCATGTACTGTTCTATAGTCTGGTTGGCCAACCTGGGCGACGCGAGTATAACTACCGCTGTCTTGACGAACGCGCCTTGTAAGTTCCATCGTTTCGATTCTTTGATAAATAATGAAGCATCCCAACGTCCTACCATTCTAACATTGTATTTCCCCTTGAAATTACAACCAGTGTTATAGGCTTCATACAGATTGAATGTTTTATTCTTCTTAAGTGCGATGGTAACATCGGAGTCGACTTCTGCTGGGTACCGAGATAAAGTTTCCGAAGTTACCGCCAGATGTTCCGTGATTATTAAATAGGAATACCCCTGAAAGGATGTGGTGCTGGAGTCCAATACTGAGGTCCATCCTTCGCAGGCAGTGTCTATCACTAATCCAACTCGAGGATAAGACTTCATGACATTATAAGTAACATTATAATCAATTTTTGCACTCGCGATCAGGATATCGTGATCGTTGAATATCTTGTGCATAGTATTCACGAAATAGCTATCGTAACAATGAAATAGTACCCCGTTTTTAATATTTTTATATTTAAGAATGTCGATTATTAAAGGAACGTTT
Organism: Polymixis flavicincta; assembly: GCA_949987655.1. Lineage (NCBI taxonomy): Eukaryota > Metazoa > Arthropoda > Insecta > Lepidoptera > Noctuidae > Polymixis > Polymixis flavicincta. The sequence goes on from OX465187.1 coordinate 6,242,155, forward strand.
GTTACCGAAAGAGTTAGTAATACATTGCAGAACAAATTCATGTTGAAGTAAAGCCGATTTATATTATAAAGCCGTGGTAAGTTTTCACTCTAGCGGATTCTGTTTAAACGTCTCGCAGTACTGAAACTTATCGGTTATTTGTAAATACACTTATGCTGCAATCATCTAGTCATCTCGTCATCACATTTGATTAAACTTTGAAACGCGACTGACAACAAAATGGGAGCGATTACAAAATAACTGCTATTCACAGAACACAATGAGTGAATAGGGGCCCGCCTGGTATTAACCAGCCGGGCTCCTTTTAGGCCACTAAGCCACTGCGGCGGAACATGTTACCCCGCTCGGGTGTGGTGGCAGTTCGGCAAGAGCACGATGTGCACTGTGTGGACTGCAGTTGCGGCAGACTCATTACAAGCCGGACACTACACATTGTATTGGATTTCCGTACAGTGCGGAATCAACTGAAACTGGAACCCCCTTATTACAAAACAAGGTTTTTCTTTAGGTATGGTTTAAACCATCGAGGCTGTTTTTGAAATAAGAACTTAGAACTCAAATAGAATTACTGCTCCAATTTAGCACTGGACTAACTTGTCAGTTTTGTAAAAGGAGCTGTATTTCGATTTCACTTAGGTTCTTATTTATTTAAAAAACAGGCTCGACGGTTTAAACCATACCTAAAGAAAAACCTTGTTCTGTAATAAGGGGGGAAATGTTTAGCTTGATGTGTAGCCATGTGTACAAACAAACATGTGGTCTAGTTTGTCATGGCATGTATAGTATTTTTATCTCACGAAGTGACGCGCGATTTACATGTGGTAACCAAGAGTACAGACGCCAGCACATCAAGCTACCCCAATCTGTCAATTTTCTTTGATAGATTTTCTACTTTATTGCATACGAATAAGGTTCATGTTCAAATGGAAAAAGTTGACAGTTTGGGGTAGCTTAATGTGCTGGCGTCTGTGCAAACAAACATGCTGTGAATCGCTTCGTGAGATAAAAATACTGTAAACAGAAGATGCGCAACATGTTTTTGTTACGGAGACTTGCAATGACACACAGGGTTTTTTTTGGATGGGTAGGTAATCATCAAATAACTTCTCCCGCCTTGGGTGGAGCAGGAGGGCGTGTCAGACTTTTACTGACTACAAAACCCACCCGTGTTCCTTCAGTTGCCTGTGTGTGCTTGTGTTGCCTGTGTGGCCGCGGTATCTCTTTCGAACAACCCGCACCATGACACAAATGTTAATGAGAATAAGAAACTGTTAAACAACTTTTGTGACGACGATAATTATAATTATGTGTTTTATAAGAAATAGCCACAGAGTACTAAACTTGAAATAGCTTTTGTCCGCGCGTCGCTCGTTTCGGAAAAAATATCCCACGGGAACACACTACCGCGGAACAAAAGGATGTATGATGTGTAATATGAAATAAGTCGTTCCGTCGCGTCGTTACTTATGCATTTATGAGTATGGATAATCTTGCGCCGCGATGAGTTAGAGCCTTTACTGTCAGCAAGTCAGCCTAAAATTATGAATATAAAATGAGGCAAGCTTCTGTTGACGTTAATAGAACCCCTATTAATGCCAACATCATGTCAAGTTTGACGAGAATAACTACCTACCGTGGGTTTTAATGGTAAGAATTATAGTATAGCCTTTTGCTTTGACTAATTCTAAAAAGTCATGCTATAATACCTACATTTGCTTGCTAAATGTATAGGTAAAGCAAAATTCCCCTCAGTATATTTCACAGCATTGTTGTTTACTGTTACATACTAGGTAAATAAATATTTTTTGCCAATAAACATTTTTAATAAATATTAAATTACTATTCTAAACAGAAAAAGCAAATTCAACACAGGCAGACGCATTTAAAAACTGTAAGTAGAGTAAACATCTTGGAACGGAAACTCGGCCTTATCAGGGACAAGGAGATCCGCCAGGAAACAGACAGTACCAGCAACGCCTTCGTACAAACTCTCTGGATTATCTGGTAGCCTTGCATCTCTAATAAACTCGTCTGTGACCATGAAATCAGCAAACATTTTCGCTCTATGCAGGTATTTCTCCTCACCAGTTATTCTATGCAGAAGTAGGAATACATAACCATTGCCACCTACTCCATGGCAAATGCCAGGGCCCTTGCGTAACAACCCCTTCTGCCACACCAGATCACCAGCCTTGATCATAGCATCGTAAAATCTCTTATCTTTGTATGTTAAGTATGCTTTAGCCATACAATAGATGGTGCCAGGAGCACCATGACACCAATGCACAAGCTTGTGGTCGCTCAGTCCAATTTCCTCCATACAACACGGCCAGTTTCCATCCTCAGTTTGCAATGAAGCAAGGTATTCTATTGTTTCTTTAATGTCACTAGCAGCAGTCTTATTAAACCTTAAGTATCCAGGAACCGAGAGGAGCATCTGTAAAATGAAGCTCATTCCATGTGCCGCTCCAAGGTACTCCGTGTTGTAATAATGATACATCAAGGGGCAAGGACTTTGGTGTTTCATAGAATATTCCCTTCCCGAGTCGACAATTACATCACAAATCTTGTATAACTCCTCATTCGTAAAAACTGGTGCTTTAAGTTCTCGGCTCATCCACAACGCTCCAGCGAGGTAGCCAGCTCGCCCGACAAAAAACTCATCTCCACCGCATTTGAGGAACTTAGGGTTAAGATATTGCGTGTACAAAGACTTGTATGTCTTCAACATGTCAGCAGATTTCTCATCGCCCGTTTCATTGAACAGAACAGTGGCTAAAGCGTAAGTACCGGCGTCGCCTAATAAGAACGAAGTCTTATCTCCAGCCGTCGTATCCAAGGCTGGCTTCAAGTATTCGATGCTTTTTTCTAAGTACACAGATTTATTATCCGACAAAAATGGGTTCTTAGAAAGATAATAATACATGAACGAAACGCCGGTAACTCCTACATACAGACCTCCATCGACGTTCTTACGTACAGGATGCAGTCGTTTGGAAATACTATTGGTGTACTCATGTAATTGAGCAGTTACCTCGTCTTTGTCAATCGTTACAGGGTCTCCTGGCTTGTAATCATCGTATGTATTTAGAAAGAAACGTACCATTTTTTCTTCAAACGTAATGGGGGACAGTAAATCTACTGTCAGCAAGCTCTTAAATGTACGAAGTACCGTTGAAGAAATCTTTTCAAAACTTCTACGCATCAATGCAGCTTTTATTGAAATACCTTTGTAAGAAAATAAAATAAAGTAGAAATATTTTTTCTAGCAAACCTCTCTTTCGCTAGCAAGATGCGATTATGTTTTGTTTTTTAAAAATATTGACATAACATTGACATCATTACAAAATTGCCAACCGAACAACAGCCAGCAGGAAACAATATTTACAGTTGCGTTCATGTTAATCTCCGCTAGGAGTAATAGTGTTCTGTGATGTTAATTTTATTATTGGACGTGTATTCAATGAGCACAAGTATGTACAAGGTAGTACAGAATAAACCATATTTTGGATAGATATTTATTAAGTTAAAATTAATTGAATAGTAAAGAGTCTAAAATTAAGAAACAAACACCGAAAACTCGTTCTTACAGATTTCTACTAAAATAATTCAAGGACGTGATAAGCGTTACTAAGCAACCTGTTTTTCTGAGTGATAAAATTATAATGGACCAAAACTGTCTTTTGTACAAATTTATTCTATTTAATCAAATAGAATTGCATCAAATGGGGCCAACTGTTTCTTAAGTCTTTTTGTACCATTGTTATTATATAATATTATATTAGAATAATGCCTATCACGTACAACCGGGGAAATGTAAGTAACTAAGACAACGAACTACAACGAATTTAAAATTACATAAATGTAGCTATGGGAATCATTGCATGTAAATTAATATTTTTGTCCGCCATCGATCGTTGTATATATATTTTTTCTTGTAAAGGTAAGGAAGATTGCTTTCCGCACAAGGGGCAGGTCAGCTCAATCTCTTGATGCGGGTGGGCCACGAGTCGACCCTGGTGCTGGTGGTGACGGCCGCTTATTTTTGCAAATAAGACCAGCGCTACCAGATCCAAGACCTGCACTAGCTCAACGATCTCACACAACGCTATCAGGGTAAGTTTGCAAAACTTTCAAGCAAAGCATCAGTTGTATTTATAAATTCTCTCTTCTGTTGTAAATTATTTCCTCCTAACGCACTAGGTATAATAAAAACTCGCTAGAAGAAAACATTATTTATAATTTTAGTAACGATTAAAAATCGCAAAAACTCTTAAGACTTATTTCTATTTTATTGAATCTTTGGAACTTTTATAAAATCGTACTTTATATAAAAAGAATTTTATAAATCCGTCAATGTCTTTTTTTGCAATTTTCAGAAATGACTTCGTGCTCAAAGAAGATAGCAAAGATGAAACAATCAATTTGCAAGCTGTGGGTGAAGGAAAAGTTCAACTTTCTAGAACACCACAAGAAAAAGATCGACTACCCGACAGGATCAGCTTAGATAGGTAGTTTAAATATACTTCCATTATTAATTAAACTAAGCCAGGACTTCAGATAGGCAGCATAGGCAGATATAAAATACTGGTATTCAGCTGCATCTGGTTAGACTGGTAGCTGACCCCGACATAGTAATTGGGAAAAAGCTGTGCAGATGATGATATTCATAGGTCGCGTGAATCATATTTTGTTCAACACACGCCTGAACTGACCTGTATTTTTTTTTAAAAACGTATGAAAATATGAATTTCTTTGGCTAGTCTGGTGCTTCCACCTTAATCTAAGTAACACTTGTAACGCGGTTGTTTGTCTGATGTTGCGTCATCCTTCGACTGTTATCTATAAAATCATTTCTGCCCATTTTTTGGGATTTTGGTCAAATTATGGTACAGACGCCAGCACATCAAGTTACCCCAAACACACTAATGTGATAAAGTTGAAAATCTATCAAATAAATTTTACAGATTCGGGTAGCTTGATGTGCTGGCTGGCGTCTGTACTTACTTTCATAATTTGTTTAATTTGTTCAATATCATATTATATTATTTAATCAATATTATATTATTATCATCAGTGGCGTATCTAGTCCTAAAGAAGCCCTGTATCAGAATTTGTTAGGGGCCCCTCTTTTTACCCCTCTGCGGCCAGCCTTAAAAAGACGATATTGCTTATTTTAATTCAAAACGAAAGTCCTGTCAGCGTCCTGACTCAGGAGGAGAGAGAAAGCAAGAGCGACGTCATCAAAATTTTTTTCATGCTTATAATAACGTCGGGGCTCTAAGGGGCCCAGTAGCTTGGGGGCCCCGTATCGTTGATACGGCTGATACGGAGGTAGATACGCCACTGATTATCATGTCTCACTAAATTAAAAAATTGGTTTCAGGAGAGGCCTTTCGTCAATACCCCATATAGTCGGAGAGCCTGGTTTACGACTTTTGTCCTTACAGCACAATCTTATTAACAGTTTGTCGGGGTTATCTCCATTAGACTTAGGTAAACTTGTGTTTCTGGATGTGTATGACAACCAAATTGACAAAATAACTTCTTTGGAAAGGTTGTTTGGGTTGCGAGTGCTGTTGATGGGAAAAAACAGGTAACCAACAATCAATGTGATGACGTAGTAGTGTATAGTTTAATAAATAAAGACTTTCATTACTATATTATATGATATTACAGGATAAAAAGAATCGAAGGTCTCACCAACTTAATCAAGTTAGAAGTTTTAGATTTACATGGAAATAGGATAGGAAAAGTTTGCGGTTTATCTAACTTATGTGAACTGAAAGTGCTCAATTTAGCTGGTAATCAGATCAAATGTGTCGGACAAACGGATCTTCAGGGTCTTGTATCTCTAAGAGAGCTGAATTTGAAACGGAACCGTTTGAGAAAGCTGCTTGGATTTCAAAACACGCCAAAATTACAAAAACTGTATCTTGGTAATAACGATTTACAAAGGTAGGTATATCTAACAGAGTACATTTCGAATCCACTATTTAACGTCATACTGGTTTGCAGAATATTTATTTCTAATTTCCAGTGTAGAGGATATGTCATCTCTTGCTGAAGCGGAATCTTTGGTTGATGTGTCGCTGGACGGAAATCCTGTGGCTTTGGGTGGGGATTGCGTACCGTTTCTTGTCTCATATCTGCCTAATTTACTTACTTTGAGCAACATGCATGTTACTGAACAGGTAAGAAAATGTTGACAAACATTACAACTAGAAGAAAAAAATAGGCCAGCATCTTCATTTTAATTCTAGCATCTAAACAAGCAAAAAAATATAATGTGAATAGGGTATTTTCCAATTTGATAAAAACTATTTTAATTTGAAGATTGGGACGATATATTTAACAGAAAATTAAAAATAAATATATTGATATCCATTTTCTCCATTAAAAACGATTAAAATCTAATTTTTTTTTCGTTGTTTTGAAATTACCGCCAAAACGCTCCTTACGATGACTTTTTATCACGTGACATCGTGACGTCAGCTTTGTGTAAACAGCACCAGTACAAATACTTAGTTTGGCGCAGTTTTAGAAGTATTTGTGCACAGAGGCACCGCACACCAGTGATTTCACTTTCTATTCATAAAAAATCTTGTTAATTTTAAACACGACATTCACTTGTTTACTTGCCAGCATCTTCATTTTAATTCTAGCATCTAAACAAGCAAAAAAATATAATGTGAATAGGGTATTTTCCAATTTGATAAAAACTATTTTAATTTGAAGATTGGGACGACATATTTAACAGAAAAATAAAAATAAATATATTGATATCCATTTTCTCCATTAAAAACGATTAAAATCTAATTTCTTTTTCGTTGTTTTGAAATTACCGCCAAAACGCTCCTTACGATGACTTTTTATCACGTGACATCGTGACGTCAGCTTTGTGTAAACAGCACCAGTACAAATACTTAGTTTGGCGCAGTTTTAGAAGTATTTGTGCACAGAGGCACCGCACACCAGTGATTTCACTTTCTATTCATAAAAATCTTGTTAATTTTAAACACGACATTCACTTGTTTACTTACTAACGACTTTAGTTTACACAAAGTTGACGTCACGTGATAAAAGTGATCGTAAGGATCGTTTTGGCGGTAAATACAAAACAACGAAAAATAAATGTTGGCTTAAATCGTTTTTAATTGAGAAAATGGATAGAAATCAATTTACTTTTATTTTTGTTACTTATTTCGTCCTAATCTTCAAATTAGAATAGTTTTTAATAAATTGGAAAATACCCTATTTAATGGCGTGCTTTACCTTACTAATGAGTCATTAAAAAAAACATTTTACGTTTGCCACAGGTGCGTAAGGCTGCAATGGCTTGGCGAAATAACAAAGAAGCAGCACACGCAGCTTACTGTGCATTAGGCGGGGCGGCGCAGCAAGAAGCTAGACGTGATCAAATTATCAACAATGCTCGTACTAACTGGGAATTGCTCAGGTTTTAATTTCATTTTTGCATGAAATTTGACGTTATAGGTAATTAAATAATAATTTCCAAATCAAAATTTGAGCCTTTATATCCTGTTTTTAGATCGGAAAATAAATGCTTTGTCCCTGCAACTGGTGTAACTAAAAATGTAGACACTGACAAAGAATTTTCCATTGAAGCGACAACAGTGATAACACAAAGTGGTGAAAGTCAAACATTAGAAGTAGCACCACTTCCAGATGTCGTTGCGTCTATGCAACAAGCTGAAACCGAAGACTCCGATTTTAAACTTAATAGCGATGCAATTTTTGCAAATGCAAAAACGAGCACCGACCATGTGCCAAAAGCGTCACCAATGAAAAAGTTACAAAGAAGTTCAACAGCCAGAAAACTTTC